>JAKCOX010000016.1:5000000-6250000 GCA_022605575.1 Laterallus jamaicensis coturniculus
CTGGGCTGAAGGAGTTGGAGAGGACAGATGGGTGGCATCAGGTTTTGGCCAGTGGTGCTAGGAACCTGCAACCTGAGCAGTGTCAGAGCCCATGGTGAGGGGCAAGGATCAAAGAGCCAGGCCCAGGAGGAGGAGGAAAGAGATCCCATCTCCCAGCATGAGAAGTGGCTCTGAAGAGTTCATTGCAACCCTGAAATCAGTTGCCTAAGCCATGTCTGGAAGCAAAGATCTGCCTGTAAAGACATCCTGAGCAGGGGAAGAGCTGTTGAAAAGCTTTTTAGAACTTCTCATCTACCTGACCAGCTTGCTTTCAACGTATTTTCGGTCCAATGTTGGGTTTTCTGCAGGCCCTAGCAACAAGGTAGAGGTCTGGGCAAATCCACCTGAAAGCTCTAGGAAACTCAGGGTCTGTAACATTGGTTTGTGGGCAGAGGTGCTCGTGCTTGCTGTGTCTGCATATGCAGCAGCATCTTTGGGCTGCTTTACTAATCCTCTGGCTATGAGCTCCCCAAAGAGCTAGTCTGGCAGGTACCAAGGAAAGCATCCCTCTCCTCAGCTTGGTTTCAGCAGGAGACATACAGCCCACATGGGAAGGCTGTGTGCAAGCTGGAGACTGTGGCACTGCAATTTGGCTTCCTGATGTGCCTGTGCACCCTGAGGCAGTTCAGACCCCTAGCTCTCTTGTAGATACCTGCAGCTAGATGTCCTCAATTTAAACTGAAGCCCACCTGCAATGGAAGGGCACATCTCCACCCAGATGGCACGATTGGACATTAGACAAGGGGTCTCTGGAGGAAGCAAAAATGGGATGAAAAGCTCCACTCAAGACAAATAGAAAGAAGAAATAACAGGGAAGTCTGGCTTAGTTCTCAGTTCCAGGTGATTTAAGTAATTGGAAAATCATAGTTGTGAAACAACTCTTTGCAGAGCATTATAATCAGCCGTGCAACTCAGCAGGGCCTAAGTGCAGCAGAGTGGCTCTAAAGATCCCTTGAAGAATGTGCTTTTCTGGGGGAGATGTGTCATTTTTGAGATGGCATCTCTAGGAACAGCCAGAAAAAAAGAAAGAAAAAAAAATAATCAAGTCCTCAGGACCATAAGGATGTGGTGATTCATGTAATAATCAAGGCATTACCCAGCTTGATGACAGACCCCGTCATTCCAGGGTCTGGCTGCCACGAGAACACAAGCTGTAAATAACGTGCAACTTTTTCACGGCACCAAGGAAGCTCAGAGCACGTGGAAGATCCTCACCTCCAGTCAGGAGACCTGATTCAGGAAGTCACATCTAGGGAAGTGATTGTGCCCCTGTACTCAGCATTGGTGAGGCCACACCTCAAGCACACTGTGTCCCGTTCTGGGTTCCTCACCATTTGAAGGACATTGAGGTCCTTGAATGAGTCCAGAGAAGGGCAAACAGGCTGGGGAAGGGGCTGGAGGGCAAATCCTATGAGGAGCAGCTGAGGGAGCTGGGGATGTTCAGCCTGGAGAAGAGGAGGCTGAGGGGACACCTTACCACCTACACTGACCTGACAGGAGGGTGCAGAGAGGTGGGCAATGGTCTCTTCAGCCAGGGGACAGGAGATAGGACAAGGGGAAATGGCCTCGAGCTGTACCAGGGCAGGGCCAGATTAGATACTAGAAAAAAATTTTTTACTGAAAGAGTTGTGGCCTGGCACAGGCTGCCCAGGGAGGGGCTGAGTCACCTTCCCTGGATGTGTTTTAAAATAGGGTAGATGAGGTACTTAGGGATATGGTTTAGCTTAGGATGGGAATGGTTGGACTTGATGATCTTTAAAGGTCTTTTCCAACCTTGTGATTCTGTGAAAGCACCCTGCACTTCAAGCAGAGAGGTGACTGTTCACACAAGCCAAGCCAAGTGCTCGGACACCCCACAAAGGTCTGTGTCTGCCCACGTGGTGCATTCAGATCACACAAACTCCCCTCCGCATTATTAAATCTGACGTGGTGCTTTGAATTCTGCTCTGAGCAATCCATACTCTCCAACCAAATAATCATAAAGGCCCTGCTGGCCTTGAAACATATGTCTCTGACAACAGCAATAAACCTATTTATTACTATTGTGACCGCTGATCGTGAGCATCCCATCATCCAGATTCACTTGTCAAGCAAGCCATACCCCGCATTTGCTAAATGGATCGGATAAAATATTACTCTTAAGATCTACTGATCATGTGTGTGGGCATTTAAATATCAGAGACAGTTACCACTGTAAAGACAGGGAGAGTAAAAAAGAGAGACATAAAATGAGATTAAGACAGAAGGATATAAGCTGCCATAAAAGTAACTCAATAAACAAGGCACGGAGCATGGGTCTGTATGTCCACGAGCATCCCACCACTATAAACCCAGGGATGTATTAGGATCAGGTCAAAAAGCCTGAGGAAGGGAGAAATGTTTCTTAGGGTGATACAGGTTTTGCCAAAGTGCCCCAGACAGCGTAATATGGACCAGGGCCCCTATTTCACAGCTCTAGGACTAGCAAGTGTCTGCTATCTCTGGTGCTCGCTAGAGCAAAGCAACTACTGCCCCAGAGGTTCTGAAGCAATAAATGTATTGACGGAATAATGATAACATGTTCGCAGCAGAAAATTGCCTATATTCAGGCAGTGTCATGCTATAACTCTGCAACAATAACAGGCAGCCTGAGAAATAGGAAGAGGAACAGATTTGGAGAGATTTTCAGCTTTTAAAGAGAATTAAACAAAATGGAAATCACTAGCAACACACACACTAAAACACGACTGAACGAAAAAATAGAGGAACAGTATGGGCTCTGTTGGGGTATCTTTACATATTTAAGAACACAAATGTCTACAGGACCAAACAAGCTTTATGGCCTCAGCTTCTCTCCACTGATACATAAAAATTGAGGCTTGCAGAAATAAGGTTAATTCACCATTGCATATGCAGAGAGAATAGCTATAATAAAAACGAATGTGCTCCTTGGCTAGTATTTATTTTTCAAATGTTCCCACTAAAATCCTGGGTACAACAGTAGCAGAAGTGCAAGAGGACATTTCAGGCTTTTATGGGTAAAAAAAAGTAAATCATAAGACAGGGAGAGGGATAGAAGCGAAAGAGATGTCATTCCCTTATGTAAAGAACCCCATATATATATGATCAAGGCTAGACTAAGAAAGATTTTCTTGTGTTATAATCTGTAACGCTAGTTTTAGGAGCTTTCCCCCTTCTACACAGATTATCTTCGGAGCTCGTAATATGTCTGCAGCTGCGGTAGGCTCTCGTGGATGCTCTCAGAGCAGTGGATGTCAGTGAATATTAGCTGACTGGGAATACTCAAATCTCATTTTCCCCCTCAACCCACTCTCTCTCACTTCACAGGGAAAATAAACACACAGAGATACAAAAAATACTTTGAATCAGAAAATCAGGGATGGTTCAAACAAACAATAACATACTGCTCTCTCTACTTAAAAGAGATCTATTCACTTGCTAGCCAATAGCCTTTATTATACATAGATAATTGCATTTACTTATGCCTTTCCATAAAAAAAGTTTATTCTTCCTAAAATACTTCCTATGAGTTTTTCAAGGGTAGCAACATTGATGCAACACGATATGAGTAGGTCTAATATGCTTCAGGCCCTGCCTATTGCCAACAACAACGGAGGGAGAGATCTGAGATATTTTACAGGGAAGGGATGGGGATACCTCTGTCACCAGCAGAAAAGAAGCACAGGAAGGATGACACAACCACATTTACAACACTATTTGGGATGTTAAGTATGACTCTTCAGCATCAAAGCTGTCCTACTTCCAGAGTCCTATCCTATTTGCCAAAGCACAATTCAGGGAGAAGGACTTCAGCACAAATCACATTCCACTGGAAGACCTGGTAATAAATAAATTACATCCTACTTCTAGAAACAATCTCCCGTGATCAATAATGAATTAAAAAAAAAAAATCAGATCCAAAGAAGTGTTGTAACAACATGGCACACTGGTGAGTGACAGCAAGGATTTTTCTTCAGTGGCATCAGTGCATCACATTTCCTGGGACTCAAAAAGTACTGCAAAACGAGAAGGGAAAACCCCACATCCCCAAATGTCCTGCAGCACAGCCCAGGCAGGGTGGGTGGAGTAAGCTGAGGACCAGGGTAGCTTCGTTGCTGCCCAAAGGCTGCTGAGATATGCAGGACATGCTTTTTTTCATGCACCTTTGTGAACATGCTCCCTTGTAACCACACGTGCCTCTGGCAGCGGCCTCGGCAGAGTGTGGGCCTCGTGATCATCAGGTGTAGGACTCGAGGTTGAAACCAGAGATAGAATCTGTGCTGCAAAACAGCAGCAGATGTCCTAGTACCCTGGTCCTTCAGCATCTCAACCACCTACTGACGTTCAACCCATTCTGCTGTCAGCATTCCAGGGACATGCCAAGATTTAATTGCCAATTGCTAAAGGCATTTTCAACTTGCAGCTTATGCACAGCTCAATTTCAACTCTTCCGTCTGTCTTTATGCACCCCAATACAGCAACTGATAATACTTACTCCCTGAAAGATAGAAGGAGAGCAGGTGTGATAAGAAGCAGCAGTCCATAAAGCTTCTGTGAAGCTTCCACGGGGATGAAAAGTTTGTATCATGGGGAGGAAATGCTCCGATTTGCATCTGAGTAGCTTGTACATCAACCATTAGGAGGTCTGCAAAGATCCCTGTGCCTCTCTGGAGATGCTTAAGGCAGAGCTGTCCTGCTGGGGCTGAACTGCTTTTCTCTAAAAGCAGCCTTTTGACTTTCTGAGGGAAATCTCGGGTCCTGCTTCAACATACCAGACCTCTTTCTGAGCAGCAGGAACGTGGAACTCAGTTGCTGGACCAGCCACATTCGTGGGCAGGGACTATGCTGTCCTCCTTGTCTCCGAGCTCTCTCCTGCTGCCAGCTCTTAGGTAACCACAGGATTCATGAAGTTATTATGGGCTGTCACTTAAAGAGTGACACGTGCATCTCTAGACCAGGCATTGTCTTCACAGATAGAAACTAAATCACAGAAGCAAACATTTTATTTTTTTTTGCAGCTGCAGTTTATATTTTCAATGACTCAGCTACAAGGAGAAGAATAAAGTGCAAATCCATCCAGCTGAGTATTTACTTAAAAGCCTTGTAAGAAGCCATTTCACACAACTGAGAACACTCGTGCACCAACTATCTGAGAAAAACAACAACTTAAAAAAAAACCCACAAAGAAAAGGAGCATAATTGGGAAGTATCTCAGGAATAGTTGACACAATGCCAAAACTCCACACTCCCATGACTTAAAAAGGAGCTGTGCAGCTTTAACAGCATTCCGGCAGCAGACCTGCCTCAGCATGCTGAGGACTTCACTGATGGGCATGTGCCCTTCTTCCATCACCCCAAGTTTGCACCCACAGACCAGATTCTAGCCTTCCAGATACAGAGTCCTGATGAAAACCTGAAAATTGAGCTTCCTGGGTTCACAGTGAGCTTCACTTTCCCACTCACAGGCAGTGAGTCACAGCTTTGCAGAGCAGCAGCACTGTGCTGGAGATGAAGAGTGAAAAGCAAACGGGATGACGAACAGGCATCAACCAGCTGCTCCTCTCCCAAAACAGCAACAAGCTTTTCAAGCCCCTCTCTCTGTTTCTTGGTAAAAGCAACTGTGACACCAGCTGAGCCACCCTGCCTCCCTCAAAGGACACTACAACTCTGGGTTGGGGCTGTTGGACATCAGTGCAGCTCCCACCCATGTGAGCAGCCCCAGGCTCCCCTTTGGTGGTTGCTCCTACCTGCCCAACGCATCTGCAGGGTCAGGCAGTGCTCAAACCAGGGCCACCACGTCACCCCAGGCAGCTCTGCACATCCTACACCAACCCTCCTCCTCCAGGCAGAAGACATTGCCCCCTGTGGTAGAAGAGACTGGGTGTGGAGATTCCTGGTGTATCTAACCAGAGGGAGGCAAAGATTTATTTAGCATGCTCAGGCTATATATAATCCTGTGGTCTTGGGAAGCAGGAATAATTACTATTTCTGCCACTTGATGTGTAAATTGGGGTTTGGTTTTTTCTCCCCCTTACTGAAGCATCAGGAAGCAGCCAGAGGTAAAGGAGGATTTGGCATGGGATGGTGCAGCTTGTTCCCATGCCCAGGATTAACCTGATCGCCAGGTTTGGGATCAAGAAGGAGGATTTCCTTAGGTCAAAGGTGATTGTAGGGACGCTTTTACAGTTTTCACCTTCTTCCATAAGACAACAAAGGTCACATGGACATAATTATTGGGCAAATACCCTGTGGCTGCAGGAGTCCATGGCATCTCTCACCTGCTCACTCTCCTGCTTTCTAGAGCCAACACATCACTTTTTGTAGCATCTGGTATTTTGAACTTTGAGTTAAGTACATTAAAGTATGTTGAAGGATTATCTATGACTTCCAAAGCTCCAGGATGTTCCTCTGAACCCCTGGATTGAATTTCTATTTCAGAGTTGTCTGAGCTCAGCGGCCTCACGCAGTCCTCCATCCTCCTGTTCCACCAGCTATGCCATGCCACACACGCTGGAGCAGAAACCCAGGAAAGTCACTCCAGCCATTATCCTCACTGATTTACAGCCATTTACCAGGGACACTCAGGAAAGCCTGCTGAGTGGCTGTAATATACTCCTATAATGTTGTGCTCTCAATTAATTATTAGCTAGCTCTTTTACCAGCTATCCTGCTATTTTATGTCGGATTGGCGTTCAGCAAAATAACTTCAGCAGTTCCACTCTGTTCTTTGTTTTGGCCCAGTGTTCCCTTCTCCCCATCCTCTGAAGCTTTCGCATTATCACAGTATGTATTATTAAGCCACAAGTTCCCCAGGAGTTTCTCCAAAACACTTGGAAGCCCATTGCACAGCATCTCTAATTTAAATGCATTTGACTCAATAACACAATTTAATAACCACCATAGTTACAGTTTAGAATGAAAAATATCTCATTAGCTCTGTAAACTTGCAAAATGCTGGTTGGTGGTTTTTTGGTGTGGGCTTTTTTTTTTTTTAATTACTAAGCCGAAATATTTTTGGAACATGTTTGACTTTTCAGTAGCACTACCATCAATTTTATCATGCCCACTCAGTAGCAGGCCTTATACCAGCATTAGATTCCTTTTAATTCCTAATATCAGATTGCTTTTAGTCCTAACACACTTTTATTTTCCTCTCTTTTTCTTTACTTCTCTAACCACATGCTTTCAAATAATATAATAGCTCAGCTCAAAAGATAAAGCCCAGGTAATTGGCATTATATTAATTATTCTCCCTTCCCTTCTTTACACATGCATATTTGTGTGTGCTGACAGCCACTGCCTGTCACCTACCCTTAGAGAAACATCTTTAGCCATAACATGTAACAGTATTATGTATATACATATATCATTCATATACATTTACTGTCAAGATGCTGGCAGCCATCCAGCTGCCAGCCTTATCAATATAAGCAGAGAGACTGGAGAGGAGCAGGCAGAGATTTCAGCATAGATGTTGACTCGCAGACCAAGTTATTATTCCTTTTTGACAGGACAGGGGCTGGGTTTGTGTGTTACTCAAACATGCAAACCGATTTGTGTTTATTTATTTATTTTGCACAGCAGAATCATGGGGTTTCTGTGTCTAATTGCACGTGCAAGAAAAGACTCCAGCAAGTTCCCTTGTGTTTTCCTTCACCAACAGGTTTGCTCAGCACTAATGTAACGAGAAAGCAGTACAACCTCCCCTCCCCGCCCCCACCCCCGCCTTCCCCACTAACCATGCCGACTTCTCCCCCAGAAAAAGCCAAATGACCCCCTTGCATCCCCTGTGGCACACATGGGGTCTGGCTGAACACCAGGCTGGTACCCACCTGTCCCCATGCCATCCACTTGCTGGTGTTTCCCTGACACGTCCCTCTCAACCATGCCCCCAGGGGGGGTTTCCACTCACCAGGCGAGGACACACCGTGACCAGGGATTGCACCTGGAAAAGGGATGCTTGGAGACCAAACAGCTTCGAGGGGCAAAGGCAGCTTTACATGCTAGAGGTGTGTCACAGCTGGGGTCACGCCAAGTACGAGCCCTATCAGCTCCTCCCCAGAATTTGGGATCAATGGCAGCCACCTGGCTCAGCACAGCGTCTCTGGTGGGCAGACCCTTTCCCCTTCCCCGCCCCTCCCCAGAGGTCTGCCCTCAAGCTACTCCACGGCAGCCCTGGCTTACAGAGGTGGGGCAGGACTTATCTGTGGGGGCAGCTGCTGCTGCCTTGTGGGTGAAGCCAGGTTGGGATGAGGTAGGTGGGTTTGCACAGAGAAGCTGTGCCAGCGTGCTTCAGAAAAGCAAGTGCATCTTCTGGGGTGTGTAAGGGCTTCTCTGCATTCATCCAAGCATGAGGCACTGATTTGAATAATAATAATAAACTTTTTTTTTTTTTAGTTGTAGAAAGAAATGTAAATTCAAACAATGAATAAATGCTGACTTTATTTGGATGAGCTCCCCTGTGATGCTTGCTGTCCTACCAAGCTGCGCTGCCCTCCCATCGCGGGGACGGAGGAGCTCAGTGCACGGAGCTGTGCGGCCGGTGGGAGGGGGATGGAGGCAGGAGCAGAGATGCTTGTACAAAAACCAGGCAGTAGCTTGGCAGGCTGCGAGACCCGTGCTGGAGGCTCGGCCAGACCAAGAGCTGCTCTCCCCCTCCCCAGTGCCTCCCCCCCGCCTCTGTCTCTGCACTCCCTTCCCTGCCCTCCGGTTCTACGGCTATAATCAAATCATAACTTTTATTAAATTTGAGATTACTTTTTAATGGAATCAATTTCTTGCGTGGTGCTTTTCCCTTCTGCCCCGCGGCTCAGCCACGCTCGGCACTTTGGTGCTTTTACTCCGGCTTTTATCTCCGCCGCTGCCCTAATGATGAGCGCCGGCTGCGGAGGTGAGCAGCCACCACCCTGAGCTGCCTCACGACCAGATGCATCGTTTGCTGTGGGGACGATGCTTGTCCCTTTCACCAGCATCACCAGCGCAGACATCCCTGCTGAGGAGTGCTGCAGGCGCAGCAGGATGTGTCCCACCTTGCAGTGGGCAGCGTGGATGGCATTAGCGCCTCTGGTTTCAGGAACTTCTCCTCCAGAGGGGAGGGGACCCCTTGTTTTTGTGGATGTATTAGAAACCCTCTGCCAGATCCAGTTGTTCTGAAGCTCCTGGAGCTCGGGCAGGCTGAAGGCACTTGACAGGGGCTCCCATCCTCTCTGTCATACCTTGCTGAAGCTGGAAACTGAACCCAACGTGCTCACCATACCTGGCCAGGCTCTGTGAGGATGCCTTGGATCAGCAGCTCAAGCTCATTCTTCCCAGCCACCCTGTTTTTTTCAGTATTGACCGAAATGGCTTCAACTTTGCAGTTTTATGTAACTTTCCACTCGTCTTCCCCACCTCCCCTCCTGCTTATTCTTTTCTCTTTCTTCCTACAACACCTACAGATTGTATTATATCCTCTGATGCAAAAAGGCCCATTCTGCTTTCACTTGCAACCGTATAATGACAAAAGGAAAAATAAAAGTGACAGTTTTTATTTGGTTCTCCTCTTGCTGATGTTCTTGAAAAGGAATCCTAACTTCGAATCTCACGTACCAATGTTCTGGGTTGTGGTACAGACTCTGATTGTGGTGGATCGAAGACAACTTGAATAACAATTGAGCAAACTTTTATCCCCTCTGGATGGCTGACACAGCAGCCTCGAGTCAGGTTTCAGGATTTTTCACTAATACTAGAACCACAACATTCTCATACAAAAAGTTGTCCCACCTTGGGGGGGCTCCTGTTGTGCAGGTGTCTTTCTGTCTGCACCTTCCTTACCATGGCAAAGCACACCGTGCTACCTCCCTACTAAAGGAGAACAAATTTACATCTCTAAACGACCCTCTTTCCTGCTTTTTCTCTTGCTTTTGCAGCTTCCCTCAGACAAGCAGAACTGTCTCTTTTCCCACACTGGGTCTCACAGATTTCTTGGTTAGAAACTGTATTTTCCAAATCCTTGTTTAGGAACAACAGGTCAGGCTGCCTCCTGGTTCTTTCAAGACCTGGCTCTAGTCCAGGCATCTTTCTCACAAAAAAAAAAAAACAACTCTCCCAGTTTGCAGTACCCGAGTTTTGAAAAGATGGATTTTGATCCATTCTGAAGAAGCAGAGCTTAGGCTCCTGGGCTTTGTGCTGTCTATTATGTAGTTTCATTGAATTTCTTTGGGAATTTAAATTTAATTCCTCCAAAACAAATAACAATGCATTATCTGGAGTGATTTTTTTTGTTCAGAGGAAGCTGGAGCAGCGGATCCTGAGCACTGTGATGTGCACAAGCTCTCCTAGGCCACCTCAGCCCCAGCATTTCCCAACCTGCTGTCTGCGAAGCTCAGTGCCCAGCTCACACCCAACATGCAGCTGTCAAGGGGTACCATGGAGAACAGACCACATTGGTGGTTAATTATTCAAGACAACCACCACAAAAACTCTCTAACCTGACCTTTTTCTTCTATTGGCCTCTTTGATGTTCATGTCACACCATGAGCACCCGAAGTATTAGTCCTGAACACAATGCCTGCCACTGCATTCATAGTAGCTCAGGACTAATGTTTGATTTCTTCATTGAAAGCAATACCATCTTTTCCCCTTTTTTCCTACAAATCTGACATTCTCTTTAAGTTTAAGAAAGAACATGAGTCCAATTGGATTTGGGTTTTGGTGGGTCTGCTCTTGCTGTCTCCCTGAATGCACTAAAATACCTTCAATGGCCAAGCATCTACAGCCAGGAGTGGGTACCCCATAATTAAAGCATCTCTATTAAGAGTTCAAAACACTGAAATACTTCTAAAACAGTCTCAAACACCTCTTTTCATTCAGAGTTCGAAGGAGATTTTATATTGTTCTTTCCATCTTTTCTCAGACAGGAATCCAGAGCTCTTTCTCCAAACTAGAGCTATATCTCAACGCCGTGACACCAAGATGAGAAGCTCCAAGTCTGTAGCTATTCAGGTAACTTTCTTTCTCTTTCTTTCAAAGTCTTATTTTATTTTTCAGCCAAGTCCATTCTGTGTGTATCTGTGCCTGTGAACAAAAGGATGTTATTCTTTGAGATTCATTTGAAATGCTCTTCCATGGTCATTTAGGAAAGCATAAAAATAGATTCAGTCCTGAAGTATGAGACGCATCACCAAAAGCTATAAATATATATGAATAGATATTTTGTGTGTGTGTGTGTGTGTGTGTGTGTGTGTAGTCTTTTAAGGACTACGTTGCCTTTTTTGGCTATGCACATGGGGTTTATCCCTGCAAAGGGCGAAGTTTTTTCCCTGTCTCACACAAATCACCAGGACTGAGGGAACTGCAGTTCTGCTGTAACTCTGCCTGTAATTAATAAATCATCTAAAGAGCAGACAGTTACAGGTCCACTTTGAGGTCCAACAGGAGACTTCCAAGTATAGAAGCCTTTAAATGTGGGGATTTTTTTTTAAAAAAGAAGTCCATTTTGGTGTCTGCAATCAGTTCCTGTATTTCTGTTGCTAGCAGCTATGGGGAAGCTCAGGTTTTGTAAATATGAGCCCTCCGGCAGGTTTAGCAGGTAACAGTGGGAGCTGGGTATGGCTCCAGCTTCACTGAGCTCAGGGATGGACACGTCCTCTCTCCTGAGCGTGGGGAAGTATGGGTTTGGTGACATTGCCATGGCTTTTTCCATGCTCTGTTGGAGCAGCCAGACTGGGGAAATCAGCATTTCAAATAACCACTTGCTGGCTGTTTCATAAACCTCAGTTTGCAGTAAGTAATTAGTTCTCTTTCTGTTACACTCTTCAATCAAGCACATAAATGCTGGCCACTTCCCCCCAGTTTTATTAAGTAAAATTTGATTGGAACTTCATTTCCCACAAAGCCAGCGTTGTCATCATGTGGATGGTCACCCACCTCGGGGACCTGTGCAACCTTTCAGGGTGCCCTGCTCTTTTCCTGACACCTCATGCTTGCCACCCTGCCTAACATTATCTGACTGACAAATAACTTCCCTGCCCTGGCCCTGGGTTTGCTCAAAAATACATGTTCTATTGTGCAAGGCACCAGAGCTACTTGTCCCTGGGTAGTCCTTCCAGAATGGGATGTGCTTGGGAAGGTGGTGCACACCCTTCTAAACCCTTGCTGCGGTCCCAAGCCACGTGGTGACCTGGTGAATGCCCCAGCAAGCAGCCCCTGAGCTGCTTATTTCCCACCAAAGGATGAATACAAATGCTGTCCCTCAGTCTCTGAAGGAAGCACATTTTTCAGTGACACTTTCAGGAGGACAGCCCGTCCTTCCTCTAAAGCTATCATAGCGTAACACCCCAATCTGCAGACAAACATTATGCAAATGTCTCTTTTACAGCCATAGTCAGAAATGTGTCTTTTCTTGTGCTTCATTAGGACATTGGCATAAAACGTCATTGCAGCCTCTGAGCTTCGCATCTTTTCCATCAGAGAGACAAGATTGTTTTCCAGTTGATGGCTTTGTTCATTTCTGCAGTTTTTTAGCAGACTGGTCTTGCTCCTTGCTGCTCAGAAGACCCCATAGGTAGTCCAGATCTCCACATCCAAGGATTTTTTAGACTGCTTTAGTCTCTTTACTGATAGTCTGTGAGCCAGCCACACATCCAGTGAAGCTGCATCTGAAAGAGAGGAAAACTGATTGTGAAAACTGACCTGGGTCCTGGGTATCACACCATCTTACTTTTGTCCCCATGGTGGTCCCAGGTCACTTCTTCTGGTCTGAGCTCTGCTCACAGGTTGTTTCAGCACTCAACACTGCAGGAATAAGGAAGATGTTCCCAACAACTGTTGGTTTGCTCAGGAGTGACCACAGCCCTTGTGAAATTGTTCTTCTGTTTCAAACAACAAATGCACATAGTACACTCCACATGTACTAATAAAAATAGAAAGTTTGTGTGAAAATGAAGCTGCCCTGCCAAAACCCCTTGGGTTTTGGGCTAACAACCCTGGCATCCTGCTGTGTGTTGCTATTTTCCATGGGCACTCATGGTATGTGAAATTTGATGTAGTTTCCTCAGTTGTTCATTGCTTATGGATGTGGTGTTTCTGAACATGTTCTGTGGCCTCTGTCATCTTCTGCGTGGATTTCCTAGAGCTCTGCTCCAGCCCCAATAACTGCTGAGATATTCCTCCCAGTCTGCCCAGTCCAGACCGGCTGCAGCTGTGTGCGCTGTGTCCCTGTCCTGCTCTACTCTTTACTGGTCACCCCCATCATGGTTTAACTCAAGCCACAGCTAAAACAACCACACAGTCGTGCACTCACTGCCCCAGCACAGCAGGATGGGGGAGAGAATCAGGAAAATAAAGTCAAACTTGTGGGTTCAGATAGAGACAGTTTAAAAGGACGAGAAGGGAAGATTATGAGGATGATGATAATTAAAAGATACAAACCAAAGGAGTCACAGCACAATTTCTCACCACCCAAAGCCAACGTTCAGCCAGTTCCTGAGCTGTGCTGCCTTCTGGCCCACCACCCAGTTATATACTGAGCATGACATCATACAGTATGGAATATCCCTTTGGCCACTTTGGGTCAGCTCTCCTGGCCATGTCCCATCCCAGCTTCTTGTGCATCTCCCACCTTCTCATTGGCAGGGCAGTGTGAGGAGCTGAAAAGCCCTTGACTGCTTGGCAACAACTAAAAACATCTGTGTGTTATCAACATTATTCTCATCCTAAATCCCAAACACAGCACTGCACCAGCTGCTGGGAAGAAAATTAAGTCTGTCTCTGACAGAAACAGGAGAACCCTCTAGCTCATGCTCACGAGATCTCTTCCCTAGACCTTCATCCAAGCCAGTTGCATCCCCAACCTATTGCCAAGCAGAAGCTCTTTCTGGCATGGAGGGTCTCACTTGGAGGGAGCATGGCATCTCTCATCCTATTTTACTCTCTTTGTGAGTACTTCCCTCCCATTCCAGCACAGGGAAGAAAAATAGCAATAACAATAACTGGATTTTGCCGTGGTTTGTATGAAGAACTTTCTAATTCCTCTATTCTCTCTCTCCATCACTATTCTCTATCGCTATTCTAATGTGCTAAGGTAGGGAAGCTGACCTAAACACACAGGCTGTCACTAGCATGTCTATGACCACCTGAATGTCCAAGTTGGTTCAAGCAAGGACCATGCTTGGGTAGGAAAGTCTCCCAGGATAATAGGAATGAGCATCGCAGAGCAGATCTAATCATGGGTTGACTTGCATGTTCTGGATAATGCTTCTCCATCCCAAGATGTGATGTAGTGTAGCACCATTTCCTTGAAATATTAAAAGCAGAGGAAATATATAAGTAAATACAATGCCTATATAGTAACGTATAAGTAAATGCAGTGCTTACTTGGAAGAAAGCACTGGAGGAATACTAAAAGTGAGTTGTTTGGTTTGACAGAGTACAATATGTACCTGACTTCATTACTCTGTTGGAATATATGCTGCTTGAAGGCATTTTGATAATTATTTGTGTAGTTTATTTATTTCTTTACTTATATATTTATTCTCACTTGAAACAAGGCTAGGTGTGTTACATATTTTGTGGAGAGATACTCACAATATGGTATTTGTGTGGGAGGCTGCAGTGGGGTTTTTTTAATTGTTTGTGAAATGAAAATAGTCATAAGAACCCAGCATTTTTATTTATTTTAATCCTAGAAATGAACACTGGCAATCACTGTTCTACTGAGAAGGATCTTAACACATCCCTGAAAACAAATACAGGAAATTTCACCCTCAAAAACATTTTGAAAAAAATAATGAATGAACTTGAACATACTAAATCAATTTTTTTTGCATACTTGGCAGCAAGCGCCTTACTCAAATTTCCATTAAGCTCTGCAAAGGCTTTTTTGTGTCAAGAAAGAAAAAATCAGGCCCTTGGATTTTCTTTAACACATGCTAGTCTTCTAATGAAATAGTAGCAAGCCCTCACTAAAGGCTTCAGCAGGGCTCCTTCTGTACAGATTTGGTGATTAAAAATTTGGGAAAAAACCCCAAACCAACCCAAAACTCTAAAAAACAGATGTGGGGCAAAAATTCAGTTGAAAAGGAACCCTCTCCCCATCCCATGGGTGAGCTCCTGAGCTGTGTCTCTGCAGTGATTTCTCTGTAGGCAGTGTGAGCCCAGCACTTCCCCACGGCTCCAGCTCAATTTCCAGTGTGTGATACAGCAGAGGTTGTAGGATGGCTTTGGAAATTATCAGCCTTGGCTCACAGATCCCGGATCAGCAGAGGAATTAGGGTAATGCAGCCTCTGAATCAAAAGCACACGTCAGCAGCAGGATTGCATCTCCCAGGTGTTGAGGCAGCTGGAGCTGCCGTGTATGTCTGCACCTTGTATTTTAAAATTGCCTGTTCTATTGTTTTATGTTTTGGCTGGTAGGAGCTATTTCTTTAAGGTGGGATGGGACAGAAGGGGATGCATGGGCCAGCGGGCCAGGCTGTGTGTGTGTATGGTGTGATCGTGCGTGTGAGTGTGCCGAGAAAGCACTGAAAGCCTTCGATGCTCAGGTTGGCATGGCTAATGCATCCACAGCAGGACACAAGAATTGGGTATGGTTCAATGCCAAGCTCCCAAAGCCTATGGAGGGGCTGCAGATGGGTCCTCCAGGGAGCCCTGTGTGCACTGCCTGCAGTTGCTGGTCCCAGACTATCACTCGTGGCTGGAGTACCACTGCTGGGGTAGCAGCACACCCAGACATAGCACTCCTTCTGCTTTGAGTGTTTCCACAGGAGGGTTGAGAGCCTTCCCCCTTTCCCCCCCACTGGCTCCCATGCACATCCAGGCTGATGCACTGAGGGGTGGTGGGGTTCATGCCGGTGTGGTGGCAGCAGGTCTGGCTCCTCTGGCTGTGCTGCTCCGGGGCTTGAAGGCATGCTGGTATTGCCTGTCAGGGAGATTGGTGGGATCGGAGCTGCCAAACTTCCCAAGTCATTTACAAAGCGCCGTTTGCCCACCCCTGCTCGGCGGTGATGAATGGAGTTATTATATCTGCACAATCTTATCCTGCCCCCCAGCAAAACTCGGTGGTGAATTGAATGTTGCTGGGGAAGGCTAGTGTAGCATATGGAGCAGTGATCACATTTGTCTTGCAGGGAGAGGAAGAATTGAGGGCTGCAATAAGCAGCATTAAATAGCCAAGCGCACTGGATTACAGCTGGGCAGCTCCCCTCCTGCTGCAGTCTTCTGGGGGGTGTCCATTGCCTTCCCATCATCTTCGGCATCCCGCAACCAGGAGTGCTCACTGAGGCTCTCGTCCCATCTTCCATCTTCTCTCCTCTTGTGCATCTCAGGTGGGAAAATCAGCTTCCTGGTCTGCAACGGAGTCACCTCATCTCATAGGAAGGACTCCCTCCCAGTTGGGTTGAGTGGTGGACATGGTTCACAGGCTCTGTTCTCTCCACCCAGTACTTTCTTGCTTTTGGGAGTGTCGTCTCCACAGGAAAGAGAAAGGGTACGGGCACCTGGTGGAAATGACCTTTCTGCATGCATACCATAGCACTCAGCCACATGCTGGCCAGATGGGGCTAATTAATGAGCATGAATTAGCTAGTATCACTAAAGCACTTGAATCATCACATGCTGAACCATTATACCCCATATTCCCTCTGAAGCTGTAGTCAGGACAGACATTTCTGGGGCAGAGTAGTCAGCCCCGGTTAGCATGAGGGTACAAGTCTGGAGAAGGGTTTCCTAACACTGGCCTGGCTCCCCAAGTGACGTTACATGAGCTCCCGTGCTCCTCCAGTGTCGGTATGGATGGACTGCACTGTGGTGTGCATGGATCAGGACACGGCGGCGGTTGCGTGCTCACAGCTGGAGGAACATTAATCCGGGTGTGATTTGATTGCCAGAGAAATGATCAGCAGCATCCTGCTATAGATGTGAGCACTTTGCGTTGGTGCAATGCCGCACATGCTTGGTACTGGTGCTTGCTGGCGTCGAGGTGACAGTAAAGTGGGTGGGACGGCCTGGGGGACTGTTTAGGATAGGATGGGTGCTGAAGGGTATATTGAACAGGCTATGTCTGCCAATGCATCATCCTGAACCAGGGCACGCACCCACGCTAGGGCCAGCAGTGAGCAGCAGCAGGGGGCTGTCATGATTTGTGGCTCCCAGGGGCTGCGTTCGGGGGGCTGCACCTCCTCCTCCCCCTCCCTGGCACAGACTGTGGGAACCACTGGCCTCCCTGTCCCTCCGTCCGTCCATGGGGGCTGTCTCGGCCCTGCACACGAGGTCGTGGGTCGGTGCGATACTCCATGGAGCAATGCTTGGGGCTCTGCCGAATCCCGACGGAGGGTGAGTGTGGGAAGAACTGCTGGGAAAGTCACAACTGCATCCCTCCGGAGCCGGGAGCAGGAAAGGCACGAGCCCCTCAGGAATACCCGCACAGGGTTTAACTCTGTGTGTGCTGCATGAGGCTGGTGGGACTGGCAGAGTGGGACGTGACGTGCCTCTGTGCCAGCCCCAACCCGCGCCAGGGCCACTGCCATCACCCCTGCCCACAGGAGCATCCTTGCAGCGAGACGGCCAGCATCAGCTTTTGTCTGTCCGTCAAAAACCTTCCAGTGACTGCACGGCGAGTCCCAGGGAGGGGTGGAAGAGGCCCTCACTATTGAGCTGAGGTGGGATCTGAGGCTGGGAAATGAACGAGGCAGTTTCTCGTCCTGCAAAACCACCACGGGCCCCTGTTCCTCTCCCGGTGGTGCAGAGGCGGTGCAGACTGAGAGCCCTGCCAAGGCACTGTCACAGATTTCCTATGCAGTATTAGAGGAACGAGGAGAGATCTCAGAGAATTTGCATTAAAAATGGTCACGTTGGCATTTGCTTCTTGCTGAACATTTCTTCTCTTCAAAGAACCACATATTTTCGCAGGAATAAGGAGAGTAAGGAGCAGTCTGTCCCAGGTATCAGGATGATGCTTTTGTCCCGAGCAATTTTCATCTCAAGAATAAAAGAACTGCATAAATGAAAATACTGCTGAGCACACTTGGTTTGCAATTTTCCAGCTTTTAAAGACTGGTCCCATCGCTTCCTCCCAGCGCGGCTTGTTCTCTGGCCCCTGAGGACACTGTTTCCTTGCCAGATACTAATTTTCAAACCTCAGCTCTTTCAGCCCGTTCCAATAAACATCACAAGAATGTTTCTAAATAGGGAATATGCATTTTAGTTCGGTTTTTGTTTTGTTTTGTTGTGGTTTTTTTTTTTCTCCTTAAGCCTTAAGAAGGAGAGAAAGATGTGAAATGTTAAAAAAGGATTATAGGGCAATGAGACCCCGTTTGTGGAAGTGGTGGAGGTTTGGAGAGGTAATGAAGGCTTATTGAGGTTGAGTAGATGACCCTTGCTGAGGATGTAAAGCCAAGGACTGATGGTCTGGTAATGGTGGTGGGGGTGTGTGTGTGTGAGCATGGGTCATGGTTACTGTGCCCTTCTGTATGCACTTCAGCTGGCTCCTTGCAAGGGTGGGCATGTGATGGGATGCTGAAGCTTGGCTCTGAAGAGGAACGTTGCTGTTAGGGTGTTTCAGGCTGGCATCAGGCAGTCTGAGGTTGTGCCTGTGTGTCCTTTCCTGTGTTCCAACATCCCTGGTAAATCATGACCGAGCCAAAGAAACGGCTTTAGACACTGGGAGCAGGCGATCCTCTGCGACTGCAGGAAGAATACAGGCTGCTTCTGCTAAGCTGCCAGGCTTATTAGTGGATTATTTTAATTAAGTGGAAGCTTATAAATGGCTCTGCAAACAAAGAAACTGACAGAAAGCTCACAGCCTCCCAGCTGCGCTGTGCTGGGCACGTTTTGGGTTTGGTGGGGTGACTGTCTGCAGCATCACCTGCTGTGTCTGTGATGGCTGGGGAAGCCTGGCTTCATCTCAGCTCTAGGATGGCCCGTCAGTGAGCTGGGGAGTGGTCCTGCCAGTGGGAAAACTGCCAGAAAGATGCACTGAATGGTTCAGTGTGTGACCCAGAAAGAGCACAGAAACAAAAAAAAAAACCTCGAGCAGAAGATGCTGCAAGAGCAGAGACCTTTACCTTCTCAATGAGGAGATGGAGAGATGAGTTGATTGCAATGTGTAAATGCCCCGACGTCTGCAAGTCAAAGGCAGACAAATGAATTGTACAAGATTGATGTTTTTCTGGTTGATGTGCTTCAGCCAGGCATAAATTACCCGCTTGTTTCCAGGATGTGGAAATTCAGGTTTTGCTATCTGATCTGATGAGATTTCCCCCGACTTGAAGCCTGTCCTCCGAATCCCTAGAAATGATGGGAAGGGAGAAGTGCTAATCTACAGATAACACCTGCACGGAGAGTTACGGTACCTGCCAAATTTTGTGCAATGCCATGTGTAACACGGCGAATGATTTAATGCCCTCGCATACTTAATGGCTGTGTGGGAACCCATTGGCTGTCTTAATAAAATAACATGAATTCAACACGAAAATGAAGAAGAGAGATGTGGGCATCCTGAGCATTAATACCCCCATCCATTCCAGCACATTCCAGAACCTGGAGCACATACCTGCTCCTAATTTCCCCATCACGATGCTGAACCTCATTTAACTTAAGGTTTTCTTTTTCTTTTCCTGGTGATCCTCTCTCTGCCATTTGAGTCAGCCAGCGCTTGCCACGCACAGAGACGTCCCTTTAACTCCCTTTCCCGGATGTAGTTTCTCAGAATTTTTTGTGAAATCCATCTGCATGAATCCCAGCACACACAAATCCAATGACACTATTATAATCAGGCTTAAATGCTGCAGCAGTCCGCCACCATTTAAGCTAATAGCTCCCAGCAGGCAAAGGTTGTTATCCTTTATGGACCAGCCCTCTGGGGAGCTGCATGGAACAGCTTGCAACAACGGGTTATGCATTCAGAAGTTGCCAAACTTTACTTACAGCCTCACAGGGCCCTGGGATTTGGTGCTTTTTTTTTTTTAATTATTATTTTTAAAGTTTAATTATTATTTTTTGTTCTTCTCTAGTTGCACAGCAAAGGTTTTTGAGCCTTGGTGTGCTTTGTGCAATATGGACCCTTCACTTTAAGGAGGCTAATTGCTTCCTAAAATTCCCTGGATTATTGATAGTCACCTGTGTGTGCATCTGGAAGCACGTGCACTGAAAAACAACCAACAAAAAAAGAGATCTTTAATTATTTTTTTTTTCAGGCAACAAAGCGGAGGAGTAAACCTGGGGGACCTCCAGCCCCTTCCCACATCTGAGAAGTCCCAGCAAGTCCTAGGGATACAGACGTGGGCCTCCAGGCAGGGAGGTTTGAGGTAAAAATCATTGGGAAATGCCCAAGGTTTGCTAACTTGCTTGCAAATGGAGATGCTTTTGTTTAAAAGAGTTGATATTTATTAGGCATGCCAGTAGAATAAAAACAAGCACAGATGGAGAATAAATCTTCCTGAACAGCTAGTGCAGTACTCCTTGATCATTCAATAAACATCATATTTTATCACCTTTAGTCCATCCCAGGCAGCTCTCTGTACCTGCTACGAGAGGGTCTCGCTGGAGATAAGATTAGTTGCCGGCTCCTGTTCAGCCACTGCCTTTTCCATTTGCTTTTAATTTTTTCAGGCTGCTGCTCTGACACTGAGCTTTTTCCACATCAGTCTCTGCTAAAAGGGCAAGCTTGTAACTGGGAGAAGCATCTTGAATGAAACGGAAAGATTTCCCCCTCTCATCAGAAGCCTTGCTCACGGATGCCTCGCAGGCTGCCACCGCCAGATACCTCACGTCACATTTGTTCCGTGCAACACGCCAAACGCCAAAGCTGGTTGGTGCAGCAAGGGGCAAGAGATTCAAACCCAGGTGGTGTGTTGGTTGCTCATTTGCAGAGCCCTGATGTGCATATCTGGGCACGTTGCTCCAACAGCTTGGGTGGAGGTACCTTCCTGCAGCACCTTGTACGTCCTGGACACCCAGAGACTGCTCTCCGACTGCCTCTGATTGAGGAAAAGCTCTGGTAGCTATGCCTGGAAGCCCAAAGAGTTTACACGCTCCACAGAGGATTTGAAATCTGGCTGTGGCTCAGTATATAAGCTCAGCTGTTGAAGCCTACGTTTAACCCAGCTCTTTCCAGAGCTGAGGGGGGAAAGGAAAGAAAATGGGGTATTTTAAACAAAATCCTTCCTGACTACAGGCTAGTTCAGGTCAGAGAAGAAGAAATCTAAGCATTTCACCTCTAAAAACATGATTTGATGTCATGTTTTTTACTGTTAAGAGGGTACAAGGAGCCACGTGCAGCAACCAAGCTCCCGAGGGAGACAGGAGAAGCATCAGAAAACCTGTCCCCTCCACTGAATGAACTCCTCCTCCTTCAACCTCACCCCACCACCCCCACCCCCCACCCCCCGCCGTCCTGCTCTGCATTTACAGAGGAAAGCAAGCACCAGCCATGCAGCACATGCTCCTGACACCCACTTAGATGCTCAAAGGGTCTCCTTCTTGAGTACCTCAGTGCCTTGCTAGGAGCAGAGGTCTCCAGGCTCAGCTAGAGGACTGCTATGGCAATGATGAGCTGCCTGGGTGCAAGATGGACATGTTCAAAACATTTAGGGGTCTGCCTCGCAGTCCTCTGGCAGCATCCCCCCTTTCTCAAGCAGAGATTTGTGTGTCTGAGGAAGGAGGCAGCTCCAAGCTCATGCATTCTTCATGAGCTCCCACACTTAAGTGGCCTCCAGATGCAGCCTTGGTAAGAAGGAGATACACCAACCCCTCTTCGGAGGACAAAGGTGGCTGATAGCAGTGAAATCTCTGAGCGCTGGGAGCAAATTGCTTTGGTGGCATTGGTGTGCAGCTGCGCTCGCCCCCACCGTGGCTCTCGCTGTCTCAGCTCTTCCAGGAGCAGCTGATCTCCGGCGAGGATGGCTGGTCCCCACGAGCTTGTTCCTGCGCTCCCCCGTGAGCAGCTGCTGCCTGACAAGGATCAGAGCTCTTGAAGTCCTTACAGGGAAAAACACAGCGTTTAAACACCCCACAACAAGACATTGCTTGCTAGGTGGGACAGATCCCAGTCAGGCTGTTTGACAAAGCTTTAATGCAGCCACTGAGCGTGCACCACGACGCAGCATCTGCTGCAAAACACAGGCTGCTGCTGTAAGACACAGCCTGACCCTGAGCTGGGACGCATGGTGTACACCCCTCACAAAATGCTTCTCAACAGTTTACTTTAGCTTTATTGTTTGGTATGGTCCCTTGTCTTAGATGCTGCTTGCTATACAAATCTTCTTCTGGGGACAGAATTATTCATCTCCTTGGCCTAGATAACATTAATGGGACACAAACTAATGGACTGATTTTTCACAACACTCCCTGAGATGAATGGTCTTCTTAATCCTCATTTTATCAGTGAAGAGTTGAAGCACAGAACATTTAAGGTCCAAAGATCCTTCTTTGTGCAATCTGAGACACCGAGGACCTGCTTTAGGCAGTGCTTAGTATTCGATGAACAGATTAGTTAACACAAGGTGAGCTAAATCCCCCACTTGCAGGAGCAGCTGTGGGATGTGAGATCTCCAGGCATGCAGCCAGAGCACCTCAGAAGAGCCCGCAGATGGTGCCAGCGGTTCCTGCGTAGCTCTGCCATGGACATTGCTGCCACCTTTCTCCACCCACGGCCAGGGAAGAGCCCAGCACTGAGCATGAGAGGATGGAAAAGCAGAATACTCCCTAAATATTGACTGCAGTTGTTACTGATTGGTTACTGTGTCCCTTTGCCCTGGGAGCTATGTACACAGGCTGCTCCAACCTCAGTGATGGATCTCAGTCGCTCAGCAAAGGAGCTGTGGAGCCATGTTTGTCACAGAAATAGGAAAATGTTCATCACAGGATGAGAAGGGGGACAGGGTTGGCAGCTTCTTGCACCATGGCATGGGTTTTGTTGCACAGTGGCAAGGTGCCTGCTTGATCCTGAAAGGATGTGGATGTAGACATACCAGTGTTACCACCCTGGGTGGTGGTTAAAGATCAATCATAGAATCATAGAATCATAAACTGGTCTGGGTTGGAAGGGACCCCAAGGATCACAGAGCTCCAACCTCCCTGCCACAGGCAGGGCCACCAACCTCCAGGCCTGGAGCTACACAAGGTTGCCCAGGGCCCCATCCAACCTGGCCCTGAACACCCCCAGGGATGGGGCATCCCTCCCCTCTCTGGGCAGCCTGTTCCAGCCCCTCACCACTCTCTTTGTAAAGAACTTCCCTCTAATATCTAATCTAAATCTTCCCTCCTTCAGCTTCAATCCATTCTCCTTGTCCTGCCACTATCAATGTATGAATTTCCCATGGGGACTGCAAGGCTTTGGCACGTGGTGGGGTTATACATAGCCTGTGACAACAGCAGGCTGTTCCCTGTGTGCCCCAGTAGATCTTTTTCCAAAAAAGCAATGGTCATTTAACAGGCTGCTGGACCTGGACCCACTAAACAAGAGCTTCTGTCCTGCACAATTGGCTCTGTTTGCTCCTCTGCTTGTCTGGAGATCCAGAGAGCAGCCTCCTGGGGGTGCTTTCTCCCTAAAACCACTTACCGTGACACTGTTCTTCGCCTAGTCCTAGTGCTTCTTCTACATCTGACCCAAGGCATTGACCACCTGCACTGTGCCATCTGCCTGCCTCAAGGCTGTCCATTCTTGCCCCACCACCAGTCTCTGCTCTGCAAGTCCTGGTTCCAGACCTCTACTGGCCTTAGTTTTCTGAGGTCAGAGGCTCCTCTTCTACTTATGCACACTTTCTCTTTCTATCCCATTCTCTCCTGGCTTTCGATCCCATGAACTTTTCTTTTGCCATCAGCTGCTCCTCTCAACAGCTCTGGTCACAGGGAAGTTGGACTAGATGACCTTTAAAGCTCCCTTCCAACCTAACACATTCTATGATTGATTGATTGAAGTAGTGCCAGAGACTCCAGGAGGTGAATTAAAACAGGAAAAAATGTTACTCGCCTCCTCACTGTACATCACAGCTCCCCACATTAGGGTCCTTTCACAAGACCAACACTTCAGTCCTTCTGCTTCAGGTCTTCTGAAGACACATGGTTTGCCCTCTGCAGACCTATTCTTTCATCAGTGCCTCACCACATTGTGCTTAACATACCCACTGCACTCGCTTCTGTATCCACCTAAGCTCTGGTTCTTTACTTTCACTGAACGCCCATTGTTCTTGGATAGTCTGCAAAGGGAAGCAGCACATCCTGACTATACATGTAACCCAACACCCTGGGTATCCTCCTTCTTCCCCTTGCCCCTAAAATCTTCCCTTCTGTGAATAGTCTGCGAGCTGCCCTCCTGCCTTCCCTGTACTGTCGTCTTCCATGATCCCAGAAGGATTTCTCTTCCCTCTCTAACTTAGATTAACTTCTTCAGTGCCCATACACGCACGCAAAAATGTAAATAATAAATCATCTCTCCTATGCACACGAATGCAAAGCCCCACTTCTTTCCAGCAAAATGGGGCTCTGTCTCAGTCTGAGGCATTTTTGGGTGAAATTACTGGGAGCTGTGATGCTGTGGGTGCTTCCCTCCTGCCTGCACAACCTCTCCCCACATCCCTGCTTGTTTTGGCTCCGCTCAGAAGGAAATGATTGCTTCAGCGTGCTCAAAATGACAGGGAGAGGGAAGAGGGAAGCAGAGAGGAACCAGCACGGGGTGAGGGCAGAAGGGAAGATGCCGTGATGAAATCGGACTAGAGAACAAAACATGGGGTGTGGGAAGCTGAAAGAGTTGGTGTCGCCCACGTGCATGGAGCCAGTGTGCTAAATTCTCTCCTACAGCAACGTAAAAGGTTTTTATCCTTTAACTAACACAGTGGTGAGAGGTTTATTCAAGTAGAAAATTTTTAATTGCATTCTCTTGTAGTCAAATATTAATGGAAGGACCTTGTACAAATAAAAGTGAATAATGCAACAGCTTAGCTGACAACATTGTTTCACATTCATTGCAGATTGTGAACCTTCATTAAAATGGATTATTTTTGCTTTGGAGATTTAACCAGCAACATGACATTCCCCTCTCACTGGCCCTGTTATGCCTGAGCCCACAGAGAGCTCGGTCCAAGGAGGAGCTTGCAAAATTAATTCCGAAATAAGAGGCTGAAACTTCCAGGACGTGTATTCTTCCCATCCCCTCGGCTCAGAGGAGAGCTCAGAGAGGAAATCATTATGCAGGGAGTTTAAGCAGACCCTTACGATGGAGGCGGGCTCGGAGGAGTTGGGCACAGCAGTGTGCTGGGGAAGTGCAGGCAAGAATACAGTCGGTGACCTGCCACACAGAAAACAACATCCCAGCACCACGGTGTCTGAAGGGTGGCTGTGGTTTTAGCTTGGTGGCTCTACTGGTTGGGTGGGTCAACTGGTTGTGTACACAGCCATCGCTGAACTGATCAAGAAGGTGTGAAAGCCTTCCTGGGTCTGCCAGGCCAGCGTGGGTATATCATCTGCAGGGCTCAGACTGGCACAGAGCAGTCAGCAAAACCAGCTTTGAAGAGAGCAAGGAGCTGGGGCTGGCTTCCAGCCACATGTTTCTTCCTGCTGAGGTGGGATGGTGAGCACAGGGAAGTCACTGGTGGGCGCTGGGTCAGTGATGGGTTTGTCTCCCCAAGCTACCAGAGCTGGTCTCAGGACCCTGAGCAGGGTCACACGGAGACATGATGACACTCTTGCAGATGCTCTGTCCCTGGACCCAAGATGCTCTCGGCCACCCTGATGTCTGAAAGCATCCTTAGGGCATGTCGTGGTGAACCTGGCAGGCAGCTAATGCAAGCACGCAGCTGTTCGTCACTGCCCCTCACCCCAGTGGGATGGGGGTGAGAAAAAGATTAAGGGAAAACTTTTTAATAGGGCAGAAAAGGAAGATGATGATGATGATGATAATACAGCAGCACAAGTGCTGCATGACACAATTTTTCACCACTCAAAGCTAAATGCTTGTTCGCCCTAGCCCACCCCCCATCTCTATATGGTACATGATGTCATTTAGTATGGAATATCCCTTTGGCCACTTTGGGTCAGCTATGCTGGCTGTGGCCCAACACACCTTTTGAGCAGCTCCATCCCCTCACCTTCTCCTTGGCAGGGCAGTGTGAGAAGCTGAAAAGCCCTTGACTGCTTGGCAACAACTAAAAACATTCATGTGTTATCAACATTATTCTCATCCTAAATCCCAAACACAGCACTGCACCAGCTGCTGGGAAGAAAATTAACTCTGTCTCTGCCAGAACCAGGACTCAGCCCCATGCCCTGTTCCCACACCACCCCAAAGGTCTGCACCCCTTCCAGCTCTCCAGGCTGCCTTGCTCATGACTTCCTGAAGCTTCAGTGCCCCTGTACATGTAATGTCTCTGCTCCCCACGCAGCCTTGGCTCCCACCCCCAGGCCCAGATGCACCTCTCCATGGCTGTCAATACTGAATGATCCCAGGCAGCTCTGACAAGGAGACCAGAGCCCATCTACAGGACCCGATCCAGGAACCATGGCAGCTGTTCTAAAATCACTTCGGTATGATGGTCCAAGCGATGGGAACAGCCTCACACGGCAAAGAAGCAGCAGAAGCAGGAATGCAGCTGCAATGCCCCAGAACATCACTTTTCTACCAAGAAAAGCACAGGATAAGCAACAGGGATGCAGCAGCTGCTAAGGTAGTGATGTGGTTGGGATCACAGCGCTTTGGTGTTTGTGGTCACAAATGAGCTCAAGCGAAATAAAATAAAAAAATAAATTCTCATTGCTATCCAAATGTTGCTGGGATGGAAAGTTAAAGCTGCTTCACTGTGAATCTCTCCAGCTGCACGTTTTCATTCTGCCTAACCGAGGATTAATTGGGTTTGCAGTTGCGGTTGTGGGAAAGCTCTGATGTCTTCCGCTACAGTTTTACTCTCAAGTTTCTTCGCAGCTCTTAATTCCTCGCTTACATTGCGAACAGCAATTCCTTGTTATTTTTAGCCATAAAGCACTACAAACATATGGGAAACAAGACACCTACAGAAGTTGCCCCTGTGCAAAATTATGAATGATTCAGAAGTGCTGCCGCAACTGCCAGCCTCTCCTTTCCTAAAAAGCTTTGTAGTATTAACAGAAAGGTGTTGGCTTGCTCCCGAGCTATGCAAGAGATAAATTATTTGTTGGACCTTCAATTTACCCCCAGTGAAATATATAGAAAAGCACTGGGGTGTGATAAGGGAAACCCTCTGTGCTCTGCTTCCAAAGGGCCACCCTAGGCTCCTGCCTCGGTTTCCCCTGCAGCATCATTCTGCTGCTCGGGAGGGCAGAAATGGTTGCACCAAGGGAGCCCTGTGTCTTCCAATGCTCAGTTTAGCAGCATCAAAGGATTTGATCCGTTAATTTGCTGCTGGTGGCTGCTAATTCAGGTGTTCAGCTTCCTGCAAGCATCCCAGGCAGCACGAGAACACTCACCGTAGCTGTCGCACAAAGAGAGGCCGCTGAAGAGCTATTCGGTGATGGGAGGGGGGGATTTGTATTTGTACAATGGCCTCACCGCAGAGTTAGACGAGCTACTGACATGTCAGTGCTTATAGTCTATAAAACAGCAATTATGCTTGTTATTAGATCATCCCATTTACAGCCTGAATCCTTTGCCTATGGTGCATGCAAAGCAACCCAGCAACTCTCCGAATGCTGGGCTAATCTGTACTAATCCATTATGTAAATCACCAGGACAATAACCAGAGACAAATGTTAAATGTCTGAGGAGCACCCAGCCTTTCTTAACGAAATCTGACCCACAGAAATGATGGTCTGTCGATTGCTGGGAGGAGTGTGTGTGGGAAGGACATCTGCACTGCACAATCTGTAGACATGCCCCGGGGCACCTCCTAATCTCCGCCACTGAATTGGCCCCTGTACTACAGAAAACAAGAAAACCCTTTGAAACAAGACCCCTGTCCCAAACAAGGTCATTTTAACGCAGCTGCACTTGCCTGGGGGCCACACTCTGCAAATCGAGTCCTTCCAAAATGTGCTCTTTGTGACCAGGATCTCGGGGAGAATAAAACTTGGCTATTGCAGGTCATGAGGAAGTGCGTGTATTTTTCTCACTTAAAGCCACTCATGACAACTCTAAGTAGCAGCAGCAAGTGGAGGTATACAGTGAGATGCTGAAAGGCAATCAGAGCACAGCGGGGGGGATCAGAGCATGCCACCCGACCACTGGAAGAGAGGGTCTGATGGTCCGTGCTGGAGGGTCACACCGGTCCATCCATCCTGTCCTTGCACACATCTGTCTGAGACATCTCTAAAGGCTCCCAGGAGACCCTATGTGTATGGCTAAAGGGTCACACTGCCTGGCTCCTGCTCTCTGCTGCAACTCTTCATGGCAACATGGACATTCCTTAAGGGTTCCTTACGGAGTCCTCACTCTTCTTTATCCCAGGTGTTACAGATATCTATCTGCCATGAGATCCAGCTATGATCCACGAAGATCTGGGGTGTCCTTTGGTTTCACAGTGTGTTCTCCCATCGCAGCAGGGAGAAGCAAAGCCACAAGGGGATGCCAGATAGATTCTCGTCTCTGTCTGGATTTCTGCTCCTCAGGAGAGAATCTGGGCTGTGGCAATGAATATTTTAAAATGTGGGGCTTAGGAATCTCAATGGCAACATGTTTTAGCAGCACGCTTCAAAGCAAATACAGATATGGCTGTGTGTCTGTGCTCTTAACTGTCTATCGGCATTTCCAAGCTCTGCTAAGCAGAGCTGCTAGACTTTGCATGATCTGCAAGATATAGATGGGCTCTTCCTCCCCCCCACCATCTTTTTATTCAAATAAACCTTAGGATAATTACATGCAAAAATCCTGTGCTACTGCAATGTTGATATTGCACATTTAGAAATCACTGCAGAGGGGATGCATGTAGGCAGAGCCATAAGGACGGTGGCAGCTGGCTGCCAGGCTGGCACGTAGCGATTCGCCGCCAGTCACAGTGGAGCCTCATCGGGTCCAGACGCTTCCCACAGTCTCACACTTTGCTCGAACACCAAATTTGCCTCCGTGCTCGAGGTACCCGCATATGCTTAGCCCTTCCACGCATCTCAGAGGAGCGGCATCCGCCAGCGTCTCAGCGGCAGCGCTGGGAGTTATTTTGAGCGACCCGTTTGACTTTCCTCTGGAGCAGATGAGAACTGCTCAGCCGGGCAGCGGCAGGAGCTGGGATGCTGCTCAGGGCTGTGCGCCTGCACTCTGAGATACAGCCATGGGTGTCTGGGTGCACATCTGCTTTCAGATGGGATGTCTGTCCCCTGACTTTGCAGGTTGGTGTTGCTGAAATGGAAGGATCTAGAGACGGATAAAAAAAGCCCCTGTCACTTGAGATGTTTGTGTGGAGGAAGACAAATGAGACACCATGCCTTCTGAAGCTGTAGCTGGACATCAAGAGGAGTTGGATCTCCAGGTACATGCCTAGGTCATGTCCAACAGCTCCAGACCCAGCTGTGAAAGAACTTAGGTGCAGCCCAGGACCACTGCCGACCATCAGGAGAGTCCAGACCCCACCAGCTAACAGCGAGGACACCCACGTTTAGGTGCCTGTCAGCACCTAGCACAGCCTGGGAACAAAAGGGGGAAGGACGCTTTTCTGAAGCTGCAGCAGTGGTCCACATCCACTCCTCCAGCACATGCATCCCTCTGCAGCCCAGAGCACCTGTGTCTGTGCAGACACTGCTTATTTATGCTCTATGGGTGCGATGGTTGGGGGAGGCATGTGGGCAACCTTACCTGCAAGCCCCACTTTCAGCTCCATGCAGGGTGATCTGAGAAAGATACAGCCAGGCTGAACTTTGGGGGGAAGCAGGGGAAGGACGTGATGGATGTGAGAAAAAAGCCCTGGGGTGGGGGTGTAGGCTGGGTGAGGTAGGGGAGCAACTTGTAAAAACACAGAACATTTTCATAGGGAAAAGTGTCTCTGCTATTTGTGCCACTCATCAAAAAGAAACGGAGATGTAGGAAACCCGCTGTGCCATAGAAGTGGAAATGGGCCAGCCTCCAGCCCCTACCTTCAGCTCTCCCGCTGGGCTGAGGCTGCTTCTCTTCTGCACAGCCAAGGGTGTGTTGCTGTCATCATATCTGGGGTTGATTTTGCTGGTAAAAATGATGTTCATGCCAGACAGGGCTTCTGTCATTTTTAATTCCCCCCCGCCCTCAACCTTGGCCAAATTTTCAAATAGTTTTAAAGAAAAAATAAAAGAAAAAAAGAAGGGAACAGAACATGAAGACCTCTTAGAAATAATTCTGGAGGGTTTGTAGCTTTGCACAAAACAGATTTTCTTCCTAAAACCTGCACAAAACAAACAAGCAACCTAGTAAAATGTGTACAGGGTTTCTTGTAGAACCCTGCAATTTTGTGCCCACCCCCCCCTTTTTTTTTAAAATAAAACTTGTACTTTTTTTTTCTCTCTCTTACAAAAGAAACAAAAGATCCAAAGGAAATTGGGACAAATTATCCTCTGAAATTCCAGGAGATAAGTGTTTGCCATTTGCCAACAGGTTCTGTAGCTATCTTCCACTGGGACACAGGCAAGCACGAACGGACAACTGGCTCCACGTGGCTTGCAGCTGATCTGGGCTGCGCTGTCCGTGGGTGATGAAATCATTAGGAAGCCCCAAGAAACTGGCATTCAGGCTGGGATGCTTGCTCTGTGCATCAGTGCTGACATCACCTCCACTCCCCTTCGCCAGGATGTTTTCCTGCCTTACTCGCTCCGTTTTCTTGCTCATGCCTTAATCAAAAGCACATGGAATTACTTTAAAAGAAAAAACCCCAAAACCTTTACCCAAATCAAAACCAAAACCAAGCCAAACAAATGCTACCTGAAGTGTTTTAATAGAAAAAAATGTGACTTTTTGGGGTACCTTGGGGGGTTCTTTCCCCCACAAATAACCCAGAGGCAGGGGATGGAAAAGGATTAACCAGAAGGTGACACAGGCACTCGCTGCAGTAACTGGAGCTGGAAGGTGATGTAGGCTTGTCCTAACCCATTTCCCTATCCTACTCCCCATGGGGCATGAAGCCGCACTATTTGTATCATCACTTTGGTGACCGCAGCACCGCTGCCAGATACGGGCTGGAAACCTGGCAGTACCATCCTGCCCATCCCCCTGGCTCCCTGCCCTTCTCTCAGTGGCTCTTCCCAGGGGCTGGATGGCATCTTACAGCTCCTTGTTCTGGATTAAACTCTCAGGTTATATCGCAGCTATATGGAGGGAGGGAGCTTTAGGTAACACCTCCTGATGCTGAACAGCTGAATATGGGCTTGGGACTTGAGCTTTGATCGATGCTTAAAAAACTGTGTGTGTGTGAGTGCGTGCACATGCATACATAATTATTATGATCAGTTTGCAGCCACTCTGGGCCAATATTCAGAGTTCTGTTGTACCTGCTTGTGACTTTCCTAAAGTCCTGCATGTGGTTATATATTTGTTGCTGTTCAATTAGCTATAAGGAGATAAGACAGGTATCACTAACATTTAAACAGAGTAGAAGAAAACAGCAATTTGCATAAATTAATTAATGGACTGACCTTGTTCCCCAGTACTCCTCAGAGAGGGAGCGAAAAAGCCCCAGTTTATTAAGTCAATACTTAGTTTGACACCTGAATCAAGCTTTACCCAAACCAAATGACAAAATTAATCCACAGCAAAATGCACCATAAGTCCCTTCACTTCAGTCATTTATTTTTTAGCTATCCCAGCAATTTATTTTTAAACATATCAGTACGTTATGTTCCATGACATTTCACATCTACAAAAACACCATATGTATTGGCAAGTGATTACTCATTGAAAGCGCCATATCATGGATGCGAGCGTATCTGGCAGCTTGGGTTTTCCCCACCTCTTTTGGGTCTATGCCCTTATTGTTTCACGGACATTTTCTTGTCGGGCAAATTGTCTGAGCTCCTGTTTTATCCCATGCTTAAAGATAAATTTGAATTTTCTGTGGGCATCCTGAGACCGCACCTCTGTCCTTTGAGCCACAGGGTGTGGTGGGCATGGTCTACCACAGGTTTTGGAAGAGCTGCTGGAAGACAATGCCATCCCACTTGGCCCAAACATGCAAACAGCAGGTTCTCTCTGACCTGTGCCATATTCCTGCCATCCTTTCCATAGTGGCATTACAGCTGCTCTGCCAAGCACAGCTTCGCTGCACCGGTGGCTTTAGTGCGGCCTGAAGACATTACTCACTGTAACTTAGCGATTATTTCAGAGCCATCCCTGGATGCTCACAACCCACAAGCAGTAACTTTAATAACAGAGCTGCAAACCCCCACCACTTGCTGTCTCATGGCTGAGTTGACAAGAGCAAATTGGTCTGAAATAGCCAGGTTGTAGGGATGCAGAAAGCAAGTAGCTTCGTTACTAGAGGGGGGTGGATGTCTGCATGTAGGATGATCAGAGATGGGCTAAGTTTCTTCTACACCATGATCTCCTTCCTCTTTGGGAAGCTGCTGTGTTCCCTTTTTTTCCTCTGCAGGTCACTGATCCAAGTAAATCCCTAGGCAAATTATCCCAAAGATGAATCTGGAAATGTTTGTGGAATTGGCTCCCACACTGGGAAGTGCCTAAGCAAGAAACATCCTCACGTATCGCACACTTTTGACACCTTCCCATTTATTTTGCTGCCCCAGCTGTTGAAAAGCAATAGCAAAAACCAGAAGTAAGGCACTGTTTAGCAGATCATCATGAATAATAGACAGTATGAAAAAATGAATCCAGGTGCTTGAAGACAGACTATAAACCATAATTAAAACCTAGCAGTGCTGCTATGACAGATGGTACAATACGTACCCTGAAAATCGTCCATGAACATTTATTTAATATCTGAGAACACTAACTGCTAGCAGACTGTGGTGCTATTACTGGATCACCACTTCATTGGTGGTGACACCCAGGAAGAAATTCTCTGGATTTCCTCATGATTCCCATAAAACCCACAGACCGTCATGCAATCCGATGCCAGGAAAGCCAAGTTCATCACGGATATGCTGACATGGATGCAAACAGAACACCCAAGGCAACGTACTTTGCAAAGATATTAAAAGTTTGCATGCAAATGTGCCCAGAGAAATCACAGTAAGGTGCTTTGTTTTGCTGTAGGAACATGTTGTGGTATTTTGACGTGGGATTTGCAGTCCTGGAGCAGGACGGTGTGTTCTGCAGCCCCGACATGAAAAGGCTGCTTAACCTGTTCCTCATTCTGGCTTTAAAAAGGCACCACAAGAATAACTTCTGCACGTCCATCATTCTGCCTTTGTGCATGCTACAGCAGGGACTGAATTCTTCTGCTTCCTCGCTAATATCGCTCCTGCTTTCAGAATTCGGTTCCTGTCGCCTATTTCTCCAGTCCATTTATGCCCCCCTGCTTGCACCTTTTGTGTTATTTTCCTGGCTTTGGTGAGTCAGAGCAGCTCTGCAGCTCGTGGGTAGCAATGCCTAGAGTCGGACCATCCCCAGGGAGCACCCGGGCTCTGCTTCGATGGCAGACGGAGAAGCCTCTTGCGCGGGACCAGCTCTGCAGAGCAGTGCTCTGCAAATGTTCCTGCTATTTGTAATCAGCCCAAGTTGTCACACTTTGATATTTATTCTTTATAAGCACTCCTGCAGAGCTTGCCGACAGGAATGTTTTCCACACAAAGATGCAGCAGCATGTGTTTCAGACATGAATTTTGAACTTATGAGTATTCACGCTGGAAACCTGAGGAGTCTGATGTGATTAAGAAGCAGATCCACATCACAGGGCTTGTTTGCAGTCAAAACAGTTCCAATTCTGAATTATGAAAATCATTAAGCCCAAGTGTGGTCGGCCAGGAACTCCTGGCAGAGGCGCACATCCCCATACCCAAATTCACCTCGGCGTTAATCTATTCGCCAAAGAGGGCCAGCCGAGCAGGCAGCGCGAGGCACGGAGCAGAAAGTTATTCAGCACAGTGAGGTGAGGTTAATGAAACCCTGGGCTGAGCAGAGGAAAGCTTTAAAGCCTCTGCCTGTGGAAGAGATGATCGCAGCACTGTGGGATGCTGTGCCTGGAGGAAATGCTGGGAAAGGCCCAATGAAGTGGTGATGGTTCCCCATAATCATGCTTGAGTTTATGAGTAGGGTGGCGATTACTTGTTGTAACCCACTGTGGCAGCAATTAATTGTCTAAGGTCCCTGACTGGCCACAGACCCCAGGGTGACCCTCCTCAGAGCTTTTCTCAGCTGTGCTTCAGCAGTGGCACCATTGCCTCTGAACACATGGGTGTGGAAGCCCTCAAAGCAAAACAAACTGCACCGTGCTGTGATGAAATGGTGGAAAGGGAAGTGATGTTCCATAGCCCAGTGCTAGTTGAGCCAACATGGAAGATGTCCCCACCATGCCAGTAGAATTGAGGTAGGAGAAGAAACAGGGTCCCTTCTCTTGGTCAATTTGATCTTCTGGCAACATCCAGGAATTTTGGTAAAGAAAGATGTCCTTGTGAAGAATGCACATCCCCAGTTAGCACCTGGAAGAAAGGTCAGCCAAGAGGAATATGGAACTCCTCCACACCTGGTGTCCTTCACCAGGCAGTGCTGTGATCCTTCTGTGTTTTGTTTCCAGGGAGCTCTGCTAAGAAGACACCTTGGAGGCTCTCACTGCTGAAAAGGATCCGTGTGAAATAGTGACTGGGCAGATCAGGCCAGTATCTTTATGTCTCTAACTTAAATTGGGAAAACCAACTGTTGACAAACTGTCCCAGGCGCTGTTGTCTACCACTGTTGTGTGATGCCTGCAGCTCAGTGACAACTCTGACACAGGATGCTTTAGAGCAGGAGCAAGGGTGATGGATTGCCAGGGAAAGTATGCCGGTGCTCAGCCTCTGTTCCTCCAGCATGGCTGCATGGGGACGAGAGCAAGGGACTAATCTGGACTCCTACCAGCCAGCAGCAGTTTGGGAAGTGGCTCCATTTTGCATGTCACAGATCACAGCTCCCAGCTGAGACACAGCTGCTGCTGAGGTGATGCTTCTCTGTCCCATTTCACTGCAAAGAAGTGGTGGAAAAGGATGAAGTAAGATCTTTCACAGCCTGGCTTGGCTTGGTGCTAACAATTAGTAGGTGTAGCAATGGTTTTTAAGGACCCGCTGCTGCCCAGCTGCACACCCTTGGCACTGAGCAAAGGGGTCCTAGCTGGGCTGTGATAACTGGACACCCTTGGCATATGCCAAGCCTGCAGCCACACAGGAAACATCACCAGAAACATGGTGCTTGTCTCTGAGTCAGCACGTGGGATGCTGGGTTTCTGTCTCATTATTCTTCTGTCAGCCACAAGGAACAATGGGCTCTTTAGATGCTGCCCATGAGACCTTAAGTCCTCTCCAGCCCCAGGCCCAGCATGGAGGGGGATCAGAGCATCCCAGCTGTGTAAGGGCTGCTGCAGGAGGTGAGCCAGTTGCACCTTGGCCAACACAAACCAGCCACCTCTCTGTGCACATCCCCGCTTCACATCAGTCTGCTGCTTGCTCACGAGGTTTAGAAATACTTGAGATGGATACAGAGGACAAATCCCAGGCCATCGTGTAGTTATTTCTCCTCTCTTGACTGCTCAACAAATGTTGCCTTCTGCTGTCTACCACCCATGCAGGCCCTGTGAAGCGCCAGAGACCTATGCAGCAACACTCATCTCATTTGCTTAGCTCTGGTTGACTGTAAGCAGAGCTGTGGGAACAGAGTCTTGGAAATGGCATCACAGACTCTCAGCCAGCTTGATCCTACATTTCATCCCCTGGAAATACCTGTAGAAAGGGAAATGTGTGGGGAAATACGGCAGAGTTGCTGTGTTTGGTTACTGGCACTTACTTCTAATTAATTTCTTCACTGCTCTACCAAAGCAAAGCTCCTGTCCAGGATCAGTGCTGCTTTCTGCTGAAGCTGAAAGGTCTGGGAAGCATGCCATGCTTTCGCTCGGTCTGAGGACGATGACGGATCCTGCATCTCTGACCCAGAGCTACTGGGGGATCTGAAGGAATAGCTAGTTCTGCACTGGCATTGGCCAGGCCTAAGTGCTGCTCTCTGGGCCAAATGGTGTGGGAGCAGGCAGTGCACAAGGAAAGGCTGTGGGGCAGCCTGGCCCCTGGCAGGCGTGAGCTGGTCCAGCTCCAATGCCAGCCCCTGCAGAAGACATCTGAGGTAGGATGGGGTGTTGCACATTTATTGCACTGGTGGCAGGGTCAGTGCTGCCCCTGATAGCAGAAGAAGAGGTACAGTTGTGAAAGCATGTGGGAGAACAGCTTCTGACAGCCTGTTTTCCCTGGTGCAGAGGTGAAGTGGCAGCTGGCTGCTAGGTAACCCCACTGGAACAGCTTGCTTGACCCAAACGCACAGAGAACCTGGCTGACTCACTGAGGTTTTGTAGTTCCCCCCCACCCCAGACACTGCATTAGGAAACTAGGGACAGCCTGGCATCTTCTGTGTCCAGAGGGAGCAGACAGAAGAACTTTCCATCAGCTCAAATGTACCATTCTGACTTCTGCACGTCCAGATATGGCAGAGGAAGCCACTCAGACCAGAACAGAGCTGCATAAAGCACATCTCAGCATCATCATGAGCAAAAGCCTCATCCTACTCCAGGAACAGTCGCAGTCTCTGTGTAGGAGGTACCAGTTGCTGAGAAACCACCTCCTCACCATGTAGTCTGCAAACGAGAGTTATTCTGAGATACTTTACCTAATGGTCTTCATCGTACAAGTGAATACCTACTAGAAAAAATGACTGTACTGGATACAAAGCCTCTGGCTACCCTGACTGTTACTTCTTTTCCTGGTAGAGGAACTCCACGGCTGGAGCTCCACAATCAAAACCAAGTTTCCTTCTCCATCTTGCTTTTCTTGCTGCTTCAAATTAGTGGAGTGGCTGTGTGTGCTTTCAATGGAGTTGCCTGGAGAAAAAGGCGACCTGTTTTCCCCCCTTAGCCTTGCAGCCCACAGGAGCCAGCTCTGGAGTGAGACATCACCTCGGCTTCCCCACAGCCAGGACCACAGGAGTGTACGGAGAGGGTAGAGATCAAGTTTTGTTCCACACACACTAATACTTCATTTTGCATGCTCCTTCACGAAGGCAACAGGGCAAAGCAAATGAGCCTTGATAGCCTTACCCAAATGAGTTATCATCTTGGCAGCTTATCCCCCGTTCCCCTTCATGGGTAGCTGCTTTCCTCAGAGGGAGGGATGAGAAGCCTTGATTCACGCAGGCAGGCAATGCTAGACGAAACATCAGATCATGGTGACACAGACAGGACTCTCCTGGCCTTCTGTCCCACCACGTCCCACAGCCATGACTTGCTCCATGAGGGAAACTGCTCAGATGTTGTGCCAAGACACCCATTTAGTCACAGCGCTGAAGTGGATCTACCCAGACATTTTCCACTCCCTAAAGAGAGGTAAAAGGACATAACTACTAAACCCGGCTTTCTGAGAACTACAATAATGAGCTGTTTCAATGGAAAAGATTCAAAATGACTGGGCCAGAGAGAACAGGAATTAAACAGGGTTTGCCTGTAACTATCCCCTGCCCATCGATGGCAGCTTCAGCTCCAGTCCCCTCCCCATGCCTGCTGGCTGCAGACCAGAAATGTGACTTTGTTCTGATCCAAATTCTTCCCAGCCATGCTCCCTGCTCTCACAGCATCCTACCACAGGCTGTATCCTGCAAACAACTTTCCCTGGGCAGACCAGCTCCCTCCCCAGGGACACACGTGCTCTCCCGCTCCTCCCTGCACTCTTGGCTGGCTGAGCTGTCTGGCAGAGCGTGGCAGGTGGGGTGTACAGGCAGACACTGCCCCTTACCCACACCTTAACGGCACGGGGTTGCTGCCGCTGGTGCAAAGCCTCCGGTTTGCATCCTACACAGGCTGGCCCCATTCAGATATGATTGGAGCTGAAGGGAGGGTTGGAAGCATTGCAGAAAGATTAAGGAGCTAAATCTGGTTAGCTGGTTACACACAGAGGGCTGGCAGCACTGTAACTCTGCCAGGATCATGGCAGAAGCTTTAGAGTAATAAAGGAAAGGGGGTCTGAGCAGCCTGTCGCTCCCCAGAATGCATTTTGTAAGGGCTGCTCTCATCCCCCTTATGGTGGGAGAGAGGGTGATTCTCTCCTGCCTCAAATTCAGGGTTTTTTACTCAGCAAACTCTTTGTGGGTCTACGGGTATCCTACGGGGTGTCTGTGTGTCAGGCACGGGTGGGAGCAGGCTGCCTCTCATCAGGAAGACGAGTGTGTGAGGACCAAGTAGTGCATCCTGCAGTGCAGGTGGAAGGGCCAAGGGGAGGTGGCCTGGCCCGACCAATTTGCCTGCAGCCTGGAAAAGCCTTCAAGAGCACAGGCAGGAACAGAGCTGTACAGGCGCTGGGCACTATGAAATGCTTCTGACTCCAACACAGAGTGACTCCTGGGTCAAAAATCTGAATCTGTGTGGAAAGGCTGAATTGAAGCCTGACTTTGAGGCTGACCAGGCTTTGCAGATACCAATGCCTCTGTTAGAGCATCCCTCCCTCCATCCATCCATCCATCCATCTTGCCCCACAGCCTGTCTCCTGTTTCTCCCCTCTTGCTCTTTCCCTCCTTTCTGTCTTTCCCTCCTCCCCTCCCCGTGTTTCCCTTCCCCTGCCCGGGCTGCGGCAGTAGCAGCAGAAGTGAGGTGGAATCAGCCGCCCGAATCGCAGAGCAGCAGGGAGCTGACACATCAATCACAGCTCTGCTGTTGGAATTAATGAGAGCGCCACAGGTTCGGGCTGTCACTCACTACCCTCACTTTGCTGCTTCCATATGGCTGCCAGCCGACAGCCTCACGCTTCCCAATCTCTGCCAATTACAGCCTCAGCACTCCCAACCTCCTCCTATTAGGCTCACAGCTTCATTATTCTAATTAAGCCAAACAAGCTGAGCCCTCCCTTTTTCACTCTTGATGCATGTCCCCTGCATGCATCAGAGCTACACTGCAGCAAACCCCCTCGCTGGGGCACCTTTGGAGAAAAAAAGCAGCTAGAATCACAAGAGCATTGGGATGTCTTCTCCCTCCAACTGCCTCTCCAGTCCTCACACCCTTGGCTGGGCAGGGGGGGAAATGCCCCCATTTGGAAGCAAGTCTCAAAAGGGTCCTTTGCTTGTCAGAGTCAATGCAGGCAAGCAATTTGCTGGCCTCCAAACCTAATTAGTCAGGGGATCCTTCAAAGCTAGATTGCATTTCCATCTTGTTTTTTTCTGTTTGGTTTTTTGGTTTTGTTTTTTTTTATGGTCCACTTTCTGCCCCAAAGAGATGGGAAGTGGCACTGTGTGGGCAGGAGCCTGGAAGGGAGGAAGGGAAGGAAGGAAAGGAAGGGAAGGAAGGGAAGGAAGGGTCACCACTGCCCTGGCCTGCCAAAGGAAACTGGGGTTAGGAGGGGTTTGCTCTCCCCAGGGGCACAGCCATGCTACTGTATCCCTGTGTATACCCTGATTTTGCTGTGCCTCCTGTGACCTTCTTGCTGACTGATAGTGACTTGATGCTCTGGGCAGCAAGTGATCATGACTCCAAAGGAGGGTTTGAGCAGGAACCTTGGCCCTTGATGAGGAGGTGGAGCAGCAGATGCCGTGCTGGTAACTATTTTATAACAGCCAGGGGGTTCTCTGCCCTTAAATTGAGTCATATGACACAGATTGAGTGGGTTACTCTGTTTTCTGCTGGCAGGGATGATAGGCTACAGGGAGCACAGTCAACCCCCCTGGGAACAGGGAGACACACAGGTCCTTGCACTATGGCACAGGACCCCACCTCTTCACCAGCGTGTCCTTGTCCATGTCTGGGCTGTGCTGGCACACATGGACATTCTGTGAGTGTCTGAACCAAAACTGAGGACAGGTGGGTCTGCTGGGAAGGATGACGCAGAGGATGCGCTCCGCAAGCCCAAGTGTGTAACCAGCCATGAGCCATCCCAGATTGCTGACCTGGCCAAATCGGGGTGGCAACAGGACTTTGTAGGTCTAACCCCACCTGTACTACTGCAGAGATGTTGGTAGACCCAGCCCTGGATGCATCCCCCCACCAAGCCCAGGGGTGCCTTGGGCTTGAAGCCCAGGCGGTGACAATAAGCTGGTCCCCGTCGAGGAGGGGAAGGGCTCCTCTGCGGATGTCCCGCTGGTGCCGCAGCCCCGCTCTCCTGCAGCTGGCACTTAGGATTTGCTGACCTTTGAATCCCTTAAATCGGTCGCTCTCAGCGTGACTCCGAGCAGCGTAGCCAGGAGATGTGATGGTTGGGTGGGTGCCAGAGCGGAGCCTGAGCTCCAGCCGAGGTAGGTAGGGAAATGCCTCTTGCCGCCTGTGCTGGGGGGTGGAGTAACAGCACTGGTATTTCCTCCATCTCTCCTCCCTCTCCGAGCTCCGTGGCACCAAGCAGCATTCAGAAAAGCCTTTGTAAACGAGGTGATGCCGTCTGTCTTAAGGCAGGGTTTACTTTTTTTCCCCAAGAAACTCTTCAAGCCCTCGATCTCCAATTTCATTTCCCATTTTCTAAACAATCCTGATTTTTTTTTGTAACTTCCCCAGTGTCTCCTCTCCCATCACAGCCAGAAGTAGCAGCAGCAGGCTTCCTAGGCAAATTGGGAATGGTTCATGTCACCAAAAAATCAGAATATTTGAAAAAAAAAAATTAAATCCCTAAATATTTTTTTTTGGACCACACTGAGCTTAGTCCCACCTGTCATGACACCCCAGCACGCCACAGCCCAGCTCATCCCTCTGCCCCAACATGTGTCACCACAGCAGGGTCCCCCTGCACACCTCTTGTCCCTGTCCAGCACAGCAGTGTCCACTGCCCCAAAGGACACCCAGGTACCATGTCCCCAGTGTGGCACCAGGGGGGCTGCAGAGGAGACCCAACACCTGAACGCATGTCAGAGCCGATGACCCCATGGTGGTCCTGCCGGCTGGCAGGTAGAGGGGGATGTGAGCAGCAGAGACATGTTGGCTATGACACTGTTAGCATTTTCCCAATGAGTTATTACCAGGTTAAAGGGTTGTGATAGTGCCAATATCCCAAGCTGGGTTATTGTGTTATTAATGTGCGGCTGTCGCTGGCTATTAGCACTGTGATCAATCCCCGGTGACAAGGGCTGCTTAGCCTGTCACACTTTGTTTTATCTTCCATTCTTAGACTTTTACTAACTCACAAATTGCTAATCCAATCTCCTATAACCCAGTTAGAGGAGGACATTGTCTCCGTGTTGCTCAGACGCAGGAGCTCTGGGAGAGGACGTGCTGGTGGCAGGGTAGGCACACGTTTCCCAGGGTTGAGAGAAGTGTGTGTTGGCTGTAACAAACACAAACACGCTACTCTGTCCATCTCTTTCAGGAAACTCTCCCTAAAGTCCTGACTTAACCAGTTGCATGAAGTGAACGTGATGGTGTTCTTCAGGAGAACATCTTTCCTCAGCCTTTCGTACAGATTCACCTCTGGGTCATGTCCATGTCTTTGTTACCCCATGAGGTGTCGTCTCCATCTCCACGTGGCCCACCCCAGTGCCATGAGGACAGCATTGCAATCTGTCCAAATGCCTCCATCAGGCATCTCAGAAGCCTCAAGAGCTTTGACATCTCCACCCTGGAGCCTTCACTGGTCAGAAATGACCTTAAAACCTCAACCACAGGACCAGTCTGCACTTTGGAGCAACCCATTAGAAAGAGTTGGCAGCTTCTCTTTGACCTCAAGCTTGCTTCATTGCCCACTTATTGGAAATGTTGCATTTCTCTGAGTCATTCTATTTCTGATCACTGACTACTGCAATATCTTCTCGTAGGAGAGCTCAAGGCAAGCTGAGAAGGAGGGCTGTAGCATTTCTGCTCCAACCATCAAACATGGAGACCATACTGGGGCTACAAACTGCCCAGAAAACCTGCTCCAAATGTACCACAGCACTTCTCTTGAGGTAGAGATCTGAGGAATTCAGATCATAAAATGAATTTCTCTCATTCTGCCCATGGCAGTAGTTGAGTTTAGAAGGAAGACAGACAAAGCTGATGGAGATGCTTCTTTAGGGACACTTGAAGATGTGTGGGGAGAGTGGGATAGTACTGGTGTTGGCTAGGGATAAATGCACAGGGTAAGTCTGGGTGGGCTGGGGTGGGGGTGTCCAGGATCTGGATAAGGGGTCAATGAGGTTGGAATAATGCTCTGCATGGTAGATCCTGTGCAGAGAGGAGCCCAGGGTGTCTCCCAAGAGCCCTGCTCCCAGCTCCAGGAACGTGTGTGGTTCCTGCACCCGTTGTTTGTGCTGGTGAGCCAGTAACTCTGCTGCAGTTGCTACGCAGACACTGAGAAATTGCTTTTTGCTTCCTGGCCAAGACAGTTTTGTAACATCTCTGCATGCAGCAACTACTTCTCTGTGATGGGTGAACTGAATTTGTATGTGCACAGCCTGAAAGTCTGCAATAGTGCCCTGAGGCTTGCAAAAGGCATCCTATCAATAAATAATTATGATTCCTGAGTGAGAAAGCCAACTAGCAAGTTCATGAGTCCCAGATGCTCCCAGCACATGAGGGAGAACTCCCTGAGGACACACAGGGGAAGGATCTGTCCATGCTGAGCATCAGGGCTCTGGTGCTGGGCTCAGGGTTTGGCAGCTGGTGTCTCAGCAGGCAGGAATGTATGGGGGGGAAGGCATTTCCTATGGGGCATGACCTCCCTCTGTGCAAGCCAAGGTGTTCGAGTGAGCACTGGGTTCTGCTGGAAACGGTGATGTCCAATCCATGGTGATCATGTCAGCAGGACCAGGGACACTCGTGGCCTTGCCTCTGGTACCTTCATTCCCCTCCACAGACCCCAAGTCCTATTTTCAGGTGTTTGTATCTCAACAAAACCCTGTGAAATAGCTTCAGATGTTACCAGAGATAGGCTTGGACTTCCAGCCCGTTGCAAGAACAGGATACTGGGATGTGTTCCCAGAGCCCTGCAGCATTTCACCACCTTTGAATTGTTCTTAGCTGCGGCACCCCCTCCACGTGTTTGTGTGCCAACATATGATGTGCAACACTGTACTGTGGTGCTGCTGAACATATTCCAGCTGCTTATTAGGAAACAGATAGCGCTGCAGAAGCACTAGCAGGCTGTTTAGGCCAGTTAGATGGAGCCAGCAGGAAGACCAGGGCTGCGCTTGGTATAACATGTATTAGGAAAACACTATAACAGGCATGTTCAGTTTAAACTCCCTGAGTGATAAATGCATCAAAAAGGTCATAAATTGTATCCTTGCATGTTGTACAAGTCACACATGGAGAAAAAGGAGGCAATTCCTTTGCCAGTTGTACAGTCTCTACAACCAACATACCCACGCAGAGCAATATGGATGTAAAATATACCAGAGGGCCAGGTCGGTTCCCACAGTCTTCCAGGGGTGCTTGGTATGGCTGGGCAGGTATTGTTTTGTTTAATGTTTTTCTGAATATCCTGGTGATATGAAAACTGAGAGTTCCCTGCAAAAGACTGAAATTGTCATCAGTGTGTCGCTTATCAAGTGAGTTGGTCCCCATGGCAATGCTGCTGCTGAGCCGAATGTAACCTGTACCCTGGGCACCACGTACCTGTTTTCCCAAGCCCAGGCAGGCTTTCCAGACAGACCTCAGGTCCATTGGAGAATTATCCCCCTTTTTTTTTCCCCCAAGCCAATGCACATATTGCACAAGTCCTTGGCTGCATTCGTGGGTGTTAAAAAAGAGAGAACCAAGAAATTGGAAAAAAAAAGTTCAGTGGAAAAAAAGAGGGGGGAAAAAAAACCCAAAACAACCAAACAAACCTGGGCTGCTTCTATGGGAATAAGAAAAAAATGGCTCTGTTTAGGGAGAGATTCACAGGACCAGGCTGACAGTGGTGGACAGGAGTCGGTTTATATGTGGCTTCTCCCTGCTCAGGGATGGAGCATTGTCCTTTCTCCTCACAGCTGCAGATTCCAGCAATTGCTTATTTTAGAGGAATATGATAACCAGCATTTGCTCCTGCTGGGCTGTGCAAGGAAGAGCCATTAATAATCCAACTAGCGAGCACCTTTCCCGGTGAAACGCTGATTGCAGAGATGAACAGTGCCTTGAAAAAAACAAACCCAGGTGACAATTCCCACCACAGCAGCACCCATGCCCTCTCCAGCTGAGGACATTGTGCCTGGAGACCATCCTCTCCCTGGGGACCCAGTACTGCTTGTGGTGCTAAGAGGAGGACAAGCCTACCTGGAGCTGTGCCTGGTGCAGGGAAGGGATAATAAAGGGTCTTTTTTCTCCTCCAAGACTCTGCGAGGTCTGTTTAGGAAAACAGCTTATGTGGCAGCCCCAGTGTCACTTTGGGTGTGACAGGGCCAGCACCATGCTTTGGTCAACAAACAGGGCTAAGGATGGTTCAAGCACTCTGTGTTCCTGCGAGCTTTTAGATCAGCTTAAACTGTTTAAGCAGCTGCACTGCAGTTTAAGATTAAGCTGGTCTTTTGAGCAATCTAAGCAGTTTAAAATACTCTAAAGGCTTAACATTATAGCCAGTTTAAGTTGCTGTAGGGGCTTAAAGCAGTGATGTGCAGCCAGTATCTTAACAGGGTTTTCCACAAAATGTGTCTTTATAGCCTGTGATAAGCCCTATGGATCAGGGGGTGTGTGTTTGCATGGGGCACGTTCATCTGCCTGCCTCACAGGCGTTTCTTTCTGACCTTGCACAGTACTGCTCAGATGTGTGTTCCTGCCTCTTCACTTGGACTGCTGTGCCCATGCCAGCTGTAGAACTCTCTTGCTTTATCTTGAAGTGTTGGATACAGCATCCAGGCACAGAAGGACCTTCTTCTTCAAACCCACAACCAAGGAAAGGGGAAAAAACAGCTGGGTTCCCTAAGCTCCAGAAGCCCTGGCCCTTTGTCTTACTGATGCATCCAAACCTGGTGAAGGAAGGAGAGACCTCCTGCATGCTCGTGGCCTGATGCATCCAGCGTCAAAGGGGAGCGTCAGAGCAGCCTAGCAGCAGGGACAGCTCTCTGAATACCTGGTTTTGTGGGGCCTCTAAAATAGGAGCCCTTGGGATGCAGTAAGACTGCCCTTCAAGGACCACAGAAGCTAAAGGAGGCTTATGCTGCTTTAACTCTGCCTTATGACATGCTACAGTCTTAAGGCATTTAAGTCCTTGTGTGACACTAAGGGTTTATGGTCTTACACAGCTTTAAAAGTGGCTTAAATGCTCTCTCACCTTTCACGTGGGACACAGCACTCTTGGCACGAGTCACAGGGATGGCAGGGTATTACTCGCACAGCGAGGGCTTTGCTGCAGCAGTGCCACCCAGGGGGGTCCCTGTGAGCACAACCTTTGGGCTCTAGCTGCTGTGACCGTGCTGTTCACACCTTGGCCCCTAGCACACAGCCTCGCACGCAGCAGCACTGTGGGAGCAAAATGTGCTTTTACCTAAAGGTGGCATCAACATCATGATCTCTGATCATGAAATGCCTGCTGAGAGATGAGGACGGTGGTCTCACCTGGGAGACCTACACCCTGCTGCCACCAGGTTTTCTGGATCTAAAGCATCCCCAGGCATTCCTCTGTCCCATCTCTGGTGGGTTCAGTGCTGGGCTTACCCTCAGGTTGCTGACAATAACCTGCCTGTCATGCTTCTCAGGTGGTAGGATGCTTCCCCACAGAGATATCTGCTGTGCAGGGGCAGGTTTGGTTTATGCCATGCTGTGCTTGGCACTGTCCATGCTCAAGCAGGATGGAAACAACGCTCAGCAAGTTTTTACAGTGTTAGCAATGTCTTGTGGGACGGATGTATCCCACCTACGGGGAAGGGGATCCAGAGCTCAGGAGTTCACCATCACCTGGCTGTGCTCTTCATCCTCCCAGTGAGGCTGGTACTGCTGGCAGCGTAAAAGCTGTTGCTCAAGGCTTAGTAGGTAGCGCTGCTGTGACCTGCCTCCTCACCATACAGCAGTCAACTCCGTGCCTGTGTGGGGTCCCATAACCACCCAGGGAGACAGAAAGTGGCTTAAAGAGTTTCCAGAGTGCTTTCCCTCTGCTGCACTGGAGGTGTTGAAGGCATGCCTGGTGAAATCACTCTCAGGAGTCCTCTAAATCTCATCTTCAATCATGGAGACAGTCCAGACAGCTGGAGCATGGCCATCTGTACTTGTTTTGCTATGGAGCAGACAATCAGATGAATTTGGTTTCCCTTGTTCTGTCCCACCTTGGTCCTCAAATGGAGATTCCAGCTGAGCTCAAATGAGTCCCCTCCCAGGACTGCACTGAAGCAGCATTACTCCGTGTCCTTCTCTTGGGAACACCAAACCACCCTCTGAAAGCCTTTGTGGCTTTGGGAACAGAGTGCTGGGGGAGGTTTTACCAACCAGATATTCCCAGTTCAGGACATGGAAGGCACTGGCTCCATCAGTGGGGACACATGGGCAGAGCAGGCTCCAAGGCCATGCTGGGAGCCGATGCCATTGTCCTGCTCAGGGCTCTGAACTGTCTTGCTGGACATTGGAGGTGACAGGTGTCAGCTTTGATGAAGCAGCCAGTGAGCTGATTCCTGGCTGCATGAGCTTGGGAGGATGCATGTCTCCGTGGCCAGGCCACAGGTGAGGCTGTCAGCATCCAGGCTGGCTGATCTACCTGCAGCTTAGGAACTTCTTGCACTCGTCAACGTCTGCTGCAGTTTCTCTTTCACTGATGTATACAACTCTCTCCAGACCTTCCTAAGGGGCTGCATTAATACTGGAGAGGGTGCTTCAGGATGCAGCAGCTTTAAACATGGATCAGTGCAACTGATAACATTACACATGGTAAGATCTCTAAGCTCAAACATCTTCAACTAGCATGAGGAGCAGTGGGATCAAGAAGTTCCTTTTGTTTAGGTAACATCAGGTTCCCATGCACTGCTGAGGCTGCTTGGTATGAGGATTACTCACCAGCTTGGTTCCTCCTCTCTTAAAAAGTCAGATGAGAAGTTCAGGCTAAGGTGCAAATTGCTGGCTTGATGAGTCTGGGTCCAAAGCCTGGTGATACCCATCAGAGAGCCTCACAGTTTCCACCTCACATCCCTTCAGCTAAACACACTAAAGATTGTTGTATTTCATTTAACCAAGTCAAGCCTGTAGCTGTCACACACTTGGCCCTGGTTCACTGGTGTCTTGGACAGATTACACCCATGCCAGTTTGGCAAGCTCAGAGGAGCGCCTGCCAGCGCTCCCGCCTGCCTCTGTGTCTTTGCAGCAGTCGTGCCGTGTTCCCCTTGTCTGAACCACACGGCCCCAGGACTCACGCATGAGCTGCATTTACGTTACAGCAGACAGGGCTGTTAGTGCTGCTCTGGTCTCTGGGGTTTTGTGGACAGATGCTCGTGCCAAAAGCTGATGTCTGCCCCACACTGACAGCGTGGTGGGGGCCCGGAGGAGTGACCATGTGCTGGGACAACATCAGACAACCCCTGTCCATTTTGTGGCCTTTCCAGAGTATCCATGTCTACCCTTGGCATGTCCACCCGATCCTTTCAGACAGTTAACAACACTCGTGTGCCCAACCTGCCAGTCACTGTAGGGAGCAGCTGGGTTTGCAAGTGGAGCGAGCTCCCTGAGTTGTAGTGCTGGGCTCGAAGGACTGAAAACAGTCAGCCATGTGAGATGTGGGCATGGGACACTGCCACCTGGGCAGCCCTTGGAGTGGAAACTCCACTGCCAAAAACGCCCGTGCATCTCTCCAGTGCCTGTCTGAGTGTAGGCTGGCCACTGCACAGGATGGATGCTGCTTCCCATCATTTTTGCACCATTCTGGAAGCTGCAGAGGGTTCACATTTTTATAAATTAAGGAGGCCTGCTCATCTTCCTGTTTTCCCAAAGGCAGCAGGCGAGTTTGTTAATTTTGCATCCCTGTGTCCTTCCTACCCAAAGAGAAGTGACCCAGGTATGAAAACAGAGCAGCTGTGAAACAGAATTGCTTAAACCGCCTTCCCAAGCTCCCTGATTTCAGATGGGATCAGGGGGACTGGGGCTTGCAAATTCGCACCTGGCAAGAGGGTTGTTTGCTGTTACAGCAGGAGAGATGAGTGAACACCTCTGGCAAATGCCACGTCGCATCTTTTTCCTACCCATCTATTTATCCTGCGTCTGGAATTAGAGTGTGGAGCTCTTGACCCAGGCACCCCAGCTGTGCTATCACAGTCCTGAGAGGGATAGCTGAGTCAGGTCCAGATTGGCTAAGGTTGCCTTGAAAGTAATTTAACTCTGAGGCGCACACCCATGATACCTGGAGGACCTCATACTTATCTCTACTCAGATATTTTGCACTTTTCATGTTGGGATTCTGCTGGTGGCGTCACTATTCAAACAGCTGCACTTGAAAGTGCCCATAACATTTTTTAAAACAATAATCTTTGTTATCAAAATAAGAGGCTGCATTTGAGGTAAAAAACTGTGTCTAACAACCATTCTGAATGTATTACCACTTGAAATGAGCAGCTTTTCTGCCTTGAGCAGCACTAGAGGATGCACAGGAACATTGGGAGCCTCTGGCTCACTCAAAATTCTTGCAAATCTGGTGGCTTTTTCAGGTGGCACAGTGTTGGTGGAGTTTGGGCTCATGTGCTTTTAATTCCTGTACCTTTAGTGAGTCGAGATGCACCCAGGAGACTGCTTGCTGTGATCTCTCCCAGCAGTATGGGGGCACCCATGCACCCCTAGCACCTCTGAGAACTCCCGTGGTGGGGTAGCAGGGTGTCCCTGACCCCATGGTGGCAAACCCTACTGAACAGAAAGACTGCATTTGTGTTTGAATTGTTCAGTGCATCTCTGCTGCTCCATTATGCTAACACCAGTTTAAACCAAATCCCCAAGAAATTCTTGGAAAAACAACATATCTGTTAAAGATTTTACACCAACCACGATCAGCAGTGGGCAGACAAAGCTCGTTATCCACTCCCTAATGAGCCACCCTGCAAGACAGGGAAACCTGAGACTAATAAGGTACCAAAACTGAGCAGAATGAAACACTCCAGTTTTCAAAGAGGAAAAATTTGGAAGGACTCAACAGGGCAGATACAGAAAGGCTTCATGTGCTCAGCTCTACAAAAACTTCCCTCTGCTTTCCAGGCATCTAACTGTACATCATGTCTCACTACAAGCTGCCACAGGCCCAGCTTCCCCCTCTCTTGCCAAGCAGAAGAGGGAGACATGGAGGTCTGGGGTAGGAGTAAGGGGTGAATTAAGTGGCGTGGGTTCCTGAGGTACTTCCAGCCTGCTTTATGTCATTTCTATGATGTAATTGCCAGACATGAGTTAGCTGGGACCTAAACCAGCTGCACAGAGGTGCTCTGAGGCAGGTTGTCCCTGGCCTCTCACTGGGGAGGACAGCAAGGTGGTTGGTGCTGCATAGGAATACCCAGTAAGCCACAATGATCCTGTTGAGGTGCTTTTCCAGGGAACAACTGGAGCTTGAGAGACCTGCAGGAGGGTTCAGCCCCAGGACATCTCTGAGGCTGTGAGGCACAGCACCGTACTAGAGACTTTTCTATACCTTTCTCTCACTCTGTTCTGCTTTGCGTCTTTCCTGATGCCTCCAGCCCCCTATTTCCCATCCCTCACCCAGCCCCATTCCTCTTTCCTCTCTTGTGAACCCCAGGGACACACTCTGAGCACAGGATTCAGTGAGATGAGTTCCCCTAACTGGAGAGGTTTACCCCTGCAGTTGTGAAGGCAGAAATACATACAGGTGGATGTGTAAAAGCAGAAATTGTGTGTCTCTGGGGGAGATCTCTTTGCTGGGCATCCCAGCACTCAGTGTCTGCCTCTGGATCAGAGGCACATCACCAGTTCCCATGTCCTCTTCCTCAGAGATGATTCACACAAATGTGCTACAACATTTTTCAGGTGAAAGCTGCATGTTACTTTGTTCGCTGCTACACTTGCTGCTGGCTGTAAACAGATAAAGTGCAGCAGTCAGCTGTGGGAAAGCTCTGTTGTCTTCCTGCTTAAAAGCTTTGCCCCCAAAGCTTTTCACTTTCTGGCACATCTACCCAACTATCACCTCTGTGTGTGCAGTCACAGGCTTCCTGTGACCCTGTGCGCTGGCCAGGAGAGACCTTGTCAGAGGAAGAGGATGCTGCTTGGATGTACAGCCACTCTAATGATGCCTTAGCCACCGAGTGTGGCTCAGCCTCGCCCCCAGCAGAGAAGGACCCCACGCAGCTGTACTTCACCTCTGAGGTGCTCTCTGACCCAGCGGGAGGTGATTTTCTGGGTTCTCAACCTACTCACTGCACAACATCCCTTCATTCAGCATTTGCCTTGAGGACAGGCAGGGTCAAGAGCTTTAAAATACTGGTTTAATCCATCCTTACTTGTTAAGCGGTGCTGGGGCTTTATGCTGATCCTCCCTGCAGAGCTGAAAATTATGCTGAGGAGCACAGGGGTGCAGGATGGGACCAGGCAGCTGCAGCTTGTGTGTGTAGTCAAACACAGCACAGACCCTCCTGGGTGGATGCCTTGTATGACGGGGAGCTGATGACTGCAGAGTGGCTTTGTGGCAAAAAGACATGGGTAAAAGGGCTTGCATAAGGAGGGATCTTCCTTTGTTTAGTGGGATTGAACACATATTGGGGTACCCCCAGCAGTCACGGTTCCCTCACAATGCTGCTTTCCTCCCTTAGCATTGGGTTTCATCCCTTTGGAAACCCAAGGACAGGAAGAGCTGGTGCATGTTGCTCCAGCATGGGGAAGAGCTAGAGCTGGGATGTGTACCTGGGACCACAGGTATCTTCCAGCCTCACGATGCCTGGTTCAGCTGCATTCCACAGGCAACAAGCAGCTTTATATGTTTAGCTCCTCTAAATTGAGGAGGGCAGGTGGGGAAATCATAGAATAACAGGATGCTTCAGGTTGGAAGGGGCCTCAAAGATCATCTAGTTCCAACTCCCCTTCCATGGGCAGGGACACACTCTGCTTGCCCAGGCTATCCAAAGCCCCATCCAACCTAGCCTTGAACCCTGACAGGCTCCCACAGCCTCTCTGGGCACCCTGTGCCAGGGCCACCCCATCCTCAGAGAAAAGAATTTCTTTCTAATGTCTAACCTAACCCTGCCCTCTCTCAGCTTGAAGCCATCACCCTGTGTCCTGTCCCTGCCACTCCCTGGGGATCAGCCCCTCTCCGCTTTGCTGTAGGACCCTTTAATCATTGTTAGGTCTTTCTGGAACCTTCTCTTCTCCAGGCTGAACAAGCCCAACTCTCTCAGCCTGTCTTCACAAGAGAGATGCTCCAGCTACCTGATCATTTTCGTGGCCGCCTCTGGAATTGCTCCAACAGCTCTGTGTCTTTCCTGTGCTGTGGACCCCAGAGCTGGACTCAGTACTCCAGGTGGGGTCTCACAAGAGCAAAGGGGTAGCATCCCCTCCCTCGACCTGGATGGATATTTTCATGCCCCATCTGTGGGCGTGAGACTCCTCCATACCCCTGTGCTGGCACCCCCCACTCATGGGATCAGCTCAGTGTTCAGCTGGAAAATGCAGAAAAGATGAAGTGTGCAAATGCTGAGCATGAACGTGTCCCTCTATGAGGATGCCCTGCGCCACGCTCACGGTATGGGCAGAATTTCCCTTCTGACAGTGAAAGAAATCTCTATTTATTACTTTTTAACGCGTGTGCCTGAGCACCCTCTGAGCTGGACAGAGCACAGCGCAGCCACGACACCTCTGACCTCCCCACAGATGTCTGTAGAAGCTTCATCATGCACGCTGCAGGGCACGTGCACGCTCATGGCGATTCCTGCCCAGCTGTGTCCCTGCACACACAGGTATGCACACATCTGCCCCCCCACCGATGCGTATGCACACACACAATGCACACACATACAAGCACACATACAGGCTCTCCTGTTTTCTCTGGGGCGAATTTCACCTTCCTCCACCCATCACTACTGTGTTAGGCCTCCCTTCCCACATGGGTCATGGCAGCAGACCCCGCTGCATGCCCAGCCTGTGCCAGGTTTGGCCTGAGCTGAGTTTTTCTGTGCTGCTGGCCTGGCACTGGGTTTTCTCACCATCACTGCCACCCCGGCGGATGTGGTTGCCATGGCAATGTGTGAGCCAAGGGCCTGGACGACCCAGCAGCCGTCCTGTGGAGGTAACACTCCCCCGATCCTTCCCCACCAGTGGTGGACAACTGTTCATCCCTTGCTGGAGGAGAAGCCTGCAGGGTTTTGCACTGCCACAACATCCTGCACTTCCATCACTCGTCTCTTTCACACGTTCAGACTCTGCCTCGCTGCAAGTTAGGCTGCAAATCTGAGACTGCTGAGAAAAAACACAGGGTAGGCAAAGGATGGTCATCTTTGCTTCCCAGAAATGTTATTGAGATATTATCTGACAACACTGCTAAAAAAACCCAACCCTGTGCAAGTTGTGCATTGAAAGTGTTTCTGAACCCATTATATAATTGCTCTCCATCATTAAGAAGGATCAAAGTTAGCCTGAACCATTTGAAAATGTGTCTGGAGACGTAGTCCATAAGCTCTGTCTCATAACAGACATTTAATAGTTAGGTGATTAATATGAAAGTGCTTCTTCCTTCAAATATCAATATTAACGTGAACTTTGCCTTAAGTAAGCTTGAGTCTATATTTGAAAAAGTATATTGGTTAATGTGTTAAATAAAAATCAGTCATTTCATACTGTAATCTCTCTGCTATAATCTTTTCCTTTGACTCCTTTTCATTTCGGTCCCTCAAGTAATGATTCAAGACCATTTTCCTGCACATGAATATAAGGAAGGAAACTGTAAGTCACCCGCAGCCCGCGAAGCTGGGTTTCCAATTCTGGAGGCAGCAGAGCAAACAGAGGGCTAAGGACACACATAGGCTGCAGTGGTTTGACACGAATGATTAGCAGAGCTGGTTCATCAAGAAATACGTGTGGATCAGAAGGAAGACTGCAAATATTTCATAAGGAGGGAAAGGGCTAAATGAATCGAATAAAGTGTTTGCTGTGATTTGCTCTGCTGCCTGTAACTGGAAGGCTGCATTTCTGCAGCTCAATGTGCCTGTTTTGTTCCCTTTTCCTTTCAGCCAACTTCCCAAGGATGCTGGCTGGGTGCTGCTGATTGCTTGGTGCGATATTTTTCTCTGTACCAGTGGGCTGTTATTAATGAACTGCCAAACCTGGGAAAAAATTAAATAAATAAAATGGAGCCGAGTGTATCTGCATAGCTAAATAACTTCCTTTAATTTACCATAGGTCTACAGGTTACTCAGTTTATTTGTGAGAACAAATGTCAAGACCATTGCTCTCCAACGCAAGCCACGGCCAAGAAGAAGAGATGCTGTGGCAGAGAATCAGGGTGAAATATAGCAAATGGAGATTAAAAAAAAAAAAAAGGAGAAAAAAAGTTTTGTCCATTTCAAGCATATTACTGAAGTGAGTAAAATTAATTCCTCCTGCATCTGCTTTGGCTCTGAAGGGGTGGCTGCAGGGATGGATTCAGGTCCTGAGGATGCGGTGCGTGTTTGCAGGACGAGGCTGGGCACGTTTCTGGAGGAGGGAGGAATGGCAGCCAGAGTGAAGTGCTGGCACCTCACAGGGCTCGTGGCACCCCAGGCAGCTGGGGCAGCTTGGCAGTGGCTGTGGTTCACAGGAGAACACACACTGCACTCCAGAATAAGTGCTGCAGGAGATGAACATCTCAGCCCCCATTCCTGGGGAGACCCTACATGTGGGGAAGGACAGGATGGGTCACATAGCCTCTCAGGAGCATTTCAGGAGATTACTCAGGCTGCCAAACTGTACATCAGCTTAATTTGAGAAGGAAATGGTGTGCTCTGCTTTAGTGATCTGAATGAAGGAAGGAAAAGGGCGTTATTCAACTTCCCTGGATGCTTCCACAGCGAAGCGAGGAGTGATGCCAGCTGGGGAAGGGACACCCCATAGCATCTCCCCACTGCTGCACCTGTGGGTCAGTGTCTCAGCATGGAGAGCAAGATCAGTCCCATCTGATGTGGGACAACAAGTACATGTCCTTGCTCCAAATTTCCTTCTATTCAGCACATGGCATACAGAAATGGTTGGTAGTGTTTGCTCAAGTGCAGGGGAGCTGGAAAAGTTTTTCTCCTTATATGGTCCTAGGTGGTGGCAGCCCAGATCACACCTTGCTGGGCCCATGCTTTGCTCAAGGTGTTGTCACAGAAGACTCGCAATCCCCACATCTCAGAATATCACCCTCCCAGTAAAAAAGGTCTTACATTCAGACAACAATTCCTGCAGTTTGTGCTGTTGCTTCTTGTCCCATCACCATGAACATTCATTGAACTCCACAAAGCCCCATGCCCATTTCTCCAGCCTGTGGAGGTCCCTTTGAAGAGCAGCACATCCCTTGAGTTATCAACAACTCCTCTCAGTTTTGTATCATCTGCACATGAGGGCTGCAAATGTTGAGGGTGCATCTGTCCCATTTTCCAGATGGACACTCTTGTCCCATCATCCAGATCCAACACTCTTGACTTTGAGCAGACAGCAGGAGCCCCACAGCAATAAGCAGGGCTGAGACTCAGATTCCCCTGGGGAAGGTCAAAGCACCTCACTGTCTGAGCTGGACCAGGCAGAAGGAGGTGAGAAATGACTTCCTGACTATGAGAAGCAAGATGCTGCCTCATTTCCACAGAGCACATGGTAGAGACAGGGAACAGGCAACTTCTGCTAGCACCCATTGCATCTATTCTTCCTAGCCATGGATGCATCAGTTCATATACTAAGGCAACAGTAACCATCCTAGAGATGTTTTCTGTCTGCATAACATCTTCAAACAGTGGGTGCCTGATGGAGTGGGAGCTGGTGTGATCCCTTTCAAAGAAGGCATGATGTTTATGCAGGTTTCCTACATCAAGGAATACAAGGAGCTGTAAGCCTGAAGCTGCTGAGCACTGGGCAGCTTGGGAAGCACGAGGGCTGTAATTTCAGCAGGTCCAGGGCATTTTGGGACAAAACCAGACAGGCTGGGTATAAACCAGTCTGATGACAGCCTCACTGGGCATGTGGGATCCCCAGAGCATGAGAAATCACACGGCTGAGATGCAAAGGCAGAAGATGCAAATCCATTGCCAGAGGAGCATGAGATGGAATGAAAAATAAAAGACTCCCATGCATGGAGAAGAAACTCAACAGGTCTGGGTACCTCTCCTTAAGCAGGGCTCAGCACACATAATGGCTGGGTTGAGCTCTTGAATCTCTCACCGTGTCCAAGATGGGTAGAGCCAGTCCTCAGAGAGAACCCGACCTCATCATGCGAATGGTCCTGGATGAACCCAAGAGGGTAGAGGAGCCTGAAGAAATTCCTCCAAGAGAGACTTCTGCACCCAGGATGTGTCAAGACATGCCAGATGAATTCTTCTGGAGACCAGCCACTGAATCCATGGGGACACAAAAGACTGTCTGGAGGAAGGGAGGAATGTGCCCTGGGTGCCGTTTGTCTGGCACACTGCTACTGTGAGCGCAGTAATTGAACCGTGTCAATAACACACCAACAGAGCATTTCCACCAGAAAATGGCATTTAAATGGCATTTTGTTGTAATAAAGAATTTCCATGGGAATACATTGATTTCAAGGAAATTTAATTTGGAAAAAAAGAGAAGACATTTTGTAAGCTTTGAAAGCTCAAGCACCTCTATTGCAGTAAATACATCATTTGTTACTCTGCAATTGACTTTATTTCTCCGCTTATTCAACATCATGTAGTTATGTAATTTGATTGAAGTATTTAGCTAATATTCAGACTTGACTTTTGGCAGCTATTTCCAACATGGAGGGAACTTGCGTGACAGCCAGGTATTTCTGGTGGAATTCATTTTATATGCAAAATGAGACTTTCCTTGAGAGGAGTCCTGGTGCAGCAGCAGATATCAATGCCACCAGTCTTCCCTTCCCAAGCCTCTTTCCCCAGACAACATACTGCCCAAAATCTCTGTCTTTGCTTTCTATGAACTTAAGACTGCAAGGCGTTGCTTTGGCCATCCTTGGCTGTCTTATGATTGCTTCTGATTATTTCTGTTGTGCCTCCCTACCCTCAGACAGGCAGGCCCATCGACCTCTCTAACAAAGCCACATCCATTCGGTTCTTTCATGCACAGAGCTCAGCTCTTAATTAGCCTTATACACGGCTGATGCTTTGGGCAATAGCTCTGGTTGGTTGCATAAGAGGAATTAATTCTTTCCCTGCTCTCTCTGACTGAAGGATGGCAGCAACACCCAGCTTTTGCAGTGCTGTCCCTGACTGGTCATGGAGCAAGATGGGCCTCATACCTCCGCATGCTCCATCCCACAGTCTCCAACCTGCTGCCAGCTGCATGGGTCTGGCTGCTTGCAGGGATGGACCAAGCCTTTCTCCTCCTTCAGCAAAATCATCCTGGCACGAGCACAGTGGGAAGAACAAAATGCACAACCACTCAACCACTGGACTCCTGGGTGCTCACCTGAGGGCTTTAGGGGGATATAAATAAGCCACAGCCATGCATAAATACATTAGCAAGGTGTTTGGTCCACCCAAGGTGAAGACAGGCCAGTGCAATTCAGAAAGTCTCATCTGAGGAAAGCAGACAAAGACGCTGGCTTTTAAACTGCCCGAGTCCCGCTAGACCATGAGAAAGGGCAGCCAACATATCTTGGTCATCAGGATTAGAATAAGGGGATTACTGCACCTGCTAAAGTCTCTCTGAACTTCAAAGGCTCATGGCACATCATATTTTTAAACATGTCCCAGAGTAATTAAGCAAAGCAATTTTAAAAGAAAGGCATTTTGTCAGTCTGAGGAGCTCCCTTGGGAGCTTCCTTCCTTGCTGTGGAGAAGGTTAGCCTGATTACAGCAAGAAGACAGGCATTTTACAAGCTCCCTGCTGCAGCCACGTCCTAGCTGCAAAGCTGTCTGCCAGGGCCAGGCTCTGGGTCCTGGAAAAGCCCCTACAGTGGCCAATGAACCCCTCCATCCTTGATAGGAGTAGTAGCTCCTGTAGCATCTTGGTGCCTCCTCCTGCAAAGGGCCTTATCACAGCTCCCAATCTGCCACTGCAGCAGCCTGGGGACAAGGAAAGGGGCCAGGATTCATGCGGGGCTGTCAGGCTGAAGGGTAGATGCTGCTGGAGCCCAGCCCTGCTAAGTCTTGCATGCATATGGCTCTGCATGGAGTGACTGGCAACACACAGCATTGCTCTGCTGAAAGGGGCAGGAGCAATAACTTGCAACCCTATGTCACGAGCACTTTGAAAAACCCTGGAGATCAAGATGGGTTCCCCATCACTTGTGATCCTGCAGTTGGGCCAGGAAGAACGGCATCATCAAGACCTCAGAGACCTGCTGCCCAGCAAGACTCCTCAGGCCTCTCCAGTCCAGCACTGAGATTCAGTCCTAGGCTGCAAAAATAGCTTTTGTGGATGATTTCTGATTTCGAGCCTGGCTTCAGCACTGCATCAGGTACAAGCAGCATCCTGCTGAGCTTTCTGTGACTCACTGTGCCACCCACTTCTCTAGGAAAGGGAATGTTAGGTCTCTAACAAGCGAGCTGAGCACTGGAAATTGCTTGTGGAGTATTGATTGGTGTCCAGACTGCAGGGAGAAGGGATTTTCAGTCATTAGCTGAAAGATGTCAGGGCTGTGAGACTGATCTTAAAACTCAACAAAAATAGAGATTATTCCTCTTGCTTTGTTTGGGGTTTTTTATTTCCTGTGCATTGAATTCTTGGTTAATATTTACAGGAGCCAAACCTGGATGTTGCTGCTGAGGGGGAGGTATGAAAAAATTCAGAGCAGCAGCACTACACCAGGAGCACGTGGCCAGAGAAAGGGCTGGGGAGCAGAGACCAGTGCTTTTTTTTTTTTACCTTATCCCATGTGGTCCAAATGACATGTGGGGGTGCAATGAGATAACAGGTTTCTTCTCCTTACCCTAGACCCAGTAAGAGCAGAGTGGTGCAACTGGTACCCCAGGGAGTAAGCCATCCATCCCTTCCTTCCTCCCTCCCGCAAGAATGAGTCACAGAAAGCTCACGTCCAGCTCCCCAGCCTCTCACAGCTCCTACCCAACCACTCTTCTTTCTCCAATTAGGCAAGAAAAAATGTGTGGAAATGAAAGAAGCCATGTGCAATTTCCAGCAGCTGTTAACTTCTTTGCTCTGCTCCCAGGATGGTTGAATTTGAATCGATCTGGCTGTGGAGCCCACGCTAAAGTCTGTACATCTTCACTTAATGCTTTACACAACATTTTGGCCAAACCCCAAAGGCCAAGCACAACTGCCCATGTGAGTGATGGGGGCACTATCAGGGTGAGAGGAGGGAGGTGGGGACTCAGCGGTGGCAGCTCCTGGACAAGCATCCCAGGAGGAAACATTTCCAGCTCCTCTAGGCAGAGGTCAGCATCTCCAACCAAGCATTTCCACCGCTGGGCAGTCGTTTTGCTTGAAACATATACCTTTCTCAAAATCTGTTTCTGACTTCCACCAGCAGCCTGATCAGATATTGACTGGTGGCTGGCATTTTACCCCAGGGTTATGTTTTGTGTGACTAAGCAGGGAAACACTGGGACATAGAACCTTGTCAGAGGTCCTTGGTCTTCAGGAGAGACCAAAATCAGCCATGAGCAACAGGAAATTTCCATTCCCATAGCCAGCAGCATTTGAGATCACTGCATTTCCTTATAATTTGAACTAGAATCTTAGGCAGAGCCTGACAGCTTTCCCTGGTTCCAATCCCCACAGCTGTTTTGCAGGGTTTGAGGGTCCTTCATTGCTCCCCAGCTACTGCCCGTGTCACCTTGACCACATCATGGAGGCTGCAATAAGTAATGGGTTGCATGCACCCTCAGGACCCAGAGTGTTACTGCAGTTCCCATTCCTGTAGAGCATCCTCAGGATGCCCAAGCTCTCCAAAGCTCCTTGAGCCCTGGCCTCCAGGTGTCACAGCTCAGCTTGTGCTGCTCCATGTTTCTGTCCCAATACCCAGGTCAGCATCCTGCAGGTGTGACGTGGGGTGGTTGACCCTCCTTGCTCTTCACACATCTCCCCGTGCCTCTGTCTAAATGTGCCATTTCCCAAAAGCACCACGGGTTGCTCAGGGAGGCAATGTGATTTGTATTTCTCAGAGCTGCTGTGCAGATTTGTTGCTCACGCCTTGGGGCAGTCAGATTTCAAGCCTTGCCACAGCACCGCAGTTCAGAGCCCTGCCTGCATGGAAGAAATGCAGCCTTCGTGGTCCCAGCATTTCTGCAGCACCCATGCTCTCTTCCAGGGGGGCAGCCAGGCATCCCAGCTTCCCACCAGCCAGGAGAAGCTCCCCTCAGATGAACCAAGAGATGTGGAAGCTGCCCAAGGCAGCCCGCGCACACCCCCTGCCTTCCCAAGCCACACTGCTCATCACCCTGCCAGGGCAGTCTTCAATGTAATATCAATTAATTCCTTAATATCAAAAAATAAATAGAGTATAAATGCACTAGTTCCTCCCCTGCACGTGCACGCACACCAGCTCACACTCACCCACACGATCGATCTCAGTTTAATTAAATACCAGCAATGACTGTCACGTGGGGGCAATTCTGCTGACTTGGGCACTTTGGGATTTTTATGCATCTATTTCTGCTTTGCTTTTCCATTAACTTATTTTTCCCTTTGTAATAAGGGGTTGTCAGTGTAATTTATACAGCAGTGCAGGAGGCACGGGCAGCCCGGGGAGCCATTCACAGCTTGCCAGGGATAAACACAATTACACATTTTTAAATGTCAGACTTCAGGAGAAGAAATGAAAAAGGTAAACTATATAAATCTCAGAGAGAGAGAGAGAGAGAGCTGCTTTCTCTTTGAAGAGCAACTTCCCAGACAAGCTTCCATACCCCTACATCCATGGCACAGGCATGTTCTTCTGCATCCCAGGGCTGGCAGAGGCACAAAGGAAGGGCCACAAGAAATGCAGGGGAAGTGACAGCAGTACTTATGCAGCCCATAATGCTATTTATCTTTTTTTTTTTTTCAAGAAGAAAAACAGACCTGAAAGATCATGTGTTCACACAACCTGCTCCCTCCTCACCCACCACAGGTCAGCTTGTGCAGGGGAGAGCCTGTGCTGCTCCCTGCTCATTTCACAGTCAGCTGCTTTGATCTCATATGTGATTAAAAGAGGATAGTTCAGATGGATTAAATGAGAGCCACTTACATAATCTGTTTAAAATTCCAGTAGCACATATTCAGAGAAGAGGAGAGAAGCCACCAACTCCCACTTGTTTTGCAAGCAAGGTAGGAGCTCCAAAGCAGCTTCTCTGCTCCTGGTGGGTTTGGGGCAGTGTAGGAAACCACCCAACAGCAACCTTACCATCTTAAACCATAATAGGTACCTGCTAGGTGGAGAAGGGAGGCTTATAATGCCCAAGCCCTACTAATGAGCAGCTGTTTGAGCTTTATAAAAGCTGATGACATCATAGGGCACTGGGTGTTTCTGTGTGGGGGAGGGGATGTTGTTGGTTTTGTGGTCTAGGGTTCTTCTAGGTGATTGTTGGTCAGGGTATGTCTCTTACCCCAAGCTTGGGTGGGAGGAAGTAGTGAGTTAGGAGGGTCTCCTTCTCTGACTTCTCTTAGGCTTATAGCCTAGAAGTAGAATGAGGAAGAACCTACAAGCAAAAAGATGGGGCTGAAAGATGTTTCAGGAAAGTCTTTGGAGAATGTAGAGGTAGGAGATAAGCTAGAGTTTTTTGTTACCTGTGTGCCAGATAAAAGCAGCCTGTCCTACATCTTGAAGGGCTTAGGCTGTAATGTGAAAGAAGGCAGTAAGGTGGCTGGTCTTCTAGGGCCCCAGAAAGGTGCTGTTTGATCATATTGGTTTTTTCTTCCTGGATTGGGAGGATCCTGTAGCAAAACAAGGTAAGGAGATGGAAAGAGAGCATTTCTTGATGCAGAGAGGGAGTGAGCTCTGTGAACACAGTCAGTTGGGTGGCTCCCTTCAAATCTTGGATGGTGCTGTCAATGGAAAGCTACCAAAACAGGCACAGCTACTGTTGAAAGATTGGTGGGTGGTCACAATATAGGGAGATGGGATCCAAGGTCACTTCTATGAGGTCACTGAAGAAAACTAGGTGCAGTTCCCTGAAGGTGGGAGGAGATGCCTTTGCAGTAGGCTTGGATATGTGGAGCTGTGTGGAGGTGTTTGCTGGGGAAAACTAGGCTGGAGAATAGAGTACATGGCAAATTAGTAGACGAGGTGGCTTTTTGGCCTTTCTAGAGGCTATGAAACCTTTTTACAGGGATGCTGCTAGGAGTATCAAAAAGGATGAACTTGTATCTATTTGAACTTGAAGGACACTGATGTATTAGACTGTGCTGACCTCAGGAGCATGCAGGCCTGATCTCTAACCTGGCTTTGGAAAATGGGATGCCAAGGGCATTTCAGCTGCTGCTCTTACATCCCTGTAATAAAGAACTGGGCTGTAATTTCCAGAGTAGTGTTTCTCCACTAAGGCCATGCTAATGAGTTGCTCAGAGCCTGCTGAAACATCCAAGTGTTTCAAAGTAAGGGCTGTGAAGGAGCAAACAGGGCATCTTCCATTAGCTGGCTGTAAACCATTAGTGTGATGTCTTTGTGCAAGGGCAGGAAGATGAAACAGGACTGCAGCAGCATTACAGAGCAAACTTATTTACTAGGTGATAAAGTGTTTAACGTAGTTCCTGATGTAGTCAAACTTCAGTCTAAATGCTAGTTATCCATGCAGCAGCTCAAGCATAGGCTGTGATGATACCCGTTCCGCTGTGGTGAGGTACTGCTGAGAAACTGTGCTGAGGATGAGCCAACATTGCCTTCATTGAAGGTGACAACAGGGCTCTCCAGGGACTTAGAGGAGCCTTTCTGAGGTACCAAGAAGTGTGAGGCAAGACCTGGAAGAATGGGACTCTTAAATATTGCAATGAGTTTTTCAGTAACAACTAGGCTCCAGTGTTGATTTTAAAACCAGTCTCCAAAGATGCTTGAAGTGGCATGGAAAGTCTAGATATTCTTGTTCCAGGTGGAGCACTTACAAGCCTTGATAATGACCTAGCAGATGTTTATCTTTCTTTCAGCACAGCAGGAGGTTTAAGGTGTTGCTTGCATAGCAATGGGAATTTGGCTGGGATGAGGCTGAAGAAAGTGATAACTCTACCATCAGACAGCACAAAAATCCACCCTAGAGGGGAGGATCCCCAGAGGGACCTGGAGGTTTAAGATCTGGGAGGTCTGGTGGAGCCAATTATTCCCATGCTGTCTGAAGACTCAGTGTACTGCATAGACCATCTTGTCAGCTGAGGAATGAGTGGCATCCCTGGCTGCATTCAGCTGGCAGTGGTCACTACTTGGTGAGATCTGAGTGGCTTTCAAAGTATGAAAGCTAGATCACATCTGCTAGGACAACATCTACATCCTGTACCCTTTACCTGTGGTATTTGAGAGCAAGTGAAATTGAAGGTCTTCTCTGGTTGGTAACTTCAGGGAAGACAACAGTAATGTAGGGTTTTTTATGGTTTTAGGACACTTTGATATAGTTGACTCTAGACCTGAGAGGTCACATGAGGAGCCCACTGTGTGCAATGAAAAGTGCTTCACCAGTCTGGCAATGGGTGAAATGGAAGGTGTCATGGAGCCCAGTGCAGTGTCTTGGCTGCTCTTAGCACTGATGCTCCTCTGCCTGTGCTCATGGGTCCCCATGCTCCCAGCACTAGGACAGAGCCCAGGAAAGGGTGTCTACTCCTCTGAAGCAAGGGGAGCTGCTGAGGTAGAGGTAGGTCACAGAAAGTAAGAGTAATGGAGTACCAGTTACTGTTGAAGGGTTATATATGAAAGCAAGGGCCCTTCTGGAAGGGATGCTGTCTGTCAGAGGTAGTTGGTGTGGTTGTGGAGGGGGACTCAGGATGGAGGCTGGTCAGGGTCCATGGGATGGCCCAACTGCATAGACATAATGGAGAGCCTCCAGTAGTAGATCAGACCAACATTCAGAGGTGAGTACTGAGTTCACAGAGCTCACAGATCAGTGGGGAGGTATTTGGATGGGGTTAGGGGATGGGGTCCCTGAAAACTAAACAGAAGAGCTGCAGACTGGGGTGAACTGCTTCTAGGTTCTTTCCACCCTCTTGCTGTTGCTCTTCGCCTCTAACATAACCTGAGGTGTCCCTTGAGCCTAGATGTCAGGAGGCTAGAAACACTGAACAGACAAGACCTGCACAAGATATTTTAAGCAGACCTGAGAGAAGAGGCATAAGAAATGCAACCTGGGACAGTGGCTCTTAGAGGAAGCTGAGTTGGCCATCATTGCGAGTAAGGAAGAAATGATTTATCATTTGGCCATTCAGTGTTGCCTGAGCAGCCAGTTATGCAATCCTGAATGCCTCTCCAGGTACAAGCACCTCTTGTGCTGGATGCTTTTCATGAGTCTGCTGTTCACCCTGTGAGCATGAGTCTTCTGTTCAGCCTTCAGAGGAAACTCCTCAGTCGTTAAGTTTAGGACCCTGCTAGCAAAGAAGAAAAGGATGTAGGATCACAGCAAAGAGCAGAGTGTCATTAATGAACAAACAAAGCAGCAGCTATGACTAGAGAAAACAAAATGCTGGTCCCAGACAGCTGAGGCTTCTAGACAAAGAGTTTACTCAAGTAGGAAGCAAGGAGTCTGTTTACAGAGCTAATGCAAGGATGAAAGGGAGAAAATGAAACTAGAGACTAGAGCCTTTTATGGTATTGCTTGAGGAAAAAGACAAGTAAACAATGCTGGCAGAAATAAAGCTTGAAACACAAAGAGCTGGTACTATAGTCATCATAGCTGGACATAAAGCAAATGAGACTGCAGAGATGTTTGGAATTGGGCTTTCTGTTTGAAAACGGACATCTATGTAAACACAGAAGGTTTTGCAGTCGCTTGGTCTCTCTGTTGGACTTGACTTGAGCTACAGGCAAAGCCACAGCTAGCTTGGAAAAATTCTCTGAAAAAGAACATCAGCCAAGCTGTCCAGGGAAGGATGAAAAAATGCTGGGTCACCAAGGCTAGGCAAGTGCATGCACCCCGGGGTGGGGAGCTGGGTTGGAAACATGGATATTACAAACAGGGTGCTGAGGAAGAAGGCTCACAAAGCAGACTAAATACGTGGCTTGTTGAGGTGGAACAGCATGGTCTGTGAAGAGAAAACCTCAAGTCCTGTTTCCTCAGCAGCCATAGCAAGCGGAGGGGCTGTGGTGGAGCTTCCTGAGAAGCTACAGGATGCTGCACCTGACCTTCTGAAGGTCAGCCACTGGACTTCACACAGGCTAAACCTCAGGACTGCTGATTTGCTTTAAGGGTGCTTGTGATTTGGGCTTGCCAGATGGTTTTGCTGGTTTGAGTTGTTTTCACAGAATCACAGGGTATGGAAGGGACCTCCAGAGCCCATTGAGTCCAACCCCCTGCCAAAGCAGGGTCCCTAGGACAGGGCACACAGGTCGGTGTCCAGATGGGGCTGGAATCTCTCCAGAGAAGGAGACTCCACACCCCCTGGGCAGCCTGTCCCAGGGCTCCCTCACAGGGAAGTTCTTCTGCATATTGGTGCAGAACTCACTGTGCTCCAACTTGAGGCCATCGCCCCTTGTCCTGTCCCCACAGACACTGAGAAGAGGCTGGCCATTTCCCTGTGTCCCACACTTCAGATATTGACAACCATTGATCAGATCCCCTCTCAGTTTTCTTTCTCAAGGCTGAACAGCCCCAGTTTATTCAGCCTTTCCTTGTAGGGGAGATGCTCCAGGCCCTTAATCGTCTTTGTGGCCCTCCTCTGGACTCTTTCCATGAGATCCCTGGCTTTTTTTGTAGCAGAAAAAAATCCCTTTTATCTTTCTCTTTTACTGTTTTTTCTTTCTCTTTTACCAGCAGCATGGCAAAAAGCGCTCTTGCTCATTGGCTTGTGCTGACACTAAGCAAAACTAGTCTGGCATCTCCTTTAGACATAAGAAAGCCATCAGTTACTCCAAGAAAGATATTCCTCTCTTGAGCTTCTCTGTAGCTGTTAAACACTTACAGCTTCCTGTACCCTTTGTCCCTGGGAATCCCAAGAAAACTCAAATTAGATCCTGGTTCTTAGGGGTTCCCCTCTTCCAGCTCCTGCATTAAACTGGCAGAAGATAGTGTTCTGTTTAAAAGGTGCTTGTTGTTCCGTGACTGATGTGACTCCAGAATCATGAGCAGTGATATTAGACTGAGGAGAGTAATCAATAGTTGAGATCATACCAAAATACATCCTGAATTCAACAGGCAAGCGCAGCCTGTCCTTTCAGAGCCTTAGATATTTCACTGCTTATCCCCACCAGAAGTGGGGAATAGCTTCTAAAAATCATTCTGGGAGCAACTTGGACCTCACCCCCTAAAACAAGTAAATGCCTCTGGTTTGATCAGGAGAAGTCTTTGTGTATTTAAGCACGCTGCAGCTCTGAAGAGAGGCAAAGGAGCTGTGTCTGGAGACTGCCCCCAGGTCTTTTATCAAAACGTTACATGTGCATAAGACTGATCTCTGCCCCAGGGGCCTTCAGATGTCCTCTAGAAGCTGTACCTGCTTGCATACCTGCCAGGATGATTGACTTCTGAGGGCAAGCACTCCATCCTCACGTTCTAGTGCTTGTCTTGGCAACGTGTGCTGCTGTTGCTTGGCTGCTTCCTCGTGGTGCTTTCCAAGGGTTTATGGCAGCTTCACCTTCGAACCCAAAGTTAATGTGTATGGCTCTGCAGCTCCAGCTGTGTCTTGCCATGCTGAGTCCCTCTGTCTCGATGCTCTTTTGTATTCTTTCAAATGCCTGGCCCTGGATTTGAACATTTTCACGGACTGTCTCAAGAGCTGGCAGACTTAGGGACTGTCTCAAGCTGATTAGCCTTGCCTGCCTTCTTCTTGCATCTCTTTTTTCCTTTATGGTTCTCAAGGTCTGCTGGAAGTCAACAGATGTTTGCTGAAATCGACTTCAGATCCCACTTGTACAGCCATTATTCAGTATTTGCTTAGGAGCTAGTGTAACCTCTGCAATCACAGTAGAGAGCCTTTCACTTATCCCATTGGCTAGTGTCATTTCAATAAAAATAATAATAAAAAATAATCCTTTTCACACTTATTCTGGGCTCCAATCCCATCCTCCAACATGTATGCAGTTCCTTTCTTACCAGCCAGTTTAATAAGCATCCCCTACAGAGCAGTACCCAGGTCACTAATGAAAATGGAATAATATTAGACAGCTGTGCTTTGGAAAAGCCTCCTTGATGTCTTTCATTCTGACATGGCCCCTCTGCAAACCCAAGTTTTCAGCAAGTTTTGTGCTGGTGGTGTACTAAATTCTTCCCAAATGTTTCTTTCACATGTGCTTATTTGCTTGCAAGAGTTTATTGAAAGATGGACGAAAACCACATTAAAATTGGTATACAAGGTATCATCTGCCAGTACTGCTTACCTTGCTGCTTCTAACAGCTGTGGTAATCAGTAAAAATGAGATACAAAGACTTAAATGTGGAAAAAGTCCATAGTAGACTCTTTTGCCTGAGCAGCATCTGCACCAAACTGTTAGAAAAATGAGAATAACTTTGCAAAGAGATAATTCCTACAGAATACCTTGTTTTATTTGGCCAAGAAATCTCAAGAGACCTCTCCTAAGAAGACTTCAAATGTCTGTACTGGACATTTACTAGTTATACATCGTCTCAGCTCTCACACCAAAGTAATTTTCTTTCCTCCAAATTTCATCTTAATGGTGGTTTATAGCATATGTTCACAGCGTTATTCATTAGCTCTGGGTAAATAAACCTAAAAATGAGGAAAAAACCTACAATAAATATGAACAGCAAAAGACTCGTTCAAGAAAGATTCAAAGAAAAGTGAACCAGGAGACTTTTTTTTCCTACTTTAGCCATTAGTGTGTTGCTTGGAAATCACTCAGCCATTCTTGTTTACTTTTACTGACAGGAATTATGTGATTACAGCACATTACTATCCCAATTTATGGCAGAAAGGCTCACTAGAGGACACTTAGGTGGGGATTATGATCAGAAAGCTGACTGTACTTTTGAAAGAGTAGGTGATGCCTGAGCACAGTGCACTGCAGCAAGAGGTCCTCACACAACGATGTGGTGGATCATCTGTGGGTATGGAGGAGCAGGAAGGAGCCATGAATCCAAAGTCCTTGTAGGCAGGTGAGTGAATCCCAACCCAGTGTCAAGCAGACTGTGCAAAGGCAGCAGTCAAAGCTGTAACTGGTTTTCATGTGGTCCAAGATCCTGCTGTGGTGGAAATGGTCCAAAGACAGCTCTGGAGCAGTTCAGGGCTGACAAAATGAGGTGCCTTGCATCGAGCCCATGGCCTGATAACTCTCACAAGCATGGGCATGATGAGATCAAAAACTGACGCAGTTAGTACAAAAGGTAAACGTGGCACCAGGCAGAAAATAAAGGTGGCAACAGATAGGAAGGTGTCCTTCCATTCTTATGATATTGCTTTTGGTAGGGAGACTTGCAAAGGTTTTCAGGGGAGGACGTCTGAGAGCAAGAAACTGTGGACCTCAATATGGAAAATTTCTCCTGTAAAGCTGGGAGTGTGCACTTGCAAAGGCTGTGTGCCAAGCACTGCAGGAGGAGCAGGGAGGGAAGAACTTGGACAGAACCGAGTTTCCTGGTGCGAAAAGGCCTGACTGCAGTTTATTTTGGAGATATGATTAAGCTCTAATAATGAAAGGAAGCATAAATGTACATGGGAGAAGGGCAGCAGAAGAGTACAAAGCATGAGTTGCTGCAGTGGGAATCTTCTGTTGCCTTCCAGCAATGCCCTTCTTGGGAGGTGGCCGTGATTTGTCCCTCAATTTTGGAGCATGATGGAGAAAAAGGACTTGTTTAGATCTTATTCCAAGGGCAAACATTTAAAACAGCAGTGCCTTGGACAGCACTGTGCTTGTGTGCACATACTGCCTAAATTTTATCCCGTGGACCATGAGTTTTCCTAGGTCTCAAACTGGGACGCTGACTTCTCCTGAGATTAGCTCAGCTCTTCAGTCTTTGTGTCTGTAAAGGAGGCTCAGCCTTGAACCTTGGTGATAGCCTTTCCTAATCATGCATTGCTTTCAGATACAACCTCTTCTGTTCACTTTTTTACATATGGGTACTCAAATTACCCTCAAAGAGCTTCTTCCAGTTTACTTATCCTTCAGAGTTTCCAAGGCCCAGGATCAGCACAGGCAATGAATGAAATTGCTTGCAAATACCTCATTTCTCAATAATTAAACCCATTGTTCTGTAACAATGCTGTAGATTTTTCTAAGATATTATTATTTTTAAATGATTACTTGCAAACATATAATTTGATCTCTCCTATTTAAAAGCACATCAGGAGAGCCTGTCAGTGGTTTATTGTGGAAGAAAGAGTGGGAGAGGTGGGTTATGATGGGAATGTCATCCACTGTCTCAACAGAAGTATTTTGTAGAAAGATGCAAAGTTGGAACACTGATTTGCAGTGTGTATTTCCAGAGGTCAAAACATCACTGCAGAGTAGCTGTGAGGTGAGATTTTGGAAAGGGTTCAGGCTTAGGCACCTGCAGCAGCAGAGCCACTAGTGTCTTGCAAATCTACGGGGTGGGTTATTCTGCTCTTGCCATGGCATCCCCCAAGGAGGCTGTTGAAGGCATTCCTTTTTTCTAATCACATTTCAATTTTGATTCCCATGTGGTGAAGACAACCCATCCCTTTCTGATCGCAGTGTAATGAGTGGCTCTTAGCCACAAGAATGAAGACACAGAGATGGGATATTGAAGGTATGAAAGAGTTGGGGGTCTGATGGCCAAGTAGCCAGTGTCATAACCATTAGGAAGGGGGATTACATTTCAGCCAAGAAATTTTTCATTTCTGTGGAAATCCAGGGAAATAGTAAAGGTTTTGTAAGCAATAACTTGAATTTAATCAGCCCTGTGTTCTAAGGCTTTTTTTTTTCCCCCTTAGTTAAATTACTTCTAAATGTGAGCAGGTGGTAAAATCTGGTGTATCTATGGGCATATGATTTGTGACAAAAGAAACTGTTGGTACTTGAAAAAAGTTTTATAATGAGATTAGGAAGCTGATAGGTGTTCTGATTATCTCCCAGGGCTAATATTGGAAGAAAACTTTATTCCCAGAATGAAATGATGCCATATTTCTGTGCCTGGATAAGGAGCTAACAAAAGTCTACAAGTAAAATTCACATTTCTGGCACAGTAAATCAGTGGAGTAACTTAGCTTGGGAAGGATGGTAACTCTCTTATTTGCTTCTAATTTGAGAGCAATGCATCCTTCTAAGATGTCTGCCACTCTTCTGCAACCAGCTGCTCTTGTGATGAGGTAGGGGGTTGTAGGGCTCAGGTTTGACAGTGAATTGGATCATGAGCATCATCTTCTCAACACTTCTGACTGTATGCTATCTTTTTGAGAAAACTGAGAAGTTTAGACTTTAACTGAATAGTTGTGGAGGTTGTTGGTGAGAAGGAGTCTCTGAAAGTCTCTGGTCAAGATGACTGCTTGGAGCAGGACTGATGTTCATGCCAGACCAGGTCATGGTGTTGTCCAGCCAAGTCTTGGAAACCTCTGGAGGGAATTCTCACTGCTTCTCTGAGAAGCCTGGTCTGAAGCCTACCACCTTCCTGAGTTCTGGGCTTGTCTAAGGTCCAGCCTGAGCCTCCAAATCTGCTCTGCATGGCCATTGTCTGAGAAAAGTGCCTTCATCTTCCTGCCTGTCCTTCAGGTAAGTGAAGGCTACAGTTAGATCATCCCTGAGCCTACTCTTGGACAGACTAGACTGGCTCTCTCCCCAGCCTTTTCTCACAGCCCGTAAGCCACAAACCCCAGACATCTTCTGTTGGCTCATCTCTGCTTTTCCCATGTCACTCTTAATCTTGGGGGCCCAAAACTGCACATGTCCCATCCCCAACACTGAGTAGAGGGGGTGGTAACTTCTTGAAGTCTACTGGCCTTGTTCATCATAGTGCAGCCCAGGATGAGTTTTGCATTATTCAGAGTGAGAGTGTGCTGGAGGCTTGTTCGCCCTGGCAGCTCGTCAGTTCCCAGCCTGGACTGATGCCAAGGCACGATGACGACCCACATGCATAATTTTGTACTTCTTGTTGAACTCCATGGAGTTTCTGTTGGCCCCATCCTCAAGTTTCTCAAGGTCCCTCTGGATTGGAGCTCTACTGTTTGCTGTGTCAATCATCCTCTCTAATTTAGTACTGTCCACAAATTTGCTGAGGGTGCGCTCTGTCTCATCGCCCAGGTAGCTGATGAAGATATTGAACAATATCAGCCCCAGTATTGACCCCTGAGGCACTTTGCTTATTACTGGCTGCCAACCAGATGTTGAGCCATTGATTACCACGCTTTGAGCCTAGCGGCCCAGCCAATTTTCAAGCCATCTAATAGTCCTTTCATCCAGCCCGTACTTCCTCAGCTTCCAAATGAGAATGCTGAGGGAGACGGCGTCAAAAGCTTGATCAACCTGGCTATGTTGAATTAAGGCCAAGTCTGAGGTTATTAACTGAAACAGCAGACATGCCTACACAACCAAATGAAGGAGTGATTGCAGTGTCTGCTGCTGTAACCATGCTGGCTCTAGGGCACAGTAACAATAGCATTAACATGGGTATTAGCTCCTGCTAACAAGCAGAGTAAAAGCTCCTGAGGAATTGCACTTACGAGTGCTGCTTTCTAGCAGAAGCTGAAGTCCACGCTCCTTTTGCCTGTGCCAGTCTGGTGGAGCGAGGATGGGCACGCCAGCACATGCAGCAACGGTGTTTGCTTTTGCTGTGTAATCACACCTAATAATTTTGTGCTGACGGAGCTGACTTCTCAGGGGCACAAAGAAGCAATTAAAAACTGTATTTGAAATCATTATATGAAGGCAAACCTTGCGCCTCATGCTGCTGGAGAGGCCCTTAGATGGGTGAGCAAATAACTGGGGAGATGAAGAATTCAGATGGGAAAGTGAGGCCTTTTGGTATTTATCCACTTGTTTGTGATTTGCAAGTTCACATACATTATGGATGCTGCGTCCTCCTATTCAGACGGACTAATGCTGCCAGATATATTATAAAGACTTATGGTGATAAACAAAGAAGAAAACATTTAATTGACCCAAAATGACTATTGCTATTGGTGTCAAATACATGAGAACAAAGCTGGTCATCTTGAATCACAAATCCTCAGCTGGTAGAGACATTTTAGTAAAGACCTGAGACAGCTGCGCAGTGCAATTTCTCTCACTAATGATTCTTAAATTAAAAAATTAACCCCCTTCCACAAGCATTTGGATTGTGCTGGAGTGGGAGACAGTAACAGAAATTGGACTGGAATCCATGGAAATAGCAACCACGGATGCTGCCAACAGTACTTGTAATTTTTTTGCCCCAGTGTTTGCAGAAATAAAGCACTCCAGGCTGCTGGGTATGGCACTTGCAAGGGAAGGGACAGTCCCCTGAGGCGCTGGTGAACCCTATAGCACTTATGTGCTGGCCTCATCCAGGTTGTGCCTTGTACTGTCGCTGAGCTTAAAGCAATGCTCTTTTCATCAGTCTCTGACCATCTTCTGTCATTGAGTCGGAGCAAATCTCTGCATTGCTGGAACACCTCAGTGTGCAAATTTTGGCTGGGCCAGCTGAAGGAGCCAGCAGACATAGCACAGGCCTCACACCAGCCGCAGGGTTTTCTGCTGGCTTCCTGATGTCCATGCCCAGCACGGAGGCCTCAGTCGGAGTAGACTGGTCCAGCCTGTAACTTGCTGGTACTTTTTTGTCAAGCCATCAAATGCTCTTGAGTGGATTTGGACTGGTGGAATGTGTTCGTGTCACCAGCTGTCTGTGTCCTGTAGCTGCAGTGCTTTTAGCTGGTACCAGGAGTCCTGACGCTGCGTTTGCTGTATTGTCAGCTGCTGACCTGGCCAAGCTGTTTGCAAAGCAGGAACTGCTGTGAAGGAATGAAGCTTCTGTTAGGGAAGCATCAAAGCAGCAGCAGGATTTGTTTGGACAGGGTTGCTGGGTGGATGAAGGGCCCTGTGATGCTACACATCCCTTCCCTTCCATGGGGAAAACCCCTTCTGTGCACCGGGAGGTGTAGTAGGTGTGAAGGGATTTCTTTAGCTCTCCCCTGACTAAGTCTGTTCCTTGTTGCTTCAGGGGCTAAGCCGAGCTGAGCTTTGGGCAGGCTTGATCACGGAGCCCTGTGATTTAAGTAATTGCTGCTAGTCGTGTCACAGCCTCATTGAGTGTTGTCACTGCCTTTGGTTTGACTACCTTTGAATGTGAGCTTGAGATCAGTGAGGTCAAGATGTTGCAATACGACAAAAAACTTCAAAGCTCTTGGAGAATCTGTAAATGCTGATGGGTCTTGGACCGTGTCCTTAGACTGCCTGAAAAAATGCTACTCTTTTTTTTTTTTTCTTTTTCTATACTATTTCATCTTCGTGTTCTTTCCACAGACATTGTGAAATGGGTGATGCCTGGAGATATTTTCTTTGGCTTCTGCTGGTTGTCCATCCCCCATCAACAAGAAACGTCTGATGTATTTTTGTGTGTGTGATCTTCTAATAGGTTACTTTTACCCCTTTGAAGGAAAAGTCACTGACTTTCTTAGGAGTTCACGCACCTTCCTCCCATCCTCCTGTGAGGTCTTTGTTTCTGTCTTTTGCAGTGATCTGCAGATTGGCATATAATTTCTTTCCTCCATGCCTTTTTCCAAGAACTCTCACTTATTCACCAATTTTAACAGTTCTGTAGTACTTTGAGAAATTCAGAAAGAGCAAAAGTTCCCCAAACACAAACCCTTTGATATTTCCAGCCATTTCCTCGCTTCTATCTAGGTCAACACCTGTTTGGGGCATAATGCTCAGTGCATGGCAAGCTGCCTTTCTGGTCACCCCATGCAATCGTTTCACTGCTCCTGGAGTGCCGTGCACTATCTGCTGTGTCAGACGTGACTGAGATGCCAAAATGTATTAATTACCTCTAAAGAAAAAAGCTTACACAGAGCTTTGATTTCCAAAATGTACAGATTTTCTTGTTTTCCTGTGATTTTTTTTTTTTTAACATCCGAGTGGTTACGGTGCCTTCTGCTAAGAGCAGGTTTTAGTTATCTTTGGAGTCTTGGATCTATCCTTCACAGTAGCACTAAAATTGAACTGTTGCCACTGAATAATGCTCACAGAGGCACCTTTCTATAATCCATATTGCATGCAGGTATCATTTGAAACACGGAAAGGTGCTGACTATTTTAGTCTCATTTTTGCCGGGGACCACTGGCTCATCACCTCTCCCTGCAAACATGCCCCTGCTCCACATACGTGAGCTTTCTTCAGGTTAACGATAAGACCAAGCTGATTAGTTCTCTGAAAGTGGCTAAGGAAAATATTGGAGGGATGAGGTGCTGCAGAGATCCCTGGCAAGTGGTACTAGTGGCTCCCCCCATGCACTCAGACTTCTTTTCCACATGATCCGGATAAACTTACAAGTGAGGATGTTTGCTGCTTTGCATCCTCTTGGCTTTTCACATCTGGGAGCCCAGGATGGATCTGATGTTCCCTTTGTAGTCTGCTGAAACCAGTAGTCTCAAGTGTTTTCAGAGACTCTGAAAACTTCTTACACTGCTTCCTGGTTAGCAGTTTTTCTGCAGAGTGCTTCTTGCTGCATCTGTGTTCTTGCAGGAGGTGGTCCTATGTTGCTCTCAGGTTTCCCTACATCTGTCAGACCTGCCACCAGATGCCTACATCACCTATGCAGTGATTCCCTTGGAAGTCCTTGGGCTTTCTGCCCCTTCCCTAAGAGACATTCCACCCATTTTTGGATACATGCTTAGATTTTCCTGTTCCTGAGACTTTTTCATCATCTCTCAGGCTATATGCCACTGTTATTGAGCTAGACTGTGCAACCACAGATCTTCAAAACTTCTCTTTTTGGTCTGGAAAGGTGAGCCCGTTTTGATTGACTGAGGCTTCTCTTGACATGGCTCCCTTCAGCGAGCAGCAAACGGTCTGCTTTGCCTGCCTACATTTTATCTTTTTTATTCTGGATAGGAATGATATGTTGTCTTAAATCCTTGCTGACTGCTTAAAATTCTCCCACATCTTTGGAGTGTTTAATTATTCCCCTTCAGGAATGGGTTTAAATTGACTGACTTCCTTTAAGGCTGTGATTTCACATGTAATGGCAGCGCTGCTTAAATTATTATCGGCTGGCTCCCTCCCTTGTGCAGCTGAATGACCTGGGAAAAGCAGCACTTCAAACCCAACCTTTTCTCCTCCAGTTGGGTTTAATCTGATGGGCTCCCGCGCCCTGGATGCTCCCCCAGCCACCAGGATGCAGCAGGGCAGGAGCACCAAGCATCCTCCTGCAGCTGAGGGGCCAGTTTATGGTGGTATAAAGCGTGGGTGGTATTTTGGTCTTAGTTTTTTTGTCTCAAGCTCCCTTCACCAGGGGGATTGCTGATGTTCATTAGCAGCTAATTGGTGCTGGCGAGCTGTGACTTTTACCCCACAGTTTCACAGCTACTCTGACGGCAGCTGCTGATACTTAATTGCTAAGTCTGAGTGAAGCTGCGGGTTCACAGAGATTGCCCGAGTTCTGTTATCTGCCTTCGCTTGACAATTACATGTAGTTTTGATTAGTAAAATTTTGATGGGTTTTACTGTTCTGCTTCTTTGATGTTTTGAGAAAGCTTTAGCTGCGCTGCTGAGCTGCTCCTGTAAAGCATGCCAGAGCAGTATTTAGGCACTGGAAAATGGAAACTGTATCTGGACCAGTGCTGCTTGGAGAGGCCGTTTGCAAACCAGATTTCTGTTCCCGATGGTCACCATCTGAGGCAGAAATTATGGCTGGTGTGTTTTGCCCAAGAACCAGTTTGAATTTGTTGGCTTGCCTGATTGAATCAAATTTGACTGTAAAATGGCACGCTTCTGACTGCCTGATCTGTTTCCGTGTGCATCTTTGTGGGTGAATGTGGAAAACAGAGTGAGGTCATTGCTGTCTGCCTGCTTATTAGCATAGCTCAAATGGGAGAGGCAGGCGTGTGTTTGCCCATGGTCGGTTTTGACCCCATAGCTCTCCCTGTCCCAGTGCCCGAGATGCTGTTCAGCCAGTTTAACAGACCCCAGACTGCTGGATGTGGGAGCCCTGCTCATGTGGAAGTGTTTGGGGTTTTATTCAGGGTGTTCTGAGCTTGGCTGTTGGTAGGTGGGAAGTCCAGCTTTCCCCTTGATGCTTCTGGTTAGCGTGTCTTTTTTCTTAGACTTACAGTGTTTGTGCAGAAGCTGTCTCTCTGTGTCTTGTTCAAAGAGGAAGGTTTAGTTTAAATATTTGCCTTTTCCCTGTTGTCACCTTCTGTCTTACCCTCTAGGTGACGATGCTGCGCTCCTGTGACTTCATCTTGCTCTTCCACACCTCCTGGAATTTTCCCCACAGTCTTTTCAAGTGCGACTTGCTGTGGTTTGTCTTGATTGGGGTGAAACTAGCCCCTTAGCTCCTGAATCCCCTGTCCTCAGGATAACTATTGCTGCAGATCCTTGGCACTAAGCTCTCTTTGTGCTGACGTGCCCTGGCTAAGCATCCCATGCTCCATGATGCTGGGCTCCCCCGCATCACCAAGGGCCAGATGACTTCCCTGGCCAAGCAAACGTGGATGGGATGGCAGGAGCCACTGGCCTCAGAGCCCACATCTATGCAGAGGTTTGCTTTTTCTGCTAGTTTCATTTTCAGTAAAGAATTCCTTGCTTGCTACATTGTGCTTCATGACTATTGTTTTCCTTGCTCTCCCAGCACCTTTGTGCCAGGCCAGGACTTGCACGTGCAGCTTCTCCTCTGTCAACTTTCACAACATAAGCCTTGAGACTAGCTTAGCCCAGCTTCCTAAATCTAAAGCTTTGCTTTATTTCATGTTAAATTTGTGAACTCTGACTGCCAGGCACTAAACTTCCTGATTTCAGGAGGGGATTTTTTTGATAATTGTGATTTTGCAGATTCTGTAAGCTTCTTGCTACACCATTTATGGCCAAACCCACTACAAAACTGGCTGAGCTAAAAGCTGAGAGAAGTCCGAATTCTCTTGAGCAAAGGCTGCTTGAGATTAGCAAAGTTCAAAGGATCCAGCTTGTAAGTGTCGTATGAGATTCAATTGCACTACAAGTAAAGACAGACTATGACATTTTAGAGAACAACAACAAATGAGTTGGAAGTCTTTCTTATCTGCAGGTCTGGCTGTAGCCAGGCGTCTGCTCCCCTTGGGTGGGAAAGCAGCTCTTACCTGCTCTTCATTTTTTGCCCATGGTCACCCTGTTTTACCTGGTGACCTGTTTTACCTTTGTCTGATTCCTCCCTGTGCTCTTACTCTCCCATAATCTGTTTCTGATGGTGTGTGTGCCTGGGGGACCTTGTGTACACTGAATAACTGGGGAGGAAATGGGGACAGGGCAGTCAGTGTCCCTGCTGCTCTCCAAATCCAGACCCAGAGCTGAGCTGGGGTTGAGCTGCAACAGGAGAGAAGGACATGAGAACCCAAGGGGACATCAGGACAGGTCCTCAGGCAAGGCATGAGGAAAACTATGTTTCAAAGAAAAAATAAACCCAAACCCTCAACATTTTCTTGACCTTGATTTTTGTCCTTGAATGTACTGCACCACTGGTTAACTATTGACATGTGGAGGCCAGGAATTATCGTGTAGCAGGCATGCTCACCTAAACTTTTGGAGAGGCCTCTGATCCTTAAGGCAGAGATGTGCTCTGTCCTCTCAGAGCAGCTCCTCCACCTTCCTCAGGCACAGACCAGACCTGTAAGGAGGAAACTCAGCAAACTGGGAAAGCATGAAGAACATTTCTGAGACAGGTCTGGTTCCCTTATCCTTGAGGGGCAGAGGGGGTTGTTGGCAGGATACGTTAACAAATCCTTTCCCTGGCGCCAGCAACTTCCACTGACACCAGTTTTCTTAAGGGCTAACCAGGCAGAAGATGTGAGCACTCATGAGTACTGGTAAGATCTTCACCGCGTTTCCTTTCCAGCTGAGATGGAGGAATCTAATTGCACTGTTCTTCCTAATTGAAATGAAAAATGCTTCTCTATCAACTTATTGAAAATATTGCACGCTTATGTCTTATTAATTTACTGTGGGAGCTGTACCCTGAAATGTGAATAAAATCCTGAGCAAGATTGTTTGAGGTAATTCACAGGTTTTGATTTGAAATATCCTACCTTTTTGTTTAAATTTGTTGTTGCTGGGAAGGATGACAGTTTGAAGATGATACCTCATTTTAGATTTTACAGATCCTGTAAGTGTGAAAATGAATGAAATCTAAGAGTGTAATGTTGCATATTATTCAATTATTATCTTTCAGCTGGGTCCAGAGAGCTTCTTAACAACCTGGGATAGAGAGGCAGGAGGTATCACGGAGGCTCAGAGGAACCACAGGGCGAAACTCTAGCAAGGGAAATACTGACCCTGCAAAGGACAGAGTTTCTCGAGCATTAAAAGGTGTAAGCCCCAGGCCCAATCCAGGGTTTGCAAAGTAAATGCAGCTTCTGTCAGCTTCAGTGTGTGTTTGACCCTTGGGTTTGCTGCCGAGGAAGAGCATGGTGGATTCATACGTGCTTTTCTCCATACACAGCAAAGTCGCTATGTTCAACCTGTCAGAAGGCCTTGCTTTCCATCAGGGTAGGAGATGCCTGGAACCAGCTTCCAAACCTGTGGATGCTGGGTGCCTGCACCTGCCCCCTTCATTGCCAGGGAGGGAGGTGTTAGAAGGAAGGCTGGCTTGTGGCTTCATCCTTCACAATGAAGACTTTCATCTTGGTATCAGCTGGTGCCACCCTCTCAGTGTATCTCCTGGGGCTTGTGAGGATGTTCATTGGCACTGGGTGCATCTCCCCTGCTTGCAGAGCAAGCTCCCCCCCCGGCCCTGCACCCATTGCACCCACCTTGCCTGCCAGAGGGACCCTCACCACACAGGCGTGGAGCCTCAGACACACCATCTTGAGCAGTGGCTGGAAAGGAGAGCAGCACATGTGCAGAGAGCTGTGGTTTAAGTTTCAGGGGGGTGGAAGGGTGTTTTGTTTGGGTATTCTTTTTCCCCTAAGTGCTACTTTATTTTTTTGATCAAAACCATACCTTGCCTTAAGGATGTTCTTTGTCACTGGCTGTCCCTGATGCTGCTCCCTAAGGAGTCAGAACTGCAGGCACTGGAGATGAATTGGGTCTGCCAGAATAATTGTGGCAGACGAGACAGAACTGAAGCCTCCAGCCCAGTCAGAGAGAGAAAACTGCTGAGGAAAGAGATGCTGCCTCGTGGAGCTGGGAGCTGCAGCCGGCTTGGAGAGCAAGAACCAGCAAACTCAGCCTGAACCAGGCTCTTCCTATCCGCCAGCCACACACACGCCTCTGCTGACAGCACTGGCTCTCCAGTGACAGGACAGAGAGGAAGAAAATGAGAGCTGGCTGGAACACAGCCTCCACAGTGGGAACTCAGAAACAGCACGAAAACCATCAGGAACGTGAGAGGGGAGGAAAAAATATTACCTGTAGCTCTCAGTGTGACTGAGCAGGTCTTTGTGCCTCTAATAGTTTCTCCATCAATCTGCTGGAGCTGCGCTTTGCTGCACAGAGCTGTCTCAGCCGGGTGGCTAGTGCTGGGTCACCTTTTGCAAAGGATTTGTGTCAATGTAAGCTGTGGTTACAGGGGCACAGCAGACAAGTACGTAGCTGGATTGTGGGGTTTTTTTTTCTGTTTTCCCAGGATTTGTTGCCAGACACGGATTGGCACGCTGTCACTGCAGCAGTGCTGTCTCTAAGGCCGGTTATGGTGGTGAAACTTCACAGATGTGTGAATTTGCTGCTTCTGGGCTAAGGAGAAGGATGCACTGCCACTGCCTTGTGCATACCAGGCAGGAGCTGCCACTGGTTTTGGACTCAGGCAACCCCTTTCTTTGCTGCTTTGCAGCCCAGCACAGCAGCCCATTTGTGTTAATTGGTAAATTACAACGATTTGCTTCAAAATAGCCCCCCTGATGCTCAGCAGGCAGCAGGCTCTGCATGCAGACCCTCCCCAGCAGGAAGCAGGGGCGTGCACCCCGTGCCCTGCCCTTCCGCGACTTGATGTGACTCTTTGTCACTCCGCCTGTGCTTCATGCTGCGTCTCCACATCTCTGCCTTCATGGCTGGCTGGTGTTACAGCAGCATGGCTTGAGGCAGCCCGTGGCTCCATCTGCGCTCCCCACCAGGCAGCCCAGCCTAACTGCTCTGCTGCTCCGGCTCCTGAACGCCTTGGCACCCAGGGAGCACCCGTGGGTGCAGTGCTGTGCACCCAAGTATTGCTGCCGCGGCAGCTGCCACGCGGCAGGGGAGGCGGGGTGGGCTGCATCCTGCTGTGGGTGGAGGTGCTGTGCAGCAGGACCCTGTTTTCCTGCCTTCTCTCTGCGGGCAGGGGAAGCAGAAGGTCTGGGAGGTAGCTCAAAGAGGAGCTGGGTGACCTGAGGTTTAAGCATTCACAAAAATAAGGAAGTATTAGCGCAGTTTTGTTCCATCATTCACCTAGATACAAATTGTCAGCGTGCATTAAGAGGGAGGCATGCTAAAGGCGTTCTGTGTGCTTCCTCCTCCTCATCCTCCTCCAAAGGCTGACTTGCAGCCCCTTCTCTGGTGGTGTTTTCTAATGCAGCAGTTTCCCCAGAGCAAAGCCCTGCTTGGGCATGAAGTACAGACCCAGAAAATGTGAAACACGAGCCTGAAGCTGCAGGAGAAGGAGGGGGGCAGCTGGGTGGTGATGTGCTGTGCTGCTCTGCAAGGTCCATCAGCTGAGGATGGGAGGGGGTACCAGCTAAAGGGGCACAGTCAGCAGCCTGACTGGGATGGACCAGGTGCCTGGAAGAAAGGGAAGTGGATGCAAGGAGGGGGGATATGGTGTGGATGTGAGGTGAAGGCAGCAGTGCTGGCAGCTGGAGATGCTTCCTGTCAGGAGTACTGGATTTTACAGCACTCTCAGCTATTTCCTGGTGCCCCTCTGTGCTCTTGCCACCTGGCTCGGATGCTTGGCAGCTGCGGTACAGCCCCTTTACAGCTGTTTGCCTGTGACCTGCTCATCACTGCTGTGCTCCTCTCCCTGCCCCCTGCACAGCAGCTCTCTCAGAGGTGGCATGAGCACATCCCCTCAGCTGTATGGGTCTGGCTATAGCTGCTGATGCTTTCCAGGCAAGAAAAACTGCTCTGAGGAATCTGGCTCTGCTGGGGCCTTGCCATTGCTTCGGGTGACAGGTGATGGGGTCTGATGATGGTGTGATGCAAGGTGGAAACCATTGATCACAGAGTGAGCATGTGAGAAAAAGTCATTGTGCTGAGAGACCTGATGCAAGCCCGCTGCAAAGAGGGGAGAAAGAAAAACCCCAAGACCCTGTGAGTATCCCAGGAGAGAGCCAAGCAGAGGGTGTTCAGCCACCACCTAGAGCGGGATGGGGACATGGAGCACAGCATACCCAGCAGGCAAGGACAGACAAGTGGAGAAGCCTGTGAGATACCTGGGAGGTTGAAGAGCACTCTGGTATGGACATAGCGCTTGGCCCAGCACAGTTGCCCCACCTGCATCCTTAGAGCAAATTTAAACCAGCATAGCTTTCTACCCTGCGTAAGCAATTAGCATCACGTGGCCACGGTGATTTTCACTTGGCACCTGCATCCCAAAGCCAATTTAGCATGAAAATGCTCAGTGTGTAAACACAATGAGAATAGCCTCTTAGCTCCTGGGCCCTCTGTCCTTGATGTGACATTCAGTGTTTACAAAGGTTGGGTCTTGTTTTTACGCCGCAGCAGGGAACTGCACAGATTTCTCTGAAATCAAAGCACAATGACTATTTTGACGCCCAAAATGACCGCTTCCACTCTGCTAATAGCGGGCAAATATTGACTCGTGGCTACTACGAGTCCATTCCCTCACTGATGAATGCTCAAGGCTACTTGGATAAACAAATGATTTCTCATGAATATTCTTATTTTAACACATCCCTAGAATAATAATCTGCCCTGTATATATTCTCATTATGCTTTTGCTTCTGTTGACAGTTCGAGGTGACATTGTGTGGCACTTTGTTAGCACAGAAAAGGAGCGTCCCACTGCGGAGGGTCACTTGACCAGGGCAGAGTTCAGCTGTATGGTTCTTGGTCTCTGATTGACCCTGAGCAGTAGGGGAAAAAATTAATCAGAATTACTACTCTTGCACGAGGGAGGAGAGGAGCATCCAGCACAGTCCTGTCCGTGCTTTGTTTACTCTGCTAGATTGTTAATCTAACACCAGATAACACTGGTGGCCGCAGCCCAGATGCCGCAGGTGATGAGCATCTGGACTGCTCCCAAAAATACACTCTTCCATCAGTGAGGACGGCTGCTTGCTGCTCAGCCCATGACATCTCCCGCAGCTCCAGGAGCCCTGCCACTGCTTGCTCCTTGCCAAGGACCAAGGAGCAACTGGCATGTGTGACAGTCTGGTGTCACAGAGTGGCAGTCCCACTTCTCCTGCTAAAGCAGGATGCGCCAGGAGAGGTGACAGGGGAGAAGATGGTGAAAGCAGCGCCCAAATGTTTCCAAATGTTGCTCCTTGCGCCACAACCCTAAAATGGTGTTGGTGCACTCACACCTCGGGTTAAGACAGATCTCACTGGTTTCATTCCCTAATCCTGGAAGCAAGTCTTCCTGATGCCAGCTTCTCCTTCCTGCCATTGAAACGCCGATAGAGCTCATGGTTGGTCAGCTTTGGAGCAAGTGGCTCACCTTAATGCAAAGTTACTGAGTGCCTGGGGACATCTCCTGCTCCTCCTGACGACAGCAGGACCATTACCTTCACTTTGCTGCAGTCGGTTACTCCACTTCAAAGCGTCTGGAAACATCAGCATCCAGCGTTAGCATCCCTTTTACAGGCACTTTGTGTTAACTTGAATGGCTCCACGATGGTGAACTGATATGTAGGTGAGGCCGTTAAAGTTATTTAGTGTGAGCTAGTAAGCAGAGCTACTGGAGAATGAAGCTCTTCCAGAATAGCTCTTCCAGAATAGCTCCTCACATGAACGTTCAGATCCAGAATAAAGAGCCGCCTAATTCCGGAATAATTACACTAATTATTTTCGATGACTCCTTTCTCAAATATCGTGAAGTGTCTAAAAATTGTGCGTGTCCCTGTCACCCCGATGAGATCACACTGCTTCACAAAACTCAGAGTAGATGAAGTTACCGACTCCCCCAGGCAGCCTGCTTATTTTTTAATCCGTTTACAGTGTTTTGATTCCATGGTGATAAGGACTTTATAAATGCTAATTGATAAATGAGATAGTTTATATCGGCTCATACAGGGCAGAAATAGTCAAATGCATACAAAATTGGTATTATTTAAAAACTCGACCAGACTTTTCGTTCCAAAGACAACGTAATGGATAAGCTGAGGGAAAACACGTCCTTCGACGTGCTGCCAGTGAGTGCTGTCAGCATCTGGGCTCGCAGGCTCATGTTGTCTGCTCTAACCCCTGCTAAGTTCACAGGCCACGAGAGGTGTGCGCTGCTCCTAAAGGAGCTGCATGACTTACAGTGCCATCTCACTGGGGAAAAATCAGAAGAAGATGCAAAATTTATAGAAATGCTCAGTGCTTTAGTGCAGGAGCCTGCAAAGCTTATGAAATGAATTTTCAAAATGAGAAGACATCTCCGTTGTACCTGGAGGTTCTGGCTTCATGTTTTACAGGTTTTGATGGGATGTTTTTTTACCAAATCCTTCCAGACAGTGGCACTGATCGGAGGTTACAGTCACCTAATCCTTGCTCAGCAAGGAGTGTGGCCGCTGTGACCTGGGATGGGTGGCATTACCCCAGCATTGCAAGGATGCTTCCAGCAGCAGAGCCCCCATTCCCTGGGAGGCACCAGCGTTGGTACCCCAGGGAGCCCGCGAGACAAGCAGCATGCAGAGCCTTTATAAAACTTTTTCCTTTTCCTTTTATTGTCTAGCCAAGCCTTAGCTGTCTCTTAAGCCCAAGTGAACAAAGACTCTCTGATGCTGGAGCGTGTCAGCAGAAGTATACATCAGTCCATTTTTTTCCCTATCTGTGGGGAATGCAGTGCTCTCTGCCTTGTTTTCTCTCTCGTTCTGGTCCTGCATCAGGCGACAGACACTGGTAATTAATTGCCTTGGTCGCTTTTTAGCTGCAGTCTCTTGCTGGAGCCACAGCATAAAAAAATAGAAGTTAAATTCATGTCTTAGTCCCGCCGTACAATTCCCTTTCTCTGCGAGATACGGTCTGAGCACAACGTGCGTAGCAGCCTCCAGACGTCGGGCTGGGGAGCCAGAATGGCGCTGCTGCTATTTTTGCCAAACGCTGACATTAGTCACACTACAAAGGAAAATCTACCTCTCACCTCAGTGTAAAATCTGAAGGGATGCTCAGCACCCAGAGCTGACCTGACCCCCCACCCCACCAGGGCGGGGTGCTCCCTTGCCTGTGGCTGGGGGTAACAGGGGTCTGAGTGCAGCACGGTGACATGGACCAGGATGTCCTCTGTCAAAAAAAAGCACCACTTTCCCACTCAGTGGATGGGGGGTTGCTCTTTTTGATGCTCCTCTTGCACCACCGACAAAATGGACCGATGTCAGCCCCAGGGCGAGGGCATGGTGTTGCCCACGGGGCTGTGTGGTGCAGCAGCACAGGAATGGCAAACCGAGGGTCAGTGCTGAGACCAACAGGCAGGCAGATGGACAGATGACCTTATATTCCCAAAATTAAGGGCGAAACTTTTGGTTTCACCTCCCAGTGAGTCCCTGAAGATTTAGCCTGTGGCGAAGCGTGTGCAGACATTTTATACATAACTGTAAGCACGGTAATAAAGCACGTTATATGAGTTACAAGACATCGTAATAAACAACCTCTGGTGATCTATCAGTCTAAAAGACCCCATCAGGATTTATTAAAACTTCCGTTAATCATTTATACTTGCCTTTTTGTACCTCAAAGCCCGTGAGCAGGAAGCCTCGAACAAAAAGCCACGTTGGGAAGACAATTTATTCCAAGCCCTCTGGTCGCCAGCAGCAAAGAAACATCTGTGTGTGTTCATCCACAGGAGTTTGCTGTGTCCGTGTTGGGCAGGAGGGAGAAGCAGCATCAGCACATGGGGAAGGTATCAATGTAGCACCCCACCTTTCTCCTGTGGACACAGCATCATCAGAAGAAGCAGAACCAGTTGCCATCACCTTGTTTGTTTATAGAAATTGCTAGCATTACTGCTGTTAATAGGATCAGGGGAAGAGCTGTGTGCAGCAATTATTCAGGCTTACTGCAGTTGACCGAAGTTGTCCAAAAATCAGTAAGACAAAGAAAATCTCCCCCTGCCATTAATCCTCTTGTAGTCTAGACAAGATCTCACAAAGTATATTCCCATGACTGTGTGTCTTTGCACTGTCACTCAAAGACTGACTAATGGTAAACAGTCTGTCAAATTCCAGATTATACCCCCTCTACCATTTTCAGAGGTCCTTAAGCTGAGAGTGGAGATGCTCCGGGAGGAAAAGTGGCCAGTAGGTCTTGGGAGGTGACTGTGCTCCTGTACTCGGCATTCGTGAGGCTGCACCTCAAGTGCTCGATGATCTTAAAGGTCTTTTCCAACCTAGTCATTCTGTGATTCTATGGACAAAAAAAAAAATCATCTGGGAACAGATTTTGGCCTGGGGTCCTTCCAGTGGCACTTGAAAGTGTGGTTAAAAGTCCCCATAAAGCAGATCGAGCAGATCAGCGGGCTAACCCCAAAATACAGCGAGACATTGCCACCAAAACCAGCAGAATTGCATGAGTAACTGTGTAAGAAAGCAGGTTTGATCAGGAATTACTCTTTGGCCAGGCCTCCACGCAAATACCAAGCTGGGAACAGGAGGCTGATGCAGCTACCGAGAAGCACTTGCTGAGATGAGTTGCTGAACTCTGGCAAGAGCAGCTCAGCCCAAGGAAAATCATTTTCTTAGCAGAAGGTTCCAGCCTGTATGTTTTGCCTGGAATGCAGGCATCAGGTAGGTGCATGGTCAGCCTGGTGCAAGAGCATTCCTTGGCAACTGAAACACAAGTCAAAGCTGGTGATAAAACAAAGCCTTGTACCTTTGAAAGGGCTGAAAATGCAGTGAAATAACTCAAGAAATAAGTGTTAGCCTGGCAAAGCAAATACCAAATGCCCTTTCCAGCAGGCGTTTTGGTCACGATATAACCGAAGAGCTCCCAGAAGCCTCAAATTATGAAATGTTTGTTTTGAGGAACAGATGACATCCAAAGCAATATTAGAGGAAAATCAGACCCTATGCTGATTTTCTCTCTTGCCATCCCAGGTGGGGAGCAGCAGGCATTGCCAATATTGATTTAGCAGGAGGGACTTTGGATGTACTTGAGGGTTTTCTTAGCAAAGATTATTTTTCCCCCTCTGATTTTGACATAATACACACTCAGGTACAAGCAATCTGCCTTAGGTAGAGGTCAGGCAGCTTCCCTCCACTCCTCCACTGGCAAAAGCCGATTTGTGCAACTATCTGCTGGTAACCAGAGGTGATGGCTGGTAGGTGAAACAGATGCTGTTCTGTGATACCCACGGGATCTGCCTCTGCCCACGGCATCGCACAAACTCCCACCACAAATGCCATGTAAAGTTTCCTTCTTCCCCAGGTCTGCTGCTGGGTTTGGAAGTTCGCTGTACAAGTCGCTGCATGCCACTGCTTGATGGGTGGTAGGTCCTTTGTGGTGGTGGTGAGTCCCATCAGGATGTGGGAGACTGCAAGAACATGTGTGCCGTTGTTTATAGAGGTATTGCTTTGAACGAAGGACCTTCACCCTGTGCCTCACCCCGGGGCTGTCACCATGAACAGGAGAGCATTGGTGGGACTGAATCTAGCAAGATGTCTCATGGCATGAGAAGTGAGGAGACCTCCTGCAGCCACTGCAGGCCAGGAAGAGATGAATGTGGGGATCTCGACATCACTCTTTGGTTCGGTCTCGATTGAGGTGCCAGCCACATTGGAGGGAGCGTGCTGCTCCTTACAGGGAGTGCAGCCATTGCCTCCTCGAGAGGAGGAGTCTTCCCATCCCAAGTGATGCCTGGCTGTCTCCATCACCATTCGAGCAGCAAGAAGGGTGTTCACTGTCTGATGGGGAGGATCACATTTGCACCCAAATCCACTTTGGAGACCCAGCCCTTGAGCTCTCAAGATGCTTATCCCAAACAACTTTGCAGTAGCTACTGCCCTGTCTTAGGAATCTTGTGACCTCTGCTTGTGGGAGCTCCTTGCTTTTCTCCTCCTCTCCCCATGGGAACCACCTTCTTCCCTGGGGGGTGGTGGGCCACCGCAGCTGGCCAGATGTGCAGGTTTGTGCTGTTTCTCTGTAGTTCATGCTTGCCCCTGTAAATCCCAGGGTTTTCTTGGCGTGGCGCTGCATTGCAAATCTGCATTAGGAGCATGGCATTAGCACTGCAGCTCTGTGGGAAGTGTGAGTGCTCCAATTCCCCCAGCGATTAGTGGGTGACAGTTCTGATAAATCAACTGTTTTATCATAAACATGTGCACTCAGCATTAACTCTACGTGTGCCCAGCTCTGGGTGAAGAGATTATTACTCACTAGGAACGAAACAGCCTGCAACTGGGAGATCCTCAGCAAATCCCTCTGAGGAGCTGCCATGCATGTGCACACACATATGCCTGGCCCTGTGGCAACATTGACACATGCATACAGCAAAACACACGTGTGTGCTCAGGAGAGACGCACCCACATCCATATGGGCTTCATGTACGACCAGGGACCCCATGCATCCCTGCAGATACGTGATGCCTGGGCAAGGGACTCATCCCAGCTCTGACCCGCTGCATTTCCAACTGCATGGTCTTTAGAGCCACTGTTACTCACCAGACCCCTGAGCAGCTGATTGAGGGGGCAGCAGGGGCTCAGCAGCCTCAACCCAGACCCCTATATGTGTGTGTGCTTGGTGCCTTCTTCATGCCACCCTCCCTGTGACTGGTGGGCATGGGTTTTTTACCAGGCAGGGTGGCCAGTGTGCATGGTGCTTTCGGTCTCCAGCGTGTCTATCTGCCTTCACCCAACTTGTAGGACCAACTGCCAACCCACCTTTTTCAGAGTCAGCTGCACAATGACCCTGTCCCTTGTAGCTGGGAGCAAAGCTGAGGATAGGGAGCAAGCACTGGCCTCACTGCTCTGCTCATCCTTGTACAGGACACAGGTGGCTTTGGACACATGCTCATGCTGAGCAGGGGGGGCTCCTGATGGGCCAGTGCTTTGGCAGTCACAGAGCTGTGCTCACCCTGAGCTGCCATCGCTGATGGGGATGCTTCTCTGCATCACTGCTGGGTTTGCAGAGCAGAGCTTTGCTGCAGCCTGGGATGTTTGGGATACTCAAGGCAGTCTTGGGCCAGGAAAAAAAAGCAATGGGGAGAGGGGCATTAGCAGAGCCTGCAGCCCAAGAGGAGCTGTAGGTAATGGATGGGAGACCCATGGTATGCAGGTACCAGTTACCTAGGAGCCTGCCTCGAGGCTGAGTGCCACCACAGGCATCTCCCCTGGCTTCTCTGCACACAACCTCCCATGTTTGGGGCAGGGAACCACCATGGGGGGAACCAAGGTGGCAGCCCAGGGGGCCCATAAATCACTACGTCTCTCTCTGCATTGTGGCAACTCCTCGTTTAGTATATGTATGCATTTGTGTATTCCTTCTGACATTTTTATTATTATGAGATAGTTCCCCTGAAGGGGGATGAATAATGAAAATGCAGCCTTTGGATGAAGGAAAGTGGAGAGGCAGAGAGTGGCTGTTCTGCCTAGAGACACCTCGCTGCACGTCCCCTTCCCACACACTGCTGTCCCTGGTTCTGGCTCCTGATGTCTCCCGGGCCAGAGCCAGCACCATATCCACTCTCCCGGGCCAGCACCAGCACATCACATCTTCCCTTCCCTTGCCATTCCTCCAGTGAGATCTAGTGTCCCTTCGTCCCTTCTCCTACTTCCAGACCCTTATCCAGCATCTCTTCTAGAAAGGTGCTCATGGGCATTCTGTCTACTCTGCTGACCGTCCTGTCCCGAACACCCGATATTGCATTGAGGACACGGAGGGGGCCAAGGGACTCAGCTTTGCAGATGGATGGAGGTGATGTTTGCCAAGGAGGTGTTTTTGAGGGTGAGGAGTAGAGGTGCGATGTGACATCCCATCACGGCATCCCATATGCATTGCTGGGATCCTTGGAAAACTGCAAGTGTGTGAGAGTAGTGTGGCTGTGCCCACACTCAGGGCTAGAGTGGGCTCTGCTGTGGGTTGTAGGGTGAGTGGGGGGAGTAATTGCCCTCTATCGGGTGCTTTCAGGGGAATCTCCCCCTGGGCACTGTGGATGGAAGCACTGATGCCACAGACTAGGTTTAGAGATCAGGGAAAAAAAAAATCAACATTATTGGTTTCCGTGGCAACCCTGCCACAGAGCTGGAAGCGAGCACCATGTCCCCGTCAATGCAGACATGTGGGAAGGCCCTGCCTGGGTGATGGATTCTAAAAAAAATTATGTACCCATCATTGCATGGCCCTGGATGAGAGGCTAGAGACCCATGGGCTGGAGCCAGCTCCGCAGAGGAGGAGAAATGGGGCTAGAGCCACCCATCCTATCCTGCCCCATCCTGCCCCATCCGATCTCATGCCCACACTCCCCCACAGGATGAGATGCTCCTTGATTTAACTGGAGCTCCACACCAGGCACCCTGGAGGCAAATGACTCGCAGGGAGATTTGAAGCCTGTGATCTTCCGGGGGGTAGCTGGGGTGGATGAAGGGGTGTGCTGCGAAATCCCGTGGCCACAGAGATCAATAGCACAACATAAAGCCATTTATATCACTATAAAGGGAGCATACAGACTAGAATTAGTTACACTAAAATGTCTGTATCGGAGTATTAATTGGGTTACTAAATATGTCACTGCAAATGTATTTTATAGGCAGCATAAATTTCTGTATTAATAAGGAGCATTTCTGGTCCTCTCTGAGGCTGCCCATCATGGCGTGAGCTCTGCTGGCACAGGGCTCCCCTGGCCCACCACACACAGGGGGCCTGGCAGGAGATGCTCTTTTTGGTGTCACATCCCTGGCAAGCCTGCACTGTCCAGGTGAAAATCCTCTCTGTCCTCCCACAGAGCACAGAGGCACTGCTCAGCCCTGGGGCTGGGAGTGGGGGCAGGTGAGAGTCTGGCCTCCTTCCTCATTGGGATGGGGGAAGAGTATCTTGGGGGGGACAAGCCAGGCCCCTTTGCAAGGGAACATGAAGATGCAGGAGGGGTCTGCAGGGACCTTGGGGTTTCCCCGTGGGATTGTGCTGCTGCGCGGTGGGGTGCACAACCCGGGATGCTATGTACTGCCTGCATGTGTGGGATACACTGGTACAATGGGACTGGGCAGTGCTTGTGGCCCCCAAACACCTTGTTTGAGCTTTGGGCTGCTGGGATGGGCCCTTCAGGGACAAGTGGCAAGTGCCACCAAAGGTGCAGCCATCCATTTAGATACAAACAGAATCACAGATTCACAGAACTGTAGGGGTTGGAAGGGGTCTCCAGAGATCATCAGGTCCAACCCCCTGACAAAGCAGGGTCCCTAGGACAGGTCACACAGGTAGGCATCCAGACAGGTCTGGAATATCTCCAGAGATGGAGACTCCATACCCCCTAGGCAGCCTGTCCCAGGGCTCTGTCACACTCACTGGGTAGAAGTTTTTCTGCATACTGGTGCAGAACTTCCTGTGCTCCAGCTTGAGGCCATCGCCCCTTGATCTGTCCCCACAGACACTGAGAAGAGGCTGGCCATTTCCCCTGTGTCCCACACTTCAGATATGGATAACCATTGATCAGATCCCCTCTCAGGCTTCTTTTCTCAGGGCTGAACAGCCCCAGCTCACTCAGTCTTTCCACATAAGTGAGGTGTTCCAGGCCCTTCATCATCTTCATGGCCCTAAGCACAAGAGTGGGGTGTATTTCTGGACCTGATGCAGTTGCTTTGCCCTGTTTGTCCCATTTCATCACCACTCCCTCTCTCCTTGTACGTCTGCTGCTATCAAACCCTTCTTTAAACAGAGAAATTCAGCTTTCCGGCTGCTTCAGATTATTTTTGGTCCTTGCAGTAGAAAAAGTTTAAAAAAAAAGGGGGTGGGGGGAGGATGTAAGCCTTCCCAGAAATGTGAGCTCCTGCTTCCATGCTGCCCAAGGGGCTCCTGCCGGCACTCGCACCGGCACTTGGAGAGTTGAATCTCATCTGTAAGTCACCCTGCCCCTGGCTGTTGTGGGGTGGTCACAGAAGGGAAGCGATCCTGGTTTTATATGAAATATTTAGCTGTATCTAAGTTACAGCTGGCATACATCCACTGCAAACAAACAGCCGTGGAAGATCTGAACTGTCAGTAAATGCCTATGAAAAGAAGGGAGGAAAACACAGCTTTCAACACTGAAAATATTGCTGCAACTTGTTCCTTTAAGCTTAAAGAGCCTCTGAGGGCAAGTCTTTGACCCTGCAGCCTCGTTGCTCAGAGCCATTTTGGACAAGCACATATTGAAAGGGCAGTTATTGAATTGGTGATGCTTGATTTTGATTTTTTTTAATTTTTTTTTTTGGTGAATGCAAGTGAAGACAGAAGCAAATAGACATGAGGAAAGAAAAGGGCACAGAGAAAAAGGTAAAAATATCATTTCCCATATACTTTGGCTTAGTTGCTGAAAAATGTCAAGCCTACAACCTGCTCTTGTTTCAGATTTGAGAGGAAAGCTTTGGCAGAGGGCTGGCAGCAGCCATGGGATCCCAGCCAGACACTTCTTAGGGAGGCAAATGAGATGACAGGAGGAAGCACAGGAGATAATCTGGGGATGAAGAGGTGCACGCAACGCGGGGCTGGCAGCGGGGACTCCGGGTTCCCAACGCTTACCTTGTGCCAAGTCGGTCACCCCAGTGAAAGAGGGGATGTCACTGGGACACCAGTCTCGACCCAGAAGCTGGACCATTCCCCGCTCAGAAGTCCCCATTCCTGAGCCATGTGCATGTCTATATAGAGGATTCCTCCTCCTTTTGTGACTCATACTGAGCTTGAGAAGGAAAAAAAAAAAAGAAAATGTATTCCTAAACATTGTTATTTTGGGTTCATGAAAAACAGATTGTTCACTAGGTAACAAGAGAACAACTTGCCAGACACATGTAGAGGTCACGACGACTGTGATTCATCTTACTAATCTAGCAGGTATCTAGAGCCATTTTAAATGTCTTTATGCTTGGCAGTGATTCACATCAACTGCTCCCAAACACCCTTCCAAAAATGCAAGGTCTCTTTGCTCCTCTGTGACTGTGAGAGTTGTTCACACAAGGTAGGGAGAAAGCAGTTCAGGCACTTGCCAGATAACCATGAGCCTCACCTGAAGACAAGAGGATTCAGACAGATCTGCATCTAATACCTGCACTCAGAGAGCAAAATGCAAACACGCTGTCTCCATGTTCGTGTGTGCCACAGAGCTCCATGATGGATCTCCTGCTTGCCTTGAAGTGATTTCCTCCCAGATTCAGCATCTCCGCAGCCTTTACGCATAGCTGGGTAAGAAGCATCTCCAGGAGGCTTCTTCAGGAGGCACCTCCAGAATAAGACCTCAGGAGAGCAGCAAAGCTTCTTCACATGCGCCAACCGCATACACTCAGGTCATCATCTCAGGGTTGGTGGCTTGGTCGTTGGGACAAAGAATGAGAGATGCTCAGGCAGCCTGGGAAAACCTGAGAGCGGATGAGTGGAGGATAAAATGAGGTCTTCTAGAGAAGTACTGGTGTGCAGTGTAAATCTGGGGACTTCAAATTTAGACTATAGTCAGTGGGAATGGGTGGATGGGGCACGGGTGGGAAATGAGTTAGTGCATGGAGTATGAGAGAGTGAAGGCTGACAGGCCAGATTATGGAGGTTGCTTAGAGAGGTGGAGAAAGGACCACTGTATTCCCTTCCACATCACATGTGGTGCTTGGAGGAGCAGAAGAACAGGAGAAGGCTACCCAGGAACCACCATCTTCCTTGGCATCACCAACATGTCCCAGCCACAGGTTAGGGCCTCAGTGCAGAAACAATGAAGTACCTGTGGGACCATCTTCAAGACCATACCCTCCCACCACTTCCCCTGGTGTGCACATGAGGGTGAGGGGTGCAGGGTAACATCATCACTCACTTCTTCAGACAGGCAGTCCCATGCTCCCAACTCCAGCAGATGATAGAGAGATCCTTCCAGGAGAGGGTCCACCAGCAGATCAGATGCTGAAAATAGAGGTCAAATGGCGTCTTGGTAGGCAAGGTCTTTTTCAGATGAGAGGTGTATGCAAGACCAGGGAAAGGGAGACTGTTGGGAGGGTTTAACATGCTGCTCTGTGCCTGCCCAGGGAGCATGTTTCAGCAGAAAGGTGTGCAGGTAGAGTCTTGGAGAGCTGCACTATGCCAGGTGAGCCTACACCATCTCAGTAGGCTGGGACTGAGCCATCTGTATTGCCAAGACAGCGTTTGGGACAGATATGACCTAAATAGGAACATCTCATTTTAGTCAGAGAAATTGCACCCTCTCTGCTATTTTGTTATTAAGGAAACCAATACAGGTTAAAGCCACAGGAAAAAATGAACCAGCCCTTTCAAACTGTCTGTATCTGGAAACGCATGGGGCCCATTTCCATTTGTATTCCAGGGAAGAGATCTTCAGCCTGAGCTTTAATGTCAACACATTGAATTAAAGGGTTCTTCATTAGTTGCAAGGAAGGTGAAAATCATCTTCTCCTGGAATGTGATTTGCAGCAGTAAGCTGCAGGGAGATGATTGTGCCATCTTACGCAACAGGTTCCTGCTCTTCCTCCAGGAGTGTAAACAGGCAGGTCCTGGCAGAGAAGACAGAGAGCTCAGAGACTGGGCTTGCTTGAGCAGATGGAGCAGGTCGGAGTACATTCAGGTCTCCATCATTGCCAGTCTCTGTCCCTGCCAAAAATGGAGCATGAGTGCTCTGTGTCCTTGGGTTCAGGCTTGGTCATGTCTTGAGACTGGGGACCAGAAGTTTTAACATGATGTTGGAGTTGGGAAGCACCTGGATAATATCCCAGGGCAGGACGCAGGATGCCATGCACATAGGGCATCAACAGGCTGAGGAGAGATGCATGACCAGAACAGCCATAGAACCCCAGACTGGTTTGGGTGGGAAGGGAACTCAAAACACCCCCCCAATGCCCCCCTGCCATGGGCAGGGACCCCTCCCTCCATCCCAGGGTGCCCCAAGTCCCATCTAACCTGACCTTGAACCCTGCCAGGGGTCCAGGGGCAGCCCCAGCTTCTCTGGGCACTCTGTGCCTCGACCTCCCCCCTCCCCAGGAAGGATTTCTGCCTCCCAGGTCCTCTGCAGATGAAGGCCATTGCCCTGGGCCTGGCCCTCCTTGCCTTTGGCACCAGGCCCTCTCCAGCTTTCCTGGAGCCCTTCATGGGACTGGAAGGGGCTGGGAGGTCTCCCTGCAGTCTTCTCTTCTCCAGGCTGACCCAGCCCAGCTCTCCCAGCCTGTCTCCAGAGGTGCTCCAGCCCTTAGATCATCTCCGTGGCCTCCTCAGGACTCGCTCCAACAGCTCCATGTCCATCTTGTCCTTGGGAACTGGAGCTGGATGCAGCATTGCAGGGGGATGTCCCCAGAGCAGAGGGGCAGATTCCCCCCCAGACCTTTTTAGGTGGCTCTTTGTGGTCTTTGAAGAGACCATCCAGCCAAAGTGGATTTAGGCAGTCAGGGTCAGCCAAGATGTAGCTGAGGTTCAAGGACCAACGCGTAGCTGATGTTTTTCTTCCCCTGCTGCAGCTTTTTGCAGCACCAAAATCTGTGAGGAAGCCCAGTGTGGGCTGAGGATGCAGGGATGTGTGCATGCATTCATTCAGCAAGCAAAACCATGTACATGCAGCTGCATACACTCTATTTACACAATTTTACTAGGGTGTTTTTATTTTTTATTACACCATAAAACAAGAATAAGTGATCAGAAACAAAAGAATTTAGTTATCAGCTGCCAAAAACAAGACAGAGAGAGAAGCATGGCAATAAATTGCATAGTCCATAAAAAATTCCAGTGTATTAACAAAAGTGCTGCAGAGCAGACAACAGGTAATGATAAAGCTGAACGTAATTACTAAAGAGAAAAAAAAAAGTTATTTTAAAATAGGGGGATATTCTCAGTTGAGAAACGTTGCTGATCTACAGTTTAGCTGGCTGGGTGAAATAACATCTGCATTAAAGTGAGGAAAGGGAGAAACAAGCCTGAATTTGGTAACAAATCCTGCCCAGGTCACGTTTAGGAAGCAGGAGTACCAAGGCCTTTCGTTTCCATCAGATGTCTGTGCATTTTTACTGTACCCTCCAAACAGGAGGCTGACACCTCGTCCAGCCCAATTAAAGTGACACACTAAATCTCTGCAAATAGGCTGCCTGCTGCAGACCTTCCCCACAATCCCAGAGCACCAAGTAATAAGTTCCTCCTCCTTCTTTTTTTAACTCCTGACACAGGCTGTGAACCTGCAGCTATACGCTGGGGACACAAACTCTCCCAGCCTAAATCCCAAGCTCCAATGGCCGCCTGGTTTAGCGCTTTGTTAATGAATCCTAGAATCCCAGAATCGTAGGGGTTAGAAGGCACCTCCAGAGCTCATCAGGTCCAAACCCCTGCCAAAGCAGGGTCCCTAGGACAGGTCACTAAGGTCAGTGTCCAGATGGGACTGGAATCTCTCCAGAGAAGGAGACTCCACACCCCTGTGGGCAGCCTGTCCCAGGGCTCCCTCACTGGGAAGAAGTTCTGCATATTGGTGCAGAACTTCTGTGCTCCAACTTGAGGCCATCGCCCCTTGTCCTGTCCCCACAGACACTGAGCTGGCCATTCCCACTGTGTCCCACACAAAACTGAGACAAAAACTCTCTTGGATTGTCCCTTTTATCAATTTTCCCAGCCAATATGAGATGTGGAGGCTGACGTCGAAACAGTGTGCTAGTTAGAGGATTCAGAGCGCATTGACCAAGTCATTTTAGTTAATCAATTACCCATTCCATGGTCCTAATAGCTCTTTAGATCTCATTTTGCTTAGCGAAACTGCGAAGTCAAGTGCTCAACTATACAATTTATTAATGAAAATTCACTTTATAGTAATTTTAGAAATTATGGAATGGAAAATAAAGATGATTAACAATGCCTGCAAAGATCCAACAAATGTATATAAGATTTCAGAACTTGGTGGTGAATCAGTAAATCTAATCGATGAATAAATGTTGCATCAGACTTAATATTAACATGGTGGTAACTTATTCTAATTATTGCATAACCTATTTTTGAGGGGTGATTTTTCTATCAGTGTGAGCTGCTGGTCTTTAATCTTTCATTAATTTTACTCATAGCCTTTTATTAATTTGCCAATCAAGCTTTATATTTGAATTAAAAGCTCTGGGACTTGGATGTGTCAAGTCAACCAAACGATTTCAAAATCAGGATTTAGGAATTTAGACAGTTACTTAAAGACTGCAAACACTATCTTCGTTCACAACAGTCTTCTCCTTGTCATGAGACTCATGGTCACACCCTTCTCCTCATCAGTTCTGCTCCCCCTGCAGCCTTTGCTTTTTCTATGGAAAGGTGCAACAGGAAAAAAGGTCTTGTAGGAAAAGAAAAAAGCCCTGTGTGGGACAAGGAAGAGTAAGACAGAATTAACACACCCGGCAGGACTCTGTATGGGCAAGGCTGGGTCACTCCTATCTGCATTCAGAGGTTTGAAACCCATGCATCTTTGTGATGTGCTACTTGTAATGCTACTATCTAGTGACCTCAGTGCCCAGCTACTGCCTTGTGGATACGAATATCATGAATATCAAAGTTACTGTGCTGTTTACATTGAGTTAGAAAATTGATCCCATCCCACCCACAGGCACTAGCTTGTTTTCCAAGGTACATATCCTTGTTATTAGTAATTTATAGGCAGCATTTGATATTGCAGGCAGGGTGGGGCAAAGAGCGGCAGCAAGAATTGATCGGTATGGTGAGATGCGTGTGTATCTAGGGGAACTTAGGATGCTGTTACCTGGTCAACTCACAGTGTGTAAGACCGAAATGCTTCCTTCCCTCTCACCTGCAGCCTTGTCTTTCTCGCATTGGCCATAGCAGCTCTGCAGAGTCGAAGCAACCTGCTGCTCCAGCCACAAACTGACGTCACCAAAAAACTGTCTCATTTTCTGTTGAAGGCCAGCTGTGGAATGGCAACCTCCTGCCTTAGATGGCTTTCTTCTATGTAAATGAGAGACCAAATAGCTTCTTTCCAACAGAAGACACCTCAAGGAGGAGTGATGGCCACTGAAAACAATAGAGTGGGAGGCACAGGGGTCCAACAGTGACCAAATCCTCTCAAGACTCTGCCCATCTGCTGCAAATTGCCATGTAGCTCAGGTACAACCCATGCCATCCAGCAACAGAAGTGATTAACCAAACCCAATGCCACTCAGCATATGCACAGGCCCTTCAGTGCTTGTGAAGAGGCAGGGAGGGTGGGGAAGGGTCAGAAACTTGAGGTGGAGAGGAAGTGCGGAGGTGGGGCTGAAAAGGACTTGAGCAGCTTCAAATCTTCCTCTGTAAATTATGAGTTGAAGCTTGGGAGACCCATTTGCCTTCCCTGTCCAGGGTCTTCTGGGCACCAGCTGGGATCTGAGTTCAGACAGGCTTTGTCCTCCATCCAAGCCCCATTGCTCCTTTATCCTGCCAAAGTGGGAGCCCTAAGGAGAAGAAGCAGTGAGACATACTCCTCTGGAGTCACACTGACATTTTAGCATCCCTGCGTGGCTGTGATGAGTTTCTGAAATCGAAGCTTCAATATTCCCCTTCTTCTGCAAAACCCAGCTGGAGGGGTGGGGGGAGCTGGTGGCTCCCAGCCCCATGTGATGGAGGTGCAGACATGACCAGTCTGCAGGTGCCTCTGCTCTGCGTATGTGGAGCCAGTGCCGTGCACTCTCCTGCTTTCATCTTTGGGGTGTAAGTTTTGCAGTTCTGGCAGTAGCCCGAGGGCAAATTTTTCTGGAAAGTTTGAGCAAAGCAGGTTCAACTGCTTCAAAGTACCAAGTGGATGACAAAAATACATAATTGCCTTCTTAAGAAAATAAAAAGCAACTTTTTTTCTCTTTTTTTTTTTTTTTTTGTGGATTGGCAAGTATACACTTCCTACGCACTTTCCCTTCTCAAAACATGATTCCAGTCTTTATTTTTATTTCAGGAACTGTGAATTATGAAAGGGCTCTCCCCTCCCTCTTCCTCTGCCTTTTTCTCTCTCCCTCCAACTCTTTCTCTCCCTCCTAATTCTTAACCAGTGTGGTGGTAGTTTATAACCTCCACATGCTGACTGTTGTGGTTTAACCCCAGATGGTGGCCAAGCCCCCCCCAGCTGCTCGCTCACTTCCCCCCAGCGGGATGGGGAGAGAATACACAGAGTAAAAACGAGACAACTCATGGATTGAGATAAAGGCAGCTTAATTGGTAAAGCAGAAACCACACACACAAGCAAAGCACAGATTTTTTTCCAGCACAAACCTAAAGCACAGCCCTGTACTAGCTACTATGAGGAAAAGTAACTCTATCCCAGCCAAAGCTAGCACACAGACCTTGTTCTAATTTACTTTGTACACACGTCGCAGAGCCCGCAGGACAAGGATTGGGTTGCTGCTGCTGTGGCTTTATGAATAAATCCTTTTACAAAACAAAATCCCCCTGCAGTGCCGTGGCTGGGTGATATGTTTTACTAAATCCCAGTGCCCCTTGCCCCACGCTTTTCCAGGTACAAGGTGCTTGTGCAGGCAGCAGCATTGCTGCTCACCTCAACTCGCAAGGCAGGGGAGGGAGATGGGATGGTTTTTGGGGGGGTGGGTTGCAGAGCATTTGTCCCTTGGAGAGGGGAGCTGTGGGAGAGAGATACAAAGCCTTGTGTGGAGCAACCTTCAGGTAAAGGCTGATCCTGACACACTTCACTCCTTGTCTGCATCTGCCATGGTTTATGGCAATGCACTGGCAAGGCAGAGAGCCAGCACAAAGGGCCTGGACGGTGCAGATAAGTGTCCCCTGGAAGTTCTGGCTTCAGGGGAGGTGGGAAGAAAAGGATTGGGCAGACTCCATCATGCAAAAGGCACTTGACCCCACAATCCTCCCATGATTGTGATGCTGTGAAGCCCCAGCTAGACTGTCTCAGAAGTGAGTTGAGAGTGGGGAGTGCTGAGAGCTTCTTACAGGTCTCCTTCTGGACCCTGGTGCTGGGCAGGAGGCATTGCTTAAACACCAAGCATGGGGTCAAGTAAGGCAGCCAGACACGATGGGCAAAACGCAACAGGAACCTCAGCCACCCATGCCCACATCCAGGCATGCTGAGGAGTGCTTCTGTCCTGCATGTCCCCCCTGGACTTTTTGCAGTACAAGGAGTAGTACGTCTTTCCTGCTATGCCCAAGTGGAGATCAAACCACCCCCAAGCCCATTCCTTCCAGGACAAGTAATGTACGCAGGAAAACAGCTGTCCATCTAGCTCCTCCTTGCAGGAGGGAGACAGGCAAGGGACTAATTTTTAATCTCTCTCCCTGATCTGTGTCCCATCATGAATCTGCGACAGAGGCTCTCTTACTCAGCTCTTGTCCCCTTTGGCCACCCTCAGGCACCTCGCACTGTTGAGATACAGGGAGCCCTGCTCCAAAAAGCAACTGACAGCATCTGCTGAGGATGTCAGCCCACGCCAGGTAGCATGCTGGCTCTTGTCTCGCCTCTCCTTGCCAGCTGCCCACCGGGCACTGGGCAGCAGCTGGAGCACGTGGTCCTGGGCTGCGGGGGACTCAGGGCAGGGAGTCCAGCTATGCCAAAGCCATGACAGCTGCTGCTGGTCCCAGATGACAGGAGAGTTTATGTCACTTGTAAAAGGTGACGTGCAGACAGTAAGATGGGATGCTGCTCTGATGGAGCCTACGGAGAAGCAGCACCAGCCCTACCACCTCCAGGGGCTTCTTCTCCTGCCTGAGCTGGGCAGCAATTTCCAGCACATGGTTCCTGTGCTGAAGTCCAGCCTGAAACCCTCATTCTGGAGCTACTTCCACCTCTGCTACCACCAGCACTGCTCTGTGGCTGTCACAGAATCCGTCTCTCTAGCATCTCATTCCTGGTTCCAGCCCCTCAAGACATCTGTGGTCTCAGCAGAAGGAAAAGTCACATGTGGTGTGACTCCCCAGACAGTGAGAGGGTTTCAAGCCCAGGCTTTAGCAGGGTGAGCCGTGGTGCTGGCATTCAGCACGGAGCATCTTCGAGAGACCCCCATCTCAGGAGGGGTTCTCCACTGGTAGTCAGAGTCTTCCCAGGCTTCCCATCCCCTCACCACAGCTATGTGTGCATTTACCACCAACAAGCACCCAGGGAGCAGGGATGGGACTGAGGGTGGCTGTGCACCTTGCTGAGTCCACGCCAGGAGCAGATCCCTGCTGATTGTTCTCCGTCTATTGGCATAAGACATACGTCCCTGTGCAAGACAGGGCAGCTGCTTGGAGGATAAACTCCCTTCCTTAATGCTGAGCCCAACCATGTGCACCAAACCCACCCCCCCCAAAGCTCTCAGCGCAGAGCAAGCTTCCCAGGCCCACAACCCATCCATCTCCTGGCACGCTCATCTCCGCAGTGCCTCTGGCAGAGCAGTAAGCTCCTGAATATTTTATGTGGTTATTAGTCGACAACATAATCTATCTGAGGGGAAGTCAGAACTGCTGACCGAGGCGTATGGCACAGTGGCAGGGATTGCTGACTCCTGCAGCACCCTGCCCGGTCCTCACAGCATCGCCCGGTGTGGTGCAGGTGCTACCCGTTGCTGTGGGCTGGTGGTTTGTCCTCACATGTGCTGCGCGCCCAGGGCCAAGCGTGGGCACATGCTGCACTTACAGGCAGCCAGATTGAATGCATCCTTGTTTGAAGGGCTCATGTGTACATGTCCCTTCCCCCCTCTAATTTGTCACATATGGTGCAGGCATGGTACGTCCATGTGTCTTGGCGCAGGGGCATCTGCTCTGTAAGCAGCAGTTAGGAACACATTAGCCACAAACATGCCGGTGATGTGGTGATGTGCCCAAGTACAGTTTCTATGCCTGTACGTACAAATACAAGTGTGAATGTGCAGAAACTACATACCCAGGCCTCTCCTTCATGTGCAACATGTCCAAGTTCTGCGAGCCGGCAGACATCTGCGCCCTGGCTGCACACAAGAATTCACATGCACAGTGGAGGATTGCTGGCCTGCCTTTTGCAGGGTGCACAGCTCCTCACTGCACCCAAAGAAATGTCTTCAGGTTCAAAAGATCCCAGAGCGCAGGAGTGCATGAGGGTGGAGCTGTGCAGACACTCAGTATGCAAGCAGCCTGGGGAAGGAGGGTCCATGCTGGCAGGATGATGGCACAGAGGATGCACAGCCATCCTCCCAAGCTGTGGAGCTGCACAAGCCCAGGGAGAAGCAAAAGCAATGTGTGGGGAAGGGCTGTCAGAGAGAAAGCTGAGACATCTCTCCCATACGCCTGCTATCTAAGGGAGGGGATTTCCAGTGCAAACAGGTAGCCGTGGTAGAAAATCTAAGGCTGCTACAAAAGTCTTGCCATGAATATAACATGGGGGAGGCTGAGAGGAAAATAGCTGAGGAACTCTGCCCTTTTCGCATCTCAATCCCCAGTGGGTGACTTGAAATGGACTCTCAGCTCATGGTATAAGCCAGACTGCTGCTGAACTTCTTGTCCCTACTCCCACTCCTGTGTAGGCACTATGCTCATGCAGGAAGCTGGGTTGGGGGACTTTTGGGTTTGTTTTTTTTCCCAGCCAGCTCAGCTTACAGCCTCATTTCTTGCATAACCACAGATTCTCCTGCTGCAGACAGAGGGTCCTGCTGGGGATGTCACATGGGTGGCAGCAGCACCCAGTAGCTCATCCCAACCAAGCCAGGCTGAGATGGGAGAGGCGGGACAGGTTAGCAGTCTCAAGGGGGCTGCACTATTCCACAGGTGGGTGGTAAATGCTTGCAGAAGCAGACATAGCTGCTGGAGTGGGGCACAGCTCTTGCCTGCATGTCAGGAAGCAGAGGCAGCTGGCAGCACTGCCAGCCCCAGGAAGGTGCAGAGCATCCTGGACGAGGCCCGGCCTGTGCTGCTGCTGAGCCACCCAGAGCTGCTGAGGAAGAGTGTGCCGAGCAGGTTCATCTTTATGTAAATCACATTCACTTCAGCTGGCTTCCAGGATAATCAGTATTAAAGGGAAACTATTTTCTAGTTCATTAGAGGAAAGCTGCGTCCCTGCGGCTGCTGCTGTCGGCACCTCCTTCTCCTTCCAGGAGAAATGATCTTCGCAAGCACCAAACACGGAGACATTCACACTCTAAATGTCGAGTGGGGGAAGGGGAAGAAGAAAGGTCTGTGGCTCCAAGGGCAGGCCTTCCTCCTTCTCCTCCACCCTTCAGGAGGTTTTGAGTGAACTGTGGTCCTTCCCCTTGCGCTCCTCACCCCCATATGGGTTCTGCCAGCTCCTTCAACCCCACCTGCCATTGCCCGGATGTCTTTCCCTCCACCCCTTGCTACAGGACTCCCGTGGTCCTGATGAGCCCTCATTCTTATCTTCTCCATGGGCACCCTGATGCTTGGTGGCAACCCCAAGAGCCCAGGTCCCCCGGTGTACTCTGATGGTTGTGCCAGAGCTTCTTCCTCTCAGAAGGATGCTCTGAAGTTACCCCAGGGCTGGGACTGTTCTCCTCCCCATCTCCCAGAGAAAAAACACTGCTCCAGAACAAGGTTCTGTGTTTGCCCAAAACCATGGGCTGTCAAACTCATAGAGGTCAATATTAATCCAGCTCCCAAGAAACATCGAGACCATGCTAGAAAAAGTGAGGTGGATAAAACAGGTTGGTTTGGGACTGAAAATGGATCATAGAGGCCATCAAGATCAAATTCCAGACAAGGATGGTAAAAGACCATAATTCAAGTAAGCTTTCAGGTCGGCACTTTCTTGACAAACAGCTCTCCCATTCACCATGAAAGGAGGCCAAGACCACCGCCTAGACATGTGGAGAATCCCAGTGCAAGAGAACATCCAGCTACACCTACTTTTGAGTGACCCTGGAACTAGGATAGCCATGAAGTCAGACAACATGCAGAGGAACTCTGGGCAAGGTAGGGAGACTGAGTTGAAATCCTTTCTCTAAAGGTTTAACTGGACTGGGGTCCTGGGGATTCAATCAGGGGAGAGAAGGCTGTGCTTTCACTGGGTGGTGAATGGAAACAGGCTTGCACACCTCCAAGGCGATGATGCTGAGCTTTGTTCACTGTCCCTCCTGCCTACATAGTCTGGGAAGCTGCCATGATGCAACACACACATCTGTCCATCAGACATCCTGCTATGGCTTCTTCTCCACCCCAGCTTGTGCCTCCTCCCCTGGCCCTGCCCTCAGCCTCAGTGAAGCCACACCTGGGTGACTCAGACATGGTGCTGACATGCATCAGCATCCAAGCAAACAGGGTGATGGCAGGGGGACACTGATGCAGATTCATTAGTGACCTCTGTGAGGATGGCTTCAATGCATGTCCATTAGGCAGCTGTACTGAGAGTGGCTTCTGCCTGATGCAGGGGAGGAGCAGAGGCACGCTCGAGGCACTGAGGTATTTGGTGTCCCTTGTGGGGTCCTGGAGAGGCAAGAAGGAGCCTGTACTGGGGCACGGAGCTGAATGTGAGTGGTGTATGCTTACTAAACAGAAACAACTGCATGCACTAGGCATGGCTTTCCTACCTTAGGGACCCTAGAGTTGTTGTCCCCAGGAAGGTGGAGCTCCAGCAGGATAAGGTAGAAGCGATATTGGAAAGAACTGGAATGAGTGTCCTGGCAGGAAAGAAGAGAATTTTGTGGCAATAAGTGCAAAACCCCCAAAACTCCACCCTTTGTAGCTCCTTCCTTGTAACTCCAACCACATAAACACCGTGGCCAGTCCCTCACATGGAGCCAGAGAGCCAGTGTGATCTCTCCAGTCTTGCAGAGGGATGCCAAGTCTTGGCCTTTCAGAGCTGTTCTCTTCTCTGGCTCATAGCTGTGGAGGGGGGATTGCTTCGAGGAGAGGCCAAGACTGACAGATGATCCCCTAATCAGCTGTATAAGCAGAGCCCAAAGCCCCCGTTCCCACCTCCGCCAGCTAATTGCTTTTGTTACCAGCCCAATGGGGCAGAACCAGTTTTTGTGCTCTGGTGCCCTTTTTAAGCATTCACACTGTGCTTCCCAGCTAGGCTGTACAGATGTTGATGAGCTCTGATGAGCTGTTTACCCATCCTCCCAGGCACCAGCCCTGATCTCTCTGCACACAGCAGAAGGCAGCTTGGAGAACACTCCTGTGCAAGGCGGAGAGTGTGTTTGAGTTTATACCCTTTGTTCACGCTCTCATGAAGAAAAACTGACTGTCAATCAAGAAAAAAAGCTTTTTTGTAGGCTGCTCCCATCCTCAGACAAAGCTCAAAGGTGTTTTGGGACCTGTGATCTCAGGCAGGGGTGGGAGGTGTGTGTAAAAAAGGGACAAACCTGCTGCAGCCTGAGCTCATGGATGAGGCTGGTATGACACTGCTGATGTCTGGCAACGTGGCTATCACCTGCAGACTAGCTGTGGAGACAAAAATGGGGAGACAAAATCCCACTTCTTGGTGTGGGATTCTTCTGACCTATTCTGGATGCTCCTACATCAAGCGATAAATATTCTCTGGCTTGTTGGGCAAGCTTGCATCAATGTTCCTCAGCAAAGAGGAACTGAGATCCGCTCCAGGGAAGTGCTCACAGCATCTCCTGTGCACTCTTCTCCCTCAGCACCAGCTGCTGCTTTGGTGACACACAGCATGGTCCAGCTACGAGAAGGCTTCTTTTCTGTCTGCTGCAGCAGCAGCGTCTCCTGCCATGAGTGATGGAGGAGCAGAAAGAAACAGAGGTAGGGGGTGAGTTTGGTGGCAGCCTGGCTGGAAGGAGCTGATTTGTTTTTGCAAATAAATCCAGCATAAACTCAAAATTCCCTCTGTACACAACCTCAAATGTCTCCAAGACTTGTGGGCAACTTCGATGATTGGAACAAAGAGCAGTCTGAAGCCCCCTCAGAGTTGGAGCTGAAATCTCCTGGCAATGTGATAAACAGCTGGAGAAGATCGGAAACAGAGGCCAGCCAAAAGAAACTAAAAAGTAGCCTCTGCAATGACAGTACTTGGTGGTTTAACGCTCATAAGTTAACTCCGGAAGCGGAGGAGAATTCTGAAGCCCTATTGAAGACATGTGAGGAGTGCTACACTCGACGTGAAAATGATGCATATGAGAGAGAGCTACTTAACTGGAGCGTGTGAAACAAGGTGAAGCCATAGCGGAATCTGCAGCTCATCAAGGTCTGAAGAGCCCATTTTCTAATTATGGGTGCTGAAGCTTCCGTAAGAGACTGGAATCAGGAACAAAAGGTTTGGACAGAGATGACAGGGAGACCCCAAGTTAACCCTCTGCAAAGCAATTAGGTCTTGCGAATCCAAGAAAACCACTCGGTCTTGTCTGAAGGCTGCAGAGGACTGGAGTGGCTTTGGCATAGTGAGGATGGAGGAGAATCCAAAATGGCACAAGAGAAGCAGCAAAACAGAACCGCTGGCAGAGCCAGCACTGGGGACCAGCAGAAATGCCTTGCAGCAAGGCACAAACCAGGGCTGTGCCTGCAACACAGAGGTACAAGTCCTCAGGCCGTCTCCTTGCTTGGCAAAAGTTTGTTTGCCCAGGAGCTGGTGCCTAGCCCTGTCAGCTGGAGAGGAGAGGTGTCAGAAGTACATGAGTTCACAGTCATTTGCAGGAGCGATGGACAGCGCTGCAGCTACTGCTGAGACCATCCATCTGAAAGCAGGGAGGAAAATAAATATGTGTAAGTGTAAGTTGGTTCCCAGAGCTTAGGCGAGGGTGGTGCCAAGGTTAAGGTTATCTGTAATCAATAGGCAGCTCTCCAGCCCACCCAAACCTCTGTGCAGCACCACCCATCTGCTTTCTCCGTCCATGACTGACCTTCTGGATCAGCGGAAACCATGCCCTCTGCTATGAGAGAGGCTGCTGCTGAGCCCTCTGCTCTGCCCTTGAGTGATGGCTGCCCAGCAATCTCCAATATAGCTTAATTTGATAATAACCCTGAGCTAGTTTAAATACTTCAATCATGCCACCTCTTAATCATCTTCTCTCGGAACAAAATAATCCCACTTTGGTTAATCTCTTCTCCTGTGGAAATCCTGTCACTCCTTTATTGTCTAAATGACTCTACACAGCGCTCTCTCCATCATAAAAATATCTCCTGTCGCATAAACTGACAAAAGCAGGACATTACTCCCAGTGTGGTCTAAGGAGCTTCACGGCATTGTGGGTGCAATCCTGGTGAGCATCTTGTGAAGGGTCAACACCTCTACTGCATCCACAAAAGCATGTAGATCCAGGGAATATTATTTCATCCAGCCATTTGCATGAATGTTTCCACTGATGCTCGCTCCTGGACTGGTGTGAGACCATCTCATCTGCATCCTCGGTGTCCCAGGCATCCAGCCGTGCTGCGGTGTGTGGGGAACTGGCTGGGATGTGGATGTTGAAAATAATTTAGGAAACCGGGTTTTTTGGTTGAGTTTTTACTAGCTGAAGGCAGGAGACCAGCAGTGCCTGTGTAAGAGATCATGACATCGCCGGGGTGAAGAGGGAGAGGAATTCAAAGGGCAGGCTGCAGTGAAATCAAGGGCTGTGGGACAAGTTCCCCATGAGGAACCAGCAAGTCCTGTTTCTTCCCTCTCTGCCCCATGAAATGCTCTGTGTAGCCAGTTCTGTCTCCTGGAGAGATGCTGCCAGGAGAAGTTGAGATGGAAGATTTCAAATCAAGGGATCTGCAGATTGTCAGGATGTCCTGGCTGCACTTTAAAAAACAATAATAAATAATTTGCTGCAACTGTGAGAGGCTGAAATGTAATTAGAAATAAATTAAAAAAAAAAAGCTAAAAAAAATAAAATCAAGGTGAGCTTTTATACATTGTCACCAGAATGTAGGATTTCAGGAAGAGCTGAAAATGCCTTCCCCAAAATTCAGTATGCTTCTGATGTTTCATCGGAATATGGAAAAGCTTTTTGCTTGGAGAAGGGAGACAAGAACCCACCTGTAGGAGATCTGTTACTGTCAAGTCTGTGTCAACTTTTCAGAACTAAAATATTCCCAAAAATCTTCGTTTTTTAGGAAATTTTAAAAGGTGGTAAGGATGGTGTTATCTGTTTTACTCCCACACCAGCAATAAGCAGGGAAAGGAGTTGTTCTCCCCAGCTCCTGGCTGTTTGCTGCATATTGTGTCACAATTCCTTGCGCCTAAAATGAAACAAATACATGTCCGTATTTAACGCCGTTTGCGGAGGCACTAAAGCAAGAGATGCTGGTTTTGAGGTGTGAAATATTGTCTCCAGGAGCATGAGGCTGTGATTGAGAAGCACTCAGGCACCGGGACCTGCGGCGCGGCTGATGTCTCCCATCATAACACCCCGCGCAGGGTGGACAATTCTTTTCCCCAGCCACTGTCTTGTAGTTATCATTATCAGACAGGTTTTTGTTCTGCCGGTGCAATGAGGCCAAGCTTGAGCTCAAAAAATGAATAGGTACCTTTTAGTTGAGTTCATTGATTTGGGAGAGACAGCGTTTCATAGCACTGATTGATCTCTTGAATAACCATAGGCACTGCAAGCTGGGCAGAGACGCTTTGATTCTGTGTCTGCTCTGAGATTTATTTTCCTGACACACTGAAGTGTGACCGAATAGTGTACACTGGCTCAGATCACATCACAGCTGCCTCAGCTGGCTTCATACAGACCCTCAAAGTAGAAACCACCAGTTCACCACGTTAAATGCAGGACCTCAGCAAGGTGGGTCTCCCCAGGTACCATTGCCATGAGTGATGCATTCCCACTCTGCTGGCCAGGGGCTTCTCTGTTAAGTATGCATCCTAAGTGAGAGGAGTTCAATTAAAATAGCATGTGAGCCTTGAGCCTGATGGTGATGGGGCTGTCGGAGCTGGGAAGCTCAATATTAACAAAGCCTGGAGGACTCCAGGAGGGAGTGGTGGGTGATGGGGGGTCAGTTGGGCAGGAGCAGAGGCTGTGTGACAGGATGTTGGGAGGCAAAAAGGACAGTTCTTCTCTCAGCACAGTGCTGTTGGGCTCCTGGCTCATGTCCTCCTGGGCCAACAGTGCTGTTGACCACCCTGGTTGAGTATGCCAAGAAGTGCCCAGGAAAGGGACTGGGGTGAGGGCAGAATGTCCTCCACTGGTGTTTTCATCTATTTATTTCTCTGCTTTAAAATAAATATTTGATAACTTTTCTGGGATTAAGCCCTCTGATCGGGGCTCTGATGATTTATTTATACCATGTACTTATTCTGCTGTGGCACTCTGCCACGGGAGATGGAGACATCCTGATGGTCGAGACACCAGCACAATCACAGGTGTCTTATCTGGGGCACTGGTGTGACAGCCGACAGCTCCAACACCACCCCTACACCTCTAAGTTACCCTGCACTTACACCTGCAGCTCTTGAGAGGACAAGAAAAACAGCTGCAAGGGGCAACAATGGGGCAATTACTGCTCTGATGCCTGAGGAGACGCATCTTTCTGGAGCCCTTGGTCTCTGAATCTCCAATTTCAGTAGCAGAGATCGAAAGGAGAGAAAGAAATTGTTTAAAAAAGGAGCAGAAGGTACAAGGAGGAAAATGAAGATAATTTGCTAAGGAGATAGGACACACTGAAGACTGATACTTCAAGTGCGATGTGCTCACAGAGAGTGACCTGCACTTTTGCCTCCTGCAATCCAGATGACCGACAGACACTGGCTTTGAAAAGCTGCCTTGTCAGGCTGGCTGGGATTCATTGCTGAGTGTCTGTCTGCAGGATGCCTTGAAAGGATGAGTCCTCGTTCAGAGTTGATTTAGGTGCTACGCTGTGAAAATGAACACAGCTCTGTCCCTCTCTTCTGAGTCAAAGGAGACTCATCCGTATGCACGGGCCACTCAAGGACTCTGAGGCAAGATTATAAAGGCAGGTATCAGAGCCCTGACAAATGTTAAGGCTGTCGGGATCAGACATGGAGAGAAGTCCTCTGATTGCAGCCAGGGCAGAGCCACACAAAAGGCTGTGCCAGCGATGAAGATTAGGAAGGGCAAACAAATTTTCATGAAGTGCAGAATTACCTGTTGGAAAGAGCCATTTTGAGAAATGTCAGGTCCCCACACATGTGAAGACTGTAAATTAGGACTGTGCTGCGTTTGAAAAAAAAAAAAGGCCCTGTGCTGGACCAACAGACATGGGCTGGATGCAAAGTGCTTTGGTTGAGTGGCCTGGCCCATGCCTCACAGGCATAGGGTGGGAGGAAGACAGCGGTCCTCTGCCTTCAGCATCTCTGGACCACGAAGGACTACAGTACTGTTCTTGCCAATGCCTCTTTGCTCAGTGGCGCTTGTGCCTCTCCACTAGACCCTCCCCTTCCCAGAAGGGAAGGACATGGGGGCTCCAGGGCTGTTTCTGCCCACCTCAGAGGCACCATCCAGCCCTTTGGACCCACCCAGCAGAACCCCATGTGCAGCACCATGGGGCCACAATGGTTTATCCAGCTGGTTCACTCCCAGCATCGCATCGCAGGGGCTGCGGGCTCGTTGGTGCTGGTGCTGGAGCAGCAGATGGTTCCGGCTCCTCCTCACCTCACCCTGTTCCCTTCGCTCCCAGCTGACATGAGAGTGCTCACTGAGGGCCCATGTTCATTTATTCCTCTCATTTGTGATGCAGCCTCTGTGTGAGAGCGTGGGGAAGCTTTACTGATGCTCTGAGCCCAATAACGAGCTCTCGGTGTTTTGTTTGGCACTGGCACGTAGATGGCAGGGCCTTGGAGGGTGCTTGCAAAGAGCAGTGCCCTGGGTGCAGCGAGGCTTTGTAGCAGCTCCACTGGGCTTTTGGGTTCAAATGAAGCGATTTTCGATCTCTCGCATCAGCACAGACAGGAGAGCGGCTCTACAAGGCCCATGTGGGCAGGAATACCCATCCCCTAGAGAATGCTTCACCCCTCAAATGGGTTCAGGGCTGCATTTTCATCTGACGGGGATCATGTGGCATGATGGATGCAAAGACAGAGCCCTGATGTGCATTGAAGGAGAGCATCCACATGGGCAAAGGTTTTTTCCTGAGCTGTACAAAGGTGAGTGGCCATGCAGGAACATCTCAGCAGCATCTCTGCAGAGGTGGATGCCACCTGTGCAAGCGTTGTCCTTCTGGGACAGACAGAAAGACAGCTGCTGGCTATAGGCAGTCCAACCCTCAGGCATGATATGCAGGAAAGAAAAGGTAGATTGAGGGTGTCTCTGATCACGTGCCCTCAAGGGAACTAATTTATCCTGAATTTCCACCTTTTGTTCGATTTGTGAATACACCCTGATTTCTTTGGTGTGCGAATGTGTTTGCCTGATACTTTGGATGAACACATTTCAGACTCCCCTCCGCGTTCGCTGCCTGCTCCCTTCCAGCACACGTTATTTGCTATTCATGCCCTCTCATCGGGCGCCTTTCACAGTGATTTCGAGAGGGGAAGGATGACTAATGCATGCCAAGCAGTAGGTAACACATTTGGAGCCCAGTTTCTGACCTATAATCCTTGATGATAAAGCAGATGAAATACTCCAGATGACAAACCTCTTCATGCAAACCTTGTATTTCTCTGACTCCTGCAATTCTCAGTCAAAAACCCAAGGTGGTCTCACAAACAGCAACTAAGAAAACTGGTCTTCAGGTCCACTTTGGGGCTTTTAATTTTTTTTTCCTTGTTTGGGAAGGACTTTTTAGAGGCAGACAGTCTAATAATGGGTTAATGGCATGGCCATAATAGAAAATATTGCTGTATGCTGAAGTATGTGCAAGGGACACATCTGACTCTTTAGAGCTAATGATAAAAAAAAAAAGAAATCATGATAGGAGAGAAATAGCCCTTGCCTCTGTGCCAGATTGCCTTTGTGTTGTACGTGGCGGCTGCAGAAAGTGGCTACCTAACAGCGTAATTGCCCCCTTGTAACTTTTAGCCTCTTATTACTTTAGTTGTGTGATCCCATGGGGTTTTGTCACGGTGATGTCTGGAAGGATATATAGGGAGGCTCTTTCTGCAGCTCTGGGCAGCAGCAAATGTCTATTGTCCTCAATTGGACACATACCCGTGAAGAACAGATTTCATCCTACCCAAACGTGCAGCTCTCAGTTTCTGAATACAGAACAGGCTTCTGACCTTGTGCAATAAAAGCAGCTTATGATTAATGTTAGTTAATGGCACATCCACTAACAAATCTACCATTATGTGTAGGTTACTTCATGTGTCGCCTGCCCCCACCAGAGAATAATACAGATGCTTCAAAGTTCCTGTAACACAAATTCTCTAACATCACACTTGAATTTGAGTTAGAAATGAAGTAATGGTAATAAAATAAAATAAGGCATGGTCATTTTATTTGGCTGGACCTCATTACTGAACAGTTTTTCTTCCGATGAAACTGAGGAACCGGTTTTTATTGGGCCACATCCGTAGAGCTGCACTTCCCACAAATGGCTGGTGTTAATGTTCAGTCTTCAGGGGACTGAAGTTACGGGCCACCATAAGCAAAGCGACTTGTCACATCCTCTGCTCAACAGGTCCAGGTAAAGAGGAGGATCCTGGAGAGCTCCCAGGTTTTCGTGTGCTGGGATGGGTTTGGAGAGGGTCTTGGGTATGGGGGACAAATGGTTTGAAATTGTAAGGTTTGCCATTCATCGCCGTATCCTGCACGCAGAAGGTCTATAATGCTGCTGCTATATATACAGGTAATAAAGCCCCCCTGCTTTGGCCAGCCGGCTCTTGCTACTTGAAGGGCAAACTATCAACACGAGCAAAAAAAAATCTCCAAAGAGCTGGCACATCTCTTAAAACAATTGTACCCTAAGCTGAAAACAGAGAATAAATAATCTATTAATTACATTTCAATTGAATTTAATAATTGATTATTGCATGGTATGGCTGCGATTTGTGACTGTTTGTGTAATGACAACAGATGTCCTTAATATATTTAATTTAAATTATTACCGAAATGCACTCTCAGATCTGACTGTACTTCAGCATGTTTCTATATCATATTTCTTTTTCCTCGGAGAAACAGTTATCATAATCATCAGCCCCATCATCATTTTTGCAATTGGAAACTCTTTTAGACAGGGAAGATAATTTTCCAGAGGAGTGGGTGCCCCGCAGGAATAAGCCAGGACAGTACATATCTGCTACTTCAGTGTACATAATGATAACTAGAATACATTCACAAAACATTTGGGAGACATTTCAATTTAGGTAAAAAAAAAAAAAGCCCTGTAAGAATTATTTTGTTATGTGTTATTGTTATCATTATTATTACAAATAGACAGAAAATTCAAAACATCTGGAATCTGAAGCATCTCTGCTGCAACATCATAGTAACAAAGCTCAGCTAACATTGTGAGGCTTGGGAGAAGGAAGTCCATATCAGTGATGGAGGTTTTATTTTACAATGAAACTGATTTCTCTCGCATGCATTCCCTCATACCCACACGTTCATGTGCATCCACGTAACTGCTGTGACATGAGAGGCACTAGGGATGCTGATGCTGGCTGGGAAACCCCCTATCTGGATTCTGCTGAGGATGGGACACGTGCTGATTTTCAGGTGAGCCTCTGGTACCCTTTGGGTGCTAACAAAAGCGATCCCTTCTGCGTCTGTCCTGTGCCACCTATGTGAGTCGTGGGACATCAGTGACAATTTATCCTTGCTTTGTGCCTCCCTACCTGGGTATCTTTCAAGTCCAGTCCTTGTCTTTATTTTCCTGCTCTTACTTCTTCATTAACTTCTGCCTTGGCCTTTGTTTTAACTGGAGTCCTGTCTCAGGCTGGCTCTTTCTGCCAGTGATATGTGTGGTGATGTGCTGTGGGCTTGATGACTGGGCTGAGACGGTGGCTATCACCTCTGCCATCCCCATGCCCCTCTTCTGCCATTCCCCCTGGTCCTTCCATACCCCAGAGCTTCCACTCAAACACCATGCACACCAGTCTGCATATTTCCTACTAAAATTTTTACATCTTGGTACATGCTTCTGCTGGGATGCCCATTGGTCCCACGGGATTTCTCAGGGCTTTATCACTAGCTGACAGGACAGAAAAGGGGACAGACACAAGGGACTGACAGATCCTGGTCATCAGGTGATCAGAACTTTTTTTTTAATGATTACTATTTTTCTGCTGCAGTTCAGGAAATGTCTGCCATGCCAAATCCCTCACTTCTGCAGGCAGGCACAGCTGGCTGGCTGGCTGACCGACCTGCCGTGTACACAGGTTATTATTGTTACAATAAAAAGAAGTGGCATCTAAAGTCAGCTGTGAGGGCTTGGGGAAGACATGGTGATAATGGCTTCTGAACGCCAGCGAAGAGGCAGAGTCGTTATAAATTGAAGGAGATTACATTTAGGGAATAGGAAGGTTTGGAAGTGGGTCACTGAGATGCACAGACCAAGTGTACTTTCTGGCATCCCTGTTGGGAATCCATCTAATGACGTATTCCTGTTAATTCTTCAGTTGTGAGTCCTTACAGCCTGGCTCATCCTCAGGCGCTGCAGCCCAGATGGACCTGCCACAGCTGCCTCTTGCTCCCAGATCCCCAGGACACCTGGAGCCGGAGCATACATGTGTGCAGCATGACAGGACCAAAGGCAGCACCACTAATTACCTTCTGCAAAGCTGCTGTCTCCTCTGCATTGGGTTGGACCAGCCACAGTGGCCTTGGAAAGGAGACGGAAGAAGTGATTTCATGCACTGGTTGTGTGTCCTAGATAGCAGCTTGCTGGGAGGGGAGCTGAGGAGAAAGCAAGCAGCTGGAAAAGTCTTGGAAACTGCTTGTTTTCCTTTTAATTTATTTTTTTTTAGTGTTTAGGGCTGCAGAGCAAGGTTGCACGAGTTTGTGCTGGGACCACAGGCATGGCCATAGTCATGCCCTCTCATTTAACCAGGGCTGAATCACACTGCCAGGATAAATAAATTAACCACTGCAGCATTTCCCGGTGGAGGGACTCTCCATCTGCAGCTGGCAAGGCCACGGTGGTGCTGGCTGCATTTTCATATTGCATTTCCACACCTAAGTCATGAACTTAACAGGGCTGAGGATGCCTTGATGCTGAGGACCAGTACAGTAGGAGTGTTTTTAATCCACGACTTCTATCTACATCCAGATGTGGAGTGGTAACAGAGAAAAATCACTCTTCATACGAATTAAGTTGAGAACTAGTTTGTTAGGTGGGATGTGACCAAGCCATGTGGCTTTTAGGAATGCCAGGCACCATGGTGTGGTTCTTGCAAAAAAAGAGTATCATCCGTGTGTGGAGTTTTGTGGGCGTTTCAGCTAAACTGATGGCACAGAATAGGGGCTAGGAAGCCAGATAAGCAGGAGATGGTGGATGAGAAACTTAACATGAGCCAGCAGTGGCTCTTGCAGCTCAGAAGGCCAATGGGATCCTGGGCTCCATCAGAGGGGTGGCAGCACGGACAGGGAGGGGATTGTCCTTCTCTACTCTGCCCTCATGAGGCCTCATCTGGATCCTGTGTCCAGAGCTGGGGCCCCCAATCCAAGAAAGATGTAGAACTGCTGGAGAGGGTTCAGAGGAGCCACAGAGATGATCAGAGGGCTGAAGCAGCTCCCCTACAAAGAGAGGGTGAGGGAGCTGGGCTGGGTCAGCCTGGAGAAGAGAAGGTTGTGGGGGGACCTCATTGCAGCCTGTCAGTCCCTGAAGGGAGCAGAGGAACAGGAGGGAAATCAGCTTGTTAAAGGGCAGAGACTGGCAGGACAAGGGGAATGGAGTGAAGCTGGAGGAGGGAAGGTTTAGACTGGATATTAGGGGGATGTTCTTTGCAGAGAGAGTGGTGAGGGGCTGGAACAGGCTGCCCAGAGAGGGGGTGGGTGCCCCATCCCTGGGGGTGTTCCAGGACAGGTTGGATGGGCCCCTGGGCAACCTTGTGTAGCTCCAGGCCTGAGGTTGGTGTCCCTGCCTGTGGCAGGGGGATTGTAACTTTCTGATCTTTGGGGTCCCTTCCAACCCAGACCAGTCTATGATTCCATGACATCAGACCAATTTGTAATTAATGTGGATGCATGTGACAGTTGCATATTTTGAGGGACAGCTAGGCAGGACAGAAAAGTATTCTAAAGTGTAGGGAGAGCATTACAGAATGCTGTACCAAAATCTGGCATCCACACTTTTATTACGGATTAAAAAAAAAATTAGAGAGAGCTCAGAGAAGAGCTGCAAGAATGAGAAAAGGTCTGGAAAACCTGCTGTGTGATGATAGGCTTAAGGACTTCAATCTATTTAGCTCATCAGAGAGCAAGTTGAGAGGTGACTTGATCGTGGTCTCTAAGTACTTCCAGGGAGGAGATTTCTGATAGCAGAGGGTCCTTTAATCCAGCAGACAAAGACAAGGCTCAGTGGCTGACAGGTGGAGCTGAAGTAAGAAAAATTCAAATAGGAATTAAGACACAAATGTTTCGCAGGAAAGGTAATTAACTTCTGAAACTGCTCACCTAGGGATGTGCTGAATCCATCTTCAAATGATAATTGAAGAGATTTGCTCTCATCTAAACACAAGCTATAGGCTCAACAGCATTCATCTGTGTGGAAGTGGAGGGAAACACCCTCTGCCCTCTCTACATGCGTTGCCCTGCTTGCTCAGACCCGGTGAGATGCCTGACCTCACGGTGAGGGTGTGCCTTGAGCTTGGGTCACATGTTCTTCCCCTCTTGGAGGGCACTGCTCTAGTGGGTATGTGGATGGGGACTTCCTACCCTGGGGACATTCAGGGGGTGCTTGTGTGTTTCCTTTTGGATTTAAATGTCCATCAAACAGCGTTTCTCTGGTGCCTTCAGTTTGGAAACTTGAGTTGCCAGTGTACATACATCTGTGAGCTGTTTATACCCCTTATTTTTGTCACAGTGTTCTTTACTTCAGTCCTCCAGCTCACCTTGATTTAGATAATGTTGGTTTTGGCATTAGGATTGTTTGACCTCTTCTCTGACTTGATCACTGAACTCATCATGCTACTGTCTTCTGCTGCCAAAGGTGCATCTTCAACTTGAAGTTGCCTTAGTTGCTCATCATTAGGAGAAAACTCTTAAGAAAAAACTAATCTCAGAGGATGTCCAATTGCATTGGCAATAAAATCACAAAAAGTCTTTGGTCCTGGTAGGTGTTAGGGTCCTGCCTGGACAAACAGACCTTAACAGCACTGATCAGCCTCAACCAGGCCCTCACCCACACCTTGTCTGTGGCTCAGAGACCTATTTAAAAGCAGCCTTGGACCTTCTTTCTGTTTCTGAGCTATGTTATAGGTGCACCTCTCTGTAAAACTTCTGGGTCTACCTCCTGGATGGACCTTGGACCTTTGCTGGGTCTCAGTCCTGGCTGTCTCCATCTCCTTCTATATAGGTGGACAGAACATGGACCCAGTTCATTGATGAGTATGTCTGGGCCTGCTTTTGAACACTAGCTCTACCCACTGTGTACAGATGCTGTGGGACTATGTATGCTGGTGAGGACTCTGCCTGTGCTGGAGTTACCTTAACCTCCTGGCTCCTTCCTTTAGGAGAAGCTGGTCCCTGCTGATCCCTGATGGTAGGAAACCCCTCATAGACAAGACTGATGCAGGGAATTTTATTTTCCAATTAGGCTGCATGGTCTTGCAGGTACACCTGCACAGTAGTGCTCTTCCTGTTGCACTTGCAGATCAATCCCCTCAGACTGTCAGTGGTCAACGTGGTATGACTGGTGAATACATCAGCAGAAATGAGAAGAGCTTTTGGGAAACCTAGATGAGATCTTGCAAGCAGAATGCCCACATCACCTGTCCTTAGGGACCTTCAACCAACCTGTGTCCCCAGTTGGAAACACTCAGGGCCTTCAAAGCTGATTGCATGCCAAGGGTTTCAGAGGGTTCGGGGCTGTGCTCCTTCACTCTCACAAAGCAATGCTTTCTCTGAGCTTTTTGGTCACACCTTATCCCCCATCTACAGCTTCACAAGCAGTGCTGGAGGGCACCAGGAGGAGCTGCTCCCTTACTGAGCTCCTTGGCACCTCCTTGATTGCTGTCCTGCCACAGTCCCAAGGGAGAGCAGGGCTGCTCTGTGTTCTCCTGCATCTGCTGCCCTGGCAGGGCAGGAGTGTGACCCAGCACCAAACAGATGCTTGTCCCCATGCTTCAAACCAGAGAGGGTCAAAGCAGGGAGAAAAGACAAGGAAACCAGAGCAAATTCACTGTCCTGGCTTTTGTCCTTTAGATTTCTCTGAACTTGTTGGTGGAGCAGACCCCTGGGACTGGGGCCCACCAGTTCAGCAGGAAGGCAGCACGCTGGCAGTGTGTGGGACCACTCACATGGCAGCTGGTTATGGTAGGAGATGGATATTGCTGGTGCATAAAAGCTGGAGCTTTTCAGGCAGATATCTTTTCTTCTGTTTTAGTTGGAGAAAACAATAGAGTATTTTGAGTAAAACAGGGCAAAGCCTGTTTTGAGACAAAATCATTTTGTGTTAAATGAAAGCTCCCCAGGTGAATTGTTCACCCACCCACCAGCCCCACAGGCTCTGCTCAGAGCTGCCTCTGGTAGGTCGGGGGCTTAAGACAATTCGTACTCCTCTGAGTTACTCCCCAAGGCAAAAACAACAACAAATTTCCTCCAGAGCAAGTGTTGCCCAACTGTTTGAGCCAAGAGAATATATTACTGTGCTGTCCAGAGGGATCACGCTCTCGCTCAGAATAATCTACTGAACCTGCAGCAGAGATTTGGGGTAACATGTGTAAGCCTGACTGCATGCTGAATAACTAGCAGGTATGTGGAGGGTTGTGCTGGGAGGTTCAACCAAGCAGCTTGTAAAAATTAAGTCTTTCAGGGTGGTTGCTGCTGCTTTGGGAGCAAGACTATAGACTTGGCCAGTTTGTACTTAGGGGAGGGGTAGATGCATGGGTCCAGGAGGCTGAGACTGTAACATCATTAAAGTCAAATACACACTGGTAAGGATCTGAGTGTTGGGAGCCAGTGAAAAGGAAAAAAAACCAAACACAAAAACAAACCACAAAAACTCCCAAACTCACCAGCCGATCAGAGTCATTCTGACACTGTAAATGAAAAGCCAAATGAAGTCTAGAAATTCATTCATCCACATCACTCATGTTAAGCCTTAAAATGTTCATACCAGCCAATGAAAATCATTAAAGAAGTGACAGCTTGGTTCTCTAGAGGAGAAGGAGTTAGAGTGGTAGATATGGGCTATGCTTTAGCAAGAAAAAATTGATGAGCTAGCCTCTAAGTTAGTGATTTCTATGACTTCATCTGTACATTAAAAATGCAAGTGAATGCCATTTGGTGTTAGCTCTGCTCCTAAGATATTAGATGGAGTCAATTCACAGTTCTTCAGTGGATAATACTTTTTGTTTTTAGCAAAGGGTGTTGAAACAGAATGGAAAATTAAAGCAATTTTTCTGACAGCAATGCATAAATGTTGACCATGAAACGGGGAGGCAAAAAAACAAAACAAAAAGCAAGTACATCTCTAACCAAGTGCGTCTGTATTAGGCAGCAGTGATTTCATTACTGCTTTCATTTGAATAAAGGCAGGAGATGATGTGCCCTTTCTGTAATGGAAATGCTCTTCAAGTCCGAGCTATCCATGGTCATTACAATCTGAAGAGGATTGCTTAGGAAATAGCTATATGGAGTCAGATGTGCGCCTGGGGCACAGCGCTGCTCATTCCACGGCTGGATGCATTTTACCTAAGTGTGTGGGGCTGGATGATGGGTCCTGCTTTCCCATAAATATCCACCTGTGTTGCTCTGCTACAGAGTGTCTTAGACCTTTGCCTGCTTGTCCAACAGTTCAGTGGTGTGGTCTGAGCAGGGTGCCCCTTCAGTCCTACTTTCCAGATTCCCTGGAAGGTTTTTTAAGCGCTGAAAAAGCACAAAAGAAACTAACACTGACTAGAGGAAAGGCTGTGCTCGGGATAACAAGTCACAGTGTTGCTGTGGTCACCTCTCTTGTCCCAGCTTTCTGCACACCTGTGGCATTGCTGCTGAAACTCATATGGGTCTGTGCAAGTTTTTGCTTCCCCTTTGTGAAGGTTTCAAGGGATACCCCACCTCTCCTCCTGCCCTTCCTCCAGATCTCTCTCTGCACATGAGCTGGCACAAGAGAGGAGTGGGTGGGCTACTCTGGTCCACGGCATGATGAGGTCTCCTGTGATGTCCTGGTGTGTGCTGTCACTGTCCCAGAAGGACAGCCTCCATCAACACCATCCCACCTGGGCTGCCTGGGATGTACTTTTCCTCCCAAGGACCTAAGGTTTGCAAACAAGACGACAGGAGCCTCCTGAGCACATTTGTGTGCCTTTGCACCCTTTTGCAGGAGCTCAGCTTAGCACTGGGCACATCTTGCTGCTGGAGATGTCCCCACCTCAGCCACCAACCATGTCCCAGGTATCTCCATTGGTGGGATCCTGCCCCAGCTGTGCCCCTGCCCTGAACTGGGCAGCAAGATGTAATGGGAGAGGTTAGGAGGGTCCGGGGGGTTGGGGGGAAAGAGATGTGGTGGCCAAGGTTCAGCGTGCCATCTGTCATGGTGCCACTAGATGTCCTTATGAGAAAGGGCTTGGTGCTGCCCACGGCCAGGTTACCACAGAGACAAAGCTGGCACTGTGCTGGGGGCACCTCTGGCCTCTACCCCCAGTTTCGCCCATCCACAGCCAAACTGGCTGTGTACAGCGGTGCCTCGCTGCTGGGCCAAGCTCCGAGGGGGTCGTGGGAAGGGCAGAGGGTTGCATTCCAGCATTGCCTGGTGATGCTGCCACTTGGGGTGCTGGCAGCCTCTGCAGAGTCACTCCTCGCCCCTCCTTGCATTAAGAAAATAAAAGGCTGTGCTGCACAGCTCTGAGAGGAGCTGTGTGGGAGGACGAGCTGGTGCGCAGCCCTGTGCGTGGAGGGCTCTCGCATGGCTCAGATCCCTTTGCAGAGCTCCTTGAAGGTGGCCCACAGTGGCCGGAGCGTGGGTATCGCTGGGCACAAGTCCCATGTGCTTCGGTGTAGAGCAGTTGCACAGCATCTTCGTTTCCTTGTCACAGGCTTCATGGTCCTGGTGCAGGGAGCCAGCCCTTCCTGCAATGCCAGCCCTATCCTTCTGTTCCGCTGCTGTGCCACTGGCATTGCTGGCAGTGCAGACCTGTGCCAGGCAGGCCAGCACCGTGCTCCCCCTCCTGCCAGCATCCTCAGTGCTGGCAGTGTGTTGGGAGAAGGACTGAGAAGCAGAAGGTGAAACTCTGCAGCGAGGAGATTAGAGCTCTTGTGTTGTTTTTCCCTTTTCTTTTTTTTTTCCCCCCTTCAAAGGAATGACTTCGTATTTTTGGAAATAATAGCTGCTCCGAAAATCCTGGTACAAACTCTTCCAGACTCCATCCTTGCTTATCATGAGCTGTGCTGGGGGCCCTATTGGGAACACAGAATTTTAACTCTTTGCTGCCTGCTTGTCTTTCACAGTCCTGGCAACTGCCCCTCTCACCCCAACTCAGATTCATGGCTCAAATTAATGCTGCAAAATGTTTAGAGTTGAGGGCAAATCTCAGCAGGAAAGGTGAGGCAGATGCCTTGGGAAGCTGATCCCAGCCTGGTGCAAAGATGCTGGAGACTAAAGCTGGTGGTGTCGGATGCTGAGCAGCGAGTTTCAGCCATGCTCAAGGTGTGACTGACACACAGTCTGCAGCCTGGCAACCAGCAGCCGCATCTTTGATAAAGTAAGTTGCCCAAAATAGGAAGAATGGAAATAAATCATTTATGTGGCTTGGTTTATGGGCTAACCTTCTCATCCGTGTACAGATCTCAACAGGCTTTTGATGTGTCTTGATAGTCAGGAGGGGAGTGGGTTAGGATGAGATGCTAAATTCAAACTGGTTGAAGCAGTAATGATGTCAAGGAGGGGAGTCAGCATCTCACTAATTACATTTGCAGATAAATCCTAACTGGGAGTAGATGCGAACTCCAGTCTGAAGTGAAACACAAAGGAACCGTGAGAGTCTGGAGCTGTGGGAAGGAAGCGACAGTGCAAACCAGCCCTGATGAATGCAGTTCCTGTATCGTGGGGAAAATAACCCCGGAGCCAAATTCAATGGGAGTGAAGCACCTGGAGAGCAGCAGCCTTGGGCAGAAAACACTTGGTGTACCAGGTAGGAGTTTGTAGTCGCTGCTATCTGAATTTCAGACCCAGAGGAATTGTATGGCAGGGGCAGGAAGAGGCCCCGGTTGCTTTCCTGCATCCCAAGGACGATGCGGTTCAGATGCAGTGCTAGCTCCCAGACACCTGGAGAAACTCAATGGGAAGACAGGAGCCCAGCAGAGAGATGAGGACAGGACCTGTGCAGGGGGTTAGGAGCCACAGTCAGGAGGCTGGAGGGAGTAAGTAGGACAGGACACAGGGGTGACAGAGCAGGAGGCTAGAGAAAGAGAGCAGAGGAAATGCCTCACAGCAGACATTGTGCTTTGCTATTTTTAGGTAATCCTTGCAGCCGCAGTGTGCTGTGTGGCGGTCACCCGAAGAAGCAGATGGGTTTGGGGAGCAGCCCTTGGAGCCTGTTCCTGCTAGTTCCTGCTATGACTCTGCCAAGGCACAGGGAGCACAGGAGCACAGCACAGAGTAGGGACCCCCTCCCCCCCCAGACCCCATGCCTGCTCAGCCTCACATCCCTGCTCCTTGTGACAGGGGGACCTCACTGGGGAATATGGCCAGGATGCAAGTGGCACAGCAAAGGAAGGGGACACCAGCTTGATGACACAGGGGACAGCCTGATTTTGTTAACTCATGTTCCATCAGAGCCATAACCTCCAGCCCAACACCCTGGCTTGGGCTGTGCCAGCTTGGAGAGAGGCCACCACCTTCCCTGCTGCCAGCATGTGAAGGCAGGTGACTGGCTGGCTCCTGAGCTCTTTTCTGGGCTTGTGTGTTCTTTGTGTGTTAGACCCACCCTGTGAAAATCCAGTATCACTTCCTGCTTCCTGTGGAGCTTGTGCTGACCGTGGAGCACCCTGTGGATGTGCCTCTGGGCTGGTCCATGCAAACTTTTCCTTCTGGAACCAACCTCCCCTGGCCCCGACCTCTGACATGTTGCCTTCACACTCTGTCCTTCCAAAGGGACCAGAGAGAGACCATATGCATCACGGTTCTTGGTGAAGAAGCTGGAAAGCACCAGGATGCTCAGAAGCTCTGACCTTGCTGGCATGTAGCATGACATCAGCCCTCTCCATTTCTCTCCATGGTCCCGTCACACTGTGGAAGGATGGATGTTCAGCCCTGGTGTGAGGTGTGACAGATCTGGGGTGCTGGGTCCTGGGCAGCACTGTAGGAGCAGGATTCCTATTTATACAGGGCAAATGGCTAAGGAAGGGAGGTGTGCTGTCTGTCAGCTCATTACAGCAGAAACACAAGCCTGTGTTTCAGGAGCCCTCAGCTCCCTCTTCTGCTCCTGTAATTGTGAAATCCGTTTGCCAGCAGTCCTCCTGGGATGAAGCTGCAGGGATAGCAAGGGCTTAACGTGCAGTAATGTGCTTGCTGAAACTGCTCCCCTCCTGAGGCTGCACCACGGACGTTCCTGCCGTTACCTGAATCTTTGGTTGGCTGGAGTTAACAGCAGCTGTAGTTCAAGTCTTGCTGCAGAAATAAATGGGATCCCAAGGGGCTTCTTATGACAGAGCTCTCCAGGACATGAGCTGCCCCAAGCAGACTAGGACAATGGGTGGAAGAGTCTCCCGTGCCTACATGGGGAAGAGCTCCCACAGGTCTGCCCTGGGCAACCTGGCCACCGTGCAATGCCAGAGCTTTGGTGCAGGCTCCAAATGCAGCTGAGAAATGCTGTACTGGTCTGACCAAAACCAGGCAAACTGTCTGGAGAGAGAGAGGTGGGTAGGTATGCTTAGGGAGGGGTTACAAGACTGCTAGCCTGGTAAGCTGATATATATTTAGAAAAGGACACAGCAAGAAACAAGAAGCAGCATGGACCAGAGGGATGGGTGGCTCTGGAGGGACACTGCCTTGTAGGTCTTCTGTCTTCTGCCCAGCAGTTACTGGGGTGGGGGTGGGGGGGGCAAGTTCCCCTGAGGCAGCATGTTCAGGGGTCCATCAGTGCCAAGAGTGCTACTAGCTCCAAACATCTGCACAGTGGGTCACAAGTGATGAGGGTAGGTTCCTTTTGGCCCCAGGGTCCTACTTGCAGTGCAGGATTTGCGACCAGCTGGGGCCACCTCTAGACCTTTGGTGAGCTCCAGTTATGCCCAACCAATTCCAAGTAGGGTTTCCCTCTCTACCTTATTTCCCTCTGCCAAGTCTCTACTTAGCTGTGTATTTGAGGACAGGTCTTGCCCGGCTTGGAGCTGCTATTTGTCTCCAGAGCCCTTGCACTGTCCTGGGTGCTAGGGCTACATGCGTCTGCATGAGCCTTGGGACACCCCATGTGAGACCTGTGCCTCAACAAACATCCCCTTTTCCAATGAGCAGCTCCTCAAATACTGTGTCTTGTTTTGGGCCCCTCACTCCAAGAAAGACATCAAGGCCCTGGAGCGTGCCCAGAGAAGGGCAATGAAGCTGGTGAAGAGTCTGGAACACAAGTTTGATGAGGAGTGGCTGAGGGACCTGGGACTGTTTAGCCTGGAGATGAGGAGGCGGAGGGGAGACCTTTCTGCTCTCTGCAACTACCTGACAGGAGGTTGTGCTGAGCTGGGGCTCAGCCTCTTCTTGCAGATACCCAGCGATAGTATGACAGGGAATGGCTGCAAGTTGCACCAGGGGAGGCTCAGGTTAGAAATGAGGAGACATTTCTTCTTCAAAAGAGCAGTTGGGCATTGGAAGGAGCTGCCCAGGGAGGTGGTGGAGTCACTGTCCCTTGGGGTGTTCAAGAAAAGGTTGAATGAAGTACTTAGGGACATGGGTTAGTGAGTGATACAGGTGGTAGGGGGGCAGTTAGGCTAGATTCTATGATTCTACATCAGTGAAAATAAGGAGTACCATTACATCTCCTTTTTCTTCTTTTTTTTTTTCTTTTAACCTGCTGGGGATTCAGCGAGATGCTTATGCATCTGCTCTGCTGTGCTGGGGGAGGTCTCAGTTTTCTTCAGAGCTTATGTCAGGAGCTCTAGCACCCACATGAAGCTTCCTGGGGATTTTGTCATTTGCAGCCACAGTAGCTTGAAGTGAGTGCTGGAGCTATAAGCTCCCTGTGCTGCTGGTGAACCCCGATGCAATCTCAAAGCTAGCTGAGCTCTGGTGAGCAGCCCGTCTCCTGCAGCCAAAATAATTCAGGCTCTGCAACTCGAAGCACAGAGCAATTCACAGACTAACCCACTTGTAGGGCAAAGGATGAAGTGCTACATCCTGAATATGAGCAGTGAAATTACCAGTGCCACCTCTGTCAATGCCACTGAATCCCTCTGAAATGAATTCTTGAGAAGAAATGAGCCTGTTATACGAAGAGATTTGCTGCACGCCGTGGATTTGCCTTTCCTAGCTATGTGCAGGGGCAACACAAGCTGACCTTGCTCCAAGGTCAAATAATATCAGCGTGGGTTCAGCAGCAAGCTTGCCTGCTCTCTCTGCTTACAAAACGTGGGCCAAGTACATTCCTGGGGAAATAGCAGGAGGTTACAGCAGGTCCTCTCTGTTTTCTGCAGGGCGAAAGCTAATCAGTCCCACCGTGCCTCCAGAAGGCTGGGTGTTAATGCATGCCGGTAGGATGATGCTGCCCCTCAAAAAGGCAGCTGTGATCAGGGCCAGGGTGGCTGCCTGAGTGGGGAAGAGCTGTTTGGTCAGCCTGGAAGCTGGGTGGGAGCAGACAGCCGCCCTTGGCACCCACAGCATAAGACCAAGAGGGTCTTCCATGAGGTCACCTCTCTGGGCAAAGTCTGTTTTCATCCATCCATCCTGGTGAGCAGCTGGTTTCCATCCCTGTTCTGCACAGAGGGGAGCAGGAGGGGCATTTGCCCTTTGTATCCCACCCTGCCTGAGTAGTCTGGCTTTTTTGGGGGCCCAGAGCAGGCTTTTGGGTGACAGGCATCTCCAGAGTGCCAGTAGTGGAGAACCAATGCCCTGCATCCGGCTTCTGGACAGCTCAGCTGCAAGGTGGCATCCCTAGATACTTTGGGTGGATTTGCTCCCTATTTGGTACCTATCTGAGAGAGGTACCAAGCCTGGAGTACCAAGTCTAGGCTGATAACATCTCTGTCAAGGTAGCCAACAGGAAAGGTACATTTCCTTCCTCTGGAGAGTTGCTTCTCTTGAGAAGAGGACATGAGACACAAAGACATGCCACAGGCTCCAGACACTTCATGCCTGTTTCCTAACTGCTCTTCTGGTGGTGCTGGTGTCCCTCCATGTCTTGTTTCCCAGTTGCCTTTTCTGTGTTTTAAGGAAGCTGGTCAGACATGACCAGCTTTGGGGCCCTATATCTTTGTGTGATGGGATGTCCCAGGAGAACCTGGAGGAAGGCAACCTGTCGTGCACCCCTTGCGTTGCATGGCTCTCAGTGCATGTTATACACAAGGGAGGTGGTGGTCCCTTCTGTGGTGGGGTTAGATTAGTGGAGGGGATGCCCAGGGAGACCCCCAAAGCCTGCAGCCCTTGGGGATGGCAAGGAGGGGCAGGGCACAGGCAGCTTCACCAAGGTCTGGTGTAGGAAGACAATGCCCCCATGTTGGCTGTGAGCAGAGCCACAGCCTCAGAGGACTCACCTCTGAGGACTCAGTGGCCAAGGGGAGGGCTGATTAGAAAGCTTCTTTTTTTCCCTCCTGCCTGATTTTCTGACTTTGGGGGCTCTCTGCTTACAAAGCAAAGCCTTCCCCTTGATATTCAAATAAAACCCAGCTTTTGAGTTTAGAAATCCCTCAGAAGGGGCAAGGAGGGATGTATGAAGGTGCCTAGGGACACCTGGCGCAAAGCAGCTCTCCGAGCTGTCGTGCCTGTGCTGAGTGCTGAGAGGCAGGGAGCTCAGCAGACTCTTCAGATCTTGCTGATTCTGGGGAAGAGAGCACACAGTAACAATTTGGTCGGGTTTCCCACTGCTGGGAGTGCTCTTAGATGTTATGATTTCTTAATATACTCCCTACGCATGAACACACCAGGTGTTAGAGTTTCATAAATTTGCATCTTTGCAATAGCTGCTTGATTCCCCAACAGGATCAAAGCTGATCTTTCATGGAGAGGCAGGCTGTCTATTCAAAGCCTTTTTTCCATGTGACAACTCAAAATGGGTTCTGTGACAGTGTGATGGAGCTGCAGTGGCCGCCACCCAGAAATCTGCGCTGATGTTTGCACTGCTTTTGAGTATTCTTCACAATTTTGTGCTCTGGGGCTTCCTCCTCCACTGGCTACCTACCTGCATGCCCTCAGTGCCAAGCAATCTGGAGAGGGGCATGAGCACACCAGCACTTGAAAGGGAAACCTTTTAGATGGTTCTTTATTCACAGAACTTTTCACCCCACACAGACTCTCAAAATCTATTAGAAAAGACTTTTTTTTTCTCAGGTGAATAAAAATATCTCAATTCCTTAATGAGAACATTAAACTCAGTTTCACCTGCTTTGACTGGTGCCATGAGGTCTTGTAGTAGAACAAACATCTTTCATCCAGTTACTGAGGGAAAAAAAATCCCAGCTCTTTCCCTGGAGGGTTCTGTGTTACTTTGTCCTTCATTGTTCGTAATGTCAAGTAGGGACACCTGAGTCTTGATGGGGCAGCTCCCAGCTCTTAGGCTATGTAGCTGCCACAATCCTTCGCCTCACTGGTTGCATACCATCCTCCTCATGGATACCTAATGGCAGGCATGGCAATATGGGATTCCCACATTGCTGTGTCCATGTATGATTTATGCAGTTCTGGTGTCCAGTGGCATGATCTGATCTATCTACCATAGCTTCCAGCTGCTTCATCCATACCTTCTACCTACCTTTGTGACTTCTTTAAATACAGACTTCAGGGCACTCTCAAGGTCAGTGAGTCTAATGCAGCACCAAACACACTGCTGTGTGGATGAAGGGCTTCACCAGGATGAGTGAAACAGAAAAGCATGCATATGGATTTCTTCTCTGATCTTTGTTTCAGATGGCTGTTGGTCAGCTGTGGCTGGTACTGCTCTATCAGCATCCCTCTCCCTTCCACTGGTCACAGTGGGAAATGCTCCCTTCCCACATACCCATAGCTTCCTCTGCCTTTGGGATGACCCTTCTCCATAGGGATCACCCTCTGGGGTGATGGTCCTTTCCCACTGCCTTCCACTTCACCTTTCAACTCTTTGCACCTTCAGTAGATCCCGCTGAGTGTGTGGACCATGGTATCCTGAGAGCAGGCGTCAGGGTGTAACCTGCCAATTAGCATCTCTTAATTGAAGATCACACAACAAACTTCTCCTCAGGCTAACTGGAAGTTATGGCTGTGATCAGGAGTTAAGGGCAACACAAATGCAAACACGAGCAGGAGCCCGTCTCAACACGCCTCTGTGCTGCCGTGCCGGGGGACATAGTATTTAGGCAAACCTTTAGTTTCCCAGGCAGGCTCAGTTTGAGCAAAAGCAGAGTGGTGAAGGTGCCAGAAAATCAGAGTGCCGTTCGTAACCCAGCTATATTTTTATTCTGAACACCTCTGTTTCTCAACTTTTCTGAGGGTGGTGGTTCTAGGTGAAGGAATAGGCCTTCCTGGTTGGGTCTGCACCCATACTGGATTTTACTTAGGTGAAGTTGCTCACTGGGAAAACAGGAGTCCCTGTGCGCCTGGGAGAGTCACTTTCCAGAGGTGTTGGAAACAGCATCTACCCAATGTGATGATGCCAAAGACAAAAACCATCTGGGTGAGCGGAAATCTGTAGAGACAGAGGCAGTTTGTGGAGTCCAAAAATGGCACCGTCAAGGGCTTTGCTGAGCTGGCTTCCTGACTGGGAGTCAGCTGCTGTTTCCAGAGGACCTCTAAAAGCTGGTGTGCCTTGGCAGGAGTATCTGCAGAGCTGTTACTGACAGCCACTTGGCCAATCTGCCCGGGGCCTCCATCCTACACAGGGTCAGTGAAGCTTTCTCTCTCCGAGCTGTGATGTTCGAGCCCATCTTGCAATGCTGGCAGTCTGTGGGAGCTGAGCATGGGCTGGCACCGTGGGTTTCTCATGGGAGATGTCTGAGGAAACGGCTGGAAGCAAAAAACCCTTTGCTGGGGAGGGGGTAGAACATGCGGGGACCAGAACTGCTTGGCAGAGAGGAGGGCCTCTGCTTGCGACTCTCCTTGCTGCCAGGGTGGGTGTAGCGGGGGTCTGCTGGCTGCTCCTTGCCTCCCCCACGGGCTGTCTCCAAAGGAGCTCGTGAAGGATTGATAGCACCGGGTGCCTTTCCAAGACCAAAGCCCCATCACTCAGAAGACGTTAGACATTGTCTGGCGTGACACTCTGCTCTCTGGCACTGACCGGGGCATCCTGCTGACTGCAAATCTGCTGGGTCCACAGGCAAATTATCCGCACATCAGCACATTTAAGAGAAATTAATTTCCCTGCAGGAGTGAGGAAGAAAGCCTCTTCCAAACCGGAGTCAGGCTCACGGTGGCTGTTACGAAATGCAGCGACAATATCTGCCCTGTGCCACGCAGAGAGGGAGCAGCATCTCGCCTGGATCTGCAAACACGCCAGCAGGCAGGAGAGTCACAACAAGCAACAGAAAGAGAGAGACCCTGGTAGAGAGCTTTTAAAGTTAGTTACAGAGGGCTGGAAGCCCCGAGGATGTGCAGCTTTCCCTCCACAATCAGTGCAGGCACACAGAAACGCTGCAGAGGAGCAGCAATGGGGAGGATGGGGTCACAGGTGCATGGATGAGGAGGGAAGTGTTTTTAATAAATCTAATTAGCGGCATCTGACTGAAGAACAAATGCCTCTCTGCTAAGGAAGAAGAAAAATTTAACCCCAAAGTCCTGCCAGCCGTTGTGCTGGTCTAAAATGGCACGTAGGCTTTAGGGCAGAGGAAACACTAACAGAGAGGGGAGGGGAGTACATGACTGCAAACATGAAATAGAATCAAACATAATGCAGCTTCACCAGAGAAGATCAAGTGATACAAACCTGCTGCCTCTTTTTGGGAAGAAAACAGGTTTATTTATTGATTGATTGATTGATTGATTTTAAAAGGAAGGGAAATGCAGGAGATTTAATCTTGCTGAACTTCAGCTCATCCCTTGACACGGCACTGTATGAAGCCTTTCTTGCACCTCTGGAGAAGATGAGCTCACTCAGGTGGGAAAAAAAGATTCCAGGATGATGTGCTGGGCTCCCAGTGCCAGCTCTCCTGCTCCACCGTCTGAGAGTGTGGATTCAGGGAGGCAAAAAGAAACCAAAAAATTAGGGAGAAAGATCTACTGCTGCTGTGGGCAGTTCCATCCCTTGTCCCGTGGTGTGGCAGAGCCCCAGCCCATGGGAAGGAGGAGGCAGGCAGGGGAAAAGGCACTTCCCTATCAGCCATGCTCCTGCTCTCTGCCAGCTCAGGAAGGTCTCTCTGGAGTCGGAGGCCCTGCGGATGTTCTCCTCCTCCTCCTGCCTCCCCAAAATGGGTGCTGATGGCACAGAGGGGGGGCACAGCAGCAGGTAGCAAAACAGCCCCTGCCTCCATCCTTTGTTCTTCAAGCAAACCTGTAGAGACCAGCCAAGAAATGCCATGAAAGCCACTTTCCAGGGGCAAAGAAACCCCCTGGAGAGGAGAGCAGCACCTGCTCCCACCCACCTCCCTGCAGCCACACACGCACAAGCCCTGTCCCTGCCCGCAAGCTGTCCCCCCCCAGTGCCATCCCCAGGCTGCCTCAGCCCCGGGCACTTTTTTGCTCATACTCTCGTCTGAATGCACATTTCTCCAGCTCACTGAGTCAGCTGGGGCTGGGTGAGAGCTGGGAAGTGTTTTATGTGTGCAGAAACAGAAAGGAAATGAATGCTGCTTCTCCTCTCGAGTCTGAGATAGGGGAATGATTTTGCTGAGGATTTGTAATAGTTTTTTTGGGTTGGGGTTTCTTTTTTTTTTTAAATCTGCCTGAATAAGCTTTCTGTGGAAAGAAAAGGGGAAGGCTCTGAGAGCAGAAAATATGGTTATGTCCTAATAGGGTAATTTGTTAGTAGGGACAGAAAAATTAAAAAAAAAAAAAAGTGAAAAGAAAATGGAAAAACAAGGTTTCCTGGCAGCCAGAGACTGCTCTTGGCATTGTGGGGCCACAAAGCTATTGGGGCACGACTTTATGCCACACCATGTCCCTTGCACCTCAGAAGAGTACATCCTGAGACAGCATTGAGGACACCTGAGAAGTGATCCCTGTGCAGATATCCTCCTGAACGAGAGCGAGCCTGTCTCTGATACGTGCTCTGTAAACATTTATGCAAGCCCACCTGCTCCAAACCTTCCTGGATGAGCCCTGGGCTTTTGCCAGGATGCTGATGGCACTGTGGGTTTTGGGAGCCAGATTTGCTTCCTGTTGTCACACTTGGTGCCCTGCAATAAAGTTGTTTTTCTTGCAGTTTGAGTGAGCTTCAGATCCAGATGAGTGCAGGGGGAGAAAAAACAGGCTGCCACCCCCTTACCTGCAAACCTCTCCAGTTTTAATGATGACTGAGGACTTCTTCAGAGTCCTCAAAATGGGCATTTCTGAGATTTGTCACCTGTGTCCCACTTTGGTTTCCCCTTTGCTGACTTGGGAACAGGTTGCAGGTTACAACTCAAAGGATGCTTGCATGAGCTTCACTGGGCTGCAGCCACAGGAAGACGTCCTGCTGTCCCTGTCCCCCAGCGATGCTTTGGATGCTGCTCTGGCCATGTGATGAGGTGGTGACACCACTGACCTGTTGACAAGACAAACCTTGCTTTGCCTGTTTCCCAGCAGACATTTTCTGCCTGTCTGTCCTGAGCAAGCCAAGAGGCACCAGGGAAGAACAGGGCTAGAAGGAGCACAAGATTTCCCCTTCTTGGAGCAGCGAGCTGTGAGCCTGGCTCAGACCCTGCGGGTGGGTGACTTTCAGCTCCTGTGTCAAGGATCTGGTGAAATGCTGTAGCAAATAAGCTGCAGAGGAAATTAATTGCTAATGCCCAACCTTGACTGCCCAACAGCGGGATTGTGGGCAGGAAGCTGAGCAAAGGCTCTGCAGGCTGCTGGTCTTACTGGAATCCCTCGGGGTCTTGGCACTGAGAAAGCAGCCCCTGATGGCATGGGACCATGCTCAGCCCTTTTCTGCTGTGCCAGGTCACCATCAAGGCAGCAGAGCATCAACCAGCAGGAACTGCAAGAGGCAGCATGGCCCTATAGCACGAGAAAGACATTGCACTGTCCTGAGCCCTTGTTGGATCAACTCACCAGCTCTGTTTGATGAGATGCTGTTACTCAGCTCCTGGATGGCAGCAGAGTTTCCAGGGATGCTGATTCACTCAGCATGATCTGCACCCGGATCATTGCAGAACCCCAGATGCTGCAGTGATGCCTGTGGTCCCAGGAGCTCCTCACCACCCATGGGTGCTATCCCTCTTTCTCAGAGGCAGCCTCAGCAATTTAATTTCCCTTAGATTGGCTTTCACTTGTGGCATTTGCCCTGGGCTTCCTGTCTCTCCTCTCATGAGATCCTCAGTAAGCTCTGTGTGGTTTTGAAGGACTTTCTGCTCAGCTGGAATTTCCTGACCCTCAACCACCTTTTCAGGAAGGTATGTCCCAGAGCAAAACCAGTGCAAGTCATGCTTATCATAGAAACCCTGTGGTTCAGCTTCGGAGAGAAGGAGCTTTGGGGCTCACTCTTACTCTGACTCTGTGCAAAAATCTCTCTGGAAGAGGTAGTGCACACTCACGTGTCATCTTTTCTCCTGGAGACAGGATGGCTGGTGCTGTGGGCTTTGGCCAGTCTGTTCTGAGCATGCTGAGAGCTGTTGTCCTGGCATTGCTTAGACTGTCGGCAGATGGTGGGTAAGGAGACACATCTATGTGCAGGTGGAGGAAATCTCCCTGGACAGAGAGGTGGTACCCACAGCCAGAAGAGATGCTGAGCCTGGCAGGGGGCTGTCCAGAATTGGTGTCCTTCTACATGAGGACCCTTTTTCCTGTAGCTAAGACTGAGACAGAGGGTAGGCTTGATCTGTTTGCCCTCAGAAAATTTTCTGTGCCACTCTGGGCATGAAGAACCCCCTGCAAGGTGGTGGCTGCTTCCTCTGGGTCTGTCTCACCTCTACAGTGTGATCCAGCATGGTGAGAGGATGCCTGGGGAGGTCCCCAAAGCCTGCAGGTCCCAGGGATCGCAGGGAGGGCTGGGGTGGGAACCCCAAAACATGGGGAAAGCCCCCATATTGGCTGTGAGCATCCCAGGACATGGTGGGTAAAGACAGAGGACAGACAGAAATCTTTGTTGTTTCCCTGCTGCCAGACCCTGCCACTTCTGGGGCTTAAAACCTGAAGCTCCCCCTTGATACTGAATTGAAACTCAGCTTTGGAGTTTAAAAGTCCCTCAAGCACAGCAGATTTCTGTAAATGCCGTGGGGCTGGCTGGGCAGCAGAGCAGCTGGTGGGGTGACCCATCCAGGACGTTACGGAGCAAATCACAGCATGTCTGCTGAGAGAGCGGCTCTGCTGACAGACACAGCAGCTCCTCTGAGGTTTCATGGAGCTGCGAGGTCATGCCTCTCACTACCCCAGCAAGGAAATGCAGGTTTGCATCGCTCTCTGTGCTTGCAAGACTTCACAGCCCTGAGGAGGACCTGCTTTCTGAAGAGGGAATTTGGTGGTCACTCAGCTCCAAGTCAGGGTTGTTTGTCCTGAGGAAGATCTCCTGTCCCACAGCTCTTCAAAAAATGAACTGCCCCTCATCTGAGCAGTCTTGGGAGAGTATGCATGGGGAAGCCCATCGCGTGGGTGCTTCCTTTCACCTCCTGTGATGCTGGGCGGAGGACTGCAGGCTGTGAGAGCTTTCTCTGGGGAGCAAATCTTTGTCTGGCTGTGATGGCCAGGATGGAGAAGGTGTGGATGGATGCAGGGACACTGCCAAGGATGGAAGTGCTTTGCAGTTGGGAGCTGCTGTCTCCTTTCTCTCACATCGAAAGCAAAAATGACCAGTCCCCCCACCTCATTCCTAATGCAGGAAAAGCCTCTCCGATATTAATAAGAATCTAATTATACATTTATTGTTCCATGAATTAATTACATCACAAGTAGAGTTACCTTTTACACAGCCATTAAACTTCAGGAAGGCCTCTTTATACCACTCCATGGATAATTTAATTAGCATACTAATGTCTTATTAGCTATAAACCCAAAGCTGGTTTAGAATCACTTAAATTAAAACTCAAAAGTCTTCAGCCACCCCATAACCCTGCTGCCTGAATGGTGGGCAGAGCATGGGGGTGCGCACAAGTGATGGGCTTTGCCCTGCCATAGGCAGAACCTCCCCGGCACTGCCCCTGGCTGGCGTGGCGGGATGTGGTGCTGCCCACCCCGGCCTGCACAGCATCCTCAGGGCTGCGGTTGCAGCCACAGAGCCCCTCAGCTCGCCTCCTAATTCTCATTTTATTTCCTGGTAGCTATCATCGGTATTTGCATTAATTGGACTAGTCTGGAGGAGCCGTGATAATCCATTATGGATGGACAATTTCAAATGCAGAGATTAAAGCCGTTGAGGGGGAGCTAAGAGCTGGGACAGGAGAGTCTGTGACACCTGAGGGGCTCTGTCCCCAGCCTGGGGTTCTTAGGGTGCAGGGTTGGTGCCATCTTCTCCATATTCTTACAGCAAATGAAGCCTCAGCGCTGCTGATGGGACTGATTCCCAAAGCATCCACCCAAGGAACACAGGAGAAGAGAGCATCTGTCCCACCACCATCCCAGTGTGGCATGTTCCTGTGCTGCCGTCCACGCCCGTGTCTCCTCTGTCCCTCACCTCCCAGATGCACCCTTAAAGCACTGTGACAAAGATCTGGTGGGCGACAGCCTGGACATGAGCCAGCAGTGTGTCCCAGGGGGCCAAGAAGGCCAATGGGATCCTGGGGGCATTAAAAGGAGCGTAGCCAGCAGGTCAAAGGAGGGGATCCTCCCCCTCTGCTCTGCCCTGGTCAGACCCCACCTGGAGTATTGTGTACAGTTCTGGGCTCCCTGGTATAAAAGGGACAGAGATCTCTTGGAGAGAGTCCAGCGAAACGCTAAAAGGCGATGAAGGGCCTGGAGCATCTCCTCTGTGAGGAAAGGCTGAGAGAGTTGGGGCTGTTTAACCTAGAGAAAAGAAGACTAAGAGGAGATCTGATCAATGGTTATCAATATCTCAAGTGTGGGACACAGGGAAATGGCCAGCCTCTTCCAGTGTCTGTGGGGACAGGACAAGAGGTGATGGCCTCAAGTTGGAGCACAGGGAGTTTTGCACCAATATGCAGAAGAACTTCTTCCCAGTGAGGATGAGGGAGCCCTGGGACAGACTGTCCAGGGGGTGTGGAATCTCCTTCTCTGGAGAGATTCCAGCCCTGTCTGGACGCTGACCTGTGCAACCTGTCCTAGGGACCCTGCTTTGGTAGGGGGTTGGACCTGTCAGTGTCTGGAGGTCCCTTCCAACCCCTGTGATTCTGTGATTCTGTGAATCTCGTGTGCACTCATAGGTGTGCGTGTAGCTGAGATTATCTTGCTGCCATTTTACATGACCCCAAACACCCCTCCATGATGGGCTCACGACAGGCACTTCTTAAATATCACAGTTTGTGTGTTAAGCCCTTTTTAAAATGACCCCTTCTGCCATTCAATTCATCAGGGTAACTCTTTTTTTTTTTTTCAGATCTTCTTAGCTAATAAATAGCTTAATTTGGAGGTTTGAAAATTGACTCAGAGGCAGAGTTTAACTAAATCGAAGAGCAAGACTACTGCTTGAATGTAATAATCTGAAAATAATTGATTAATTTGCATGATCCTTCGTAATTGCTTCAATTTACACCCAAGAGGCCACTGTCATCAATAGATGAATAAGACATAATTTTTAAAGTCCCAATAACGCATGGAATAGAATTGAGCAGATTCGCTCATCCTGAAGCATGGGGCAGGCTCCACAGCTCGGCGGCTCTTCCAGCACGTTGCGGGGAGAGTGCTCATTGTTAGAGACACCGTGCTGTAATTTAATTCACTTGTTAAGAATGTAATTATGTTCATCATCCTTGGGAAAGGAGAGGATCAAATCCTATCACGGTGATGCTAACCTTTAGACAGAGAGATTTCAACAAAACGAGGGAGCCATCCGACAGCGCCAGGAGTCAAAAGTAAAGAGATTAAAATTTTGGCGTGGATGCTCTGTGAGGAGTGACACAGCAAAACGGCTACCTTCTGCAAGGTACTTAACCACATGCTCAATTTTAATTGCCATTAATGAGATTTCAGCATATGCTTAGCTATACCAGGACCTGACAGTACCGAAGGGGCTCAAACTGCTGGCTTGGGTCTGATGGGTGAGCATGGGGGGAAGGCAGGAGTGAAGGCAGGTAAATGGCAGGGTTCAGGAAGGTGTTTGGGCTGCACAATGGTCCTTCGAAAAAAATGGAAATCCAACCTTCATGAGGTCAATAAACAGGGGCAGAAAATGCAACATGAAAGAGGGGAAACAGGAAGCCGTCAAGAAAGAGCAAGGCCTGGTAGGGATGGAAACAAACAATAGATAATTCAAGTCTGCCAGGAACAGGAAAGCCTGCAAAGGAACAAGACAGGTCTGCTGGCTCCCCAGGAGTTAAAGGGAACAATTAAGGAAGATGAGGACACAGCTGAGAAGTGAAATGATTTCATTTCATAAGTTCTCACCTCAGGGGATGTTGGGAGAAATCTGCTCTTGACTTGCTCTTTTCTGGTAATAAAGGTGAGTTGCTATTAAGGATTAAGGTATCAAATGAAGAGGCGTTGGTGCAAATAGGTAATTTAAAAAATATTAAGTCAGTGGGTCTAGATGGGACATTCAGGGGTTTTGAAGAAACCTAATAATACAGTGGATGAGCTGCTGGGTGAGCTGCAACAGTATTCATCTCGCTGCCAACGCCAGCGAGGGATCGGAGGGCTGGAGGGCAGCTGCAATTGCTGTGCCTGTGTTTTGTAAAGAAACACTGAGAAGTGCAGGAACTGCTGCCTGGTGAGCCCTGTGTCGGTACTGGGGACGTGGGTGACATGGTTGGTGCATGTAGGATGGTGAAGATCCCACTAACTGTGCTCCATCCTGGGGATGCTGAGAGAATGTGGGCATGGAGACATCCATCCCACCTTCACTGACTTCCTTTACCATGCCATGGTCCCTTCCCACTTGCAGGACTTCAGGATCACGGTGACTGGGTGGCGGCAGCTGAGGAGATGTCTTGGTCTTGCACCTTCTGCCTGGCACTCCTTTAAGACATTTCCCCAGAGGAGAAGGAAGACTGGCTAAAGTTGAAATACAGAAAATGTATCGAGGCAGAACAACTGTTCAGATCTAATGCTGCCTGCTCAACCCTTGGTGCACATGTATTGCGGCACAATACACGGTGCGATTAAATTCCCCTCAAGTTCACTTCCTAAAAGATGGCTTGCTGTGCCTGCAAATAAGGCTTCCTTCCACCCTAAGACAGGCAACTAAGAGAGGTGGGATGGGGTTGGGACAGGTGACAGACAGAGGTTCCTTCTAGCCTGAATCATCTCGTGACCATAGGAGCCTTCCTCCAAAGGTCTCCGGCTGTAGAGGAAGCGCAGTTTTGCAGACAGACATCTATTCCAGGTGATTGCTTTCCCTGGGACCACTGCCTCTTTTCAGCATTCCACAATTCTCTATGGCAGGGCTGCCACCCCCTAGCCCTGAATCTAGGGGTACAGCTGTCTGAGGAGTTAGAAGAAAGATTCTTTGGTGCTAAACCATCTCTAACTTACTTCAGAGGTGATACACATTTCCCTGAAGCATGTGATGCCAAAGAGAGTTTTCTGGTTTAGCTGACACAGATGAGCGGTGCCTGTGTTCGGGTTTAGACAATGGCTTTCATGAAACACTCTCCACCCAGACATAAAACAAAATGCTACAAAGATGATAAAAGGCCTGAGGAAAGATTGAATGGACTGGGGCTGTTCAGCCTGGAGAAAAGAAGGCTGAGAGGGGATCTGATCAATAGTTATCAATATCTGAAGTGTGGGACACAGGAAGAAATAGGCAGCCTCTTCTTAGTGTCTGTGGGGACAGGACAAGGGGTGATGGCCTCAAGTTGGAGCACAGCGAGTTCTGCAACCAATATGGGGAAGATCTGTTTCCCAGCGAGGGTGACAGAGCCCTGGGACAGGCTGCCCAGGGGGTGTGGAGTCTCCTTCTCTGGAGAGATTTCTGCCCCGTCTGGACACCGACCTGTGTGCCCTGTCCTAGGGACCCTGCTTTGTCAGGGGGTTAGATATGATGGGCTCTGGGAGTCCCTTCCAACCCCTGTGATTCTGTGAATCTGTGAAACCTTTTTATAAAATCACAGCACTGAAAACAGGCCTTTAATAAAACCTATGCATCCCTCTCTGCACTGCTCCCCCCACACACACACTGTCCTTTGCACTACTGTGGCATTTCATGTTGAGTTTTACAGCCTGAGGCCATTACTGCGATGTGCTAAGGTATGGAAATGCAAACATGGTGCTTGGGAAACCCGAACAGTGATTTGTGATGATACACCATAGCAGCATGGTTGGGGCTGGAGCGCTACGGTGACTTTTTAAAATCTGTGTTCAGCTACACTGGTATTTAGAGGCATGATAAATTTGTCCTACACTTTTCTCCTTGCTAAGGCAGGGAAGGGGTACGGCGCTTGGGAGTCGTAAAGTCTCTCTGCTGCAAGGACTCCTGCCTTAGCTCTGCTGCCTACTCTGTACCTGAGGAGATAAGCTGGCCGGCTCCTGCCCCTGCCTCCATATCCTTTAGGTGTTGCAACCATGAGGCACATAAAAAATTTAAAAACAAGAGGAAAACAAACAGTATTTTTGACTACATGCAGGGTCAGTGGTGGTAAAAGTCCCTCTTCAGGAAAAAAACATACAAGATGATTCCAAGATCTTTCAAAGCATTGCAGTGCCTCTGGGTATTCTTGCCATTCCTGTATTTTTCTTGTTAAGTATGTAGTTTATAATATTTCTATCTTAGTGCTTTACTGGGGACCATAAATACCTGATGAAAAGCCCTTTCAGATTACCTGGGATGCTCTGAAAAGCAAGCAAGTGGTAATAGTCCTCGGGAACATCTGCATCCTGACAGCCCGTGAGTTTATCTGGGCAGAGCCGCATCCATGTAGTGCTTCCAATTTAATTTCCATGTTTTTCCAAAGAAGAAGAAAAATGTCTTATGTTTCCTGGGTGACTGGAGGAAGGCGTTACTGTGCCAGGCATCTCTAATCTCCCTGTGCAAGATTTCCACAGTGGCAGACAGAGAGCAGCAGTCTGACTAGATGCAGGGCAAGGTCTGGAAACGATGCTTTATAGAGGTGTGGGCTTTCATCACATTCTGCTGAAAATATGAGCTTGCCTTTGACAGGAATCACATGAGCTATGATCATGAAGGCGATTGATGTGCTTGGGGGTCCCAGTGAGCTCAGCCCTGCTCTTGCAAAAAGTGATGTCCCCAAACCCCTCTCCACTTCCACAGAGCCACACATCTCTGCCCTTCCCTCCTGTGGAAGTCCCAGCCGCTCTGTGTCGATGCTCACGCCATTCCCAGGAGCTAAGTGAGCTGCTGGGAGGGCAGCCTCACAAAGGCACCGAGCTGCGAGCTGGAGGGATGAGCGGTGCAGAGGGCACCCGTCACTGTGACGGGAGCTGGGTGCCAAGGAGGAAGGAGCAGGTGGTGTGAGCAGCGATGCAGAGCGAGGTGCTGCAACTCTCCAGCAATCAGCACCCACCTGACACAGGCACCAACTGATTGAGCTCAGGACCTGCCTGTCAATACATGCAAACGATGTAGGTAGCAGTGACATCCAGCATGCGGCTGCTTCGAGAAATTCAAATTGCATTGCCAAACTCTTCACCCTTACAGGAGTCTACCAGCTTACAGCTGCCCCCTCCACAGCAGGAAGCTGCTTCCATTTAGAGCCAAATGAAGAGTGGAAGGGAAAGGGGGAAAGTAAAAAAAAAGCAAAAAAAGAGCAAAAAAAGAAAAAAAAAAGCCATGAATATTAATTTGGATTCAACTGAATTTCAATTAGGCTGTGTTCAGTCTCCACAAATATTTGAGCAGTGCTATTGCAAATATCGTGAAAAAGCAAATCTGTAACTTTAACACACAAATATTCACAAAAGATAAATTCTGAGCTGCGTGCTCACAATTCGTGTCATCTTGACTCGAACTCTGCAGTCGTGTGCTGTTGTTTCCATGGCCTGGTCGGGTGGTGTGCCAGGGGACAGCAAAGGAAAACATATATATACACTCATTTCATGTAGCCTGTTAGGTGTAGGTGAGAGCATACACCATGACATGGGATCTGGCATGTGCAAAATGGGATGCAAGGCTGGTGAGCCGTGCTCCTACACATGGTGAGCTGCCCCATCTTTCCAAAGTGTGTGCCAGGGACAAGGTCACGGAAGTGGTGTAGATCCACCTGCGATGAACTTCACACATGGGACTGTAAGGGCTGAGGAGGAGTCAGCAAGGAGAAACAACCTGTGTTAGGTCATTGAGAGCAAGAAATACCCAACTCACTGTATGTCCCACCGTTGGGTGTTTCAGTATTATTGAGCTTTAGGTCACACAGCATCAAGAAATGAAGGTTCAGGTAATTTTTTCTCAGCTTTTACTGTGTGCACTGGCTGCACATCCCCAGGGCAAATAGCTTGAGTGAAACCAAAAGTGGGCTAAGCACAGGCAGTCAGAGGAAGCCCTATTTGACTTTGTGAGGAGCATAGATCAGGACCTTGGGATGTGGAAATGCTACCCCCTAACTAATGTGAGCATTGCCAAGTAGAGGGTACTTCCCTGTCCCCTGTCTCAGGTGGCTTGGAGGCCTCATGCTGCACATGTTGGAAGGATTTCAGAAGAAAAAAGGGGAAAATGAGAAAGGCCTGGGGTCTACTGTTGGGTTTTACAAGACGCTTGGTATGAGAGAGGTGGAGACAGGGAAAAGCCACCCAACAACTGAATATGTGCATACCACAGTTGTAGGGGAACCCATCAGCAGAACAAGGGCTTAAGTGAAGGAAAGCAGTATGAAGGATGGCGAGTATGAGGCTGAGGAAGGGACGATGGAGAGGAACTGATGACCCACCAGCAGCACTGATTTATTTGGCACTCTGGGCTGTCTCAGCCAAACAGGAGGTAGGCAAACGATAAATCGTGTCAATCTGCTGTGATAGGGGTTGTATGGCTCTGTCAGATGTTCCATATAGTGCCATGCTCATCCCTGCTCCTGGTTGCACTCGGCTGGTGCACAAAGCTTGGAGCACCTTGGGCTTGGGGCAGTAGGATTTACCCACCAGCTGGAAAAACACTTTCCTTGTGGATCAGATTGTAAGGTTCCCTATGGAGTGGGAAGTACACTTTTCCCTAACTTTAGAAGTCTACACTGTACCCTACTCAACTGTTCGGACTATTTTTAAGGGAAACTGGGGAGAAATAGGCACTTCACAGCATGGCTGGTTCATTTTGTCCTAAGGTTGGTATTTCAAAGGCTTAGGATGAGTTGCACCCCATGTTTCAATGTCTTTTCATCAGCTGTAAAAGGAGACCAGATGAGTAGCTCAAGTGTAAATATCTCTAATGTAAAAATTTCCACTTAGAAATCCCCCTCTGTGTCCTTCACCTACCTCTTTTTCCTGTGAATAACTGCTTTTTCTGTACACTGGCCAAGCCTTTCGGGTGAGTGATATTCAAACAACAGGCAGCTGCCCTCCTGCTCCCGTTGAGTCCCATTGTGAAGCCGGTGAACTGATTGATTGTTTGGTTTCTTGAGAACCTGATGTTGTTTCTGCCTTTTCACTGGGTGGCTGAAATGTTTAAGCAGGAGAAAGGAACAATAGCAACAGAAAATAAAGAGGGGAGAATTGTGAGAAATTAAGTCTATACAACAGATGATTAATAGTGCATTTCCTGAGACATGCTGCAAACAATAACCATTGGTGCTGGGATCTGTGGGGATTTTAAAACCAGCGATGCTTCTACTGGCTCCTTAAAAAAAAAATAATGGGGGTTCCCTTTCATGGTGTGTTGAACGTGGGGCCCCAATGCACAAGTGCAGTCTGGGGGACAGAGTGACACATCTCAAGACACCCATTAAAAGGCCAAGATAACAGAGGCAGCCTTCTTGTGGAAAAAGGGTGTGATGTGTGTCGTGCACAGAGCTACTCTCTTCCAACAAAAGTAGAGAACAACTGGCTGTCCTGATCCTGAAACTTTGTGCCTATAAATAGCACCCATCCTTGCATCTTCCTCCCCTTTATCAACAGCTGTTGGGATGGATTCTGTCAGTTCTGTCACAGTCTGACACTGTCCCTGTGGAATTCATTTCCATTCCCCCTGGTAGACTCAAAAATTTTGCAGTAAGTCAAAGAAATTAAATTTTAGGCTCACTATTGAAGGATAATGAATCTGAAATATGTGATCTTTTGTAAAATTATATTCTTTCAAATGCTTAGATTCGGGGAACGCTATCTCATAAGGGAAGTACACAAAAAAGTGCAATCAAAATGACCTATACAAAACATAAAGAAGAGTTAATAGGATTGCTCTGAATTCTAAAGGGGGTGGTGCAGAACAGCACAAGTGGGCCTTGCAGTGGGGCATTTATAATCTCCAATTCCATTAACAAATTTTAATATAGTCTTTGAGGGTAGAAAGCGGTCGTTAATAAAACTTTAAATTAAAGCATGCTAGCTGTCGGATTAGATCATTAAAATTGCAGGGTACTGGCGGCTGACTGGCTCTGCAGAAGAGACAGCATTGCTAAGCCCACATTGTCGAGACCATGAAATAATTCCAAAGCAAACAGGAAAAAGGAATAAAACAATTTTATATGTGTGAATTATGATTCTATATCATGTTTAATGAAGAGAAAAATGTAATCGTATTTCATCAGCTCTCAGTGTAATCAGTGTTTCTGAACACCGGGGACTAGACACGGAGGGAGAAGTATATGCCCGGTGCGTCAGCAGCCAGTGGTGCAGATGGACAGTGGGACCAGTGTGGCTTTTAGACTGGTGAAGATCTGGGGCAGGGCAAGGAGTGTTACTTTTTCCCTTGCAGTCCAAGGTTAGGACTGGGCCTGAAATGTTCTAGATGTGGCTTTCATCTCTCCACAAGAGAGTTTCCTTGGCAGAAAGGCAGCTTTGATTTCCAGAAATGGTTGCTGCCTGGGGGTCTGGGCAGCTGTGGATGAGCAAGCTTCTCTTGGCAATGCTTTCTCCAAAGATGAGGAATGATCCTGGAAGTGGATCCTGGAAAACAGAGTTGATAGATGAATGTGCAATATTACTTGAGGGTGCACAGCAATTTTTTTTGAGGACAGATATGTATTTATAGGAAATCTTTTGCTCCTATTCATATTCTGCATCACATGCAAGACTAAAGAGAACTGGGCTGGTTCTGCTGTGCCCAGAACTGGAGAAGAAAGAACAAACAAAAAACCAGAAAAATCTCAAAAAAAACCCAAACAAAAATCCACAGTCAAAAACCTTTTCTCCAAAAGATGTGACTAAAGGTATCAAAGGTACCTAAGAGCACAGGGGTTCCTGGCTGGCTGGTCTTCCCTGCCATCTCTCTCCTAAAGGCTGTTCCTCTAGATTGGGAGACACTGGTAGAGCCCCTTCAACTCTGCTGATGGTGCTGGAGGTAAAGTCTTGAGGCAAGAGAAGTGGAGCCAGCACTGCAGGGAGAACATCTGCCTGTCCATTTGTAACATCACTACCCCACCACCTTCACATTCAGATAGGATCAGGGGCAAGAAGCAGAGCTGGGCTGATATAAAGCCCACATTCCACCTAGATATCAAAAATCTTCCCAGTTGCTCAGTGTCTTCCTCACCATTTCACAGCTGGAGAAACAGAGGAACCAGAGGGCAGAGCAAGGATGTACTCCAGGCATGGACAGACACAAGTCTTTGAGCTGCACAGCTCAGGCAAACCAGTTCTGTGCCTCCATCACCAGCCCCAAGAAAGAAGACGTGAAATTACTCCTATTATGTAATTGAGATGCACCATACTAACCAGTGCTCGTGGGAGGCACTGCAGGTGGGGGTGGACACGCAGCTCAGGATGGGTGACAACCAGTGACATTCTGAGGGACAGAGCTCCCAAACTGCTCCGTGTTCATGAAAGTCAGGAGCCAAGGGAAAGCATGGTCAGGTTCACAGAGATGGAGAACAACAAGCCCGTTCCTCGAACGTGGCTCCTAGCTCTTCATACGAACTGCCTGTGAACACATTTGCCTTCCTATGAATTATTCATCCTCTTAAATGATTGGGCAGATGATTTTTGCGAACGCTTCTCGGCCTATTGGGAGATCTTTGCTTGTACAAACAGCCATGCTGAATGTGTCCGACTGGTGCACGCGCAGGCTTACATGAGCTTTTGTGACACTTCCCCTTCCTTCAAGCTTTTAAGTAAACAAAGTGCGCTCGTATGAGAGTCTAACTGGTGTCAGTGTGAATCTGTGCATGTATGAAAAATGAATACTTCTATTTAGTCCATGCAAAACATTCTTTTGATGTCGAACCTCACTGGTGAGCGTTTTCTTCACACGCAATCTTCTTTCTTCTTGAAATAGACTTCTAGACAGAATGTTGAGTTTTGGTTATTTCACTCTGACGGGTTATTTCTAATTGTGTCTCTCTGGAACTAAAAAAAAGGAAGAAGAAGAAAGGAAAGAATTAAATACTGAGTACAGGAGAGTCAAGCAGTGCTACCTCAGCATCCTGAACACTCTCTGATCCAGCGGTGAGCAGGACTGGCAGCGGTCCCTCTTGCCTGGCAACCAGAGATGGGGCAGCAAAGGTGGCCTCGCATTGTGCATCCTTTCAGTGCTCCACAGCACATGCTGTCACCTGTTCCTCTGAGGTTTTGGCTATGGACCTAGCTCCTCTAGCACATTTATGTTTGAATAATTCTGAGTTTTGTACAAGACTACTTCTCCACCATCACCCCCCCAGCTTCTTTGTCTTATGTGCAGGAGGGAAGTGCAGATTCCCTTTGCTGTGCTCCTGATCCTCAGCTGCGTTCTCCCACATTGTATTAGATTTGAACTTGAAGCAGATTGCCACAACACTTCTGCTGAGGCCAGATGGGCTACAGCTCTGGTTTGGGTGATGAATACAGCAGAGCATTTGGGCTGTGCTCTCTGAGTCTGATGACCCCTCACTTTAGGCACAGAGACCAGAAAATGGTTCTGCTGTCGCTTAACCTTGGACACCCATCAGAGGGTCCTGAGTGCATCTCCATGAGGACAACAAAACAACCCTTTAAGGACAGATCGAAGCCTGATGTGACTGAAACAGCAACACGTGTTGCAGCAAAGTCTGTGCAAGCCAGTGCAGCCGCGAGGGCATCCACCTGCTCATGGAGCATCACGAGTGGTTGTCTGTGTGTGTCTGTGCCACTGACAGACCTGTCCACCTTGAATGGACCACATGTCCCTTGATATGCACGAATCTATGTGTGGAAAAAGTGCTTCCAAGTCATCATTCTTAATCTGCTTCCCAATATTTTAATTTCTTATTTTTATACCAGAAAGAGGAAGTCACCAACCCAAATTTTCTTTCTCCAGAATGCTTGGGATAGACTTCCATGGCCATAACCTGGTCTGTTCAGTCTCCCAGCATCAGAAACATCACCTGGAGCAGCCTTTTCACTTTTTTTTCTTTTTCCTCTGTGAGATGTAGGATGAGACTTACACTCAGTGTTCAAAACCAGGATGGCCCCTGGATCTGTATGGTGGTGGCGCTTACCATTCTTGTACTGCTCTTTCTCTCTCCAGTGATGCCTCACATCCTTCTTGCTTTTTGGTCCAGACGCAGATCTGAGCAGCTCTCCCAGGGTGCCTTCCTTCATGAACTCTTTGACAAACAGTGGTAGATAATTCAGAGCTAATTGCTGTCTATTTAAACTTGGTTGCCACTCTGGATTTTTTTTCCACCTTCACTGACATTATCTTATATTTATTTACACTGAATTTCATCTTCTGCTTTATTGTCAGTAACTCAGTCTCGAAAGATCCTCCAGAGCTTTTCACTGCCAGTGTTAGATTTCATGATCCTGAATAATTTTGTCGTGTAGGCAAACACTCTCACTTCATTATCCACCACTTTTCCGGATCATTGATGAGCGTCGCACAGTGCAGATCTCAGGAGAGGCCTCTGAGGGACCCAGTCGCTGGTCTTTGTCCAACACGAACACCAACCAGCTATCCTTCCCTTGCTTACATGATTTTAATCACTCACAGATCTGTGGGAGGGTTTCCTATCATACTGCATAACATCATAGTGTCTGCAAGTGCCTTTTGTGAGAGACCTTGAACGCAACTTTTGGAAAATGTAATTTAACTATAGCAGCTAGCTAATCCTTCCCTGGACCTGTGTTGACACCTGCAAAGAAATCTAATAGATTTATGAGATATGACTTCCCCTGGAGAAGCCATGTTGACTCTTCCCCAATATATCCAGATCTACCTGGGCTCCTGTTAATTCTGTGGTATATTACGGCTCCTTCTGACTCGCCTGTCACAGAAAGCACTCTTACTTGTCTCCGGTTCCTTATGCCCTTTTTAAAGAAAAATGATGTCATATTTTCTACCTCCCACACCACTTAGTGCCATGTCGGAGGAGAATGGAGGGAAGCTGGAATGTGGAGTGATATTTTATCTTACGACCTCATGAGAAATGAGAGCTACCTCAGCAGCCCCTCAATCAGGTAATGCCAATGAGTCAGTGCAATTTGCCAAACCCCAAGTTAGCACCTGCACAGACACAGATTTACACCTTTATGTTCATCTGAACAGGTCCAGACGAAGCAAGGGCAAGGGCAGGATTCGTTCTGATCAATTTAAAGGCACCAGTCCCCATCTGTTCTTGGACACAGACGTGCAACAACTGCATTGACAAGTGCGTTGGGACCACCTGTCTCAAACTTGATGACATCCCCTGACCAAGACAAATCTATCACTGAGACACCAGATGCATGATCACGTGGACAGTCTCACTACTTAACACACTGGATTTCTGAAGATCTGCAGGCAAGAAGCTGCAGGAGGTTCCTTAAAGCTTTCTTCTTTTACCCAGAACATGCCACCATGGTTGCTATTATCAGCATCCCATGTCTTCCCCATCTCCCCAGCAACCTAGTTCAGACCACTGGTCCTTCTATTCTGAAGCCCTGTCTGATTAGTAGTGATCATACTTCCATTAGTGTCCCTTGTGTCAGGACAATGTCCTCTGTCCCTCAACAGATCTTGTTCAAGGTCAGAGCTCTTTAGTCTAAGGCATCGTGCTCTGGACTCCTGGCCTAGCTGATGGAAGTGTTGCACAGATGATCATTAGCCTTTAGGTTGCCCAATGTCCCCAGGCATGCTGCAGAAAGTAGTTCCTGAAGCACATTGCACCCATCCTGGTCTGGCTCCTAGTACACCCTGTGTATACCTTGAAACGCTAATTTGAGTAAGACTTTGAAGGTTTTGATACAAGGTGAGCGAGATCTGGCCTGCGCCTTGCAATCTGCCTCTGCATTTGTCCTGGAGTGGACATATGATGCTGCATCACGCCTGCTCTGAGGTGGGAAGACAGGGACTGTCTGGCCTCAGGACCTGCACTGGTAGAGGCAACACTGGCAGAAGGGGAGCACCTCCTAAGGACACCCTTTCTGCAGATCCCCACCAGATCTATGCCAGGTTTGACAGCTGCAGTGCCAGCTCCCTGGCTCCAGCCCGAATTGACATTTCCATCACTATTTACCCACCATAACCTTACTCTCAGGTCATCCTAACGTTTTTCAGCATTTTTGGCCACTTCTCTCTGTTCTGGTTGCTATACTCTGTACATAATCCCTATCAGCAACACCAACGCTCTCAGCTGAGCTGACCCATTAACAGATCAAGGTTAATTACTTGCGGTTTCTTTTCCAAGGCCACCGCTCTCCAAGTAATGTTGAGTTAAAGCGTACATCGGCAGTGACTGATGCAGCATGCTTTTTGTCCCAGCTCCCTACTCTCACTCTAGGTCTGCTTTCTCTCAGGTGCCTGTCCCAAGATCCTGCTCTTTTCCTTTCTTCCCTATGGGCACCAATCCACCACCCAGGCACTGCTGGATAACCAGCATCCCATTGGCATGCAAAAAAATACCTGATCCAGCTAGACAGTCCTGAAAACCTGCAGGTACCTCTTACTCAGACATCTGTGGCCAAACCATGCCTGGTAGGAAAGACTGGGAAAAGAAGAAGCTGTTGTTTTCATGTCTTATCCCAGCTTGATTATCCCCAAACAATGAGGCTGACGCTTTAAGCAGTATTTTTTTTTTCCTGGCACTGTTTTATTTTATTATATCCGTATTGAGACTTCTGCCCAGCTGCTGCCCCACACAGAGCACCTCAGACATGAGAACAGAGATTTGCCAGCAGCCGGCTCTGCCCGTGACGGAGCACAGCATGTTCTGTAGCCGGCACGAGAGGCAGGGGAGAAGCTGGGATGAGAGGCTGCTGTGAGTTTGCAAGCGACTGTCATTGTTTGTTTTGTAATCCTGGGTCACTGCAAGTAGTTTCCAAATTGATTTGTCCCCATGCAAGCATCATTGTCCAATTCAGAACAGCCCCGTCCTCCTCTCTGCCTCTTATGCAAGCGGAGCACTCTGCCACGCAGAAGTCGGATCAAGTAATCTTTGTCAAGCCTCTTTTTCCCCTGGGTTACACAGTTTGGGATCTGTTTTGAGAAGTGGAGATTGCTCATATATCAAGGAAAAAAGTCACCTGCCTTCTAGCACACCTTCCTCAGCCGTAGCTGACTTAGCTAAGCTCCTGTGCTGGTTTGATTTTAACTGCTACATGAATAAATCAGCTTGGGAGGTATGCTGATCATCCCCAATTTGTGCCCGGGGACACTGACTGTCCCAGGAGGCTGTGAGATGCCAGGTTTCCCCTTTTCTCCTCAGATGCTTGAAGACATTGAGCTGGCAGGACCGACCAGAGTCTAACTCTGCTCCAGCTACACACTGGCTTGAGCATCCAGCGCTTTGAGTTATTACAACTCCTGAGGCAGCTGCTGAATGTAAAATAGGTGCCACAGCTCCTTCTTAGAATAAAATAGATAAAAAATCAATGCGTTTGAAAGAGAAATAAAAAATAATGTCTGGTAGCACTAATATTCTTCCATGCAAGACTGCAAGAGCTGAGACTCTCATGGCAACCTTGATTGAGAAAAACATCTTACTTTAGAGGCAAGATTGAAGATCTAGAAAATACATCTAAAAAGGTGACCTCTTGGTGATAAGCATAATTACTGATGCTCCCATGGAGCTTTATGTATGTGACTTAAAGCAGAAAAATAAGGACCTGGCGTGGGATCGTAAATTCAAATCTAATCTGAGAAGTAACAAAGCTTCTTGGACACAGGCAGAAGGTGTGAATCTGCGTTAGCTGGGGTGTCACGCTGGCTGCGCTCCTCTCTTGAAAGACCTACTCGGTGAGTTTTCCCCATTGATTTTAGTGGAAACAAGATCAATTGTCTCTTTGGGTTCCTGTGTGGGAACGAGATTATGTTGAATATTAATTTGGCTTGCAATGGGCCCTGACTGTAATTTTCTATCAGCAAAGGAGAATTCATGTATTTCCATAAATTCAGACTTCCATCTATTCATTCCACATATTCATAGACATTATCTCAATTCCCAGCTCTAGTTCAAACAAAAGTTAGCTCCTTTTACAAATAAATTATTTTTCACTGTTGATGATATTTCTAATTTTTGTAGGCAAATTTATACATTTGAACAAAGGAGACAAAAAGTATCTTTGATGTAGCAAAGCCTTTCTGAGAGCTGTACATAAAATAAAAGAGAAAAGATAGTTTGGAAAATTTAAGGAACGGATGGGAATGGTTCCAAGTTACCTTGTACTTAATTGAAGTTCTCAGAAATGTTCTTTTCTTGTTTTCTATATTGGAGCCGTTCCTTGAAGTACATATGAATGCCTCTTCAAACTGGCATTTAATCTTTGACTGCATATATTATTTTATTTTTTTCACTTGCAGAAATGGAGGGGCTCTTCATGGAATTTCTTGTTCTTCTGTATCTATCTCTTCACCTTGTCCCTAATTTTCGGTGAATGTTGCTGAGAGATATGATACAGCACCATCCATACGGCTCAGAACAGGATTTCTCCCATTCCTGCTGCTGAAGATCCCCCTTGAGTAGCAGTGATTTCTGTTAGAGGGTGACAACCTCAGCCAGCACATGTCTGCCTTGCTTCACTGCTTTCAAATTATCCCACACAAGGGTTTCCTCGGACATCTTCACCTCAACAGAACTATTGTCTAGTGTAAAAAAAGAAAAAAGTAATAAAAAGAAATTCACCTATTTTCCCAAGATTTGTGGATGTTCCACAGCTCGGAAGGGGCAGCAGCTGAATGGTGGGCACGGGTCTGGAAAACCAAAATATGTTCCCATTGAGCTGGTGCTTTTTGGGCCCTCCTGGCACAGCATTCTCTGTCGGGCTCCTTCCATGGGGGCACATGCACATCCCTCTGCCTCCAGCCCCTGAGCCCATGTGGAGATTAACGGGCAGCCCACAGAAGTGGGGGTTCACCATTTAAAATTTTTTTTTCCTCTTATTTCAGAGCTCACAGACTGACAACCCTTGTGGCTCTGAGTGCTTTGAGGTGCCCAAGCAGCAGCTCGCTTTCACTGGGGCTGGTGGTGGTGCAGAGCTGGAGAGAGGCAGAAGAAATGGCCTGGCAGCATCGTGAATGTTTTTATTCCCTGAAAGCCATTCGGCCACCTCTGCTCTCCAAACCAAGCTAGGAAGAGCAACACCCAGGTCGCATGCAGCACGCAAGACCAAAGCTCCCTGTGGCGACCTGGCTAAGGGCATAGGGTGAGACCCTCTTGGATGGGGGAAAGTCACCCCAGTTGAAATTTACTCTTTAAAACTCCTCCCTGAGGGACTCAGCAGTCTCCAGCAGCAGCTGGGCATGGGGGCTGATGCCCCATGCCCAGCTGGAACATTCTCCTGCATCAGCCCCAGCAGCATCCAAGTCAGCAGGACCTGGCTACAAACCATGCTGCAATTTATTAATGACAAACATACTTGCTGTTCCAGAGTGCAGGCATAGCATCTCTGTCTTCAATTATTGCCTGCATTTGGTTTCTTAGATTAAACTGCTTGAATCAGGGCTGTGCCTGACCTGTATGGAGCCACTCGTTCTACCCGTAGTATACTAATCATGGTAGTAGAAGCAATAATACTAATGACAGTGTTGTCATGGGTGGGATATTAAAATCCAGTAGTGCTGCAGCTCCCGGAGGAACCTTAAAAGGCACTATAATTAAGTCACAACAGACTACAGACCTGCTGAGAATGAGAGATGCAAGAAGAAAAGACACAGACAGTGTGACTTCGGTACGGGCGCTCAAGGAGATGAGGTTTACAGAACTTCTGCACAAAATGGAATAGCAGGAGGTGACTCAGAGTTTCTTAAGACTTGCAGGAAAAAATAAAGGGCAATGGAGCTGTGTAAGCTAATGGTACAGCCACGGGTGTGCAGCACAAACACACACAGAAAATAAAGGGGACCTTCTGCAAAAGTATCTCAGAGAAAAGCAAACTGGTGAAGTGGAAGAGGGAGGGTTGTGAAATCAATGTCAGCTCACTCGTTGGGGTACTTTGTTCCAAGGGAAAGAGAGGGAAGGGAAAAAAAAATGTGTGACTAGGAAAAGACAAAGCTCTTTAAAAAAAGCATTCTTCATATGCAGTATACAAATGAATGTGTGAAAAATTAAATTTGTATAAAGAAGGGGTGTGAGTAGCAGGGAAGAGAATTAGCAGTGATTTATTGCCACACTGGCAATTCCCCGGGGAAAGATATGTGCAATGGAGAAGAATAAAACACTGGAAAAAGTCAAGTGTGGGTATTAAAATGTATATAGAGAAAGAAACATGATTTTGGCAACTCTCATAAGTTAGTATGACCTTAGCCACTAGTGAAATAACAGCACAGATAGAAAAAAGCTATATCTCCACACAGCTAAGAGATAATGGAGCAAGAAGCAATAAACAATATAATTTAAGAAGAAAAAAATAATCACTGCAGAGTGACTGCCTTTGAAAATAACAATTAAACTAGATGATTTGATCAAAATATGCCTCATACTTTTACACAGGAATAATGTTATTTATGGACAGTCCTCCTGAGCTCAGTAAAACTTTCTGCAGCTGGGAAGATGTTTGCATCTATAAATGTTTGTGGGACCAAAGTACTGGTGGGTAATGGGATTGCAGCCCCTGGGATGCAGAACGTGAGTCCAGAGCCCCTACATCAGTTTGTGGGGCCACGGTGGAACGCACCAGTTGGGGAAGAGAAGAGCTCACCTATTTAGATTCCCTGAGAGATGCTCAAAAGAGAAGAAAAAAAATTATAACCATCTGTGTGGGTCTAAATAGTGTAAACAGGGGAAGGGGGGTGGGAGGGGAAGAGGGAGTGTTTTGTGCAGCACCGGGGGATGGAATTTGCACTACCGTGATGGGAAACCTAAAGAAACCTGGGTACCAGCAGGGAAAGGTAAAATTGAGAGTATTAAAGCTTCCCCCAGCATCTGGGGTAGGCTGCACAGGGCCATGCTGGTGCTGCAGCCTGGAGACACTGAAAACTCGGTTAAACAAATCATTAGAAAACATTGAGCGGGATTCGTTAGGAAAAAACCGGAGTGGGATACGGTCTCATTCTGGCAAAGCGAGCGGCTGTGAGAACCTAATTAGTTATTTCAATCAGGCTCCCCAGAGTCAGTCGTGTCTGGATTTGCCTTTTTGACTTTGCAACCAGTTTCTGATTCGGGGCTGGCTGGGCAAGCTCAGCGAGAGCCCGGGGAGGGGGCAGTGGGGGGAGCCTGGGGAGCTGCGGCAGCACCCGGCGCACGGGGTGCAGGGCAGCAGTGCTACAGATCCTTCACGGGAAAGACTAACGAGCAAAGAGATAAAAGCAGAGGTGACAGCAGCAGTGGCATGAAAAGGAGGGCAGGGGAGTGGGTTTTGCAGGAATAAAGGATATTAGGGTGCAGCTTCTCCAGCCTAAAGCCCTGTGTGCACCCCCTCCTCCAGCCTCTGTGCCCGGGCAGGTGCCTGTGCCCCTAGCTCAGTCACGCTAGGGCTTGTGCAGCTCATGTGCTGGTGTTTCCAGTGGTGTGCATGGAGATAGTGTGGCAATCTTCACTCAGGTGTTCACCTAGCTGGCTGTCCTGAGGCACGCTGGGCCCCAAACTGCCCCATTCTGTGCCAGAGGGCTGTGCGCTTGGAAAAAGTCAGGGACCAAACCAGCCCAGGAGACTTCCTCCCAGCTCCCTGCAGGGAATATGTCCCAGGGTAGTGAGAATCCAAACCAGGAACTGCTGGGCAACCCCAGCCCCAGTGATGCCACTGATTTTCCTTCACAACTGAAGCAATTCTGCATTTTTTGAGTCTTATTTCAGCCACTTACCTGCCTGGGACACATGCCCATGTATCGTAAAACCAATTCCAGAAGACACGGGGGCACATGCTCACATTTCTGTGGTGTGTGGTATGGAGCATGTAGCACAGGTAGGGATTTATGCCAGGTTTGTGCTGCCTGTGGGAGGACAGGTGATATGTGATCTGGCACAAAGCCTGGTGTTACAAAGTTTGCATCCCTTTATACTGATGTGATGCTTACTGTTGTGTAGGCATGATTATTTTGATCCAACAGCCCCAGTGCCTGAGTTACCATTCCAGTGTGGCTATAAGGAGCCAGCACCTGGAAAATGCTTGGTAGGATGGCAGCTCTCCTAATGATTTTACTCCTCCAGCTTTGGGCCAGGCACCTTGCTGGCTAGGAGCTGAGTGAGGTTTCTGCAAGTCACACTGGTCATGGTGCACCCATTGAAAATGTGACTGGGGAAAACACACTGATTTTGCATAGCCAAATCTTCTGGGCCATCTTTATCCATATGGGAAGGGAGGCATGGGCCAAGAGAGACTCTTTGGCAGGACAGTAGCATCCCATCCCTGAGCTGGAGGGAGCACCCCCTGTACAGATGCCCTGTGTCCCACTGCAGCCACCACGGGCTCAGTAGCACAGCACTGTCCCCACCAGGGAAAATACAGAGCCAGGATCGTCTCTGTACAGGGAAAAGGCAGACTCTGACACCAGGGCAGCCTTCGGGAGATGCTGGCTCACAGACACTAAGTGATCCATCTCCAACTGTAGCTGCGGCTTGAACATGGAAGAGCAGAGGGCAGAGTGGCCCAGGGAGACCTCAGCCTGGCTGGAGACCTGGCTGTGCCTGCACAGGCAGGGGGAGAGGCTGTGTGAGCGGCACTCGGCTGGCTTCGCTTGGGCCGCTTGATTACGGTATTGATTGGCTCTGCTGCCATGCCCGAGACGAGGGAGCGAGCAGCAACAATTCATTTCTGTGTACAGCGGGAAGGAGGGCTGCAGGAGGGTTTGGGGGGCAAGGTCAGGGCAAGCAGCAGCACAGGGTGTTGCCAAAGGACAGCCGTGGGCTAGCCTTGCTCGTGGGACCCCTGCAAGCCCCTGGTTTTCATGCAAAGCCTGTGCCTGTACCAGCACATCCTTTAAATCTCTTCCCAGAGCGCTGCATCAGGAGTGCTTTGTAACCTGATGAGGATGTGACTGTGAGCACGGCACAGGCAGTTTGAAGCCCACGGCTGTTTAGCACCAGGTGAGGTTCTCCTAAGCTCTTCGGGCTGTGCCAAGCTGTCCCCACGTGGTGTGTGAGTTCCTCTCCATGGGTGTCTGCAGCCCCTGAGGTGGTCCTGCCATGGGAGCTCTGCAGCTCTGAGGAGGGTGGGTTTGCACTCAGGCACCCTTTTCCTAATACAACCCAGCACAATAATACAAACCAAGAAAGCCAACATGACAACCTCTGTCACAAGCAGAGCATGATGTTTTGGGGGGCTGCCAGGGTTTTCTGCTCTGGCTATTGGAGCTGTGGGTGATGGTGGGGGCTCCAGCCATCCATCCTTGCCGTCTCACCCCACATGCAGCTGTGGGCAAAGAAGTATGTGGTCACACGGGGAGATCTCACGCCGTGTGCCGTTCCTCAGGGTAGTTTTGCAGAGATGGGCGCAGATGCTGCTCGTGCCCAGGCCACCAGGCTGGGGCTGGCTGGGGTCCCAGGAAGCAGACACAAGGGAGCGCCAGGGGCTGGAGCCACTCTCCATAGATGGATTTCTTTTCTTAAATTATGCTTTAATTTCCTCTCCTTCTGGTACCAATGCCTATGTTTTAATGAGCTCTCTCCCCTAGCATATCAAACAAGCCTGATCCCTGGTGCTCCCTGTTTGCAATTCCCAGTGGCTCCTAACCAAGAATTGTGCTGTTTAATTTTGCCAGTCTTCTAGTTTACATTGAAGCATTAAAAAAAAAACATAGGCGAAAGGACCGTATTTCTCCCGGCCTATTGATAGAGTGTGATAGGTATTAAATTCTATAATTCTTTCACTGGCCTTTAAGCAGCCTTGGTGTTAATATTTAATGATGAAAGATGCTGGTAATCAGCCCTGTATCCCAAGTGTCTGAATGCTTTATGATCTTGCCTTTGGGAGCCTAATTGTGAACCCAGCCTGCCAGAGCTTCCCACCCCAACTTAATAAACTTTGCCATTCCTGCCCAGCACATCATCTGTCTCCAGGCAGGATCCAGCGCAGAGACGATCAGGTAGCATGAGGAGGAAGGACAGAGAAGAGCATGATTATAAGGATGAGCATGGAAGCTGCTGAGAGGGAGCCGGACGTGAAGCAGGCTGCAGGCCCTGCTGCTGCAGGGAAGCACAGCTCGGCCAGGGGAATCAACTGCTGGGTTGGCATGGCTTTGGGAGCAGCTCTAACTCCAGATATCTGCAGGCTATGCTGAAGCCCAGCCCAGGAACAGCAGACAACAGCTCACTGACCATGTCCTCCCCACAGCATCCAGGTAATGTGGGCTGTGAGGCTGGGGTCTGCACATGCCAACCCCTGCCAGTTGCACCTTGCTGGTGGGATGCCTTCCATCTCCCAGCCTCTCCCCACCCTCCTCAGCAGCCTGAGCTCCTACACCAGCACCGCTCTGCCCAGATAAAGTCAGGCACTTCATTCTAGACTTGTAGCTCCATCTCCATCTGGTTTCCAGGTTGTTGTGAGGTGTGCTGGCTGCCATGGAGGTCTGCCACAGCGCAGGTATCGAGGGCAATGCTTCACTGGGTTTGAATGGCCTCAGGCAAAGTCAGCAGAGCCCTGTACCAAAGCAGAACTGCTGCTACTTGCTAATAGTACTTAGCACTTACACATCGCAGAGACATTTGTGTTCAAAGCCATGTACAAACATGATCTCATTAACTGCTGGCATGGGAGAAAGTGCTGTCTATCAAAGCCAGCTCTTGGGAAACTGAGGCAGTCACATGACTGTGCAGCTGAGGTAGCAGAAGCAGACACCCCACTCCCCTTCTTATCTGCTGTGACTGTGTCCCATCACCACTGTGGATCTCACCACCCCTCCCTCCCTGGTGATGGGCTGTATCCTCTGCCTCTTCTGAAGCTGGCACTAGACTGGGTGGTCCTTCACCCTGCTGGAACCATTACAACAGGGGTGTTCCCACACCACTGTGAGCACTGCTGTAACAGCAGAAACATATTTTACCTGTAGATATTTTATTCCAATTTAGGAGATGCAGTAAGCCTTCTCCATAAGGCATAAACCTTATTTTGCTTTATATTTGTCTGCCTAGGGTTTATGCTTGTATAATGAGATGAGTAAGTAACCTTGCAAGCTGATTGTGTTATACAGCCACATATAACCATGGTGGAGGTTGGGAGCAAGCCTTCCCTCCCAAGCACAACCCTAAGGAAAGCCTGTCAGAGAGGCCAAAGAGAAACACAGTCCTAGACCAAGGAAACATGGCATACATTCGTGCAGGGGCTCATGTGCAGCAGCTATAGACACATGTTGTACCTCAGGACCTTTGCAAGGGCTGGGAGATGCTGGCGTGATGGAGGCAGCGTCTCTTCTGCCCAGCTCACCCAGGTCACTTAACAGATCATATTCATCTCCTTGCAGGGATGCTTAAACTCATATCCTCCTTGAGATAGCTGCAGCAGAGTGCCCACTCTGGCAGGCAGTGCTTTGTCACGGGGCAAAGAGGTAGGAGTGCCTCCTCTTGCCAGTGCCTCAGACTGCAAAGAGCACCCTTGACTTCCCTGGTAGCAGCCTGGCACCCCTGAACACTTACAAAAAGGCTCTCTGAGGAGCCATGGGGCAGCAGGCGGGACTTGGTTGCTGGAGCTGGGAGCACTGGGATGCCCCAGCAGGAAGAGTTCATCTTTGTACTGACAGGATGGTCAGAGTGGCTTCAATCACTTGCTCTGCTCCTGCCCCAGGTGAGAAGGGCTCAGTTTCTCAGGGCGAGGACTTGGAGGACTTGGCACCTGGGTCCATCCCAGAGCTACTTTTGTGCAGGTCATATGAGCCACAGCTCAAGCAGAGCTCTTTCAAGAGTGGGCAACTGCTGTTGGGTGACATCCGGTCCCTGCAGTGTCTTCAGGTCTGAGCTCCCACTGGTTTTGAGCACCTGCAGTGGCCAGAAGGACTGTTTCTAAACCTGGAAAACCACCAAATTCCTGCCTGGGCATCCAGGTTTGGATAAAAGGGTGGAAGAAATGCTGTGTCACAGAGCCAGCTCCTGAGACAGTGAGTCTTGCTGCCCCTGCTGCCCCTGCGGTTGTGACTGTCACAGCCAGTTCCCACCTCCTGCTTCAAAGCAGAATGAGAAATGGGGGAGGCAGTGATGAGCTGGGAGAGCACCAAGCCGGAGTCTGAGGGAGGCAGATAAGGCTTCCCGGTGGCAAGCAGCAGGCGCTGATGTGGAGGCACTGCCTCAGAGGTGTCGCGGCTGGTGCGGAGAGCAGGGGGCTGGGATGCAGCGCAACCTGCTCTTGCTTCCTGGACTGAGCTGGGCATAGTCTGGCCTTGCAGAGCTGAAGCTCTCCCTGTCCCACCTCTCTCAGCCCTGGTGCCTCTCATCTGAGGCCATCTGAAGCTGTCTTGTCTGTTGGGTGCCCTTGGGGGGGTCCACTCTCCATCAGGGTCCTGCATAGGTGTTACCCAGACACCATGTAGCCCTCACTGAATCATAGAATCAGCTTGGTTGGAAGAGACCCTTCAGATCATCGAATCCAACCACAGCCTAACTCTGTCCAGCCCACCTCTAGACCATGTCCTTAAGGACTTCATCCACACACCTCTCAAATCTCTCAGGGGATGGTGACTCCACCACCTCCCTGGGCAGCCTGTTCCAATGCCTGACAACACTTTCAGTACAGAAATTCTTCCTGATATCTAACCTAGGTCTTCCCTGGTGCAATTTTAAGCCAGTCCTTGGCACCTATAAACACTCCACAGCCAAAACATAGCCTCCCCTTCCTTTTGCCCCTAGACCTCACACCAATGTCCCCAGTGCCCCCCCACCCCCACCCCAACACTCAGCATCATCCACCACAAGCATCCTTCTCTGGAACAAGGACTTTCCCCAGCCCAAGAGCCCAGGCTTAACAAGCACCTTGTAAAATAAACCCAACAAAACGCAGAAGGGATCAAACGTTGCTGGGAATCTTTGACTTCACCCTGCTCTTTCTGACTCAAAAATATCAAAGGCAAAATGAGATTTTCAGCATATCAGCGAGTGGTGCAGGGAGGCACACTGTAAACAAACTAATGAGTTTAGTGCCAGTGAGAATAGCCCGCACTATTACATCTCTCTTCCCAAAATGAGAGAATCCTTCTGATACAATTTACTGACATCATTAGCAGGGCTTCCTGCGCTGCCGCAGAGTCTTCCCCCACCACTGCTTCGGTTTTTAAGCTTGCAGGCTTAAAATGTTATTGTTTTAATCTTTACATAGCAAGAACATTTTGGAATCGGGAGCTAGGTTTGTCTGGGGGGTTGCCTTGAAATGCTCACATTCATCTAAAGGGATGTAGACTCTGAAGTATAACAATGACAAATTAACTTTCACTGCTAGCAGCCATTTCGTGAAAATCATCAGCTTCTGGGGTGGGTTGTTGGGGGTGTTTTTTTATTATTTTCTTCTTGCAAACTGCTTCCCATACTTCCTTAGGGGAGCTGAGTTGCTCCAGCCATTTTGGACAAGGCTGAAGTGATCCAGCAACCTTTAGCTGGGAGTTGTGGGCTGGCAATAAGCTTAATTGAACACAGAATCAAAAACGCAGATGTTGGAGTTTTGTCTGTGGAAATACAAATTTTCTACATCAAATTCAGTGGGTGTTTGTGTTTTTTTTAAGCAGGGCTGAGTTCTTCATTATGGAAGCCGGCTGTGCTTAGAGCACCAGCATCAGGACTGGAGAACCAAGTAGCGTTGGGATGTTTTGGAGCCCATCACTGAGACTGTTTCCTGTGGCAGTGCGAGATCTCGATATGCCTAACAGAGTATGTGATGGATGTCTGGAGCAAAGCATGAGCAAACTGGTTTGCACTTGAGCACATTGCTGCTCTGCATAGTGCACTACTACAAGCACTGCTAAAAAAGCTGCTCCTGAAACTGTTGAGGAACTACAACATTATTTCACAGAATCACAGAATCCCCAGGTTGGAAAAGACCTTTAAAATCATCAAGTCCAACTGTTCCTGTCCTGTGTAACCCATATCCCTGAGCACCTCATCTACCAGTCTGTTAAACACACCCAGGGATGGTGACTCAACCCCTTCCCTGGGCAGGGTCCTGTTCCACATCCCCACAACTTCTTCAATGATTTTTTTTCCTAACATCCAAAATTTAGTTAAAAAGAGACCTCAAGGGGTCTCCAGTCCAACCTTCTGCTCAAAGCAGGGCCAGCTACAAAACTGAGTCAGGTTGCTCAGGGTCATTGCCCTGTTGGATTTTGAACATCTGCTGGGATGAAGACCCCTCCACTCCTTTGGGCCATTGACTGGTCTCCCAGGGAAGAGCATTTCCCTTGTTTTCAGCTCTGATTTCCATTGCAACTTCTTCCTGTTGCCTCTTGAACTTTGGTGTGCACCTCCAAAAGAGTCTTCCTCTGTCTTCTCCATAACCCCCTGGAGATTTCAGCAATGTTGCAGGATTGCGTCTTGTTTCTGCTACTCCCTCCTAAGTTGCAGCAAGATTTGTTGGGGTCACTGTTTTAGCTGTGGAATAGTAAAATCATTAAAGATCTTTCCAGATAAATAATCTTCCACCTTCCTTTACCATGCTGGAGGAATCTTAAAATGTAACACTGAACAGATGGGAGGATTGTCCCCTCCAGAAACCACATGGGTTTCCTGGTTGCCTTAATGGAGAGAGATTATCTCTGCAGATTTAATTCTCCACTATCAGGGTTTCCCACTGCGGCCCCACCTCTGGATCTGCCTCTGTCTGAACCCACCTCGCTGCTGGCTGCAGACAGAGCCTTTGAATGTCCAGCCCTGCTTGGGGTTGGCACTCCTTACAGCCCTCCTGCCAGCACAACACATACACTCACTGCATGCTCACTTTCCCCAGATTTGCATTTATATTTAACTTAGGAACAGCTAACTCAGATTGAGCTGTTTCCTTTCCAGACAAACTTGTCAGACCTTATTGGTATGCCTCTCTTGTCCTTCTTTAGAGCCTCTACCTTTAGCTTTCCGGAATCGTAATTAAAAACCTACATCTGTCCTACAAACCCTGGGAGCAATTTCCAGGTCCAAGAAAAACCACAGCCTCATTTCAGTTTGCTGCTAGTGCAAGACTTGTGCACACATCCAGCCTTGTCTGTCCAAGCACCAGGTTCCATTCCATCATCCAGCTCTGTTCTTTGTCCATGCATAAGCTGGGGGATGTTCTGGCAGATGAAAGTATTGATGGTGGGCAAATCATAAGTCCAAAGATACTTTTTAGATGGTAGGGACCCCACCATCCCTCAGTGGCTGATCATCAGATCAGTGCTAGGTCTTCCTGAAGAGAGTCAACAGCCCAGTATTTGCCAATGACCTGGAAGAGAGTGTACTGTCCTTAGAGATAAGAGTTAAAGAGGATATAAAACCCAGCAGGAAGACAAATGTCACTGAGGCAGCGTCAGTCACTTGATAGTCTGAATTTGTATCAGAAGTCTGAAATGGAGATCCATGCACCTAGGAACAAAAATACATACACGAGTTGGGACTGTTGTACAGAGCATGGGTTAGAAAAGCATAGTGGGGAAGTCTTCTGAACTTCAAGTCCCTAAAGAGGAGAGCGACAATGAGCAACGCAAACTGGCTGCAGATTCATACAGGACTGGGAACTGCTCTAATAAGAGTTCTGGTGTGCTCAGTGTCCAGTTCCAGGGTCACACATAACAAAACCATGGAAAGAATCCAAGGAAGAGGTAAAAAAGTTAAAGAAACTAAAGAAAAACCCAAAACACCAAACACCTTGTTTTATAATGAAAGGTTTAATGCACTTTGAATGGTTACTTGACACAAGTCTGGAAGTACCCAGCAGAAGAGAATATATCTGAGACCAGAGAGCTCTTTAATCTGGCGATCAAAGATGTAACAAGATCTGGTGGCTGGAAGCTGAAATTAGACAAATTCGATCTGAAAAGAAGACACATTCCAACAGTGAAGGGAATTAGCCATTAAACAACGTACGGTGGAGATGGTTGATTCTTCCTCACTTGTGGGTTTTTTTACCTGAAATTGGATGTCTTTCCTAAAGAGCTGCCCTAACTCAGCCAGAAATTATGGGTTTGACACAGGCATCACTTGGTAAAACTATCTGGCCTTGGTGATGAAGGAGGACAGAGTAGCCTTTCTGGCCTCAGCATCAATAACCCATGACATCCTGTCACGGAGACATTTGCTCATCTTGATCTACATGACTTTAAAAGCCACATGAACATGTCTGGTTGCACTTCAGTTACCTTGAGTTATTTACTGATTACTCCACTGCTTGCAATAGCTCTGCATCAAGTCCTCCCTCAGTTCCATGCATGTGAGCGTGATCCAGACAGATCTCCTGCTTCTCATCATTCATCTTTTCACCTTCCTGCTTGGCACTCTGGCCCAAAATCACACACCTCAAAGCAGAGTTATTCCAGTTGATTCAGATCCCCCTTCTTCAAGGAGACTCAGCACAACAAGAGGCAGCCATCCCAAGTCATCACCCTGCTGCGCATGGCAGCATTCATTGTGCACTCCCAGAAGGACCAGTGGGTATCCAGATCTTTGGGAAGCATCAGCAGGACTACATATCCTGCTTTTGCTGACCTGGAGTGCCAAGTCGGTGCTGGTAGGAGGTTGGAGTGAGACAAACCCACCCCTGCATCACGCTCCATAGCTGCACAGAGGTGACTCAGTCCTGCACTCCTGTCCTTGGCATGGTCCAGAAGAGCAGGCATGAGCTTTGTTTACCTTTCTGTTTTCAATATTGGTTATATTTTGATTTGCATAATCCAGTACAGCAAACAATACACTCAGATGAGGCTAAATGAGGGGTAAGAAGAGGAAAACACAAACATATTTACCTAGGCTGATGAGCAGCACACTGATGTAACCTGGACTCCTGAAGGGCACTGCCTGGTGCTTGGTGTGAAAGCCAGGAGGTGGAAAGTGGGGAAAGAGAAACAATGTGGTGTGGAAGGAAAGCAAAATCACTCTCTTAGGGATGAAGGATGCTGTGTCTTCCTGACTCAGAGGGATCATGTGTCCTAGTATTCCCTCCCTGGCTGCTCATGTGTCTGGTCACTGCAGGATGAGGGATACATGAGTGCTTCACTCAGCCGGTCACTTCACTGCTCCTTGGTACTGCCTAGTGGCATGGGCTTCTCCTGCAGAAGCTGAACATAGCTGGCGTGAGCTGCGGGGAGGGTGTGGGGATGGGATGGGATGGGATGGGATGGGATGGGATGGGATGGGATGGGATGGGATGGGATGGGATGGGATGGGATGGGATGGGATGGTCAGAGAGGCTTGAACCTGCAGAGCAACCTGGTCAGGTATTTCATCAGCACCCCCTACATCTCTGTCCCCTTTTCCTGGTTGCCCAGATACAAGCACATCCTGGCAGCGGTGCAGGGAACAGGAGCTGCTCACTGAAATGAAGACTCAAACAACACATATTTGCAAGCAGAGAGTGTGCTTGAAAGAAGAGATCAGGAAATCAGTACACATTGTTGCTCCATTGTTGAAACCCCAGGTTACATTTTTTTAAAGAGATTTTGAGAGTAAACTTATTTTAATTAAACAGCTTTAAACATGATGTTTCACTTTGGGTTTAAAGTAACATTTCCTCCCACCCCAAATCCATTTTTTGAGGCTTTGTGTCAGAGAGACCTGAAAAAAAAACCCAAAAAACCCTGGCTTTAGCCAATGAGGTGTGTTTTCTTATGTCTCAGTTAAGTAAGCAAACTTAGGGGGGAAAAAGAAAGGGAAAGGGAAAGGGAAAGGGAAAGGGAAAGGGAAAGGGAAAGGGAAAGGGAAAGGGAAGGGGAAGGGGAAGGGGAAGGCGAAGGGGAAGGGGAAGGGGAAGGAGAAAGGAAAAGGGAAAGGGAAAGGGAAAGGGAAAGGAAAAGGAAAAGGAAAAGGAAAAGGAAAAGGAAAAGGAAAAGGAAAAGGAAATTGAAAAGGAAAAGATGACTGTACAAAGCCCTCCCCACAGCTGAAGCTCCTGACGTGTGCCAGGCACCAGCCCCACGCTTTCAGCAGAGACCCAACTGTTTGCACATGCGCCTGGGTGCATCCCTTGCACAGGTAATAAGAGCCCTGGCAGAAGGCAACCTGCTGCCCGCTGCTGAAGTGCATAATAAGGTGTGTGTTTTATAAGGGAGACGGTTTTAATGGGGTTTAGTGGATCTAAGAGTCTCCACTGTGTCATAAATTCCCGAGACAAGCTTTTGGTGTCATATTGCTTCTTGTTATAATGAAGGGGATTTGAATAGGATGTAATGTAGTTGGGAGCTAAGATATGGCAGCAATTTATCACGAGAATCAGCTGCAGCGCTCGGGAAAATGAAAGCTTTTTTAGATATAGATACAGATGGATTGGAAATGGACTTGCTTCTCACACAGGAGGCTCCTTTATCACCAATAATATCAGGACAAATACTGCTTTGCACTTGGCACTGTCTCTAATTGCATTAACATATCAGTTGTGAGTGGTAATGCTCCTAGCCAGAAACTCATCACCAGTAGAGCCTCTGGCATACGAAGAAGGGTGCCAGCTGCTTGTAGGTGTGAATATTGTCATAAATGGGATTTCATAAGCAGAAGTAAAAGATTCACTCATATCTTCTTCTACAGTAAATGAAGCAGCTCCTTGCTTTGTAGCTCCTTGCTTTAGAGCTCCTTGCTCTCCTTCCCTAGCAGGCAGTATGTACCCAAAAGCAGGCAGAGGAGGCAAGGCAAGCCCACAGGGAAATAAAGGAAATGTTTACCCCTTGGGGACAGCATCTTGTATGAGTTCTCAGAGAATAAGCATTTTGCTTTTGAATTGACCTGCTATCCTCCTGCAATGGGACAATGTGTGTCTAATCTTGGCACAATAAAGAATATAGGGCACTGGGGACTGAAGTCAGGGAAAGAGCCTGAAAAGAGACTTAAAATAGAGTATGGGGCAAAGTATGGTTCTGCTGCTCTCTCAGCCATGCTACCCTCCCTGGTCAGAATGCCTGGAAGGCATTTGTACAAGGAAATGCTTACAGAGAATCCATAAAGACCACCTAGTGCCCCCACCGCCCCAGAGAGCTGGTGCCTGGCCTTGCCTCCAGCCAGGTTTCTTGCAGATCACATTATATGGACCAACCTTGCTGGCAGTGCCTGTCCAGCAACATCAACCCCACGGCTGTGCTCTCACACAGACCACGCGTGGCCAATAGTGCCACAACCCAGAGGAAGGATTCACAGAGACTCACAGAATTGTAGGGGTTGGAAGGGACCTCCAGACATCGAGTCCACTCCCCCTCTGACAAAGCAGGCTCCCTAGGAGGACACCGCTCCAGCCCAGCTGAGCACACTTGAGGGACAGCATGCACAGTGGTGTAGATCCAGTGCTAGGAAAGGACACTTGGGGACATGTTATGACCCACCAGCAGTGCTCTGCTTCCAGACCCAGGAACACCCCCACCTGTGACCAGCACTGCAGGGAAAAAGTAGCCTCTACAGCTGGCACAGCCTTAGCATCATAGACCTGGGGGCACTAACGGGTTTTCACTGCTCAACCAGCCCCACCTGGGCTCCCCATCCACGTGTCAGCAGCTCTATTTAAACTCACACCTGAGCTCCTAGTTCTGGTCTTAGCTATGTTATGGGTGCTTTTGCTTCTAGTACTTCCTGGCTGAATACTGGATATGACTTGTCTCTTCATCATCTCAAGGACTGCCAATGCATTTGTTGCTGTCACCAGCCTACTCCTACTGAGCTACTGCAGGATGAGCTGGTTCCTGGGTGCTGCCCTGTTGCTGGCTTCCCCCTGCCCCAGGACCAGACTTTTCTTGCTGACTCTTCATTATGAGGTCAATGAACAAGGATGCTTGTGCATCCCAGGGAGAGCCTGAGCAGAGCACCAGTGAGCACCCTCCATCTACTTCAGGAGGAAGGCCAGTGGTGTCCTGAAGCAGCAATGAAACAGGGGAGGTAAGCAGAGCTGTGTCTCCAGAGATGGTTTTATCCCCAAAGTTCTTGCCTTTAGTCTCTGGTTTAGCATGCAGTGACCAAAAATATACCCCATGGGGACATCTGTCGCTCATGGGCACACTGGCTTTTCTGACTGCTGAGCCCCTGGGAAATATGCTGCCCAAGCACAGAAATCAGTGACCCTGGGAGGAGCAGTCCTTCGCCCAGAATAGATCTTTTCTGCTCATGATTTCTGGGAATACAGCCCTGGGTAAGGGGAACTTTTGGGCTTGTTTTATCACCCAGTTTCAGGACACTCAGCAATTTTCTGGCAGTATCTGCAGACACTGCTGTAGCTGTCAATTGGTGTTGAACATCAGGTATTAAAGACCTTCCTGATGTATAGAAACAGCCTGTAGACCCCTCAGGAAAAGCTCACCCTGTCCCTGAGACTCAAGCTGTGTTTCCTTCAGTATTTGAGCTGTGCTCTGGGTGGGAGGGGGAAGGTCCCAGATCTCTTCTGTTGCTGCCTGTGGGGCTGCATAAGTGACAGCCACTCAGGGATGTAAATGCTGCATACATCAGGTTAGTCAGAATTTGGCTCATCCTCTTTTGATCTTATATTTGTGTGTTTTTCAGGACTCTGTTTATTCATCCCACCCCCTTCATTTCTTTCTTCCTTTCTCCTTACAACTCTAATCATTCCTTTTAGCTTCTAAAGATAGGACAATGTTGTGATAAGGAAAAAGTAATTTTGCAGCTTGACCTAAAAATGGGCATGTTTGGATTCAGTCAGTTCTTGGAACGCAGCTTCAGAATCAGGCACAACTTCCAAAAGTCCAAATCTGGACTTTTCTTGTGCCGTGCAGTGGGCTATGTAACCCCTGAGGCAGTTGGTGCCAGTCCCTCCCCTGCTACGAAGGCCCAGCCTGGGACTTTGCCTGAGTCCCACAGCATGTAGGAAGGGTGTGGTGGAGGTCTGATATGCTTGTGTTGGCTTTGATGCCTTTACAGAGTGTCATGGCAACAGTGTGAGCTGGATAATTAATATTGCACACAGGATTATAGTGCAGGCATAAAAGACGGTGCTTGAAATACATAAAATCACCCCCCTGTTCCAGCCTGCTTTTCCCAATGGGTGGGGACAGCTGTATTTCAGGATCAGTAGAGCCATGGGAAAGGTCAAAGGACCTATATTGAATGCTCCAGCCAACCCTGTTCTTGGCACATGGTCTGATCATCAAGCCCGTTGGAAAGGAACAGGGCACTGCTGTGTGCAGTGGGTCCCGAGCTCCCAGCCAGAGAAGAGTGAACCTAACCAGCTCTCTGGGATGTGTGGGAGCTGCAGGTGAGGGGAAGTGTGCAGGTGATGGAGGCAAGCTTGACATGGGTTTGTCTGCCTTGCTCACAATCTGAGGGTAGATCTCTAGGAGTTGGGGGGAATTGTGGTCGGAGGCAGGATGAGAACATGCTGAAGAGCCCCTCCAACAACTATGTGTGAGCCCTGCTCCATTCCTGCAGACCAAATCCATGAGCAGGGGAAGCTTCATGACTCCTACACCTCATGGCAACGTTTCAGAGACTGCAGACTCCTCCTGTCTGGGCCAGGCAATGGAGAAGCATATCTGAGGGGGACATGGGGGTGGGAACAAGCACCCCACTTCATTCTGCTCTGAGTCCTCTTCTCCAGGCTGGACATGGCAAAAAACACAGCCAGCTGAGTACAGGTCTGCACACAGGTAGCTACCCAATGCAGCACCTTGCTGGTCCAGCTCCTTAGTAGCAGAGGGTTGCCTGCCTGTGGTCCCTGGAGGGGCTGGAGCCCAGATGACTTAACGCACACTTGACAGCACATTCATTTCCCTAGGCTGGTATTGTTCTCTCCCCAGCACAGTTCTGTGGCAGGCTATGGTCTGAACCCCCAAGTCCTCTTTTCCTTCTAATTGTGCATGTGTGTTGTGCTTGCTGTCAGTTTGTGTGGCCGTGGCACTCAGAGCAGACCGACAGAGGGGTGCTGGCCTCTGGTCCCAAGGGAAGATGCTTGGCCATTAGATTGGTCCTCCTGCTGTGTGTTCATCTCCAACAGGTGAAGGTCCCCTTCACTGCCTCTCACCTGGACAAACTTGGAGACAGGGTCTGGATGCTCTCAGTGGGCTGGTGTGACACTTGGTGTGGCAGGAGAACTGGGGCTGACCTCAACACAGACCTGTGCTGCTGGAGCAGGTTTCTTGTGCAAACAGTACATTTTGCAACCTGTTTTCTGATCTAGCCCCAAAAGAGTCCTTGTACCTTTTCCCCTAGCTCTGACTCAGCACTGCTGCCATGGCACTTGCATTGGATCACCCACTGTGCAGCCATGAACTCAGCGACATTAAACCTGCAGAGGGAAAGACCTCTCTCAGCCCTGTGATGCCAGGCTGGAATAAATGCACCATGAGATTGCACCTGATGGTACAGCAGCACTGAATGTGTCCAAAGGCAGTTGGAAACTCAATGAGACTCCTCCACCCTTCCCTGGATGAGACAGCTCTTCCATGAGGGAGAAGTTCCAGAAGCCTCTGTTGCCCCAAGGGCCTCATGGTTTGCCCTGATATTTAGAGTCCCTGCTCCTGGCCAGCCCATCCTGACCTCTGGAAGATTGCTCCAGAGAAATGTGCCCCTTTTCTCTGGAGGAAGCAGCAATTTCAATTCTTTTCCAAACTAAGGGCGGTAGCAAGGATGGAGGAAAGAGTTAGATTTCCTCCCTGGGGCCCAGCCAGAGCCTTTAACCAAAGATGTAGCAGACAATGCCCATAGTGAAGTGTGAACAAACAAAATGAACAGCTCTGTTCATTAAGGCAGTGTAGGTGTTGGCTTATACAGGAAAGTCAGCCTGCTATTGCTGTGGGGAGCTGTTAACTTGAATAGCAGTGGCCTGTTGTAAGTGAAGTGGTACTATGCGGGGCCTGAAAGGAGGAATGTTGGCTATTGTAATTGCAGCTGCAGTAATGAGGAGCTGGGGAGTGGGGCTGATGAGCAGCTAGATAATAGACTAATGAGCAGGATGGCTATAGTCTGTCAAAGGACTAGCTAAGGTATCTGCAGGACCCCTATGGTATTGTAGGAGAAGGAAGCGTGGACCAGGAAACAGCCAAATATAGCGTTTAAAAGATGTATAGGATGAACCCAGCACTTAATGCTGATAATAATTGGAGCTTGAGGTTGTGCTTAGTGTATGAATAAAGTAATTAACCAATTAAAAATGCACAAGAGACACATGATAGAAAATGATAACCAACAGCAAAATGATTGATGCCCTGTACAGGGAGCTGGAACATTCAATGTATGTTATTAGGAGAGATGCCTGGGCTCTTCAGATATCGGCATGTGTAGACCCACTGGGTGCTCTTTGATCACTGGTCTGCAGTGTTGTATTTGCCACCTGCTGTGCTGCCTGTGTGATAAATTGCCTGGAATTAATTCAGCCCCCCTGTTTGCAAGAATCAGGCTCTGGAAAATGCATGGTATCCACATCGGCTGGCGCTGAAATGACCAGGCATGTGGCAGGGCCCTGGGGGGCATCTGCTTTGCAGGGGGACACAATGCCTGAAAGGAGAAACAGGCCGGCACCATGCTGCACATCCACAAGTCCCCATATGGGGAAAAGGGAGGGATTAATCTGGTGATGCACAATTGAATTCTCCATCACTAGCTTCTTTTTTTAAGACCCCAGAAAGTGTCAGTTACAAAGACAAAGAGTTTGGAATAAGGAGTTGGAACTTAGCAAATGCGACGGCGAAGGTGACCTGCATCCTGCATCACTTCAGTTCATTTGCCTTCTGGATGAGCCTTGTGACAAAGCTTTGTTCTGTCAGGTGGTTGTAATTTTCCTTCTTCTCCAGACCCAATGTGCTGAGAATGCAGCTGCTGCAGTGTGGAGGTAAGTTAGGGCTTCTCCCACAGACTGCAGGACCCTCCTGTGCTGCAAAACTGGGCAAGAGTTAGGGAAGAAGGCCAAGTCACTGTGGGAAGGGAAAACAGTAAGATGCTGCCCTGGAGAACCATGTCTTATTCTTGCCTCCACTGCAGCGCTCCCATCTGACAGCAAGTCCTGTACACCAGATATTTCACTGGTGATTTCTAATGTGTTCCTCATCTCCTGGCTAAGGACCACACTACTTGAACTGCTTAATGCTGAGCAGTCACGCTACAGCTGAAGTAATTACAAACCGTCCTTGTAATAACTGTGCTGAAAAAGGAAGGCAAGGGGGGAAAAAAACCTTCACAGAAACCAAAACAGGGACCAGGTGTCTCAAACTGGGCATCTAAAACTAATGGATCTATTTAATCTTCACAAAGCCCTTCACAGTACAGAGTCTTGTGCAAATGAATTCTTGAATGTCTGTGAAGCGCTCAGATGTGAGAATGATGAGTTTCATAGGAAAGCAGATGAGGACACGAGCATCTCTGTGTTCGTGGCATGACAGGGACAGCAGGCAGTAAATTGGGTAGTAAGTTGCATGGGGAAAAATGAGAAGAAAACAAGACATGTGGGGCAGGTGCTCACCCAAAGTGCCATCCGTGCTTGGGCAGTCTCCCCCAGCTGTCAATTCAACAACCTCACTGCTGTTTCCATGTGTGTTTTGCCCTCTACTTAGGGTGTCTGTCTGCCTTGATGGCCAGCAGCCAAATCCTTGTTGGTTGATGCTACAGACCTGCTGCAGTGCTTGTAGGCCAGAGGCAAGTCTCATCCCTGTGGGGCACTGGTGGGAATGGAGGGTGTGGCTTTGGGGGTAGGGTAGGCAAGCTGATGAATGCTTGGCCAGGCTGGAGCCACCATCACCTGCCTTGGTGCTCCCAGGGTCCTGCTTCCTTTGCACCCCCTCTGGGGTGACTCAGAGGAGAACAGAGGGGTGTTGAAGAAACCTTGGGCCAAAGAAACTCATGAAACCACTTTCCAGTTCTGAGTGATAATGACAGGGGGAATTAAAGCCTTGAGCTCTGATGGTTGCAGCTTGTCACCATGGAGTGTTGCAAGTCTTCAGCATCTCACCTGGTCTGCAGCATCTCAGTCAGATGTTCCACTTCCTAGGCAGGAGGTGATGCCAGGATCCCTCCTCTCAGAAAGCATAAGCTCCTGATGTGAGGACTGAGCAGGTGAATCTCACGGCAACTCTGGCTGAGGCACCAATCCTTCTTCACACAAACACCATTGCCAGGGCCGTAGGATCAGAACACGTGCTGCACTGCTTCAGTACACTGCAGGGCTCTGGCAGGGCCTAAATTCTGCTTCCTTCTCTCACATCTCATAGACAATCTTAAGAGTATATAAGTATACACAATAAATGTACATTATGCTGCAATAATATATAGGTGCATCCTATCCACCAGGCCTTTTATAGGCCTAATCAATGGCCAGGTGCAGTATCTGCTTTTCCTTGGATGTAAGCCTTTATTGTATTTTATTTTTAACTCCTGGAGCTGAACAGCAGACCCTGTATCCCAGGAGGGCAACAGCTAGTGTGCAAACAGAGCAAGCCTTCCTGCAAAGCCCCACCAGCAAGGAACAGCCAAGCTGCAATTCCCTCCCTCCATGCCTGTATCTGGAAGGGAACTGGGGAAACTGTCCATCTTATTTTTTTTCTTACCCTTTTTACTCTGCTCTCTACCCTGCCCATCATCTTACTGCATCTCCTTCCATCTTTCTTTCCCTCTTTACCTTCTTTCACCAAGGAGATGGCCAAATGATTGGCTCAAGGCTGTTTATGCGAATGCTCCAACCCCCTGAGTCTCCTCACAATATGACTTGAAGTATTGAATCATTTTTATGAGTTTATTTCTAACAGCTTATTAATCAGGTTCCCTCTGCACGGTAGAGCCTGTGGGGTGACCTCAGACCACCTGGAACAGCAAAGGACTCAAGTTAAAGGACACTCTACCTTGGGGTATGACATACCAGCTAAAGAATGGGATTCTTCTTGCCTGCATGATTAAATGCTGCAAGTACATCTGCTGCTACTGAAAACACACTTCCTTACTCTGTCTCTGAATGAGTTTGGTCCCTTGAATAAATAAGCCTGAGCTCTGGACTCGAAATCCACAGCTTATGAGCATGCTGCAGATATTAGTCACATTGTTTAACGCAATACTGGAAAGCTCTTGGATGCTACAGTGACAAGCACAGTGTGAGCACTTGTACAAACTAGAACAAAAAAGCTTCCTCCTGCAAGCAGTCATGAGCAGGCTTAATGTAATTCAGTTTCTAGCAGAGAGGAAGTCTGTCCGACCCACTCATTTTCTCTCCCTCTCTATTGAATGAGTTTGATATCTATGTTATTGAAGAAAAGTCAAGTCAAAGAGAAGAGGCTTGCATTTACCTCCTGATTCAGAAAATCGCTTGAGAACATACTTGGCTTTAAACCTATTGTTAGCACTTGTGCAAATGCTCAGCTCTTTCTTTTACAGGGATTGAGGCTCAGAACCCCCCAAAATAGGAAGGTCTGGGGTACCTGTGGGGGGACTGGGAGAAAGCTTGTACACCTAATGTAAAATAAGGTCTTTCCCGAAATGCTATGCAAGTTATCCCAACCAGGGAGATGCCTCTGCTAACTCTGTTTAATGCGAGAATTTCTCTTTTTCCCCTAGAAAAACCCCAAAGCTCCTCAATCCTGTCAAGCTGAGCACCTTGACACTGCCCCAGAGTAGTGTGTTGGAGATCCAGGCAGCATGGCATCCTCCAGGTCCCCTTTCACTGGCGACGGATGCAGGAAGGTGTGGGGGACAGTGGGCTGTGCTGCTAGGGGAGGTAGGATCTTCCTTAGCATGCTGGCCCATGAGTGCAGGACAAGGGTAGAGGGATGGTGCTCTGGGTCATCCGTGGCAGTTACAGGCTATGGCTTCAAAATGAGCCATGTTGTATGATTATATGAGATATTGCAATTGCACTGTTAATGATCATAAATGCTCTTGCAAAAGATCATGACATCTGAAAGACTTTGAAGTGTTTTGTGAGCATCCAGGAGTGGGATGCTCCACCATTTGTGCTGCCTCCCCCTGCCTTGGGGTCAGTCACTGGGCAAGACAGGCACGTTAGCTGTGCCCTCATGCTCACAGGCAGCTGTTTGGGTAGTTGAAAATGAGGTTTTTCGTTTAAACCAACCCCATTCATGATCCTTTTCCCATTTTCTGTCCCTTGCCTGCTGCATCATTGCCCAAAGATGGGTCACAGAAGAGACCCTTGCCTGAGTGCACCATGTTCTGCATGTCCTAAGGCATCTCTTTTACATTCTTTGCAGAGAGAGTGGAGAGGGGCTGGAACAGGCTGCCCAGAGAGGGGGTGGGTGCCGCATCCCTGGGGGTCTTCAGGGCCAGGTTGGATGGGGCCCTGGGCAACCCTGTGTAGCTTCAGGCCTGGAGGCTGGTGGCCCTGCCTGTGGCAGGGGGGTTGGAGCTCTGTGATCCTTGGGGTCCCTTCCAACCCAGCCCAGTCTGGGATTCTATGATCTTCATGCCCAGTACCACTGTGGAGCACTCAGCCCCCTGCTCCTCTGCTGCCCTTCAGGGGTGGGTACCACATCCTGTGCATCTCCCACTGCAGCTGCATCCCACCCATAGGCAGTCAGTGTCCAAGAGGTTCCCACAGGGACCAGCTCTGTGAGGAGGAAATGATTAAAAATCTCCATTGTGAAAAATGTCAATATTTACATTCTTTAAGTTAAGTTGTTCTTTCTACAACTTTCTCCCATAAGTGCCTGTTATACTGTTTTGAAAAGACATGGACCTAAGAGCAACACAACCAGGAACTGACAGAATTAATAAAAGAGAGGCTGGGACTTATGAAAATAAGACGATATTAACAAGATAATTATCTCTCATCAAATTAGTCCAGAGGGAGCTGAGCCAAGCTCCACTCAGTAGCCTGGAAGGAAAGGAACTGGCAGGGGAAGCTATTTGTATAACAACAATAGAAACACTCTGCCCTTCTCTAGGAAAGGGCTCGGAGCAGCGAGACACCACTGTGATAAGCACTTTATAAATGCAGATAGAGGGAACCTTTTGTCTGAGGAGCTCAGAGCAGCTCCCAGCAAAGAACCGCAGCTCTGCAGCTTGCTGAGGGAGGCTGGGACCAGGGGACCGACCACAGATCCCCGAGGCAGCCACAGCACAGGGGCAGCAGCCTGTCCAGCATGACCCCTATTTCCCTATGCTATTGTCTCTCTCTTCTCCCTCCTTATTTATTTATTTATTTATTTATCTTCCCAACGCTCTTCTGAGGCCCACAGAATTTCCCTTCATCCTCTGCCTATCTGGATTTAACCTGGATTTAGCCTCTCCGAAGATCTCACGCTGATCTCTTGTCGTGTTTGGGATTTTTTTCCTTCCTCTTTTCACCAAAACAAGACAGCTGTGTATAAAAAACCCTGTGCTAACACAACCTGTCTGATCACAGCGAAGTTGAGCATGTGGGTGAATCTGGGGGAAGCTCCCCTGGCAAACAGGGCAGCCAGAGCAAGCCCTGCTGCTGCTGCTGCGCTGGCTCTGCTCTGAGCCTCCCCGGCAGCAACGCTGCTCTCAGCCTGCAAGGCGAGGCAGGGAGGTCTCCAGAGACACTTGAGAGGGTTTTCCATTCCTGTTTCAAGAATATTCCAGCATAGGACCCTAAACCCTGGCCTATGGTGGGGAAAGCCCCTGCACAGAGCGTCTCCCTCCTAACCATCAGCTCATAAAGCTCATACTTTTCCCTGTGCTTCCTCAGACTTGGAGGTTTATTTGTAATCAAGCTGCTGTGCTGTATTTTAGGCATTTTAAGTAGCTTCACACTCATTCTTTGTCGCTGTTTATGTGGTGGTTGTTTCCCTTTAAATGTAAAGCACCTCCAGGCTTTCCCTGTCCTCGGTTTCATAACCTACCTCAAAGCAACTGACTTTTTCTGCTCCCCTAGATGGCAACTTAAGACAAGTATTTATCCACCGGAGAGCCCTGTGTCGGGGAAGACTAGCAGGGCAGAAAGGCCTGGGAGTCAGAGCAGTGATGGGCTGAATTTCCATCGATGCAATGTGATGCTGCGGTGAGCCAGACAAATGCCAGGTTGGGCCATGTTGGGAGTGAGCCTTCTGCAAGGGTTTCCCATTGCTTCCCTCTCAAATGGGAAGGTTGAGTCTTTGCCTGGTTTACTTCACTAGAAATGTCATGGAGCCACAAACCTAATTAGTCTCTTTATTGTGTCTAAATAGGGATGGGAAATGCTTCTAAGGTCCAGACTTGGCTGTGCTCCTGCTCTACATCTCCAAGAGGTGCCCAGACACCTCAGCCATGGCTGCTTGCAGGCAACGGGGGGGTGGGGTGGGGGGGTGTTTGGATCAGGGGCTGGTATGTCCCATACAGGAGGCAGAGGACATGGTCACACAGTATGCCCCATCAGGCTCTCTAGTGGCATTTCTGCTGGGAAAACCTCCTCTTGCTCTACCCACAGCTTCCCTCATCTCCTGCTCATCCTTGCCTGCCTTTCCCCAAGCTGGTGAGCATCCTGTGTGGGTGAGTACCTTCAGAATAGTAACCTCAAAAGGTCTCTGAGCAGCAGCAGAGTGCGACAGACGGTGGGTTGCCACTTCCAAGGGGATGTGCAGGCATCGCTGTGGGCACAGTGCTGTCCTATGAGACATTGCTCAGATGGAGAAAGGCAGTCCCCCTCCCAGGGAGGTCTTGCTCCCTGGATGGCTAGTGCTCACCATGCTGGCTTGGAGAGGCCAGCTCAGTGTAGGAGGGGGCTTGGTGGCTGTGCCACCAGCTGTTGTAACCGTAACTGCTGGTGCCGGATGGCTGCTCCTTCTCAGCTTGCCCTGGCTGAGCACATGTCATAGCATCCTTTGCTGCCTGCCCCAGTAAATAAATGTATGTTGCGGAGCTAATGAATGAGTAAATGAGTGAATGAATACTTTTGGCTTCTTCTGGTTGTGGAGAAAGCCACGCTCTCCCCATGCGCCAGGCTGCTGAGGTCTGCCAAGTGCAAAGCCATCTGAAAAAAAAAGAAGGGAAAACGACTCAGTGAGCTAGAAAATGCCTGGACTGTTGTGTGAAATTCCTCTGCACTAGCCCTGTCACTCCTCCTCAGCCTTGCACCCAGCTCTGCCTTTGATGGGCATCTCTCGTATTAATTAAAGGTGACAGGGTGCCAGGAAACAATAGGGTGGGTCTCCTGGAGTCTGCACCCCAGCCACCTCTCTGGTCTTGGCTGTCCCTTTGCTCCATCTCCTGGCGAGCCGCCAGACACTTGCCACCGAGATCACAGAAGGGGCAAGAGGCAAAATGTTTGGTGCCACTTCCAATTAGTAAATTATTTTATCTTCTGGTTCCTGGCTCTAAATCTGTTATGGCGGCTGTAAAATGCCTCCCTTGGCTGACTAGATGGATGCACAGGATATTTTTTTAATTTGAAGGAGGCAAGAGCATCCTGTTTCTAACCCAAAGTGTCCTCAAATCTTTTTTCCCTGTGCGATCTCTAGCCCCCAGCTCTGCCAGAGCGCAGGGAGCGGAGAGCGCTGGGAAACCTGTCTGCCTGGGCAGGGTTTCTGTGTTAGTGTTACAGCGTGGGTAACAACCCCCTGCCATAACAACTGCCTGCTGGCTCCCCAAGGAGAAATCTGACCTGACGTGGGGAGCCAGCCTCCTGCGCCGAGGGACCCCCCTGGAGAGCCTGGCTGCAGGAGACGAATCCCGGCTCTCTGCTCGTGGGAGCAGCAGCCTGTCATGGTTTGTGCACGTCTTGATGGGATGGGGGGCTTAGCCCCACAGCGCTGTTGGCTTGTACCTCCCCTTCAGACCCCAGGGCAGCACCAATCCTGGTCCTCGGAAGAAGAGAGCAGGAGCAGGCACAATGTGGAAGCTGAAGGAGCTGTTTGCATCCGGAGGTTTGACGTGCAGGGATGCAGACTGCGACGGGAGATGGCTGCTGTGCCACTGGGCAGGGAGCGGAGGGGGATCCAGCTTTTGAGCTCCTGCTGACCTGAGAGGCTGCAGGGGGATTTGGCCTCCTCCTTCCTCCCCACGCCACTCTGACACTGAATTTCACCCTGCTGCTATTGCAAACACTGCTCTGGCACCTTGCCCCTGCAAATGCTTTGAGCTGAGCTCTGTTCCCCCTCCAAATACCCATTGCCCAGCCCTACCAGTGCTCAAGCACCAGGTCCTGGAGTGCCAAGTGTCTACTGTGGTGCAAACCTCAGCCTGCCAGAGCCCAGAGAGCAAACGGCTATGGAAGAGTCCCGGAGGGAGGGATTGAGGCTATCCCTTGTTTTATCAAGAAAGTAAGTTACTGAAGGTCTCGGAGCACATCCCAGCGATGTGGCACCTTGGAGAGGCTGCTGACACCCTGCCATGGACTCAGAGCCAAGAGTGTTCAGGGGAGTTGTGCAGAGCAACCAGGTTTTCTGGAGCTGAGACAAGACTCTGCTCACAACCTTAAACACATTTAAATGAGTGGCAAAGATAAAAGAATACAGATAAGAGATAAGAACTCATCTATGACAGTAACACAATCTTCATAGCTGCAGTAGACGAGCAGGGAAAATAGCCATATTCAAACACCCAGAATATTATCTTGAAAAACAAGAAGTAATTAGCCTGTCAGGAGATATCTCCCTCTTTCCTTGCCTCAGTTTAGGCACTCGCTTGCAGAGGAAGTTTGGGTCACCTGCAAATGGCATCTCCACACAAAATGAGGCTTGGTGCATTACGAATACCGTTGTGCCGTTGGGACCATTTTCTCTTTAATTACTAACATAAAATTGCCTTAATCTGTATGAGGCAAGGTGGTATTATTAGCACAAACTATTTAATACTGAAGAAGGCAAACATACATCTATTGATAGTCTGCAGGCAAACCAGCTTCCTTAGTATGCTCTGATTTTGCATCAGGTCTTCTCACCATGGGCGCTTGCTGATCATCTTCCCTGTTAGCCAGACTTGAGCCAAGAAGGCACTCTATTCCCTTTAACTCTTCTTGTGGTGGGTTGGGTTTTTTCTGAGCTTCTAGCTGTGTTGATCAAAGATATTTCTAGCATTGTTTCCTGCTATCTACAGTACCTCGCCCTAAATGACTTAGGGTTAGAGCGAGATCCTATCTGCACCTCCATCTCTCCTTAGGAAGCCTGGGAACAGGGGAATAGCTGCTACAGGAAAATGCTGAGGAAGGGTTTGTCTACAGGGTAAGCCAACAGCTTACAGCTTCCCTGATTACACCCTCCAGCAGTGACAAGCAAGCTTCTGTTTAAGGGCTTCCCAAGGCAGAGATTGCATCTGTTTCTTTGTTTTCCATCCCCGGGTGGATCTGTGTGCTTCCAATTCATGTAACCGTTCTCTGGGCTCACCTGTGCAGGACCACAAGGGCCCCTAACCCCAGTGCCACACATCAATGCTATTCTGGGGGCTGAGGAAAGGGGTTTTAGCAGAATGATGGGCGTTGGCAGGGACCTCTGGAGATCATCTAGTCCAACCTCCCTGCCAGACCAGGATCACACAGAGCAGGCTGCCCAGGACAGCATCCAGGATCACAGGGTCTGAATGTCTCCAGAGATGGAGACTCCCCAACCCCTCTGGACAGCCTGACCCAGGGCTCTGCCACCCTCCCAGGAAATGAGTCCCTCCTCATGGTTAGGTGGAACTTCCTCTAGTCCAGTTTGTGCCCATTCTGCATGAGTTAGTGCTGCTGTTCCATCACTTCATTTGATGTTCCAAGTTCTTCCTCGATATTGAACCGGTAAAATCCCATCCCAAGTCATCTTCCACCTCACTTTTAAACAGATCTCATTTGCTCTGCTTCTCTCCTGCAAAGGACGTTTCATGTCCCTGATCACTGCCATCTTTCTGCTCCGCATCGTTTCTGCTGCTGACAGGTGCTTTGGAGATCAGAGCACCAGGACTGCTCGGGACGCGAGTGCTGCACGGATTTACTCCAGGGCAGAGGAATGCTTTTTTAATCACCCAGACCCAGGAATACAACCTTGGCTTGACCTCTGCTGCTGTCTAACCTGCTGAAGGAGCTTGCTCCACTTTTCTTTTGAGGCCAAATAATGAGGAGCACAACGACCTGCTGTTAGTGATTTCTTCTTCTCCATCCAACAGTGGAAACCTGGGGAGTGGTTTGGGAGGTCCTGTGCCCAACCCTGTGGCCCATCCCATGGGGAACAGCACACAACAGAGATGAAAAGCATCACAGTATATAAGGAGGCAAAGCTCAATCCTGCCAGTGTGTGCAGTCATTGTGCTCCACTGTCTCCTAATGTCTGACTTTGAAATGCTAATGTTCTTTTAAAGTAGGTAATTTTCATGTAACTTCTATCTACAGGACTCAAAGAAGGTGTTTATTACAATCCTGTCTGTCCTGGGGCACAGGTAAGGAATTACCCAGCTTTTCCCTGACCAAAACCCATCCTGGCTCTTCAGCATACAGCCTGAGAAGGCACAAGGATGGCTGAGGTTCGTGCAGTGCATCTCCCAGGAAGGTGTCAACTGCAGATCCCCCATATCCCTCTGGGGCCCCTTGCTGCACCAGGAGTCCCCCAGTATCCCCAACATCTGTGCATATCTGTACTGCTGGCAGGGGTCTGCCTGCCCTGCTGCAGGTACCGTGGCGGCTGCCTTTGCCCCTCCTCACCCTTTGGGCTGGCACCCTGGCACGCTGGCACAGATGCTGCAGTGCACAGCTGAGCGCTGCTCTGGCATGTCAGGGCACCAGCAAGAGGTGCTGGCAGGGGAGGAAGGAGCAGAACAGACTGAAAGATGGGCTTCGGGAGGAGCAGGAGCCTACCCAGCTTTTGCTGGGCTGTGCCTCCTGTGAGCCAACCGCCGTGCTGCGAGCCTCAGGAGCTGTGGTGCCAGGGTGGTTTCTTTCTACTTCATCACTAAATCAGGCTTTGCATGCAGTGTGGCTTGGGGAACCTGGCAGAGAGGCGTCAATGGCTGCATGGGAGCCCTGCTTGCTGACTGGCATGAGCTGCTCGGTCTCCGTGTAACAGCCGCTGCTGCCGCATGGATGCTCTGCAGCCCTGGCCACGTGCACAGCAAGCGGTGTCAGCCAGAGCATCCCCAGAGCGCCTTGCATAAGCCCAGGTAATATTTTTAACCATCCTCCTAAAAGCCAGCTCTCCGTGAGCAGCACGCACCGGCCTCATCTGAATATTGTTTTTCCTGGGGGTGTTGGGCATGCCAGGAATGTGTCGGAGCCAGGCCTCTGAGCACGCTGGGTAATGTTTGTCCGTGAGCATCTGGAGTCAATCTGTCTAGTAGCTACTCAGAGAGGCACTTAGTCACCCAGGGAGCGCTTGAAGAAGAGCTTTGGTAGCCGGGGTGGAGCATGGCTCCGGCGGGCTTGGCTGGCTGGGAAGGCACCAGCAAGGCTTGGGATGCGCAGAGAGCCAGCCTCAGGCTCCTCGTCAGCACAGGGGATCAAAAAGAGAGGGAAAATGAGATTTGCAAAGCCGCTGTCCTGCAAGCACCCTGCTTTGAAGGGCCACTCCCAAGTCTACAAGAGGAGTGATGAAAGCAGGTCTGTGCCCAGGAGCCCAGCTGGGCAGGGATGAAGGCTTGGGCAAGGCAAACGATGACGTGCCAGGGATGAAGGTTTGGGGAGGGTAAATGCTGACACACTTTCGATGGGAGATGAGGTCTGCACGCCCAGTCCAGCCATGCACAGTGAATCCCATGGTGTTTCCCACCCCTTCCTGCAGCAGCGCAGGGAGGAAGCGTAGAGCTGGGGCTGCCTTCCCCTCCCTGGAGCAAAGCTGATCCTCAGCCCTGCGTCGCCGGCAGCGTGAGGAGAGCTTTCTAGATGAGTTGGCATGCTGTCCCGTTAATAATGGGAAGCGGGGCTGCCTGGATCCCGTGTTCTGGTGTGAATTATGCACACAAAATACAATTTGCTTTGCTAATGGTTTTGTGCCGTTTTGGTGCTGGGGAACTTTTCAGAAATCATTACCATGCGCTTGGCTCTTTATATTTTTCTCTCTCTTCTCAGGCAATTTGTCAGAAGGGATTTTTTGACAATTTCACTGAACCATGCATGAGAGCAGGTTAACCCCTCAAGAGCTTAGCACGTTTTCCTCTCCTTTCCATTGAGTTGGGCTGGTTTGTTGCTGCTGCCTTTGTTAGGGGCAGTAGGGAGCTGGATGGATAGCTGGATGGATGGGTAGCTATCTATTCATGAGGCTCCTCATTCGAAATCCTCTTTGACATCCCCTGCGCATCCAAATTCTCCATCCGCCAGATAATGAGAGTCTCTCCATTCCTCAGGGACACCTAAACAACAGGATAATTGAAACAATACTGTTAGGGATGTCTCCAAAGGCACTGAACCATGGAGCATCCCTGAGGTAGGTATATGCTACCAGTGCTTTCTAGGTAGGTTCTGGGCTCCTGAGCACCAGTTCCCCCACACCCCTCCTCCCCCAAATCCTCAGGGAGTTTGGCTGTGGGCCATGTGGAGGAGCAGAGCTGCCTGTTTCTCATCCCCAAAAAACTCTTATGGGTGATGCATGTGTCTCTTCCCAAGAGATTTGTAGGAGATGTGGGAATGCTAGCGTAGGAATGGACCTTCAGAGAAAGGAAATGGAAAAGGCTTTTGGGCCATCCCAGCTGCTTAGTTATCCTAACAGCCTTTTATCCCTTTGGGACCTGGATGACTCCCATTGCTGGGAAGCAGATTTACACACCTCACCCAGCCTCTGTCCTACAGCCTCAGCCACATGCAGGAGCTTCCCTGCTCCATATTCCCCTTGGGAAAATATGGGACACTCCACGATGTTGAAGGGCCTGATGGGGATGGAGGTGGCCAGTGAGGGAAGGGGCTCTGGTAGCCTTGAGGCAGCCCAGCCGGTCCATCCGTGGGATGTATCTGCTCTTTGGAGAGTCCAAGGCAGAGCAGCTGGGAATGCTGGTACCCTGTATGCTGCAGGTGATTCTCCATTATGGAGGGAAATGAGGATTTCCCCCGTATTATTTTGCCTGATAATGAAGAGGCTGTCTTAGCAAACTCTTCCATCACCCTTTGCATGCTGATGAGGATGCTCTTCCAGAGCTGGGGCTGGTGCTGAGGCTCCTGATGCCATGCTGCTGTCATTTTAGAAGAGAATTTGAATTCCCTTTGAGCACACATGGACACTAAAGCCTACACTATCCCCCCAAATTTATTTGCATCCATACTCTGCATGCTAAGGGGCAGGGCTCAGGTGGGTTTTGAGTGACAAGAGAACATCCCTGGGAAGATGTGGATCCTGGAGCAGGTCTGCAACAGGGACACATTCAACCTCAGAGCTGCTACATCTATGATTATTCTATTTTTTAGGCGAGGGTGCACCTTACCTGAGCAGGGCTATTAGCCACTGCCTGATGGCCACAGCTTGGGTTGGCAGATTCCCTCCTGCTGGCTGAAATTCCCCAGTCATGCTAGCCAACATCCCTTCTGCTCCCTAAAGCTGCTGCAAAGCCTCTGCAGAAAGAGCTGCCATGCCCTGCCCCACCACCCCTGTGCCAGTCTACTAAGGGCAGTTCCAAGATGAAAGCAATTTTTGTTATTACTCATTAGTCAGATTATTTCTGTCACCCAGTAAGCTTACTTTCAAATAAGAAATGAATGAGGTTAGTTTGGGTATTGATTGCTAAAGTCTTCCCGTTGAGTGATGTTTCTCATCTCCAGTGGGCGCTGCTGGGCACAAAGTCTATGAATAATTTCTGCACTGTTGGGAGCTGGACTGAGACGTGCTGGTGTGTGTGTTCAACCACTGGGTCTGCTGCAAGGGGAAGCACTGATGTTTGTCCTTGAAGCCATGTGTCCTGCATGGCTCCTCGTGTGTAATTGCTAATGGATCCACCTTGGCCACCATCTCCATGGTGGGTTAATTGCCTTGATTTCTGCTGAGCTGAATACACTCCACTTACCTGAAGATGCTACGTATTTAGTTTACAATATCCTTTCCCTATTACCTATTATTGTATCGAGTGTCCTTCTCATTTGTGCACTCCATAATCTCAACATTGTTGCAGATTTAGCCCTTGAAAAGCCCCTCTGGTACTTGGGAAGCTGTGCAAAGCCAGGCACAGCTAAGGAAGCGCCTGCTGTACCGCAGTGTGACGGCAAGGTACCCGATATAACATCAGATAAGACTGCCATCAGTATCACAGCATCTGCAGTGCTCTCAGCTACCTCTATCCTACACTACCATCTCACCAGTTTCCCATTACAAATTAATTGGTTAAAACCTCCCTGTGATCACAGCTACACTCAGGAAAACCAGCCCACAACACACACATTTCAACTTGTAGAGCAGTTTTCCTGATGCCGCTAAGGACGTGAAGCCGGGCAGTTAAATGAGCTGGGAAGCCTATCACTTCGTGAAAGCATCTAAATATCTGTAATGTCACTTTGCTACAGCATCACTTTCTGAAGTGAACTAAATCCCGGCGATGTCAGCTCTTGGAGGACAAATTCTTCATCTCATCTTTTATGAGCTTGTTTCTCAGAGAGGGCTGATGGTTTTTTTTCCACCTTTTGATGTGGCCTGTTGGACTTACCACTCTTGTGTTTGATCCCTCTCATCATGCAGTTCATGAGCCCCTGAAGGGGTGAACTGTCCCAGATGGTCTTTGGGAGGCCAGGGACTTGCCTCTTCCACAGGGTGCTTTGCATACCAGCAAGGTTGAGCATCAATTCGGACACCCAGTTGGTTGAAAGATTTACCTGAATCAATAAATCAATTCACAGGTTTCAAGCACGTGTTAAGGGCAAACTGTCTCTTCAAATCCTAAGTGAAATAAGCCAGGCTGGTTCCTTGGAGGTTCACCTGGGCTCAAGGAACTTACAAGCTGGTTAGCACTAGATTTCCTGCGCAGCTCATAATGCCAAAACTATTGACATTTTCTTCAACTTGGAAAGGCAAAATAATTTTAAATGTGCTAAACCTTTAAATTAAACTGAAGAAATTCAATTCTCTACCTCTGGTGTTTCTGGAGCTAGAGCAGTACCATTGTCTGTAGCCCATATCCAAACCCTCAAGAAAGAATTTGGGGGGTTGCTGTCAAAGCCATCAATCCTGCCACAGGTATTCCTTTGCCACTTCTGCCCAGGAGGACAGAAAACACCACAACATGCTCCAGGCTGTCTTCAAATAAAAAGCAATCTTCTGACCTGTTTTCACATCCTTTTGGGTCAGTCCATCTCTCCGTTACGCCACCACAACACAAGTGCCCTGGGTGGGAGAAGGACACAAAGGTTCTGCTTGGCCCTCCACCCCTGCAAAACGCAGATCTCATTTTTCACGCTGCAGACATGCTTGCTGTTGGATCCTCACTCTGCAGAACAGTTTCTACAGCTTCCTGCAAAGCTGAGGTCATGCTCATATTCCTGGAAGCTACTGCATATATTCCTTAGCACGTAGGGTTGGGGCAAAATGTTAAGGAGCTCATTGCCTGCTCCTCTTTCCCAAGCTCTTTATCTGGTGCTAACCACCGCACCCCTGCCTCCTCTTACTCATGCCCCTGGGATTCATCCTCATTCCTCCCTAGCTGTCCTCTCAACCCTCTCCTTTTAAACATATGTTCATTTACTGTGTCATTTAATTTTGACTGTCAAGACTGTGTGGCTGGGCACCCCTCTCTTCTCCATCTGGGCGTCCACTTGCTCCAGATACCTAGTCCCAAGTCTTCATCTCTGCTCTGCCCTGGTGAGACCTCACCTGCAGTGCTGTGTCCAGCTTTGGGGTTCTCAACAGAAGAGGGAGATGGACCTGTTGGAGGATGTCCAGAGGAGTCCACAGAAATTATCAAAGGGCTGGAGCACCTCTCCTGTGAAGCCAGGCTGGGAGAGTTGGGCTGGTTCAGCCTGGAGAAGAGAAGGCTCCAGAGGACCTTATAGCGACCTTTAGTACCTGAAAGGTGCCTATAGGAAATCTGGGGAAGAACTGCTCCCCAGGGCAGGGAGTGATGGGACAAGGGGTGATGGTTTTAAACTAGAAAAGGGGAAATTTAGGTTGGGTATCACTGGCAGAGGTTGCCCAGAGAGGTGATGGAGGCCCCATCCCAGTAGATCTTTAAGGTCAGGCTTGACAGGGCTCTGAGCAACCTGATCTACTGAAGATGTTCCCGCTCACTGCAAGATGGGACGAGATGAACTCTAAGGGTCCCTTCCAACCCAACACATTCTACAATTCTGTGATTAATTGGAGTGTCACCAGAGCAAACACCTGAAAGTGTAGCACTTTCTGCCCACTCATCCATCTCCTTCTCAGTGTCCATTCTGTGTTCACCTGCTGGAAGCTCCTCCAGCTCCAGCTCCCCAAGGTAGCTGTATGTGTCAGCCCACCGCCCTGTGCCAAGCAGCTGCTTCCACCCATGCTGACCCTCTGCACACAGGCTGCCGAGCTGCACAGTCAGGCGTTTGTCACTTAACATCTTGATTACTGTCACTTCTGTGATCTTGAGAGTCGCTCCTAGCCACATCCCACTCTGTTTGCGTTCTGTCTCATGCTTCACGACCGGCACGTGCAGAGATAATCACATCAGCGAGCACGGGGATGACCCCATGGACTCAGAGCAAAGGTTTCTCTGGCCAGGGAGCAGCCAGGAGTGGGTGATTTAAGGACGAATGTGAGAAATTGGGGTGATCCTTCCTCTGGCCATCTCAGCCCAGCTGCCCCAGATTTTCTGTGCTGAAGGCTAGTCCAGAGAACCATGTTTGGAAGCTGCAGGCAGAGCTGCTCTCCCTGGGTTTCTGAATGCATCCAATGGCAATGAGCGCCTCAATGCGATGGCAATGAGCTCCTCGATGTGATAATGCACCACAGAAGAAGGTGCTGCCTTTTGTTTGTCTTAAATGAGTTGTGGGATAATTTAGTTTTGTTCGTGCGTAATGAGAAGTCATGAATAATCACTGGGTAATCACTGTCTCTGTGCTAGTCGTGGCTTTACAAAACTCCAATCACAACTCTCTTTAGTCATCTCTGCTCAAGGCCAGAGCTCTTATTATTTAGTCTCCTTGCAAGAAAATGTCTATTCTTCCAGCTGGGGATGATGCCACCCTTGTTCCCTCCCTGTCCTCCCGCAGGGCTGCACCCTCAGCATGCACAGTGCTTCTCCCCTTCCACCCCAGGCCTGGCCCTGCCAGCCACCTTGGAGATGCTGTAGGTCCCGCTGGGCTCTGGTCTCAGGTGAAACCCTCAGTTCTCTTGTTGGCAGAGTCAGAGCAGAGCCTGAAATGTTCAACCCCTGGCTCGTGTCCGGCTTCCAGGAGGGACCTGTGCCCAGAGCTTGATCCCAGAAGCTGTATCTCAGGGGGAACAGGAGGACAGAGCAAGCCACTATGTGTCCCCTGGCACCATCAGTAATGACATACCCAACAGCATTGCCTTCAGAGCCTCCTCTGATGGGAGAATTTCCCCCCCTTCCCCCAAGACACTGACAGCTCCAGGCAAGGAGACACAGGAAAGCAACTTTGCAGTCATCCTTGGGTCTCCAAGCACTGCAGAAGGAGGGCAATTCGTGGCCCAGCACTGCTGGAACAGGTGTCAGGAAGGGAGGGGAAGTACCAGCAGAGTGGGCTGTGGGCCCCAGTCTCAGCTCCGTGCACAGAGGCAGTGGGGAAGCCCAGACCCAGCTGCCTGCTGCTCCAGCAGAGTGGGGAGTGGTGCTCCTGGCCTTGACCATTCAGGCTGCAGGACAATGGCTCATCAGCAGCCCTGGAGTGGGTAACAAAAGAGCATTTGCTCCACTGAAAAGGACCACTGTGTTTCCTCTTGGGGGAACTGTCTTTCTCTCTCCTGTGGGGCAGATGTTTGCCCTGGTGACGTCCCCCAGTGCAGGGTTGGCACAGCAGGGATGCTGCTGGAGCCTGTGGATCACCCAGCCTGCACAGAGGAACTAGTTGGTGCATGAGGACTACCACAGGAATTGCAACTTTCACACCAAGGAGCTTTGTTGGGAATATTCAGTGGCTCCTGTTGCTTTGCTTGGGCTGTGGGGTTTTGCAGAGCAACCTCAGGGGTGTCAGAGGGGGAACAGGACTGGGGGGGATGCTGAGGGGAAGGTGGTTTTGTGTGTGTGCATGGGAGAGAGGCGGTTCTGCAATGTGGAGATCTGTCTGGGTCTGGGGGGAGTGCTGGCGTTGCCTGGGAGGGGGAGGAGGAACAGCTCATGTGACCCATGTGTGTTTGGGGAGGGGTTATGGGGCTGGAGCAGGGAAGCAGTGGGAGATGGTAAGGACTGTGTGTGGGGAGGCACACGGATACCAGTGGTGGGACAGGGTGGGGGTTGGCAGTGCTGTGGGCAAGGAACCTTCAGAGCTGAAGGAACGTGAGAGTGGGCAGGAGGCAAAGGTGAGGGTGATGTCCAGGATGTGGTCTGGTGGGGTCCAATCCAGACAGAAACATGCAAGCCTACAGGCACCCCTGCAAGAGAGAGGGGGGCAGCAGGTAGCTGCTGAAAAGGGGCACTTCAGTTTTAGTGCTTGGGGATGCACAGTATTAGGGTCTGGCTGTAAAGGGGACTGGGGTGAAGGGGTCCAGCTGAGGGCTGGGATGTTTGGATAGCCCCTGTGCAACTGTGCCCTTGTAGCCAGAGGGCTGCCCCAGCAGAAGGGCTCAGTGCTGGTGATAGGTGTGAGTGGGGGGTGTGTGTGTGTCTGTGTGTGTGGCAACAGTCAGGCTGCCCTGACTGCAGTTTGGAGGAGCCTGGGATGCCCAGGAAGATGGGCTGAGCTGGGATTATTTATCTGCCTGCCCATTGCAGCAGTGGCTGGAGGCTATCAATGCAGAATCAATAGTGCACTGCAAAGCCCTGAGCCAACTGTGGGGGATTGCTGGTACGTCTCCTCATGCAGGATAGCAACCATGGTCAGGGCTGGGCTTTGGCTTGGATTTTTCTTCTTTTCTTTTTTTTTTTTGTTTAATTTCATTGATTTCCTTTGTTAGCTTGGCTGGTAACTGTTAATGGGATGATCAGCATTGGGCTGTGTTAAGTAAGGGAAGGAAAACGATAGCATCATTTGAGCATTGTGTCCTCAGCATGTTCTCATGGTGGAAATCAAACATCAAAAGGTCAGGCAGTCTCTGGATCCATCTGCCTTGCATGGAGCCTCTTCCCACTGCCAGGCAGGCTCTGACCTCTCCCTGGGCTCTCCTTGCACTGGCCCAAGCATTGCACTGTCCCCAGGAGGAGACATGGTCTTCAGCAGAGCTGGGAATGGCCCCTTCACTTCACTGAGTGTTAAATCAGAAGCAGGGCTGGAGCCAGCACAGGGGACTGAAGCCAGAACTGACGTGCTTGTGGCAGCTGTAGCTGGTACCAGAGGACTGGATGCCACCCCACCAGCCATGTCCTGGGAGCAGAGACAACCTCCACGGCTGGGCAGGAGGGACGGGAGATGCCTTGATCCCCCCCCTCTCTCCCCGCCCCATGCAGGGAGCCTCCCTTATGCAATGATAAAGCAGGTCCACATCACGTTGAGTACTAGGTGCAAACACACCCTGTTTGTCCCATCTCCCAGGCCAGGCCAGTATTTTAGCCCACCCTCTGCCCAGCACAGTGAGCCACAAACCTATGATCAAATACTCCCTCCTTCCTCCTCTGTACAAGTCTAAAGTGCACCATCAGTCAACAGGCACCTGAAATTTCGTTTTCATCAACCGACAGGCAAGACCTCAGATGTTAGTCAAGAGCAAACACCAAAGGGCAAAGTCAGAGCTGGGTGGATTTGTTTGCCAAGCCTGGCGACTGAAGTTTTCCTGGGGAGATTTTGGGTGCAGGGATGCTGCAGTGAGGTGCTGCCCAGCAAGGAGGGTCCCAATGCTGTGCAAATGCCAGCGAGGGAAGGAAGCATGAGCTGCAACCCAGTGGAGGGAAGAGGCTGCTGGAGAAGGAGGGAAAATCTGCCATTTTTTGCCAAGTGGCAGGGCCAAGCTCTGCTGCTCGGGTCCCAGGGGGTCCTGAGGATCTGGGATGCTGCCCCTTTAAAACATGGGGGAAAAAAGACGCAAATGAGGAGCCGGCAGAGAATTAGTAGAGCAGAAAACTCCAAATGATGCAGAGCTAATTCCTTAAGTGTCAGACTGGCTGCCAGACCCTCCGCTTCTCAGCCCCCTGGCCCCGCAGCACCCCCAAGACGGCGCAGGGACCTCCAGGGGCTGCTTGCTGCCCCCTGGCCCTGGAGCCAAGAGCCCCCTTGGTCTCCACATGCCACGTGTGGGGGCTTCTTTCCCCAGCTGCAGCCCCTAGCAGCCCCCCGGCATCGCCCCTCCCCGGGCGAAAGGGCAGGGGAAGTTTTTTAATATACTTTTATTGGTCTGTAAATTTCTTTTCTTTCCCCACCGGCTTGGATCGATGTTTGCAGTTTACTGAAGTCCCAGGCACACAGATTAAATCCTCTCCCTCTATTACACTAGATGGGCTTTTATTCTCCCTCTGATCACTCGGAAATAAACACCATGTGAGGGAGAGGGGCGGGAGGGGGGGTGGAGGCAGGAGGGGGTGTGGGGGGGTAACCAATTTCAGACCTGTTTATTCCCTACCAGCCTCGGAGCTCACAGTCATTAAACAAGTCACTTAGTCGGCAAACTGCTGCATCCCCTTCCTCCCCCCACCCATTCCCCTTTCCCCTGCCCTCCTGCTCCCTCCCTCTCCTCTCCCCCTTCCTCTCCCTCCCCCATTATTTTTAGAAGAACAATAATAATTAGGCAGAGCAGCCTCTAACACAATTGTTTCAGCCTGAACAGGCAATTAGGACAGGCAGAGTGAGGCTAATGAACGGTGCATTGGTTCCCCCACACACCCCTCCCTAACCCCCCTCCCTCCCCGCCAGTCCTGCCCCCTCCGTCCGCCCCTCGCAGACGTGTGGATCCGCTCCCGAGCTGCCTCTCCTAACGCGGGCAGGAGCTGGCGGGCAGGGCAGGCAGCGCAGCCCCCCAAGGCCACGGGCAGCCGAGCCGTGATGAGCCGGGGAAGGGGGGGACCGGGGGGAGGGGACAGGGGACACGGAAGGAGCCGAGCGCATGAAGCGGAGGGTGATGAATGGGAGCCGGGAGCTGCGGGCAGGGGGGATGGGGGTGGGGACCGGGGTGGGGAGGGGGGGGCTGCAGCCGAGCTGCCAAGCCGCGACTTTGGCGAGGGGACTTGTCTGCAGAGTGAGAGTGACAGGTCTGCGCGGCCCCGGGCCCTCCGGTGTGCCGGGGAGCAGAGGCAGGAGCTGGGCATCTCCCTGGGGCTGGGGGCGGGCTGGGAGCTCCCGGGTCCCGCTGTGGTTGCGGAGGTGGTGGGGGGGGGAGCAGCAAGGACCCTGCTCTTACCCCATCGCAGACAGGGTTGCGGTGTCGGACCGGGGAAGGGGTCGCACATCACACGGAGATCAGCGTACGCTCCCCCTGATGTTGGCATGGACCAGGGCACTGGCGACCCTGCACACGGATGCCCCTGTGATGACTGTTCCCGGAGCCGCGGTGCGGTACCCGGGGCCAAGCAGCTGCACTGAAATATTCATGCCAACCTCGCTTTGAAGGCAGCATGATTTCTTGGAAACTTGCTGTGCCTCTTAAATGGAGCTGTCTGCTCTGCACGGCTGCCTGGGCATGATGGGAGCAAGCGGGGTCCTGCGGGGCTGATGAGATGCTGGGAAGCAGGAGAAGTGTCCGCATTCGGTACGCGACACTTGCACCCTTGAGAAGGTTATGGAGTATGGTCCATGTGGATGGGATCCCAGAGGGACAGGGGCCGGTCCCTCAGGGTGGCCGTGCTGCCGTGGGGACAGCGCAGTGCCATAATCCCACCACAGATGATGCCCCGGGAGCAGCTGTCCCCAAGTTAGGATGACCACAGAGCTGATGAGGTGTTGGTGCTTGGTGTTGGTGCTGTGATGAGGGGGCAGGCTGTGCCAGGGACAGAGGTGACAGGGCAGTGGTGTGGGAGGTGATGGAGAGGGAGGTAACGTGGAGGTGTTTGCAGCGGACTTCCCAGGCAAGCAGCGCCGGAGGTGTGGATGCTGCAGGACAAGAAGCAGTGGCAGTGTGGGCTTCCAGGGCGGTGTTACATGGCCAAGGAGCTGCATGGTGCTCAGGACATTTGGGTACGAGGCTTGTGCTTGGCCATCTACTTGTACAGGGTGTTGCGAGACGTCCCAAGCACAAGGCTGGTGTGTTTGGCCCTGGTGTCTCCCTGACTCCACAGCCTAATCCAGGCGTGGGGCTGTGGATGTGGGCATGCGGACACATGGAAGAGGACACTGAGGACTCTGGGTGTTCTCCTGGGTCCCAGGCACTGCTGTGGCCCCAAACTGGCTGCCTCGAATCCAAACATCACTGTTTTTGCTGGAGCAGTGGGGCCTTTTAATTCTCAGGCAGTTCATCCCACAGCAGCAGTGTGACCAGCCGTGGCATCCCAAGCAGGGAACAGGGAAAGCCACCTTTCCACCTGGGCAGGAAAGACTGGGAGCTGTCTGTCTGTGTACAGCCTCCTGCTCTGCAGCCCACCGTAACGTATCGCAAATCCCAATGTAATTTGCTGTCCCTCAGGCCGCTCGCTCGGTATTACTGCTTTCCAAATGTCTCTCTCCCAGTCTCCATGGTGTTAAATTATATTTCCCCAGCTGGATTACTTTGCATTTGTTCAGAATGAATTTCATTTGGCTATTTCCTTCCTATGCCTGACCCTTCTTTCCCAGTGCATTATCTTTTAGCTCTTTGTCCTCACCAGGATTTGCAGCACCTTCCCATTTCATATCCTCTGCAAATTTAATTAACATGCTCTTTACCCTCCCTCTTTCAGATCAAATGAAGATGTTAAAGGAGAGCAGACCTGGCACAGATCTAACCACTAACCACTAACAACAATACAAGTACCTTGCACTTAAATTATGCACCTTCCATCAGAAGATTTCAAGGGCCTTTGCCCAACTGGATAAGTGTATTTTTAAAGCTGGGAACTCCACTACGCTGGGGAATTTAATATTTGAGTTCTGCCTGAGGGCATATGTCTTGTTGACTGTTGTGTTGCCATAGACCTCGATGGTCCTGGGATAGATGTCCCTGCGGTGTCGCGCCTGTCACGCAGGTCTGGCCCCATGCACAGGGCACCCCTCCCAGCTGAAACCCCCTGGATTCAGAAGCAGCAAAACAGTGACCCGACCACTGGCTCGAAAGTGTCTTCTGGTTTGATTCCAGCAAATGAATCAGTGCCATGCTGCAGCTTTGCTGGATTAGGAAACACTCACAGGACGCTCGAGTCTTTGTCTGTAGTTGTGCAATGGGGAAATGGAGGCACAGGGTGATGACTGGTGTGTCCATCCCTCGGGCTGTAACCTGCCTGCCTTTGGGCAGCTGAAAGAAGAGCACCCAGCTGTCCTGCAGCCAGGGAAAGGGCAGCCCCGAGGAGTGTCTCAGCCCCCACCTTGTGCAGGGCTGGCTCTCAGGATGGGTGACTCCCACCTTGTTTTCCTCCCAGTGCAGACTGGAGGCTTCCTGCTCTCCTCCTGCACCAAGCTGTTTCTTCCCATGGGGATAGCAGGGGGCTGCTCCCACCAAAGAGCCTCTCTCAAACCCTGCTTCAGCCTCATCTTACAAGGGACGTGCAACTGCACAGGAACTCGAGCTGAGTGTAAAAGGGGTTTGTAGGACGCGGTTACCAAGTTCTTCACAAGGCAATGGCCCCTTTTTTTCTTCTTCTTCTTCCTATTTCCCAACATTTAACAACCAAATGTTCTCATCTTGTTAGTGTTACCTTGATGATGAATAATGTATACTGCTCCTGCACTGTGTGATGCTGTTTTCTTAAATCTCTCCTGCCTTACACACAGGATATAAGCCTACTATGAAATTTTCTGCTGTGACCTCCTCCAGCTAAAACAAGCACGAGAGCTGCCACGGTGAGCAACAACATGTCAAGAGTGTCCTGGTGTGTGTGTGCCCTGAAAAGGGCTTTTACTGTACTCACTGCTCAAACTTTCCCACCTCCACATTGCATGAGGCACTGCCTCTTCTCAGTGTCTGTGGGGACAGGACAAGGGGCGATGGCCTCAGGTTGGAGCACAGGAAGTTCCACACCAATATGTGGAAGAATTTCTTCCCAGTGAGGGTGAGGGAGCCCTGGAACAGGCTGCCCAGGAGGGTGTGGAGTCTCCTTCTCTGGACATATTCCAGACCAGTCTGGATGCTGACCTGTGCGACCTCACCTAGGGACCCTGCTTTGGCAGGTTGGACTCGATGAGCTCTGGAGGCCCCTTCCAACCCCTGGGATTCTGGGATTCTGGGATGCAAATTGTCCTCAGACCGAAGGAACTGAGCGTGCAGGTTGGTGAAAGCAAAACCCTGTGGATGGACACAGCTCGGGACAACAGGGGACATGGTAACATCTTCCTAAGACTGAGCACCTTTGCCCAGGGCTGGAAAAAAATTATCTCCAGATTGCTTTTGAAAGATGCTTGTGTGGCCTTTCCTTTGCTTGTCTGGAAATTGTGCTTCCCTGGTAATGCCCACCATCTCCCAAGGTCTCATCCTGCCCCAGGAGAAATTTCTCTGGCCCCTTGCAGGAGAAATTCTGTTCTTCAGTGGCTATGCAGCGCCTGAGCCAGGCATTAGCCCTTCAAGTATTTTTCTCTCCTGATAAGTCAGCTCATATCCTTGATTTTCACAGCAATATTTCAGAGCAGCTAAGCAGGAATTCAACTGCTGTTTGTAACGTAAGGAAAATAAACCCCAATGCCATTTAAGGAGAATATTGATACGGCACCAACCAGGGGGTGAAGGGACCGTGAAATCCCAGCTGGAAATTGGTACCGTCTTTCTAGCTCACTGGAACAGTGAGCTCCCAAACTGCCGCCTCCTAAGAGAAGTGGGATTAAGAAACCAAATTTCTTTTATGATAAACCATCATTCATCCAGGAAAGCAAGGAGCTGACACTGTCTGCTAGGAGCTGGATTTTGCAACCTTGGTAGCCCCATGGGTTGGCTTTCTTTCTGGGCCAGATCTGCCCCAGGAACTACCTGGGGCCCTGGGTTCCATGCCCTAACACTGCCAACTAACGAGCTAACCATTAACTAGCAACTAGTATCCCCATTTTTCATTGCTAAATGAGTTTCCTTGCTCTACCATAATAAAGAGTTGGGATCCCTCGCTATTTTCTCACTTAAAAGCCAAATTTTCAGCCGGCGTTGGCAGTGGCACCCGGACTTTCACTCGGGAGCCATGGCAATGAATCAAAGAGTTCCTGACGAGAACAAGTCCCCCCAATTTTCCACCCAACATGCTCCTTGCAGGCGTTTCCAGCGCAATCAATTTTCTCCGCGTTGGCAATATTCATCCCGCTATGCGCGGAGCACGGAGCAGGCTGGCGAGGGCCACTCTGGGATGCACGCTGTGCCAGAGATGGAAGATAGCATGTACGCCTGCACATCAAAGTCAGGATTTTTTTTTCTTCCCCCCCCCACTCTCTCTTTCTTGCTGTTCTCTGCACAATTTATTATCAGAGAGCCGTGCCAAGCTCCTGCGTGCGGCCGGTGTTCGCATCCAGGCATTGGGCTTCAGCTGCGCGCAGCCGTACTTGTGCACGCTGTCAGCGAGCTGAGAAAGTTACTGCTGCTGGATTTGATTAATTCCATCCAGGTAAGTCACCTCGGCTGTGAATTGTCTCCCCCTCGGTGCCAAATCTACTTGGCCAGGGTATCACACCTTGGGAGCAGCGGCATCCAGCTCCTCCCAAAGCCCAAGGTTGGGAAACACACATTGCTCAGCTGGATGCAGGAAACACCTGAGGTGTCTGAGAGGATGGGGAGGGGGGGAAACTGGAAGTGAGTGGGCTTGGAGGAGTGAGATAGGGATCACAAAAAGGTCTGTCAGCTGCATGATGGGAGCAGCCGCTTGTGGGGCAAAAAGCGGGCACCCCCGGCTCTGTACGGCTCCCTCAGATTCTCAGTGCCGTGCATTTCATTTTGTCCTGTTCAATTATTAATCCAGCAATAAAACTACCACCCCCCTTTGCCATGCCTCAAAGCCCCAGCCAGGAGTCTCACGTGGCTTTTATCTCTCACTGCATCGCAAGGGAGCTTGTGTGTGGGAAGGGAACAGAGGTGATGGGATAGTCCCAGGGGAGAGAACGGGAAGTTGGATGCACTCGTGTCACTGAGATGGTGGCTTCTGGCGCCCTGCACCCCAGGAAAACGAAGCAGCTCAGGGATGGGTTGCTCCTGGGATGTCCCAGCAGGGAGGGTGCAGTTATGTCTTGGTGCTGGAGGCTCCTGGATGCTCAGCTCAGTCACCATATGGCAGCTGAGCTTTGGGTGCGGCTGGTAACCAGAAAGCATTTCAGGACTGGGTTTGGTGCTGCAAAGTGCCTGGCAGTAACAGAGACCTGGGACTCCTCTTGCTCCTCTAAAAAGGGTCCAGCAACTTCACCAGCTCTAAAGGAAACAATGCTTTCTCTGTGGTGTGCACCTTGAGTCAGTCCAGGTTCTTTACCTGGCTCCTGCAGCAGCTGTGCTGGGGCCAGCGAGGAGATGTACATCACAGCTTGAGTAGTGATGAGCTGAGGCAGAGGAAGGGCAAGGTGAGACTCCTGTAAGCCATGAAATGACAGCAAACCCTCACACAAAGGGCTGCGAGGGACCCGCTGCACCATAGAGGGTGCTGGGTCCACCCAGCTCAGGACTTGCCTCTGTTATCCCAGACACAAAAGGAGCCAAACCCCCATGGAAATGGAAAGTCAGTGCTGTCCTGTGCCCCACCTCCCTGGGAATGACAAGTTCTCCTTCCCCCACAGCTGCAGAGCCCCATGATGCCATGGCCTTTATCCCAGCCAGCAAGCCTGGGTACTGCCAGGCTCTCTGCCATCCCCACCCTGCTCCTAGTGGCCCACTCCTGGGCTTTCTGGGGATCGCTCTGTCCTGAGGCTCCTCTTTCTGGCAGAGGTGACATCTTACTTTCTGAGTTATATGGGAGAAAAAAAAAAACCCTAAAATTCACCCAAGCTGTTCTCAGATCCTACTTCTGTCACCATTGCATCCTGCTCCAGTTACCACAAAGATGCACTCGTGATATCCTCCACTTCTGAGCACTGCTGGTCCAGCCCGAGTGCAGAGACGGCAGCAGCCCCACAAGAAGAGCGAGAAGACGGAGTTGGCTCTCAGGATGTGGTAGAACCTTCCTTGGACCTGGCAGAAAGTCCTTTTTCCAGGACCTATCCTGCAAGTCTGTTGGAGGAAAGCAGAGCAAAGTAACATCCGGGATGGTGCAGAGTGTGCTGGGTGGAGGGGGGACAGCTCTGCCTCCCACAGAGAAGAATAAGAGATATTCTGGATTTTCCCTGCATGGTGCCGCTTCTCTGCGGAGGAGGGCTTAGAGGGGGTGTCAGGACAGCGTGCCTGAAGCTGGAGTGGAAAAAGCTTCCTTGTGTTAAAAGAAGATGGGAATTTTTCTGGTTGTGGATGGGGAATTAACCCCAGAATCTGGGTTACAGCAGTGTTTAGTGTAAGCTGCCATAAAGAAAGGAAAACACTGTAAAAGGTGATGCCCAGCAGCAGCACGGCTAGGCATTATTATACAAATGTTAGTAGAGAGAATACTGCTTTCATGCAGAATAGCCCAGGAATGCTAACGAGGGGCTCTGTCAAGTCTTCTCAGTAAGGTTCTGCAGCCTGTGAGGGGAGGTCAGGTTTTTTTCAGTTTGAGAAAACCACAGCACAAAGTCTCACTGGTTTTAAACCGATGTGATGGCTTTGCCTGAAAGTCTATGTGTATGGGGAGACTGCTGAAGCCAGGGTCAATAACCAGAAGCCCTTGGCGTGGCTGGAGGACACAGGCTGCCCTGACCCTGCTGAATGGACTCTTTTTGGTCAGTGTTGTGGTGGAGCCTGGTGTGTGTGGAGGAGGTACTGGCACTGGGATACCACCAGACCAGCCTTCCCCACTCATCCCACAGCATCAGAGCCCTCTGTGGGTTCTCAGCTTCCCATCTTAAATACTGGGGGTCAGTGGGTTCCCCTGACCTTCCTCCCCAAGGATGGGATCTGCACTCCATGTCGCCATCCCGTTTATTTCACAGCCTGGCAGGGAGCAGGTGCCAGGTCTTGGCAGGCGTTTGCCAAGCAAGAGTCTCTGTTGGTGCTGACTTTTCTTTCCCTTTCTGGTTCTCCAGGTGGTTGGGTGTCCTGCTCCCTGCCTCTCCCTGCCCGCTGGCATCTCAGCAACACTGAGCTTTACACCACCTTCCACTCACTTACCCCGACTCACCAACGTGTCACTTACACCACCGCTCATGTCACCTCTGATTCCGGCCCATAACGCGCTGTGTGTCACCTCAGCAGAGGATTAACCACAGAGAGCTTTAGAGCCAGCCAAGCAGAAAGCAAAGCATATGTCATCTCTCCTTATGTTTACAGGAGAGAACATCACCTGGCATCACCAGAGACAAGGGCACACGTTGAGTGATCTCCTCCTTGGGAACCAGCGCCCGACAGTGCTGCAGCTCCAGCAGTCCAAGGACATTACTCCAGCAGCCCCCTGCACACTCACCCGGAACCTCACCCAATTCTTGTGTTAGGGTAGAACTACATCTGTTTCCGTGGTCTTGAGACTCAGAAGGGGAAAGTTTCTTTCTTTAGGGCACTGCTGGCATCACACCACGTGAAAGCAGAGCCCAGCCTGGTCTATCTGATCCTAAGGAGACTTAATTGCAGAGCAGTTTGCTGCAAACTTTCCACAGAACTCTCATCTCCTTTGCTGTGTCACCTCGCGTTTGGCACTCCTTTTCATCACAGCCTCTTCCTTTAATGCCCTTATCTTTTAGAACTGTTTCTCTTGCAGCGTTTCTGCTCTTGTATTTCACACCTTTGGACAGCTCCAGTTGAGATCCTTCAGCATTGTGCCTCTGTGAGCCCTGGGAGAGATGCAGTCCCATCCATTTGTCCCAGAAAGCCAGTGTGGATGGCCAGGGGAATGCATCTCTCCTCATCTTTTTTAAGATCTTCAGATTCCCATTGCATATTGTAGCCTGGCTGGCTTTTGTCTCAGTCACAGGAATAGGCAGTACCTGAGGGCTCATCTCTCTATCCAGCTTTCAAAGCATTGTACTTGTCTCATCACCGGCTCATGTCTGCAGGAGCGAGTGCGTCAATGTAATGTGTTACTACCTGCTACAGTGCCTGTTAGTTACCTGCTCCTTCTTCAGTGCCTGCAGCACCCCCCTCCATGCAGCGACAGACTGGGGAACAGTGGGGAAAACTACTCCCAGAGACCAGTTGCCTGAGGGCTGTTTTAATATCCCTGTGGAACAAGCTGTTCTGCTTTCATTTCTGTCATGGCAAGGGTGTCTTGCAGGGGACTGGCAGCTTGGTGATGAGGGGTGTGTTTGTATCCTTGGAGGAGCAGCACCCTCCCCACTGCAAGCAATGCCACTGGTCGAGTGCTAGGGGTCACAGGCAGCTGCCAGTGCTGGGGTGAAAGTGTCTGTTTTCTTGGCTGTTTCCAAGTGACCTCACCCTTGCATGTTGGGCTTTCCACCTTATCTGTGCTTCTACAAGACCTCAGGGTGGGTATCCAGTCAGGTATCAGAAACAGGCCAGGGGATGCTGAGCCGCATAAGGATTTGGAGATGCTCCTTCTACACCTTCAGAGCACTGAATCCAGATGAGAACCTTCCTGGTGGCGTTGCCTGAAGGATGTAGGCTGGACACAACTGCAGACTTGGGTACCAAAACCAGCCAGAGATCCTGCCTCCTCACAGTTTGCACTAGGAGAGGGCAAAGGTGTCCACGACAAACACACTGAAGAGCATCTCTGTGCTCTTAACCATACACCTTGCACTCACAGCTCACACGTACGTGTGCCCACTCACCCTGTGACTCAAGCAGTGGCCATGGCTTCAGCATCCACATGGCAACTTGCTCTGTGTGGCTGCTGGGTCTGCTGGATGTTGAAGTGGGAGTAGGAGGGTCTCTGGTTCTGTAGGAGGTGTCATGGGCTGAGCAGGGGATGGGAGAGGGTGAGCTCATGCATGCATCCCTGTGCAAAGTGCCTGACACGCCTGTAATGAGGATGATTGAAGGCTGAGTGCAGGATGATACAGAACAATATAAGTAAGTGGTTTTAGTGTCAGCAATCTTCAAACTTGCTGTCAAAGGGAACATTTAAACGATTTTCCTGCTACTCCAACGCATTCAGGTTATATTTATACCCAGAGAAAACTGGTGCTATAAATGTCAGGTTTGGAGAAGGGCTGGCTGCATCCATCAGAGGAGGAATTGGAAAGTAAGGAGGAATGATGTATCGCTACCAGCTGACAGACCTGTCTGGAAAGAAAATCCCTGGGGCTTGACCCATGCCACAGCATACCCCAGGCTGGGGTATCTGCCCCACACCCTTTGTGTGCACCCAGGGTGGCCAGAGCCTTTTTGGGGTGGGAAGAGCCTGAGGCATTTAGAAGCCAGCTTTTAGCAGAACACAGGAGAACTATAAAAAATGGTGAGAATTCTGTTTTGCTGGAGTGAGAATAAAAATAAAACAGATTGTAAAAAAGCCTTGCCCTGCCCACTGTCCAGAGGGCTTCATGCTTTCTTTCAGGCTTGCTCTTAGTCTAACCACGGATTCCAGCAACCCTCCACAGTGTCCCCTGGGTCTCTTGTCCCTGCCCCCAGCCCAGAAAGGCATCTGCTCGCTGCTCTTCGCAGCAGCCAGGCTGTGCATTGGGTCCCTCGCCGGCTGGCTCACTGCCCTTGGCCTGGTTCTGCCCTTTGGAAAACCCTGGAAACTTGCGCTGCCATCCCTGCGGCTGGAGGTGGGCTTGGTCCTTCTCCATCCGAGAAGACAGGCTTCATCACTTGGGTGTCTGCTCAAAGTGCTTGGCTGAGCTCCCAGCCCCAGCAGTGCCTAGGCTCTCAGGTTTTCCAAAGGGGTTTTTTTGCCCCTTCTCCTAAATTACCGCTTCCTCCCTTTCCCAGGGCATCTCCATCCAGCTCCATCCATCCCACCCCCAAAGCAAGGAGACACACTGGGGAGTATTTCAGACAGGGAGGATACTGGGGGCTGGAGCAGCACAACGTGTGCAACTGTTATGGGGGGGTGAGATGAAGGAATTGGCCCTTTCTATCCCACCAGGGATGGCCCAGAACCTGCTTTTGGGGTGGTCAGACCAAGCAGCATGTTTGTGGAGAGGGGTGAGGTACACCCTCAAAAAGCTTTATGCAGTTCCTGGGACATCTGCAGAAAGCCAGATCTTTCAGAAATCTGTTTGGAGCCTCTCAGGTAACAAGGGATGATTCTCCAGGGAATTGGGAAGGTGGGCACCCTCCGAGTTTGGATGCCTCTCCACAGGAAAGGAATCTTGGCTGCTTTTGGCCAAAGGGCCTTTTCCCAATCCTGACATCTGTGTGATGATTTTATTCATGCTTGGGCCCAACAGTAAAGCCAACAAACTGCAACTGCACTGCGCCTGGTGCATGGAGACGGCCTTTTGCTGGTCCATATGTTGCAGTTAGAACAGCATCTAGGAAGCCACGCGGCTCAGCTTTCACCGCTGACGTAAGGCAGCTCTGTAAGATGTCACATCTGACGTCAGCGCCCAACCATGGGCCAGGAGCTGCTCTCAGAGCCCAGATCCAGAACAAACTTGAGCCGATGGTTCAGCTGTTCAAAGCATTTGGTGGAATTTGCTTTTCCCCAGCAAACTTCCTGCCATCCCACGTCTTGCCTGCCCTTTTACAGCCCACGTGCGGCCGGGGTGAGGCTGGGATAAATAGCATGCTGTTGTTTGCTGTTGCAGATCTGACAGAAATATGATTGTGTGTTCAAACATAATCCAGGTCAAATTGGCACCGGCAGGTGAGCCGGCAGCACGCAGCCCTGGATAAAGGGAAGGGCTTGCTGAAATTCAGTTAATTGCTGGGTGAAAAATAAAACATAAACAAGAGGGGAAAATTGACATTCCCAAGAACCTTTCGTACATCAGCGGGAAATCGTTCCTAGTTCAGTTAGCAGGTCATGTTGACAAGTCTAAGAGCAAGAAAAGGTCAGCGCTGCAGGGTGTGTAGGAGGACGGGAGGGGATTCCAGTGGCAGATGCAATGGGAGCTCATCTCTGCCCTGAAATCTCCTCCAGCTTCGCCTTCCCCCCCCAACCATCTCTCCATCGAGCGTGTGCTGACACTTGTGCCTCCTGCCTCCGAGCCATCTGCCCTTACAAAATGCTCTGGGAACGGAGCCCGTGCACACCACTGCCAAACCCTGCGCTTTGCGAAGGCAAAACGTGGGTCTGGGTCAGACTGCATCACTGCAAGACCCTCACCTTCGGTGGTGGACCACTGGTCTTGTTCAGCCAGGCTCACTGCCAGGAGGAATCGCCTCTGCCCACCCTGGACACGTTCTGGGTACCTTGGCTGGGTATGCTGCCTGCATCCAGTCCATTCAGCAGGTAAATCCTGAATAATCAGCAAGAAAAGAAAAAAACCACAACCAAGGAAGTGAAAGGGTAACTTGTTCAGCCTGTAAGAGCTTGCTGGGGAATAAAACTCTAATTATTGGTCTAGGGGCCAAAGCAGAAAGAGATCCAGAACCAAATTCAGAATAAATGCCGAGGTCTAGAGGGCAATTAACCCCAGGGCTGTGGAGATTTCCATTTCCTGGCACCTTAGCTCTTTTTTTCCTTCTTTTTTTTTTTTTTCCAGAGAAAAAGAAAAAAAAAAGCTTTGATTCAAATCAAATTTGGTTGAGGGAAGTGGCAGCACCAGGATGTCCTATCGAGCCTTTGATAGCATCCTGTGCACAAAGGCAGCAAGGGCAGCAACATTTGCCCTTGGGCCAGCTCTAGATGGACTGATCATCATTCTGGGGTTGAAAATATCATTCAAAAACACGTCATTTTAGCGACTGTTCCCCACAGTTGTGTTGACACTACCCCTAGCAGCTGAGGTGGAGGAAGGGACAGGAGGTGGGGGACTGTTGAAGCAGCTCCTGTTAGGTGCTAGGTCCTGTCCCTGCAGCAGCACTGAGGCACGGTGGTTTCTTGGCAGACACAGTCTGGGGACAGTGTGTATCCTCATGCTTTGCCTGCCTATTCCTCCCAGCACATTTGTGGGGATGTCCCCTCTGCAGAGCAGGACACAGGACAGGCTGGGTGGCACAGCACCTCTCTCTGACAGACCCCAGAGCAGATGCCAGACCAGGCAAGTGCACACAATGTTCCCCACTCATCACCCCCCATCCTCCCACAATCTGTAGGGACTTTCTGGGCCAGGATTCATTCCTGTGTTGTTAGTAACCCTCTGTGGACTTATCTCCTATCCCATCTGCCCTTGAACCTGCGGGGGTTTTTAATCTACCCGTGTTCTCTGCACACTTTGCACTTCCCCTTCACAGGTCGAAATGAAGGCACAGCGGGGATGTCAGGAAAGCCAGCCGCTTCTTTTCTGATGCACCATGGAAATCAGAGATGGGACTGAGAAAGGCGAAGGATTCATGGAGCCTGGGAGCATTTGCATGGCATCAGATAGTGGAGGCAGCAGAGGGTGGAGAAGGAAGGTTGAAATCAGACCCTGGAGCCTCTCGCCTGGATTCAGTGTCTGTCAGGGTCAGGTTTCTGCAGTAAAAAGCAGAGAAAATTATCATTTCCCCTTCTGGAGAAGCTCAGGAGCAACTGCAGCTCCTAAGGAGAAGCACCACACCACCCCATCCCCAGCTCAGCCAAGGCTCTCCGGCTGCAGCCGGGGCAGAGGGATGCTCCAAGTCACAGTGCTCACATCCCTGCCACAGCCCTGTACAACCCTGCTGTGGGGGGCTGTGGTTGACTTTCAGGTGTTGCCAGCAAACTGAAACCACTTCATCAACATAAGGACTTTCAGGACATCACCCCACCCTGTACCATGGGAAGGTTGGGCTCCCCAGGGACACAGCTGTGGTTTCCTCAAGAGCGGAAAGGGAAGCTCATCTTACTTCCATGCCTGTTGCCCAGCTCCCAGGTAGCTGCAAGAGAAGACTGGGACCCCACAGGGTCTTCTCCTTTCACTGCTGCAACTTTGTCCCACAGCTGGGGCACTTCCAGCCACGACCAGGCAGTCCAGGTCTGCCAGACCTAAGCACAGGGACGCTGTAGAGATTAGTGTTTCTCCTGACCTGAGCAGCTCACTGAGTCTTACTTTTGTTAAGGAGAGAATGGATTAGAAAGTCATATTTCTTGCTTGTAATCCTATTTCAAAACCCTCTCTGATTCCCGTGTCCCTGAGCAGAGGGCACTCTCATCGAGCTTCTTTCCCAGCTGATACACTGGGGTGCCTCTCCCACAGCTTTGTGCACCCACGGGTGCATGCCTGGGATAGCACACGGTGTGTATGGAAACACTCTCCCTTCCCCGGGGGCTGGCACCCAGAGAAGTCTTCCCACACTGTGGATCAGCCTCAGTGATGGTGGGATCTTTGTTTCAGGCTCTGTACAAGTGTCTTGTTCTTACCCATGTCCAACCTGAATCTGTCATGCCTCTGGGGTCAGGGAGGTGTGTCTCACCCTTTCTTCGCTCACCCAGAACCTCCTGGACTTAGTTGCTTTCCCTTTTCCATCTTCCTTACCAGACACTCAGTCTTTTCTCCTACACCCTTTCCCTCACAGCAGCTGAAACACCAGGGGAGTGAAACTGGAGCAGCAGAGCACTATCCCCACCCTCTAGACACCTCTCCATCCCTCTCTGTCCAACACCACAACTCTCCAAGCGTATTCCCCTACAAGCATAGCCAACACCTGGGGCAGCTCAGTTCTTCACCAATAAGATGATGTGTGGAAGGGCTCGAATTTCCACTCATTTGCTCTATCCAAAGGGGAGACTTTGGGCTGGAAAAATTAGGAAATGTCATGTCTTCTCAGCTACAGAACAAACCACAGCATTGCTGGAATTGCAACCATTAGGCAGGATGTGTCTGCAAAGCATTTTCTTAGGCAGGGGGTAGAGCTCCTGGGACTGTCCCACAAAACTGTTCCTGCCCATATTGCTGCTCCCTTGGGACAGTAGGCTGAGACCCACAGTTCCAGGGACACAGTGTCAGGGGTGAGGAGCAAAAAACCCTTCCACACCTCTTGCCATGGACTGCAGTTCCCTTGCTCCTTTGTCTTTTTTTGTCCCATCCTATTGTTAATCCAGGGAAGGACTGGTCTCTTTTCCAGAGATCTGCCCCTGTAAGGGTGACTCAGTGATGTATGGCTGCTCATTTAGGAGAGGACACTCCTAGATGTTTTGCTAATGACAAGGCAGGAAGATGAGGTAACGGCCTTGCACGGCAGCTCACGTGTCAAAAGTCCCAGGGGTTTCTATCATCTGCCAGGTCCCCCTGGACCCAGAGCAATTGTCACGGTGAGACAGGACACCACAAAGAGAATCCCTAAGGAGATGGGGGACTGTATGAATCCACATAGATTTTTCTGGAACTCCTGCAGCAGAATGCAAATGTGACAACACTGGCGTGGAAGTTGTAAAAACCAGGGAGCTTCCCCCCATCTCAACCCTGCAAAGTCCAGTGGACCTTTCCAGCTCATCTGGGAAATCTCCTTTTCAATCCCTCTGATCACTGAGAGTGCCCCAGTGTGGGGTGGGAGACATGGAGTCTTTGCAAAAAGTGGTGGTTTCAATTCTGAACCTCATAACCCTCCCACTGGGATCCAAAGCAGGTGTGAAATACAGGATGCTGCTCATGTGTCCTGGAGCTGGGCAGGATTTACCTGACACGATGCTCTGGATGCACATTCTTTATCTCATTGACAAGATTTATAGAGGCCTTGGGATTCATTCTGTCTGTAAAATTCTGTTAAATGCAGGGATGAGTTGCACAATGCTGATTGTTTTGGAATGTATTGTGTCTGCTGGCAGAAAAATGGTCATGTCTCTTCCTGAGCCCACACAACTGACGGGTGCACTGGGACGGTGGTGAAGATGCACCAGGAGGGATGCAAGGAGCCAGGAACTCCGGTGGGGCATCTCTGGGGGCTGCACTGCCATCACACCCTGGTCCTGCTGAAGAGGGATGCATGGGCAAGGAGGGTACCCAGCTGGACACCCAGCAAGGGAGGGTGCTGGGGAGAGCATCTCTTTGACCATGGAGGAAGTGAGAGGCTCACAGTGAGCCCATCTCTGTGGCTCATTGTGAGCTCAATTCTGCAGCACGGGTGAGGACATCCATGGCAGGACGAGGGCAGATCGCCGGTGGAAACAGCTTCCTGGAGGATGGGCTGCAGGCACCCAGCTCCCCAGGCTGGGCTCATTAGCTGGCAGCCTCGGTGCTGGCTGGGGGAGGTGGCACTGGGTCTCCCAGCAGAAAGGCTCTTTTGATGGAAACAAAAAATTTTTCGCTTTTGAAAAACCTGGAGTGGGGGAACGAGCCTTGGGGTTACCATGGAAACCCATCACCGAGCCGTGCCGCAGCAGGAGACACAGCCACAGTGTCTCTGGGTTTGTGGTAGTGAAGCTGATGCGAGCACAAGCTGATGGCAGCGTGCCTCGGAGACACCCTGCGTGCCCACGGCCACCACCAGCCGCACCCCTGAACCCAGCACGAAGGCAGCCGTGCATCTCACCAGGGCTGGGGAGGTGGAAAAAGCCATCAGCTGCCTGCATGGATTCAGTTTGCCATGATGGGAAGAGGCTGAGAGTTAGAACATGACCACGCTCATCAGACCCCGGGCCACCAGCCTGGTGGGTAAACAAATCACGGCGAACAACAACAGCGAGCTGCACGCTGTAGCCTCGCTGCAGCCTGGCTCTGAGTTATATCTCGAGGAAGATCAATAGAACAAATTATACCAGCAGAACAATGCGAGAGCGCCCTGAAAACCCCAATTACCGAAAACCTAATTAATATGTTTTTAAACAAACATTATGGCAATACTTCAAACAATATTAACACGGCCACAAAAGTTTCACAAGGGCAGCAAAGCAATTTTTTTTAGCCCGTGGCAGTAGGGTGGGAAGGAACCCAAAACAAGAGTGAGAATGGAAAACAATTTCTTCGATACAGCCACAGCTGGGGAAAAGCAAGTGCTCTTTCCAGCACACAGCACAGGGACTCCCATATGCTACCCCAGCACCCTGCAGGGCTGCAGATCAATAATCCTGTAGAAAAACAGAGTCAGAGAACAAGGATTGGAGAAGGGAAAAAAAAAATAAAAATACATTGCACTGAGTTGCCCAATCCTTCTAGGAAGAACATAACCAGACAAAGGGATGCGAAGCCCAACCTTCCTGAAAGGAATCTGACCCGGAAACCTGACCTCCGAACAAACCAGTATTCTTGGAAAAAACAATGACACTTAAATACACCACCGATTGCTCCTGGGACCCCTGACGCAATGCAGGAGCTGAAGGGAAGCCTTAACCCTGCCCAGCAGCGGAAGCCACATGCCCCAGCGCAGCTGGAGCCGGGATGCTGACATGCAGCCCTGCACACCTCCAGGATGCCATCCTGGCCCGTGGAGCTGGACGCGTCCCTGGGGGCAGCAGCGCAGTGCCAGGGTGCAGGCAGCTGGAGTGACCCTGCCTGAGCGACAGCACCGATGAGCAGCCCCGCAGCAGATAGTGTAATCCATTAAAGTCCAATTGGATCCCTCCCTGGGAACAAACCAGCAGCCACATCTATAGCCTACAGATGTTCAATTGCTAACAGAGGGAGGTCTTTGCCTGCTTCAGAGATTGTGAAAAAAATAATTAAAAAAATACAATTGAAGGAACTGGTTGAAAATCATCCAACAGCACTGAACCTGTGCACTGATCCAGCAGGCATGGGATAAAAATGAACAGGTCTAGGGGCTGACAGGAGAAGGACCCCCAGCCTGGCACACTGTGCCGACACAGATGACTGCCCACCCTGCAGAAACACGACCATCCCCCCAAAACAAAGGGCTGCTGCATGCCAGCAAGGTGATGAAATTGCTAGGTGAATGAGAAAGCTGGAGCAGTGCACCTTTCAGGGCTGCTGGTGAAAACAACCCTTTTGGGTGGCTCTTGGAAAGCTACCAAGCTTTAGGATAGAGGATGATAGAGACCTCAGCCTGCATCACACAGGTGGCTCCTCGGGGTGCTTCTGCCTTGCACTGCAAGGAGGGGTTAGGTCAGAAAGAAGGCAGGGGCTTGGTGTAATCCTGCCCAAAAAGCCTGCTGCAGAAAGTATTCATCAGTGCAATTTGTTGTCCTGTACTGCATGGACAGAGAGATGTATTAATACGGGCAGAAAACCATCACAGCAGCCCTGTCCCATGCAGTGTCCTCCTGATTTGTGCAAGAACCACTGCATGGCATGCAGGCACCAGAGCAAAAACGCTTTGTGTAGGAGAGGGGGAGACACACAGACCTGGATACACACCCATACGGAGCTTTCAGTGCAACCATTTCACATCAGGGAAAAAACAACCCCAAGAGCTCACTGAAACTGAGCCCATAGTGGATATACACAGGATTTCTTGTGGATGCTGCCTGGGAGCGTTCACAGGAGGATGCAGGAATGGATAAAGAAGCTCAGACCCAATGCCCACCTAGTGCAGGTGCTATTCCTGGGGTATAAACCAAGTGACATGACTTTCCCCAACCCTTCTGGTCCTGCCATGTGGCACGCAGACACTTCTTGAGACAGTCATTGTGCTTTGTGCTCACTCAACTCAGCCAATTTTTCTCCCAAGAATTTCTCTAAAGGCTTTTAACATTGCCATGCATTTTTCAGACCGAGGGTGGATTCTGCGGGTAGGGAGGGAGGATCCTGGAGGAATATCATGTTGGTGGCCTGGGCTGTCAGCCGAAATGGGGTGATGGCAGTTTAACCCTTGTTGGGAGTCGTCTGTGAATCTCCGACCCAGTAAGGGTGCATTTGTCGCTGCAATACAGAAGAGCAGCAGTAGGAGGGTCTCCAAGAGGGACTTCACTGCCCATGGCCTGGAGGAATGACCTGACTTCTGAATTATTTGTGGCACCTCATATGTTTTGGAACCATCTTGCAAGACTCCCTTTTCAGTGTGACGCAGGCTAGTGACTGATGTTTTGGAAAGTGAATGTCTTTTTGTGCAATAAAATTGCTATTGCTGCTAACCTTCACAGCCAAGCAAGCAGCCTGGCTCTTCCATGAGCCCACCAGAAAGCAATAGTTTTCTTCTAGCTTACCACAGGGGCTGGTTGTAGGATGAAAACTCATCAGCTCACAGGCATGTCCCACCATCACTGCACCTCCGGTCTCCTGGCAGGGTGGTCATTTAGATGAAGCCAAACCAATGCTGTACCCAGAGTTTATTTTTTTGTCAAGCTAACATGCTGTGTTCTGCTTTTCCTTGTGCTGGGGTTTTTCCTCTTTCTTCTGCCTATCTGCCTACAGAGCTTGGATGAGAAGGGACACAGGAGGGGAGGTGTCCTGCAGCCCACTCTAAGCCTCCAACCTGTTTTCATCATCTGGACTCCCTACTCAATGCCAATGTGGCAGACAACAGGTTCTTGGCTCCCCTTCTCTCTTGATGGTCCTGGCCAGTGCATGGGACTACCCAGGCCCCGGAAATCTCATGTTTTGTGTCATCTGCCCCATTTCATCCCATTCCAGCCCTAGGACTGTCTCCCACAGCAGGAGACCAGGGCTAAGCTCCCACCTTTACCCAGCTACCAGAGACAGGCACCTACCTTCCCCAACTCTTGGTGCAGCTTCTACTTGCACCTGAATCTGTTGGTCCCTGCCACCCACGGGGTCTCCATTCATCACACCCACCTACGCTCTCTCTGGTGCTGTAAACTGCAGAGCCCTCAGAGGAGGCAGCCCAGGGCAGGTGGTGGGGAGTGCATTACACACCTTGTACACGAGGGACTCGTGCGTGTCCAATACAGAGGAGCCGTCAGGCAGTTAATTAGACCCAGCGCTGTGCTCCTGCTGAAGTCTATTAACAGGGTTTTAGCCGACTGCTCCCTGTTTGGGATAACTGATGTGAGAGGGGTGGGAGAGAGGCAGCAGGAAGCCCCAGAAAGGAGGATTTGTGCTCTGACTGCTGTGGGGGAGTGAAATCGCACGCTGTTCCTCGCCGGGGTTTCTCCGTGGCAGAGCGTCTTATTCATCTCCTTCCCTCCTGCTCACAGAGTGGTGTCCCAGGCGAAGCAGGAAGCAGCTGCAGCCCGGGATTACCTGGTCTGATTCAGTGCCCTGATAAAACCCAGCTCCTCTGCAGCCCTCGGGGAAGAGGAAGGAAGCAGCACAATAGCCCAGGGTCGGAGGAAGGGTCCGCACAGGAAGACACCCCTCCCTCCTTCCTATACCTCGCCTTGCGTCTTGGGACGCCCTTGAGCGGCCCCTTCCCTTGGCCGCGCTGGAGGAAGGGGATGTGTCTCGGCTGAGAACCGAATTGCTGCTCATTTCCCTGCGCGCCTGCGGGGATGATGCCCCCCGGGGCACAGGCGAGCGGCTCATCCTTGAAGCACCCCGAGCAAACGCCCCTCCACGAGCAGCCAAAGGACGCCGGGAAGCTGGTGGGGCAGGAAGAACCTTTGCAGGGGGTCCGGAGCAGAGGCAGGCAGCGAGTGCTGCTGGTGCTCTGAACGGGGCTGTGTGCCCCTAGATCACGGCTGCTCAGCTGGCGGAGAGGGACTGAGGAGGAAACACGAAGCATGAGGAGGTGGTGCAGCACTGCGGGACACGTCCCACCTCCTGTAGGTCGGGCTGCTGGGGTCCCCCGGAGCCCCTGCCCGCAGCCTGGCAGGCTATGCACAGACAGAAGCCAGAGCTTTCACACGCTCCTCTCCTCATCCTCCCTCTTTGCTTCCCCTGCCCCTCCCTCACAGGCTCCCATTCATGTGGATCTGCAAGTCTCCCTCTCTGCTGCCGAGCTGCCTCCAGGCCCCCCCCCCCCCCCGCCCCCGGCTTTGTGGAGATTATTACTTTTCAAATTTCCTCTTAAGCAATGGCAAACCCACCGGAGAAAACACAGCACTCCAGGTAGGGAGCCTGCTCATCTCCACGCAGGTTTCAGAGGTTCGCAGAATCGCAGGGGTTGGAAAGAGCCTCCAGAGCCCATGGGGTCCAACCCCCTGCCAAAGCAGGGTCCCTAGGACAGGTCACACAGGTCAGTGTCCAGATAGGGCTGGAATCTCTCCAGAGAAGGAGACTCCACACCCCCTGGGCAGCCTGTCCCAGGGCTCCCTCACCCTCACTGGGAAGAAGTTCTTCCCCAGATTGGTGAAGAACTCCCTGTGCTCCAACTTGAGGCCATCACCCCTTGTCCTGTCCCCACAGACACTGAGAAGAGGCTGGCCATTTACCCCTGTGTCCCACCCTTCAGATATTGATAACCATTGATCGGATCCCCTTTCAGCCTTCTTTTCTCCAGGCTGAGCAGCCCCAGGTCACTCAGCCTGTCCCCATAGGGGAGATGCTCCAGGCCCTACATCATCTCCTCAGCCTCCTCTGGACTCTCTCCAGGAGATCCCTGTCCCTTTTATCCCAGGGAGCCCAGCACTGGACACAACACTCCAGGTGGGGCCTGACCAGGGCAGAGTAGAGGGGGTGGATCCCCTCCTATGACCTGCTGCCCACACTCCTCTTGATGCCCCCCAGGATCCTGTTGTCTCAGCCCCCAGGGCACACTGCTGGCTCATGGCCACCCTGTCATCTACCAGGACTCCCAGGTCCTTCTCCGCAGAGCTCCTCTCCAGCAGGTCACCCCCAGCCTGTACTGATTCCAGCAGTTATCCCTTCCCAGGGGTGAGACTCTACACTTGCTTTTATCAGCCCTCTCCTGGTTTCTCCCTGCCTGGCTCTCCAGCCTATCCAGGCCTCGCTGAATGGCAGCACAGTGTTCCTGTGTGTCAACCACTCCTCACAGCTTTGGATCATTACTGAGGGTGGACACTATTCCCTTTCCCAGGTTTCCTTGTGAGGAATCTACCCTGACTTCCCCTCAGCTCCCTCGGTGGAAACTCAGACAGGGTGCTCTCCCAGATAGCTCCCAATAAAGAGTATCAAACAGGAGGGAAATACAAAAGGGGAAAAATAAAACCTCCCATTGCATCACTGAGGTGGGAGCATCACCTGCCTGAACGTGAAGAGGAAGGAACAGGGAGAACAGGCAGATTCACCTGCTCTGTGTCTGCACGAGTGGGAAGTGATGAATCAGGAGGTGCTGTCCTGCACAACCCCCCCTTGCCCTGACCTGCTCCTGCCTCGAGACACAGATGCAGCCTGTGGTGGAGCAGTGTTGCTGCCTGTGGGAATCTCCAATTGCTTCCTGAAGCGTGCTCGGATAAATGGCATCGTGGGAATTTGCAGGAGGAACCCGAGGACAAGCTCAGCCTGGCTCTCAAAGGCTTGGCTTTCCTGGGATCGTCGCTGGAGGACTCAGAGGACATGTCATTATCCACTACAGAAAGCCAGCAGATATTTGCTGGTATTCACCCATACGTTCAACCCCATCAGATTCCCTTTCCCCTGGGATGGTTCTGGCACAGCGGTTGTTTCCTGTTTGGAGCGGGAACAGAGGATGGGTGGGAGGTACGTGCAGAGCATCCCAGCCGCCCTCCTCTGCTCCTGCCCCACGGCCTTTGCTGGGGGATGGCAGCAGTTCCTTCTGAGGAATCTGAGGTACTGAATGTTTACATCTGTTTCCTCCTGCGGCGTGTGTACAAAAGCACCCTAAACCAGAGCCCACAGGACAGCCTTTTGCAGGGAGGCATCCTACGCTACAGGCTATTCACCATCAAGCACAGCCATAGCAGAGGGCATGTTCATTCCAAGGACATGTGACCCTACTCTCAACCTCTTCCACTCCAAATCCCTTCTGAACCCCTTCCCAACCCATCCCTACCCCCTGCTATCCCCCCTCCTTGCTCCAGGATGGACCAGCTGGTTTTCCTTCTTTCCCCCAGAACATCCCCCACAGCAGTTGCTTGCTTTGACATCCGAGAGTTATTTAATGTATGTTTTGCTTCTTGTAAATGCAATTTGGTGGCTAGAAATGGGGAGGAAACCACGTGAGCAGCAGCATCCCTGCGGACCTCTGGCAAACGTTCAGCCCCTTCCCTGGCGCTCCAGGGACTTGGGCTGCTAGCAAGGCAGCCGGACGCTCAGAGCATCTCTGCCATGCAAGAGTTAATTGCTGGTGCAGAGCCTCTGCCCATCCCCACAGACACCCTGTGCCTGGCACCTCATCACCCCCCTGTCCCATGGCACTCAGGGTTCAGGAGGAGAAGCGGGATGAGGACTGAGAGCATTGCTTTTCCCAAACCAACAGCACTGAACTTAGAGGCAGATTAATTTAGCGTGAATGAAATGCTATTGCAACACAAATGCCCTGCAGCTATAGGGACCAGGCATTCCTCAAGCTTCTCTGTTGGGTTTTTTTGTGGGTTGTTTTGTTGCTGTTTTTCTTTTCCAGAGAGAATGTTAGTCAAAGCAGAGCAGCCATCGACATGGGGGTGCTGCTGTGCCAAGGGGTACAGGGGTCAGCCAGAGAGCTGGGACCACTTGGGCAGCATGGGGGATAAGGGAGGCAGAAAGCACTGGAGGGTCACTCAGAGAGCCTGGGAGAGGGTCTGCAGGCGGTCCCTGGTGAGAGCTGTGTGAGGAAATGAGAGGCAGGCAGACAAGCGATGCTGCCAATAGCTATTACTGCAGCTCGTAGTGCTAACGCAGGGTGGGTGGGGGGGGGGGGAAGGAATGCGATCCCCAGATGATCTGGGCTGATCCAGCCTGAGTAAGCAGGAGGAGAAGGGTGCAGGCTCTGCCCCAGGGTATGTGCCACAGGTTCACCCTGCTGCAGGGCAGAGCCCAGCTCTGGGTCGTTTCTGGGTGGCTGTAGAGCTGCATGCGTTACCGCTCCCTTCTATAAAATAGCCAGCCCACAGCACAGCGCAAGGCAAACATGGCACGCAGCGCGAGCGATGGACCTGACAGCCAAGTGAATATCACTGCAAAACAACCACACACAGCTTCCAAAGCGCCGTCCGAGTGGGCTCACGCTGGCGCTGAGACAGCCAGCATCTTCCCAGTCTGGAACAGGGGGCTGGCTCTGTGTGCTGAGCTGCAGTGTGCTCAGAGGAGTTAGCTGAGGATAGACGAACCATAAGCAGCTGTGAAGATTCACTGATGGTCCAGGAGTATGAGGAAGACCAATTTTCCAGCACACACATCTGTCAGGCAGGAGACCCATGGATCAACATGGTGCATGCACTCAAAATGTCACCCTATAGCCCTGCTCTCAAAACACCACCCAAAAATATTTACCTTAGGGTCAAACAGTGTCTCTGAAGGGATGAGTCAAGACCATCACTGCAGTTTCAGTGGACCAGGAACCATAGGTGCTTTCCCACCCTCCCTCTGCATCCCATGGAGGCTCATCCCTGCAAAGGCACCGAAAGAGTCTAAACTGAGCGTGGGGAGGGAGGACACTGGAGGGGACAAGCGTGAGAGACTGGGAGCAGCTATTCAGAGTGCCATGCCCAGTGCGCTCCATGGGCAGCAGCCCGAGCATACCAATTTGTCCAGTGCATAATTAAAACCTGGAACTCGTTGCCCTGGAAGGTGGTGGGGGCCAAAACCATAAACAGATCTGAAACGAGATCAGACAAAGCTGCAGCGATGAACATGACGATCTGGGTACAACTTCCAGTTCCGAAAGCTCCTGAAATGCTGTTCACAGGATGCTGGGGGAGAGCTGAGAGGAGAAGGACCTCTCTAAACCTCTTTTTTTTTTAACTTACACCTCTGCATCCTCTCACATCTATCTGCAGGCTGACCACTGGGCTGCACCAACCTTTGGCCTGAGCCGGCGCGGCCGCGTTATGCTCTTGCGATCTTAATGCACTTGGCCGTTCTCACGCCTGCTCCGTGTGAGAGCTGCTCTCCTCTGGGAGCTTTCCCCTCCAGCCTGCTCAGTGTGCTGGAGAGCTCAGAGCGGGGATTGCATCAGCCCCAGCGTGACCGTGACGCGTGCTGGGCTAGGCATGGCTGCTGCAGCAGAGGCAGTGCCACCAGTACCGGCTCCACGCGAGAGGCCGGGACCCTCTGAGGCATCCTCTTTGGTCATGCACACTGCTATAGCCACCAGGCTATCCTCTCACGTGCTCAAAGTGAGGATTCAAATGCAGAGAAAAATATTGGAAGAGTTGCAGAGGGATGGGGTTTGCCAGACCAGCCTGGAGGGGAGGAGAGGGATGTGACCAGCCTTCCCGTCCCTGAAGGGAGCAGAGGAACAGGAGGGGAATCAACTTTTTAAAAGGGTAGATAAGGGCAGGACAAGGGGGATGGATTAAAGCTAAATGAAGGAAGATTTAAACTGGATATTAGGGGAAGTTTTTTACAGAGAGAGTGGTGAGGGACTGGAACAGGCTGCCCAGAGAGGGGGTGGGTGCCCCGTGTCTGGGGGTGTTCCAGGCCAGGTTGGATGGGGCCCTGGGCAACCTTGTGTAGTTCCAGGCCTGAGGTTGGTGTCCCTGCCTGTGGCAGGGGGGTTGGAGCTCTGTGACCCTTGAGGTCCCTTCCAACCCAGGCCATCCTCTGAGTCTATGATTCCATGATAAAACAGGGAGCACTGAGGTTGCAGAACCCACCAGTGGCATGAAGATAATTTGTGAAGGCAAAAAAAACCTGACTGTGAGGAGCTGCCAAATGCTGTCGTGGGACTGAGTGCCTGGGCCAGAAAAATGACCCAGTGGCATTTGACTTTGGTGGAAAGTAACATGCAGGGGAGACGAAACCATCTCACCTCAATGTGCCAAGGACGGGGAAGGGACCTTGGAGGAATAGCACCTGCTTTTGGGAAAAAAAGGAAATAAAATCAGCTCTATCCAGGACGGTGGCAGGAAAACAAAGGCAGTGATGAGAGGCACCATGAAAGAAATGCAAAGCACAACACACGGCTTTTGTTTGTCACTTTATAAATTAAAAGTGGAGCCAGCTTTGAAGGGCTGAGCAGGAACGAGGTGGAGGACTCACACATTGCGTGGGAAAGACAAGCAGCAATAATTACCCAGAAGTCAGAGTTTTAGAGCAAGTGTTTTAAAAAGCTATGTATTAAAATGTACGTAATGTGACCAGAACTGGACCAGGACCTGGCACATTGATGACAGGCACGGTCCCCATCCCTAATGGAGCATACAAACAGGAGGGAATGTATGTATGGTCCTTCCCAGACCATTCTTGCTCCTCATTCGACTTCGTGGCCCAACTCCCTCCCACCTGTAAAAAGCAATAATTTCTTTCCTATTTTTCAACTGGGAGAATTACCAGTGTCAGGAATTCCCTTTTCTGACCCATAACAGGTTCATCTCCCAATGATTCTCTGATGAGGGGCATTGCCCAAAAGTGGTTTGAAAATCCTAACAGCTTATATTGACCAGATCACCCCTGTGCACATATTGATCCCTTCAGTGAACATTAATGGATTTCTGATGCACGATTTCCTCCCACAGAAACTGAAGCAACTTTCTCCTATTACATCCTATTTATTCCCAATAGCTCCATTCTTTGTTACAATTTGTACCTATTTTCTTGACACAGAAGTCTGACCTGCTGCTCTGTAAGAGTCTACATCCCACTTAATACTCAAAAAAACCCAACTGAACACCACAAAACCCATAGTGTCACATTTGATACCTTCCCTTGCTTTACCACAGAGGCCATTTGAAGCTACAGGTTGTGTAATACAGTCAGCAGATGGGAAATATCATCTTTTCTTTCAGTACGATTTTTGGGGTGAATCTTCCTGGTTCTGGGAGCTCCTATTTGTGCCACCAATTTACTCTAACTTCTCTCCTCTAATGGAACCTCCATTTGAATCAATTACTTTGTTTTTTCTAATATCAGCTTGGGACTTTTCCTGAGGCTAAGCCAGCTTTGGGGAACTGTCCCTCCTTTCTCTTTAGTTTCCACCTGACTCTTCTAGCTGAATCCTTCCTCCTCCCTTTTTCCCTGGACTGGGTTTCTCTCCTGCCAGCTCCAGTATCTTCTCTGGATTTATAGCCTGACTGTGTTCTCAATTAGCATGTTCCTTCCAGCTTTTATGGCTTCCAAGTCACAACATTTTCAAGACTATGGCAACATATTATAGACTGTACATGTAAAATAGGTATTAACTGCATCTATATCTTCCCAGGCTCATAATTTCCATCTTCTGTTGAGTGCTCCAAAGACTACACAAGACTTGGAGGCAGACATGACTTTAGACCTTCCCTGGTGCATCCTGGTGAACAAAAGACCCTCCTGCCATTCACCCCGCTCCCTCACTCCTCTTGTGTGACTGTACTGAGACGGAATAAACACAGGTGCCCTTCCAACACCTTCCCTTCTGCTTCCCTCCTCCTCCTCAAGACCTGTGCAAGGCTGCAGAGCCCTGGTTAGATCTGTTCCTCTCTCAAGGACAACTCTTCCAGGAGAAGGTGAATGTGGTGGGAAGATGACTTGCCAACTGCTGACCAGCATGCCTGGACACCCTCAGCACCCATAACTAGGCTGCCACGGAGAGAGGAAATGAGGATTTCAATTGGAAAGGCATCCCTGTGGCTCTCCTGGCTCCCCCCATGAGGGGCTTTGGGGCAGAGCAGCATCAGCAGGCACTAAAGGGACAATTTGGGTTTCCCCTCAGTCTTTGTTGTTGGGTCTCTTCTAAACAGCCTGCCTGCAAAGGGCCAGTTCGTGAATGCAGCTTTTCTCCTGCTACATCTCCTTCCCTCTCAGTGCCCAGCTTTATTAGTTCATGAAATGAAGCTGAACATCCCTTAGGAAAAGACTGTAAACCCTGCCTGACTCACTGACTTCCCCTGCTGTAAACTGGGGTTGTGTGACCCAGCGAGCGCGTGGCTTGATGGACCATTCCAAGACTAAAGAGATAAATGCCTGGTAGGATTTGCCACTCTCTCCTCACTGCAGCACCTGAAGCGTTGTCTGCTGCGGTGGGGAAGGAGCAGCATGTGAGACCTCACACTGACACCTGATGTGAGGCTCTTTGAGACCCCAGACTTGCAGTGTGTACCGTATTTAAAGACCTTGCCTTGGTGTCTGAGCAGAGATGGAGTGCAGCAGGAGCCTAGTCAGTCCCTCTCCTGAGGGTGCCCTCCACATGAGGACAGGTGGCTCAAGCAACCACTCTCCCTATAAGCCCAACTTAAATCTGAACATGACAAAACTCAGAAATCCCACACTATTGGAAAGGCAAAGCCACCTGATTAATTCAGAGCTTGTAAATAAAACCAGAGGCTGCAAATAAACCTCATTTATGTGATTCCCAGCAGCCCTTAAGGGTGAGCAGCAGGCAGCGAGGATGATATGGAAATGGCAGGGAAGCTTTCAGGAGGAGCACGACATGCACTTTGGCAAGGTGGGATGACAGGATGGCTACGTTGAAGCTCGTGGCTTTTATTAAACCATTTGGACATGGGGAATGAGAGTGAATGTCTTGTGGTGTTAGTTCTGCTCCCAAGGCATTCGAAAGAATAATAGCACTGATCTTGGAGGGATTTCAAGAAGCTGAAATTAGAATGAATGGTGTTTTTAATTTGGACTAACGAGCTTAAAGAGCAAAATGAAAGACTCCCAGCAATTTTGCAGAGTCAAGACACTTAACACTAAGCTGAGGAACATCAGAATCTGATCTTTGCAAGCATTTTCCATCTTACATACAGAAAGAGCAAACAAGCCCCAGCGTCTGATTCAGATTAAATAGTTAATTATTGCTGCTATTGTCGAACCCTGACAGTGTAGCAAATCAGTGATGTATGAGAGAGAAATAAAGCCAGCCTGGCTTTGCACAGACTGCGATGCAAGTGAGGATACAGGGAGCACCAGAGACTCACAGCATCGCAAGCGTATTTATTAGTGTCATCTCACTTCTCCTGAGATTGACAGAAGATGGGAATCTTTAGCATGGACTTGACTGGAGTGAGATGATAGCCTCAGGGCCAAGCACAGGGTGAGTGTTAATAAAAAAATAAAATAAAATTTTTAAAAAAAAAACAACCCCACAGGAAATGCCCAGATTTATTGGGATGGTCACCTGCTCTGCAAAACTCACTCCAAAGCTGCCTGTGGTAGATAAACCCTGAGGGATTTGCTGGACGGTGACATTGTCTCATTCTGAGCAGTCACACTGGTATTAAGTTAAAATTAAAATACCTATTGCCTTGCAACCGCAGACTTCAAGGTTTGCTTGGAGAGCATCTGGCTGTATTATCTAAAAAAAAAAAAAAATAAAAAAGAAAGTGCAATTACAATTGCAGGAGATGTCTGCAGCAAGGTGCTAAAAAGACAATAAAACATCCCTGGCTGTGTCAGAAAGCCTACCTGTGTGGAAGAAGGTCCACCAGCTCCCTCTTTCCTGAGAACCACCTGCTGTTTGGGCTTGGAGAATGGAAAAAAGGAAGAGATTGGTGGGGGCTTTGGTTCCCCTCACTCGTGGCTGCTCCCTCTTGATCCTGCATTAGTTCTGTCTCCCACACGCACGTGCAAATCACAAGTGTGTGCAGGGGAAAGGGGCCAGTCCCAGGTGCCTGCTGACTACCATAAACATGGCACAAGTATCAGCAGGCTGGTTTGGGGGGGAGGGGGATTGTCCCTTTGGAGAATGATTTGATATTGCTCCCAGCTGATGCTGTCCAGGGGAATATTTAATTGTTCTTCCCACGGAGGCTGAGCTAAGTTTCATGGGAACATCCAGCACATTCAGCCAGGGCCCACTGGTGCCTCTTCCCACCTTTTGTGGGGTGGAGCAGATTTGTTCTGCTGCTGCTGGGAAGAGACACAGCCGCCCTTGGCCAAGGGAAGAGACCTGCCAGAGCTCAGCACTGCTCCCAGCTCCTGCCTGGAACAGCACATGGAGGAGCAATGCCTGCCCCACCCTTTGTCCCCAGACCTGGCCACTGTCCCTCTCTGCCCCAAAGAATCCCCCAGCTGGCCTCTTTGGCATGATGGGGATGAGGCATATCCCAATTTTTTATGATATAACACTGACTAAACTGTAGCTGAAAGCCACTCATTTTCCTCTGAGCTCCATCTGCATCCCTGCTAGAGCTTCCTCTTTCCCAAACCCATCGACTCTGCTTCGCTCTTCCAAACCCCAGTCACCAGGACATGTTGGGCACAGGGCATCAGAGGAGGGGATGTGCATGGAGCCACGGGCAGCGGCCTGCACTTCCCACCTTAGGGGACGGCAGCAGCAGAGATCCAGCTGCACGCTGGAGTGGGAACTGTGCTCCTGCACGGGATGCCACCACACTGATGCAGAAACCCCTCTGTTTGCTCCAGCATCCTTCCTCTCTACGCTCCCAAGCCCTCCTCCAGCCAGGAGCATGCACAGCACGCCACAGCGTCCCTCCTGCTCGAATCCCACTGGGAGATGACATCAAGGTAAGGGTGGGGAGCCGGGCGGGCTCTGCCGGGCTCTCAGGGCCAGCAAGGCGGGGAGGCTTGAAACAATCCAATTTAGCAGGCGCTGCTCACAGGGACATGAATAATGGGAAGTTGATGCTAAACTGGAGTCATAATTTTCATACCAGTGCAAACAGATCCAAATTGTGATAAAAGGTTTTCATCTGCGGAGGCTTGGAGAGGCCCCTGTGCTCTGATTTACTGCGCCTCTTAATGTCGCATCTGACAGCACTTTGCAAACAAAATGTTCTGGCCATAAACTAGCAGGAGAGTGAGTTAGTGAGGCTGGGGGAGGGGAAGGGGTGAGAGAAAGGGGTGGGAGAGGGGTAAAGGGGGTGTTGTTATTGCACCGTATCCCAGCAGTGTTCAGTGACTTACCCGCGAGGGCAGCAGCAGAGCCTGTCGCAAGGGATGGAAGATGAGACCAAAAACAGAGAGGAATCCAGAAGCTCAAAGGGAGGCACCCAGCTCTTCCTGCCAACCTCCACAGGAGCTGCATGTCCAAACGTGGATCTGGACCATCCCCATCCCTGAGAGCAGACCAAGGGTATTAGTACCGGCTCCTGCTCTCCCGAGCCAATGGAGACCTGGGGCAAGGGACCCAGCTGCTTTGCCTGTGAGGATTCATGGGTCAGCAGGGACACACAACAACCAGGGCTGCTTCACCCGCCCTTCTCCACCACCTCCTCTGTGCCTATGGTGCCCCATCCTCTGCCCTTGACACCTTCCCCTTCTTCTGCTAGGGTTCCTGACCCCAAGTCTCGCGTCTCCAGGGGCAAAAAACCCCCTCCAGACCAAGAGAGATAAAGCAAGAGAGATCAGGAAGTCCACCAGGAGAGGTGGACATCTTGCCTCTTGCTTGGAGAGGGCTGTCTTCTGACATGATGCCCCTTCTCAGACCCAGACTTGGCCAGCTGAGAACTCTGCTGCTGGGAGAAAGCTGGTTTCAGCAAGTGTGAGATGCTTCAGGTCCTGGGCTGGAGTCTGGCAGGGGTGCTGTGTTAATTGGGAATATGGGTAAAGAAGCAGGAGCTGCAGGCTGATGGATCACAGCCCCCAGGCATCTGAGCACGCAGGCTGCTACGTTTTGCACCAGTGGAAGCTTTCTCAGCCTGCTTGGCTCCTTTCCCAGATATAATGAGCTGCAGTAATTGAGCCCGGAGGTCAAAAATGTGCAGCTCAGTGTTGCCAGAGTGTAGAGGGCACTGTCTTCTGCGCAGGAAAGGCTTGGCGAAGGTGATGTCTTGTCTCCATGGATATTTGGATGTTGAGCAGCATGGGTGGTGCTGAAATGACCAAGGAACCTTCTGAGAACAGCAGTGCCAGGCAAGCCGGCCAAGCACAGAGTCAACATGTGGCTGGTGCTCAGCTCTGGCCACAGCGCTGCCTGGGCAAGCACCACATCAGAGCGGTGCCAGCAGGTCCCTAGGCTCCAGCCTGTGGCTCCAAGGTGCATGCAGGGGCTGTGTCACCTGGCTGGCAGGCAGCTGGAGTGAGGGGGCTAGCAGGGAGAGCAGGCAGCCCACCCGCATTGTTTCCACTTCCCCTTCTCTCCCTGCCAGCTCCAGGGGAAGATGGGATCTCATCCAGCTTTTGTTGTGCACAATGCTGGGCTAGAGCTCAGCTCTGCTATCAGGCTCAGCTTCCCGAGTCAGCAGTGAGGAGCAGGCGATGGCTTGTTCGACCTACTTGAGGACAAGAGAACTACATACTCAGCAAGAGGGAGTAGGTCTCCACTGGAGCCAATTCCATGCTGAAATTCAATCAGATGAGTCCCTTGGCCCTGGATCATGGCTTTTCTTCCTCCTCAAACCTTGCGACCCAGTTCAGTGTGATTTGCTACGCCTTTCCTTGATCTCTCAATCACCTGTCCCTTCCTTTACGGCCTGGCCAGAACCTCCTGCCAGGTGAACATCATCCCTTTTTTAAAACATTGAGATGTTGTCTCGTTCAGAGTTAGTCCAGAGCTGAGGTTTCTGGAGGGTTCCCATGCTCCAGACCCGTGACATACCAGAAAGCATGCAGCCTGCTTAGCGAGTGACCTACCCAGCAATACTGTGACTAAGCACTGACACATTTGTCATCTGAGCTGCCTCCTGTCCCCTGGGAAAAGTAAATGACATTATTGTAACCTGGGTGGTTAATACCAGGCCCTCCTCCCCCTGCATGTGCATTGACAGTCAAACAAGCATGTTCTTGATGACATTCCCGGCAGCACATCCTCGCTCCAGAGGACTGATCCCTGTAGCCATTCATAATGTGCCTGAAAGCAAGCAGGCTGGGATCTGCTGCCCCATCTTTATGTGTCAGGCCATGCCCGTGCTGAGGAAGCACCATGCTCAGCAGGGGAGGACAAATGAATGAAAATACTCCAGGCGAGCAGCCTGCCTTGGGTCCCTCTGCCTGGAGCATGCCCCTCTCTCTCAGCAGCAGCAAAATACTCCTCCGCGTCAGACCTTGTCCCCCAAGCTGTGTCCTCCATGACTGCGTTCAGTGCCCCAAAACAACCATGGTTTTCAGTGCCAGGGTTTGGAGTTTTGAAGGCTGCACAGCCATGCCTAAGAGCCAGGTACCACCACACTCAAAGTGACTTGGGAACCAAGCACATAGGCTTCCTCTGCTGTGAATAAGGATGAGCAGCACTGCAGATGGGCACTCCCCAACCTTGGCCAAGCAGAAGAGATCATGGTTTCAAGCCCTGCTACACTGCTAGGGATAATGCTTTCCAGATGTGTAATCTGGTGGTGCCTCCAGACCTGTTCTTCTATTCAATCCAGTAGTGAAAGAGTGGTGGACCTGACTATTGATTCTTTTCACCAGCTTGCCTCTACTAGCAGGCCCTGGGTGGGAGACAGGAGTCGCCAGAGACATTTGGGTTCAGGTAGCCCTCCACATGATACCTACTGACCAAAGCAGTGCGTTGTGGCTGAGCTGATAGCTAGGGCACCCTGGAAAGCAAGGGTTTTATTTCAGGGACTGGAGCTTTTTAATACCCCTGCAGTACATATTGCCCCTAACAGCAGGTATTCACAAGGCCAGAGGTGTTATCATCTGCTGGGGCAAGGAAAAGCACATCCTGTCTTCAAAGCCAGCCCCATCAGCGAGTGCATCAGAGCTGATGGTACCGGTAGACACACTCGTACAGCTCATGCCAAGCTCACATCCCCCTCACCTAGGGACCAGGCTGCTTCGGCTGTTGTCAAAGCAACAGCAGCTGTTCTGCAGCTTCTCCTGGCAATAAAGTTTTGCACTGAACCTCAACACCAGTTACATGTACTCCCAGCCCAGATGCTTTCATGATATCTCCTTCTCGTGTTACTGCACAGAAGAGCCAGCACACGTGGCTGCATAAAGCATGTTTTCAATTGCCCCCGGTGAGAAACCTCACAGCAGAGATCATCAGGCCAGGAAAAACAACCCCGTTCACCAGTTAATTCCCCCTGTAAACCACACCACGATAACACAGGGCAGATCATACTTTAGTGCCAGCTGCGTTCCCCACCTGCACACTGCTTGACGCTGTGGGAAGTCAGAGGTGATTGAACCAGCTTCTTGGAGTCAGTTGAGTTTCAAGCACTGAGTTTCATTTCACTGCTGAGGACGTGGCAAGTGCTTGGTGTGGGGACTTGTTTGTGCACCAGTTGGGGCTGACAGCTAATGCAGGAGTTCCCCATCACAACAGCACCCTATGGCATTGCTAGAGATGGGAGTTAGATGTCCTGTCCTCCTGCCACCACCTGCAAAAAGCTTTTGCTCCTCAGGGTGCTCAGGGTGCTTAGGTGCCTGTGGTGACCGTGACATGAGGGGACTTGGCCCAGTGTGAATAGTCTTGTGTAAATAGCCTTACTGAACTCCCTTCTGCAGTAAAACCTGCAGCCTACATGGACATGGGCATCTCATGATCAAAAAAACATTTCAGAAAATCTCACAGCCCTAGATGGGAAGCATAACCAGTCTTGCAATGTCTTTGCATCAAACCCAACCACAGCAGAGGTCCGGGTGATGGGCTCATCGCTTCCCCCAGCCTGTTGTTGATGTCCCTGGGGATAGTGCACCAGGCAGCTTGGAGCAGTGTGGAGAGCTGCCAGCCCCGATGGCTAAAAGCTTTGCTGTGGGGAAAAGGGCGCATGTCTACAGGGAGCAAAGCAAGCACTATCTTGATTTTGGGGTAATTCATGCTGGTTAAACTGGAACAGCTGCCTTGTCTCCAGGTCCTGCTCTGTTCTTTCCTAGTGCCTCTGCCCCTCCAGCCCCTGTGCCCCTGGTAAAACTGATGGATCGAAATGGCAAACCCACACTGGTGGGCAACATGAAGAAAGATGGTGAAGAGGCAACCCCTATTTCTGCCAATGGCAGTGCTCTGCACTGGCCAGGACAGCAGCCAGATAGGAGAAACCCCCCACGTGTGGTTGCTCTGCATCCAAGAAAATTCCTAATCCACCTGCTCCTTGGAGCTGCTGGCCAGAGAGGGCTTAAGGCTCCCTGCACGGAGAGCCCTGGAGCCCCGCCATCCACCTCCCATGCAGCACCAAGTCCTTCCTGAGCAGCACAATAGCTCGCTACAATAGCTCTTCCTCTGCCCCTCTGAGGACAGGGCTGCAATCTTTCTAATGAGTTTGTTCAAAATGAATTTTCCAGGTTTTTACCACAATTGCTCCCCCCCGCCCCCTCATTCCCTGTTTCCAGCTGCCTGACTCCAGCACTCCCCAGCTCAGCCAGCGCTGAGGCTGTTTCTCTCTTCAGTCACAGTTTAATTATATGAAATGCTTTTTTTCCCCCCCTTTATTTTCCCCCTCCTTTCGCTTGCTATTTGGTGTGTGAATTCAATGTTCATAATGTACCCTGGGAACCCCCGCTCTGCGTGTGCTCCGCTGGGTCCCAGCACTGCTGATTAGAAAGAGATCCTTTATCCGTGCCGGAGAGGCTGGCGTGTCAAAGCAGCCCAAACTTTACCATTCACATCTCCCCCTTTCTGAAACGCCTGTGGGTCCCTGCCACACTCAGAGGCTCTTTGAAAATCCCTACAATTCAAATAGCCAGACTGACGCTTTCATCGCCGGGGTCACGGCTCCTACCAAGAGTTATTAGTGTGCCTTTCTCTATTCTTTAAAGCTCTTTTATAGAACGTTCTGTCTGTTTGTGTTTAGAAAGGGGTTTGTATAGATTTGCCGCTGGTGAGGCTTTTTCTCTGTGGAGCTTTCTCTGGGCTGGGGCTGACCGTGCCCTTTGCTGGAGGGATCACTGCCTGCCATGGGCATCCTCCCTGAGGGGCTGTGGGACCCAGACTTTCCCCGGTGCCCATCTGGTGACTGTGTTCTGCCCAACACTGAACTGCACAGTCCCAGGTGTCTGTGAGGATGAGTCAGGGCTCCTCACAGTGATATCAGGCCAAATGGGTGCTGATACCAGCAGCTCCCAGGCACAGGCTCTGCTGCCTGACTTTTGTGCCAGGGGTGTTTGCATCCCCATTTGAGGTGCTGGGGTTTCCTACCTTGGGGATTTGTAAGCATATCTGTATTGTCCTGTCTGCATCAGCCTGTCTCCCAAATGGTCCTCCAGGTCCTGCAGGGTCCTCCTGCACCTCTGGGCTTGTTCCCCTGTGAGACAGCCACGTCCTGCTTAGAGAACAGCTCCTATCCCCTGGTCCCTCCTCACCTTTGTGGTCAGATCCCTGTTCTTGTCTCTCCACATCTCACCCAATGACCAGTTGTCCCCAGAAAGAGGGATCTAGCAGCCCTTGGGGTCCCACAGCAGGGATGAGGCACCTGAGGAAGCAGTGATCAGGTCCTGTATCCACAGGGACAGTCCAGCTTTGCTGCTCTTCTCTATGACACTCTCGTTGCCTGTCCCATTCCCAACTGCTACTGCTGCAGCCTTCACCTCCTCTTTGGGCTGTTGTCTGACCTCGTCTCCAGCCTCCAAATTTCTGCCATATCCCCAGGCATGGATCCCTTTCCTTGCAGATGCCTGAGAGCATGAGCAAGTGGTTGGTTTATGGCCCAAAGCATGCAGGCTTATCTTCTGCCTAAGCCAAATGTGTGATCCCATCCAAGGGTGGCCTCCAGGGACCTCATCTAACCCATTTACAGATCTAACCCTCTTCTGATCCCTGCTAAATCCACATCCTTAGGCATGCCTCGTGGCCATGAGTCCCTCCAGCTAAGCTTTTGCTGTACATATGAAACTGTTTCCTTTTATCAGTTTTAATTAGGTTGCCTTCTGGTTTGATGGTCTGGTGCTTTCTTTTTCACTGTGAGAAAAGGTGCATTACATGAGACCTGTAAGGAACGGGTCCCTGCACTGCACCCCCACTCATTGTCTCTTCTCCAGAGTGATCCCAGCCCTTTCCAGTTCCCTGCACACCAAGTCCCTGGAGTGATGAATTCCCATCACCCTGATGTTGGCTGCTTCCCATTGTGGCTGCTTCCATGTAACATGACAGAAAGGGACATTACAATTCCTTACAATTTGCCTGAAAGAAAGCAAACCTGTGAGCTTCACCTGAGCCTGTGGTCAGCTCCAGCTCAAGGACCATGCCCATGGCAGCTTTCACCCAACCACCAACATGCAGTCAGAACCATGGTGCCTGCCATACCACTGTCATGGTGGATGGGTTCCTGATGAAAGAGGATGCGAGTGGAGGAGGACATCCATGGTGAACCATGTCTCTGGCACACAAATCCACAGTCATGTTCACCTCCATTCTGAGAAGCATGCTCTTTCTCTTGCAGGAGTGCATATTTACACTCTCAGGTCATTCTCCTAATGCTTCTTGCCTTAATTATTCATGTCATATGCAAGGTCACTGTTCATAGAATCATAGAATCCCAGACTGGTCTGGGTTGGAAGTGACCCCAAGGATCATAGAGCTCCAACCTCCTGCCACAGGCAGGGACACCAACCTCAGGCCTGGAGCTACACAAGGTTGTCCAGGGCCCCATCCAACCTGGCCTTGAACACTCCCAGGGATGGGGCACTCACCCCCTCTCTGGGCAGCCCGTTCCAGCCCCTCACCACTCTCTCTGTAAAAAACTTCCCCCTAATATCCAATGTAAACCTTCCTTCCTTTAGTTTTAATCCATCCCTCTTGTCCTGTTGCCCTTTCTCCCCATGTTAGGAGCTAAGGCTTTGTGCAACGGCTGCTACGTCGTGCCACTAGTCAAAATTGTTCTAATCTTCCCTAGTAAGTGAGAAAACATTCAGCCTTGGAAAGGCATGGCAGTGCCTCTAGAACAAGGGATGTGTGGAATGGGAGCAGGTGAGAGCAGGACATCTATTAGCTAAAAGCCCGGCAGGAAAATCAATTCGCTGCTGCTGAGTTCCCCTCTGCAGGTGCTGATACTGTTCTGTGGTTCCTGGAAAAGGAGATAGCCCTGCCTGATGTGGGGTGTGTGTGTGTGGGGGGATGAGTATACCAGGAAAGGATTGTGCTCAGGCACCCGGGCAGAGTTCATCTCACCTGACTTTAGATGTCTGTGGTGTACATCTCGCCAGCTGGGCAACTCATTTCTGGTTTGTTTGCACTTACTGCAGAGAAAAATAAACTTCTAGGCAAGATATGTCTGATTTACTCTGGCACACGCCCTAAACCTGCTGTAAGAGCAGCCCAGGGTGATTAGCTCAGATGAAGATGCTTACCTCCAGCCAGATCGGACTGACCTTGTGCCTAGTTTCATCTTTCCAGGAAGCATTTTGCAAGGAGGCCCAGTAACCAAAAAAAAAAAAAAAAGTAAAAAGAAAAAAAATAGGCTGTATAAACCCTGTGTCTGAGGAATCTGGGAGCTCTTCTGCCTAAATGGAGAGGAAAGAAATAGCTGAAGCATATGAAAAAAAATCTAGGAGGGCTGGAAGGAGTTCAAGCTCTGTCTGGAGGCTTTGTAGGAGACACAGAGAGATGCCCTACAGCTACAAAGAGGTCAAATCCAATTGCCTGGAAGTAGAAGCTCTGCTATGGGCTCAGATGTTCAGGCAGAGTATCAAGTGCAGCCTTAAACTGCCCAACCACAGCTGGCAAAGGGGGTTGAGGAGCTGACCCCCAACATATCTCACTGGAAACACAAGGCTTCATGAAAACAGAGAGAAGCCAGCATGCCCTGGCCTCCCTGGCACTTGCTAAGAGATGAGTAGCCCAGAGAACTGCCGGTGCAGAGCCCTGAGGGCTGGCAAAGCACCGGCAGCCATCCAGCACAGCCCACTTGCAGAGCCTGGTGAAGGCATAACAGCCCCTGCTCCTCCTGCCCTCTCTGCACCCCAAAGTCGGGCTATACCCACTGTTGTGCAGGGCATCCCCTCCTCTTCCACTGCTGCTACCATGCAATAACAGGTCAGGTCCATGTGGCAGTTCAAATGGGAGATGAATTAGGCAGGAGCAGACGGGGGAGGAACCAGGCTGTGGAATGAACCAGGCAGGGAGTTGAATGAGGCAGTGAGATGAACCAGGCAGGGCAATGAATGAGGCAGGGAGGTGAACCAGGCAGGGAGACACTCAAGCCAAGCAGCCAAGCCATGATGATGATGTAGAGGTTCCCATGGACTGACACATCCAGAGCTGGTTCCGATCCTTGCACGCTGCCTGGGACCAGACAACAGCCTGCATTGGTTGGGACCCTGCAGCAGTCCAGGTGAGGAGGGCCAGAGGACTTCCAGCTGCTGAGGAGTACAGCACTTCAGCACAGCCAGGTCCCAGCGAGGAGCCCAGGCTAGCATGCTGTGAAGCAGAGCCAGGACGGCAGCCAAAGTCAACGGAGAAGAGCAGGCCTGTGGTGAGGCTGCAGGATGTGCTGCAGAGCTCGAGCTCAGCCATGCGAAGGGGAGGCTGACTTCCACGGGGCTGCACACACGGATGTGCCTCACGTACAGCGCAGAGCAGGGGCTGCTCATTTGATTAATGGCCCTTTTGGACAGTTAGAGAAATTGTTAGACTCGGCTAGTGAAACAAAAGAGGTTGGCAATCATGTGAAAAATAAGGAAAAGGGTTCACTGAAATCCTGGCACTGTGAAATGAATGTTATTAATTCAAAGCGAGCCAGGCCAGGGTGTCACAAACATCAAGGCCAGGCATTGCCCTGCTAGGGAAATAGGCAGGTGCTGTGCATAGAGAGCAAAGACCAGTAATGTGGGCAGCAGCCCCATGGTCTGCACACAGATCCAGGCAGCTGAACACTGGGGGTAGGAGCCTGGCTGCAGCATGTATCTTCCCCGTGCCCGGGAAGCGCTTAGGAGCCGCAGCGGCAGCTGGTGGGTAACAGTGATGAGAGGGGACGTGTGAGAAGTGCCACAGGCCACAGGGAGGGGGGATGCAAGGCAGCAGCGAGGCAGAGTGTGCAGTGCAACGGCACCCCCCGTGCTGCAGGGAAGGAGTAGTGAGATGGGGGAGAGCCAGGAACTGCTCCTAATTTCATCATGGCTGATTCGGCCTAGGAACAACGGGAGCACCAGGCTGGCAGGTGAGAGCAGACTGTCCCACCTCCTGGTGCTCCAGCACCAGTGACACCAGTCAGGGACACACGTGGGCAGCAGGGTCAGGCTGGGAGCCAAGAGCTGCATCTCCTGTATTAGCTGCTGCTGTGTTTGTAGGCTCAGAGCGGGCCCGGGTTCCCGTCTGGCCACAAAATGATTCAGTTTCACAGGAACTGAAAGAAAAGCCCAAAGCAAAAAAACCATCCAGGGACAAATAGGAGTTGTCAGCATTTTGAAAATGAAAAGGAAACCAGCAACAGCCATTTCCCAGGGTGCCTGATGGACTCCAGCAGAGGTTTGCAGTGGGACATCTGGATGGTTGGACAGATGCTTTGCCCTGGACAGGGAGGGGGTGCATTGAGGTGAGGCACACAGATCCATGGGCTGGAGCATCTCTCACACATCACCTCAATGTGCAGCTCAGCAGGACAAAGGGAAGCTCCTAGTTTGAGTGGGTGGTATGGTCCCTCCTGGACAGAAAAAGACTTCTGTGGGACTTCCCAAAATACCTCCTCAGATATTAAAATCCCTTGCTGCAGCTAATCAGTTTTAAGCCCTGCCCATGATTTTTATCCAAACTCTTGGTGTACAGATTTCCATCCACACATGGCCAATGACAAGCCAAAGGAGCTCCTCAGCCCATGTCCCATTGGTGGCAGTTCCTCGGCAAGAACCAGAGCAGGACCTGGCAGGGCCCAGTGAGCCTCGGGCTGCACAGCACAGTGTCTACAGCACAGCTGGGAACAGCTTCATGCCACCAGTGAGGTCACTTCCTTTGGAGTCCTGCCCACAGGAGGTGATGAGGGGGGTCCATTGGACACGTTGGGTTTTGCAGCCTGTGATGTAAAGCAGAGAACAGGTTGGAAGGGAAGAAAAACACTCTGGCTTCCAAATTACAGGGGCCTTGAGGAGGAAGGGCACCTTTTTGGTGTCCCTCTGAATGCATGTGTCTTTTTGAATGTCTTTTGGACTTGAGGCTGTCAGCTTCTGCAGGAAGATGGGCAAATTGCTTGGCCTGGGGTGTTCCTGGTGGCTTTGGAGGCTCTGGAAAGCAGAGCAGGAGTATGAGGTCAGTTTTCAGAAGCATGCCAACCTGGATTTAACACATCACAGCTTTGCACACTGTCCTTCACCACTCGTGACCCAGAATGCTTCTCACCCCAACCAGCTCACTCCTGTCATCCCAGAGCTGGCTCCCCTGTGAGGGGGCTATGCCTCCAACACAAACATCCCTGCAGCCTCTGACAGATAATGTTTAATAAAAATCAAGCCTTTAGATTGATGAGAGAAATACACCTAAGGCATTTCCAAGTAAGAAACTCCAAAGACATTTCTGCTGCTTCTGAGACCTGGGACCGACCTAGCAAACCCGAGTTGTATGGGAGCTGTGTGGAGGTGAGGTGTCTGTGAGGCTGAAGTCCTGGGCTGGTGGGAAGGAGCAGAGAAAAGGGAGCCTGAAGTCCCTTAAACCCTCAGATCTAAATCACAGGCAACTCTACAGAAACAGGGTTTCTGTGCTGGCATCAGCTTAAGTGATTTGGAGGACTTCATGTTCAGAGTTTGACAGATTGTCATGAAGAGACTGTATCTAAAATAGCTCGTGGAAGTACATTTGTGCTAATTACAATCACAAGACCTGAAGCAAGGATTTGTAGGCACTCCCTCTCTGTTCTTGCCAGTGACCATATTTTGCAATTCTTTAAGTGGATCATGGGGTGTAATGGTATCTGCCAAAGGAGAACGAGCAAAAACCTCCAGAGTGTGCAAGAGCATGTTTGGCAGCTTCCTGGGATGGGGGACCAGCTAGGAGCATGGAGGTAGAGGGGTCTTTTGTGCTGTACCTCGCTGAGGCATGGCTCTTGCCTCCTGGCAGCATCAGCTGTTTCCAGCCTTTGGGATGCAAGGCTCCTCAGCTACTGTGGGTGAGCCAGGGGACGTAGATGTCACAGATAGGCTTTGACAGGCATCCCAGAGGAATTTGCTTTCCAAAATCTGACTTCAGGACCTGCACTGAGAAATCTGCCTCCCTCCTGGGAGTTAGCTGCCACCATGGGACCCTTCCTATGAATTGAGGTGCTGGGCCCAACGGGTCTATGGGTCAAGGAGCTTGTGGAGAAGGAGGGTCCTCTCTCCCCCCAGACCCACAGACCCTGCCAATTTCCCCTGATGTCCCTGAAACTCTAGTGAAACCATGCCCTTCAGACAGCAAGTATCTGCAGTACCAGGCTGTCAGGCTATCTGGTTGGGTTGGTCATCATTCATTAGCGAAAAGCAGAGAGACAAAGGGCCATGGAAAAGGTTACCATGAGCAGGCAGCTGCCACTTGAGCGAGGTTAGCATCACAGTTAGGCTACTGATTTTATAACCACATCACTGGGGATTTTCGGGGTGAGGAGCACCTTGCTGGTGCACCAGTGCTGGCATGTTGTGGGGAAGAAGCCATTTATTCCCACCGCAGGAAAAACAAACCAAACCAGAAACCCCATCTGGGCCCTGGAAAGCAGCTTTCTGCCAGTCCTGTCTCTACAAGAGGCGCTTTTTGGGACCCCACACCATCCCCTCTCCCAGCAGCCCTCCAGCCTGAAGATGCCTGCAGGGTTTGCCTGTGTGAGTAGCAAGGACACAGCTGGGCTGACGAGCTGCAGCGTTGCCATCTCACACTCAGGAGCTCTGCAGAAGAAGACCTTTAATTTGACAAACCTGGCCCATGGTGCTTGCTCGTATCCTGGGCAATCCCACCAGCTGCAAAGGTCCCTCAGAGCCAGGGCTGAGCACAGGCATGCACCATGGATGGGAGAGGGACACTACTCCCACCGGCTGCTGCTTCAGCTGCGTGAAAGCACTGGTGGCTATTGGGCAGTGACAATCGGGAGCATGAAGGAGTCAGCAGGAGAAGGCTGGAGACTGCAACACTGAACCAAGAGTTTTTGAAAGTTGGTTAGGGGTGACCTGCTGGGAAGCAGCTCTGTGGAAAAAGCCCTGGGAGTGCTGGTGGACAACAGGCTGACCATGACCAGCAAGGTGCTCAGGCCAAGAAAGCCAACGGCATCCCTGGGGGGTATCAAGATACATGTGATCAGCAGGTCAGGGAGGTTCTCCTGCCCCTCTGCTCTGCCCAGGGGTGGCCTCATCAGGAATAGTGTGTGGGGTGCTGGGCTCCCCGGGGCAGGAAGGACAGGGAGCTACTGGGGAGGGTACAGAAAAGGGCTATAGAGATGATGAGGGGACAAGAACATCTCTCTTACAAAGGGAGGCTCAGGGACGTGGGACTGTTTCGCCCAGAGAAGAGAAGATGGAGGAGGGGAATCTCATCAATGCTGATAAGTACTTGAGGAGTGGGGGCAGGAGGATGGGTCAGTCTGTGTTCAGTGGTGCCCAGGGACAGGACAAGGGGCCGTGGGCACAAACTGGACTAGAGAAAGTTCCACCTAACCATGAGGAGGAACTTTTTCACGGGGAGGGTGGCAGAGCCCTGGGCCAGGCTGCCCAGAGGGGTTGGGGAGTCTCCATCTCTGGAGACATTCAAACCCTGTGATCCTGGACACTGTCCTGTGCAGCCTGCTCTGTGTGATCCTGCTCTGGATCACAGGGGGTTGGACTGGATGATCTGCCAACCTCCATCATTCTGTGACTCTGTGATTCTGTGAATGGGAACTGACAAAAGCCACACTCTTTTTGCCAAGGGAAGAGATGCTCTTGGCACTAATGTCCCACCCAGCATTTCTCAGGGCTGCTGCTGGAGGCCATGGCCTGGAGCTGATGCCACTGCAGCACAGGCAGAGTCGCAGCATCCCTTTTCTCCTTCCAGAAGACTTGTTTCTGCAGCTGGTGAGGCACAGCACGTGTGTGCAGCAGGCAAGGCAGGCATCGCTCGCGGGGGAAGGCACAACTCCACTGATGACTCTAACAGGTTACACGCTGCTCCCACACCTTTTACAGACCAGGCTGCAGAGGAGTTTTGTGTCTGGAGCTCCAAAGACAACCAAGGCATCTGGACAAACTCCAGAGATGACCAAGAGGCTCTCTGGGATAGGGGCTTGAATTTTCCCACTCCTGTCCCGCTCCTCCAGTCACCCATTCTGGTGCATACTGGTACATACCATGTCCCCACATTTCTGTGTTTAAACATGATAGGGGCAAGGAGGTGGAGAAATGAAAGATGATCCATGGGGAGGATAGAACACCAGACCAGGGATGGAGGTGTGCCCTTGTAGCGGTGGAAGAGCTGCTCCCCATCTTAGTGTCTGAAGAGCACACACAAGTAATAGATGTCCAAAATTCAGGCTCTGGAGAAGCTCCAGGAACTCCTTTGACTCTTTCAGTCCCTAGTTCGAAGGCATGCAATGTTTCCAGCACTTCAGGCTGCTTTGGGAATTAAGCAAAAACTCCTTGGCTGCTCCTCATTTGTATATAATCTGCATCTGAGTTTTGCTATGAGATAAATGCAAGCTGGCAAGAGGACACAGTTGTTTACACACCGGGGCTAGTAAGCACAGATCTTTGCAAACAGACTTTCTGTGCAGGGCAAAGAGGCCATCAGGGTGGAAATGCAGCTTTCTGAACCTCTCCAAACAAATGTTTGCTCTCCATTTTCCCCTTGGGTCTGCAAATTGTGGAAAGAGGGTCAGGAAAAGGCGTCCCTGCTTTGGTCACATTCCCATAGGAAGCATCTGCTACTAAACATATGTTGCTGGGAAAAAAACCCCACCAACATAAATACAAATACAGCCTTTTAGTTTGCTTCTGGTTCAGAGGCACTTCTGTCGGTTCAGGGTAGGGTTCTCCAAAGCTGGGACATGACCCTGCATAGTGATCCCAGTCAAGCCTGCTGGGGTCTGAGTGCAGAGTCAGTAAAAACTCCCCATGGATCCATCAGCTGAAGGTCAGGAGCAAGCGCAGACAAGCTCTCCTCCCCCAGCACCCATCAGCATCACAGTGCCTTGTACCAAACCCAAATAACTTCTGGGGATTGTTTTCCATCCCCTCCTGGAAGGCAGTGCTGGTGGCTTTAACCCCTCTGCTCTCCTGCAAAGTGACCGCAGCCTCTGTCCCTCACTGCTGTGCCCACCTGCATTCCAGGGAAACCTCTCCCAGCAAAGAGTTTAGGCATTTAAAATATTTTTTCTTGTCCTGATTGAACAGAGATCCTAGCTTAGAGGAGAGCAGTTCCTAGTTGTTGCCTACAGGAAAGAAAAATCCCCCTTTTCTTAAGCAAAGACAATGAAGACCTGGATTGATAAGGAAAGTGCGATGCTCAGACACGGTAATTCCAGGGGTGCTGGTCCCCACAAGTCTGAGCCCAACACAAGCCTCCTGGGGCAGAGATGGCAGTAGGGCTGAGGGATGGAGGGGGGCAGCAGGGCTTGGTGGAGCTCCTCCCATGTGGACCCCCAGGGTCTGGCACCCTGACCTGTGCAACCCACAAGACTCTGAGGGTCTCTTTCACAAACATCAAGGAAGCTCTGAGCCAAGCTCTCCTCACTCCTCTCAGGAGGATTTCCACAGCCACCCTGATCTTCCAATGGCTTCAGCAGTTTTTCCTATTTCTACTCAAGATATATTCATGAATAGTTTATCCCATTTGCTCTTGTGCCAACACTGGCCTGTAGTTTAAATAACAAGCTGCTGTGCTGATGTTTACCTTTCCCTTCCTCTCTTTCTCCCCCAAAATATTTGTAGAGAGCTATCACATGTCTCTCAGCCATCCTTTTTCTGGGTTAAACATTATGGGGCAGACCCATATGCAAATCTACAGCAGGGCCAGTGGCTCCAGCGCTCACGTGCACTGAGCAGCCTGGGGCACACAAGGAGGAAAGCATCCCATGGCTGGAATAGTTCAGAAGCCTGGTGAAATGCCAGCTCAAAGGGGCAGAGCAGCATTACCAGCTGTTAATGGGATGAACCCCATGGGCACAGACATCCCAGAACCACTTTCCAGAAGGTGGAAGGCTGGGAAGGGGGCTCAGGCCAGGATCTGGCAGGAAAGGAGAGTAATTTCATAGCATCCCATCTCAGATGCTGCACAGGTTTCCATGGTTCCTCCTGCCCTGGGTTCCTTGTCTCCCCTCTCCGAGCTCTGCAGATCTCCTGGCTGGGTTAGACACAGGGATTTCTGCAGAAGGGATCTACCTGGGTGTCCTTACAACTGTACAAACTTTCTCTCTCCTTGATGTCCATTCAATCTTTTTTTTTTTCAATTATTTATTCTCCCCGGCTGTTGAAATGAGAGGTAGAGATGACATGGGTCCTCCCAGTCTTACTCCAGTGTCATTTGATGTTTGATCTTGTCAGTCTTGATCCCATGAAGCCTCCTGGTGCCCTCTGAAACCTCCAGCCCAGACACGTGTCTGCACACATGTGACCTTTGCACGCAACAGCACCGACTGATGCTGTCACCTCCTGGGGACACGTGCTGACCTGGACTCTGAACTCCTCCAAGCAGAGACCCTGCTACCTGCACCACATGCTGGGGAACCACCCCTGGACCAGAGGTTCCATCCTGGGAAGGGTTAGACTTTTGCTTGTGTGGGCATCACAGTTCCCTTACCCAGGCTGCATTTCCAGTAGCTCTCTCCTTACAGATCACCTTGGTGCTCGTGCCCCCACTGGGATGAAGAGTTGGCTGACCAGAAAGAGTCAGACCTGGAGAAGAGAAAACTTGAGACCTGGCCTGAAAAACAGCCCAGACTTCAGAATAAATTTTAAAGGAAACTGTAATTAAAAGCTTTGAAGTAAACAGAAAATGGGATTAAACACCACACAGATTTACCAAAGGCAGGTTGGCTGGAGAGCTTTCTTTAGGAAGGTATGTGTCTCCCAGACAAAGGAATTTAAGCAGATCTCATCTCCCTGAACCTCAGTCAAGCATTTGATGTAATGCACATGAGAAATTATTAATTAAACTGGTTAAGATGGGGATTAATGGAGAAATGATAAGGAAAAGGGGTAAGATGGGAAATGGCTGGAGGGGAGGCAGCAATGGATAGTGTTAAAACAGCAAGCGCTAAGCTGCAGGCAGGCTGCTAATGGAGTTTCTCAAAGATCCATTTGGGGTCTGATTTTGCTTAATATTTCCACTAATGATCTTTGCACAAAAGGTAGGAGTCTGCTGATAAAACCTGCTGATGATTCAAAGGAGGAAGCCAAGGCATGGCAGCAGCAGAATATCAAACAGAAGCGATTGGGTGACCTTAAAGACTGCAGTAAGAGACCTGGAAGGAAATTCAATAGTACAAATGTGAGGTCAGGTACTTAGGAACCGATGCAGGAACTCCAGCTCTAGCTGGAAGTAAATGAAAAGCACAAGGAGCTTGCTGGGGGATTCAGTCACCGAAGTGCCTTAAGATGCCAGTTTGGTTCAGCAGTAGAAAAGGCATGTGTGAGCTGAGCTGTGGTATCTCCTGGGGAGAGGAGCCCATCAGTGCTGCAGCCTCATGGGAAACGGCCTTGCCAGGCCAGCTTGCTTTGGGATTCTCAGCACCGTCCCCTCCCCATCTTTGGAAGAGTTTGGTCTGCCTGCCCACCAGGATATGTCTCAGAGGGCATCTTGCTCCCCTGGTGTGCTCCAGGGATGGTCATGGAGGAGAAACATTTGAGCTAATGGATGACATTGGCACAAAGTAAAACGGGTTTGCACAAGCCACAAGTCCTCTGGGACAGGTCTGGGAAAACCTGGGGGCTGCAGGGTGGGTGAAAACTCACAGCAAAGGGTATTGAACACCTCATGTGATGGGCAGCACACTGCGGTGTAAAGGCTGGAAGGGGTCAAGGACCCCATGTCTCTGCTGACCCCCATGAGATCTCCAGCCCTGTGACCCCACAGAGGGTCATGCTCCAGGTTTGTGTGAATGAGCCAACTGGAATAATGCCCTCATGCATCACTGCCTTCTTCCCTGCCTGCTGCCCAGAGATTAGGCACCAAGCTGGGTGATAAGGACATCTATAAAAACATGTCACTCGCCACACGCTTGTCTCCCTTGCCAAGCCTGAAGAGACAAGCCACTGCATGATGCAGTGGGCAAGTCTTGGAGCTGGCAGTGACCAAGTGTCCTCCATGGACACTCGTTAGGAGCAGGCATGCCTTGGCTTCTGCTGATGGGTGATAAACCACCAGTGGACCTGTGCAAGTATGAAGCCCAGCCATCACCCATCCCTGCTGAAAACCCCACTCCCCTGTGCAAAGCTGCAGTGCCACCTCCCTTCGGGATATCATTTACTTTGCCCCACCACCCTCCCCCCACCTCCCCACATGCTCTCCCAAAGCCCACAGGGCTCTGCAGCTAGTGAGAGCCACTGCTGACGTGCCATTTCCCCCCCCCCATGATGTCACCTGATGAGGCTGATGTGGCACTTCTCCATCTGACCTGACAGCTCAGGAAATTCAGTTGGGCTGGCAGGATGCACATGCCACTCGCCGAGCTCAGCAGGTCCCAGCACCAGTGCCAGCTGTCCCTGCTTCCACTTCATCACTCCTCTTGGACCAGCTCTGCAGCACTGGCAGCAGCAGCAGCTCCTTGACTCAAGACCTCACGGACGTCAGCTCTTGGAGAAAGACTGTGCATCCGTGTCAGGCTGGTGACAGGGTTTGCCAGGCTTCCTGCAGTGACGTGGCACTTCTGCAAAGCAGCCGCCTGGGCGGGATGTGAGACAGGCTGCGGGGTGCCTGGAGAGAAAACTGCTGGGAGATGGTCCCAGGCTCTCACAGCTCTGGGGGTGCCTGGGTCTGCAAAGCCCAGCCCAGAGGGGATAGGGAACCCCATAGCAGCTTGGAAGGAAAGGGCAGAGGATCGCTGCTGTGTCTGGCTGAACTGGAGAAAAGCCACAAGGAAACTCTCACCTCCTCCCAGAAAGGTCTCTCAACCCCTCTCTGAGGCATATTTACTCCAGGCATCAGGGCTGGAAACACAGCCCCACTCTTGTATTTGTGAGCTGAGGGTGAAACCAAACTGCCATCATCCTTGGGCAAAGAAAAGCACCATGGATTGCTGGGGTTCTGCTCATGGGCACAGCCAGAGCAGGCACCTGACAGAGGGAAGTAGCCCGGGGCTCCAGTTTGGTCCTGGGAGTACCTCCTGCAGTACCTCAGCTGCAGGAGGAGCCCCAGATACCTGCTGAGACTCATCCAGTCTCCAGGTCGTCCCCATGGGCACTGCAAACTGGCATCTCCTAAGCAGCTTGCCCTGCAGCCATAACATCTGCTTCCCATGCTGCTTGCACCAGGGACAGTTTGGGAATGGGTGTGGGTTGAGGAGCGCTTCTGGCTCCTGGTGCCAAGGGCACGCAGTGTCCTCATTCACTCTCGCAGCTCCCCACCACCCTGCATCCTCCGTAGATGACCCCAGCTGCTGCTGCAGGTGCAGTGCTCCCTGCAGACACAGCAGCACTTTCTCCATACTATTGCTGTGATAGCATCCAGAAACCTGATTTGAGATGCTCGAAGCCCAGCTGCGAAGTCAATCCCACACAACATCAGCTTCATTTCTCACTATATATCCCCAAGTAGATGAGAAGAAGCAGGGCAGTCATACAGCAGTGAAACAATCTCTGCCACGCTGATGTGCCTGTGAGCGCTGGAGGAGCAGGCTTGCAGCTGGGGTGAAAGGATATGCCCTGGGAACACACAAGACCCAGGACCAAGTCCTTTAAAGCCCATCCTGGGGAGTTGAATGCTTTTCCAGTGTGTTAAATATCGATTCACAGGTTGGGAGGCATTGAAACAACATCTAGCTGCCTGTGCCGGGGTAGGGGAGGGCATCTTGGTGCAAGACATGGATGGTGACGCAGGTACTGCCTGATGTGACACCTGCTTGTCATCACCATGTGCTCACTCCTGCGGATGGGGACGGCTGTTCCTTGGGGTCAAGTGAACCGTGATTCAGCCCAGAGCAGTGTTTTCCTGCTTCTTTTGTCCTCCTGCCTTCCACTCCAAGTCTGCCTGGTTAGATGGTTGCTTCTCTCCTCTCTATAATTAGATCTTCTCATTGTCTGCTCGGTGTTTGTGCGACCGTAGCAGAGGTTGGCTTCTGCTGTCAGGCAACCACAGGGCATTCCAGTACAAGTGCTGTTGATTTCTGCTTTTATCCATCAGAAAAAAAAAAAAAAGGGAAATAAAATAAAAGATGAATAGAGTGACATGCCAGTCCTGGCCTGGGTCCACGCCGCAGCCGGACGCCTGTCTCAGTCCCGCTCAGGAGGAGCGCTGGGAGGGGAGGAAGCCAAGCTGCCCTCACACTGCCCAAGCCAGCTCTGCTGCTGGATCTGGAAATGAGATGATGCTGTGTGCTGCTGCGTGGGGCTGTGCAGGAGAGAAGGTCTTTGCCCTCAGAGTCTCCATTCCTGTGCTTGTCCCTCTACCATTTCCCTTTGCCAGGAATACTCTGGGAGTGGGAACTGGCATCTCTTCAGCCCCACAAGAACTGAGATTTGGGAGTGCATTGATGGCCAGTGATGAAATTACGACTGCTCATGAAGAGGGACAGGATCTCCTCTGCTCCTGAGCAGGAGCCTGACCACTGCGAGGAGAACAGTGCTGTCACCAGGATGGGGCAGGACAGTGCAGGCAGGGATGGGACATCAGGGCAGCACGGCACTCTGGGGCTGCCAGGCACACAGGCCTGGTCTATGTTCTACAGCTGCTAGCTATTTCAATGAAAAAATTCTCAACACTGCAGACAAAGCACGTTGGCTAAATACTGAGCAACTTTGAGGTTTGGGGGGGACACCCAAACAACAAATTTGAAGTAATGTTTTGGTTAACAGACAGAAAACCTGGGGAGCCGCAAGGTAGTGAGGCATGGCAGCAGGAGAGATGGGGATTTTTGATGCCAGGAGTCCTTGTGAGGGTGGCTGAGCCCACAGGAGATCGAAGGGAGCGGAGCAGGCAGGGGCGAGGTGCCTCAAACCCAGGGAGCAGTCCTGGAAGAGAGAGCAGGGACCCAGAACCCTCTATCCAGGGGCAGCGAGCACCCCAAATGCGAGGGGCTGTCGAAGTTTGCAGCATGGAGAAGAGCAGCTGCATCGCAGGGAGAGACTCAGAACAATCCCAGGCCAACAACAGAGTGGAGGAGCCCCAGCTGCTGCCAACCAGACGCCATCTCACTCGTTTCCAGCAATCTGGGAACACAATTTGTGCTTTGGCAGTTCCAGTTCACAACAATATTTTGCACTTGATTTTTGCTCTGAAAGGACCCGATGCAGGGGTTCATCAGTCCTACAAGACAGGACTCCTCTGAGAGAGGCAGCGCTGAGGTGAGACTCCTGCTTTGGGTCAAGACTCCTGCTTTGGGACAGGCTGAGGATGTGTGATGGGATTTGGCTGCAGCACTGGTGAAATATCTTGCAGATCCATGGTGTGTCCCAGCAAGGGATGCTTGCTTGGTTTGCGTGCAATGCCCATGCAGTGAGGCAGAGCTGCTGCACCCATGGGTGTGCGTGGGCAGAGCTGGCACCCCCTGACACAGCATCCTGCAGGAGATGGGGTGGTGTAGCTCAGTAGACACTTCCCCTCTATGCAGCCCCAAATGCCTCCAGCACTGAGCAAGGGTCCCATCACCTCACTTGCAGCAGCCCTAAATATTATCTCATAAAAAGTTGGGGATTTTATCTTTTATGGTAGGTTTGCCCAAATCAAAACCCAGAATAAAACGTGTCTATTCCCATCTTGGTTTATTTTAATAAGATTAACTATTCTAGTGCTATCAAAATGTCTGTTCCAACATTTCCAGGCTGAGGAATTTCTCTCTTTGTTCAAAATGACATTTAGGAACAAATTTAATGTAAGTGCTCTTTCTACTTCTGTTTGAAAAAGTCCAAATTGCAGTGACGTGGTTTGGCTATGTTGATGCTGAACACTTGGACCCATCCAAAAGAAAGGCTTCCAGTTCTTCCCCTCTAGAAAAAACAGTAACTCAGGCTTTGATGTTTCACTTGCAGATGAAGAGGGACAAACAAAAGGAGTCACATCCTCCTCCCACCCACCCCCACAGTGGTCTCTGAGGCAGCATGGGGTAGATGGGAGATGCCATCTCTGTGGTGTAACCGTCTGCTGCCTGGCTGTGAGGGGGTTTTGGGTGCATTCGGAGTTGGAGGGGTGTGTGCAGAGTGATGAGGAGGGTAGTGGGGATCTGGGCAGAGCTGAGGGGTGGAGATACTGTGGTACCTGGGCTGATCTGGTCCCCAGTAGCGCCACCTCCCAGCCTGATCCAACAAGCCGCCCCATCAGGTGCCACTCATCCTGCTGGCTCTTCAGCAGGACCCACTTCCTACAGGCTTGGTCATCAGTGGATCAGTTATTACCACAGGAGTTTCTGGGGAGCCCTGCTAGCCCCTGGAGCAAGATCCGCACCCACTGGGGTCTTGTGCCATACAGGGGACTTCAACCTGCGATGGATTAAGCCCAACATATTCCTGTTGTGGGTCAGCCCTGGCACTTTTCTCCTGCTCTTTGGGTGATGTTTGCTCATCAGTTTACTCCATTTATCCTGTGTTATCTGGTGTGTTCGCTGCCAGCTCCAGGTCTTGCCTGTGAGTACAGCTGATTAGGAGAGATTTCTTCTCAAAGGCTGGGGCTGCCTTACCATCTTAGTGAGAGATGAACCTTTGCTGGGCTGTAATTAATAAACCAGCAAGCTACAGACCCTCATTATGTCCCCCCCAAAACACACACACAGAGTCCTCTGCCTGCTGGCGACAGACAGGAGGAGGAAAGGGTGCTATTTTTGGGAAAATCTGACATATTCCCTCAACAAGGGAGCAGCTTCCAGCAAGTCACCTAACAAGAAGAACACAAAGAGCAGGCAGCAAAACCACTGGGAGATCTGATGGAATGGGACGTGACCGTCTTGGAGCCAAGGAGCACAGCGTCTGACTTGAACCTGCCAGAGATGGGGAGGAAAGGCAGAGTGAACTAATGTTGCCAAAGAGGTTAAGGGGAATAAGATGGTTTTTACAAATATACCAGGGGAGTCTCAAATACTGGAGAGAAAGTAGGAGCCATTAATAAATTAGGAAGAAGATTAAATTAATGATGACTCTCAAATGGCTGAACTGCTGCACAGCCTTCTAAAAACTGCCTTTAACCAAAAAAGAAAAAAAAAGAAAAAAAAAGAAGAAAAGAAGAAAAGAAAAGCTTAAAGAGCATCTACAGACAACAAGAAAACAAAGAAAACCTTGTCAAATCATCAAATGTAATTCCTGAGCAAAGGCGAGGTGAACCTGTGTGGCTCAGCAGGGTGGGGGGCATGCAGCAGGGAACGGGGTGGGACTGAGCTTATGAAATAAAGCAGGGGCCGACAATAGAGTTGTTTAAGTTACAGAGAAGCAGGAAATTACCAGAGGGTTTGGAAAAAGGAAGTACACCAGCCTTCATGAAAAGACAGTGATCCCAGCAGCGATAACGTTACGGCTCCATCTTCAACCCAACAATAGAGCCGATAGCCAGGGAGACTTCTGGAAAATAACAACACTGTGGCAGTGTCCACTGGGACTTTGAGGGCAGAGGGGGACCAGGCACATGACCTGCAATGTCTGCAGGCTGTATATGCTTTCCCCCCCACCCCCTCAGCCCTGTGACTTACCCCCGGCACTCATGCCCTCTCCCCACATGTTCTTTTGTGCCAGAAATCAGAGGGCTGGTACAGAATGTAGCCCTGGTGATGAGGGAGATGTGTTTTCAGCTGCCAAGATCCTTTCTGGTGGAGCAGCCAGGTCTGGGGATCTCAGCAGCAAGATACAGCCTTGCTGATTTGGATGGAGCCACACTGGGCTTCTGATGTTGAGAGGGGTCCTGCTCAGGTAGAGAGGTAGAAACACCAACTGCAGGTACATCTATTGGATGAATCTTGGATGGAAATGTTGAATTCAAGGTTTCTCTGAATGTAATGTCGTTGCACAGGGATGGGAGAGGAGTCCCCAAAGTCCTGAACCAGCAGGGATCCTGCCCTGCAACCCTCGGCCCTGGTCTCTGTGGGATCAAGCAGGCTTCAACATATCAGTCACACATCCTCACTGTCATGAGATTTTTCTCCACAGGTACCAGAAGCAGCTCAGGGTTTAGCCTGGGCTAGAGATTTTGTCCAAAGTTTTGCACACAGAAAATCCTGCTGCAGTGAGTACTCACCATAGCAGAGCCCTGGGTTTGCCCAGAAGTTTTCTGGTGCCCAGAGCTCAGCTGGGGATGGAGCAGATGCCAGGGGGCACAAAGGGCTGTGTCAGAGGGGGACTGTTGTGGCACTGACATGGGGAGCTGAGGGATTTCAGCCTCACTCCTCCTCTCCCTGCCCTGGTGATGCGGGGTTTGGAGCAAGTAAAGGAGCAAGTGCTAAGAGGGGTGTGCCAGAGGCACAGAGGACTGTCCTGCACATCAGAGGGGCTTGGGCTACAGGCAGAGAGGACAGCCAGAGGCACACACACAAAAGGTGCCCCTGAGCATCCCTAGGGACCAGCCGAGGGATGCTGGTGCAGTAGTTGTGTGCCTGGGCACAGCTGGGCACAGCTGGAGGCACTGCTGTCCTGAGGAGATACAAACACAATAGAGAGACACAAGGAAAATGATGAAGGGGCTGAAGGATGGGATTTAGGAGGCAGATTAAATGAACTAAATCTGTCTAGCTTTGCCGATCAATCATGCAGGCAGGAGCCGGATAACTGTCTCCCAGTGCCTGAAGGGTGCAAACACTGAGGGAGAAGGAAATTACTTATGGGACTTCGGGGTGTCAGAGGGGGAAGAAGGATGCCAAAGCTGCTGACTCAGCTCAACCTGCTCCTTGTGACGGCTCTGCAGGGGCAAGGTATGGGGCTGAGCCCCAGCAAAACCATGCCTGGGCTGCAAGGGGAGATGCAGGCTGGCAGGTCAAGGAGGAAGCCTGCAGAAATTACATCTGGGGTGGGGGGAGGGTGAAGGAGTGAGCGCAGCACAGTGGGGTAACGGGGCTGTGCAAGAGGAGCAGCACAGTGAAGAAGGTGGGACAGGGCTGATCCAACGTTCTGTTCCTTCTGTGTCATTACAGATGACATGTTGCTATCATGCCTGCATGGAGCTTGTCCTGGAGATCTCTGGGCAGAAGCTGTGGTGGGAGAGGGTTGTCATCTGCACAGCAGCACTCAGTCCCTGCCCATGCACTCTCCGCAGGGATGGAGGACACCCAAGGCCTCCTTGTCACTGAGAGATCTCATCCCAGTTGGTGCTGGAGAAGGATGGTTTTGGGTGCCCTCCCTGCAGAGGAGAGCCATTGCTCCTCCCCAGTGGCATCCACAAGGCGCAACTGCCAGACCCATATACCAGACCCTTTCCCCCCCATCTACAGAGCCAGCAGCAGTGCTGGCTTGCAGGATGGATCTTTTTAACTCCCCCCCCCCCCCCGCAATCCCACGCCAGGCTCCCCCCCTCAGCCCAGCCTCCCGGTTTATTAGGGCCTCTGGCAGAGCTCTGCCTGGTTCAGGCTCTTTATCTGTTTTCATTTTCTATGCACACCTCTGGGGCACTGTACAGATATAAAATAATCAAAATGACAGTCCCCAGATAAAGGCCACTTTCGTTAGGAACACACCACGTCCTCATGTAAAAGCAGACAAGCAGCAGTTTATTTTCTATCTCAGCACCTTGCAAGCACTGAGTAACTTGTGAGTCTGAGGGAAAAAAATAAAATAACAATCCTGGTCAGCTCCTCACACACGTGAAACATGGTGCAGGGGATGAAGTTCAGAGCCCGGAGTGAATATCAGCGACTTTCATTAACTGTCAAGTGAAACCAAAGGCAGGCTGAAGTGCTAATTCCAGTTGGGACCCGCTCAATAGCAAATTAACCTGCCAGTGATCTCCCAGTAGGCTACTGAACAGAGCAGAAGGAATAATTTGAAACTAGGTTTGTAGAGGTAGGTAATATCTTTTTTATTAGATCAGCAGATAATTTGCAGCCAGATATTTATTCATTGAGCCTCCGTGTGCGTGAGCGGCCATCCGCCGCTCCCCCTGCCCCTCGCATCCCAGGGAAGGACGGGCGCCTGTGCCACGGACCAGCTGCACGTAGGATGATTTGCTGTGGACCATTTGCAAAACCTGAGCTGGGGGAGGTGGGGTGGGGTGGGGGGGAATCCAAGGGGGACCTCGCACGCTGGGAGAGGTGGGGATGCCAGTAGTTTGGGTGCTGATGCGGAGCTGGTTTCGGCACGCACAGGCACAGAGGGAGCATGGGGCAGAGTGGGGAAGGCCACAGGAATGTCTGTGAAGGCTTTTTGCGTTTTCCCCTCCATCCTCAGCAGGGAGAGGCAGGCCAGGCCGGCAATGAGCGGCGCCGGAGGAGAATTACGTCACCAGCGCAGAGCCGCGTTGGCTGCGCAGTGCCCGAGGAGGAGGATGCTGTCTCCTGGCAACCCCCGCGCCTGTCACATACATCAGCATCAGCAGTGGATGCCACGCAGGACCCATCGCCTCTTACAGCACTCTTCTACCAAGGGGGGAGCTCGCCGCTGTGCAGCAAGGGTCCCAGGGCTTCGCTGGGCCCTAATGGGGTCTCCCCCCTGATGTGAGCTCCCAGCTGCAACTCGGCCCCCCACCACCCTTGGAAATGGGCTTTTCTGGCGCTGCCAGCAGTGTGAAGGCAGCTCTGAGCAGCGACAAGGTTTCTCAGCCAGCAACAGGAGCCAGCACAGTCAGGAAATCACACCCTAGATAGGATGGCTGGGCCCAGCTGCAGAAAGCTGGTGCTTGCCCTGACGTGGCATTAAGGGTCTTTCCCACAGCACCAGCCCTGATTTTCTCCATGCTGGGAGGCTGGGATAAATAAGGATGCAGGGAGCTGCCAGATGCAGCCAACACCAGGGTCTTACTCTGGGGTCAGAGGGGAGCAGCAGCAGAGTGGATTACATCTCCACATAGGGCTGATGTCTCCTCTGGGTGCCTGGGCCACAGCAGCCACTGCCAGCCCATTTCACATACCCGAGTCCTCCAGCACTCCAGATTTTCACCTTCTGCCCCACAAAGGGGGACAGATGCAAAACATTGTGACTTCTCTGCTGGAGGATGAAAGGTATGTCCTCATCCATCCCCTGCCTTCAGCCAAAGGTCTCTTCCAGAGCATCCCTCCAGACTCTGCCTTCTCCCTGTACCTCAAAGCTCTGTTCTTTCTTCGGTCTCTGGCCATGCAACTCCACCCCACAGCTTACTCCCCTGCCCCCCATGCATGGTCGGTGAGGTGACTGCAGGTCTGCGGGTGAAGGCACAGGGATGGGACCACTGCAGATGCAGATGGGGTGGGGGCTATAAAGGCTGTGAATTGGCATGGGGCTTTTCTGGCAGCTGGCAAGCTACCTTCAGTCTCACAGACGAGCCCTACAGCACTCACTGTGCCCCACTTGTGCCCCATCCCCATTCCCCTTCTAAGCAAGGACTTCCATTACTTGCTTAGAAGGGGAATGGGGATGGGGCACAAGTGGTTTCCCTGCGGGAGGATGCATGTCAGGATGGGGTGGAGGAGGGCCAGAGGGATGTGGCACGGGATGGGGCAGTGGGAGCAAGGCACAAGCATCCAAAGGGATCTGCTCCCTCTCAGAGGAGATGTCGGCTCCTGAGCTGCTTTGAGCCAGGGGCTTAATTTGCAACCAATTCAGCAGCAGAGCAGCATCCGCATCAGTGAGGGGTTTGGGGGGCGAGAGGGAGGGAGGGAGGGTGGCAGAGGCACTCAGCATCCCCAGACTGCTCCCGGCAGCTGGGAAACCCCCGGTGCCTGGCAGCGGGGGGCAGTGATGGAGCTGGAGTGGGAGGACCGACAGCTCGGCAACCACCGGCTCCAGGAGAAGAGCCACAACAGCCCCACTCTTCCTGACCACTCCACGCTCCCAGGCTTCCATAGCTGCGGGGGAAGATGAGACAGGAGGAGGGAAAACAGTGCGGAGGGGAGGTGGAGGCGGGGGCTGGGGGGAGCGTCTGGTGAAGAATCCAGGAATGGGAGGCAGGCAGAGAAAGTGATCGGGGATGATTGAGGGAGAGCAGGAGGACGGGTGAAAGATTGAGACAGAGTGATAAAGGGTATGACAGACGGACAGGAAAACTAATCAAGAATAATAACCGCCCCCAGCTGAATGCAGCACACGCACCTGCCCGTGGCTGTGTGTGCAAGCACAGGCAGCGTGTGCAAGCACAGGCAGCGTGTGCCCCCCCCACCCCACCCCAGGGAGGGCACACGGGGACGTGCCCCATCGCTGGCCACACACACGGCTCCTCCTTGGCCATACGGCCCCAGCATCACTGCCAGCACAGGCTCGCACGCACACAAAGCCCTGTTGCCAGCCCCAGGGAGTGCTGGCGACCATGCAGGGAGGAGGAGGAGGGTGCAAGCCCAGGCACCACCGGCAGCCGCCGCACTCACTGCACACAGCGTGCACACCACGGAGGTGCTGCCCATGTGCTGATGCCGGTCACTTCCCTGCCAGGTATGTGCCCTATGCAGTGTGCTGTGTACCCCCAGGGCGCCGCTGCTGCACCCTCTGTCCCAGGACAGGCTCAGGATGAGGGTGCTGGAGGAAGGTTTGCCCTCAAGGCATTAGCAGGCAAAACCCAGCTGCAAAGCCCAGGATGCAGGATCCCACAAGGTCCATCCTGCCCATCTTTCCTTCAGCAGATCTATATGCGCCAGTTGGTCTCAGCCCATCTTTGCAGCAGGTACGTACACTGGCTGGTCATGGCATCGCTTCTCTGTTTCTCCCACAGCTCGAAATGCTGGAGGAGCATGGCCATACCCGTTCTGGCAGCCTCCCATGTTTCCTCCCACCCAAACCCTTGCTCTGACACCCTTCCTGCCCCAGGGAGGCTCTAGGCAGGGGGGGAGAGAGCCTCTCTGCCTAACCTTCCCTATGCACAGTGCCAGGCTACAGAGAACAGTCCCAAAACCGGCTGTGTGCTGTGTTTGCTGGCGGGGCAGACTCAGCCTCCCACTCCTTTGCTGTCTGCGCTGAGCCTTGCAGGCTGCTGGGTTAAACAGGAGCTGACAGGGTAAGTGGAGGATTGCTCCCAGAGCAATGTCTCGCCTGCATCAATCCCCCTGCTGCCACCACTGCCCTGGAAAACTCCCAGAGAGTGTCCAGCTCCAGCTGAAGCAGGAGCTGATTAACTGAGTCCAGATCCAGAGCATGTGGGAGCTCTGCTGTCTCTTGCCTTGGCCCAGGGAGGTGGGAGGCTGGTTTCAGACTGGCTGAGAAACGTCTGGTGCCAGAGGACAGGAATGAGGAAGGGCAGCCTCAGGCTGGCCAGGCTGATTCCAGGTCACCAGGACTGGGGACATGCTGCCTGGGTGACCAGGATGTTGCTCCAGGCACATGCCAGGCTCCGGGGCCGGCACTGGGCTGCCCTGGAGGAAGAGGATGGGAGAACAAACACACGGGATGAAGAAAAGATGTCAGGGAGAAAGCTGGATGAGACAGCCCACAGTTTTACCGTGAGAACTGTGGTATTTGGTGTTTCCTGGTAGCTCCCAGGCAGGGCGAGGATCTCACAGAGCTTTGCCAGGAGCAGGGAAAACCAGCTCCCAGAAGGCTTTGCCATGGCTGATTTTATTTCATGTCTGTGACCCATTTGGGGTCCCACTGCATACTGAAGGGCTTATGATGGGCAGCATCTGCTCAGGGTCCAAGAGTCGCCTCTGCTGTGCTGCCATGGCTGGTGGCTGCGCTGCTGGAGTGTGTGCCAGCGTCGTGTCAGGCTGGAGGCAGGGCGCTGGAACAGCAAGTAGGATTTTATCATCTCCTCATCTCCTGCAAATTTGAGTCATCAGCATAATTCAGCACGTTTCAGGCTATGAAGAGATAGGCAAGCCAGGGGAAAAACAGCCTCTCTTTTGCTTTTTTTGCTCTTTGGAAATGGCTGGTCCTTCCCCACCTTCCTCACCCCCAGCAAAGCATTTTGGGGTGCAGTCAGTGGTGGTGTTAGCATTTTGGATGAGCTTGTCCACGTGGTGAGGGAGCTGTGCCATGGCAGACCTAAGTCTGGCAGCCAGGGAAGCCCTGGGAAAGATGCCATCCTTTTCCAGGGAGCTTGGAAAGGGCCAGGATGAGCACATCTCATCCCAGGAAAGGAATGCTGTGCCCTCGCAGCCGTGCTTGGGGGTGGCTGCTGGGCTGCGATATAAATAACGCAGGGGGGGTGCTGAGGCCGGGCCTCCCACACGTGAGTGCCGGGCCTGCTCGCAGTGAGCAAGCCCAGCGCGTGGGAGCCGCTCCGTCTGTGCGCAGAGTGTGCGCGGAGGAGTCAGACCTGACGGGGCTGGAGGAGAAGGTCCCTTCCAAAACCTGAGCCAGCAGAAATGCTGGGAGCAGGGAAGCAAGTGGGGCAGGCTGGGCTTGAGTCCGAGGCTCCATCCCTTCTGACACCTTCCCACACTCCTCACTGCTCTGCATCTCCCATCTGCCTCACTGCTTCCTCTGGCCACCCCTCCCTCTCACACAAGGCTTTGCAGGTCCAGCCATGCCCAGCACCATCCCTGCCCGTGCTTGGTACAGTCACAGCTGAGCACCGCTGGCACACAGCCTTTGGCTTCAAGGCCTTCCTGCTGTCTTCTGTCCTCCTTGCAGGAGGGCAATACCTGTGTGGGGGCAGGAGGGCAATACCTGTGTGGGGGCAGGAGGAAGTGGTTGCTCGGAGTGGAGCACATGGGATACACTGTCAGGGTGTTGGCAAGACAAGATGGCCTTTATTGTCCATTGCCTAATGACAGACATCTTCCATTTGCAAGCCTTGGGTTGAAAGCACTGAGCTCTGGGGGTTTCCTCAGCTTTGCCAGTGTTTGAGTTTGCCTGGGTGAAGGATGTGCCACTGGGCTGTGGTATCACCACACAGGCACCAAACTGTGAGTGGGCAGAGCAGCCAGCCCAGATGGGTTCTCCAGATTAGTTCTGGGGGGAAACTGAGGCCTGATACACTCCAGCTGACTCCAGGGATGTTGCCACATTAAGTCTTAGAAGAGCCCTTCACCTGCTGGACCAGCAGTGGACTGTCCCAGGTATGTGTGGTCTTTGGGAAAGCCACTGGAGTTGCTCACTCCCTGATACCTGTGCGAGTCCAGAAAGCAGCTTGTGCAGCCCTTTCCTCAGGTCTGGAGCCATTCCATAGGGCAGGAGGGGAAATGAGAAGCAGTAAGGACACGGCCGGGAGACACAGCAGCAAGATATCTGAATTTCCCCTTCTGACTGCAAAGAGGCTCAAAGCTCCTCTCTGATGGGCATGGAGATGTCCAGCAGCTTGCCTCCATGATCTTGCCATTCAGGCGCCTTCTCCTGCATGGTGGGAGACCCAGGAACACTTTCCACAGCAGCATCCCTCCATCCTCTCCAAGCTGCAGCAGCCAGGAGAGGGTGGCTGGCACCACACCTCCAGGACACTGCCCTGACCACAATGACCTGGAGTGACAGGCACTATCAACTTTGTCTCTTGGGGCCCCCTCCACCCAACAGCCACCTCTGTGCCATCCCCAAGAGCTCATCTCCACTGCAGAGTTACAACCCCTGATGCCCAGGTTGGGTCTATACATGCAACTGCCTGCAAGCAGGCAGCAGAGCTCCCCAGGCAGGGTAGCTGGTGGAGAAGGTGTCTGCTTGGGGTTGTGGTTGTGTGGGTTGAAAATCTGCCCACAGCCCAGCATGTGCATGTCATAAATCACATCAGAAGCGACCATCTCTGGTCTGTGTTGGCTGAGCATAAGGCTGCAGTGGTTTGCTGCAACGCTAACGAATCAACAGTGGGTGTTGATGGTCCTCTGGACCTTTCCTACACTGCTCATTAAGCCAAGCAGAGCATCATGGGGCTCCAGAGCACCCTGGCTTGTGCAGCACTGGAGCTGTGACAAAGAGAACTGAGGATGGGTTTGGTCCAGCAAAAGCAAAGCTCCATCTTAAAGCCTGTTGAAAAAAACCTTCTGTCTCCAGAGCCAAATCTGGCAGCTTCTCAATTTGGGGCTGTTTCAGAAGTGAAAGTGGGACCCAACCAGGTTCATCAACAGAAGCTGGCTGTCCATAATGAGATCAGGGGGGAAAGATAGGCTCAGGGAGCTGAGGTATCTGATGCATTGCATCTGGTAATTTGGAGGAGCCCAGGACGACAAGCTTCCTTTTCTGTGGAGAATAGGTGTGGAGATGCCTGTTGATTGGCACCCCACTTGGGGTTGATGGACAGGCAGGGAGGGAAAGGCAAGCTCTTGGAGGAAGGGCAGGCACGCTTCCTTCTCCATCGGTATGGAGCATGGGTCCCGGTTGCACTAATCCCATTAGGTCGGTTTGCACTAAGCCCCTGTGAGCATTCCCTTTTCAAGAGGGTCTCTGCCTTTGTGCAGGCCAGACTCAGCTCCATAACTGCCGTGAGCAGGAGGGGAAGAAGAGGATGGTCTGACCAAGCATGCCTCCATGGTGCCTTCCCAATGTGGGCGCTCAGGGGTCCATGCTGGGCTAAAGGGTGCTGGCTGGGGTCAGCTCAGGGGCAGGATGGGAACGGCAGTGTGGGGTGAGAGATGCTGGGGGCCGTGGAGGAAACCGATAGAACCTCTCTCTGCCTTGGATGATGCCAAATCCCTGAGAGCAGAGGGGGAAAAGTTCTTGCTCTTAGATTAGCTGCTGTTAGCAGCACCCCAGTCTTCAGTCTGCCTCTGGGAATAAACTGAGCTGTGCATTGGTGCTGGGGTTTCAGCTCCAGAGCCCCCCGGGGAGGGGGCTGGGCTCACTCTAAATCTCCTAATCCCTTTCATCACTCTGCCAGACATCCAGAGACACTGCAGCAAACTGCCTGGGGCTGAGCCCCCCTGCATCCCCTGAGCTGCTTGCAAATCCCAATCATCCGGCGGGTGATTACAGGGGTTTCTCCTGTAGCACAATACCCAGTCCCCCCCAGAGCCACCGCAGCATATGCAGGGCCGGGCTCCATGGCTGCGGCGAGCAGAGGCCACCCGGCTCATCCTATTAACGGCACAGCACGGGAGGGATGAGCAGGGCAGGGGTGACATCCCCACAGCCTGGAGCCAGCTGGGGACGGGGGCGGGGGGGACGGGGACGGGAGGGACGGGGGTGGGGGGGGTGGGGGGGGGGGGAGTTTGCAGCTTCCCTTCACCACTCCCCTGCTTCCCCTGCCCTGTGGGCTCTGTTCCTGGGGGGATCTCACCAGGGGGTATGGTTATTGAAGCCCTTCACCACCTGCTCCTGGACAGCTCTGCTCTTGTGGCTCCACAGCGGTCCACAGCTGCCTATGGGCATGGTGGCAGAAAAGACATTCCCTGCCAGGAAGGATGGCATCGACTCTTAAGCTGCTTTCAGCTCTTTTTGAACCTCCACCCCAAGCATCAGTGGCCCAGCACCCTGCTCCTGTTCCAGGGGTGGATCTGTGGCCACTATCACAGCACAGGTAGGCAGCACAGGCAGTGCCATCCCATCGCTTTCCAGTTTGTAGAAATGCCCATTCCTCTAGAAGTGAGGAACTCAGACAAGGAATGGAGCAAGCTCAGATCTCTGGTGCCTGACAATACTGCTTTAAACTTCACAGTGCTTTTTAGTCCCTCTTGAGAGGCAGCCTCTGTGAAGAAGATGGTGCCCATGCCTCTGGGCACTCCTGGTCAGAGCCAGGAGGAGATCCCAAACCTCATCCTTTTTTCCATGCAAGCACTGAAATTGAATCTGCCAGATCTATGCAGGCTGCTGGAGAGCTGAAGCTGCAAGGTCAGGCCCTCAGGAGACACGAGAATTAAGTTTTCCATCAAAATGGATGTCCCTGGCCTGGCACGCTCCCAGTTCCTGCTGTAAGCCCAGGACCCTATTAAACCAGATGTACTTGAAAAACCTAGGTTGGAACAAAGCCCATGCAGCAAGCAGGTCCCTGCCCAGCCCACCTCCCTTCATGCACCATCCCCACCTGGCAGCCAGTCAGACCCTCTCTGCAGCTGCCCCCAGCCCAGGGAGAGCTGCTGAGGAGCAGCTTCCCATCTCCTCCACCTTAGGCTAGGAGTGAATCTTGTGCAGACTTCCAAGTGGAGGTGGACTCCTCAGGGACACTGAGGCCATGCCACTGATGCCGTGCTTGTGAGGGCCAGCTTGGTGGTACCATGAAGGGATGGAGGCTACCCCTGCCACACACCCCCTGCGGGGCTCACTGGGCACCAGAACCCATCCCCAGGGAGCTGCTGGCCACGTGTCCAAACCCCGAACCATGCTGGGCAGCTGCAGCATCCTCACCAGCAGCATCCTCGAGGCCCCTTCCCACCCTAGGTAATCAATGTGTGTTGCCATGGAAACCAATCAGTTTCCAGAGCAGCACATAGCTGGCTGGGTGTGATGCTCAAGGCTGTGCCTGAGGACCGAGAAGGCTTGCTGCACCTGGGTGGGGTGTGGGGAGGGCAGGGGGTGCAGGGGGAGCTGGGCATGGTGTAGTAGGGAGCAGAGGCGAAGAAGGGGCAGAGGACAGGGGGGAGCAGATGGGGTGGAGCATGCTGGGGGGGGAGGGGGTAGAGAAGTGTCAAGCAGAAGAGGGGAAGGATGTATGAATGAGGGGTGCAGGGGGGGGTTTTCATAACCTGGGCTTCCTGGGGAGGAAGAGGAGGGGGATGAAGCATGAGGAGCAACTGTAGGGCATGGCACAAGGCCAGGCTTGTTAAGGAGGGACAGGAAGGTCCTGGGACTGTGTCTGTGCTTAGGAAAATGCTCTTTGGTAATCCCAGTTATCCTGGGGCAGGTGAGTGCTGCCTAACCCCCTGTGCCTGCTGTGGAAGCTTCATCAACATCTGGATTGTCTTTCCCTGAAACGGGTCATCAGCAGGCAGCAAGGCCACTTGCTTTCCTAGGTCCCCTGAAGACACGAGTCCTGCTGCCCCACTGGTGTGTGTCTGCACAGAGGGACAGCTGAGAGCTCCCCCACTCCCTCCCCCATCAGGATATGGTCCTTTGGGAGTGGGGGGGGGGGGGCAGGGGGCATCAGTTGCCTACTGCATCAGTGTACATGAGGAGATCCCATGGAGAAGGGCACTGTAGAAAAGGAGTCTCTACAAAACCCCACCAAGGAGACGATGGTCTACACCTTTACTTGGAAACTCTTCCTTCCTAGGGACACTTGCCGGTGTTCCCAAGCTGGGGGTGAGCCTTCCCCTGGCCTGGTGCTACGTCCACAGCAGGCCCAGGGCCTGCAGCTCAGCAGAGGCACGATGCTGCCCGAGAGCCCAACACAGCAGAAGACACGTAGCACCCGCACATAACCCAGATGATGGGGGAAGCATCTCTACTCTGGGCTGAGAAACTCCCCTGTGCAGCTGCTGATCTTGCCCAGTGCAAGTCCTGTGCAAGCAGAAAACCAAAACCAGCCACAGCTGAGCAAGGCCCCTGAAGCCGCAGTAGGAAGCAGGTGCAAATATGCCTGGTTTGAAGTGGCACAGCTATTTATGGAGGGTCTAAACTACCTAAAAACAGCCAACTGTGCTTGGTGAAGGTGAGGCTGCACCTCAAGTGCTGTGTCCAGCTCTGGGCTCCTCACTACAAGGACATGGAGATCCTGGAGTGTGTCCAGAGACGGGCAACCAGGCTGGGGAAGGGGCTGGAGGGCAAATCCTCTGAGGAGCAGCTGAGGGAGCTGGGGATGTTCAGTCTGGAGAAGAGGAGGCTGAGGGTAGACCTTATCACCACCTACACTGACCTGACAGGAGGGTGCAGAAAGGTGGGGGATGGTCTCTTCAGCCACGGGACAGGAGATGGGACAAGGGGCAATGGGCAAACGCTGCCCCAGGGCAGGGTCAGAGCAGATGGGAGGGAAAAGTTCTTCCTTGAACGAGCTGTGGGGCTGTGGCACAGGCTGCCCAGGGAAGGGGCTGAGTCCCCACCCCTGGGTGTGTTTAACAGACCAATAGATGAGGTGCTCAGGGACATGGGTTAGCATAGGACAGGAACCTGTTGGTCTCAGTGATCTTAAAGGTCTTTTCCAACCTGGGGATTCTGTAAAGGAGATTGTGAAACAGTGGGGAATGGCATCAGGTCTCCAAGGAACACTGATGGAGGTGGGAGGGAGCCTGGAGCTGTTTGGTGGGACATTTCCTGGTTTCCACCTTAGCTGGTGATGTCTTTTCATTGAAACCCTTCGGTTTTAAATTAAAGAGATTGTCCCCATGGCAAACTGCTTTGTGGGTGTTACCTTACTCGTACCTGTGCACAAATGTCCTTGAGGTGGAACACAGAGACAACAGCAGCCACATCGGGGATTCTCACACCAGGAGGAGGGCAGCAGGAGACGGCAGCATCCCAAAGCCACCCGGGCTTCTCACTGCCTTCTTCCCTGGGGATGCCCTAAGCCACCCCCAAGGATGTGACACAGGGTGTGTGTGTGGGGGGAGGGGGGGTAAGAAATCATCCGGCACAGTCACCCGGGTTTTCACACTTTTATTGTAAAGCTTTAGGAAGGGCTAATTACAATGGAGTTGGTCATCTGACAGCTCAGCAAACAAACAGAACAGGAGAGAACGGAAAGGGGATCACGACGGTGTCATGCTCACTGCTCTGAACAGAAAGAATTACAAGGGAATCAATTGTGCTCACAGCGCCCGGGGAAAACCAAGCCCAAGGCCCAAAGCCTTCCCCGCACAGGGAAATGCATCACACATTGAGAGCATTACAACCTTAGCAAGAGGCATCGCCTTAGACATAGGTCACCATCTGAAAAATAGTTGGGTACTTTTACTCTGCCATAGGATTTCTCCTTTAGAAAAGCTACACCTGCATGTACATAAAACTGTACAAAAAACAAGGCATCACAAGCAAGGAAATGAAATCTCGTATAAATAGAACCAACACTGAAGAGCTACAAAGGGGTCGCTTAGATCCTTCCCACGCAGCCCGCCTGCTCCCTGGCTCCCACCTTTGGTTTTACCCCTGGCTTGTCCTAGTGCAGTGAGATACAGTGAACCCCTCCGTGGGGGCGTTGAAGCCCCCTCCTCCTCCTCCTCCCTGTGCTTGTCTAGACTGGAGCCCGTGGGGAGCTTCACCCTCCCCCCCACGTGCACAGAGGCTTTATCCTTCTGGCTTATAATTGTGCAAATGAGCTTCTTTCTGACAGCACCTCTTCTTTACCCTCCCCCAGGACTGATCCCCAGTGACACTGTCAACTTTACCCCAGGACAAATCCCCAGCACCCCCCATTCCCAGGACCCAGCACCTTCTCCTCCCCAGGGACCCATCCCCACTGTGCCCCACAGAGCCTCAAACCCCTTGGCACCGCACTGAGGAACCACTCCCACTGCCCCCTCCCACCCCCCAACATTTTCCCCCCAGACCCACCCCGCATCATGCTCCCCCCTTAGACACCCATCCCCAATTCACCCCAGATACCCATGTTCTCTCCCCAGTATGCTCCCCTCTGAGGTCCCAGCCCCACCGTCCCCATGTACATCCCAACAAAACTCAGCCCCCTCAACCCCCTCTCCCCATGGCACCCATCCCTACCACCCATCCCTCCCACCCCTTGGGGACCCCCCCTCTGCACTCCCCTCTTGCACCACACTCGCACTGAGAACATCTCCAGGTGCTCCAGGAGACAAGACGGTAAAACTCCAGCCACAGGACTTTGAGCTTCGGGGTCCCTCTGGTGACCCCGAGCAGAAGGTAGGGAGCCCACCCACAGGCAAGAGGCTGGGGTTGGGGGGGGGGGGAAGCTGGTCTTGGACAAGCACCCCTCAGATGTGGCTCCATCGCTCTCCTGGGGGGGTCCCCAAAAGGGGCACAGGACACTGCCACTGCCTGAGCCGAGGGGAGGCGTGAGCAGTCGAGTTGGCAGTGGAATCAAAGATCCTGGCCAGCGTGGCCAAATTGCACATTCTGCCCAGTTTGGCCCTGAAACTACAGAGCTACAATAAAAACAAGTTCAGGAGCGTGACCTGCTCAGGCAGCCAGGCCAGGGGGACGCCGGCCCTGATGGGCAGCCACCGCAGGCAAGGGTAGAGCAGGGATGCCTAGACAGGCGGATGGACAGACATCCACCGGGAGCATCGCGCCTGCCTTGAGGGACACCCCCGCCCGGCCGGTTGGCGGGAATCAGCAGCAGGAGACCGGGAGGAAGGTCCTGCCTCCTCCGGGTAGCACCCCGAGGTGCGGGGGCTGCAGGCGATGCAGCGTGGAGCGATGCTGCCTGGGGAGGGTGAGGAGCAGGGCTGGGGCAGGAGGGAGCAGCTGTGAGCGGGTGCCTTCTGCCACTCTTCCCTTGTCACCCGGGCTCAGCTTGCTCCGCATCCCCTTGGGTCAACCGGAGCCATGCCGGGGAGCTGGACACATCTCGCCATCGCCGCCAAAGCAAAGGGAGAGGAGCTGCTCAGAGAGAGGGATGCTGGAGGGGATGGGGGAAGGAGGCTGGCGGGGCAGGGGGGGAGCTCCCGGCACGCTGCACCCCAACAGGCACTACAGCTATGGTGGGGCAGCCTCTGACCCACAGCAGCTGGGGTGCCCTGGCCCTGCGGTGTCCCCGAGCCGGTTGAGCCCGGCAGAGCCAACCACGAGCCCCGCGGCGATGGACCGCGTGGACCAAAGATGAGCCACGGGGGCAACCATCCTGCAGTTACCACTGGCCTCGCTCCCTAAGGAAGATCCCAGAGATGAAGACGATCAATGCGTGCGCGAGTACGGGAAGAACGACGGTACGGTGCAGCACAGCCCCTCCCCACGTCCTGGAGGGGGGAGGACTGGGAAGGGCTACCCAGGAATGAGGCGCAAGTCCCCAGGACCCCTCCTGCCAGGGGTGCACGTGGAGTCCGGCTCCCGAGGGAGCAGAGAGGCTCAGGAAAGCAGCCACGCGTCCCCCTCCAGGGAGTCCCTTGAGGGGCAAGGGGGGGTCCTGTCCCCACTGCCTGCGCAGCGCTGCCCCAGCCGGGTACCCTGCGTGGGAGCTGAGGATGCCCAGGCAGCGGGGACCTGCCAGGGAGACTGGTCAACCTTTGACAATGGAAGAGAAAGCTGGACCCCATGAGAGTGGCCCTGTGGCCTAAGGGCAGCGGGAGTCCAGCGGGCAGGGGCTCAGCAGCCCCCAGTGTGACCCTGAGACAAAGCTCCTCCTCACAAAGGCAATGGTGGCTTACAGGCGGATGGGACGGAGGTCAAAGGCATGGCGCAGCCGGCCTCATGGGCATCCCCTGCCCTGGAGGAGGCACAAGGCGATGGGCTGAGATGCCACAGCCGATGACGACTCCCTGACGGCAGAGTCAGACTGAGGGCTTCTCCAGACCCAGCCGGTCCCTTGCCTGGGGGCTTCCCCATCCCTCCTCCACCCGCCGGGTGCAGGGCCACCACCAGGAACGCCCCCCCCCCCCCCTCCCCAAAAAGCAGACCCCTGCCTATGGCACCGGGCAGTCCCTAGGGACCCTGCAGCTTGTGGGCACAGTGACAACGTTCAGAAAGAGATCCAGGCTAAAAGATAGCAAAGTCCCTACAGTCCGGCGAGGACGCTGCCCCTCTCCTCCAGCTCCCCAGTTGCTGTTTCAGGGACTGGTCACATCTCTATTTACAATATAGAACATGAGTGTGGGCCGGACGCTGCGCTCCCGTGGGCTCTTCCACGCAGCAAACCATTCAAAGCTGGAACTTGCTCCCTGTGGTATGTTTCTGTTTTTCCTTTTTTTTTTTTTTTCTTTTTCTTTTTTTTTTTTGTGGTGTTTTTCTAGTTTTGTTTAAACGTCTTTTGTTTCAAGGACAATAAAAAGTTTCGATCAGGCAGGACTTGAATGTCATTCCTAAGATTCATATTTACAGGAGTCTACAGCAAAGAGACAGGCAGCTCACCCCCCCGCCCCGTGCACGGGGACACCCCCTCATCCTATGCCCAAGAACTCCACCAGCTCTGCGTGGACCTTTGGTACGTAAGCCCTTCTCCCCAGCCGTGCCCCTCCGCACCAGGAGCCTGCCCAGCCCTCCCCGGCAACGCAGCAGTTCGGGGACATGCACCCAATAAGTGCTCAGAAATCAGGTTTGGGATGCTTCCATCCTTCCCACCCACCCCTGGCCCCGGGAAACAAGGAGTTAGAAAGGCGCTCCTCTCATCCCTGCCTTGCCCTGCTCTGCTGTCCGCCGAGCCCACTGCCTGGAGAACCGGCCGCCGGAGCGATAAAGCATTGAAGTTTAAAATGTTCCTCTGGACACTGGCCTCAGAAGCACGTCTGCTCCCTGCCCCTCACGCCCAGCCTCACAGGTATATCTCCCTCTTGGTGGTCTGGGACGAGGGGGTGGTGGCTGGCTGGAAGTCCGAGGTCTGGGTGAGAGGAATTTCCTCCATGGGAGAGTCCTTGCAGGGCTCATGGCTACTATTGGAGAAGGCACTGTACGTGGGGAGCAGGCGGAGGTTGGCCATTTTGGTGCTGCGCTCTTCTGAGAGTCTGGGGCTGCCATTCCCGACTTGCTCTTGACTCCCTCTGTCTTGGTAAGGCACAAAAGTGGAGAGTTTGAGGGCGTTCTTGGGCCTGCGGCTGGGGGAGGACTGGCCAGGCATCCAGCAGGTGTCGGAGTGGCCGAACTCTGTGCACTCCCGGGTGCAGGTCCCAGTCATGGCTACATCGGGCAGAGGCCGGAGATCTGCAGAGGAGCAAGCAAGAGCATCCGTTACGCACCGGCTAGGGATGGGAGGGTGGAGCACAGGGATGAGCAGCAGAGCCTCAATGTCTCCATCCTGCCCGCATCCTGCTGTGGGTGGGTCAGCCAAACCCATGGCCACCCAGGGAGCTGGACCCACAGCCACCTGAGGAGCCAGACCCATGGCCACCTGGGGAGCTGGTCCCATGGCCACCTGGGGAGCAAAGGCAGAGCTGGGAGGAGAACCCAAGGCTCCTCCCATCTAAGCCCCCATCCCCCTAGACAAGCATCCTCCCTGCAGTTGGTGTGTGCAGAGGAACAGGAGGTAGAGCACAGGGCAGAGCTCATCAAATGTTACTACCCCACTGGAGATGAGCGTGGCACAGGAGGGGCTCCACAGCCTGTGTCTGTGCAGCAGGAGACAGGCTGCCACCAGACACATCGCCCCAGAGCTGTGGGCACAACCTGGACCCTGCTAGGCTCCAGGAACTCCCTTGGTCCAGCACCTTTGGGCACTGCTGGCCCCTTCCCTGTGCAGAGATAAGGAACTGCCCTAAAAACAGCCCCCTCACTGCCCTGAGGTACAACCACATTTCCTGAGCACCATCCACTGGCAGCTATGCCCTGCCCACCACCATGTGTGCCAGGCCACCTGCAAACCTCCCCAGGCACAGACAGAAGTCCTCAGACATGGACTGGTCTCCATGGGACCCTGAAATGCCCAAGTGGAGCAAATGACACCATGAGCAAACCCATGTCTACCCCCAGAGAGGCTGCAGGTATCTGATGCTCATGAGTCCCTGCCCCAGGAGCACCCAATCCTCTCCACACACCAGACACCTGCCTCTGGGAAAGCCAGGTATCTGAAGACATCAATAGCTCCTCCTCCTGGGAAACTGACCACCAGCTGCACCAGTTTGTGATCTGGTGTCCTCAAATACCAGCCACCCCCAGCCCTGCCAGGGCCCTTGGCCATGCATCCTTTTACACGGGGAGTAGCTGTCACGAATCTTCAGAGGCCAAAACTCAGTGTTTCCCCACAGAGGTGAGTATTCCTTCAAGAGACACCCCAGACACGAGTCATGCCTTGCCATCTGCCCCAGTTTGGGGCACAACATAGCCTCACTGCCACTGCCTGGGGTACATAAGTGCCCAACACTACAAGCATCTCCTGGCGGATCAAGCCTGGTGCTGATGCTGGGATGAAATGGAGTGTTGGAGGGGGTTGCTCATGACCTTGAGACTGCTCTGACTTGTAGAAGATTCTTCTGGCTCACCAAGGTGCTCACTCCACTGCATTGCTGACAAACAGCCCCACAGACTGATAGAGATATAAGGAGCTCTGGGGACCTGAGACATGGGGCCAAGCTCAGGGCATGCCCCTTCCCACCAGATACACACCAGTACACATAGCCCCCTCCTCCCAAAAAAGGGCAGATATTCTGGCTTCCCTCAACCCTGGGAAGAACCAAACCAGAGCCGTTCGCACTGTGCTGGGGGCTCTGCCCTCATCAGCACATCACCAGGTTGGGGCTCTTGGACACAGGCATCCCTGAGTCACCCTGGCACAGCTTTCACACACACAGCACCCCTGGGATGCGAGGAGGGTCTCTGCAGGAGAAGGCTCCATGCAATGCCGGGAACAGTTGGCAAGGGAGAGCTGAAGAGACAGGCATGGAAGAAGGGGCAAAGTTAGCAGCAGACAGGTGCGTAAGCAGTTCTTGCCCTAAACCAGCCCCAAATTCCCAGGTCCTCTGGGTGCTGAGGCATCCCAGGGTTTCCCCCTGGTTGCTGTGGAGGCTGTGGCACCCACACTGCTGCCCGTGCCAGGAGCCGCCTCCTGCGCCCCGTCCCCTGGCACACGTGTAAGCTGCGATATCCTGGCAGAAGCCATACGGACATACCTCAGCGCAGACCCCCTTCACAGCCTGCTCCGCTCAGGGGACTCTAATGAGGAGCAGAAAAAGGACGAGAGGGTCACATCATTGCACAGCCCACAGCCTCCACACCCACCCCTCGGATCCTCCTGGCTCCTTCAGTCTCCCCGTTGCATTGCACCGAACCCCATGGCATCCCTCTGACACCCACTGCCTCCAGAAATCCCTCAGCTTCTCCTGGCCCTGCTCCAGACTCCTCAAGGCTGCTTGGCCACCACTTCCAGTCTTTCCCTACTTTCTCTAGACTTATCCCAGTCTCCCTGGAGCCCACTGGCCCTTGCAGGATGTGCACGGGGACCTGAGGTGAAGCTTGAAGCCACCTGGCTGGTGGTGCAGAAGCAGCGGGGCCGTGCATCACACAGCGATGGGCACACACACACACACACATGGACGTGCTCATGCACCACAAATGGGCACACTCAAACTCATGTGCAGGGAACAGCCATGCACTCGCTGCAGGGTGAGAAAGCAGGAGCCCAAGGGGAGGGGACACGATGCCCACAGAGGTCAGTGCAGGAGCTTAGCTTGCCAGTGTGTGTCTTTGGGGTCACTCGCAGAGCTGGCCACAGACCAACTGTCCTATTTCCTGAGCATGTGGAAAGTTGCCTCATTTCTTTCTCCTAGCTACAGGCAGAAAGCAAGATAGGAAAACAGAGGCAAGGCAGCTCAGTTTTCATCTCTACTCTGTGCAAGTCAAAGCAGAAACTGGAGTCTGTGTCCGAAACGATCCCCAAGGTCTTCCCCTCAGGACAGCAGGATGCGGCCACCGGCTTGGTCAGTCTGAGGTTGCGTTATGTCGTCTTTCTCTTCTGTTCAAGACACAATCTCTCTCTCTCTCCCTCCTACCTTCCTAACAGGATGGCTCATCATCATTCCCACTTCCAGAAATGCCTTGGTGCTGCCTGGTCCCAGGGTGGGAAGTGGAGGAGTGCCATCACTTCTTGCTCTGGCAGAAGGTGCTTTGCTGAGCCTATGGAGGGTACTGGCAGGGCCGAAATAAAAGCCACCTCTTGGGTGAACAAAGCTATGGGGATTTCCTTGCGCCAATGGCAGCTTAGAAATCCCAGGATCAAGCAGGAACGCTGTGTTCAGGGGCTTTTATTCTGTTTTTCCCATTGTCTGTTTCTGGCACTAAAGTCTGTTTCCAGCGTTGTCCCTTCGCTTGCAGTGAGATGCTGGCATGGGAGCTCTGCTGCTAAAGGAGTGCATTATGTGCCATGAGCACAACCCGCTCAGCTGTAAGAGCCCGGGAACGGGGCAGGGTGTAACTCCTGAATAGCTGTGATTTAGAGCAAACACCACCCTACAGCTTAATTCCCAGCACAGGTTCAGAGGCTTCGATCTGCCACTGACAAGAAGTAGAAATCTGTCTTTGGGGGCCAGCTCTGGTGGCAGTTTTGCCCAGTAGTTCCCATTCTGGATGTCCTGCAGTATGGTGAGGAGGGAGACCCCAAACCTCACCTTGGTGTTGCATGCCTGCTTTGCCTTACCAAGTGCGCTCAAGATTTTTGGGTCCCTCCCCCACCCCAGGAATAATTTTATGCCCCTGAATGCCCAAAACCTGACAAAATTCCCAGGTGATGAAGAGGATGGCCATGCCCTCTCAGGCATCTCATCCCTCCACAGCACCCTGAGCATGAAGAGCACAAGCTGTTGGTACAGCTGCCACCTTTTCTGAGCTTTGCCCCCTTGTTGCAGCCTTTTGGGTGCCATTGTTGGCATTTCCATGCCAGGAGACTGCACTTCACGGCCAGGAGGGTGGCCTGATTGTTTGGGCTTCCGCAGTCCTCATCATCTTCTGCCTCCCCTCCTTCTACAGCTTTGCCTTTCTCTGACATCCTCTTGTTAGCTGCCTCGGGGCTGTTCTGCTGCAGCACATTGCAGGGCAGTAAAGTTGCAGCCCTTTGAAGTTCTGAGATGAAAAGGGGGCACGGTTGGGGCTTTACACAGAGAGGCACCCTGGGCCCTTGTTTGGGTGGGAGGAGGGGAAGCTCTGTTCTCCACGATGGCATGGATGTTCTTGTCTCCTGCCATCCAGGGCACCTCTGATCTGTGTGAAGGAGACTGTGCCAGGCTGCCTCCTCCGGGAAGAGGCACATATCGGTGCCTGCTAATTATTTCTCTCTGTATATCCCCGTGTGGGGCAGGAACACATCCTGTTGGAGCCACTTGCAAGGGCTCCCCTAACAGTGTTACTGCTCTTAGGGGGGATTTCAACAGCGCACTTGAGTACTGTTAGATGGGAGACCAAAGCAGGCAGCCTCACTCAGCAGGTACTTCCATCTCCTGCAGCAGATGTGCAGAGGTCCACTTGCCCACCACAAGCCAGATAGCTCCAAGCAGAGGCTGAGAGTCAGCTCTTTGTTTTCTCTTTTTTTTGGGGGGGTTGGGTACCATCTGCAACATCTGCTTTGATTCTCTGATTCTCCCTGTCTTCCACCCATGTCAGACATCACCACCGTCCATGTGAAGTGCAGCACTGGGCGAGCAGGGGTGATGCAGCACAAGAGGACAGATCTTGTGCATGAGGGGATGTAGTGGAGCAGCAGTGGGAGGGAAGACAGTGAGGCCATGGGGGTGTGACACAGCAGAGCACGGCAAAGGATGCAGAGAAGCCCAGAAGGGAGGAGGAGGAGGGAAGCGCAGCATGCAAGGAGGGACCAGAGGGGTTCAGTGGTACGGATAAATGGGGAACAGTGTGGGGAGAGCAGCCTGGAGGCAAAGCAGGGTGTTTTCCAGAAGCATTAGATCAGAAAGACTCATCTGCCCTACCTGGTGGCGCAGAGAACACAGGCTACTAATTGCAACCAGCCACTGCCATTTGGAGCCCAAAAGCACTGTACCCCTTCTAGCCTTGGTCAGGGGGTAGGAGGGTGGCGCATGCCCCACGCTGCCAACTGAGGGCTGGGGTGCCAGGTATTTATTTTAAAATGGCCCTTTCAGAATAGTGTTTCCACAGTGGCTCTTTCAACCAAGGAAAGATGCAATGTTCTCAGTGCAGGCAGCTTTACCACCGCTGTTGCTCCAGTGCAGGTGCCTGGAGACACGTATCCTCCTACGCCAAGCCCTCAGGCCTCTGCAGACCACTTCTGGGACATCCCTTACCTGGTGACCTCCCATGGCATCATACCCCAGCAGCACTGTCCTCCCTACCTGCCCTTACAGCACCTATGCCGTCAGAACAGCCTCTATGGTGCTGCTTTTCCCAGCAACCCCCTTCCTACAGCCCAGCTCCTCAGAGCCGGCACCATTCCCCCACTCCAGGTAGCTTACTTCTCCTGCACTGCCGCTCCCTCCAGGTACTACTCCCTGGAGTGCTCACACCTACAGGCACCATTGCCTCCAGCGCTCCTCCCTATGGGCTCCATCGCCTTTCCGTGGGCCCACCGACAGGTCCCGTCCTCCCATGCCGCTGCTCTCTACAGGCACCACTCCCCTGCAGCGCGACTACCTACAGGTACGGCTCCCCTACAGCGTTGCTCCCTACAGGTACTGTCCCCCACGGCGCGGTTACGGGAGGCACCGCTCTCCCGCAGTGTTGCTCTCTACAGGTAGCGTTCCCCCGCAGCGCCATTCCTGGGAAACACCATTCCCTGCAGCGCTGCTGCCTACAGGTACTGGTCCCCCACGGTGCCACGTCCTCCAGGTGCCATGTTCTGTGCTGCTGCTGCCTCCAGGTACTGCCTTCCCCCGCTGCTCTCTTCCCTCCAGGCACTGCAGCTCTCATGGAGCCATTTCCTCCAGGTACCATGTTTTACAGCGCTGTTCCCTCCAGATACCACTCCCCTGCAGTGCTGCTTCTTCCAGGCACCACCGCTTCATGGTCTGTTCCCTCCTCACAGCGCCCCAGCAGTACAGCTATTTGGAGAGTGTGCCCCAGCATCGCATCCTCCTGTATCAGCAGCCCCACCACTAGCCATTATTCTATTCTATTCTATTCTATTCTATTCTATTCTATTCTATTCTATTCTATTCTATTCTATTCTATTCTATTCTATTCTATTCTATTCTAATTCTATTCTATTCTATCCTAGTTGATATCCTATATCTATATATTATATTTATACTTCTCTCCAATTCCATTCCTATTCTTACTTATTCTTTTTCTTACTCTTATTCTTACTCTTACTCTTGCACTTATTCTTACTCCTACTCATACTCCTTATTCTCTTCTATTGTATCCTATTCTTCACGTTATTATGACCTGTCTGTGCTGGGATTAGCCACTTGTACCATCACGCCCCTTAACTCACCCCTCTCCATGCCTGTACCCCGAGCCGGTAGCCTGGAGGAGTGTCTCCACATTGGCAGCCAGAGATGCCCAACCACCTGTCTACACCTGCCCACTGCAGCACAGGTTCCCTTCGGCATACAGGAGCTTGGTGGCCCTTCCTCAGCATGCTGTCCCATTGCAAGGGCTTTTTCCACAGGCAGCTGGGGAGCAGTGACTGCCTTAGCAAAGCCCAGACACAGGTTTCCCCTCAAAAATCTCGGATGAGGTGGGCTATTCCCAGCTGGGAATGCCCACCCTCAGACACAGAGCAGCAAGCTTGCATCCTGCAGCATCCCAGCCCATCTCCTCTGCAGTCTCTGACTCCCACATCATAGCTGGACGTGGCCAGAGGTCTCTACCCCCGGCACAGCACGAGCACAACACCGATTTCACTTTCCAGGCCTTGGGGGAGGCTGCTGGGCTGCTGCCCATTTCCACAGCGATGCTTCAGAGATCAATGAGTACAGACAGAACTATCGGAAGCTGGAAGCACAAGCAGAGGGCTGCCCGATGTCCATGTCAGTCCCTATTTTTCATAGGCTGAGCTAACACCATCCCTACAACACCCAGGCAGACGGTTTGCAGGACCATTCCTAGCACTACAACACCCAGACAGACGGCTTCGGGGACCAATTCTAGCACTACAACACCCAGACAGATGGCTTTCCAAACTTAACACCGTCACTACAGCACACAGGCAGATGGCTTCTGGTATCAGAGGCCAACCCAATGCTGACCATAAAGGTGGTTACTGAGGTTCAACGCCATACCTACAGCTCTCAGGGCAATTACAAGCAACACCCTCTCTTTACAATAAATACTGAGCGAGATCCTTAGAACCAGCACTGATGCCAGCACACAGATGGATTTCTCCTAGGCACTGAAGTCAGAAGATATAATGCTCACAGCCACCTCCCCCAGACCCTAAAGCACTGAGCATCCCTCCCCTCGCGCTAAACAACAGTATCTAAACACCGGCACAGCCAGCCTGCTCCAAAGTTAATGGCCTGTCAGCCCCCAGATGCACGCACGGATCAAACCATGGCCTCTGGAGTATATTACAATGGCACATACTAACTGCAGCAGAGAAGCAAACGACTTCCCAGATCCTGCCAAGGGTATCACGGCAGAACCGGCTCGTAATTAATGTGGACAGATGCACCCACCAGCATCAACCTCACCGGCGCAGGTAGCGCGGTGCTCAAAAGCCTTGTCGGCAGCGAGGGCCTGATCCTGGGCTCCCAGGGGACATGTTCTGCCCTCGCTCACCATAGCTGGAGCTTGAGGGACCAGCTCCACACTGCCGTGAGGGATGCAAGCTGCATCGGTGGCAGGCTGGCCGGGAAGCACGGGCATCCCACAGCCACATCTCCACAGCAACGGGAGGAGATCCTCACTCGTGACGGTTGCAGGAACACCCAGACAGATGGTTCTGCATGCTGACCACATCCCTGCAGGGACCAGGCAGGGCTAATGGGGCTCAGTAACACACTACAGCACCTGTGGGACCTCCCAAAGCACTGTCTGTTCCCAGCTTCACCGAATCCCTGTGATACCCAGTGAAACAAATCCAATCCCCCTGTAACAGATTTTGTGCTTGTGGTGCCACTTATATGATCCCCTACTCTGGCACAGTGGGGCTTCAACCTTCTCTGGACTATAGAAAGCAGAATTATTACATTAAATCACTGAATAATTATGTTAAGAACCACCTTAATAGGATTACAGGGTTCAAAGGTTAGGAAATGCCAAAATTAGGATTGTCCACACAGTCTTAATTTGCTTCATGAGAGCCTGCTCTGTGATGCAGACCAGAGTTATGCTCTGGTGGAAAACATTTTCCCTGGGGTCCCTTTGTGTCTCTGGGGGAGAGGACAGAACCACATGGGAGATACAGCAGACTTTTAGGGAAGAAGAGGTTTTGTCAGGGAGTCTCTACCTCACGGGCTGCAGAAATCGGGTACAAAGTACAATGAAAGGGTCAAGGCATCACAGAAAATTATATCTATAAAGGGTGGGGCTGGAGGATAGAGGGGTTGCTTTATTATTGAGAAAATATAGCACTTTCCTTCCCTACCTTCTTTTGGAAGTGAAATATCTGGACAGATTTTGTTGCTGCTTTTCAAAACACTTGGTAAGCGGCATATGTCCACTATGAAAACTGCATCCTTGCAGTTAAAGTTTGCCAAAACTTCAAGCAGCTGAAAACAAAGTCATGTCATGAGCATTACTGGGCCATCCTCTTCACCCACGTTGTATAAAAAGCAGCAACATGTCTAACTCCAAAATTAAATCCTGGTTCCTGTAATACTGGATCGCTGACCTCTGGCCAGCCCAGAACTTCTCATGACACCTACAGACATCAGACACCCAACAACCACCAGGAAGGTCGAGGGGTTTCACAACAGCCAAACCACACTGTGCAATAAACAAACCATCTTCCCAGTCTTAATATTTGCTCCTGTAACACCTCATCCAGGTGAGCTCCAACTCCCGTGGTACCTTCAGGGGTGCCCAGCCATCCTCCTCAGAAGCTGTGGGGAGCAGAACCACCGCCCTTCTTCCCCCCCTCCCTGCTCCAAGAGGAGGGGCAGGTCAGAAGCAGGGATCTAAGAGCTTTTGAGTCCTCTCTGCAAGGGCTAATGATGGTTATGTAAATCGGAGGAGCAACACCACCTGCTATCCCCAGGGGCTGGCCGCTCATGCATGCCTTGTATGCACATTCCTCTTACCCAAATACCTACACAATCGGTCTGCCTTTGCCTCCCATCCACAGCATTCCTCACACTCCCTCCCACCCCACCCCCTAGCCGGTGGGGGTCCCAGTCTGAGTCTGTGGGACTGAGTTGTCCCCTTGTCCAGCATCCCAGGGGACTAACGGACATCGCCCAGAGCCTCCTGGCATGTCATTGGTACCAGTACCGGTGTGGTGACAGCTGATGGGGGGCTGGGGGGGGCGCAGGGCAGGTGACCAGAAGGGGCCAGAACACCAGGGCCAGGAGCTCCTGGACCATATTATTATGGGTTGCTGACTCTCAGTGGTGCTTTTACCCCATCACCCTCCTCCCCTTTTCAGAGCATCACTGAGACACTTCATGGCTTCTGGGGTGGGGGGTGCACTAGAGACCTGTGCCATGGCTTCAGCAGGATTGTGCTCTATACTCCTGCCACAGGAGGCTGGGGACACATCTTGCACTGACAGCCTCGGGTCAAGGGGGTGAGGGTGCAAGTACAGCATCCCAGATGTCCCAGACCACCCCACATTGCCAGGCAGAGGCTGTGTTAAAGCAGCAAATGCTTCTTACAGAGGGAACCTGAATGACTAATCCTCCCTAGCCTGTGAAAGGCAGGGGGTTAATACCCTCCCCACCAAGCCCCTCTGCTCAGGTTTGGGGTGAGGGCACAGAGGGGTCCCCTCCAGCCCATACCCCACACGTGCTTCCAGAGAAACTGCAGCACCCTGTCCCTGGGGGTGCACCTTCCATCTTGCTGCAGCCCATCGCTCCAACCAGCATCCCTTCAAGGGTTAATCTTCCTCTCTAGACCTTCTCAAAGCTAATTAGAAAGAGCCTGGGCAAGTGTGGTGGCAGACACCGCTGCACTTATCTCCCCACTTCCGGGGCTCTGCCCTTATCATTTAATTAAAGCAGCAGCCCGGCTTCCCTTCCTGGCGGCAGCTAATCAGGGAGGGCACTGGAGCTTGAGGCAGCCTCTGCCACTTCGCCAGGGAAGAAGCAGGAGAAGGGCAGGGAACGTGAGGTGCCCCAGGAAGGTCAACAAAAGGGAAAAGGAGGTAAAGAAGCAGTCCCTCTGTGCTGAGGACCAGGGACCAGGAAGGCAGCAAGGGACCAAACCCCAGTGCCAGTGCGCCAACAAGCTGAGAGGCACGACAAGCAACAGGCAAGCTCCATCTTCCAGGACCCCCAAAGCAGCTCTCCCAGCCAGATGCTCAGACATACCCCAACACCAGATCCCGCGTGTGCCACACACCACACTCAACCCTCCCATAGGCAAGGAACAACCCATGCCATGCGGTACCCAGCACCCCCACGAAAACTGGGGACACCCGCAGCATACTGGGGAAAGGGCATGTTTATCATGCAACAGGAGGGATGTCCATCAAGCAACAGCAACTGCAGCAAGCTCCCATGCCAGGTCCCTGAGGGAGGGCAAGGATGCCTAAGCCCTGGGAAATGCTGCTGTTGGAAGGCTACACAATGGTGTGTGGGCGCAGCTACGCGGGGATGCGTGCCGGCGTATGTTCCATGAGAGGCTGGGCTATTGTGGGGCAAACAGCCCCCAGCTGAGGCTGACAGCTTCTGTGCCAAACCCCACACCTCTTTCCCAAAGCATGGTTAAGCTAATGGGTCTTGAAAAAGACATTTTTATAACCAGTTTGTTAGCAGGGCTGAGGCAGCATGTCTTGTTCTCAAAAAACCAGCTGGAACACCTCTGCTAAAACTTAAGGGATAGAAAAAAAAAAAAAAAAGAAAGGAAAAAGAAATGAACCTGAGGGAAACCCAGCATGGAAAATTTAAGCTTTAGTGCTGGAAATCTGCTGAAGTGATAAGCAATCGAAAATAAGTCTGTATAATACAACATGTCAGGCAGCCTGAGGCTGCGCAGTCTATATAATAATCCTCATTGCAGGCTCCAGAAGCTGCTCGGGAGGCGCAGCGTGCTGGGGAGGTGTATGTGTGCGCTTGGCTTGCTCCGAGCCCCAGGAATACAGCGATTGTTTCAGCCTTATGCCAACACTGCACGGCCCTTCCAGCACTCCTGAAAAGGTTGCTCCTCTCTCACCATTGCTAGATCCTCCATCCTCCTACTGTCCTAACCACAAGTAAGAATTATCACATGATAGTTTAAATTTTGGGGTTTTTTTTTAATTCATTTTCAGCAAGGCCAGTTTTCTTCACCTCACCTCCAGGCTTGTGTCAGAGGGGAGTGAGAAGGTAGGCACAACAACCTATTGGTGCATTGCAAGGCACACCAATTCCTGGGACTTAGGAATACTGGTCCAGTCTTATGAGCCCTCTCTGTTTGCTCCTCGGTGGCTGACTTTTCATTGTGGGCTTGTATTAAAGCCCTTGTGTCAAGGAGAAAAGAACTGGCGTAAGCGTGTCTGCCTTTGAACAAAACCATTGTTAAACCCCATCAACAATTTAATAATCTTTCACTGGCAGGACAATGAATGGGGGGAAATTATTCTTGCAGGGGGCCGGTAGCAACACAGCAGAGCCACACAGCAGAGCCTTGTTCCAGGCCTTTGAAGTCACATAGGTGTTTAACTGACAAAAGAAATCACAACTTTATGAAAGGGGCTTGGCTCAACTTGGGTATCTGGGAACAAAGGAAACCGAGACCACTCAGAGAGAAAGGGGGAGAAGGAAAAGCCTTTGGAAAAGAGTTAAGCCAAACCCCAAGGAAACTGGGAGAGGAAATGACAGGACGGATTTGTTTTCTTTCCACGGATCCTTCCTGGGCTGTGTAAGAGTAAAGTGAGCACATTGGGTTGTCATTTCAGCTTTTTTACAGGTGGTTCGGACTGTAGAAACAGGCCAGTTGCTTGAACTGTGACGCAGAGACTGCAGAGGAAGAGGCCAGATCCTTGCCAGAAGTTGTGGTGGGTATTTGAAGGATCAGGGGACAGGAGTGAAATGGAGGGCTGATGCTTTCAGGCTGAGCTGATGAGGAAACGTCTGTCTGCTGAAGGAGGATGCGCACACAGACCCGGGTACCACACCCAGCCACAGAGAACCCAACACATGTGAAATCCAACGTTTTGTGAGCCAGGCCATGAGAATTCAGAGGAATGACACAGCACCAAATGAGGCTGCCTGACTGCAGGAAGATCAAGAGCAACCCACGCAGGAGAGACTGAACCTCTGAACTACCCAGCCCATTTCTCTGCATAACCCGGAGAAAATGCCATAATCCCACCTGAAAAGGCACTTTATCGATGCCTCAAACACCCACAGACTCACAGGCTGAGAATTCTGCAGTGGAAGCTAAAAGGGGAAGAGATTTTTATGGCTGGCACATGGCAGAAGCAGCGTACACACTGGTCAAATCCTCCTGTGGTGCAGCCCAAACCCATGCCAAGAAACCAACCTGGGTGGTTAACATTTCTGAATTGAAGCAGTTGCTGGCCCGATTCCCCACTGAGGCAGTGAAAGGATGGACACAGCCAGGGAGAAGTCACCCCCTCACGTAAAAATAGGTGTGGGCACCAATGCAGCTCGGAGCAAACAGGAGGGTATCAGTGTGCTGATGCAAATGGGGAGGTTTAGGAACGGGGCAGAGTGGTTCTGGTTTGTTTGGAAAGACCCAGGGAATAAAAATGCAGATCCTGGTGAATATCACTCTGCCTTAGGTTTGCTATTAGGATGGCAGAAAGCCAGCCAGTCTTGTGGGAGAGTGGGAAAAGAAGGATAATCGCTTCCGATGGGGAATATCAACCTCCAGCTACCCCTGGGTGCTGCAGTTTACAGACTGCTGGAGGTTAGATGCAATAAAGTTTGCACCGCTCTGGGGAGACCTGCCAGAGGCAGTCCTAAAGGCAGGGAATGAATAAAACACGCTTTAAAACACGAGCAAGGATTAAACCTGCTGCTGAGCATCCTGCCAGGACAAGGGGGATACATCCTTGCCCTGCATTAGAGGCAGATCAGCAAAGGGGATTTGCCAGCCCTGTCACCCCCAAAGCTCAGCACAAGAGAAGAGCAGGATGAGCACGAGAAGCTTTTGATTCCACGGTCCAACAGAGATGTAGGAAAACATCCAGATTCAGTCTGAGGGCATCATTTTTACAGTTTGTTTTTCAAAAGGGAGAAGGCAGCAATAGCAGGTCCTTATAGCAGTAGAAAATATGTGTGTAGCATTGAGCAAAGCAGCAGTGTACCTGTTTGAACTGGACAGGTAGTGAGGATCTGTGATTTGAGAGGTCTAGGATCAGCAATTGACCCTTCAAAGGAAGCCATTAATCATCATTAAGAAGGAATATATATCCCCAGGGACCAGGAGGCAAAAAACCCCCCCCATGAGTCCTGTGTCTTGCAATGTGGGTTAGCAAAGAGAGAGAAAAACCCAACAAAACCAGGGCTTGGAGAAAGGAAGATAAAATGTGTGTGGGCAGCAGGGCTTTACCTGCAGCCTGAGCATGGGGAGGGTTTAGCATCCAGCTGTGGAGGGAAACTGATAGGGTGAACAATACCCCCAGAGCAGCATTGTTTTCAGGAAAAGCACGCTATCTGCCTGCTCTCACTGATTTATCTGCATCTCTGTGGGTGCCCCTTCCTGTGTGGCTAATAAGCAGCAAGATGCTAGACGTGGAATACACAATTTCTTTTGCTTTTATTCATTTTCTTTCTAGATATAATAAGTCTTGCTTTTGTCAAGATCCCTGTTGTCTGGGTAATTTCATCTAGAGATCCTCAAGGAACAGAGATCTCCATATCCCTCAAAGTTTAATATCTCGGTTTTAGCTGGCATATTTTCAAGTAATAACTTATACAGCTGAAGAAGAAAGGGGGGGGAAAGAAAGAAAAAGATTACTTATGTCTAATTGCCATTATACTAATTACCCACAAAATACATTGGGCAAATATCACATCTACTCACTCTCTGTCATCTCACATTCCCTACTCCATCTTCTCTTTCCTCAGAAGCTATAAAACAACACAACATGCTGTTCTGACACATCCCTGAACAAATATCATATCCTAACCCTCTCCCCCTTTCTCTCCCTGCCTCCTTCTTTCTCCCCATCCAAGCAAGGTCGTTTTAAAGCAGACAGAGACCTATAACTGATTGAGAACCACTGGGTTTATGAACTTGTGCCCATGTACTCGAGCATCCTCTCCCCAGTCCCTCCCAATGCTTCTTGTACAGGGTTTATGGCCATCTGTGTAAGACATTTTTACCTTTTATATCTGAGTAAGTACATGACCACAGACAGGCTAATACAGACCAAGGCATGTTCTCACACATGGGCCATGGGTTTATTCATAGAATCATAGAATCCCAGACTGGTCTGGGTTGGAAGGGACCCCAAGGGTCACAGAGCTCCAACCCCCTGCCACAGGCAGGGACACCAACCTCAGGCCTGGAGCTACACAAGGTTGCCCAGGGCCCCATCCAACCTGGCCTTGAACACCCCCAGACACGGGGCACCCACCCCCTCTCTGGGCAGCCTGTTCCAGCCCCTCACCACTCTCTCTGCAAAGAACATCCCCCTAATATCTAATCTAACCTTTCCCTCCTCCAGCTTCACTCCATCCCCCTTGTCCTGCCAGTCTCTGCCCTTGAACAAGCTGATTCCCCTCCTGTTCCTCTGCTCCCTTCAGGCACTGGCAGGCTGCAATGAGGTCCCCCCACAGCCTTCTCTTCTCCAGGCTGACCCAGCCCAGCTCCCTCAGCCTCTCTTTGTAGGGCAGCTGCTCCAGCCCTCTGAGCATCTCCGTGGCTCCTTTGACCCCTCTCCAACAGCCCCACATCTTCCTTGTGTTGGGCCCCAGCTCTGGACACAGGATCCAGCTGGGGCCTCAGGAGGGCAGAGCAGAGAGGGACAATCCCCTCCCTGTCCCTGCTGCCACCCCTCTGCTGATGGAGCCCAGGATCCCATTGGCCTTCTGAGCTGCAAGAGCCACTGTTGGCTCATGGGAAGTTTCTCATCCACCATTCCTGACTCTCAGCATTTTTTCTGGTTTACCCTAAATGATTTATAAAGTGAAATAAGTTAGACCTGATAACGCTGGATTAAGGATCCCAGATGTAAATCTAAACATCTTCAAGGCAGACCACAAGCACTGCCCTCATCATCCAGCTCATTTTGAGGTTAGCCTGCTTTTGCCCTTTCTGATGGACAGAGCCCTGGCACAGTTTGAGGGTGAACATTGGGGAGGAGCCCTTCCAAACGTGCAGGAAGAATGAAGCAACCCTGACTGAGTTTAGCACAGAAGACATGAGTTGTGCTGGGGCAGTTGGCCCCAAAGCCCAAGAACAAGCTCTGCTTCTTTGTATTTAGTGATATGGAGGTGCAAAGAACACCCACGTAGGATTCATCAAAACCTGGTCAGTCTCCTCTTCCATCAAGGTGCAGCTCTCCTTTCCCAAGAGGAATGCAGCTAAAGCCCATTGTGGAATATTGGGCAAGCCCTGTACCTGGTCCAAAGGCAGAGCTTCTGCCCTTCTCCATCCCACTGAGGTCTCCAGCAACAAAGACCACGTCACTGCATGACTCTCAGACCTCTCTAGGTGCATCTGCCTGTGGAAATGCAGCCCACCCACCACAAAGAACATTTCCCCCATGAAGGGCATTGAGAAGAGCGTGGCCAGCAGGTGGAAGGAGGTTCTTCTCTGCCTTTGCCTGCTGAGGCCACAGTTGGAGTTGGGTGTCTAGTGCTAGGATCCCCAATCCAAGACAGACAGGGAGTTGGTGGTGAGAGTCCAGCTGAGGATACACGGATGATGAGGGGTCTGGAGCATCTCTTGTGTGAGGAAGGCTGAGAGAACTGGGTCGGGTTAGACTGGAGAAGAGAGTATTGAGAGGGCATCTCACCAATGCTTTTTGATATCTGAAGGGTGGGTATCTAGAGGAAGGGGCCAGAGTCTTCTCAGTTGTGCCTAGCAACAGGACAAGGGGCAGTGGGAACAAACTGCAGCACAGGAAGGTCCACCTCAACATGAGGAAAAACTTCTTCACTCTGCAGGTGCCTGAGCACTGGGACAGGCTGCCCAGAGAGCTTGGGGAGTGTCCTCCTCTGTGGAGCTCCCAAACCTGCCTGGATGCTGTCCTGTGCAAACTGCTCGAGGTGAAGCTGCTTCAGCAGGGGTTGGACTGGATGATCTCCAGAGGTCCCTGCCAACCCCCATCATTCTGTGACTCCGTGATTTCACAAAGTCACAGAGTTGTAGGGGTTGGAAGGGACATCGAGAGATCATCAGGTTTAGAACTTCTTGTCCCACTCTGACTGGCTAGAGGGCTGAGGTGTGGGAGGCAGAGCCCAGCTCTAACCACATTGCCCAGTGACTCCTCTAGACCATTTCTGTGTTGGCACTGCATGGCTGCATCAGCTCACACGAAATGAGCCCTGGTTCCTGCAGGGGAACCTCAGCAAGCTGAAAGGAAAGGCAAACGCAGGGGCTGACACGGTTAGGTAACCTCTGAGTCAAAGCAGCCTATCCTTGGTATCTCTCGCCAGATGCCATGACTAATGTTAGATTTATGGAGTGTCCTCTCTGCAAGTAAAGCAAAGAGCTAGCGTTACAACCACTTAATGGAGGTGACTTCAAATCAGGATGGATGAGAGCTTGTGGGAAGGAGACAGGAAGAGAGATTCATTGATAGTGAGAGCACAAAGGATAAAATCCCAGGGAAGAGCGAAGAACTGAGACTGACATTTGACCTGTCTCAATAGCAAAGCTCACATTGATTGCACTGGGGACAGGAATGAATCCCTTATCCTCTGTCTCATGCCTGCAAGAGAGATTTTCCACCTGAGGGATCTACACCTGACCGATCCCTCAAACTCAGGCACATGCGAGTTTTATGAGAAAGAAAACTCAGTGTGAAGTCCTCAAGAAGCACAAATGGGAGACTTCATAAGCTTCTCCAGCATTAGGTTTAAATCCCACACTAATGCTGGTCCCTTTACATGGGAAGAGGTACTGCCAAGCAGGAAGGTTTACAGAGACATTCAGGAGCACTCAGAGGCAGATAAAGGGGAAATAGCTGAGTGAGATCACACAGGAGCTGGAAATGGCATGCCAAATTACTTCAAAAGGGGCTTTCTGAGGAAGCAGGTCTTTGAAAACAACAAATCGTCTGGGACTGCTGTGGGATCCTGGTTGTCTGCTGCTTTTAGACTTGGCTGCTTTGTCTGGTTTAGATGTAGTCTTAAACCTGAGCACCAACTTTGCCTGGCTGCTCACTGCCCCTCGGCAAAGTCCCTGCTTTCTGCAAGTTCAGCTCTTTCTGGAGACACAGAGTGGTTGAGTTAGGTGCTCTGACTGAAGAGTAACATGGAAAAAAAAATCATCATAATAAAAAAGATCCAGCAAAATTTCATCCTGATCAGCCCCCTGATCCAGGTCACCATGAAGCCAGACAAACATCTGTACTAGCACAGCAGAGCACGTGGCACGGAGATGAGCAAACCAAGACAGAGAGGAGGAGAGCTGTCTGGTTTGGTACTGGTGCTAACCAAACACACAGGCTGTCTGGGGTTAACAGGTCCATCAGTGGAAATGAATTATGAAACTCAGCTGCTGGCTCCTCCCTATGGATATCACACAGACCATCTGCAATTGCTCCAGAGAACCTGTCCGAAGGCAGGGCACCAGGTCTCAGGCCCTGCCCAAATGCATCTTTTAAATTGTTATAGAAGACACAAAAGAAGAATCTGAAGGAGTTTCATCCAACCCCTCGTTCTGAGGAAATGTCCTCTGGGGAGAGCAGCACAAAGGGGGGACCCAGCCTTTTGTTCTTGTTGTGGCTCCTAATTCTGAAAGCTTCTTCCTGTAACACAGTTTGGTGAACTCAGGTTGAACCCATGGATAGTTTAAGGATGACAAACTACTCCTTGGAAAACAGGTTTTCTACCAAAGAAGGGATGTTTAGATTTGGTTCAGATAAGAGAAGCTGTGCATGGGCATTTGCAACCATTGCCAGGCAAAAGGAAAAAAAAAACCAACCCAATCCTGTGCAGACTGAGTGGCAGCAACCTGTATCTCACCTTGCAGCCACCTCATGAAGGTGAAGAGTTCCCTGTGTTAATGTCACCAGGGCTGCGGGAGGGCACGTCCTGCCAGGTGAGAACCGCAGCAGGCTGCTGAGATGAAATAGTGATGGAAAGTGTCCCTGCCCTGAACTGAAGGAAGTACATGACATTGCTTGGTCTCACTGGTCTGGGAGACTGGGAAGTCCTCCTTTTCCTGGGACAGTAGAAGTCATCTCCTGGAGAGAGTCCAGAGAAGGACTACGAAGATGATGAAGGGCCTGGAGCATCTCCCCTGTGAGGAAAGGCTGAGAGAGCTGGGGCTGTTCAGCCTGGAGAGAAGAAGGCTGAGGGGGGACCTAATCAATGTTTATAAATATCTTAAGCATGGGATGCAGGGGGAATTGGCCAGCCCCTTTTCAGTGGCTGTGGGGACAGGACAAGGGGCAATGGCTGCAAATTGGAGCACAGGAAGTTCCACACCAACATGGGGAGGAACTTTTCCCCAGTGAGGGAGCCCTGGGACAGGCTGCCCAGGGGGTGTGGAGTCTCCTTCTCTGGAGAGATTCCAGCCCCGTCTGGACACCGACCTGTGCAGTATGAGCTGGGGAGCTGCTTTGGCAGGGGGTTGGACCCCAGGAGCTCTCAAGGTCCCTTTGAACCCCTACAATTCTGTGATTCTGTGATTCATCTTCCCTCCATGAGCTCATTTATAGCTCCTAGATAAAAAATTACATCCCTGCACCTGTGTGCTCTTAGTTCCTATCAGAAGAATCACAAAGCTTGCCATGGAGATGGCCAAGCCTAAAGACCAAGGAAGGGTGGTTCCAAAAAGCAAGGTGACCTTTGGGCTAGCCTTCATACATGATGACCCTTATGGGTCCCTTCCAGCTCAGGATATTCTGTAAGCTCCAAGCCTGTGGTCTCTGCAGTAACACCCAGTAAATCAGCACATTTAGAGCAGAGTCACCTCCCTGAGATAGGTACTCACAACAGTGCAGGGGGAGGACTGTGTTAAGGAGGATTTCCAAATGGAAGGAAGAATAAGGATTAAGCAAAGTGACAACATTTGCTCCATCCAGTAGGTTCCCAGAAGGAAGAATGTGAAAGGCATAAAAGAAGGGGGGCGTCACATTCACTAATTTCCATCATCTTGCTGCAGACAGCAAGAAGGAATGGAAGATGTCACAGCCCAGCCCAGGATCACAAGAAATAGCAGAAAGCTCAAAAAATCCAATCTCAAATGCAGTAGGCACACATACAGCCACAGGGACCTATATATTCTACAAGAGAAGGCACCTTCCTACTGAAATATGAAGCTTTTTGTCTCTTGGGCATTAAGTTAGAACTACCATCCTGCCTCGATTTTTTTCATAAGCTGCAGCCACAATTCAGGGACAGAAAAGGTGAAAAAAGTCATCAGAATCCAATAGGGAAATTTGGTTCCTTCCAACAGCTCCTTTAGAGATGTCCAGGACCTGCCAAGGATCTTTGGAGAACTTGAGGACAACCTTACGTGTGCACTACCACGTAAATCAATTATTAAAGCTATTTTGGACAACAGAGGAAACAGGTAGCATCCTTCTTAGAAGGTTTTGAGAGGATTAAAGCCATTCTATGTAGCTAGTAGCAATGTGCTTGATACTCAGCCTGAGGAAGAAATAACTGCTGTGCCCTGTTTACCCTGGGATCCTGGGTACGATTAAGGGGGGTGACCCTTAATGCCACGATTGCTCTGACCTGAACAGCTCTTTCATAACAGAGAGTTCACCCAGACACAGGTGCTGGAAAACAGGGAAAAGAAGAAATAGGGTGAGAAGAAGCTTGAAATTACAGCTCAGAGAGAAAAGGCATGTTGAAACCAAGATGGTGTAATCCATGACCATTTGCAACCCGTCAGATGTTGCCTGTCATGATAAGAATCTTTTCCCACATCTCCCTTCAGTAGAGATTAGGAAAATCAGAAGCTGTCTTTGTGGATGACCCAACATTAAGTGAAGAAAGTAAGGAAGCTCATGATTTCTCATGAAGAAATGCAGATACTTGTAGAGCTGAAGGTCCCTATGAAACGCAGATATAATTTGTAGGATTAGGTGAGATGCAGAAGATGGTCATGGAGAGGTTGGCATTAAAAAAGAGCAGGACTTGGAAACTTATAGGAATAGAAAAACATCTACACTAAGTAATTCCAGCCCTGATGTCAGTGTTAAAAGGGCTGCAGATCAGTTAAAAAACCTCACAATGTCTCAGCTGGAGCAGTCAGACCCAAGCCAAGGGTCCTCAGCTGGTCAGATGTGTGACCTGCTGGTTCTCAGTCAGCGAAGGGGACAGCAGTGCGCAGTGCCAGCCAGACACCATCTTTATTCCACAGACACCACTAATTATCCTGTCCTATGCCATACCCCCAGCTGTATCCCACAGGGTGTTTGACTGGGATGGCTCAGAGCTAGCTCCAATCCCACATCCCAGATGGGAGCCAGTCAAAAGCATCCCTCAGTGCTCTGCCACAAAGCAGAAACGCTGCAGGGTACAGCTGAAAAACAAAAATCTGCAGCCTGAACCTCTGCCTGGAACACTTTCTGCAAGACAAAGGGGACATTTAATCATAGAAACTTTAAGGCTGGAAAAGACCACTGGATCATCAAGTCCCACACCACCATGTCAACTAAACCATGTCCTGGAGTGCCACATCTACACGTGTTTTGAGCTCCTCCAGGGATGGTGACTCCACCACCTCTCTGGGCAGCCTGGTCCAATCCCTGCCCACTCTTTCAGGGAAGAAATTTTTCCCAAGCTACAATCTGAACCTCCACTAATGCAACTTGAGACCATTTCCTCTCATCCTTCAAAGATGATAGAAAAAAAGGGGGGAAAAAAGAGAAAAAAAAAAAGAAAAAAGGAAAAAGACCTGGTTTCAAGCTCTAGAGACTTTACTTGTGAGAGGAGGAGACCAGAAAGTAATTTTTTTTGTCCCATCTGCTGGCTGGAACAACAATAACAGTGAGAAACTTACAGAGAGGCTCACGAGTGGACTGACACCCAGCAGCAGGCAGGAGGTAGTGCCTGCCCAGCACAGCAAATCTATCTCATCACCCTGAGAAGGAACCACTGGCTTGGGAGTCCTCTTCTGAGTGACCTGCCTTCTCAAGGTGCTGTGACATCACAGGGGTGCGTACAGACCAGTGCTAGCCAGAAGCAGCTCTTTGTGTGCAGTGGACACCCAGCTGTGAGACTGGAGACTGAGACTACAAGTCACCTTATGTCCACGCCTGGTGCTGCTGTGGATGCCACTGAGTGCTGCTGGATAGCTGCTGGCTCTCACCTGTACATGTCAACACCCCTAAAGGGTTGTTAGCAAATGAGAGATCAGGCAGAGAGAAAAAAAACAGATATGAAGGAAAACTTGAACTACAATCAGAAGTGTAGCAAATGGGGGAAAAAAATTCCCCCCCCTCCCCCCCTTACAGCTGCCTTTGCAAGGGTTGCCAAAAAGCAGCACATAGCTCTGAGATGTGCCAGATGTTGCTGCTGCCCAGGAATGGTGCTGCAGGTCTGTGGTGGTGTCAAGAGCAGATGGTGATGGCTGAGAGGAGCCCAACGAAGGGTGGGAGGAAAGGAAGAGAGACCCAGCTGCCAAAACGTCTTTGCCTTGGCTCTGCTCACGGTAAGGGACCTGACTCAGTTCTTGAGTGTATCAGAGACAACTTTAGATGTTGACTTGCTTGTGATCTCCAAGTGCACATGAAGTGAGGTGTCCTCTAATATCGTAAGACCAAGTGGGAACTAGAGCAGCTCGAGCAGACTTTAGGTGCAGGCATGTGAAACTGAGAGCAGAGAGCACCTACCCCTGGCAAGGCTCATCAGGTGTCTCATACTCTTGCCACCATTTGCTAGCTGCTATCAAAATGGGATCTTTCCAAAGGAGTGCTCCCACTGAGCCACGAGTCAAACATCTGGACTGAAAGGGCTTTATCAAGTCCAGCAATCAAACCCTGGAAATGGTATCTCAATTCACTTGGTCAAGCTGTGCTGAGGTGTACAGAGAAGATAGGACACCATGAGGAAGAAAAAGGCTGGGCTGGTCAGAAAACCCTGTGGCTATGAACCAGGTGAGAGGGCTTTACATCTAGCTCTGCCACCAAATCCCAAAGCCATGCCGCTCGTGCCTCATGCCTCAGCAGCTGCCCCAAGGCAGGAGATGCAGCCTTGGCTTCACCATCCAAGAGCAGCTGGAGCATCCTCATGGATGCTGAGCACTGAGATCCCACGGCTGCTCTTGTCTTCTGAAAAGAGCAGAGCGAGGAGCTGCCAGTTCATCCAGGGGGTTACCTAAAGCTGGCAAACATCTCCAAAAATGCAAATCACAGTTTTCTATTTCATTCCCCACCTATGGTGGAATTTCTTCCCTGGAAAGGGATGCTGGGAGGAGGAGAAACTCATTAACATCTGTGAAGCGCAGATACTACTGCACTAAGTGCATCGAGAAACCTCATGAGATGGTTGTTAATTACAGATTCAGTGCAGGGTTGTAATGGCATGCCTTAAAAATGGCATGGGGTCTCCACTTTAAATAATGGGGATAAAACAGATTAAACATTTGCCCCTGTTCTGGGGGCTGAAGAACACCATCCAGAAATACTTCATCCCATAAATCACCACCACGGATACCTGGGACAGCGTGAATCAGCCTCCACGTCATGTTTCCTAAGCTGCACAGATCTGGTCTTGTAACCTTAGTAAACTCTCCCTGTTGTGGATGGGGAGAGACTGGCACTTTCAAAACCCAAGCTCTGCGTGCACTATGGCAGGGCAGATCCTCTGCAGAGCAGAATCGCTCCCAGGCTCCTTCCAACTAAAGCAAAGCTGTGATACAGGGGGAGCAGATGTCTTCAGCAAAAGCAACGGGTGGCCAAGTGGGAGACTGAGCTCGGTTCCCAGCTCAGCCTACCCCCACAGAAGTGGATAACAGCATGGCAAAATGTTGGGGAGGAAACAGTGGGCAGCTAGGTAAAATACCAGGGATGACAAATGCCTGGGATGACTGAGGAGCTGGCACATCAGTGCCAAGAGACTGGAGAAGTCTTCATCAGAAACATCGTAATTCCTCCCAAAAAGGGACCTGGCTCAGCCCCTGCAATACAGCATTTTACTGCAGTCTGCACAGTAAAAGGTGTCCAAAAAAGGAGGACACTGATATGTGTGTTAATCAAGTGAAGAACCATCTACAAAGAAAAGGCATGGATCTGTCTTCCAGTTGAAAAGCTATAAATAGCCTTGCATACTTGCTTATCAGATTGGTTCGGCTGCAGGGATAATCTCCTGGAGAAAGCAATGGAAGCCCTGTTATGTTGGATATTTATAACTAGATGAAAGCCTAGAAAATGCACAGCCGTGTCAGTCTTGTGCTCGTGCCGCGAGATAGGGTGTGTGGGATCCAATTAGTCTCTTCAATTTAATATAAGGTCAGGAATGGCTTAGTCTTCCCAGCTTCACAGGAAAAAAACACCCAAAAACTGATGTCTTTTGAGGGGCTGGTGCTGCTTGAGCAGCTACAGAAGCCAAGACAAGGGCATGGTGAGACAGTCCCCCAGAAGTCCGCGGTGCTGCCACATCACTGGAGACTCTCTGGGGGAACCAAGACATGTCCCTTCTCTGGGTAAGCAAGGCAGAGAGCTCTGACGTGACTCGGGCAGGCAGACCATGGGAAACACAACTCTGATCAACACAACCAGTAACTCATCATCTCCAAATCACCTGGCCTGCTGCCAGGGTCCCCTAATCTTCTGCTTAACAGATCATGACCCTGACCCCAGCCCCTCAAGTTCATTGAGCTGCCTTTTCCCAGATTATCTGCAGAGCACTAGGATGGACTAGTGTTAATGCCAGTGGATCCCCCAGAGCTTTGGCCTGCTGTGGCCTCTGCATTGAACTGGGTTTATCCAGGTCAGGACAGCTGCTGGAGGCGCCAGAGCCTGATTCCCAACCACTGCCACTGCCAAGGCAGGACAGGCTGGGGGATGGCGAGCAGGACAGGGTTGCAGTTATCCCCTGGGAGCCTCTGCACATGCCTGTGCCACATGTGGATTTATTCATGGATAGGTGTGCAGTGATTTATGTCCTCCTGGGCTGTGAGCATACACAGGGTCTCTTGTGCAAATGGAGAGAGCTGCCCAATTTATAGGAGGTGTTGGGTTTTGTGATGCTGCGGGCAGGAACCTGTGTCCTGGTGCTCTGTCTCTGAGAGCCACTGCTCCGGGCTGTGTCCCCTACCCCTTATTGGGTCTGCTCATCCCCATTGGGCAGACAATGAACATCCCAGAGAGTGCAGGCAGTCTTCTATCTCCTGCTGCAGACCTTCCAGGTCCTCCCCTCTCTCTCCTTCTAGTTTTAGCCCTGCTCCGCCCTCATCTTATCTGGGTTACCTGTCACCTTCAGGGGCTCAAACTTTTCTCTCTCATCCTCATCCCCATCACAGCCACGCTATATCCTTCAGCACAACCATGTGGCACCTCCATGCCCACATGCCCTTTAAGCCTCTTGCAGGTGCCTGACCAGTCACTCGAGGGCACTTGAGAAGTCCAGTTCTGTGGTCCTGTGCCAGGACTCCAGGAACCTCCCCACACCACTCTTACAGTGGACTGGCTGGTACTTTTGGGGAGAAACTGGCCTGCACATCACTCCTAGACAGGAGCGAGCCTCATACTGCAAGAGCAAATGGCTTTGGGAACCCTGGCAGACCTGGCACCACCATGCCTTGTTTCAAGGGTCATACTGTAGCAGACTCCAACATTACTCCAGGAACAAACCTGGGAAGAAGGGAGAAATGTTCCACTAGACCTTCAAGACAACAAATTACCCTGGGCCTCTTGTGTGCCTTCATAGGTTGACCCAGCAGGTTTTCAGCTCTCTAGACCAGATGGACACACTCTCAGTCCTTTTTACACCACATACAGACTTGCCCCAAAGCCAAGCTGTTCCCAGAAGCAAGAGGAAACTTCAGGAGAACCCTTTGCACTTCCTTTTTTTCCCTCCCAGAGGTTTCTTTGAACTTGCCAGCTCCACTGCAACCTCCCCAAGTACAAGAGCACAGAAGGCAGCAGGTACAGGAAAGTAGATGTTATGTGCACAGCCAGAGCCAAGTCCGAGGAAGCAACTTAAGCTGGCCAGAGAAGATAGCTTAGGGAGTGGGCTGGTTGAGGGTAGTCAGGCAGGCAGCACAGAGGCAGCACAAGGAGCAGAACTGGGGTTTAAGCTGCGCCAGGGTGGGGGAAAGCCAGCTCTCCCGCGGTGAGACTGCGGACACCTCCAGTGGGGTTCTCAGGTAAAGGTGGACCCAAGCAGGAGGTGACCTGAAAGGCCCAGTGAAGGCAAGACACCTTGCTCTTGGGTTTGCCACCACCATGCTCTCTGATCCTCCACTCCATGGGTCTCCTCACCCCAGCCTGTGCCACTAAACCTCCTCTTCCCCCTCTGCTCTGACACCCATCACAGCATGGAGAGCTGCATTGTGCCCCAACCACCTCAAAGCCCCTGCCCTGCCAAGGGGGCAGGCACCCAAGGGACCACCCAACTGCAGCACACAAGCTCACCATCGGGGCTCCAACCCCCTCTCATCATGCCAAACCCATCTGCCTCCTGGGCTCACCCACTCCCACATCCCCTAGCCCACCTCCAGACCTCCCCCACCTCATCCACCTCTCCCCTCCAAGGCATGTCTTTGCTGCTCTCTTGCTTTGAGCCCCATCTCTCCTCCAGTCTCCTAGACTCACCAGACTTGAGCATGGCAAGCCTTTCCCAACCAAGCTCCTCACCCCATCTCACCCACACATGGGGAGTTGCAGCGCTGAGGACGAAGAGCCTTAGGCAGGGGGGGCAGGGGGCACACATGCCATGAGCACATACCGTTCTCAGGGTGCTCCATCTCCCCAATGCTGCCATCGGGCGTGGTGCGTTCGTAGTGATCCTCAGGCAGGGCCAGCGGCCCGATGCGGGGCCCAGATGATGATTTACTGCTTGGGGTCTCTGATTCCTCCAGCCCGCTGTCGTAGTAGCTGTGCTGGGAGGGATCCTGCAGGTCCTGAGCCTGGCTGGCTGCAGAGAACGTCACTCGGCGATGAGGTAACTGGGAGAGAAGAGAAAAGCTGTTTGCATCACCCACCCAACAAATGAAGGCAAAGGGGGAGGGGAATCAACAAAGCTGACCCCTAACCAGAGGGTCATCTGCCCACTGCTCCCAACACCAGCAGGTCTATCACCAGCCCCCCACATCCAGCCCCACAGACACAGCACCAGGCTCCACACCAGCTGAGAGCACCTCATCAGACACCACCCCACGCAGGGAGGACACCTTCTGCAGTCCTTGTGCCCCCTCACCCAGCAGCTCCCTCCATGACTCATGCCCAGCCTCCTTTTCCACCTAGAGGCAACCCTGGGCAGATGGCCTCTCCCACCACAGGCAGGCTCTAGAAAGCTCTCCTGTTAGCACAGCATCCTGAAAAGTATTCCCCCACCCCACCCTTCATCTGAGGTCTCCACCACGCACTCAGACTCTGCGCACGCCCTTGGGTGCTCTCAAAGGCCCACCTGGCCGAGCCCACCTCTCCTGAGAGCCTCTCTAATGGGATCACTGCCCAGCACAGGGCTAGGGTGACATCATCCCTCACATTCCAGTCTGAGGCCTGACACCATCTCTCACCCTAAGGGCTTCGCCATCAAGGGCTCACAATCGCTTCTTTTGTCTGCTTGTTAAACGTTTCAAAGACCCTACTTCACACCTCCTTTCCCCAGCTTTGCCTCAACGCTTGGGAGGAGCTCCCAGCAAACAGCCATTAAGTTACATCATTATCCTCCTCCAAATCCTTCCATAAAATCCTTCTTTGTCCTTATTACTGAGGAGGGGAAAAGGTAGCACAAGTTCATAGGGCAAGAGAAGGATGATGAGCACAGAGAATGAAACACAGACACCAAGAGACACAGAATCACCCATAAATGTAGGGAGGAACCCAAGAAAGGAGCTCTTCGGTGGGGATCAGAAGATGGTCAGAAGAGAGAGGAACCAACACACCATTTAGGTCAAGTACCTTTTTTTTGCTGATGTCTTTACGGAGTGGCAGGCATCCCACACAGGTAATACCAACGAGGAAAGGGAAGGAATCGAGACTAGGGGCTGGATGGAACACACAGGGAGTATTTAGATGAGCTAGCTGCTTTTAGGTTGGTTAGACCTGATTAAATTCACCCCAGGTGCTGAGAGACCTGATAACTTCAGAGCTGTTAGGGCTGGGTTGGGTTTTTTTCCCCCCTTCCTTTTTTATTTTTATACTTTTATTAAAGAATTTGTGGAGAACGGGTGAGCTTCCAGAAGACTGGAAGTGAGCTAAAATAGCACCTGTCTTTAAAGATGAGGGGAAAAAAAAAGAAGAGCTGGAGAATTATAAAACAGTTAGCTTAATTTCAGTTCCTGGAAAAATACTGAAACAGATAAAAGAACTCTTTGTAAGTACCTACAAGATAACAAGGAAATGAGTAACAGCCACTGTAGGTTTGTCACAAACAAACATGTCAAGCCATTGAACTTCTCCCTTTGAAAAGACATCAGGCCTTGTGGATGGAGGAGGAGCAGCAATTGTTCTATCTTGACTTTAGGAAGGGGGTTTTTTTGAGATGATTTTAGACGGTATTCTCATCAGGGATGCAGGAAAACAGCGTAGGTGCAGCGTAGTACTTCTCTGCTTAGGCAATATAGTGCAACTCACTGCAGGGTGGATGCAAGGCGTTTAGAAAGTTGTATTCAGAAAGTAATTACCAAAGACAGGCCTTTCAGCTGGGGCGATGTATCACATGAAATCCTTCGCCTCCTGTCCCGAGTCCACTGCTAGCCTGTGTTTTCATTAACTGCTGGGATGACAGATGTGGAATATATCTGTCACATTTGCACACTTGGGGAAAATAATCACCACACAAGCAGCAGGCTGGCTGAAGGATTGGGGGGTTACAGCAGATCATGGGTTGAGTCTCTGTCAACGGCATCAGTCTCACCAGGAAATGCATCTCTACTGGGACGCTGGCGGTTTGTCTTTCCATCACACGGGGATCTGTCTGCTCTGGTGGAGTCAAGCAGGGCTTCCAGGCTGGGCACTGCTATCAAGAGCGTGTGCACCAGTTAAGCAGAGAGGAACAAAGGGCTCTTGGAAATTGTGGCGACTATAAGACAATGGAGGAAACTGGTCTGGGGAGGAGAAGGCTAAGGGTGGTAAAGGCAACTGCTCTTCAAGCTCAGATAGCCATCTACAAAGTGAAAGCTGGTGCTTTTAACCATATATAGACCAGAAGGAATGGTCTTCAGAGAATCATAGAATATCATAGAATGTCCTGAGTTGGAAGGGACCCACAAGGATCATCGAGTCCAACTCCTGAGGATCAAGGTTAGCCAGTATGGGAAAAAAAAAGCAACAGTAGGTTTAGCCAAGAGCAATAGATTGCCAAAGCAGAAGGTGCAACCCTTGCCCTGAAGGGATAGGGAAGCACCTCTCAGGAGGAACTGAGGCCAAGACCTCCCTGCCTCCAACAGAATTGTGTGTGGGCATCCAGAGTTCTTCCATAGGCTGCACGGTTCTGGGACTCCTGTAAAAGCCATCACTGCCCAAAGGTCACTGCCCACACCGTGCCAGGCAATGCTGTCCCACAGCTTCCCTCTGCACCCCGACCACCCCTCTGCAACAGCTTCCTTCATCCCCCGCTGGAAGCTCCTGCTTTCACTCTGTGCTTGTAAAACCCCAGACAAACAACTCGGGCTCCTCGGGGTGCCTGCAATAATGCAAACAGCAGCCTCAGAAACCCAGCCTGTGACAGCTCCTATCCCTCCCCTGGGGGGGTCTCTTTCCAAATACCATCACTTTTACCCAAAAACCACCTCCTTTAAATGTCAGACCCTGCCTGGCAGCCCTTGCACGGGCTCTGCACCTTACTGCAGGGCAAAGTCAACCCACATGCAACCCCCCCACCCAGCAGTGATGGGGGTTAGTGCCCCCCCCTTGTACTCCACATGGTCCCCACCTCGCTGTGACCAACGCACTTTGAAAATCATAGTATCTTGCATCCAGGTGCCTTGCTCTGGAGTTGGGGAAGGACATGGCTTATTTGTCCAGCACGGGCTGGCAGAAATCAGTTCGACCTTTCTTTCCTAGGTTAAAGAGCCCTTCAGCACGCAGCGCTTCCTGCAGGAGAAGCTGCTTGTACCGTGAAACCCAGGCACCCCTCCATCACCTTTCTTGGGAAACCAGGTGCCCTAAGTCTCCACCCAGAAGCCACCGAATCGGTCTTGTGGCCCTCACCTTCACTCACCCGTTTTTCCCCCATTCCTCATCAGAGGAGATGCCCGTGGGGACGGGTGCCACCTTCTGCAGAGCCTTGCTTCTCCTCCCACCTCTCAGGTTTCTCCATCCAAGGACTGTATTAGCCCTTTGGCGGGAGCACCACGAGCACTCACACTGAGCTACTCATGCAGTGTGACCTTTAAATCCATTTTTAAAGTCACTGCTTTCCAGGATAAAACCCAGCATTTCCCTATTTCTCAGTGTACAGCTTTGCATTTGGCTGTGTTAAAATGCACTTTGTTTAAATGGGCCCAGTTTACCAAGCAATCTGGATTGCTCTGCATGACTGCTCTATCCTCATCATGATCTCCCACTCCACCAATCTCCGTGTCAGCTGCAAATTTTATCAGCGGTGATTTTATATTTCCTTCCAGATCATTGATTGCAACGTTGGATGGCAGCAGGCACAGCGCTGCTGCCGAAGAAGAGCCAGTCCAGGAGAACCTCCTTGCACCAGGACTCCCAACCAACGGCAGCTTTTCTTCACCAAGCTCTTAATAAACCACATCTCCATCTCTCTAACAACGTTTTACTTAGAGTAAGTACTGTTAATTCAAAATAATAATAACAATACTAGCAATACTAGCAGCAATAATAATAATAATAATAATAATAATAATAATAATAATAATAATAATAATAATAATAATAATAATAATACCAACAAAACCAACCACATAATGCATTAGCAACTTGGCCAGGGTGATGAGCTGCATGCTGTAATCTCACACCAACACAAAACCAGCTCTGCTCATACCCCCCAGGTATGCCTAGAGCAGATCCTGTTCCCCACACTGGCCAGGAGCAGATGCCTAAGGAGAGGCTTAAGAGATGGACCTGTCATGTAATGACACTGCCCAGTATCCCTTCCCATCAAGCTGCGTTGGCTGACGTCAATGCTATTTCCATCATTGAGTTTCCTGCCTCAGCTATTAATCCAGTTGTTCCCCGGGGCTGGTGAGGACAGCGTGCGGTGCACACAGCATCCCCATCACTATTCCAGCTGGCTTCACAGCATCATGGCCCTCCCACTCCTCCTGGCCCATCCTGGGGTCCCCAGCACCATTAACAATCCCAGATCAGAGAGCTCCTGGCTCCAGACCTTTGAAGACTCTTCAGTGTAGATTATTTTACTTGATTATTTTAAATATATCACTATTTCAAGCAGATTATTTTTTGCTGGTTACCAAGGCATTGGTTCTGCATCCTGTGTTACGCCTCAGTCCAAATTACCACAACTATTTATTGAAATACTTTTGCATTTTTTCTTACATAATCAACAATTTTGCAATCTCCATTTGGAAATGACAATTACTGGATTCCACCTCTCCCCAGCACATTTTTTAAAGCACTCCTTATTGTGTTTAGCTTGTCAGAATTGATTTCCCCCCCCAATGTTTTTGGTTTTCCTTGTCAATTTTCTCCACTCCATAACTACTCATTTCCACTAATTGCTCTACACTCCCTCCCTTTTCCTTTCTTTCCCCTCCCAGTATTTATTGTTTTTCTAGTTCTAACTTCTGTCTCCACTTTGCTGCTGCACTGGAATGGGATTTGAGGCAAAGTCTATTTGACTTCACTGAGGAAATGCAGGGGGGAAAAAATATCCCTTTCAAGGGATGCTCGGTTCTGAGTCTCACATTCCTGATGATCCACCCTACCTGTGCCAGCCTGTGTATATCTGGGGAGCAATCCAAGCCCCTGTACCTCAACTTTGGGCAGGGAGGGCTGGCAGCTGCCTCCAGCACCGCCGGATGCTCTGATGAAGACATTCATCCCCTGGTAAATCCTGCTGGTTTCTGTTGTGCAGCAGCTCGGGATTTGGGTTGGTTTATTTAATTATTATGTTTTCCTGAGCAGGGACTCTCTGCAGCTCATACATTTCATGACCCCCATCCTCTCTGAAGCCTCTTTCAGTCCACCCTCCGTGGCATCCTGCAGCAGTGAACTCCCTGCCCATGTGCTAGGTGGAAAAGCACTAAAAGCACTTCCCCTTCGGTTTTTACATCTGCTGCCTGGTAATCTGGTGGTTTTTTTTTTCCCTTGAACTTCTCCTTCCTGCAGGGTTATGAGAAAAACATGAGTAATTGCTCCTTGCTCTACCCCTTTTCCAATTTCACAGATTCACGCTGCATCCTGCTCCGCTGCCTCCTCTGCGAGCTCAGCACAGCACAGTACGTGCATCCCGTTCCCCTGCCAGGCTGGACCAGCTCCGCTGGGCTTCTCTCTGCACCGGGGGGGGGAGAGGGGAGAGGGACCCGGGCTCACCCCCCACGGCTCCAATTTCGGGGGCTGATCTGACAGTACCTTTAATGAGAAATTTTCGCGGGGTCTCCCCCGACCTACACACCCCAAAATCCCCCCAGATACCAGTCCCTGCCAAGGGGCTCCTCTGGTCTGATGCTCTCTACCAGGAGGGTCCCCACCCACAGATGCTGGGGAGGGGGACACACACCAAAGGGCCCCCCGTCCCTCCTCAGCCTCCTCCAGCTCTCGCCGCGCCCCGCAACAAACTGATTCTCCCCGCAAAACTCAGCCGAAACACCAGCAGTGGGGTGAGGGGCGGGGGGGGAGGGGTCGTACCGCCCCCCCTCCCTTCCTCACCCTTCCCAGACGCGCGGCACCACCCGGAGATGCGGCTCCACTGAGCTGCTCACAAAAGAACCCTTAAAAAATCTGCCCCGGGCACTCTTTTCCTGCAAGACAATCCCCAAAGGAGGTGAACATCCCCCTCTCCCCCACCCTCCAAGCCCCCTCCCCCCCACCCTCCAAGCCCCCTCCCCGAGCGCCCATTAACTTCGGAGCGGTGGAAATACCGGGAGTGTTAACTACCTCGCTGCTGCAGCATCCTCGGCTGGGGGGGGTGGGGGGGCTCATCTGGCAGCCTCCCCACATGCCCGAAGCCTTTCAGCCAGCTGCCAAAGGAGTTTGCTTCCCCAACAGCCACCACAATGCAGCAACTCACAGGGCTGCAAGTGAAAGGCAATGTCAGACCCAATGCCCAGAATATAAAAATAAGTGACAAGGGAGCCATTGTAGCACGGGAGTTACTCAATTTCGGATGAATTCAGGAACCCCTCTCTTTTACAAACCAACCTGGAGCTAGGCAACACCCCCCCTTACTGAAAACAACAATAAAAACAAAGATAAGCCCAGGGACCCTGCCCCAAAATGACTTTTCGTGGCTGGAGGCTTTGCTGCATGGGAGAATGGCTGTATCTGCTGGTGTCATGGCTGGAGAGGAGCAGGGCTACACACGGGCTGTGGAGCAAGGGGCTGAGGGGAACAGTATGCCCATGGAAACCAGGGCAAGCCTTGAGGAAAGCTGGACCTGAACTGCCAAGAACCATCCAGGGTCATGCCCTGGGTCTAGGAATCAGGGTCAAGAGGAAACAGCCAACCAATTTACAGCTCCTCTGAGCAACAGCGTGGGCTTCGGCTGGTTGTGGGGTGAGGACGGGGTCAGAGCAGACAGCTCTTCCCATCCCTTCCCATGCTACCCCAGCAGCACGCTGCCCAGCCACTGCACTGATTTTTGGAGAAGAAATTCCCCTAAGAGCCCCCTCCTCTCCTCCTGCACCCACCCTTGTGCCTGGGGCTGCCACACCTGTGATGAGAGGAGCTCACAATGCTCCCTGGCACTGAGGAGGATGAGGGAGAGCGTTTGCATAAGGCAAATGCTGGTGTCAGCCTCCTTGCACCAATGGTAACCCTCCACACACACTCAGGGACCATTCTCTCCCTTCTGGTCCCCAGACAAGAGAAGGATGGGGCCACCAATCAGGACAGCTGCTTTGCCTGGATCTCCAGCCAGCACAAACAAGGCAGGGAGATCGATGGACCCAGCTTTAAACAAAATGTCTATGCACAAATGTAAGACCCCCTCCTGCATTCCAAAAAGCCTGCTCAGGCCTTCCCAAAATTTCCTCATTGGAGGTGGTATCTCCAAAGGAGTGCCTGCAGTTCCAGGCAGGACTGCTAGCAGAATTAAACCCCCAGTTTTCTCATCTATCAGTCTGAGGATTTGCTGGGATTGTCTCCATCACAGCTGCAGCACTTGCACAAGGCACATAAGCAACAGGGCTGACAATCCTGGTCCATCTGATGTTCAGGAGATCTTGTTTTATGGCTGCACACTGCCCACAGATCCTGGTACCCATCCCCATCCCAGCATCTTAAGTGAGGGTTGTGCCCAGCACCCCTTTAGCTCTTCCACTGCTGGCAAATGAAGCTGGAAAAGGAACCCACAACTGGAGGAGAGACACATGGCACCACCCAAACCCAGGTATTATCTGAAAGCAACACTTCCAAGTTCCCACTGCTCCCGTGGCTGACAATCAGCACATGCTGACCTTGTGAAGAGGTGCTACAAGTCCTGCTGAAAGGATGACAGCAGAGCAGCCATCCCAAAATGGACATCAGATCCCAAGGCACTATTTAATGAATAAATCTGGGTAAAATGTGGGCTGCCTCCACATAGGTGCCCTGAAGCCTCCTGAAATTTACATGATGCTCAAAAGAAGCCGCCAAAGCCCTGTGCCAACCTGCCTGGTCAGATCGAATTTATCTAACTCATAGCAGGGTCTAACACAATTAGAAACCCATTTAGACAGCCTCAGGACAGAGATTGCCTAACCTCTCAGCCTATCAGAGCTCTGAGCCCATCCAGGATGCTCAATTTGGCTTTTCTTTGGTTGAAATGAAGACTGGAAAGGAAAATATGGAAATAAATCATCTGAAGGGTGAATCATAAAACCTAAAGGGGTCATAATCTTTCTGGAATAATGTCTAAATTGGACTGACCGTGGTGTCCTGAAATGTCTATCACCTTCAAGCTGATAATAGAGCCATTTTGTAGATAGTCCTTATAGAGCAGAAATTGCTCTGGACGCAGGAGGAGGTCTCATAATCACATTAAAGCCATCTGAAGATCCCAGGGAGAAAAAGGTTCCAGGACTGGGACTAACACTTGAATAAAGCCCTTGGGGAATCCAACAGCTGTAGAGTGGGAAAATTAATGCTGGGAAAATAATGAGCTAATCTGGCTCCCAGTTGCACCCAGTGGAGCTGACAGATAGTATTGAAAGCTCAGGGGGTGCCAAGCCCTAGACTCAGGACTCTAAAAAAAAAAAACCAAAAACCCCAAACAACCCAGGAATGCTTCAGCAGAACACTCTGCATAGAAAAAAATGTCAATTTGTTGGAATCAGATCATTTGTCAAGTGAGCTTCTTGTGTCAAAGTTGGGGCAGGGGGGCTAACTTTGCTGACATGGGAAAATGAAAAAGTGATGCTCTTGCAAAGGTAACTTTCAGTTCAGAAATCCAGCCAAGAATTAAATACCAACCTAAATTCACAAAGATCGGTCAGAATTGTGCCTTTAGAAATGATTAGGAAAAATAAAGGTTTCTTTCTGCACCTCTGTCTGTTGATTGGCTTGAGCCAAAACAGAAAAAAAGAAAATTAAAAATAACAATTCTTGCTGATTCCTTTTCACATTGAAAATTTTCCACTGGTGCCAACCCTGTTTTCTAACTGCCTCTTCTTCCATGGGCAAAGGGCAGAAGCCTCTCTTACTTGGTCAAGGAACTGTGTCTATTCCCTAAGTCCATGCCCTAGGCATCAGCAGAGCCCTCACTTTGATGGTCTGCAACCAACCTGCAGGTAACCTAAGGACAGGTAAGACAAGCCTTCATTTGGAGAGATCAAACAGGAGGGAGAATATTTTAAGGCTTGTTAAGGCCACTTATCTGGCATTACCACCCTCACTGGCACAGGACCCCTGGTATGGATGAGCTGAGGACAGCTTTGTGTTCTCAAATCCTAGGTGAGCTGTCGAGTCCTTGGGCCAGACCTTGTAGATCCTGGCTCAAGAAAAATATTCCTGAACATTAGAGGTTTCTGAGCTCTCTTCTCTGGGCAAGAAAAGTCCTCACAGTCCCTAACAAACTGTGATCTACTTGAAATCCTTGGAATAAAAACCAGCCTGAGCTCCTCCAGGCACTCCCAGGGTCTTGAATCAAAACACCCCAAAAGGTCTTGCCCAGCCTGAATAATAAGGAAGGGCTCTTCAAACATCTGAAACACTCATTTCACTTTCTATTGGGCTTGAGAGCTTTTGATGAAGAAGCAGAAAGATTAACAGATTAGTGTAAGAGGAACATCAGACATCACATTAGCAAGACATTTAGAGCAGGATCTCAGTCCTGGGCTCAGACAAGAAGTTCCCCCCTCACAGCAGGAATGGATATCTGTCAGAGTCTCCCTGGCAGCAGCTTTCCAGCTGCTCAAGAGCATCAGGGAGTTTGGAGCATGTGAAAACCAGGACACGGGGGAGCTAAATAGCTCCAGGCTTTCAGGTTGCTGGGGCCTTTAGAGACGTCTCTGAGGAGCTGAATCAGGGCAGAAGGCTCTGAAAGCTTCACACAGAGCAGGATTGGTTCCAAGGGAGGGGTGGTGAGGAGGAGGTGCCCTCCCAAATTGATGGGTTTGATGAGACCTGCCCAAATCGGTTCTGCCCTGCAGTTTAGACAGTACACCAGTGTTTAGATAGTACAACAGGAGGCGGGTGTTTTGCAAGAGGTGCTCAGAAGGATGCTTACCTCTTGGGGCAGGGTCATCTTCAGGCAGGATCCACAAGGCATGGCTGTGGATGCCAAAATGGATGTAAAGGATGAGATAAGCGCGAGCTTTCTCCTGCCCTCCTAGCAGGTCACTGCCACAAGCCTCCTCTCCCACCCACTCCTTCCTGTGAGCATCTGCAGGACCAAGGCAGCAAACAGCTTTCACCATGGGAAGACACTGGTGCAAAACAAGGAGATGTTTTTAAGGGAGCTCAGGGGGTTGTTTTGTCTTCCTGCACCTTTGTCTGACCTCTTCCACTTGTCCTCTCCACCACATTAGGAAAAGAAATCTGTACTGCTGGTGGGATAAAGCAGGTTCTCAGGGGTGCAGACTGAGACATCCAGAAAGCCAGACATAAGACAAGGTCAGTGGGGGAACCTACAGGGGATAGTCTGGGTTGGTCTGCATCTTTCAGAGGTAAGACCACGACTGGGCTTCATCCAGGTTGGAGTGGTGGATGCTGCAGCTAGCATCAGGGGTGATGGCAAGAAGAGGGGGACCTGAGGTGGCCTGTGGCCCTGAAGCCAGGCTCCTACTCGCCCATGATCAGTCCCAGGGCACTGAAGGAACAGGGGCAGCAGGCAGAGTCCCTTGTGGAGTAATCTCCATTGACCATCTTGGTTGTCACAAGGGCAGAGCTCAGGTTGTGTAACTGCAGCTTGGACTAACTGGTGAGCAGGGCAGTACAGAGGAGCACGGCTCTCCCATGGGGATGGGCTGTGCCCTGGGTTTCGTGGGCAGGTGCTCTCCTACAGCTGGTATGTGTGGGGACGGAGCATTGGAGGGGGAGGAAGGTGCCTGGGCTTGGCACAGGGCTCAGCAGGTGTAGCCTTTACAAGAAGAGAGATTTGGCAGCGTACTGCGAGGCCCGAACGTCCAAGACTCCACAGATCATGTAGGGCAGCTCCTGCTCTTTGCTGCCCACCCCAGCACAGCCAACACAAGTCAGCCCATGCACAGCTCTTGCACACAGCATCCCCTTCTTCACTGCTGCCCCACACCCTCCTGGGGCTGCCTTCCCCACCCTGAGCCAACACAGCACCCGGGCACAGGGCTGCCCTGCACCCCTTTGCTCCACACATCCCAGAGTCACAGAATGGCAGGGGTTGGCAGGGACATCTGGAGATCACCCAGTCCAACCCCCTGTGATCCAGAGCAGGATCAGACAGAGCAGGCTGCACAGGGCAGTGTCCAGGATCACAGGGTTTGAATGTCTCCAGAGATGGAGACTCCCCAACCCCTCTGGGCAGCCTGGCCCAGGGCTTTGCCACCCCCATAGTAAAGAAGTTCTTCCTCATGGTTAGGTGGGACTTCCTCTGCTCCAGTTTGTGCCCATCACCCCTTGTCCTGTCCCTGGGCACCACTGAACAAAGTCTGAGCCCATCCTCTTGGCATCCACCCCTCAAGTGTTTGGGGGGTTCAAGCATTGGTAAGATCCCACCTCAGTCTCTCTGGGCTCCAAGTCCCTCAGCCTCTCTTCATAAGAGAGATGTTCGTATCCCTTCAGCATCCCAGTAGCCCTTTTCTGTACCCTCTCCAGTAGCTCCCTGCCCTACTTGACCCAGGGAGCCCTGCACTGTACACAATATTCCAGCATCTTCTAGCTCTCACTCCCCCTTGCTACACCCCACCCCATCCTGCCCTACATCACACACCCTCTCATTACCCCCTACATCATGCACCCTCTCATTACCCCCCACATCACACACTCCCTCATTACCCCAGCCTCCTCTCCATCCCATCCCAGAACATCCCAGCTCTGTCCTCACCCAGAGCACCCCACCCTCCACCCCCTCCAGCTACATCCCACCTTCCACCCATCACCCCATCCACAGCATCCTGGCTGCTTCCTGGGTGGAGGGACCACAAAGCACTCAGGGACACACTCCACCTCAGCATCAGGCTTTGCCCCAGGATTTGGGTGAGGGATGAAGCGGGCTGCAGGGCTGGGCCCCTCTCCAGGCTGCTCTGCACACAGGGAACAGCACTGCAGCTGAGAGCCCGGCCGAGCGGGCAGAGCGGTGCTGGGAATATCAATCAGCATGGCTTGGACCCGGCGGCTGCCCACACAGCCAACGCTTTCATCGCACAGAGGATCCACAGCTCGGCTGGCAGAGCCAGCCAGGGACTCAGCACTGCGCTGCCGAGTGCTCAGCATCCCTCTGTACCGGGGCCAGCAGACAGCCCGTCAGGAGACACTGATGGGGAGAGGGGAAGCCACAGAGAAGGGGAGGTCACTGTACGAGCAGGGGATCAGGAGAGAGGAATGGAGAGGGGAAGGGGATGGGAAGAAAGGAGAAGTCCCCCAGATGCCAGCTAGGGAAGCCTGTGTTCACCACAAACCAGCTCTGGCTCCAAGGGCATTGATTGGGGAGACCCTGTGGAGCAGAGAAGGGAGAGGAAGAGGGGGGCAGGGAATAATGAGCTGCCTCTGGCTTGGCAGGGTGGGAAGAGGGAACCCAGCCAATGCTGCAAGGCACCCAGGCAGTGTAGCCCAACGTGAGGAGCCCCAGGCAGGTAGCGCTGGCTGGGTGAGTATTCAGGGAGCGAGGGACAAGGTCCCAAGCGCTGGTGGGGCTGGGGACTGTCAGGCAGGATAGACAGGATGCTCTCCTTGATGGGATAGGGACAGTGAGCACTGCCACCTTCTCATTGACACGCTGCCTGCAGAGGAATCTTCACCTGCCCAAGGCTGCACGCCATGTACACCCACCCCCGCCGTCGCCTCCCACCACGTACAGGCTGTGTACACCCTGCTGAACCTCACACACACACAGCGCAGCCTGCACATAACCCAGTGCCACATCTCCCTGCGGTACTGGCTGTGTACCCCCCATACCCCCCCTCCTGCTGCAGCATAGGCTGCTTGCACCCCGCTGCCATCTCCTCCAGGAACAGAGCTTGTACCCCCAGTGAGGACACAGGTGGCACGCCTCCGTGCCCCCCAGCCCTGCCACACAGCCTGTACAGATACCACGTGCCATCCCTCCGTGGGGTGCAGGCTGTGTGCACCCCGCCGCCACGTCCCACGCACGGAGCGCAGGCTGAGCACGGCCTGCTGTCACCTCCGCCTGCGGCACAGCCTGCGCACACCCACGCTGTCTCTGGCTGCACAGGCCAGGCTGTACCATGGGGCTGCTCATCTCCCGTGGCTGAAGCTCTTCATTTTGAGGTCCCAAAAGCCCCACAGTGCTCTCCCAGGCACAGGGACCCCTCCCTGCCAGAAACCCAAGGCCTCCCCCCGGCCCCAGCACAGACCTGCCAGGAGCCACTGCGCATTCCTGTCATGCTCAGCGTCCCCACCAACTCCTCAGCACAGCGTACAACTCACCCCTCACCCCTTCTTGTGCTCCCCCAGCTCTCCAAAGCACCCCATCGATGCTCACAAGACACAGCCCCCAGGACCCCACAGACATGCCCCACAGACACGCCGCCTCACTGGGGCTCTGCACACCAGAGTCAAACCTGAACCAAGCGCAATGGATCCCTGGGGCAGGAGCCGATTTGCAGTGCCTGGGAACTGCTCCCAGCACAGTGTCATTCCAAAACTGGGGGAAAAACAGGGCAGGTCCCCCATGAACCCTCAGCTCCATCTGCAGCTCCTCGCAGGATCCGTTTATTAGCTCATTCCACGTGAATGACCTTGAGAAAATCCACTGACCCAGGACAGTAGGAGACTTTCCCAGACATCTGCCAACACCTAAACCTGTAATTTATGGAGACTCTGAGCTAAATTTGAAAACAAGATGATTTCATTTCTGTCCATTGCAGTTAGAATATTCCTCTTATCCCCCCACCCTGCAGAGAGTAATTAATGCTGCACCGTGCTCCTGAGCCCGTAGGCAGGTGCAGACACCTCTGCTGAGCTCACAGTTGCACGGTGAAGTGAACATGGCTCCAGCCAGCTTCTCATATGGGTGGGATGGGAGAGGGCTGTAAGGACCCAGTGCAACCTCAGGTTTGCACAGCCAGGAAAGGATGTGTCACAGCCCACCCTGGTATAAGAAAAACCCCCAAGGATGGATGGAGCCTGGGAGACAGGCATTGGAAAGAAAAGAGGCGCTCCCCACGCCAGCATCTGAGAGGTTGCGTTCTCGCCCCAGGTTCATCAAAGAGCTGCTGAGGACAAGGAAGGAAGGGAAACTTCTCTCAGAAAGTTCCCAAAGGGAAGCATATAGCAACGTGGAGCCAAGCCCCCAGACTGCCCTGCCCAGCCCCGCAGGGACTAGTTATTTAGGTGGTTGCTGGTGTCTCCTTTCCTCCTCTGCAGCCATCACATCTCCCCGCAGGTCCCAGCCCTGCCTGCCTAGGAGGCCCAGACACTTCCCGGACGGTTCAAGATAAAACCTTATGCTGTTAGCAAAACAAACTAGGAGGCTGTGAGAGCCAAAGCTGGCACAGGGCTGAAACCACCAAAGCCAGAACCACTGGTTTCCCTGGATGATCTAATCTCTCCCAGCATCAGACCTCCTCTTCCCCGGCAGCCTGGTGTGGCCGGTTGGAGCCCCTGGGGAAGAGGTGAAGCTGGTGTGACAGGAGCAGGGATGTCTGCCCAGGTTTAAAAGAAAGGCCATGAGAAAGAGGTGCAGCTGGGGAGGGGGGTCCCTGAGCTGGAGGGAGGGGGCTGTAGGATGGTTCCATCCAGACCCTGGGGAAGGGATGTTGAGCTGCTCCTGCCTACCAGGATCCATCTTCTCTCCAGCTTGCTGGAAACAAGAGCCTCAGGAAGCCCCACAGCAGCAGCATGACCCCCAGCCTGCCCTTGGGGGGTGAAGTACAAAGCCATCTTTATGGGCAGCGTGGCTGCCTGGCTCCATCGTCCTCCCGCAGCCCCACTGCCACCGGCAAGCCTGTCTGAGACAACCTCTCCTTGGCTGCAAGGGCGCCCATCACACCCTACGGTGGAGGGAGGACCCTGTTTCAGCTGCTTTCCCCCCATCACTGCTGACGCACCCAAACTCCATCTGCAACCACGTGCGTCCTCATTCCAGCACTGCGTCAGGTGAGAGGCAGGCGTCTCCCAGCCCTGGTTGGTGGGATTTGGGTCATGCTAGCCAGGCACTGTGCAGGGGGGGGATCTGCTCCTCCATGCGCTGGTTTTGGGACATGAGTGGGCCTCAAAAGGATGTGGGAATGAATCAGGAGAAGCTGTGTAGGGGGACGTTGGGGTGGGAGACAGCTAGGCTGGCTGGTCTATAGCTCAGATGGCCTCCATGTCCACACATGTGTGCCTATGTACATGCATGTGTTGTGAACTGTGTTGAGGGGGAAGCTGTCTGCTTAGAGGGCCAGGCAGCAACTGGAGATGGGAGACGTCAATATGGGGGGGTGGGTCAGTACTGCGACAGCTCTGGACTGACCACTCTACAGCAGGGTGGAGGGCTTGTGGGGATGTCTGGCCTGCATGAGCATCACCTCTGGCTGCCATGAGGCCTGGGTGGTCCGGAGGCTGAGGATGTGAAAAACATGCCTGGGATATGTCTGGGAGCAAGAGCATCTTCAGGGGCAGCAGGGAAAATAAGGCACAACTGGTCAAAAATAGAAAACTTTATTGAAGTCAAATCAAACAGGGCAGTTGAGCTCAGCCCCATGGCAGGAGCCCAGCCTGCCGCTCACCGGGATACAAAGGAGGTAGCAGGGGTCTCCGCAGGGCACAAAGGGTACAGCACGGTGGGCAGTGAGTGGTCCTAATCCAGGGAGCCCCAGAAGGAAGGCAAAGCAGGCACTCATCCCCCCTCTCCCTCCCTAGCTAGTTAAGGACAGACCGGACAGGCGCCAAAGCAGAAACGTGATGCAAGCTATCTGGCCAGACAGCCCGAGGTTAAAAGGGTCCCGCCGCAAGCTCTGGGCTCGTCCCACCACCTCCTGGGACAGCACCAAGCTCCAGTGCACACCAGCCAGCAGCCCCTTCCCCATCCACAGCCAAGACCTGCCTCCACCCAGTCCCACACGCAGCAGAACACCCTGGCTAGACCAAGAGCAGTGACCCGACCGCAGCACACAGCAGAGACCCCAGTGCCCCATTCCTCCAGCCCCAGCCCTGGGGCATGGCCAGACCCACTCTGCCTGGAAGCATCCCAGCCGCCGGGATCGGATCTGCTCCCCTCCTCCGCACGGCTCCCAAAGAGCTGTAGCTCCAGGCCTGATGCTAACACGAAGGGAGGCCCAGTTTTCACCGTGCTGGCTATGGCAGAGGGCCCAAGCCCAAGGGAAGCAGAGCCTGAGCCTGAGAAAAAGGCAGCGCTTTGATCCTCCACCCAGCCCCACCTGCCTGGGCAGCCACAGCCGGGGCAAAGCTCCCTTTCAGGCAGCTTTTGTGCAGGGGCGGTGAAAGGTTCAGCCGCACCAGGGGAGCCAGGCTGGCCACAGCATGGCTGGTGCCTTCCTCACTGCTCCCCGGACAGGGCAGGGCTGGAGAAGAGCAGCACAGAGCTGTGGCAGGAGCAGGGGACCAGTCCCTCCTCCCCACGAGTCAGCCCAAGCGAAGGGATGGGTGGGAGGGCAGGCAGTGCCCTCCCAAGTGCTCTTAGAGCCAGTCCCCCACGGGGGACCTGGGTGGGTGGGATTCCCTCCCCCGAGCTCCACATGCAGAGGCACACGCATGCAGTGCCCATCGCATCACCATCACCCGGGTAACGCCACCAGGACCCAGCCCCTGGGCGCTCTGACAGGACAGGTTTTTTTGTCCTCCCCCCTCCTCCACCGTCCCCATCCCCTCCCCTCCCCACAACCAGGCTCCATGGCTCGGCTCCAGGGAAGTCCTCTGCCAGCCCCCCAGGCCACACATGCAGGGCTGGGAACCAGTCCACGCTCACTCCCACACCTCTGTCCAGATGGGTCCCCGGTGCAGGGGGGGGGCGGCTGCTGGCCGCAGGATGAGCTCTCCTACCTGCTTGTTGGTGTATTTCTGGGGGTTGGTGCGGTAGCTGTAGTCCGAGTACTGCTCGGAGCCCGTCGAGTTGTTGTCCCCAGTGCCAACAAAGGTGTTGGTGGCCGGCAGGTCCTGCACCACTTGGTGCTTCTTGGAGGCAGAGGGCGACTGTGGCTGCAGCTGGATGGAGGGCAGCGGCGAGTTGGAGCGGTAGTGGCGACCCAGGTCAGGGCTGCCCGGTGGGTAGTTGAGGGGCAGGTGGATTCGGGGGCTGTCACTGACGGAGTCGTTCATGAGGTTGAACTTGAGGGATTTCTGCAGCCCCGTCTCCTCCTCATCCTCTGTGGGCTTGGGCGGCTTCGGAGACTTGCTCTTCTTCACCTTGCTCTTGCTCTTACCACTCTTGCTGGCCTGCTTGGGTGCGTACAGGTCCTTGGTCTCCTTCTTGCCTGCCTGGTAGCCACTCTTGGCCTCCCGCTGACGGCAGTAGCGCACCAGGACGACCAGCACGATGACCAGGGTGACGGCCACGATGCCAGCGATGACTCCGAAGAGGATGTTGCTTCGCTGCTTGCTGCGCTCGTACTCGGGGTCTCCGGCGATGTCTATGTCAAGCGGCGTGTCCAGGCTGTGCCCCACCAGCGTGTCCAGCAGTGTGCGGTTGGCCAGTGTCTCGTTGACATAGAAGTGCACCAGCGCCGTGCCGTGCCGTGAGGGCTTGCCCTTGTCGTTGACACGCACTACCAAGCGGTGAAGGCCATGGTGCTTACGCAGGATCTCCTTCTCCAGGGTAATGTCTCCACTGTGCGGGGAGATCTGGAAGAGCTCGAAGGGGTTGCCTCCCGTGATGCTGTAGGTCAGCTCTGCGTTGACGCCAGAGTCAATGTCCTCTGCCTTGACCTTGCTCACCTGCTGGCCAGGGCTGGTGTGGGGCAGGATGTGTTTGTAGGTGGCATTGGATGGCGAAGTGATGAAGGGGGCATTATCATTCTCATCCAAGACGTTGATGGTCACCCCCACGTAGGCAGACCTGGGAGGATCCCCACCATCCACTGCCTTGAGTCGGAACGTATACGTGCTCTGCTGCTCCCGGTCAAAAGAGATGCTGGAGAGGATGGTGCCAGTGCCATTCTGGATGACAAAATCCCCGTTGTCTTGCTCCACAGACAGCTGGATGCGGGCATTTTCTCCTTTGTCAGCATCGATCACCGTCACCATGCCCACGGGGCTGAGGGGTGGCATGTTCTCCATCACTGAGAAGTTGTAGCCGCTCAGCATGAACTTGGGGTCGTTGTCATTCCTGTCCATGACATTGATGGCCACAGACGCTGTGCCCTTGAGGCTGGGGCTGCCCTTGTCTGCCGCCACCACCAAGAACTCGTAGCGTTCCCGCTGCTCTCGGTCCAGCACCGCTTTCACCCGGATCTCTCCAGAGTCAGGGTCAATGGTGAAGGAGCCCTTGGAGGAGGGGTCCGTCACGAGGGAGTAAACCAGCTTGGCGTTGGAGCCACTGTCAGCATCACTGGCACTCACCTCCATCACCAGGTCATCGGGCTCATTGTTCTCAGGGAAGGCCACCTCGGTGAAGCTCTGGCTGAAGACAGGCGCATTGTCATTCACGTCCACCACCTGCACCTTCAAAGAGTTGGTGCTGGAGAGGGGCGGGTTCCCTGAATCCACCGCCACAATCTCAATCGTGTACTCCTTCACTGACTCGTAGTCCAGCGGCGTGGTGGTCTGCAGGAAGTATTTCTTCTTGCTGTCACTCCCTGTTTCACTAGCCTGCCGCAGCTGGAATGGGACGTCACCAGCCACCACGCAGGTCACCACGGCATTTTCACCTTCATCTCGGTCGGATACCTGTACCAGAGCCACTGCTGTCTCTACTGGCACATCCTCCGAGATGTTTGCCATGCCATCCTGGTGGGTGACAAGCCCGATGCCCCGTATCTCTATGGAGGGTGCGTTGTCGTTCATGTCCTTGATAGTGACCACCACCTGGGTGCGGGCACTCTTGGGGTTGGCCCCCTTGTCCTTGGCCATGACAGAGAACTTAAGGATATTGACGTCCTCACGGTCGATGGGCCCCTGCACGGTGATGAGCCCCGTGGCACGGTCCAGGCGCAGCAGCCGGCGCACCATGTCCGAGGCTTGGTGGAAGGAGTAATCAATTTCGGCATTGGCACCCTGGTCCGAGTCGTTTGCTTTCACCTGGGGGATGGAGGGAGAAAGGATGAGCGGGAGGGCAAACCACCACACTGCCACCGCCTTTGGGGATGGCTGGTGGAGAAAAACCAGGATTTCCTCTTCTGGGGCCAAGGACTATGGGCAGAGCCTGGGACCGGCAGAGCAGCTGGGAGTGGCCCTCCAGCACAGAGCCTTCTCCCTGCTCTTCTGGTGGAACCGGCTGAGCCGGTCAGCCAGCTCCCCGGCTCCCCTCCCGGCATGCAGGGAATCCTCCGGGAACCCTTGCTGCCACAACCCAGGCAGCAGTGTGGAGGGACAAGCTCTGGCTATACCAGCTCTGCAAAACCCTCCCTGAATACAGGCTTGAGGAGAGGATGGGGAGGGAGGTGAGGATGCCCAGAGCTGCAGCAACTCCATCCTGGCATTCAGGGATGCAGCCAGGCAGGGAATGGGGCTGCCTAAGCCCTGCATGGCACCAGCCATCCCTGCGTGCCCGTCAGGAGCTCTGCATTCACATAAACCTGCCTCTACGCCTATTATTTGCTTTCTAAAGAAGATGAGGTTTGTCTAACATTTGCCTCCCTAATCGGCTCTCCGAGCAGCCTCTTCTCTGCACCATTTGCTGCTCCGCCGTTATCTTGCTCAGCAGATTTGGATGGGGAACGAAAGTTGTTAAATGTAAATTCCACCTTTTACCTCCTCTCACAAAAAAAGAGGAAGTCATTTTCCCCCTGAAAGATAAAAGCTGAGCAATGGCAGCCACAGCGTCGCAGCCCATTCTCCTCCCGGCCGTGCAGCTCCCTTATCTGCTTCCAACTTCCATTCTCTTAACAGTGAAAAATGAATTCTTAAAAAAATTCACATCAGAATTAGCAAGCAGATGAGAGCTGGCCACGCTCCGCTTATTAAGATGGCAGCTGCAGATAAACAGATGTCGGCTACTATCATCTCAATGCCCCCTCCAAGCCAAATCCACTGAGATCCAACCCCCTCAGGTTCCCTGGGACAGTGTGTGCCATTGCCTGAGACAGGGCAGAGCCTCCAGCCCCTGCAGGCAGCAAGGCACCCCTGGGGTCACAGGCAGCTCCTCCAGAGAGGCAGTAGAGATGCTGCCTGTCTCCCCTCCCCATCTCCCGTGTGACTTCAAGTTTCCATGGAGCGGCAGAGAGAACGCAACTTATGAAAGGGTCTATGTCTTGTCTGTGGGCAGCATTGAGACCAGTCTGGCATGAAGCCAGGGTCCCCCATGGACCTGGGGTCCCAGCACTCCCCATAACCTCGCTGCCATGCACCCGTTGTCCCTGCCACAGCCCCTCAGTCCTGTCCTGCAGACACCCCCCCCGTCCTACACCACACCTTCCTGTGCATCCTTTCCGACCTCACTTTACCATATGTGACACCCCAGGGACCTGCCTGCCAGTGGCCCCAGGTGACAAGGTGGGCTCCCAACACCATGGACCCTTCTAGGCACCCTCCTCCCCTGAGGAACCGTAGCGGCAAGTGACCCCACAAACGCTCCCTGGGTTGTCCCTGTTGCAGCCAAGCTGGGGAGAAGAAGAAAGCCCCCCACACTCACCTGGAGGACAGAGTGCCCCACGGGGCTGTTTTCAGAGAGCTCTGCCTCGTACAGGGCCTTCTCAAACTTGGGTGCGTTGTCGTTCATGTCCAGGATGGTGATGCGAAGCAGGGCGCTGCTCGCCCGTGGCGGGTTGCCTCCGTCCTGCACCTTGATGGTCAGGTCATAGGAGTCCCACTGTTCACGGTCCAGGTTCCCCATGACGATGAGCTGCGGCTGCTTCTCCTCCTGATCCTCAGCCACCTGCAGCCCAAAGAGCTCCTGTGCCTCTGGACCAGCCGTCAGCTCGTAGGAGGCAACACCATTGGGGCCCGAGTCCCGGTCCATAGCCAGGGGGATGGGGAAGAGCGTCCCAATGTTGGTGTTTTCGGGGATGGACAGGGTGAGAACAGGCGAGGCAAAGTTGGGGGTGTTGTCATTGATATCGAGCACCTCTATCTGCCCCTCAAGGAGGCGTGGGCTGCTGTTCAAGATCAAGTCAGTGATGGACACTTCAAACTCCAGGAAGCAGGGTTCTCCGGGCAGGAGGTGCTGGCACTCGCGCAAGCTCTCCCGGTCAATGGAGGTCTCTGTGGTGTAGATGTCCCCAGTCTTGCCGTCCACACGTAGGTATGGAGCCCCCACTTCAAGCTTGTAGAGGTGTCCCACGTCTGGGAAGCCATAGTCAGAGGCCAGGCTCCCTATAAGGGTGTTGGGGGGTTGTTCCTCCTGCACTTTGTAGACCACACGCGTCCCAGAGACCAGGGCAGGGAGCTGGAAGAGGAGCCACAGGCCCAGGCAGGATGCCAGTGGTTTCATCCTGCGCTGCAGGGGAGCTGGAAGGAGATACAGACACCGGAGGTTAGGCAGCCCCAAGCCCCCAGAACTGCCACAGCCCACCTACATGACGTATCCTTTTAGGTGCACCCCCTGTGCCATGCGGGACTGCACGTGGCCCCCGAGCAGCCTCCCCCCCATCAAAGGCAAAGGGCTTTAGGGGCACACCGGGCAGAGCTGGCCCCAGCCACTGTCTCCTGGCAGCCTCCACCAGCAAAGTGCCCGGGGGGGACCAGTCCCAGCTTGCGAAGTTCCTGCAACACCCAGTCATCCAAACCTCAGCCCTGCTTCCTGTCACTCGCAGGAAGCCACTCCTGCCACTGTCCACCCTCTTGTCACCACGTAAACTGTAATTAGACCCAACGAGGCACACTAACAGGGTGGACTGCACGCAGCCTGCTGCCAGCAACCCGATGGGAGCCGGCCAGGCTCAGAGACAGCTTCTCACCACAGAAACACAGGAGCATTGTGTGCCACGCACTGCAGGGGCACTGCCTGCCACGCACGGCGGGGACGCAGAGGCACTGCGCTCCTCTGCCAGCCCTGCAGAAACAGGAGCACCAAAAGTGGGGCAGGGGCTCTGTCTGCTCTGCCGGGGTGCAGGGCTGTCACCCACCCAGCACCCCAGGGACACGGGGCACTGGCAGGGTGCAGGGCTGCCACCCGCCCAGCACTGCAGAGATTCGGGACCCTGCCTGCACTGCAGGGAATACCGCACACCCATCACTGCAGGGACACTGGGCACTGACACGGCAGGGCCAGGGTGGCACTGCCCTCCCTGCGCTGCCGGCACAGCAGCACTGCCAGCACTGCAAAGGCACCACCCATCCAGCACTGCAGGGAGCCCAGTGCATCATCCATCTGGCACTGCACAGGGGCACTGCCACCCACCTGCACCCCTCGCAGAAAGAGGGGCACTGCCCACCCCCATTATTACAGGGATTCGGGGGACACTGCCCACCCTGCACTGCAGTGCAGGAGCACCCCATGGGGCAGACCCTGTGCCCTCCCCCCACAAGCAGCGGCACTGCACAGCCCCAGCTCACTGCAATGGTAGGCACAGCATCTCCCCTCTGCTGCACAGTCACTAGGCAACCCCGCACCCTGCACCGGCAAACACTGATTCCTCTCCGCTCACTGCAGGCACACACTGTTCCTTCCCCATTCCCTCCCACTCCAGACTGGGACACTGCAGGCATGCAACTGGGTGCCCACCCTGCCCCACGGAGACAGCCCCACGCTCACTGCCCACCCGGTGCCAATGTCCACCCCACCTGCTGCAGAGGCAGGGACAGAAGTACTGCCCCCCTGCATTGCAGAGACGCACACTGCACACGCTGCACCGCAGGCACCCAGCCACTGGAAACCTCCTCCCAGTATGCACACACCGCAGAGGCAGTGCCAGGCGTGAGGCCAGCCCCACAGAGACTGTCCCCTTCTGAGCCAAGCCACATGCCCTGTCACCAAGCCTCTACCTAGTGCCGTGGCGGGACACCAGCTTTCCTGTCCTCTGCTTTCCATTCTGGGAACACACCTTCCTCTGGGGCCCAGGTGCCACCCAGGCGGCTTCTGATGAGCTGTGAGTGTGAAAGGGTGCACAACCCACCCACACCCAGGAAGCAGAGTGGTTGGGTGCTCTAACATCAACGGCCACATTATTTCTTGGACAGATGTCCAAATTCATCGATTTTAGGCGGATGTGGGGCATCTCCCATGGCCCCACAGCAGCAATGCTCTCTCCCTACTCCCATCGCTCGCCCTCTCCATACTCTGCACCCAGCCTGTGGGATGGGCGAGCTCTCCTCCACCATCTCTCCTTCACGGTGCCACATAGCAAGTTCCCAGTTCCCAGTTAACCTGGCATTGTGAAGATCCTCAACAAGTGGCACACCCTGTCCAAGCCACCAAGCTCCCAGTCCCTCCATCCCTCCACATCCTCACAGACAAGTGCTTCATCGGTGGCAGAGAAGAGAGGAAGTCTCCCTCCTCAGGTAAACACATATCTCTGTTTCCAAAGATGAAATGATGGTCCTGAAGCCTAGCTTGACTCTCCTCCCTTGTCCTGTGAGCACCCTTTGTGCAGGGAAGCAGTATTCCCACCTTGCTGAGGACACATACACCTGCCCAGACTGGTGCTGTGTGCAGGCACCCCTGAGATGGATGTCCTCAGGAGGAAGGGATGAAGAAAACAAACCTTCATCCATCCCTGCACAGGGCTGAGGATGGAGAAGGTAAGAAGCTGGGCAGAAACACAACATATCTGTGCATCGATACCAGGAGAACCCAGCGATGCACATACATGTGCACATATATGGACACGCGTGTGTCTGCACTGAGTGTGAACACATCCGTGTCTGCAGGGAAAAGCACACACACGCACACACTGTGTGCCTTAGCAAGGTGTGCCACACGTCTGCACACCCTGCAAGGAGCACAGGGACAGCCTGTGCACCAGGCACCAGTTTGCGTTCTTGCAGGTGTGTGTGCACCAAGCAACGCATGTGCCTGCGCGGGGGGAGCATGCGCACATGCCCCTGCCACCACCGGGTGTGCATCTGGGTGATGTCACCCCATGTTGGGGGCACTTGCACCAGGTACGTATGGCCTAGGCTGGGTCACATGTGTGCCTGCCCACTGCATGCGTGTGCATTTGCACTGGACCCCCCCCAACACGCATCCACTTGCCTTCACGGGGTGTCCAAGCCCACACTGAGCCCCGTCACCCCACTGCCCTGCGCTCCCTTTGGGAATGGCTGTGTAGCAAGGACGGGGAGAAGGGGAGGACAGGCAGCCCCAGCCTCTGTGAAGGTGGCCTCGGAGGATGCCCTGGCCGGGAGTCACACCCGTGCCTGCTGCTGGGCTGTTTGCACAAGCCTGTTTGCATTAGGCTGGGCCAGGCTGATGGTGACGTAGCGCCAGTCCTGACTAAGCCTTGGTGTGAGGTGGAAGATAGTAGGTAAAGGTGAAAGTCCCAGCGCTGGGCGATGCCTCACATGGCCCTGACTGAGCCGGGAAGGAGGGCCCGGGGAGCTTGAAAGGCCAGGAACCCTGTTCCAGGAGGAAGGGAGTCACCCAGGGGTGCCCAGCACCCGTGCCTTCTGCTACAGGAATGGGAACAGGGCCTGAACACGAGCCCCATTCCCACAGGTGAAGGAAACCTCCCAAACAGGGAGGCTGGAGGAAGAGAGGGGCTGGGAACCTGAGCAGGACCATCGCAAGGGACTGCTGGGGGCATGTGGGGGGCCCGGGGTTGGCCGGGTAAGGAATCCTGCTCGGTGCCTCGGGGTGCGAATGACACAGCGCAGAGCTGGGCGTGAGGAGGAGGAGGAGGAGGAGGCGGAAGCCTCCACCACCAGGGAAAAGCACGTCTGTGCAGGAGACAGAGCCTTCCCAGGGGCCAGTCCAAGGCATCGGGCTATTTTCCCATGGGATCTAAGGAGCATCCCACACTTTCTTCGCCAGTGCCAGGCACCTTTTTTTCCGACCTGCTGGCGGGGCACGGAGCTCTTAAAAATAAAAACCCCTCCCAAAACAACTATTCCTCCGCACACACAATTCTCCCTACGGGGAGAGTGCGAGAGAGACTGAACCACATGAGAGAGGCGTTAGTCACGCTGCTTAATGCATGACTGGGAAGCTCTCAGAGGACAGTGGCATGCAAAACCCTACAGAATTCAGCTGCCCCCCCCCCCAAAAAAATAAAACCCAACACAAAAAACAAGCCCTAATGAGAGAGAGAGGTTATAAAGCACCGTGAATCTAAGTAAGAGCTTGAACAAGCCTGTGCTCCCTGCGATTCCCACAGCCCCTTGGCCCGGTTCCACGAAGGCAGCACCAAGGCAGCACTGCTCCGGGAACGGGCACCAAAGTCCACCCTCCTCTTGCTCCCAGCGGCTGATTGCATGGCTCCCAGCCATGCTTACAAGTCTATCCAAACCCTGCACTAAGCACACAAGTACTAATCCTCAACCTCCCCGACCCACCCCGCCCCCCCCCCGCCCTCCACCACCCCCCATCCCCCAGGTTCTGCTCTGACGCTCAGAGCTGGAGCAACATCCGAGCGAGCGGCAAATGACAGGCACTGCTGTGCTCCGAGCGAGGGGCTGGGACCCAGGGCCATATTGTCCGAAAAAGGGCCGCTGATGTTCAGCTCGGCACCGACGGGCTGAATCCTGGGCGTTCTGTGGCACGTCCCAGGGTTTCCTTCGGCTCCGGCTGCCACTGCAGCTGCTCAGCGTTTATACAAGCCGGGCCCAAGTACCCCGAACCGCAGCACACACACACCCCCCCCCCGCCCCCGACGAGGAACCCCATTTGCTTGTGAACAGCTTTACCCCCAAATCGTCTCTTAGGAGCTGCACAAAGAGAGGACGAAGCCCGGGGCCCTCCCTCCTCCTGCCTCCCTCTCTACATCCTTTCCAACTCCGGCAGCCAGCGAGGCAGGGACCTGTCAGAGCCTCCCTAGGGCGGCAGCCACCAGCCTCCCACCCCGGGGGTCCCCACAGCTCCTACGGGCTCCTGCCCCCCGCCGTCCCCCGGATCCTACTCGATGTCCCGGCCTGGAGGGGGGACCTGGGGGAAGACAAAACCACCTGAACCACCCCAGCAGGGCCTGAACCACCCCAGCAGGGCCGCGGGGAGCCGGCAGCAGTGAGAGCGGCTCCCCTCCAGGACCGCCGCCCGGAGGGGCTGGGGAGGAGGGGGCTTGGGGAGGGAGGACAGGGGACCCCCTATCTCGCAAGGTGCCGGAGAAAACCGCGGCTCCCGGCCCCCACCCGCGCCCTCCGGCTGGGAAGGGAGGACAGAGGCCGGGCTCCACACCGCGATCGTTGCGGCCGAGGCTCCCCGGCGGGGCTGCCCGCGCTGAGGCGCCCCCATAAACCGGCAGCGCCCCGGCGGCGCCGGCTCCGGGCACGGAGCGCCCAGCTCCGCCGCTGCCCGCGGCGAGCACCGGGGGATGAACGGGGTGGGGGGGCGAGGGAGGCTGGAGGAGCGCCTCCCGGCAGCCCCGCACACCCACACGGCACACATACACGCAGACACTCGTGGAAAACAGACGGGAGCCGGTCTCCCGGCACCGGCTTCACGCTCAGCCTGGCGTACGGGCAGGCATAGGGATTTGGTAAGGTGCGGACACGCACGCCCCGCCGCCACGCTCACCCTCACGCATACCCCCCCCATAACACACCGACACACACCCCGCTCCCCGCACACCCACGCAACCCGCTCGTCGGCACGCACACCAGTAACCCCCAGCCCAGCGCCACACGCACCCCCATCGCCCCGCCGCGAACACAGGCGCGTACACCTGCCCGGCAGCCCCGCTCCACGCACAGCCCCGCACACGCACGAGCCCGCTCCCAGCACCCGGCCGGCTCCCCCGCAACTTCCCTCGTTCCCACGCACCAGCGCACCCCGAGCCGAGCTCACACCCCGGGCTGGGGACACACACACACACCCAAAGCCACCGCCGGTGGGAAATAAATAAAACCCCAAACCCCGGCACCAAGCCACAGGTTCACGCCGCTGCAGCCGCACCCCCCACCCCCCCGCAGCCCACCCATCACACCGCCCACCCTGCCCGCGCCGGGGCTGGCCCCGCTCCTCGCTGCACAACAAGTGGCAGCGCCGCCCGGGACCGGTAACCGGGAGCCGCCTGAGCCCCGCGCCGAGCCCCGCGCCTCGGTGATGTTACCCGCGCACCCCGGCGCGGAAAGGCGCGGAGAGGCGCGGAGGGGAGCGGGATGCTCGCCAGCGCCGTTTCCCCCCGCCGCCGCCCGGCTCCGCGCTCCCGCACAGCGGCGGGTTCCCGCCCGGGGCATCCCGCACCGCTCCGCAGCTCTCCGCGGCCGCGGGCGGGGGCTCCCGGCCCTGCCGCAGCTCTTACTTGGATGCGGACAGCGTTGCGCTCCGTGCCGGCTCCTTGCGCGCTGATCCAGCCGCGTCTGCATCGCCTCCTCCTCCCCGCCGGGACCGGGCTCCCCCCACCCCCCCGGCTCCTCTCGGTCGTTATCCACGGAGGAAAATTAAATTTAAAAAAAAAAAAAAAAAAAAGAAAAGAAAAATAAAAAAGAAAAAGGCGGGGAGGGGGCAAAAATAAAAAAATAAAATATCCCGTGGGAACCGCCCCCCTCCCCCGGGCCGGGGCTGCGGCTCCTCCGGCGGAGCGGCGGCGGCAGGGCTGGCGGCAGCCCCGGTGGGCAGCTCCGTCCGTGCCCGCCTCCGTCCCTCGGTGTGTGTGAGGATGTGCAAGGGAAGCGCAGCGCAGGCACGGCCCCTTCCCCCCCCCCCCCCCCCCCCCCCCCGCTGCCTCCGCCTCTCGCCGCCACCGCCACGGGGAGGTGGAGCTCCGAGCTCCTTATCAGATCCCGAGCCCAGCCGGGCCGGGACGAGCGGGTATCGGCTGCCGGGTAGAGCCGCCCGCCCCCTCGCACCGCCCGGCTCCGGGGCTGCGGGAACCGCGCTAAGCCTCGGCGTCGTGGAAAAACGGGGGTCCCCGCAGCCCCCCGAGCCCTCTCACCCCGGGGACCCCTTCGGAACTCCCCTTTCGGGACGGATGTCCCCTTTTGCTTCCCTTCCCAGGGCTCTCATTCATTCATTCATTCATTCATTCATTGACTTTTACACCCGGTGCTTCACACCTCGGGGAACGGGAGCTCGGCCGGCAGTGCCCCCCGCCGTGCTGGGGGGGGTGTGGGGGGGTGTGGGTGGTGTGCCCACCTCTCCTCGGATCCCCCCAGCCGAGGAGGGCTCCTGGCCGGTTGCAGGTGATGGCTCCTGCAGCCCTGCCCTGGGCCTGGAAAAAGCAACTGTCCCCTCCCGTCACACCTCGGTGAATCACGGTTTCACTGCGGGGCGCCGGGACGCGGGGGCGGAGAGCACCCCTGAGCTTCGGGCTGCTCCCCTCTGGGAGCTGGGCCGCCTCAGCTCGGGCCTCACTCACCTGACGGGACCTCAGACGGGCAAGTCCAGGGGCTTGGGGACAGCGTGCCCCCACTTGGCCCCCGCGATGCTGCGAGGAGACCCGGTGCTGCCAGCCAGCGGGCTGGATCTGCAGCCTGGCCCTGCCAAAGGCCTCAGCGCTCTCAGATGGAGATGCTGGAGCCGCTGTCGGTACTCTGCGAGAACCGAGCACCCTAGGAGGACTGCAGAACCCCTCACCAAGCAGCTCCTCGGGCAGTAGCAGCGCGGATTTCTCTCCAGGATGCTGGAGAGTCCTTTCTGCTTCGCCGCAGCGCGAGGACGGGAGCAGCGCTTCCCGCTGAGCTACGCCGACCTGTTGCGCAGCTCCCTGTGCTGCACACATGCTCAGCTCGGCTGCGATGACTGCACCATCTAGAGGCTGCGCTGCCCTGCTCCGAGGAGCTGCTGCTCAGCCCGAATCATCCCCCCTTTTCCCCCGCCATCCCCCCGCCCAAGACGAGAGCTCAGGCCCCGGCAGGGTTTCTTCCTGCTGGGCAGGAGAAAGGGGCCGGAGAGTCATCCCCTCTGGGTGGAAAACCCTGTCCTCCTCCAAGATTTTCCTGTAGCAGGGCCGTCTGTGCTCCAGCAGAGATGTCGCCTTCTCTACATCTGTGTTCCTTTTCCTTTTTCTTTTTTTCCTGGGTGTCAATTCTCATGAAGCCTACTTAGCAGAAGATGTGAAGTGAGAACCCAGGGAAGGTCAAAGCTCACCGAGGAAAGGCAGGGAAAGGAGCTGCAGGGTTCATCAGGGTTTACCCTGGTGATAGAGTGTGAAGGAGGGATCCAGACAGAGAGAGGACATAACATGTCCTGAACTCCCTGGACATAACGTGAGATTTAATTGATCCATTGCTGGCAGCCCTCCTCAGAGACCTGCAGAGCCACGAGAGAAGAGCCCACCAAGGGACCTTGTGTGTCCCAGGCTGTCTGTGGAGCAGTGAAGGTGAACCTGAGAGATCACCTGTGACCAAAGGTTTCCATTTCACAAGAGGCACAGGTCACCAGGCACGCATGGTGCTGCTGCGGATGCTGTGCACACATGTGCTTTACTAGGTGCCACCTGTCTGGGGGCAGCCGGTGCTGCTGTCTGCTCTGAGAGTCAGGTCTGAGCTCGAAAAGCACGGGGAAAAAATGTGTCACATCCTCAGGAGCCATCTCTCTCCAGCCCAGAGGAGCACAGCCCTTTGCAGCACCAGCAGCACCCCATGGCAGGGGCAGCTCGTGGGACAACATAGTAGCCTGGCACCCCAGAGGCATTTGTCTCCACCTTCCTCCTCTGCCTGCTGCCTCTGAAAGCAGCCCAGCTCCTCTCAGAGCAATCCTTGCCCTCTGACAGCGAGGAGAGCCTGAAGCTGGCACTGCCATCCCTGTCGTCCCTGCCCTTGGGCGTGATCCTATGAGTCACCCACCCACCTGTCCTTACCTTGTCTTCACCCTTTCCCAGATAGCAGGGCCAGTCTGAGCCATGTGATACCATCAAGCTGTAGTTTTGGCCGTGGAGTTATTTCATGAGACCCTCCAGATCCTCTCCAGCTGCCTGTCCCTAGTGCTGGCAGTGCCACTGCCCTGGAGATGCTGCGGGCAGCACTGCCATGCCCCGTGCGGTGGGTACCCGGCGTTGGGATGCTCCAGCATCATGCAGGGACAGGTGCTTCAAGGTGCCAGTGGGGCCTTGTCAGAAGAACAAAGCCAGCAAGGGAAGAGCATCCAGCTAAATCTTTGGGAAAACGAGAAGAAAGGGAAACACAGAGAGCAAATGAACCTTACAAGAGAATAAATACCCCCTCCCCAACAGACACACGCAGCAACCTGGCTGCCGTCTGCTGCAAGGAGTTCAAAGGCTCTTCTGTTCTCTCTCTCATCAGCTCTGGGCTCCGCAGGAGAAGCAGCAGCGTGGATTTGGGCAGCAAATGCTAATAACACAGATGTTCTGACAATTCGCTTGTTTCTACAATTAAAAACAAAAAGATCCTCAAAACCCGAATGCAAGGAAATGAGCACATTAAAGAACTGCTCCTCCGCATGCCTACTGCGTAATGAAGGGCTGCAGGTTTGTAGGGGGGTGGAGGAAGGGGATGGGGTGGTTTTTCAGCCCAATCTGGAGCAGAAGCAGGATGCTGCTGGAGAAGCACATCCCTCGGACCGTGCCACACCGGCCAAGCGCAGCTGGGGGATGCACTGGCCGTGGGATGTGGCCGGGATCGATGGAGGGGTAGAATGGGTCGGATGGTCAGTGCCACACTTGCCTGTGGGACACTTGCTGACAAATTATTGGGAGATGTTTTCATTACTGTATTAACTCTTTTTTTAACCTTGTTTTTCTCTCGGCTGCACTTTCACTCACTCATTAATTTTGGTATTTTTCTCACGGTATATAACCCCTGTCACGGCTGCCATGGCAACAGGAGGGAATGTGCTCAGCGCTAAAATATCCTCTCAAAAATAACAAAAATAAGACAACAGAGGCAGCTTCTGTGGGCTGCTGCAAATGCAGATCTGGCCCGGCTCTGTGGTGACGAAGGATGAAAGATCCCACAAGCCGGGGAAGCCCCTGCGCTCTCGTCCTCCCACAGCGCTCAGCCCACCGCGCATCTCCGGCTCCACCATCGCCACGCTGGAAGCTCCTCCTGGGACCGACCCCTGGGGATGAGGACCATGGATATCCTCATCCGGCCTCAAGAACTCATCCCTTTCCACAAAATAAGGCTGCAGGGGGACCTTGTTACAGCCTGCCAGCACCTGAAGGGAGATTATAAACAGGAGGGGAATCAGCTTGTTAAAGGGCAGAGACTGGCAGGACAAGGGGGATGGAGTGAAGCTGAAGGACAGAAGGGTTAGATGAGATATTAGGGGGAAGTTCCTTACAGAGAGAGTGGTGAGGGGCTGGAACAGGCTGCCCAGAGAGGGGGTGGGTGCCCCGTGTCTGGGGGTGTTCAAGGCCAGGTTGGCTGGGGCCCTGGGCAACCTTGTGTAGCTCCAGGCCTGAGGTTGGTGTCCCTGCCTGTGGCAGGGGGGTTGGAGCTCTGTGACCCTTGGGGTCCCTTCCAGCCCAGACCAGTCTGGGATTTTATGATTCTATGATGACTGCAAAGGAGGAGGAAACCCACATGTGAGCTAGGGGAAGGGGTGAAGGTATTGCTTGGGGCAGGCAGGGAGGGTGCTGTTTGCTGATCTCGGGTGGGCTTTCAGCCCACATGTGGATCCCCAGGTGAAGAAACAAACAATGACTTCTTGTCCCCAAGATCCAGAGCTGCCACCAGCACAGCGGCACGGGCGGCAGGGTCTGTCACACAGACCTGTTGTCTTTTCCTGACAGGATCCCCAGGCTGGTTGAGCAAGGCAGTTGTGTTGATATAGTGCACTCGGATCTCTCCGAGGCATTTGACTTACTTCCACCTGACATTTTGATTAAAACTTGCATTATAAGGAATTAACAGGGCACGTATTAGATGGATTAAAACTGCTTCCCTGGCAGATCTCAGAGGTAGTTGCTAATGGGTAGATAGCAGTAAGTAGCACTATTTCTACCTCCCTCCCCCCGGGGACCCCGTTCTTCGTCCACTGCTATTAAACATTTTTTATCAATGATGGAGATGAAGATATGGAATCTTTGCTGGTAAAGCCTGAAAAATGACACCAGGGGTGATGAGATAGAATGGAATGGAGAGGGCTTCGTGCTGAATCACCTGGTTAAATGGTCAGGGTGCATCTGAATACAGATTAACACAAGGAATATGTCTGGAGAAGGTTGTGTGTTAAGCCTGCAGGCTGGATCTTGGAAAGCAGTGACTCTAGGCATGCCTGTACATGGTTGAGGTAAGGCACTGGCTTTAACCAGTGACCCAGGGAGCTCACCTGAAGCCCTCCCAGGAATATCTCCCTTATCCAGTGATGCAGATTGGACCATGGAAGACGAACTGGAGATCAGAGTTACCCCAAAAGGGACTAGTTGAGTCCTGCTGCAGGTGGCTGAGAGGGGAGATAGCTCACGGCCGGAGCACTGCATCCAACACCCATGCTTGGAGGAGGGCAGGGAAGTACCAGGGGAGCTTGAAGGAGCACTGCAGACCTGGCACCACAGGCTGCGAAGCCAGGCCTAACGATGTGATGCTCATTAAAAAAATAAAGTACATTCACAGGTGAGCCGAGGACCTGGCCTATGTAATCCCACATGGAAAAGGTGGTGGGGAACTGTTCAATCCCACAGAAAGCTGTAGCAAGAGCAGGGCTGAAGCTGGAGAAGGGCAGATTCAGCCTTGAATTGAAGGCCAGTGTCCCAGTGGTGAAAACATTTGAACACTGGAAGAGGTTTTCTCAGGGAGATGATGGGCTCTGCTCGAGCTTTGTAGAAATGAGATCTCCAGCTTCTGGGAGCAATTCTGAGCCTCATGTGCAAATGTATTGGGTTGAGTGACCTCCCCTGCATCCAAATGCTCCACCTAGGTCCCTTCCCAGGCCATTGGGAACAGATTGTGTTCAGTGCACTGCAATTATTCAAGCAATGATTATTCAATCTCTTGCTTCAGGGTTCAGGTGGACTTCACAGGGAGCAAGAAGGTTTCTCCAGTCTCCCTCTGCAGCACCTGGGATTTCTTCAAGTAGAAACAGCAGAGCACCAAAAAATGACACCCTGCTGGCAAATCTAGCTTGGTGCTCAAAGCCTGAGATGATCTTGGGATTCAGACTTGAGAGGAGCTTCCCAGAGACTGTCAGACTCTCAAGAGCCAGCAGGGATGCTCAGCTTCCCCAGGGCTGTGAGCTGCGCTCAAGGTGCAGCTCCCACTGTCCCCAGCAGTGTCCCCAGTCCCAGGAACTGGGGCTGTTGTGGTCTCCTGCCTGTCCACTGCCTCTGGCACTCGGTCTGTTCCCCTGAAGATTCAAATTTTGGCTCATGGGGTTTAGCACAGGGGCTAGGGGAGGGAAGCAGCTACACATGAGGTGTCCCCACCCCTACACCCCCAGGCCTGGCAGGGTGCAGGTCTAGGTACAAGCACACCAGAGGTTTCTTTTCCTGGCTGCATTGGTCCTTAGCCATGTCCTGACCAGGACATGGGTGGGTTCATGTTGTGCCAGTGCAGAGACTGCCAAGGGTCTGGCAGAGAGGGCCCAGGGGTGGGAGAGGCTTTAGAGGAGCAGGAAGAGGAAAGCTCTCTGGAAACACAGCTTTGCATGGAATCTGCTCAATCTGCCATGCCCCAACTGCTTTCTGAGCTGGCCTCACCTCTGGGGAATGTGCTATCTGTACCTCCTCCACGAGGAGAATTACACCCTTTTCCTGCTTTTGTTAGGGTCCAGTGGTCTCCTGCTTGCAAGCCCACCTCCAGCCAGCCTGCAGCTGCTGGTGGGAGATAGTCCAGCCCCAGAGTCACTTTTTGCAAGTGGCCATCAGTGAAAGGAGGTATTTGCATCCTCAGAGCAGTTGCTATCAGGGTGGCTGTGACCTTTCCTGTAAGATCCGGCATTTTACCTGCAGGAGAGGAGACCAGACCAGACCTGCCCTGCCCTGCGTGACTTACCCAGGGGACGGGAGACACAGCAGCAGGAAACTCGGCTCACGCTCGGACTTGCCCACGGAGACTGGGATGGGCAGGAGAGGAGCTGCTCTGCCTACAGAGGAAGGGAGAGGCTGGGCTCCCTGCACCCCGGCTCCTGGCAGGGCAGGGAGGTCTTGGGGAGCCCCAGCCAGCTGTGTTCTCCAAGTGTGCTTCTGTAGGGCTCAGGGTTGCGTCAGGGCAGGGATGCAGTGCTGGGTACCAACTATGGGACAAGGGACCATGGTGGGGACAGACAGACCATGAGCATGGGCAGAAGAAGACTGAGAGCTCAGGGGCAACGCGGACACGGCAGAAGGTGGCAGGGACAGACTGAGAGGTGGGTGCTCAAGGCAAGGTTAGTTGATGGAGACAGTGAAGGAGAAGGGAGGTGGAGGACAGGGTCTCCTAGTGAGCATCTGCTGGATAGAAATTCTGTGGGCACGGGCTGGGGGTGGAGGCAGAAGCAAGCAGCCCTGGCACTGGGACCTCATGGATGGGCAAGACCAGGGCTGCACAGGCTGGGGATGGAGAAGCACTGAGGCCATGCAGGAAAGGAAATCAGTGTGCTGGGGCTGGCATGTGGCCTCCTTACCACCAGGTAGGGGCATGGGCCAGCAAGGGGCTGGTGTGGGAGTAGATGGCTGTGCTCGACCTGTGTGGCTTTTGCAGTTGCTGGGATGGAGGTTACATTTGCTCAGACAGGATCGTGCTGTCCCTTTATCTCTGTTTGCTCTGCAATATCCCAGAGCCAACACTCTTCCAGGGCAAAATCCAGAGGCACTTGAGTGAGACCCCGAGGGGAATGCAGAGCTAAAGAAGTCATAAACAAGCTGAGCTCTGTTGAAAAAGTCTATCTGAGACCCTCTCACAAGGGATGCATTTCCCAGCAGCGGGAGCCCAGCACAGCAGGGTTGGCCACAGTGGGACTGGTCCAGCCCCATGCAGAATGGCTAATCCTTAGGGAGAGAATGAGCCAGACTGAGGTGGTCTGCAGGTCCAGAGTGTGGGATCCTTCTGCTGGGATTTCCCCTGGGGGTGGGGCACAATGGGGATGGCAGCTGTGCTGGCATGGAGATCAGCTGGACCTAGGATGCAGTGGGTGGGATGCTGGGGATGGGATGCACACGGTGAGCATCGCTGTGTTCTGCACCACAGCCCTTCATTTACACTCCCCACTCGTGCCCAGGGACCAGAATGATGGACGTATGGCTGATGCAGGGTGCACAGCACATCTTGCTTCCTCTTGCTCCTGAGCATCACCACCCCAGGCAGGGATGCACCGTGGCTCTATGTTCCTCCTGCCCCTTGACAAAGTACTCCTGTCCCCAAAGCCCACAAGACCCCCTGACCCCTGCAGCAGCATGTCACCCAGTTTGCTCAGTGCCACACAGCTTGGTGTGCTCTCCCCACAAGCAGAAAGGCCAAGGAGAGGTGGCAGGGCCATGTGAGCAGAGTGGCAGGAGAGCTTTGGGGCAGTTTCACCAGGAGCTGTGAGCAAGACGTGTCCAGGGAGACCAGACTTTGCCCATCCTGGTAAACAAATAGCATCGATTGCTCCAAAGCAATAACTGACTCAGTCATCCGTTTCTCTTGCTAACAGACACAACCTGCAGGGCCCTGAACTTCTGGGTATTTATTTTAGGACAAAAGCATTAAAGGGAAAATATCAAACAACAAATAATCTACATGCACACTGGCTTCCCAGGCATGCTCAGCTCCCTGGGGCATGCTGGCAGGTACGACTTGTGCTGGTGAGTCCCACATCACATATGCATGTCTGCCTGTCCCCAAACCCACAGAATCACAGAATCATAGGGGTTGGAAGGGACTCACAGAGCTCATTGGGTCCAACCCCCCTGACAAAGCAGCTCCCCAGCTCATATTGCACAGGTTGGTGTCCAGATGGGGCTGGAATCTCTCCAGAGAAGGAGACTCCACACCCCCTGGGCAGCCTGTCCCAGGGCTCTGGCACCCTCACTGGGGAAAAGTTCTTCCCCAGATTGGGGGGGAACTTCCTGTGCTCCAACTTGAGGCCAGTGCCCCTTGTCCTGTCCCCACAGACACTGAAAAGGGGCTGGCCAATTCCCCCTGCACCCCATGCTTAAGATATTGATAAACATTGATTAGGTCCCCCCTCAGTCTTCTCCAGGCTGAACAGCCCCAGCTCTCTCAGCCTTTCCTCACAGGGAAGATGCTCCAGGCCCTTCATCATCTCCTCAGCCTCCTCTGGACTCTCTCCAGGAGATCCCTGTCCTTTGGATCCCAGGGAGCCCAGCACTGGACACAACACTCCAGGTGGGGCCTGAGCAGGGCAGAGCAGAGGGGGAGGATCCCCTCCTGTGACCTGCTGCCCACACTCCTCCTGATGAGCCCCAGAAGGATTGTCTCCAGCCCCTCCACAATCCATCCTTCATCTTGAGGCAGAACAACCCAGTCTGGGTAGTTTCCTCCAGGAGGGAAGGTTTTCTTTGGGCTCCCTTGCTGCACTGGCCCTTGTGTTTATTTTTCCTTTCCAGATGGGCGCCCTGTGTCCTGGGGACTCGAGGATTTGTGCAGCACCTTAATGCACATGGTGCCCTTTGAACATCTATGGCATCTCCTCATAATCCTCTCAAACAGTTCTTGGTGGGTTGTCTTTCATGCCACACCATTGCTGGCATGCAGCCGGTTAGAAACGAATAAGAAAAGCCCTGTGGTGTTGGGCTTTGTCTGAGGGGGGCAGTTTCAGCCTGGAGGAGGGCTCCTTTGGCCTCAAGCCTGATGAGGTCACCATAGTGCCCAGCTCAGGGTAGCCACAGGACAAGTGACCTGGTCCAGTGAGTGCCAGCAGCCCAATCACTGTCCCACCAGAAGCTCCAGCTTTAGCAGCGATTGCTCACGCTTGCAAACAGCCTCATTTCATCTCCAGAGGAAACTCTTCAAAGCCATCTGAGCACTTTGATTTGGGAAAGGTTTTCATTCCTGTGAAGATAAGAAAAGCTCTCTTGGCACGGTGCATGGGCCCCTGAGAGGCACTGCAGCCCACGTGCACGGGAGCCTGGCGAGCAAGGGGGTGAGGAAGGCAGGCAGCAAAACAAGTCCATGGCCACCGCCTGCAGTGTGCATCACTGGTGGCCTGGCATGGGACAGGAGCTGGCTCTGCACTGCTGGAACCAGACACTGGTGTGGAGTGACCCAGCAAGGGGCTGTCTCAGCCCCTGGGAAATGGGGTGTTGATGTCCAAGCACTTGGGACAGGGCTTGTGTTGGGTGATGGGGAGGTGTCCCCTCACCAGGGTCTGGGAGGGAGATGAGCAGCATGCTGGGTGGCCTCTCACCAGGTCAGTGTGGTGGTCCAGCTCTGGGATCTGCTGCCCAGGGCCTTGTTTTGGGAAATGGGAGGAGTGTATCTGGCTGAGAAGCCAGGAAATGTAACAGTGCCCAAGAAAGACCAGATGAACTGAGAGCAGGGTGTAAGGAGCCATGTGGGATTGGAGAGGATAGAGACCAGGCTCAGGAGCAGTCTGTCTGTCTCTAGGGATCCATGGGGACAGTCACAACCATGGTGGGGGATGTTCTACCTGGTACCCTCCCTGTGGCCAGAGACTTGCCCCAGCCCTCCATGTTCTCATCCTGGCCCAGCCTAAACAAGGCTTTAACCACAACATGTTTTGAGCTGCATGATCTAGGGGCCAAGAAGCAAAAGCAGTCGTGGTGTCTGAGTCTCCCCATAGCAAGAAGTAAAACTAATGTCCTTAGACAAGTTAGAGGGGAGGTTTGGGTAATAAGATCCCATCCACCCAGCTGAGGTCCTTGGCAAAGCCACCATGACCTGGCCATCAGGCATCAGGGAAAGCCTTTTGGAAATCAAGACCTCCCAAGCCTGAGCATGTCAGAGGGAAGTCACAGGGAAGGAACTGCATGCTGCATGGCAAGAAGCTGTGGTCTCCCCCACCCAGTAAATTCAAGGGTGCTGTGCATGAGATGTGAAAGCAACACGAGTGTAACCAAGGGTGGGAAGTGCCGCTGGGGTTAGGGGGGGCTGTGCACACCAGGCACATATTGGCAAGCGAAGGGGTAGATGAGCAGAGGAAGGAAAAACCTGGCTTGTGGTGAGACATTTTTAGTGGACCTGATTGCATTACATTGTGCTCACACAATTAAATCTTCTGGCCTGATTAGAGCAGTGTCACTTGGACCTGGAGTGGGCTGAAGAGCTGCACGTGGAGGACGTTGTGAAGTGGTGCAAGGAGCTGGTGGGCCCCTCAAGACTGATGAGGAAGGTGAAGGGGACAGCGTGCCAGCATCACCAGGGCACTCTGTGATGGGAGGTGGCAGCACTGGGAGGGAGGGTGCAAGGCACAGGCTGATGAAGTGCAAGCGGGGGGACACCCTGTGCCCTGTCTCAGCTCCCCCGCTCCATGCCCTGTGGGTCCAAAGCCCATCAAACTGGCACAGGGCTGGTGCCAAGTGAAAGCTTGGCTGTTGCCCCCCTTGACTCCAGTGTGAGCAAGAGGGTTGTGGTGCTGCACTAGGGAAGGCAAAGGAGATACAGAGTCCATCCTGAGGACCTCAGAGAGTGGAGGCACCTCATCGAGCACCAAGAGGCTCCTGAGCTGCCTGCACTGGCAGTTCTAGCCAGGCTGGAGGGGCAGTTCCCAGGCTGGGCAGCACGTCCCCTCTTTCCTGCCCTCCTTCTGCTCTTCATGCCTCCATGTCTGCAGCATCAGTGTCCTGTGAGACACCAGACAGGCCCAGCTCAAAGGGGGTGCAGTCAAACTGGGGATGCTACCGATTGCATTGGCAGAACAAGAGAGGGCAGGGTGAGGCAGGACTGAACTGGAGAGATGCTGGGAGGGATGGAAGGAGCACAGGAGAGCCTGGGAGACCTGTCCTACTTTTTCAACAGTTAAGAGCTGGGGGGCAAGGCAAGGGGGGGTGTCCCTCCTGATTTCCTGTCCTCAGGCCCCTTGGCATATGCTGAGGAAAGCTGCAGTGGGGATTTCCAGACCAGTGTCCCTCCAGACCAGGCTGCAGTCTCTGTGGTGCCCTGTGCCAATGCTCTAGAGGAAGGTGCATGAACGCCCCAGGGCACAAGGCAGCAGAGGAGGCCCTTGAGGGAGATGTTTGCTCTCCTTTCTGTGGAGAAAAGCCCAGGGCAGAAACACTTCTCTGCCAGCTGCCTGCCTGTACCCCTGCCTTGTAACAGTGAGGGTCTCACTGGGGCTGGCTTGGGGGCATGATGAGCTCCAAAGGACTGGAGCAGGTAGTCTGCAAGCATCAGGACCTCTGTGGATGGGTCCCCAGGGCAGGAGGTTCCTTGCAGAGAACTTTATCACAGAAGTTATTATACAAAAGCCTTTCTCAGCTGTTTTCTGGGGTAGGTTTGGTTCCATTCCCCCCCTCCCCTTCCAGTCTGAGCCAGGTATTTAAAACCCTGTGGACCTTTCCATGGCCCCTCCACCCATTTAGGAAAGTGGGAGGGGAGGAAGTGATAGAACAGCTCCCATAATACAGCTTTGTTTTGCAACCTTATTGTCAGCACTGAAAAAACATGACCCAAAACAGCATCAGGGGAAGGCAGCAGGTCCAGCCCCAGCCCAGTGGGAGAAGCCCTGGCTGGCTGCAGGAACTGCTGGCTGTTTGGTCGTTTGGGTGTTTGGTTTATATCACAGTCAGGTTTTGTAGGGAACTGAGGTGGCTTTAGCTGATTGCAGGGGCAGGGGTGAGCTCTGCAGGATTTATCTTCCTTAAGGTGCCCCCAGAATTGGTAGCTGGGTTTGGCCTGATGCACAAGGTACCCTGAAGGAGGAAAAAGACACAACCTGAGTGAATGGCAATGTCCCAGTGTGGCTGCCAGCATCTCTCTGGCACTGCACACAGTAGCCTTGAGCCGTGGTGCTGGTGACAAGGGCCAGTTCTCACTCAGGGGCCGGATCCTGATGTACAGATGTGCAGAGAGACTGGGGATGGAGCTGCTGGGTGCTCCCATGGCCTCCTCCTTGCCTGTGCATGAACAGCAGGTTCCTTCTGTGCTTGAATGTGCTCCTTCCTCCCTTGTTTGAGCAGAGCATCTATGCTGGGTGCAGTATTGTGGGGAAATAGAAGGAAAAGTCACATGCTGTGGGCCATGCCAGGTCTGACCTGATGCTTGGCAGTTTAAACCCCTCTGTCTGGTAAGGGTCCTGCTGGCCCCAAGGCCCTGGAGGTCTGCTCACAGCTTTGGTGGCAGCTCTGCTTGCTACCAGCCCCTCCATCCTGGCACAAAGCTGTCCCTCCTGTTGCATGGGCACCACTTGTACGTCCATGAGGGGACCCGACCTACAAATAACCTGGCCTAGAAAAGAGGAGCTACTCGGGTGATGCACACTTGTTTGAAGTGGCTGGATACAGCAGCTCAGGAACCCCTGCTCTACGAGATTTCTAATTATGTTTCTGCATAATTGTTCCAACCATTTCCTCACACTAAAGCAAAGCTTATTGGTTTGTAATCCCTAGCACACCCTCGGGCCTTCTTTAAAATGTAGGCCCGGCATTTACTGCCCCCGGTCCAATAGTTGTAGGATGTGAATGTGTGTGTTATTGAGAAGAGCTTAGTCACTTGGTTTCCAGATCTTTGAGGACTCCAGATGTGTCATCCAGGCTCAGGGATTTGCTACCTTTTGTGCATTCCAGCATCGTGCCTCCGCATCCTCCAGCTCTGATCTTTCGCTTCCCCACCTGAGGAGGATGAGTTTGGGAATGCAGCTCCCAGCTCCTGCACAAGGATTTCGTTTCAGGATGCCCCCTCTGTTGCTGGGTGGTCCCACAGCTCCACCACATCTCCTGCATGCCCAGCAGACCCCCCTGTGCGTGCATGGCGTAGGCTGTGCCTGCTTTCAGCCATCTCTCCCTCCCAGCTTCCATCCCATGTTTTACCCGCTGCACTTTCCCTTCCCTGCTGCTGGCTCTCCTGAGGTTAATATCTATTTTCTCAACAGCGTTTGGCTTGAACAATCTCATGCTTCTGCCATAGGAGTAATATGAACCTTCCCTGCCTCTCCTCCCAGTTGTCCCCAAAGCCCTGCTAAGCAAGCCCCAGCCCCATCATGCTGCAAACTGCCACACGTGGGTTGCTGCCTTTCATAGAATCACAGAATCCCAGATTGGTCTGGGTTGGAAGGGACCTCAGGGGTCACAGAGCTCCAACCCCCTGCCACAGGCAGGGACACCAACCTCAGGCCTGGAGCTACACAAGGTTGCCCAGGGCCCCAGCCAACCTGGCCTTGAACACCCCCAGGGATGGGGCACCCACCCCCTCTCTGGGCAGCCTGTTCCAGCCCCTCACCACTCTCTCTGCAAAGAACTTCCCCCTAATATCCCATCTCACCCTTCCCTCCTCCAGCTTCACTCCATCCCCCTTGTCCTGCCAGTCTCTGCCCTTGAACAAGCTGATTCCCCTCCTGTTTATAATCTCCCTTCAGGTGCTGGCAGGCTGCAATGAGGTCCCCCCACAGCCTTCTCTTCTCCAGGCTGACCCAGCCCAGCTCCCTCAGCCTCTCTTTGTAGAGCAGCTGCTCCAGCCCTCTGAGCATCTCCGTGGCTCCTCTGACCCCTCTCCAACAGCCCCACATCTTCCTTGTGTTGGGCCCCAGCTCTGGACACAGGACTCCAGCTGGGGCCTCACAGGGCAGAGCAGAGAGGGACAATCCCCTCCCTGTCCCTGCTGCCACCCCTCTGCTGATGGAGCCCAGGATCCCATTGGCCTTGGGAGCTGCCAGAGCCACTGCTGCTCATGGGGAGTTTCTCATCCACTATGACACCCAGGTCCTTCTCACAGGGCTGCTCTCCAGGAGCTCTTCTCCCAGTCTGTATCTATGGCTGGGATTCCTCCAGCCCAAGTGCAACACCTGACACTTTACAGTGTTTCCCACAGCCCCAGGCTCAAGCCTCCATCTCCATGGAGGAGATGTGTCATGGTGAGAACCAACCTTCCCTTGATCCCAGCCTCTAATCAGCTGCCTCAATGTCTCCACAGCAGGACTTTGCCATCTTTTCTGACGACTTCCCCATGTCCATAATCCTTCGTGGAGGGATGGGAAGTGCTGAGCTTCAGGACAGGCTGCCAGCAGGCTGCAGGCAGCAGGAACCCGTGTGAGGTGGAGGCCTCCCAGCAAGGAGCACTGACCATGTCCAGCACGGATTGCTTGCAGAGCACCATCATCTTCAGCCAGAGGAGAGGGACACCATGGACCGTCGGAGTCTTGTCATCATTTCTGATGACATCCAGAGGGACCTGAACAGGCTGGAATGGTGGGACCATGTGAATTGGGAATGGGACCAAGTTCAGCAAGGTCAGGGACAAGGGCAAGGTCCTGCACATGGGTCTGGGCAGTGCCAAGTACAGTGGAAAACTTGGTGGAGAATGGATGGAGAGCAGCCCTGAGGAGGACTTGGGGTGTGGGGGGTGAGTAGCTCAACATGACCCAGCAATGTGCGTTGGCAGCCCAGAAAGCTGTGTCCTGGGCTGCATCGCCAGAAGTGGGACCAGCAGGCCAAGGGGGGGATTCTGACCCTCTGCTTCGCTCTGGGGAGACCCCCCCTGCAGTGCTGCATCCAGATAGGGGGTTCCCAGGTCAAGAAGGACATGGAACTGTCAGAGTGAGTCCAGAGTAGGCTACAGAGATGGTCTGAGGGCTGGAGCACCTCTGCTCTGGAGACAGGCTGAGAGAGTTGGAGTGGTTCAGCCTGGAGAAGAGAAGGCTGTGGGGGGACCTCCAAGCCCCTTCCAGTCCCCAGAGGGGCTCCAAGAAAGCTGGAGAGGAGCTGGTTATCAAGGGTGGTGGTGATAGGCTGAGGGGCAATGGGCTTAAACTAAAAGAGGGGAGATTTATGTTAGATGTTGGGAAGAAATCCTTCCCTGGGAGGGTGGGGAGGCTCTGGCACTGTGGCTGCCTCTGTTCAAGGCCAGGTTGGGTGGGGCTTTGGGTACCCTGGGCTAGTGGAGGATGTCCTTGCCCCATGTCAGGGGTGGCACTGGGGGTCTTTGAGGTCTCTTCCCACCCAAACCAGCCTGTGAGTCTGTAATGAGCACCTGCCAGCCTGTCCCCACCTGCAGAGACCAGGTCAGGTGAGCTGTGGAACACACCAGCTTTCTTCCCACAACTCCCTAGACTGTCAGGCACACCCTGTGCCACCTGGGGTTACACCTGGGGATGGAGTAGCAGAAAACTGGGAACACACTTCCACCAAAGTCCCAGTGAGACTTGTGAACATGGTGCCAAGAAGCCACCCATGAAGTCCTGCACATAGAACCACTGTGAACTTGGGCAAGTGTCTTCCAAATGGCTGGCTGTGAGCCCCAAAACCTGGTCCTGCTGTCCACGTTGGGAAGAAGAAAGGCCATCTTGTGTTAGACCTGCTGAGAAAACAGCAGGGAGAAGTTCTGGGGTCCAAGCAGCTGCAGATCTGGTGGGGCAGCAGCACCCAGGGGAGATGGGTGCCAACAGCAACAGCTTCCCCCTGCTCCAGAGATGCTTCAGGCTGCTTGGTTTGGGCATCAAGTGACCCAGGCTGGAGGTCCCAATGCTCTCCTCCACAGATGAAGCCCTGAGCACCCCAGCCAGGACACAGCCTTCCTTCAGGGCTGTGTGTAGCATCTCCAGACAGCAATCTCTTGAGAGACAAGGCCACCATGGGGTCTCTACAGAGCTCCCAGGACGGGACACACATGGCTGTGCCATGATGCTGCCTGGGCAGAGGAGAACAGCAGCAGCAGTTATGCAGTAATATCCAAATCTGCTTACTGTCTGCCGCTGTGATTGAAGGAGTTTCTGTAATAATGTATTAGCTAAAGCTTCCAGATTATCCCAAAAACATCAGCTTTAACAAAGGGGTAATGCCTCTTTAATCCCCCCATGATCCCGGTTCCCAGTCTCTGCAGGACATTAATTCAGGGCTAATACACAGACTCCAGGCAGGCTGCTGATGGCGGCGGCATCCGAGGCCAGGGCCAGCCAGCCTCACACTGCTCCTGCCTCACAGGCCACTGCTCTGCTCCCCCTGCTCCCTAGGAGCTGCAGAGATCTCCATGAGGAGTGTTCCTGCCTTTGGCTGTGGCTGGGTCTCAGGGAAAGATGCTCCTCTCTTCCCTGCATCCTGACACAGGGTGTTAGATATTTGTTCCTCATCCCCCCTGTCCCAAGAGGAGGACCAGCCAGTGTAAGAGGCTGCAGAGGGTTTTGTTGCACTTGGCAAACAGTTTTCCGGCTGGCAATGCCATGGCTGGGCATCACCCAGCACCTGTAGGACATCGCTGTAGACTCAGTGCTGCACACATCCAGCTGCAACAAGAGCAGGAGGCTTGAAGGTCCACAGGGAGAGGGGTTTCCCTGGTTGCTTGTGGCACCTGACTACCTTGTGATGCCAGAAGCATGCAGGCACCTGCCCTGACCGTGCCTCTCTGTGGAAAGGTGCATCCCTTGTGAGCACCCAGACCTCAGGAGGGATCTTCATCCCAGCCTCGTGGCTTGTTCTGGAGAAGCTGTCCTGGGAGCTGGATTTTGGAGGACAGAGCAGGCTGCTAGCAGAGAACAGCCTCCTGAGAGCCCAGTGTGTGGGGAGATGAACCAGGAAACTGTGAGGCCTCATCTCAAATATTGTGTGTGCAGTGCTCCCCAGTTCCAAAGGGACAGGGAGCTGCTGGGGAGGGTACAGAAAAAGGCTATGAAGGTGCTGAGGCGACTAGAACATCTCTCTTACAAAGGGAGGCTCAGGGACTTGGGACTGTTTAGCCCAGAGAAGAGAAGACTGAGGGGGGGATCTTATCAATGCTGATAAACCCTTGAGGGGTGGGCTCAAGAGGATGGGAGAGCCTGGAGAGGGGCCCAGCCCCGCAGCCCGCTTCATCCCTCACCCAAATCCTGGGGCAAAGCCCAATGCTGAGGTGGAGTGTGTCCCTGAGTGCTTTGTGGTCCCTCCACCCAGGAAGCAGCCAGGATGCTGTGGATGGGGTGATGGGTGGAAGGTGGGATGTAGCTGGAGGGGGTGGAGGGTGGGGTGCTCTGAGTGAGGACAGAGCTGGGATGTTCTGGGATGGGATGGAGAGGAGGCTGGGGTAATGAGGGAGTGTGTGATGTGGGGGGTAATGAGAGGGTGCATGATGTAGGGGGTAATGAGAGGGTGTGTGATGTAGGGCAGGATGGGGTGGGGTGTAGCAAGGGGGAGTGAGAGCTAGAAGATGCTGGAATATTGTGTACAGTGCAGGGCTCCCTGGGTCAAGTAGGGCAGGGAGCTACTGGAGAGGGTACAGAAAAGGGCTACTGGGATGCTGAAGGGATACGAACATCTCTCTTATGAAGAGAGGCTGAGGGACTTGGAGCCCAGAGAGACTGAGGTGGGATCTTACCAATGCTTGAACCCCCCAAACACTTGAGGGGTGGATGCCAAGAGGATGGGCTCAGACTTTGTTCAGTGGTGCCCAGGGACAGGACAAGGGGTGATGGGCACAAACTGGAGCAGAGGAAGTCCCACCTAACCATGAGGAAGAACTTCTTTACTATGGGGGTGGCAGAGCCCTGGGCCAGGCTGCCCAGAGGGGTTGGGGAGTCTCCATCTCTGGAGACATTCAAACCCCGTGATCCTGGACACTGCCCTGTGCAGCCTGCTCTGTGTGACCCTGCTCTGGATCACAGGGGGTTGGACTGGGTGATCTCCAGAGGTCCCTGCTGACCCCCATCATTCTGGGATTCTGTGAAACAAAACAGGACAGGAGCTGGATGGACAAACCCAACAGCAGGTAGGGACCACACAATGCCTCACCCCTTCAGCAGGACTTCAAGAGACACTGAGAAGTTGTTAAACACCTCAGAAATTACTATTGTCATTGTGGAGTGCTGTATCCAGAGATGCTGAACCCAGACCTGGAGCTGACCCTTCACTCCCAGCCATGACCAGGATGAAGTCTGTTCAAGGAAAGGTCCCCTGTGAAACCACTTCTCAGCCTTCTCCTTCTGCACCCTGTTCTTGTTCTCTTCCAGGCCCAACTTCATGACCTGTAACCAGAAATGATGGTGATAATGACTGTGGCCCAAAATCTGCTTTATCAAAGATATTTTCGCCTGAAAAACTCGAGTGGTGACACCTGGCTGGTGCCAGCCAATCCTTCAGAAAGCTCTCTTTGCTCATGGTGCAGAAAGCCATCCCCTGCATCCCCACCTGCAGGGGTGTGCACATGATGCCAACTCTCTTGAAAGTGATGTTGGGAGGGCAGGAGAGAAGCTGTGGGATTCTGTAGGGACGAGTGTCCTGGGTGGGGAATGACTATTCTGCTGCCCATCCCTCCATGGAGCCTGGGACAAGGCTGCAATACAAAGCTCCTACCACAGTGGCTAGGGCATCAGAGATAGTGTCTGTCCATCTGCAGATGTGTGGGATCACTGGCCCTAAAAACTTGGCAGCGGTGCTTTCCATTGCACCAGTTGTTCCCTCATGTAACCAGGCTCCAGGAGCTGCATCCACAGAATGCTCCAGAAGGACTTTAGGGACCTGACTTAGAGCTACCCAAGAATGTCACAAATTACCTTCTGGAGGTGTCCATCTCCCCCACAGCCTATAAAGGGGCAGCTCAGAGCAGACTCCACGGGGAGGCAGTTTGTGCAGGGAGGGACACGTCCTACCCCATCTGCTGAGGCCAGTAGCCATCTGGGTGAGGACCTGAGAACAGTTCGGCTGCAACCTTTGGGCAGGCTTTTCTCAGTTCTCTCTTTTGATGTGTAAATCAGCAGCTCCCTCAAAGAGCTTCTCTATGCCTGAATCCAGCAGCAGGTGCCTTTTGCAGATTCTTCCTTTCTCCCCAATTACCTTCCTGGTATCCACGGTTACTGCAGCCTCCTGCATCAGGAAGGTTTCTCTGCTCCTCCATCACCCAGCACCTGTAGGACATCGCTGTAGACTCAGTGCTGCACACATCCAGCTGCAACAAGAGCAGGAGGCTTGAAGGTCCACAGGGAGAGGGGTTTCCCTGGTTGCTTGTGGCACCTGACTACCCTGTGATGCCAGAAGCATGCAGGCACCTGCCCTGACTGTGCCTCTCCCTGTGCCGCTCCCCTGTGTGCATACAGACACTGGCTCTGGAGCAAACACACCCACAGATCCATATGAAGGTGCAAGCCCACCTTCACAGGGATACCATGGACATACAGAGGCCAAATCATAGGATATTGGAATGCCATGGGTTGGAAGGGACCCCAAGGGTCACAGAGCTCCAACCGCCCTGCCACAGGCAGGGACACCAACCTCAGGCCTGGAGCTACACAAGGTTGCCCAGGGCCCCAGCCAACCTGGCCTTGAACACCCCCAGGGATGGGGCACCCACCCTCTCTCTGGGCAGCCTGTTCCAGCCCCTCACCACTCTCTCTGCAAAGAACTTCCCCCTAATATCTCATCTCCCCCTTCCCTCCTCCAGCTTCACTCCATCCCCCTTGTCCTGCCAGTCTCTGCCCTTGAACAAGCTGATTCCCTCCTGTGTCTCTGCTCCCTTCAGGGACTGGCAGGCTGCAATGAGGTCCCCCCACAGCCTTCTCTTCTCCAGGCTGACCCGGCCCAGCTCCCTCAGCCTCTCTTTGTAGGGCAGCTGCTCCAGCCCTCTGATCATCTCCGTGGCTCCTCTGACCCCTCTCCAACAGTTCCACATCTTTCTTGTATTGGGGACCCCACTCAAACCTTCCTAGGCCATGTGGAGATTCTCAGATGGAGCCACACACAAGCAGTGTGACTGTGAGACACCACCTTCAAACCTGGGTTCCTGCTCTGGCTGGTGGGGTTGGCACAAGCCAGGAGATGTCACTGATCATACTGGGAGCCTGGGGGAGCCAGGACCTGAAACCAGTTCTCCTACAGTATCTGGACCTGCAGAGAGGCAGTCACCTCCTGTCCACACTCCGCCACAGACACTCCAGGGTGGCTGCAGCACCAGGTCCTTTCTGAGGTGGTCACCTATGCCTGGACATTCCCCCAAGCTATGGCACAGCAGGGAAGATACCTGTGAGCTTGCATACCCAGGCACATGCACACAAACACACACATGCACAGAATATGTATAAACACATGTCTCACCCTGGGGTGAGTGACAGAGGGGCTAGGGCACCACAACAGCCAAACCATCCTCATGTCCAGCTATGGGAGATGTCTCCAAGATTCATTTCATCATCTGCTTTCCCCCTCCCCATGCTCAGTCCCCTCATGGCTCCTGCAGCTGGTACTCTCATGAGCGCTGGTTTATACCCCCTTTGCCTCTGATCTGGGTTTCGAATGCCAGCACAAAGAGCTGCAGCAGCAAACCTGGGCTAGTGCCAGCTTCTGAGAGCCTGGCTCTGACACACCTCAGCATGCTCACGGGGAGTCAGCACCTGCTATCAAGTTGGGGATGGAAGGAGAGCAACGTGTGTTGATCTGGCCAGTGGAGCTGGATATGTGGCACCAGTGCAAGAAGGAGCCAAGGCTACCAGAGAGGCTGGACTTACTCTCCTCCCCACTGCCTGCAGCCCTGAAGCCGGGTCCTGCAGCAGGACGGGGCAGGTGCAGCCAGCAGCCTGCATGCAGCTCCACTCAGGTCCCCAGCAACCCTGACTCTATCCCTGGCCCCGTGCCCCAGAGCTGCCCCTAAGCCTCCTTCTCCACACCAGGGAATGTGGGATGCTTGCAGCGAGGACTTCAGGGGCCAGGGAGGACCCAGCAGCCTGCAGAGGTTTAGGAAGTGGGATGGGGGCTCCCTGCAGAGAGCTGCCTGGGCAGGGTGGATCTCCTTTTCCTGCTGCATGGTGTTTTCTCCCCAGACATGTGCACTGGAGATGCAGAGGCAGGCATGGGGGAGCAGGACAGGCAGGCTGCTGGATGCAACCCAGGAACCAAGCCAAGGTGCTGGCATGAGAAAAAGTGGGTCCAACCCAGGCATGGGGGTGGCTCCTACCTGCCTAGAGATGGCATCTCCCAGGGGTGAGGGGAGGCAGGACACCCACATGCTTTCACACAGAGCCTGAGGGTGGCTTTGTCAGCCGTGCCAGTGTAAACACAGATGGATTTGTGACCCTGGAAGTTCACTTATGCCTCTACTCACAGCTGATGACAGGCTGGCCTGGGTTCCTTGCATTCCTGACCAAGCCATCCAGCTTCCCTCTGTTAAGGGTGGGGGTGGAAGTCATCTGGACCTTTGGGTGCTGGAGTGGGGAGATCCTATGGGACTTCTGTCCCAGCCCCCAGGGGCTTACACATTATTGACAGCACCTTCAGCATGTTCCAGCTCCGTGCCATCCCTCCTGCCATGTAAGCAGCCTGCCACCCTAATTACAAATACTTTAACGACAAATAAATGCCACATGCCGCCCACAGCAAGAGGGAGTGGGAAGCTAAAAATACCCTTCCCCTCACGGCTGCCAGCAAAAACCCAGCGGGCCACCTGCTAACAGAGAGCCAGAGCCACCCAGAGCCCAGACAGGCACCCACCACACGCCAAGGGATGGAGATGAGCCTCGCAGCGTGCCCCGTGCTGCCCATGTGGGCTCTGCAGTGCGGCCCTCACAGCAGAGCCCAGTGCCCAGGCAGCTCAGCCCAGCCAGCAGCTCCCCATGCTGCCTCCAGACGCTGCTGAAGATGCAGCTCCTGGGGAGACAGGCATGGAAAATACCCAGGGAGGGGAGGAGGGGGGGTATGTCCTTCCCTGCCTCCTCCCCAGGGTGACAGAGAGGATCCGTCAGGCCAGGGAGAGGCATCTCCATCCCCCATCCAGGGGGGATGGATTAAAGCTGAAGGAAGGAAGGTTTAGATTAGATATTAGGGGGAAGTTCTTTGCAGAGAGAGTGGTGAGGGGCTGGAACAGGCTGCCCAGAGAGGGGGTGGGTGCCCCGTGTCTGGGGGTGTTCAAGGCCAGGTTGGATGGGGCCCTGGGCAACCTTGTGTAGATCCAGGCCTGAGGTTGGTGTCCCTGCCTGTGGCAGGGGGTTGGAGCTCTGTGATCCTTGGGGTCCCTTCCAACCCAGACCAGACTGGGATTCTGTGATTCTATGATCAACAAGGGTATCAGGAATGATGGAAGAGGGGATGGGGAGCTGGGGACAGTATGTCTGTCTGTGCAGCTGACTCTGTACTGGAGGCAGATGAAAACAGCACCAGCAGTGATGGGGATGTACGGATAAGGGAGGTGGGGAGATGCCTCTGAGCATGAAACACACTGGACAATGTACTCCCAGTTTTAGATGGGATGACACCTTGCTACCAGTGGGTGCAGGGAAGGGTATCGGTGGCCTGAGGAGACCCACAGAGCTGGGAGGCATGGGCAGTACAGGGAGATGCACGGAGGTGGAGGTGGAGCAGGAGCTGCTTGTGCCAGCCCTGAGTGTCACTCCTGTCCTCTGAAAGGTCTGGCAAACTCAACTCCTCCTCACCCTCCTCTGACCAGCACTCCTCAAAGTGCCCATAAAGAGCAAGGTTTGCTCCCTGCTTTGAGAGCACCTCAGGGATGGCTGACACAGCAGAGACTGGAATTCCTCTGATCTCCAAGTAGGCGGCATCTCAGGGGCTGGAGCTTCAGCTCCCCCTGCTCAGGTGAACGCCTGGGACCTCAGGGAATGGATATGAAGGGGAACAGTGGGCCACACACTGCCTCTCATCCAACAAAATGGAAACAAGTGGTCCTGGAGGACCCATCACAGTGTAAAGAGCATGAAACTAGAAAACATCTTCTTGCAGCTCCCTGCCTGCCTAGCTCTGGAGAGATCTGCCCACTCAGCCCGAATGATGAGAGATGGAAAAGGAGCAAACCAGAAGAGCTTTGTCTCTCTCCCAACCCATCTGAGATTTGAAACTTGACAACAAAGCAGGAGAGATTTTCACCCTATTGTTACAGATTATCAGGGCATGAAAATGCCTGCCACACTTCACACCAGACCCGCAGAGCAAACCTGCTCTGAATGCCCACCCTGAGGAAACACCAGCAAGCCCCTGTGAGCAGCACACATCCTGTCAGCACAGGGAAGCAGCACCGAGCCACCACACCCAGAGCAAGACCCAGGGTCCCTCAGAAAGCTGCAGTCAGGCTCCTGCTCCAGAGGAGCTTGGTCTGCATTTCACTCTCAAAATGTGACCCCCACTCCCCCCCCCCCCCCCATACATTTGGGTTGTTCTTTCATTCCACCTGCATTTGTGAGACCTGGGGGCCCAGGCAAGCCCACTCCATCCTGCAGCAGGACAGGCAGTTTGCCCAAGGGAAGTCAAGCCTGGAGGACCCCGCAATTCCCACAGCAGAGGAATTTAGCAAGGAAGACAAAAGGGACATAGCGACCCTCACCAGGAGCCAGCAGCAGTGCTGGAGACACAGGAAGCCACAGAGGAGCTGCATTGCAAAGAACTGAGTCATACAGCCTTGTCTCATGTCAAATATAATGGACATGAGGAAAAAAAAGACAAGAAAAAAGTGAGGACTGGGTTTTTCCTTCTTCCACACAGCGATGATGCTGGAGCATGTGCTCAGGGCATGGTTGGGGACCAACCCGACTCCTCCAGGGGCAAGGGTCAGCCCTGCAGGGCCTGTGAGAGCTCACCTTGCTGCATGGAGGTGTTGTCACCCATGCAGGGCTCCCTCCCCAGGTTACAGGGCAGGCAGGATGCCCTCTGCCAGGATCAGCTCCGGGATCAGGGTGCCTGCACACAATGGGTGCTCCAGGTTGTGAGCTGTTATTGTGGTGTGTTTGTACAGTCAGTGGGTAGTTGAATAGCCGGGGTTAGGAAAGGCTCTGATTCACCTCCCGGGTGGGCTAATTGGAGGGCAGTGCTTCCCGTCCCTGCTCCACCTTCTGCCTGTGCTGCCAGACTGGTTGTGCTGCCAGTGCAAGAGCTGCTGAACCTCCGTGGCAGAAGACAACATCTGCAAACACATCTCAGGGCACTGCCCAGCAAACCCCTGCCCATCCCCAGCAGCGGTGGGAGAGCCAGCAGCTCCACACCAGAGGAAGAGGCAGGTTGAGGTGCAAGAGCACAAAATACTTTCTCAAGGCCAACAGCTTTTCTAAAACAACACAGGAAACATGATGGAGAAACTGAAGAAACCCCACCAGAGAGCTGGGAAGGAGACAGCTCAGGTGCCTTTTAAAACCATGGTGGTTATTTAAAAGGCACCAGCTGGAAATGTCAGGCAGAGCCCCACAGCAGACCTCAAGCCCCTGAAACCACTGGAATCAGGACAGGCTGGGGGTGACCTGCTGGAGAGGAGCTCTGTGGAGAAGGACCTGGGGGTGCTGGTGGGTGACAGGGTGGCCATGAGCCAGCAGTGTGCCCTGGGGCTGAGAGAGACAATGGGATCCTGGGGGCATCAGGAGGAGTGTGGGCAGCAGGTCACAGGAGGGGATCCTCCCCCTCTGCTCTGCCCTGGTCAGGCCCCAGCTGGAGTGTTGTGTCCAGTGCTGGGCTCCCTGGGATCCAAAGGACAGGGATCTCCTGGAGAGAGTCCAGAGGAGGCTGAGGAGATGATGAAGGGCCTGGAGCATCTCCCCTGGGAGGAAAGGCTGAGAGAGCTGGGGCTGTTCAGCCTGGAGAGAAGAAGACTGAGGGGGGACCTGATCAATGTTTATCAATATCTGAAGGATGGGATGCAGGTGGAATTGGCCAGCCCCTTTTCAGTGTCTGTGGGGACAGGACAAGGGGCAATGGCTGCAAGTTGGAGCACAGGGAGTTCCACACCAACCTGGGGAGGAACTTTTCCCCAGTGAGGGTGAGGGAGCCCTGGGACAGGCTGCCCAGGGGGTGTGGAGTCTCCTTCTCTGGAGAGATTCCAGCCCTCTCTGGACACCAGCCTGTGTGCCCTGTCCTGAGGACCCTGCTTTGGCAGGGGGTTGGACTCAATCTCTGGAGGGCCCTTCCCACCCCTGTGATTCTGTGAAACACTGCAGGTCCCTGGTGAGCTCCACAGCACAGCCGGGCGCTCAGCTGGGCAGTGGTTTACAGCAGCTCTGTGTCATCCCACAGCCACAGCACCCATGGGACCTGGCACAGCAGTCACGATGCAGGGGGTGTCCCCTCCTCGAGTGAACCCACTCACCCCTTGTACCCCAAAATGCTCAGCTGGAAACTCCCCCAGAGGCTGCGGAGGCTGGAGAAAGGGCTGTTCATTGCTATGCCACATTTTCATCCACGGTCTGGAAGTAAATCTGAAATCTTGCTGCTAATATTTGCAGCTGACACCCGAGCCTGGCAGAGCAGTAAATAGTGATGAAGAGACGGCAGTCTTCAGACCAGCACAGGCCGATCCAACCATCCTATTTAATACAACCAGCTGAGAGTTATAACTGGGAACAAGCAGTGCAGGCTGTTCCTGCCAAACTGAGGTTGGTGTTTTGAGAAGAAATATGCAGGAGCCATAGCAAGCAAGCATTAGCATCCCTGCAAGCCTTGGGGAAAGGGCAGCTGTGGTCCTTAGCAGAGGAAGGGAGAGCTGCTGCTAAGCCAGGTCCTGGATGCCAAAGCTGGGTTTAAGTTCCCTGATGCATCCCGAAGAGCAAGAAAGCAATGGGAGAGGTGAGGGGGGGTGTTGTTACTAGCCCTAGGGAAAAGGCTGAAGGGATGCTCCTGTCTGCAGGGAATGCCTGTCTCCCCTGAGAATAAATACTCTCACTCCCACTTTGTGCTGGCACTGGTTACAGGGAGGCTGTGGAGCAGGCAAGGCATCCAGCAGGGAAGTGATACAGCAAAGGAATAAAAAAGTAGTGGGGTTTTTTTTTTCCCCTCAACTGACCCTCACATCTGCATTGTCATGAGTTGGGGTGGCAGGACCATCAGCTAAGGTTGGGGTGTTGGAGCAGCTCTGTGTCTGCCTTGTGTGGTGCCCAGGCTGGTTTGGGCAGGCTGCAGCTTGGTGTAAACGCCTCTGGGAGGTGGCCCATGCCCTGATGTGTGTCCTCCCTGCATTGGCTCCGGATACTCCCTCCCACATCCCCTTGCCCCTGCCCCTGTGCCACCCAGCCCTTCTGGCACAGCCATGCAGACTGCTGGGTCTGGGAGGTCAGATCCAGATCCAGGAACTAATTTGGGCTAAAAATAGCCCTTTCTTTTGCCATATATATACATGTATTTTAGCCTGGCTTGGTTCTGCAAGGTGTTTCCCTGCACAACTCCCACTCAAGCAGGCTGGTATGCTCTGGGACTACACAACCAGGAGCAGGAGAGCCCAGTGCTGTCCCACCACAGCCTCAGTTGCCCTCACTGCCCAGTATGGTATCACTGACAGTGGGGACAGACCCCTCCAGCGCAGGGGACCCACAAAACCCCAAAGCTGCTGTAGCCAAAGGTAGGAATCCCCCTCATAGTCTATTGCTTGGTCTCCAGCCAGCGCTCCGTGGTGGAGGGGAGCTGTGTTCAGCCCAGGAGCACGTCCCCACGCTCGCTTGCACACAGGTTTAAAGAGGGTGACAAACAGCCTCTGCTTTCTCACATTTGCCTTTGGGAGAGCAGGCGTGTGCACGGAGCCATGCAGGAGAGCTAAGCAGAGCGGGTGAACAGGGATGGAGCAATTTGCATCTGCTAACGCGCCCGAGCTCTGCACAGGCTCCCCGGGTGGATTGCAGCCCTGTGCCGTGCGAGCAGGGCTCCTGCCTGGCACCCTTCCCTGCTTTTCCACCCTGCTTTCTGCCCACCCTGGCTTTCTACCCTCTCCCACTCCAGCCCGCTCCCAGGGCTGCATCCCTGCAAGAGCATCCTCCCCCTCCTCCCCACACCCCAGCGCCGGCTGGGCTCTCGCCGAGCCGTGGCAGCTCCCCACCCTGCTACCAGTAAAGCAGAGAGTGCTGGGATCCCTGCCAGACCCCCGTCTCCTGCATTTCAGCTTCCAGCTAAATGCCAGAAACGTGATCTCCAGAGCCTGCCAGGTTACAGGAGGGATGTTTCCTCCCACTGCCCCACGCTCCTGCCTCCAGCTATGGCAGTGGGGTGGCTGGTGTGGTCCATGCCTTGCTGCGGGGTGCATCGCCAGTGGTCCCACTGCCATGAGTTCCTGGGTATCCTCTTTCCCCTTGCCTTGGAACTTCTCAGTGAACCAAAACCCACTGGAGCATGCTGAGTTTCAGAGCTGTTTGCATGAAAATGGGCACCAGCAGGTCAGGAGGCAGCTCACATTTCACACACAATGGGGGGAATGGGGCAGCAGCTTGAAGAGAACTGAGAGCATACCCAAGCTGGGAGATAGTCCTGCTCCTCATCTAACCCTCCTGTGGGCAAATAGATTGTGGCCACCCCCCATCATGGAAAATCACCAGGTGGACAAATGACACCCAGGACGTGGATGACTTGGTGGGGTGTGCAGGGCACAGGCACCATGGGGTGCTCAGACCCCATCCTACACCCCTGGTGCCCCCCATTGCCTCCTGGGCTGTGGGCCTAGGGAACCCCACGGGAATTCGGATGCTGCATAGACCTGGAGATAGAGCACAGCACCATTGGTTGCACTCATCATAGAGCCCACATGCCTGAGGGTGCCATGGAGATGTGTGTGGGAGCTCCTCTGACTGCCATCCTCTTCCTCAGACAGCATGGAATAGGCAGCAGTGTGAAGCAGAGGACCAGTCACCACCAGCCATGGTCTGGCAGGGAGTTCATCATGGAAACCTTCACCAAAGGCCATCACCTCCTCTTGCCAACCTGCCATGCCAAGGGGTTTGGGGGCTTTCTCCCCATTTTTTTTCCTTTTCTCACCACTCCTTGTGTGTCTCCTGTCACTGATCACTGCCTGTGAAGGGATCCTATGTCATGACACTGGTTCCCAGGGTGCTCCTCTGCCCATTCCCCAGCGCACAGACCTGCACAAACCACCCCACATGCTCTGCAAGGGCCTGGGACAGCTGTAACCCAGGAGACAAAGCAACAGGAGGGATGGGTGTGAATGGCCCCTGCATGTGCACTCACCCATCTGTGAGTCTTTCATCACAGAGCATGCAAAAAGCACCATAAAACATGCAAAAACATTGCAAAATGTCCCATTAAAAAAAACCCAACACAGCAACAAACCAAAAACAAACAAAAAAACCCCCCACCACTACGTGAAAGACAAGAAATGCAAAGTTAAGGCTCTGCTTTCAAACCTCCTTCCTCCACCTGGGAGTAGGAAAGCCAGGGTTGGTACAAGCTGCTCTGGTCTGAGCCTTGCATATGCCAGGCTGAGCTGGTGCTGGCAAACCAGGCTGGGACTGAAGGCTGGGCACACCTTGCTGACGTTCCCAAAGGGATGTGCTACCTCTCCAGGGACCAGAGGAGATGAGATCCTTCCCCACATCCATCCCTGGGATGCAACACTGCAGCCAGGCTGTGTGTACGTGCTGCTGGTTTTGCAACATGGTGCATCACCTGGCTTGGTGCTCACAACACTGGGATCCAGGGCTGTTGCCAAAAGCTTGATGCAGAGTCCACATGACCCCTGCTCAGCTCCCTACGGCATGTGGCCCTTGATCCCCTTGGTTCGTGGCTGCTGGAGCCCCTTGGGGTGAGAGCAGCATTATCCAAACACCCAGGCAGCATCCCTGTCCTTGGAGTACCCGGTCCCCAGGAGGGTGTCACCTCTGACATGCCCAGCCACCCTGCTCTCCATGGTCATGCCACGTCCAGGCTGTGGGCTGCACAGGGCCCGAGTATTTTTATCCTCTGCATGTGTGTGTGAGTCACTCATTTGTCTCTCTTCAATATTAAACCATTCCAGCACAGTGCGAGCTTGGGGAGGGGTGGGGAGGATGGGGAGGGGGAGGGAGGGGGGGGGGGAGAATGAGCAGCAGGAAAGGATTTAAAATAAAGCTCTCCTTCCAGGCTGGAGGAGGGGAAAGGATGAAAACCATCTCTGCTTATCCCAGCTCCCAGGCTGTAGCCCCCCCCCCCTTCGACACACCCAACCCTCCCTTCTCTGCAGATCATCTCCAGCTCACCCCAGACCCACAAATCTCCTATCTCCAGGCATGGCCAGTCCCCAGCACAGCCCAGTGTCCTCCCTGTGAAATGACTGGGAGTGGGGCTGGCACTGACACCCATTCAGGGGAGACCTGAGGTGCTGAGTCTGCCTGGGGGTCCGAGTGTAGCCATGCCCAAAGCAGCATTCCCACATTTCCTTTCCAAAGGAGGAAATCTCCCTGTATGCAGCTGAACCCTCTGCCAAAGGCTGGGGAACCCACAGCCATCACATGTGTGCGCTGTGCTGTGCACCCACCCGTGCCCTGAGGGTGCGCTGCCTGTCTGTCTTCACTCAGAGTACCATCACCAGCACCAGGCATGGTCAGCCCTGGCTCTGCCTGGCCAAACTTCCAAAGAGGCAGTTCTCCCTAACAACCCACTCTGTGGGAAGAGGTTTCTCCTCACACCCAGCACAAGGTGCTGAGATGCAGCCCCTGGCTGCCTGGGATGCCATCCAGCACCAGGGAGGTGTTCACCTCCAACATCTTCACCCCTTTGGGTGGCTGCACGTTACTGGTAGCTGCCTCCTGGAGAGTGGAATCAGCCTGAATCCCACAGCCTCACCTCATGCAACACAGGTGATGGGTCAGCCAAAGCTTCTAGCCCCCTTGCAGGGGGTTGGTTACCTGTGAGGCCACGAGGGGAGAGAAGAGGGTGGTGGAACCCAAGCAAAGAGCTTTGTGCCAAGACAGTAGGGGCAGATGTGAGCAGATGTGATGTTGGGGTCTTGGCTGCCAGCAAGGAGCAGAGTTCTGGGGGCTGCTCTGACCCCTGCAGCTCCCCAGGCTCTGGTGCTGCTGGCACAGGAGCACCAGCTGTCAAGAGTTGCAGGGTGGTGGTGGTGGGGGGTGTCCCACAGCTCCCCCCTTGCTCACCACAGCCTCTCTGCTGTCCTCATCTGTGCTGCTGGTGGGGCTTTGCCAGGAACTGAGCCAAGTCCTCTGTAGCTGGATCAATTCAGCGATCTGGACTGCAGCATAACACAGCAAGCAGATCCATTGGCAGAGGGTGAGGGCTGAGACATCAGAGCCCAGAAAGCATCCCTGGCACTGCAACCACCACGCAGGGCTGCTGCTTGCCATTGCACCCTGTTACATGGAGCATTGCTCCCAGCTGGACACCCACCCAGGGCTGAAGTCTCCAGCAGTTGTTCCTTGGCTTTTGCAGCTTCTAACCTGGGGTGGGTTTTGCAGCTGCACTGACAGACTGGGGGAGAGCCATTCCTCTGCTCCAACCCCAGAGCAGTGTTTCAGAGGGGGAGCTGGGGTCCTAGGGAGCAAGGAGCTCACAGGAGCATCTCAGCTCCCTGGGCAATCAGGCAGAGAGAACACCTAGTGCCCAGCAGCCTCGAGCAGGAGGGGGTGAGGATGGGATGCAGGAGCCAGCTTCACCTGCTGCAGCATCCTCATGGTGGAAGTCTGTGTGGGGCCAGGCAGGAGTTGCTACACAGCCTGTACACAGCCTGTACCCCAGGGCTGCTGGTGTCAGGGAGGCACAGAGGGTCCCAGGGAAAGAAGCTGTTGGGCAGCATGTCAGGGATGAGGGGCCCCTGCTGGGTGTGGGAACCTGTAAGCAGCTCACACATCCCTGGTCACTGGGCTGAGGTTGTGGAGGGATGGGGTTAAAAGGAAACGGGTCAGGCCAGGCTTGGGCTTGGCACAGGGTGTGTTTGCATCCCACTGATGGGACTAGGCAGAGCGTGGCTTCTGTGCACAGCCCTGGGCAGGGACCCCCGAGGGACCAGCTGCCCTCTGAGGTGGGAGCACGAGTTTAGGGCATCACTGGAGCCCTCCCTGCCAACCGAGGTGCTGAGTCCTTGGGGCTCAGTGCTTGTTTGCTGTGTGGCACCAGAAAGCAGCCCTGCCTCCTGCAGCAGCCCCCACGACACTCCTAATCGCCCTAATCCTTTGAAACAAAGCATTAATCCCGCGGAGCTCAGCAAAGCAGAGCGGGGTTACTGCGCCGTGCTATGGCTAAACAGCGCTCTAATCCCAGAACAAACTGCTCTAATCCCGGCGCGGGGCTCCCTGCCCCCTGCCTGGCGGCGGATCTGTAACCGATCTGCTCCCAGGGGGTCAGCGATGCAGCGTGGGGTGCTGATGGGCCAGGGCACCCTCAGCCAGGCACCCCGAGATGGGGGCGGGGGGGCAGACAGCACACGCGGCTATGCAGATGCTCTGGCCGAGGGGGACATCCGAGGTGATGCCGCTGGGACCGTGGCTGAGGAAGACAAGCATCAGAGTCCTCCCCCCACACACACACTCCCTCCAGGCTGGACGGCTCTTGGCAAGGTCCACGCTGGGCTCCTGCCCACCTCATTGATTGGCTTCAGCAATATTTAAAGCTCCCGTTTAATTTCCAAATGGAGAGGAGTGGTTTCCACTCGTCTGGCTGGCTGTGAGTATTCCCACCTCTGCTGGGCTCCCGCACACACACCTGCACCAGCGCCGATGGGGAGGAGGGCAGGAAGGGGGAGCCTCTTGCCTGGTAAGGATGACAGGGGTGTCAGGGTGCCCAAAGCCAGCTCCCTGCTTTCGCTGTACCTCCCTGGGATGAGGCTGCCGGGAGCAGCGCAGGGCATGAGCGATGCCGGGAGCTGCAGAGCCTGAGCTGGCCAAGCCACGCATGCCTGGCAGCCTGCCCGCGGGGCCATTTCAGTGCAGGGAGGGCTCTGCAGGCTAGAATTGCCTCCCTCTCCCCACCAGGCAGGAGGAGGATGATTTCCCCCCCCCCCTGCCCTCAGGGCTTTGTGCTCTCCCCTGCTGCTGCCCAGCTCATTTTTGCAGCAACAGGTCCTGGCTCCCCCAGTGCCTTACCCCCCACCCCAGACCCACAGCCACACCCTTCACTTGGCAGCAGGTCCCAAAGGATGCTGTGGAGATACCGGTCCATGAGCTTTCTGAGAACAAGGCAGCACTGGGATGCCCACCCCAATCCCCAGCTCAGCATCCTCCCTGGGGAGGGGCGTCCACGGGTATTTCAGGGGTGCAGTCCCAGGTCCCATCCTTGCCAGTTTGCAGGCAAAGTTGCTTTATCCAAACTGGCCAGTGGCAAGAGCAGCTCCCCCAGGAGGGGTCTTCATACCTCGGTCCGTAACGCTCTCCGGACAGCGTGATTCGGTGCCTGTTGGTATAAATCTGTTCCCCTAATAGCCTTTGAAGCCCCTGCATGCAGTTAAAATACCAGCTGAAATATTTATTGAGTCAATTTTCAACTAACATAAACTCTCTGCTTACTGAGTAAAAAAAAAATAAATTAAAATATATGTAAAATCCCTCTCCTTTGCCATGAATCCCAGAAATGCCAACCCAGCAGTTGGTGCTGGGCAGACTGGGCACCCACCTGCCCCAGGGCTGCTGCTGAGCCCCAGATCCAGAGCTGTGGGGTACAAGAAGAGCTGCTCTGTGCTTCTGCACAGCCTCTGACAGGTTCCAGCCCCCCTCGACAGGCTGTGTGTGCTCTCCCCCATCGCTGCTCCCTGCCTGGGTGCCTCTGCCCCTGGCACAAGGGGGCTTTGTCTGCTGCCCCCCTCCCCACACTGTGCTGGTTTAGCAGCTGCTTTGGACCTCTCTTTTGCAAACACCCAGGCCATGTGTCTGCAGCCTGCTGAGCCTGTGGCTCAGCCCCCAGCAGCGCTGATGGTCCCTGGGAGCTGGGCTTCCTCAGCCCGGAGCAGCTTCACTGGGATGATGCAGTGAGGAGCCTTTGTCTTCCTGGCTGGGGAGAGGGAGGCTGGGGTTGGGGGGGGGAAGATTTGCAATGAAAACGGAGTGGTTGCTATTTGAATATCCCCCAGCAAAAGAGCCATTAGCGTTAATAACAGCTTTCAGCACAGTGCAGAGGGCACTTCCCATCCGCAGCCTCAGAGCACTTTGCACCGAGCCATTTCCCCGTGGCAGGAGATGTGTGAGTGCAGAAGCACCTTAGCTGGGCACGCTGCCGGGTGTGGGGATGCCAAGGCTGCCCCTTCCACCACCTTCCCAGCACTGAAACAGGCAGGCAGAGCGGCTGGGACCCTCACTCCCTTCCCCACAGCCATGGCTCTGGGGCAGGCAGTAGCCTTACATAGGTGGCATTTTACTTGTCCCCTCCACTGAGGACATTTTGTCACCCCTTGAAGGTCTTTCAGGGACTCTGGGGTTGGAGATGTGTTGCAGAGTTCATCCTGCAAGTGCTTGGTGACCTGGCCTGTGGACAGAGAGGATGTGATGAGCTGGGCAGAGATGCCAACAGGGCTCGGAAAGCACCAGGACCTCAGCCCACCCTGTGCCAAGGGGTGTGAGGAGTGGGAGAGGGACAGCTGACATGGTGTGAGCTTCCCCAGCACAAGCCAGGGGCTGGTGGGGAGATTTTCCAGGCAAAAAACACAGGTCTGAAGCTGAGCATTTCCTGTAATGGAGCTGAGCTAAGAGCACCGCAGAGAGGGGCTGGGGAGACAAGCTCCAACAGGCTCCAGCGATAAGCAGGAATTAGAAATGCATTAGAAGCTGCTTCAAAGCCCTCCAGATCGGAGCAGCACATCTGATGCTGCAAATGCTCTCTGCTGAAAGGCAGGCAAAGCAGGCAGCCACACGGGCACTCCCAGCTCCCTGTGCCCAGGGTGATGTGGGCTGGGACCAGGATGGTGTGTCTGCCCTGGCTCTGGGTGCCCAGGCACAAATGCCATGTCCTGGGAAAGTGCTGTAGCCATCAACACCCACTGGCATGCAGAGGGTGCCAGGGGGTCAGACCTGCCTCTGCACCCAGCTCCTATGGGTCCCAGCCCTGCCTGGTATGTCACCCCTAGGTGATGAGGGCAGGTCAGATTTGGGGGTTACACACAGGGTTTGGGACCTGGGCCTGCAGCTGGGAACAGGACGGTTCTCCTACTTCCAGACAGGTGAATGGTGATGCTGCCATCCTGCCCTGGGTGGCTGCTTCTGGCCCCTCACCAGGCACAGCCAGGTTTGCCCATGGGGATGGGTTTCTGTCTGGCTTTCCAGCATGCAGAGTATGTAGAGCTCAGCTTTGTTGGGCTGGGCTCTCCAGCCCCTCTGTTCCAGACAGATGTGCAGCAGACATTAGGCAATGCTCCATGTTGCATGGTTCAGGTGTGGTGCGCTCCCCTCTCCCAAGCAGGCATCCAGCTCTGTTTAGGCATCACACCCCCCCTCACTGCTCAGAGCAGGATGTGTACCCTGAGTCAATCCTACAAACCTTGCCTGGGAAGCAAATATGTCCAGTTTGGAGTCCCACGGGGCAATGCAGAGACCCAGGCACCACGGTGGGATCCCAGCCAAGGACGTCTCCACCAGACAGTCTTGTACAGGGGGGAGATACCAGCCCTCAGGCCTCATCCTGCACAGGGCTGAACCCTCCTCTATGTAAGGAGTCTGAGGGTGCTCAGACCTGCAAAGCACCGAGCCCCAGCCCCCAGGGCGAAGTGCTGTGTTGGTGTGGGGAGGTTAAGGCCAGGGTCCTGCTCCTCCTGCCAGCCCCAGGGCCTGTTTGCATGCTGGTTATTTTTATCCTGTACTTGATGGATCAGTGCACGGCTCCGACATTGCCAGATGATTTTCCACCAGTTCCATCACATAGCAATTTAAGGTTAGTCCTGACTGCCAGAATGAGTCAAAAGCTTTTAAAAAGCCTATAAAACGGGCATCTATCTTGCCCTGGTTTTATTCCACTTCTTTGTTTATTGCTGAGGTCACCGGCTCGTGTCTCAGGGAGGAATCCAGGTCACGGGTGGCAGTGACGTGGGGAGAGGGAGGTGCTGCCTGCCTGGCTCTTGGTGGAGCTGGGACACCTCTGCCTTCACGTAACAGCTCTAGGTGCTCACAGCGCAGGGCTGTGCACTGGGAGCAGACAGTGTGGGGGACACAGACTGGAAGGGAGCTGTGGTTTTGGAGAGCAGCAGTGCTAAAAAGCATCAGGAAAGCTCAAGAGCCAGGCCTAAAAATGACTCCTGGAGAGGAGTTTTGTCTTTGCAGAGGGATGGTGAGCCCTGTGCTGTGGCAGAGATGAGTTCAAGGGAGCAGGAGGATTTATCCCTGTCAGGGCAGGGGCTATCCAGGGGGGCACCAGCCAGAGGATGCTGAAGATGCTCTGCTGCTGAATTTGAGGAGGCAGCAGGTGCTTTTTTCACCAAAACCACCGGTCTCAGCTACCAGGTCAGAGGTGGTGCATCCCCTGCCCAGTGGCAGCTGGGTGTCCCTCTGGACTGCTGGTGGAAGGTCTCGGGAGGGCACAGGGATGCCCATCACACTGCACAGACATTCAGGCAGTAGCTTAGGATCAGCATGGCCAAAACACATCCCTTAATTCTCCTTGCAGCCCTCCTTCCTCCAGCTCTGGCAGTTGCCATGGAGAGCTCCACAGAACACTTCTCACCCCCCCACCCTGGGTGAGACCCTCCTCCCCATCCTTTTGAGCTCAGTTTTCCCATTCCAGGTATAAATCCCACAGGGTTTCCCAGTGCCATCAGACTTTCCCTGGCTTCCTTCATCCACTTCCCTTCATCCCACCTTGGACAGTCCTCATCTCTCCTTCCCTCTCCACTGCCCCTCTCCACACAGCCAGCCCCCAGTGCCAGCCCTCCCTGCGCAGACACCCACCTCCCTGCCCCCAGATCCCACTTCTTGCAGGGTTGGCATGTGTCCCCGCTGCATCCCTCCCTGCCATCCCCCTGGGATGGGGACTGGGGTCCCTTGGGAAAGGTGTCACCCTGGCACCTATGTGGCCCCAGTGCAAGCATCATGGGGAGGTAATAGCAGCTCCAAGACCGTAAAGGTGAAGAAAGCCCAAGCTATAGATAAGTAGTTACACAGGCAAGTGCACACACCCATCTGGGCAGCCAAGAGGGCAGAAGGACTTGGAGGTTGCTGCTTCCCGAGCCAAGTCCCAGCTGCTTCTGCTCCCTCCCAGCCCCAGGCTGCGCGTGTGCCAAGCCAGTCTGGGGTTTGGGGAGAGTTATTTTTAAGACAGCTGATTTTGGGATGTGGCTGGCAGTGAGGATTCAGGGGCCAGTGCAATTTAAGGGACAGCAGCCTGCGGTCTGGAGAGGGGAAGGAGGAGGCGGAGGGACGGGATCCTTTTGTCTGATGTTTGCAGGAGGTTCCAGCTCATTCTGTAGGTGGGGGAGGACAATAGGGAGTGGAAGGGTACCCAGGCTACAGCAAGAGAGGACACATGCCTGCACATCACCTCTCTGCTCACCTCCACTGACCGCCAGCTGCAGAGCTGCTCTGCCTGTGCTTTGCTTCTTGGTCCCCGGGGAAGATGCAGCAAAGCAGTGCCAGCAGCATGCTCAGCCCTGAGGAGGAGGAGGAGGAGGTGAAGTCTGGGCTAGGTGCATGATGATTGTGGCTGGTACCCTCACAGACTGGGGTGCTGTGGGTGTTTAGTGGCATACCCTAGGGAAGTTGCTTGCAGCTGATAGAGCTGGCATTCTGTGCTCTTGTATGGAGCATGGGGTCCTGAAATGCAGCCCAGCTCCAATGTTTTGGTCCTTTTGCCACCCCATTTGGCCCCTCTGAGGGAACAAGGGGGAGCTGCTTTTGCAGGGGGTTGGGCCTGATGATCTCTTGAGGTCCCTTCCAACCCCTATGATTCTGTGATTCTATGAAGGTCTAGCCATCCCAGTGCCATGCAACATGGAGGTGCCCATGTGAACCAGCCGTTTTTTCCTTGCAGTGCTGCAGATCCCTGTCTGCATCCCACCCCCCACACCCCAGTCTGCATTAGCTGGGATGTAGTGGGGTGGGAAGGCTGGTGTCAGGGTGAGCAGGGCATCCTTTCAGCTACCTCAGGAGGGGCCTTTCACAGCAGGAATATTTTTTTCAGATAACTCCAGTGGCCACCAAATGACTTATGCTATAAACTTTGCAGAAAGGGACATGTATCCCAGCTGCCTCCCCAGGGAGGGTCCCACCTGGGAGCATCAGTCAGCGCAGGGAAGGGCCCTGGTGCAGCTGTGGTCACCGGTGCCAGCTGTCTGCTGCACCCTGTGTCAGTGCACCTTACCCCCCAGGTTCATCACCACTTACTGCACACTCCAAAACATCCAAAGGTTGTGTGTAAAAATGCCTACACATCCCTCTGCCCTCCCTCTAACGCACAGGCAGCCCCAAGGGAAAGAAAACGAGCAGTCATCCACTTGCAAAGGCAAACCTGTGTGAGATTGCTTTCAAAAACTGTTGCTCCAAGCAGGCAGACTCTGCCTGAGCAGGGGCTGGTGGGCTGGATGGTGTCCCAGAGCTCAGAGGTGAACCTGGGAGGACAATAGCTTCTTTCTAAACCAGCCCAGCATCAGAGACCAGGCCTGGAGCTCTGACGGTTTCCTTCTGTGATGGGAAGAGTGCTCAGCACATCTGCCTGTGCCCCAGGCCAAACTGCTGCCCTTGGAACTGGCTTGACACCAGGAAGAGGAGCAAAGCTGGGCTGTGCAGGAGGGGTTCCCACCTGCTGCACCCCCAGTTTCTCCCCTGCCCATGCCTGGCTGCAGGCTGTGGTTCAGCCTAGGCATGCCACCCCCCAGTCACCAGCCCTGGCACCTGCCCTCACCCTGCTCCCTCCAAGGATGTGGATTTTACACCCAGCCACCCTCTCCCTCCTGCTCCTCTGTGCCACCAGCCAGAGGGACCTGGCTGCCCATCTCACTGCAGATGGGCAGCTCTGGGCTCTGGAAACACAGGGACACTGGGGTGCTGGAGTATCCAGTTTGAACCAACACCTCTGACTGAGGATGAGTCATGGCCATCTGCCTGCATGATGACCTTCAAGCCCTTGCAGCCACTGTCCTTCCCCTTGGAAGAACTGGGTCCATCCCAGGATCTGCTGGTCTGAGCCCAGCAAAGGGCTGAGTATTGTCTGCTTGTCATTATGAGCTGCAGGACCCTGAGGAATGGCCAAGGTGGTCAGGGATGGCTGTGGTCCATGGCTGTGGCCCAGCAAGCATCAGTGGAAGACAGGACGGCTTAAACACCTTGAAGCAGCACCCATGAGGCTCCAGGTGAAAGCATAGGATAAAGCCCCAGTTTACCCCCAGGTCCCCACCACCCTCAGCACCCACCCCATCCCTGCTGGCCTGGAAACCCCCCTGCATGTCAGATACCCCCCAGCCCAGCCACGGGCTCCTCTGGAGGTGCAGCAGCACTGGGCGGGTGGGACGCGCCGGGCGCCGGTAATGACAACGTGTCCACCCATTTGTCTGTAATTAAAAGTTGTGTGTAGAGATTTCCTGTGACATGTCCCGTGAGTCCAGCTGCAGACACGGCGCCGCTGAAACCAGGAGATGCTAATGAGTGCTTCTGCATATTAAATACCTTGTTTACACTAAGACAACAGCCGGTGTAGCTGGGGGAGGGGGAGGAGGTGGCTGTAATCTTCACTCAAGCTTTCTGCCCCAGCAGCTTGCGGCCTGCCAGCCCCTTGGGAAGCTGCTGAACCTGGGTTTGGCCAAGGTCTAGCTGCAGGGATGGTCCAGAGTGCTCAGCAGTGATGTTACTGCCCTGTCTTGAGCCTTGTGCTTCATCATCCATGTCTCTGTCGTGGTCTTCCTCTCAGGTGTGGGCCAGTGAAGGCAGGATGCTCCACAGTGCTCTGGTCTGCCCAGGGGTCCCCTGCATGGTGTTGAGACTAAGGTCTCTGGGGAGAAAAAGGTCCTCTCAGCTGCCCACCCTGCCCTAAGCCTGATGGTGGTCTCCACTGATCCCTGGGCATGGGGTCCTGGAGGGAACTTCTAGAGGGGAATCTCTTCCCAAAAGAAGGATGCAGGACCAGGCCCACAGCAGCACTCATTGTGCCCAAGAACACTGCACCTCCTGTTTACAGGAGATGCAGGAAAGGCACATAGCCCCTCACTGCCTTGTGTCCCAGGGCTGGAGAACACCGTACCCTGGGCACAAGCCAGGCAGGACCTCACCACACCAAGAGGGACAGCACTGATGCTGGCATCCAGCTGGGTGGCAGGGAATTTGGTATCAGAAGTCTCCCTTCCCTCCTGGTGTGGGAGTCCAGGAGCTGAGCAGCTGCAGGGTGATCTAGGGCTGTTGTGGGGACACTGCCTCTGTCCCCTTCTTACCTGCCTCCTTTCATTGCACTCCTGCAAGAACAGGCACACCAAGTCCATGGGCCCTTCACAGCTTCAGGAGATTCCCTGGTGCCCCTGCATGAGCTGGCAGAGAAGCCACAAAGAAAACAGCTCTGTCCCACCGACCCCAGGCTCGGCAGGGTGGGGGACAGCTCTTGGCAGGGCAGGACACAGGCAGCTCCCTCCATCAGCATGCAAAGGACTGGACAAGCCTGGAGGGGAATGGCTCCAAAGGCATCAAACAGCCTCAGGACTGTGGTCCTGACCCCAGCGTCCCTGCCCAGGCTGTGGGTCACCCTTCCCTGCTCAGCTCCCACATCCCCAACCAGCAACCAGTCTTCATCCTGCATCCTGCAAGCTTTGGCACCCTGTGCCACCGCAGACACCTTGAACCAGAGGAGGCCTGTCTGCTCCCCTCATGGCTGCGGGAGGAGGAGGAGGGGGGCACTTGGGGTCCCTTAGGGGACTGCTGAATCCCCATCACCCTGAAACCACAGCTTCAGCTCTGCTGCTCATTTCTGCTGCCTTCAGGAGAGCATCTCCCTGCCCTGCAGCTGGGGCGGCCTGCACGCGGGCCTCACATGTGCCACTCGACATCCTTGCCCAGCATTATCCCAGATCCTCCTGCTAAACACATCCCGTGAGGCCAGGCTCGGCTGAATGATTGATGTGATCGCTGACAGGTTGCCTGAGCTGGGCACAGTGGAAGTGTTTCTTCCTCCAGCTTCCTCCAGGGACACGCCGGCATCAACGCCAGGAATTGCAGGAGCAGCTGGGGAGGGGCTTTGCTTTGCAGAGCATGGAGGGAAAGCTGAGCCCAGCATCCTGGGGGACACACACCCGCATCCCAGGGGCTGGACCAGAGCATAATTGACGTTGTCTTTTCCCCTTGTTCCCTGTAGTGCCTGGAGCAACTTCTTGGAGTGTGTTCCCTTGCTGCATATGCCTGAGCCAGCTGAGCAAGGGTAAAGCCCGCCAACGGGGCCACAGATGCCTCCAGTGGAGGACAGACCATGGGCTAAGTGATGCACTGTGAGGTAGGCATGGAGGGTCTGGCTCAGAGAACCTTGGTGGTGCAGGGACCCTTCCTCACATGTGCCCGCAGGTGATGGATGACCTGCACATAGACAGCACCAGCTCTGCGCAGAGTGTCCCATGTGGACCAAGACAAGGTTTTCTGGGGTTCAAGAGAGACTTGGGGAAGTGGAAATGGGGTGAGCCCCTGGCATATGTCACCTTCTCCTGGTGTGCAGCGTGGGGCATGGTGACCTGCTGTGCTTGGCGTGTCAGTGCCCCTGCCCGAGGGGATGCATCAGTGCCTGGTGATGGGTGCTCCCCACCGTGGGTCTGCCCACTCACATCAGTCCCCAAAGGTGTTAGCTCACCCACAGCAATCAGTCAAGGTGCCACCAAGTGCCAGGTGCTGGTCCCTGCCTGCAGTCACTGAGGTAAGGTCATGCATTCCTCTGGCACACACTCCCATGACAAGCAGGGAGCTGGCTAGAGGGGAGTGGAGCATCTTAGGGCCACAGCGTGTGGTTGTCTGTCCTTCTCCTCTGCCACGGGTTCTCCATCCCACCTGCACTCCTGAGACCTGCCTGCCCCTCCCACAGCTCCCCCCAGCCCACCCAGGCCTGGCTTTATATGGAGTTGCCAATCGTGAGCGTTTTAAATGTTAATGACGACGTTTCAGATTTGTAGTGGAAACTAATTAAAATTGTTATTGTTAGCGGGCTTGAATTGCCCAGGTGTGAATCATTATCCTCATTAAAATAATCAGGGAGACGGGGATGTGACAGGAGAGCAGATGGATGAGGAGCAGCCTGAGCCAGCGACCCAGGCGGCTGGGGAGCCCCGATGCCCACAGGGAGCGGGGACACCCCTGCCTAGGGATGCACAGACCCCCAGGTCCAGCCCAGCTCCCACCCCACAGAAGGTGTCCTACTCACAGCCTGAGTCAAGGTCTGCAGGTTGCTTCAAGTGGGGTGCAATAAGTTCGAGCAAGGTAACAGTGGGGAGATGCTGTGGGGCAGGATGAGGCCATGGCCACATCAGCCCCTTGGCATCCCTCCTGCTTCCACCCGAGCCAGCCCGCAGCATCTCCTGCTCCATGTCCACCTGTGCCAGGGGAAGGCGATGGTGCCTTGGCTGCCTGGATGCAGCGTGTATGGCTGCAGGAGTGACAGGGTCTGGGCTTTGCCTGGTGCATCGGGAAGGGAGTGGCATGTGCCAGCGCAGTCTGCCCAGCCTGGCAAGGGCAGGGGATGCTGGAGGCTGTGGGGCTTTGCCTGCAGCTGCCAGAAGCATGGTGTGGCTCATGGGCCAGCCGTGCTGGAGCCAGACATGCTGCAAAGTGCCCGGGGCTGGTCCTGCCCCGGGTGCACCCTCGCCGCCGCAGCTGGCCCATCCCTGCAGCCTGTCTGCAGGGAACAAGAGCCCCTTTTTGGCGGATGAATGGGCTCAGTGTGAGCGGCCCCGAGAGACCCCGCAGCCCCAGACCAGTGGCTGCTGGGCGGCAGGGCCGGGGTTGGGGGTACCCTGCGGGCACGGCGCGGCGGGGCAGCTATTCGGGGAAAGAGCACGTCCCTCCCAGCGCTCAAGGTCGCCTTTGTGCCGCGCATCCCAGCGCGGGGGCTGCCCCGGGGACAGCGGTGACACCGGACGGAGGAATGATGGCATGCGGCCAGCACAGGGCCCTTCACCCCCAGCCTTACCCCTGCAGCGCCCCGCTGTGTCCCAGCCGCTGTTCCCCCTGGGGTCAGCTGTGTGCAGTGGCCCTGGAGATGCTCTCGCTGGTCCCCTGCCGCTGGCCAGCAGGACTCCAGCCTGGTGATGCGGGAAGCTCTGGGGCAGCTGCTTGGCCAGGGCAGGATGGAGCAGATCTCTCTGGCGCTGGACGCGGGTGACTGTGGGGTTGTGCTGGCCAGGTGGCACTCAAGGCTAGCTTATCTGGTGATGTTTTCATCTATTGACAAATCTATTATTGATGATACACTTTCCTGGGTTTGGCAGAGCTCTGTCCATGCTCCAATCATATCCATCAAATAAATCTCAGCTGGGCTTTGCCATCGCTGCTGAATTAATTATCCCCAGATTGTTTTTTCATAAATATTTGACAAGCACTAACAATGCAAGGCGTGAAGCCCCCTGGTAATTCTGAGGCTCCAAATCACCCTTAAAAGGTAGCTGTCACCTCCAGCACTGCAGGGCTGGGGCTGTTTTGGGGGACGTGTAAAGGCTGGGGCAGGACCTCCGTTGAGGACCGGCTGCTTCCCCCTGGGCTTTGGGGATTTCACACAATGAGGTGTAAATGGGTCACAGCGCTGAGCCCCATCTAATTCCTGTATCAAAGGCAGCCTGGAGCAATGAGGGCAGCAAACTGGTCCAGAAAGGAGGGATGCCTGTTGTAACAGAAAAAGGATCCTCCCTGAAAGGGTGCAGAGCTGCCTGGGGCTCTGCACAGAGGTGATGCTCAGGCCCCCCCCTGCGAGGCATATGCTTGGGATGCTTGGATTTTATTGAGCAGAAAGTCTTGGCGTGACATTTGCTTAATGTCTTTGAGCTGTGAGGAGGCAGGAAGCAGAGCCCCTAGCATAGTTAATTCGGTACCTGGTGGTCTGTGGAGCACATGTGCCTCTGCCCCACTGGCCTCTCTTCAATACTGATGCCTTCAAACTGTCCCTGCCCTTTCTGGAGGTCCCATAAGGTCTATTCAGGGCTCAGAGATGCAGCCTCCATGCCAAGCCGCTGGAAAGGCTGTGGGGCTCAGCCCTGGGGCTGCACTTCAGGCACCCAGCCTGCTCAGCACCTCCTGGATGTAGGACCTGCTGTGGCCACCCTGTGCTGGGAGGCTGGCACCCTGCAGAAGGAGGCGGGGGGCTGTGCACCCTGGCATGTGCCCATCATGCTGAGGCACCAGGAGCCAGTGGACATCCAAAAGTGACCTCTTGAATCGCCATCAGCCAGAAGACTGGCAAACCCAAACAAAACCAGAGCAGTAACTGGAGGCATTACAAGTCCAGCTAAAATTCAATCGAGGAGAAATACTGGAGGCTTCCCAGAAAAAACTTGTGAAGCATCCTGCCCTCAGGAGGGAAATCATTGCTGGAGCAGAACCCACCATGATGCAGCCCCAGCAGCTGGTCTGCAGAGCTCCCCATTGGGCCAGTCCAAGGACACGACCAGCAGCCAGGACGCGGCTGGCTCAGCGTGGCAGGTCAGCAGATACCAAAAGAGTCACCAGAGACTTCCAGATAGCTCACAGAAATGAGCAAGCACAAGGACTTTGTGAGCCAAAGTGACAAATGGTCTCATCGTGCTGCGCTCTGGTCCAAGACCAGTTGTCAGCCTTGGAGCGGAGGCTGGACCACCCTTCTGGCAGCACCGGGCTGTCCCAACACAACAGCATCCTTCCTCCTCTCTCCTACACACCCCACAGCCTGCGTACAGGCAGCGAGTGCATGCTGTGGACCTACCCCCACCAGAGGCTGTTTGCAACTGGCAGAGGTCCTGGCACCTGCTTTGGGATAGGTGTGAGCTGTGGAGGACACAGCTCAGAACAAACATCCATAGGATAACGCTGCCTTGGCTGGCAGGAGGACGACCTGTGGGCAGCTCCACGGACACTGCAAGGGCTCCCAGGATAAACTGGCGATGGACCAAAGCGTGGATGCTGAGCTAGGCTGAGGCCAGGCAAATTAAAATGAGAGAAAGGAGGCCAAAGGCACCCCAGAGATGCTGAGACTGGCTCAGAGGCTGGAATCTTCTTCTGCAGATATGTGCTGGGAGGGGACTAAGACACGTGCTGGTGATGGGAGCGTGAAGCCTGCACCCAGGGAACTGGGTGACTTAAGCTGGTCTTAGGAGTTATCAAACAATTAAAGATGTGATAAATTTAGTCTGTGGAACAGGAAATTGGCAATAATGCAGAAATGAAAGGAAGCAGTTGAGCTAACTGCTGGGCACTCTACAAAATTGGCTATAAAAAAAGGACTGCCATAAATATAAGGGCAGCCAGGAGAGGACATTGCTGGTAATGAAACCCCTGCTCCCCATGCGGGAAATGGGAAGACATGGAGCTGAAGATATGAAGACATCAGGCTGTGCTCATTCAGGATGCAGAGCTGAGCAGTGAGAACGGAGGGCCAGAAGCGAAGTGTGTGCTGGGTCTGCTCACCCCTGCTCTGAACTGATGTTATTAAACTGAGATCCTGCAAAAATTAACAAACAGAACAAAACCAAACCCACACCACTGTGCTAAGGTTGCTGACCAGAGCATCAGCCTGGACTCCCATGGGAAGAGTCCCCAAGGAACAGTATGCCTGCACATGCTGGGGAAGTACTGCTCTGGTGTTGGTACTGGCATCAGGATAACGGGTGAGCTAATTGCCTTGGGTTGCATTGCATCCAACGAGCCTGTAATAAATGCCAGGGTTGGGGTCAGGCAAGTGCAGCCCATGGAAATTGCCTCTGAAGCTGGAGCCCCAGTGAACAGCAGTCGGTCGGGAAGCAGGCGCAGTGCTTTGCCACTGCTGGAGCCATTCTCCTCCTGTGCAAGCAACAGCAACAACACTTGCACGACAAAACTGAGCTAATGAATTGTTAAGACTGACTGGAGCTATTTTCAGCTGATCCAGGACAAAACATGCAGCAAAATTCCAGCTACAGGAGGAGGAAAAAACCCCAAAGCTCAACCAAACCAGCTGCTTTGTGTTCAGGAGGCAGGAAAGAGACTCTCATGGGATGCAGGTAGGTGTAGGCCCCTTGGGCTAGTACCCTAGACCCCCGCTTTCCCTCCACCTTTGGACTAGGATGGCGCTTTGGGGGATCTGCACAACACTGGTGCCCAGCACTGAGCTGGGAGTGGGGAGTTCAGCTTGCCTGGACCACCAGCAGACATGGCCATCATGCTGGTGCCCATCTCTTGTAGGGGACAGGCAGGCATCTTCTGTAGATGATGGGTGTGAGTGTGAGTCCAGCCAAGCTCTGTGCCATGGAGGAACTTCACATCAGAGGAGATGACATGGGTCACCACCCATGTCTCTGTGCCAGACCAGCTGTGTTTCACTGAGGTGTGATGACTCCTTTTGAGGATGTAACCCAAGCAAAAAGCTGTTTGGGGAAAATGCTTTGCAATATCCCCTGCAGAGAGGTGGTGTCTTCCTGCACCCCCTTGGAGCTGCTGGAGTGTCCTACAGCCCCTAAACAGGGGTGGTAGGAATGGCAGGGAGGTCTCTAAGAAATCCTGGGATGCTTAGGCTTCCCCAGACCCACAGGCTCTGGGCAGCTGATGAAACTGTTGATGGTAACCAATGGACCCTGCGTGGTGACCTCCATCCAGGACCCACTCTGAGCCCTCATTCTGCCCACTCCTGGCTCAGCCCAGGATGCTGGCATGGATGCCAGACACCTGGTTGCCCTGCAGCCGTCCATCAGCCCTGCCCTGCCCTGCAGCATCCAAACAGTGGGTCCAATCACCTCCATGACTAAGGCAGCACCTGAACATCCATGCCAGGCTTCATTGCAACAGAAATGAGGTTGGTGTTCAGGGACGGACCTCAGGGAGAGGCACAGAAAATATTGTTCTGCAAAGCTCCCCCACCCCATCTGCTGTGGGTCTGTATGTCCATCTCAGCAAACACTACTTCCCCTGCCCCAGGGCAGCCACCACACAGCTCCTCAATGGTTCCTTGCCCCTCTGAGGAGTCCCCAGCCCCACCATGCTGCAGGCTCCCCTGTTCTGAGCCATCCTGCCCCATCCCTCCCCTGCACCCACAGTGTGGGTGCGTAGCTCAGACCATAGTCTGTAGCAGGCTAGATGGTTGCAGAGGGTCTGGTGTGACCCTGGAAGTGCCCAGACTTCCCCCAGCATCCCTGCAGCTGACAGCACCATGAGCATGGCGTGGGGGAGTATGGACTTGGGGGCAAAGCCCTGAGCACCTGGGCAGCAGCAGCAATCAGGCTCCTGCTGCTTGTGGTGCTCCTGGCTCAGGTGGTGTTGGGGGGGGTGTGGTTTGGGGACCTCTGCAGTCCTCAGCACCCCAACATTGCTAGAGGCCAGCCCTGACTGCAGGAGAATGACCTGGTGCTACACAAACCCCACAGCATAGGCTGTGCCTTTGCAGAAAAATGGGTCCAAGACTAAAAATCCCTTCACCTCTCGGTGCAGACTCAGGCAGCAAAGCAACAGGCTCATCATGTGGCAGCAGCCAAAGGTAGGAAAGGAATTTACATCATGCACTCACCATAGTGTGGTCCACAGGGGAGTGGTGGGCACCTGCAAGATGCTCTGCAGAGGTTTCCTGGGTGCTGGGGGCTGGGAGCGGGGGAGGGGGGGGGTGGGTGGCTGAGCCTAACAGAGCTGCAGCAGGAAGAAGAGGGGATGGATGAGTCACCCTGTCTGCAGAGAGCTGCAGCTCACACTCACCCCATCTCCCACCACTAATTAATGCCAACACTAAATACAAACACATCCCCGTTACTCACCGACGGGACATGGACAGGCTGAAATGCAGAGGCTTCACCAGCTCTTGCTTTAAAAACGAAGCAAACTCCCATGTGGAAACCTCCAGCTCTGCTTGGAGCTGCTAATTTATTCCCCTTCCTGCTGCTCAGCCTGCAGACATGCCCCAGCATGTGTGATGAGCCCCAGCATCCGGCTCCGGCGCTGCCCATGCCCACCCTTACCTCTCCTGTGTGCTGGGAATGGAGTGTGGCAAGAAGGGGACAGGAAAAAGGGGAGAGCTGGAGGTGTGCAGAGGGACGCAGGGCAGGATGCAGCTCTGAGATGTGGGGTTATCTGATGGAGAGGTGCTCAGAGAAGGACCATGTGAGAATGGCCCTTGGTCAAACCACGCAGGGCTGGGTGGGTGTGTGGGGCCATGCTGCACAGCTCTGGTCCCACCACGAACCTGGATGTAGCACCCATGGCAGTTTTTAGGGAGCTCAGCTCTCTGCTCTCACAGCCAGCGGCTGAGTGGCCATGTTTCATTTACACATGGTGCTTAATGAAGATGGTGGCAGCTGAGTGACCCCTGCAGCCCTTAGGAATGGGAGTCAGTATCTTCTGGCAAGGTGCTGTCTGAGCTCCAGGATAGCGTGTGCACTGCAGCCTTGCTGGACAGGCCAACTGCTCTGCACATCAGCCTGGGACAGGGCAGTGCAAACCATTTGCCCCCCTGTCCCCAGCAGGAGGGGCATCAGCATTGGCTGATACCCACGTGGTCATTTGAGTGGGCCACTCACTGCAGTTTAATTTAACTAACCAGGCTGAATCCCCACTTTGAACATGAATGGGCTCTTTGAAGCCCACCCCCACTGGATCAGCATCCTGGGATGAGTAGAGGTACTCACTGGCCACTGAGTACCACCCTGCTGTGCTGGTGCACTGACCCAAACTACCAAAGGAGTATTCCATGCTGTATGACATCATGTCCAGCATAAAAGGGGGCTAATTGGAAGAGGGGGCACAGCTCTGATGGGTCTGAGTGTCTGGTCATGTTTCAGGTGTATCACCGAACCGTGTGTCACCCATTCTGGACATTCTGAGTCCTGTTGTTATTTCCCTCTCCTCTTGCTGGCCCAGGAAACTGCCCCCTTTGAATAAACCACCCGAGTTTTACCTATTTCTTCTGATTCTCCCCCAGTCTCACCCGGGGTGGGGGGTGAGCAAGCAGCTGCCAGCCAGGGTTAAAACACATCACTTGTGCAGAAGCAAAGAAGGAAAAACCTGCTGCAGTACAGACCCAAACAGAGCCAAATGAAGCCCACAACACCCCCCATCCCACTCCCATGACTCCTAGCCATGGGGAAGCTCATCTTGCTGCTTTCTCATTCAACCACTGAGAGCTGAAGAGAGAGATTGGTACCAGCATCCCTGCCAAAACTGCTGCACTGGCTGCACAGGCAAGGACAGGGTGCCCCAGCACCCCCTTTATGCATGGGGTCCAACACAGACCCCACAGGACCGTGGGTCCTTGGGACACCAGGGAGCAGAGCGGGGGATGCGTCTGCCTCGCTGGCAGCCCCCACACACCCCTCTATCAGCTGGGCCCAGCTGCCTGGGCACCTATGGGTAATCCATCTGCTGAACATGCTACAGGCCATTAGCTTTAACTAGAGGGAGTTGCGGGGAGAATCATTAAAGGAAAAGTTCACAATGCAATTAATAAAGCACCTCATTAGGTCTCTTTCCTCTACAAGGATGCAGCTCCCGCTGCTGGCTCTGGCAGGCCTGGTGCTCTTGTTCCCCTGTAAGGAGACACTTTCGTCTCCGAAGGCAGCTGGTGGCTGGAGGTGGCACCAACAGGGTGCTGCCCCACTGCCCTTCAGTCCCGGACTCCCGCAGGACACATCTTCCTGCCCAGGGCACAGAGAGGGGTCAAGCGTGATGCAGACCCACCCCCGCGTGGTGGGGAAGCAGAAGGCATCTGCATCTGCCCTGATGAAGACAGGAGGAGCAGCACTGGCCCCGGTCCACCACCTGCTCTGCTTTGCCCACACCGTCCCAGCTCCTGTGGGGGAACCAGCTGCATCTTCATGGCTTTGATCTTGTGCTCTTGGGGCTTCATTCCAACTAAAGCTGGACTCTTTACCCCCCTCCAGCTCTCTTTGCTCTCCTCCATGAGCTCATGAGAAGAGCCCTGCTGCCAGGCAGTGCCAGCGCACCAGGGCAAAGGGGCTCAGCTCCCTCCAGGGGCCATGGGGAGTCCAAAGGGCTGCCCTTTGGGTTTGCCACCCTGTGCTGGTTCCTGCCTCTCAAGGGAGTTTGCAAGGGGTGAGTCCAGGGTCCAGGCTGGGCTGGGCTGGAGGGGATGGCCATGTGCAGGGCTGTGTTGCCACCCTTGGACATCACCAGGCATGTTTACTTCTTTCAGAGACTGATTTTGCATCTCTTGCCTAGGCTGCCTCTCACAAGGTCCCTTTTTGCTTTCCTCCCCCAGCACCCTAGGGAAGCTGCTGCGTGCGCCCGGCGCCTGGGACCCGCTCCCAGAAGTGTCTGCACAGCAGCCTGGGGAGACACTCCCTGGATGCGCCGTGGAGAGGAGAGTGCCAGGAGGTGTTGTCATTACTGACTGCTCTTTCTGCTTCCAGCAGCTGTTTCACATCCCTGGCTCCTCTTAGGTTTCCTGCATCCCCCTCCTTGCCCTTGAAACCCTCCAACCATTGGAGGCCTTGCCAAGCATTGGCGTGGAGGGCACCCACCAGACCCATCTCTGCTCTGAAGCAGATGGGGTGCTGTGCCCCAGCAACCAAATTCCAAGGCTCAGAGTTGGGTGCAGCAGCACCCAGATCCCAGCAGAGATCCAGAGGGCAAGGCCAGAGCTGTGGGGCTGAGGGTTTCACAAGCAGCAACCAGAGGCTGGAGGTCTCAGCAAAAAGGGGCAACCCTGGACAGCAGAGCATGCCTGAGGGCTCCAGGATGGATTCAGTGCTACCCTTCCTTGCAGACAGTGCTTCAAGGCAAGAAGTGAAATGGAGCCCACCAGAGCAGGGAAATGTCCCAGGCCAGGGACAGGAGCCATGGTGGAGACCTTCTCATGGGCAGGGCTGGAGATGTGAAAAAGAAAGCTGTGATGTTGCTGGTGATGGGAAATGGAAGCACTAATTCTTTGCATATCTCTCCATCCACAGGCCTAGCAAGGGGCTTGTCCAGGGGACAGAGAGGGCAGAGCAGAGGCAGGAACCAACAGGCAGACATTGAAGCCAATGCCCCATGGGATGAGGGAACCCTGAGGATGGCAGTACTGTGAGGAACACTTCTAACCGCTCATGAGCACTCTGGAGAGGGCAAGGCAGAGCATCCAGGTCCCATTCCTGCCCATTGAGCTATGTGGTTTTGGGACAAGCTATTGCCCTCTTGTACCACAAAATGCTGGAGTGTGTGGGCAGGACTCAGAGGAGGAAGCAGCAGATTTCATGTCTCAGTCAGACTCCTTTGCTGCCTGGTCTCAGCCAGTACAAGTGGCTTAACCCATTGGACCAGCTTCAAATCATCCTCTTCTCCTCCTGATCCCACCTAAGCCCTGAGTTTCCCCCCTTGATAATCTCTGATTCAGTGGGATCGCTCTGCCAAATGCACAAATCCAAACTCCTCACTCTGCATGGGGGCCCAAATGGGGGTGGATGCACATGGTGAATCTTAATGATGTCTTTCTCCCTGCTCCCCACTACTGCCCCAGTCCTGCTGCTCCCCTCACATGGATCCTAGAGCCCAGGAAAGCAAAGCCATGGCACTACACAGCTGTGCCATGAAACCCTCCAGAGCACAGGGCAAAGACATCCCCCTGAGGACTGTGAAGGGAAGCAGAGCCCCCTGGCCAGAGCTGCTCCATGCTATAGGGGATGGGTGGACATATGTGGACGTCCCCAGCTGCTGGGTACTCTGTGGGATGGAAACAGGGCCAGGCAGCTTCACAAAGCCCTGACACCAAGGGCTGAGGATGCTCTACTTTGCCAGCCATGTCCTGCAGGGTCTGTGCAACACCCTGTGTCTGCATGGTATCTTTCCTCTGAGGTAGCTTCACCTGTACAGCTGTGGCCATCAGAGCTGGAAGCATCTCCAGGCTGGTGGAAGCTGTATCCTGTGGCACATGCAGTGGGATGCTCTGACCTCAACCAACACGTTAATCCCCTTCCCTGCTCCTGCCACAGGGCTCTCAGGATAGGACATGTCTTTGCACAAGAGCAGGTGACAGGCTGGAAAGCCTCTGCCCAGCTCAGAGCATGTCTGAGCCATGTCTTCCCTCTCCAGGAACTCTGTCCAAGGGGAAAATCCCAACATCAGGGGTCAGGCTGCTCATCTACATCTCCACCTGGCAGGGGGGTACCCAGCAGCAGCCCACCACGGGTGGGCAACAGCCAGCCACAGCAGAAGGCACAGCCACCCCACACCACCCCTTCTTGTGGGGTAAGACACTTATCACTGCCCCCTCCCACAGTCTCCTCTGTAAAACCTCCTCTAAGCTGTGGAATCCTCCCCTGCTAGGAACTAGTCTCACAGTGCTATCTTGCAGCCATTTTGAAGGTATTTCCTTCACATCTTTCTGTTTGCATTTATTATTTCTTTCCCAGCCTGGACTCCCAGGAATGTTTTTTAGCCCAGGAATGAGCTCTGTGTGCTTCGTATCTCCAGAAATATGGGCAAAGTGCCCCATAGCATCACGTTTAGGGAAGGATGGAGGAATAAGTGATTGCCCTTGGAGCACAGGGGGCTTTGCTTCGCTTTCACATAGGGGTTTCCTTCATCTTCCCTACAATAGCCTCCTGCCTAATGACATTTGTCTAATTAGAAACATGCCCAATTGTTTTACACAGTAGGAAAAGGGGCTGTTTGGCGATGCTGATATATATCACAGTGACGAGGGGGATGCAGAGCCCTGAAATAGATGAGATTTAGATGAGAGGGAAAGATTATATTCAGGTGCTCTGTTCTGTCAGGGAGCCTTTGATTTGGTGGATTGTGTAGCATGAAAGGCCAGGCTTGTTACAGCCTTTGTGTGACTAAGAGTAAGATATTAAAGTTTGATGCACTGCTCTGGGAGACACTACGTGATGGATAGAGAAGACTTGCTAGGCATTGTAGGAGCTGTGTAGGGCCTTTAGGATCTTTGGGGGCTGTTTGCTCTGTATTTCCTTGCCTAATGGCTGGCACGTGAGCGGAGTGCTGAGGTGGGTGGCCAGATTGCTGATGTGACCTTGGTGCATGGTTTTCACAGGCGGGTTCCGTGCGGCGAGCGGCTCCTCATGAATCGCAGGAGGTGACCCTGGGTGTCAGTGAGCAACCTCAGTGATTTCATTCCTTACACTCTAGAAAGAGTTATGGCTCATATTCCCGGGGTGTTTTCTCTGCAGAGTCCTACGGTGGTGGGTGGTAAGGCTCCTTAGAGGGCCTCAGTCCTCTCTTGGGACTACATAGGTACACCTAGCTAAGCCTTGAAGGTCTCCCAAGACAGAGGCACCTTCATATCTTCCAGTGCCTGGGGGTGGGCATGCAGCAGCGTTGGGCTTGGACTGGATTTGCAGCAGCTTGTCTCACCCAGAAGCCCCCTGCCCGTTTCCTTCCTCAGCAGAAGGGATGGATGGAGCGGGACGGTGGGCAGCTGTGATAGGACCCTGCTGACACACACCCAAAACCCTGGTCCTGCAGAGTTGTGCATAGCTGCAAGCAAGGCCTCTGGTCCCTGTAGGGAAGCCAGCAAGCCCCTGGTGTCAAAGTCACCTGAGTCTTCCTGAATGATGGCTCCTGGACAACTGCAAGTCAAACATGGTCAGTAAGGCATCTTTGGCCAAACTGTGGGGGCTCAGAGCCTGCTGGGCCCCCTGTGCTTGCCAGAGCTGCCTGGCTCACATCCCTGCAGCATCCTGGAGGTACAGTTGCAGGTACGTGCTTGTGTTTGGCTGTCAGTGGATGGGGCCAGGCTTCTTCTCCAGCCCCTCACCCGTGCAGGGCAGAGGGAATAAGCACAGACACTTCTGCTGGTGTGCCTGCCATGGGCATGACACCTGCATGGGAGCCTCTTCCCAACACTGAGCCCCATGGCAGGTCCATCCCAAGGACACTCCAAGGACCGCAGGCTCCAGACCGGGGTGCAGGGAGGAAGCGATCAGTCCTGAGGGCAGCCTGGCTGTGACACATTTCCTAGGACTAAGTCTTCCATTCTTGCTGTAACCTTTTCTGGTGACTTGTGGTGGCTGTGTTAAACAATGATATGCCGGCAACATGACAGTGATTTGTTTAAAGAGCCCACACTTGTCCTTGTTAGCGCTCACTCGCTGCTCTGACAGTCCTGTCAAAAGCTTCTGCACATTTTTCAGTTCTCTCCCTCATTTGCTCCTGTCACCATGGGGAAACATCCAGATAACAACGGTCCTGGTGGCATTTGAGCAGCTCAGGGGCCTTGGCTCGGCTGCATTGTCCCTGCCCAGCACACTGAGTGGTCTCTGGTGAGCCCAGGGATGCGCGGCTGCATCCTGAGCCCAGCACAGACCAGCAGCATCCCTCGTGAACCTGCAGGTCTCTGAGGGTTGCCCAACACTCCAGACCAGAGCATCCCACCGGCCCTGGCTCCTTGGTGCCACTTTGCAGCCTGGACTTGGCACAGCTGGATCCTTCACAAGGAGCAGGGACCAGTCCTGTCCTGCAGAAAGGTGTTCAGTGGAGCTTGTCAGTTTGGGTATTTGATATCTGTTCCAAAAAGAGGGTTGTCCAGTTAAAAAAGAAGGCTGTGGAGCCCAGGTCCTTGCTGCCTTCTCACTGGCAGATAACTGTGGAGAAAGAGGATGCTGCTGTCACCAGGTCTGGCTGCCAGGCTTCAGTCTGAATGTAACCAGTGTCGGCAGAGCATTAGGCATGCAGAGACCAGTCCTCTCTGGGGACAGGACTGGGAGCGAGGTGCCTTTCAGAGCATTTAAGAGCTAATGCTTCAGTGTCCGGGGAACTCCCACACGGATGAACTTCAGGGCTGAGCAGGGCATGGGAGAGAGTTGGTAGATTTATGCTGAGGTCTGGGTAAATTGCAGAGAGCGTGAAGGTTGTTTGACAGGGCTGGGAGCACCAAGCAGCAGACACAGTGTGTGGACTGGATGGAGCAGCCTGCTCTGAGAGCTGAGCCCTGCCTGAGAGCTTCTGGCCTGGACCACACAGCAAACGCTGGGCAGTGCCCACAAAACACCTGCTGTGACACCCACAGACACCCTGGGGGAGGAAACAGGTGGAGGAGGGGGGTGTGGGCATTGGAAATTGAGCTTAAAGATGGGTACCTGTAACTATCTGTGACCCTGCACTGGGCTGAGCAGCCCTGCCTGACCCACGCCACCTCCCCAGGTACGAGCAGTGAGTACGTTCTCCATCTCAGTCTCCCTGCGCACAGAAAGCCCCCACACCTTTCAGGGGGTATCTCCTGCCTTGTCTGCTATCCCTGTGCCCCAATAAGTGTGTATGAGTGCTCTCTGCAACACCACTGCCTCACCTGGCTCCCAGCCCCCCCCCCCCATCCCACCCTGCCCCTTCTGCAACACATCCCCACCCCAGCACATTGGAGACTGGCCTGGACCCACGGAGCCTCAGGGAGACACAGAGCCCAGAGAAATCCATTTCCCAGAGATAATGTTATATTTCCAGAGTGCATGTAGACAAATATGGCCAAATGTTCCCCTCCCTGAAGCCATCAAAGCACCAATGACTCTGTAATATTTAATGGCTTGTTTTGCTCCCTAAATGATACAATGAAAAGGATTATTAATGTTAATAGCATTCTTATCATATTTTAATAGCATCATGTATAACCGAAATGTCATCTCAGCACATATTTCTCTTGCTCTCACCCAGGGCGTGGAGTAATCATACTCCAGAGATGCGGTGAAGGAAGAGACATCGGGCAGCGGGGTGGAAAGGGGGGCTGCGGCCCGCGGCTGAGCTGGACGCGGCTGGCTGGAGAGGGAGGATGCAAAGCCACACCAAGAACTGCTTCCCTGCAGGCAGAGGAAGGAGGGGAAACCAAAGGGACACGAGGGGTGATGGGTAGGGGAAGGATGCATGAGATGGGCAGGGGAAGGATGCACAAAGCAGCTCCAGCCAGCCCCCAGAAATCCCGGGCGTTGAAGGGGCTGTTTGTATGGAGGGTGTGAAGATGGCATGGACCCCCTCAGTCACCAGGTCCGGGCAACCCTTCAGGCCAGGAAAAGGTTGGATACCCCAAATGAGTGACATGGCTCCCCCAGGAGCAGGGCAGGATTCCTCAGGATACGCTGGGACCTGCCAAACACGCTACCACTGCCACTTCTTTTCTTTGACACATTGGACTCCATCAAGGGAAGCTGTCAGTGATATACTCCAATTTCCAGCGTATCATTTCACACTCCACTGAGCATTTTCCTTCCCCCCTCCCCCCCCCCCCCATCCAATCCATCTTATAGATTAGCTTAACTAGGCTGAAAACCCACATTTTTCATGTGGGGTTTGGTTTCCCTTGCATCCAGCCCTCATCTCCTTGCCAGGCAGGGACTGCGGTGGCCAGAGGCTGAGTGCACAGGGTGCCTTTGGGTAGGTCCAGGCTCAAGGACAATGTCATTTCCTTCTCCCAATCCCCAGCACGACTCACTGTGTTTCCACAAAAGAACTGTAAAAAGAATACTCAGAAAGACTCAAGGAGCAACCACAAGCTGCCAAAGCTCTCAAAAAAAACCCTCCTCACCTGCAAGATCTCTGTAGCTGTGGAAGCTGACACTATGGTACATAGGGGTATGGGTTCTCCTCAGTGTTCCATGGCCAAGTGTGCACAACCTGACCTCCACACTTGTCCATACACACAGTACTCTGCCTTCTCTGACGTGTCTGCACCCACACTAAGTCCTCATCCTCTCCCACAAACACAAGGACACTGCTTGTGTACGATGGCATGTGCATCTGCCCTCAGGAGTTGGGATCTCCTCCTCAGACGTGTGAGCACACATGCACGCACGTGCACAGACACCCCTCCCCACACCGGGCTGCTTTTGTGCTGTGAGATGAAAGGGGGCAGCTCGACGCTGACCTGCTCATATTTCACTAAAATGTTATTTTAACACTTAAAAGGGTAGAAAATACCATCGGTGGCTCTTCATTTATCAGATCGATGCTTGGGGAGCAGGGCACGCATGCTCTCCACGTTAATGAGCCCAGGAGCCAGCTGTAGATTCCCAGCACTACCCCAGCACTTAGGCTGTAGGGGTGTGGGGAAGCAGGAATGGGGTGCCAGCACCCCAGGGTAGAGACACCCCTCCTACTTTCCACTCTGTAGGAAGTTGTGGGTTTCAAAGTGACTCCCCTGAAGCTGAGGGAGCTGAACAAGGAAGGGAGGACAGTGATGGTGGAGACCTAATGGAGGTGTCCAGCTGGCAGCAAAGGCACTGGGAATGTGGAACAACAAACACATCTTGGAATTCCCCTCCTGCTCCCAGGGTCCCAGCAGATGCTGGAGCCAGGGACTCAGGCTACTGAACTACCCAGCTGTTGCCTGGGACAGGTAGGTGCTGGACCTCCTTCCTGGCTGAGAAGGGTCCTAACCAGCCAACCATGCCATGGTACTGCAGTTGAGCATATCTCCCAAACTTCTGGTTCATCTCCACAGCCTCTTGACTTCTCCCAGTGTTGAGAGACTTCAAGCCCACTCTGGTCCCACTCTGCCCAGAGCTGCTGCAGAGTGCTGCTTTGCAGAAGGGCCCCTCTTTGCTCCTCCTCGTTTGCTGCCCCACTCCACGTGGCACCACCTCCCTCTGCCCTGGATAGCTGCATTGGGATGAAGGGCAGATGTAGGGCTTGTCTCCCCACCAAGCACAGCGATATGATGACTCCACTCACCAGAGGGATCCAGAGAGATGCCACATGGACATCGTCCTATAGACAACAACAGAAGGCAGCACACTCCTCCAGGCAGCTCCAGGGATGGAGACTCTGGTAAAGGGACAGTCATCCTACCTGTCCTACCACAGTCACCGCAAGAACTTCACCCACACTGTAGGAATGAAATCCACATCTCCACTGGGAGGTCTTTGCTCCTGAACTTGCCAGTACCTTTGTGTCTAACTGTCTTCAAAGCTGAGGACAAAGGACAATTATAAAGATCAGGCAGTGTCAGGGGAGCTTCAGGGACCAGCGCTAGGTTTGCTTGTTTAACACCTTCGTTAATAATCTTGGCAGAGAGGGTAAACAGAAGAACCCACTGTGAGGGATTCACAGGTGCTTTCCAGTGCTAAAGCAATGTTTTGCTGGGGCTGAATTTTTCACTGCCCAGGGGAGACTTGCAAGAGCGGCTTTGAGTCCTGAAGTTCTCACAATTTCAGGACAATGATTTTACTCATTATGTTTTCTTCTCTGACTCAGAAGATGTCACCAGAAGGGTTCCTGAAGGTCCCTGGAGGCCATGGGCACACCCAAAGGTGAGGCTGATGAGGATCAGCTCACGTCACCAACAGGCACCTTGCACAAGGAGCTGCTCTGCAGGCACACAGATGTGCACATCTCCTCTGAGCTCAACCTGCCTTACCCCAGACCTGTGCTGGGGATGGGATTAGCTGTGAGGTTGAAATGCCCTGGACCACCGAGCCCACAGGAAACAACTGTGAAACTGTAAGAGGTGACGTGTCCTGTCTGCTTTCATCCAGGATGTGGAGTGAGTCATACAATAGAGAGAAGCATTTTTACCTGAGATGTCCCACGGTACTTTCAGTGGCTGCTGGGTGCATCCCATGGAGGGTCTGGGAGCATCCTATGATGGAGCAAAGCAAAATCACCCAATGAACTGCCTGTTCATGCAACACTAGTGTCATATGAAATGTGTTGTCCCAATTCAGCTGAAAAAAATTAATCAGGAAAAAAATCAGGAGTTGTGCAGAGAGCAAGAGAAAATTATTTTAACATGGAAACATGAGCAATATCACCCAACAGCATTCACCAAGTGAGAGAGGCACGCAGCTCTCCTAAAAAGCACAGTTCTGAATTTTGCAGATGAAACTAAATTGGAGAGAAGATCAAAATACCAAAGAGGATAGAGGACACACCGAGCGGGTCCTGCTGAGACTACAGTCAGTCTGAGGCAGAATGCGATCCACTTGGAAAAACACAGCCAGGCCATTTAGGAGAAAATGATCCGAATCGCGGTCTGAGTCCCTGGGAGAGGCAGCCCCGCGGCGCGGAGAGGCTGAGCAAGGCTCATCGCTGCTACTGAGGGGGGTCTTGCCACACCACCCTTTGCTTTCCTCACCACCCATCCTATGTTTGCAGAGGAGAGGAAAATCCTTCTGCTGTTGGCAGAACATTTTAAGCCAGGCTGGCTCCTGGTGAGCCCTGGGGATGCTGCAGCCCCAGGGGAGGGTGGCAATTGCCTTGTGGGAAGGTAAAGTAGGATGAATGCCAGACCAGGAACTTCATTAAGCAAGCACACACTGAAACACAGCCTCTGTGCAGCACCTTGGGGTCCTAGTGCCATGCCAGAGTTCTCAGTGCAACAGTCACTTTAGGGAAGTGATTGTGCCCCTGGACTGGGCACTAGTGAGGCTGCACCTTGAGTGCTGGGTCCAGTTCTGGGCTCCTCATCATAAGAAGGACATTGAGGTCCTGGAGCGAGTCCAGAGAAGGGCAACCAGGCTGGGGAAGAGGCTGAAGGGCAAATCCTCTGAGGAGCAGCTGAGGGAGCTGGGAGTGTTCAGCCTGGAGAAGTGGAGGCTGAGGGGAGACCTTATCACTGCCTACAGTGACCTGACAGGAGGGTGCAGAGAGGTGGGGGTTGGTCTCTTCAGCCAGGGGACAGGAGATGGGACAAGGGGAAATGGCCTCAGGCTGCACCAGGGCAGGGTGAGATTAGATATTAGAAAAAGGTTTCTCCCTGAAAGAGTTGTGGGGCCTGGCACAGGCTGCCCAGGGAGGGGCTGAGTCACTTTCTCTGGATGTGTTTAAAACAAGGGTAGATGAGGTACTTAGGGATATGGTTTAGCTTAGGATGGGAATGGTTGGACTTGATGATCTTAAAGGTCTTTTCCAACCTTGTGATTCTGATTCTGAGATCAGCATCCCCCAGCCACCCTGTCGTTACACGCCCAGCCTGGCAGCACACACCCCACAGCACACACACACTTGCCAAGCCAATCCCAGTCTCAGAACTGTGCAGCTCGCTGCTGGACCATCTGCCCACAGGCCTCAGTTTCCCTCAAGAGTATCTTGACAGTTCTTCAGCTCACTTGGGCAGGGATTTCCTGCAGCAAACCGCCGTGCCAGATGACAACAGGGATGAACGTGGTGGGGACCTGGACCAGAGATGGGAGCTCCTCACAAACAGCAGCGCTGACATGATCCGTTTTATAGCTGCATCACTCAGTCAGTGGGCATATGGCAAGCCATTCATTAAATAAAAAAATTAAATTACCCAAGACTATAAAACAGTCAATTTAGAGCGATATCCCGACTGTAATAGGGCATTTCATTTACTGCTACAACAGCCATCTTGCAAAGAAGCAGAGGTTTCGAGGGTGGGGGCAGCGTGGGGCACCCCAAATGCGTGCTTGTTTGGCAGGGGGATATAGGCCTGCCCCAACCTGGGGGTGTCCCTGGGCTGGCAGCTGGCAGTCCATCCACTCCCATCCGTGAGCCAGTGCTGCTGTGGCAGCCCCTCCTCTCAGTTCCGCTGCTCTCAGGTTGCAGGCTCACCGCGGGCACTCCAGTCTCTGCGACGTGGAGCATTAATGTCACATTAGCTTAATGGGCAGTTTTCTCATTTTCAGGTTCCACATCCTCATTTTCCAGGCACAGATAAGATGTTTGTTCCACGGACGGCGTTGCCTATCAGCATGAAACGCTGTTGCTCTTCCCTCTCCTTGTCGGAGTGTGGAAAATGGAAGAGTACTTTGTAATCTGGTTATATGTGCCCTGCACATCTTACACCTCCCACTTTTTTTTTCCTATTGCTGCTGTTTCTACTCATGGAAATGGGTTGAAGCTTGGCCTGGATGCAAGGGATGGAAGGCCTGGGGTCATTTGCACCCCCTTGTTTCTCTAGAAGTATCATAGAATCATAGAATGGCATGGGTTGGAAGGGACCCCAAGGATCACAGAGCTCTAACCCCCCTGCCACAGGCAGGGACACCAACCTCAGGCCTGGAGCTACACATCATTCCCTTGGGGCCCCACCACAGCATCCCTGCAGAACGCACCTTTCTGGTAATGTGGAGGCAGCTGACATCACATTGGAGCATTTAGTAAACTCCGTGGAGTGATGGACCAAAACAAGATACAGAGGACGGGTCTGTGACCACCCCCAAGGCACCAAAACGAACTGGGCAGGTCAGAGGAGGAGCCTGCATTGCAGGGTGCAGGCAGGAGTCGCAGGCAGAGCAAGGGCAGCCTATTTAGCATCTTGTTTTCATGGCAGAGGGCAGATATAGGTGTCCTGTAGCGCCCGTGGGTGCAGGTTGGACACTTGCAGAAGGTCTATCCCCTGCAGTGTCCCGTGATCCCAGCTCTTCCTGCCCTACGTGCGCGGGCAGCCGAGCGCACTCTGCTGAGCAGGTGTCATGGGCAGGGGATGGGAGAGACGTGCAGGTTCTGCAGTGCTCCTGGGCATGTCTTACCTGGAGGGGAGTGATTTGGAAACCGGCTGGCCTGGTCACATGGAATGTCTGTGAGAGAAGGAGGATTTCAAAACACTGTAAGTGAAGGTGCTGCTTGCCTCCCCACCCCACTGACTGATTCCTGGAAGGATGGCAGGCTTGGAAAGGAGGCTGATGGGATGGTCGCCGCTGGCATCCTCCCTCTGCGCTGCTGCCTTGCTGTGCAAATCTGAGGGGTACCAGCTCCAGAGCTTTCTGGGAGCTGTGTGGGAGATGGAGGGCTTCTGCTTGACAGGCTCAAGCAACACCACGTTCAGGCCTTCATGCCCCCAGGCTGATTGCATTTCACTGTCCCTTCACCAAGATTTTTGACATATTTTGAATTTCCCAGGTGGTGCCAGTTTTCTGACTCACTTTACCCCTCCTGCAGTCTCTCTTTACCTGAACACATCCAATATTTCAGTGCTGACACAGGAGTGCTCATCCGGCCTCTTCCTATGCATTCCCTTGCTTACGTTGGGCTGTGAAAATCCTCCTGGAAGACATTTAGCAATTGCCATAGCTCTCTTTCAAGCTGCCAGCATCTTCCTGTGGAACAGTCTACGGGGTAGACTTCGCACACAAGTATTTTCTTGTCAGCTAACTGACAGCAATAGCTGCTAACCGAGATGTCTTGCTGTCTCCTGCACACAAGGATGGGAAGATGGTGCTCATATTCACTCTGCAGTGTATCCTTGCGAGTTTTTCTATATAGAAGAGTACTCTGGACAGAGCACATTGTCCCCACATCAGGTTTCCCTGGCAAAGACCAGGAGGGTCCTGTCCACCTTCACCTTAACCCTACCTTTCCCCAAGAATGGAATGGATGCTGAGGGGTTGTGGCTGTGTCACACACACAGCCTTCCTCCTCTGGCTCTGGTCTGCAGGCTTGTGTTTTGGGGACCCTGCCCTGCCCATGACGCAGGGACATGCCTAGTCCTAGGAACTCACCCAGACAGCTTCCACTGCATGTCTTGGTATGGGTGCTCACGTTAGCCTGGGGATATCACAGGAGCAGACTCTTCCAAGTGGCAGTTTGGGACACTTCAAACTACGGTCAAGCCCCAGGATGAAAGCCTTTGCATCCTGACTTATCACTCCAGCTACATAAATTTTGGATTTGGAATTCACCCATCCACCCATCCTCTGGAGAAAGCCTTGGCTTGGTTTGGGAGCAACCCCAGGGCTTTGCATGCACCTTCCCACAGCAGATGGACCGGCTCACCGTGTGGACAGGCAGATCCTTATCCCCCCAGGGATGACTTCTCTCAGGCCTTGACACACAGTCACCCAGTTGCTCCTGCAACACTGATGCCACCTGCAGCAGTTTTATCTGCCAAATATCCCCTGGAATTTCAGGTTTAATCTGCTGTAAACTCCTCGGCACGATTTGTCCCTTCAAAATAATGCCGTGTTTTGATGGGTTAGTGACAAGGACATTTAATCCTGCAAGATGATCCTTCCGTTCGTTTGACTGGTGTCCCTTTCATGTCAAAATCTTCGAGCTACTGAGTAAGACCTCAAAAGCTGCTGTTAAATTGTCAGTCCACCGCCCTCCGAAACAGGCCCGACGTGTTGCGCTGGTGTTTCTCCCCAGGGGCTGCTCACATCCCTTCTCCCTTGCTTGCACATGCACCAAAGGTTGGGATTGTTATTTCTGATGAACTTCAAGGAGCCTCTCGCCAGCGAAATAACATTTCTGTTGGTTTATTTATTTATTGATCTGCTCCCTTCCAAAGTAAAGGGAGAGAAAAGAAGAAAAGCCAGAAGAGAGGGAGATGAAGAAGTAGGAGCACGGAGGGGGGAGGCCAGGGAGATGAGCACCAGCTCAATCCCAGATGCCACGGTTTAATCAAAGGTTTCTACAAAGGGAGACCAAATCTTTTCAAATTTGTCCTTAGCCCTTTCCTCTGAAGCTCTGCACCCCGTTTGCCAGCGGGCCAGCCAAGCTGCAGTGCAGCAGCGTCTGTCCCCGGGGGCCAAGTACCCTTCCGTGTAGTGATAGAAGCTTTTTAGCTACAAGGGCTGCAACAGAGAAACAAGCTTCCTGGGAGTGGAAATGGATGTCTTATCGCCCACAAGGCAAGGGGTGGGTGCTGCCCCAAGTGACCTGCAGCCAGCAGTTATGACAGCCCAGCAAAGGCTGGCCGATGTGGGAGGAAATGCAGCAGCACTGCCTTTGCTTAATTGCAAGTGGATTTCAGCCCACCCTCTGCAAAGGATCTGATTTCTCCTGGCAGCCTTAAGACCAAACTATCTTCTGTTCCAGGAATGCCTCATACTTCCCCAAGTGCAGAAGTCCCTCAGAGATGCCAGAACCTGGCATCATGTGTAGCCCATTGCCACAGCACGCCCTCCAGGCTCCTGGATCTCCTCCAACTCTTTCATTTGCTACCAACTGCCTTGATGGCAAACAGGGTCACCCCTTCAGCATGGTTTCAGAGCTCACAGCGTTCTGTCTGCCCCCTCTCACCACCCTTCACAAAGCTGCTATTGAATTCGGGATACTGAAGCTCTGCCAGTTGTGCTAGCCTGTGCCAAGGGCATCTCCAACAGATCCCACGGGATGCTCCAACACTTGCCATGCTCACAGTCCCATCATCCACTACTATGCAGAACATGGTGACCACACAGCTTCTGCCACATCAAGGGCTGGGGCAGTCTGCAAAGCATCTGCCCCCGCTCCCCTGTCCCAGGTTCTCCCAAGATTTGTGACCTTCCTGCGGGTTGACAGGGGCAATCAGCCCTGCTCTTGGTCGGGGCCATGGAGACAAAGCCTGGCAGCAATCTCATCCCAGGCTGCAGCCCCTCTGCATCCCTTTCTCTGCCAGCTGCCAGGCTGCCCACCCTTTATCTCACACAAGCATCTATTGCCTCACTCCACAGACCAAGTGCCTTTGAGTGGAAGAGCTCTGATGTTTATTCATCCAGGGTAGACCCCAGATACCAACCAACTGATAACAAACACAACGGCTGCTTGAAAAAGCAGATAGGATCTCAAAGATTGCTGCACACGAAAGGCATTAGCTGCTATGCAATGCACCGACTTCATGAATATGCAGCTCCATTGTGCAGTGCTGGCTAGGACATCAGGGCATATTTTAAGGCTGATCTCAACCCAGCCCTTGTCTGGAACAACCCAGCCTGGGGAATAACTGCAGAGAGATGCACATCCATCCTGCAAAGCTAACCCTGAGACCCATGTGCCTACAGAACATGGGCCATGTCCCCTGCTGCTCATCCAGGAGTGGTGCTGAGGGGTTACCACAGGCACTGGGAGTCCTGGAGCAGCAGCTGTGGGGCACAGTGGTGGTCCCGCTGTACCAGGATCCAGCAGGAAGGGCTTGGGATGAGCTCTCGTAGTGCCAGTCCTTTGCAGCAAGACTTCACTAGCCTTTGCTGTGTGTGGGCTGGGTTTCTCCAAGCCTGGGTGCTGACTCAGGAGGGGCTTGCAGGGTAGGGCAAAACACCCTGGGTAAAGATGAGGATACAGATAGGTGCTGACAGAGGTGCCTGGCCCAAATTAAGCCCTACACAGTGACCAGCCCCAGAAGCAGCAGCAGGTGATGATGCATCACATGGACCCCTCCGCTGAGCTGCATGCTGCCCTGCCACATGTCATACACCTGCACCCACGTCGATGCCCAGGGGGCTCCCACCCTGCATCCTGCCTCACTGACACCGGGGACACAGCCAGGTGGATGTCTCTGCTGTGAAACCACACTGCCTGCAAGGTCAGCCCAGCCTCCAGCGCTGGCAGGATGCGAGCCCCGGCGGGGGCGCCCGCCTCGCCACTCCGCTGCTCGCCGGTGATTTGCACCACCGAGCCTGTTGGCTGGGAGCTGGGAATGAAGTATTTGTGAAATTAATTAAGACAACAGAGGCCCGAAGAAAGGGAAAGTTAATTAGTCACGGCAATCAGTTAGATTTGATCCAAAAGAACAAACAAAGAGTTAGAAGCGTGTCACTGGCGGGCTGCTTCTCTGGAAAAGGGATTACGCGGAGATTTCCACCAAAGGGAATGGCTTTGTGCTGCTGCTCCTTATGTAATTGGGGATTTAGAAGCGGCACAAAGAGTCATTACCACAAAATTTCTTTGTCAGAGAAAAAAGTTGACATTTATGAAGCACAGGAGGGAGCAGCAAAACAAGACGAATCAATAGGCGTGCACATGGGAAGGGGGCTTCCCTGTGTGATGGGGCCAGGGGGTGGAGGGCTGCTGGCCAGGAGGAGGAGGAGGAGGAGGAAGAGCGAGGGCAGTGGCTGCCCTGGCAGGCACTCGTAGGGGTATGGGCAGATGTGTTGAGTTGTAGCAGCACCAGAAGGAAACCACAATGTGAAAGCCAATGGCCAAGGTGTGAAAATGGGTGGGAGATGGGAAAGCTCGGAGGAGGGACAGCAGCAGGGATGGTGTCCAGGGAGGTTGGGCACCCAGGAGCAGGGTGGCTGTGCCCAGGAGAGCTGGCAGCAGTGAATCCCACGTTTTCTGCTTGGGCTCCCTCCATTATCTCTGCTTTCTCCTCTGCAGTTAACAACTTTAATTATTTACTGACTCCAGCAGCTCCATTTCCCTCTGAATGGGCACGAAGTTGCCTGCTTGTTGCTAGGGCCCTCACCCCTGTCCCCCTGCCCTGTCCCCCTGCTGAAAGGCAGAACTGGAGTCCCCAAGGTAGGCTCTGAGCACAGCACCCCGATGCACTTCTGCACCACAGGGTCTGGCAAAGCACCACCCAGGAAAGGGGCAGGAGGGGACATCGTGCTCCTGGGAGTCCCATCAGGAAATCCCCAGCATCTGGAATGGGTTCCGATGGGGCTGTCCCCAGTTTGTGCAAGGCACAGACAAGTACACACAGAGTTCCTTCCCAGCTCTGTGCTGGTACCCAGCCATGCTCCTGCATCCCCTACCATGTCCAGGTGTCTGTACAGAGCCTCTGAGTGCCTACCCACAGCCAGGGGCACTCGTCCACAGCTGCTGGTCTCCAAAACCGCTGCATCCCACCAAACTTCCTGCTGGTTCCCAACACCACTGTGAACCTCCCAGGCCCTACAGAGCCCTAAAAGTCCTTTTGCACAGAGCACAGTGCACTAGGGTCAACAGGTTCAGAGGGATGGTGTCCTGGTAAGGAGCTGACAGGTACGCATTGCTGGAAAGCCTTCCCATCCACCCATGCCTCCCCAGCTGCCCAAACTGCTCTGGGGATGAAGACAAGGCACCAGAAGATGGAGGTACCCATGGGAGCTGTGGTGTACCCAGGGGCACATCCTGGAGATGCTGTGAGCTGGGGGCATACTGGGGGCATGTGGGGGCTCAGGTGCAGCACTGGGGCTTGAGCCATTCCCATTGCAGGTGCAGAGCTGTCCCCCGCCTGCCAGCATTGATGCTACATCAGGAAGGCTCTGCCTGGAATTAAATAAACTAATCAAACCCTGGACCCAAGGTTACTCAAGCTCTTTCCATGCCCCTAAAGGGTCGGGTGCTGGTGGGAGACTTGCAGCAGCAGAGCCATGGTGGGGACATGCCTGGTGTCCCAGCAGTGATGCTGGTGACACAGTGATGCTGGGTTTCCCCACAGTGATGCACAGGACAGGTTGGGGTACCACCCCACCCCCATGCTAGTCTTACAGAACAGGTTCTTTTCCTGGGATGTGTGGTAATCACATCTGTGGGCTGGTATCCTGCAGATGATGGGCAGGACCTGTCATTCATTGCTGGCTCTGTGGCCCTGTGCCCATTTATCACTAACTAGGGGCTTCCAGCACCCTGGGCTAGTGGGGAGTGCCCTGCTCATGGCAGGAGGTGGCATTTTGAGGTCACTTCCTACTCAAATCACTCTGTGATTCTATGAGTCTGTGATTAAAATACTGATTCAGATGTCACTTCCAAGAAAGCAGGAGAGTGAGGCAGGGTGAAGCCACTCCACAGCCTCTGATGACCCCTCTGGACAGGCTGTGAAGTCACACCACAGCCCATTCCCTGTGCGAAGACAAGCAGTCATGCAGCACATCCCACCCACCCCATGCCCCATGCCCCTGGGACACCTCATCCCATCCACCCAGGAGAACATCTCCAGCATGTCCATGGAAACCTGTACTCAAAACCCCTCTTCTGCAGGAAAAAAACCCCAATATGTCCAGTCCCTTCCCAGGCTCCCAGCACCTCACTTTGGGCTCTGGCAAAATTTCCAGAAGTCATTAGGGAACCTGCTCATTAGTTTCTGAGTCAAGAGGCTTTTGACGCTGGCTCTGGAGGAGCAGGGGGTGTGCTGCGTGCTCTCTTCAGGTCCCTTTCGCAGATGCACTCAGCTTCTGTGCTTTGATGCACGCTCCCGTCTAGACGGCACCAAAATCAAAGGCCTGGAGGAATGTGGACGTGGTGGAAGCTCAGTTACTGGCAGCTGCTGGCCTCACTGCATCATGCTTGGCTGCCACTGCGGCCATCAGTTCCAGAGGGACAGTCCTGGGTGCTCAGAGCAACTGGGAAAATGCATGGCTGGAGGCTTCTGCAATGCTCTAGTGATCCAGAGAGATCCAGCCTGGGCTAGGGAACAGCTCTGGGACCTGCATCCTGCACTGGAGCAAGGAGGGTGCTGGCTGTGTCCAGCGATGCCCAACGCAGAGGTGTGTGCTGTAGCATGGTGAAACACAGAGAGGCCTCCCTGAGCCACCCAACAGACCAACCTCTCCTGCGTTGATCCTTTTCCACAGTGTCTTTTGGGACACGATCACTGGGTTTTAATTAATTGTGTTAAAAATCAATAATAAAAAGAAATAAGAAAGAAATAAACCCCCTGCAACAAGTGACACAGCTCTTCCCACAGGGCAGCCCCTCTCACCCTGGGTCTCAGAGCTTTCCTTTGCCAGGGAACCCTCCTAATACGTCCCTAGGTATTTTCTCAGACGGAGCAGCATTTCATTCCAAACATGCCAAACATCCAGCAATAGCTCCCAAACCAAAGGAGCCAGGCCTGAAAGACATAGCTGGCCTGAAACCTTCCCAGGGAGCCCACAAGCAGCCCCTCTCACCCTGGATCTCAGAGCTTTCCTTTGCCTGGGAACCTTCAATGTACCTCTATGGAGCTCCAATAGTGTTTTTCTCAGCCGGAGCATCATTTCCTTCCAAACATGCCAAACGTCCAGCAATAGCTCCCAAACCAAAGGAGCCAGGACATAGCTGGCCTGAAACCTCCCCATGGAGCCCACAAGCAGCCCCTCTGACAGCTCCTGGTGCTGGAGCAGGTTTGTGGGGGACCGGGATGCGCTGCTGGCTGTTGACATGTGCGCGGGTGTCAGTGACCTCGCTGCATCCCCGGGGAGCCCATCCTGCCCGCTGCCGCCGGCTGCCCGTGTGAAAAGCTGGCTGGAAGCTGGGGAGTGAGGACAGATCCTGTCAGTGGATCACAGGAACATGATGGCCTGTCAAATCTGCTCCTCACTCATTTGCTTAGTGACCGTGACCAGCGGCAGCAGCTACGCCCGGGCCCAGCTACCCCCTCGTTAGAGAAGCCTTGTGTTTTGTTTGCCGTCATCTGGCTCATGAAAAATGCAGCCAACCATTGCCTTGTACATGGAATTGGTTTTAGCTCTGAATTCTCAGGTTCGGTGCCAGGAGAGAGGGACAGATTCATCCTTAGCCAGCCCTGTGTGAAGGCATGGGGGATTTAGGTCCCCCCACAGCTGAATCCCCTGCTCCACCTCCCAGCTTTATGCCACTCACTCTGCCCCAGCCTTGCCAGGGATGCTGGGGGAACACAGAAGGGACAAGCCTTGTGCCTCATCCCATCTCCATTCCCATTCTCCTCCCGGGCAGTGCTGCCAGGGGAGCCCTCATAAATTACAGAAAAGGCACAGGGAACGCTTTCCAGAGCCACACCATCCCACCCCCTCGGCCCCTATGCCCTGGTGCTTTGGGAGAGGGATGGCAGCAGCCCCCTGAGGCTCCAGGCAGGGTGCTGAAGTTCCAAGGAGGGGTTCAGGCAGTGCCCATGGCACAGGGCTGGCTGAAGGACACAGGGGATGGAAGCAAGTAGCTGCAGCATGTGGAGCAGCCTTAGGAGGACAGGGATGGATTTACAAAAGGGAAGAGTTAAAAAACACAAGCTGAAGACAGTGCAGTGAGGATCCAACAATATCCACAGGAGAGTCACAGGACAGAGCTAGGGGAGGACCCAGCAGGACAGAGTCACTGCCAGGAAGGCAAAGGCAGTTGGCCTTCTCTGGCCCAGACCAAGCAGATGGGGGATGCTGCTGGCAGCTACATCCCCCTAGACTGAGGGGCCTCAAGGAGCTTCAAAGCTCCCAGGCAGAGCTGGAGCAAGCTTGTTCGCTGGATTGGGCCAGTTCTAGTGCACACATGGATGTACCACACCACTGAACAGCTTTTGTGGAGCCTCTGGAGAGAGGACTGGGGAAATGGGAGCCCCATTGTGGCCTCAAGTGAGGTGGTGTGAGTGCCCTGTCCTGTGATGGCACAGTGTGTCCTTCTCCTAGGGACATGGTCATGGTGCTGGTGGCAGACACCCCAGATTGAGTCCAAACCCAGGAAACCCTCCCAGGTCAGATGTTCCAGGGCTGGGAGCTCTGTGCATGGACAGGAGAGGCTGAGCTTCACACTGATGGAGCCATGTGGTGCCCAACATCTCCCAGGACATTTTCCAGACCTGAGTGGGGGCTCAGTTCTGGGATCCACCAAGGCATGAGTGGATTGGGATGGGACGGGGTGGGATGTGTTGTGATGGGATGGGGCAGGACAGGACAACACAGTACGGCACGGCACAGCATGGCATGGCATGTGGGAAAGCAGTGACCTGCTTGGTACTTGGTGCAGAGAGAATGGGGTTGCAGTGTGAGGTAGCCACCATTCCCAGGTGCCCATGGGGCAGACCAGCCAGTGCCACAGTCCCCAGGGTAAGGAGGGCCATCTCCTGCTCAGCTCACCAGGTGCAGGGACAGCAGCTCCCAACTGGATGCACAGACACACATGCCCATCACCATCCCCTCTGGGCATCAATAAAACATCAGTCTCAGGAGAAGCAGCCACTGCCACCTAGATACTTCCAAATGCCTGTCAGGAAAGGGCTGTACAGGTACAACCCCCAGGCACCAGGTTCAGGAGGTGGCAGCAGCTGCTATGTCCCCCTTCCTGGGCTTTGGACCCTACACCATCAGCGCTGCAGGATGGGCCCACATTCTTCCACAACTGAGAGCCCCCAGGGGCGGCACAGCAGGCAGAGCTGCTCAAGCCTCCCAGCACCAACCTTCACAGGACTTAAAGGAGCAGAACAAACCATCGGTAGCCCGCAGGTGTGTGTCACCCATGGGACCACAGCCACCCTACTCTCAGTACCAGCCAGGTGATGCACCTCTCTCCCGAGTTCACCTCCCAGCTGCACCCAGCAGACAGGGCTGCACCAGGAGCTGAACAAGCCATTCCTTAAATGCATCTTGATGGTAGGGCAAGGACAGCGTGAGAGTACTTAAAATCTAGTGTCCCACAAGCATCTCACAGTTGCTGCTATCCGAAGGGGCCACAGATACATTAATCAATATCCTCACTGGGGAAAAAAAAGTTCCCTGCAGCACAGAGAAGTCTGTATCAGACCCATCTTGGCAGATAAAGAGGAATTGATCTCAGAGCTAAAAAGCAGCGGTTGCTTAGGTGTGTGGCTTGAATCGAGCCACCACCACCCCCCCCTCCCACCTCAGATGCTGAACATGCCTGCGGCATCGAGCGGGCCAGTTCCACAAAGCTGAAAACAATTATGAGCTGAATCAGCTGGAAGAGCCCATTTAATCTGAAAAAAATTTGAATCATAATTCCGAGCTGTGAAGAATACTTTACCAGCTCCCCGAAGAGACAATCCCTCAATCAGGAGAGTAGAGGCCTGTTAAGAAGAGCGGGCGGCGTTAGACAAAAGTGAAAGCAGCTGTGGAGAGTGAAAGCAGCAATGCACAGCAAAGGGAGAGCGGGAAGCCGGTCATTGCCAACCTTGCAAAGTGACAAAACAACCCTGGGAGACAATGGGAAGTGGCGTTGGGACACCTGCAGCATCCTGCGCTTCCCACAGCAGCGCTGGGGATGGGGGCGGGGGGTGGGGACAGGGGGGGTTTGGCTGGAGGGGAAGTGATGGAGGGTATGGAGCAGAGTGGTTGGAAGGAGGTGACCAGCAGGGACAAGGAGGGGATTGTCCCTCTCTGCTCTGCCCTCACAAGGACCCAGCTGGATCCTGTGTCCAGAGCTGGGGCCCAACACAAGGAAGATGTGGGGCTGTTGGAGAGGGGTCAGAGGAGCCACGGAGATGCTCAGAGGGCTGGAGCAGCTGCCCTACAAAGAGAGGCTGAGGGAGCTGGGCTGGTTCAGCCTGGAGAAGAGAAGGCTGTGGGGGGACCTCATAATCTGAAGGGAGATTATAAACAGGAGGGGATTCAACTTTTTAAAAGGATAGACAATGGCAGGACAAGGGGGATGGATTAAAACTGAAGTTAGGAAGGGTTAGATTGGATATTAGGGGGAAGTTTTTTACAGAGAGAGGAGTGAGGGGCTGGAACAGGCTGTCCAGAGAGGGGGTGGGTGCCCCATGTCTGGGGGTGTTCAAGGCCAGGTTGGATGGGGCCCTGGGCAACCTTGTGTAGCTCCAGGCCTGAGGTTGGTGTCCCTGCCTGTGGCAGGGGGGTTGGAGCTCTGTGACCCTTGGGGTCCCTCCCAACCCAGGCCATTCTATGATTCTATGAGGTGGGTGTGGAGCTCTGTATCGTGCGATGCTGTGGAGGTTTCGGGTGAGTGGAGGCAGGCTGGTGTCACGCTGGTGTTTGAAAAGGTCAGCCTGACATCTGTCCTAGGCAGTGACACAGAGCAGCTTGTCCAGGGCTTGACTCTGCAGGAGCCAGAGCAGGGTGGCATACCCACCACTCAGTGTGGGTTGGTGGTGTCAGCTTGACAAGATTATCTTGGGGGTGTGAGGCAGCTTTGATGGCCAAGGGAACAGTGCAGAACTGTTGGCCAAAGGGAAATCTCTAGCTAGAGAGCCATCATGCATCTGTCCTCCAGCCCTCAGTGCCCCCCAGCACCTGAGACACACACCTGGCTCCTTGCTCCCTGAAGAGGACACAAGGGCTTTTGGGGGACCTCCAGGATATTGCACAGCCCCAGGAGATGCTGAAATCCCTGAGCCAAAGGGCTGATCCTGTCATGGTTCGCAACCATAGAGCCTGGCCACACAGCAACAGCTACCACAAGCCCAGCCAGCTCGGCATGGAGACCCATGGATCAAAACCCAGTGCTGGGGCTGGAACAGTGAGAACAGCAATGGACTTGGGAATGTCTGGGAAGAGAGGTCAGATGATCAGATGGAGGGAAAGGCTGGATTCCCTTGCATTCTGGTGACTGCACTGGGCTGCAGCACGTCAGGCTCAGCCCCGTGCTCCATGGGGCTGGGGGGCAGAGAGCACCCTGTCACAGCCTGGCTGTCCCCAAGTTCAAAGCAGCTCCTAAGCTGCTCCACTAATGCCAATTTATCGCTGCCTGGAGCCACATCACATCCCACCCGCGCAGCATTGCTGATCCAGCTCCAGCTCATCCCCATCCCTGCCTGCAAGGAGGAGTGGGCCCCTGCCCACACCAGGGATGGGCTTCCCCTCCGGTGTCCTGCCTGCCCCGTCCTCCCCAGGCAGCTGGATTTCATCCCTGCAAGCTGTGTTAATAAATGCACGGAGGGGCTGCTGGAGTTGTGCACAGCCAGATTGTGTCTCAAGGTCTGCTCTCCCTTCGCAGGCGAGGGTCTGCACGCAGACCTTCCCGAGGAAGCTGCTGCGGCCTCATTAGCTGGACGGATGGAGTGGGGAGGGGAGGAGGAGGCCAGAGCAATCTCTGAATCAAAGCACTGAGACCTCCAAGAAACCTTATTTCATTCTGAGAGAGGCCAGGGCTGCGGGGCCGTGGCCTTGGGTGGGTATAAAGGATGCAGGCGCAGAACCAGCCAGGGCACCGAGGTTGCAAGCAAATAACAGCAGCTCCAGGAGCGCCTTTTGGGAGGACCTGCCCCACAGACCGCAGTGGTCTTGCTGCCAGTCGCCCCTTGTGTAAAGGTCAGAGAGCTGTGGGCTGAAAAATTGATGAGAGGCTCAGCAGAGGAGGCTCAGCAAAGGAGGCTCAGCAGAGGAGGCTCAGCAGAGGAGGCTCAGCAAAGGAGGCTCAGCAGAGGAGGCTCAGCAGAAGAGGCTCAGCAGAGGAGGCTCAGCAGAGGAGGCTCAGCAGAAGAGGCTTTGGCACGGGGAACACCCGCGTTCCCGCAGGCTGAGGAGCGCCGCCGTACTGCGCACACCCTGCCCGCCGCAGAGCACGCGCCGACGATGCGGTGAGGAGTGCATGAGTCGTGAGAGGCGCCGGCTAAAGCGTAGCCAGGGAGGCAGGCACCATGTGCAAACCCAGCCCTGCTCTCATCAAGGAGCCCGGCGGCTCGCTGGCACGTCGGCAGGCAGCGAGCAGCGTGGCAACGCGAGGATGGGAGCGCACATCCCAGCGCTCCAGTCCCTGGTGTGTTTTTTCTCTCTTCCCCTCATTTCTGTTCATAAAGGTCTGAGCTTAAGTAATGAGGTTTGGGTCTTTTTGTGGGTTTTTTTTCCTTCTTCTTCTTCTGCAGGAAGATACACAAGCGTGCCAATGTAAATTGCTCCATTTGGAGGGCTAATTGCACTAAAAGGCAGCCTGATCTGTGGTTTTTCTCTATTTTACATTAGCAGCTGAGCTGTCAGATCTGAAATGGAAACTCATTTTTAAGGCTTTGCATTTACAGTGGCTTCAACAATGAAAAATGTTCCCTGACAGTAATAGAAGGCAAACCTCATTAGAGAAACTTAAACCAAAGCGGCACAGTGCTAAAGCCCTCAGGCTGCTTCCAAGCATCTTAAGAGGGAACAAGAGCATTTTTCACATGACTCTCTCTGCCCGTGGAGTGCTCTGGCTCTTCTTGACTATTGCTGTGCCCGCAGGAGCAGTACATCTGACATGCACAGTGTTTCAACAGAGATGGCAAATGGCTTTGTCTCAGGGGCGCAGGCTGCCGAGGCGTTTCGGGAGCGGAGAGCCTGACTTGCTCTGAGCGACTGCTCTGCCCACTCCCAGGCTGGCATTTTTGGGGTGGTCAAGCTGCAGCTGCAACTCAGAGCAAGCACATGCAACACCCAGAAGTACAGCATACAGCTCCATTATTTACCCATCCCCATACCAGTGCTTTCAGGCGTGCTGGGAAAGGTGGTTGCTGATGCTGGGAAGGGTGGTCAGCCCTCCCCAGACCCAACTCTGCCCCAGAGGTGCTATCCCAAACACCAGCCAAGCCCAGGGCAGTGGCGGTCCTTGGGGGATGCACAGCCATTCACTGCTCACCCCCACACCAGGGGTTTCCAAGCCTCTGCCACCCACCCCAAGGACTTACCCCCAGCAGCAGATGCTAAAAGCCCACACATTACAAATTCAAGGTAAGAATGGCTGGGCAGGGCATCTCTGCCAGCTTTTCCAGGGCCTATTTTCATCCACGTTTACATCCAGCCAGTGATTTGCATGGTCATGAGCTATTTTTAACCTGGGATCTTGGCTCATTCAGCACAGAGCTCAGCCTGCTCTGGGGTCAGGGATCAGACTGTACTGTGCCACACTGGGGATGCACATGGTTTAAAGAGGAGGAGGCTCCTCATGGCTGCAAAGCTGCTGGGAGCAGCATGGATGCAGGCCTCCCAAACGGGCTCTGCAAGGCTGCAAACTCTGTCCCCAGCACCTTTGCACTGCTTCTGGTCTGTGTTCATCTCCCACCAGGATCCAGGAGCAGAGAGTTATCCGACAAGACTTTGGGTATGCAGGAGATGTGTTTGCAGCCCTGGGGACAGACCCTGCAGAGCTCCCACCTGGAGAAGATGCTGCCCTCTCCCTTTTCAGGGCACAAATCTATCCATGGAGCCTGGCAGCTAGAGAAAGGGGACAAATCTCTAAGCTAAGGGGACAGGAGAGGGCATGAATGTGTTTCCCCTGCCAGCATCCATCCCCAACAGCACCCTTCCCTGCCCAACCCTCCCCTCAGGCTTTCTTAGGACTTTTTTAGAGGCATCCCTTCAGCACCACAGCATCTTTAAACCCCATTCCTAAGGGATCCCCTGAGCTTTCCTACAACATCAGCAGTGGCTCAGCCCAAGGGTGTCCTCACCACGTCCCCTCCACCCTCTCCCCAGCCAGCCCCCAACCACTTCTGCCAGATGCAGCATGCTCTTCCTGAAATCCTCTCCCCTTTGCTGTTGGCTAAAGCTGTCGTTCTGGGGAAAATACAAGCAAAACCCATGCAACCATTTTCCAGTTAAGCAAGGCCAAAAGCAGGGGAACCCCTTGTCCCTGGGCTGGTGCTGCACTCCCGGAGCTGAGCACCCACAGCTGCTCCCCTGGGTGCTCTCACGTAGTGATGCTTTCAGCACAGAGCAGCAAGAGTGCTCAGAAATTTATTTTCCCCATAGCTGTTTTCCCTTGGAAAAAAAACCCTCCACATTTTAATTTGCTCTGCAAATTTTCTACAACAATTTCTCTCTGCGTTTTCTGGGGATTTTTACTGGAAACAATTTTGACCAGCCAAAATATTTCACTTATTTGGTTTCCAAAAATCTCCCTCTCTTTCAATTGCTTGATAAAAACCCTGACAAATGTAATCAGTCACAGTCATTCCCTGCAGAAATGTTTTCGTTTGACCAAAAAAAAAAAATAAAAAGGAAGAGAGAGAAACCAAGAAAAGAACAAATATTCACAGCAAAAGACACTTGGCTTCTGCATCACACTGATGCTCCATCCCAGACCAGAGTAGACTGTGCCTGGATATGGGCATCCCATTTGGGGCATCCCAGCCTCAGGGGTCTGGGCAAGGACCTGTGAATGCAGCACTTGGCAGCTCCTGGTGTCTCTGTCACAGAGGCAGTGAGTATGGGTGAGGGCATGGCTCCTGAGCAAGCGATGCTTTCAGGGAGCTGAGGCACCCCAACATCCCAGCGTGGCTGCTGCATGCTTGTCATACCGAGGGGAAGCTTGGATTTCTGTCAGGCCTTAAAATAAACTCGCTTGGCACCTTGGGGAGAAAGGAGGTGATTTCAGTGACAGCGCTGCCTAACCATCTCTCCCCATGCTGGCTGCTCGTGGCCTTTACAAGGCTGCTTCTGCTGGGGATTTCACACCAGAGGAAGTGTTTGCTGAGGGCATCTGCAATGCTTTTTACCTCTCCTGTCCCCAGATGCAGCTTGAGCTAAAGAGCACCCACAGAGCCACAGGCTGCAGCCAGGAGAGGTTGCCCAGACCGGAGGATGCTGCACCGCACCCTGTGCCCATCACCGTGGCCTCTCCTGATGTGCCCAGGGATGGGAGGAAGTCTCCTCCTTGCCCTCACAGGAAAGCCATGGGAGATGAGGGCTGAGGTTTGGCCCCCTCTCCCCTGCTCGTCCCGGCCACGGCAGGGTTAAGCGCACCCCGCACAGCATCGTGCTGTGCCACAGCAGCTGCGCCCCCAGCAGTCTGTTCTCTCCCCCACGCTGCCGGGGAGCGCAGGGAGACGTCTGCCTTTCCTCCCACTCCCTTATTACTCACCGGAGCCGATCTGGACTCCAGATGGGCCGGAACCGGTCTTCCTCCCAGGAGGTTCGGGGGAAGGTGGTGGGGTGCCAGGAGCCCAGTCCAGGCTTCCACAGGACCGGTGCACCCTGGGGACTCCCAGAGCTCCTCCCTGGGCTCCATCCTACATCACCAGGAGCTGGGGGTCCCCAAGATTCCTGGAGGGCAGCAGAAGAGGGTGGAGGAGGAGCGGTCCTGCTCAGGGAGAGTGGGATGCTGGGCTGTGCACCCTACCCTGCACCCACACACCTGGGCTCAGAGACAGAGTCCAGGAGCCAGGTGGAGCACAGACACCTCTTGCATTTCTGGATTTATTCAAACAGAGGAATTACCCAGGCAGACATCTTCTATGGGTGCCAAGCTCACTCTGCTCTTGGACAAAACACCCAGACCCTGCTTTTGGTGACAGGTGCTGTATCCTGGAGAGGTCTTCAGTTCCTCAGCATCTCAGGTCCCTTTCCTTTCCATCTTTCATGCTCATGTACCTGCTGCCATGACCATTCTCTGCTTCCTCATGTCCATTCCATCTTCAGCACCTCCTAACCCACCAGTGGCTGGCCAGGCTGGCAGGAGTCCTCAGTGTCTCTCTGAGCAGCCTTATGCCACCAAAGGGGCATCTCAGGCAGTTCAGCCCACATGAAGCAATCCATCACAGCCTCACAGAACCACAGACCGGAGGGGGTTGGCAGGGATCTCTGGAGATGACCCATCCAACCCCTTCCCAAAGGAGGATCACCTTGAGCAGGTCGCACAGGACAGTGTCCAGGTGGGTTTGGGATCCCATCAGTGTCCATGGATCTGTGGGTGCTGAGTTTGCCTAGATGTCCTCTAACCCTCAGCCAAGGGAAGGTCTTCCTTTTCCCAGACTTCCTGTCCTCTCTCCAGTGTCTGGGATTCCTGAGGGCCAGCCTTAGCAGTGAAAACCAAAGCAAAGGCAGCATTCAGTAAATCCACCTTCTCTGTATCTTCCTTCTCCAGGGCACCCAACTCATTCAGCAGCGGTCTCACATTTTCCCCAGTCTTTCTTTTGCTGCTGGTGTACTTGGCAAAGCCATTCTTGTTGTCCTTGACATCCCTTGCCAGATTTCATTCCAAGTGGTCCATAGCCTTTTCTGGTGCATCTCTGCCTTCTCTGACTTCACCTCTATATTGCCCGTCTGCCTCTGTGCCTGCTCGTGCATTGGAGAGGGTCTTGCTGGTGCAGGCTTGTGGCTGACAGCTTCAGAAAGAGCTTCTGGGCTCTGGGACCCAGGCAGGAAGGAGGTGAAGCTTCACCATAGCCTAGATAAAGCCAAACCCAAGAGCTGGGAGCTGTGAGGGACTTGCAGCTGCACCAGTCCCAGCATGTGCAATCCCAGGCTCTGCCCTGGGCTGGGAGGTGACTCCCTCAGCCCACAGCAATTCCTATGACACTAGAGGACAGGACATCATTCCTAATGACCTACCTCCCTAATCTCTGGCCTCTCCCCTGGGGATGCTGCCATCTCCCTGCTCCGGTTGCCATCTCTCCATGCATGAGCCAACATGCTGAGCAGTGCTGGGTTGCCCAGGGTTCTGGAGAGCTGAATTCCCAGGCAGGGAGAGGGGATGCCCCACCACCACAGCCCCTGGGGAGGGGGTGCCCATGGGGTGAGGTCAGCAGCATGCATGGCTGCGCTGCAGCGTGCATTGCGTGCCCAGGGACTGGCAGTGCCTCAGCTCCCTCCTCAGCTCCCCAGATGGTCTGTGGGTGGTAATCTCGGCAGGTTGGTGGTGGCAACTTGATGAATGGGCTGTAGAATTTGGTGAGATAATTAAAGAACCTGACTCTCACAATGCACCTGATAACAAATGAGGTGTCTCTTTTCCTTTTCTGTTTTGCACAGTGAATTGTATTTCTAAAGATTAATGGATTTACCATTTCTGTCTCAACAATGGTCCCATTCCCCACTCCTCCCCCTGGCCGTGAGGTGCTTCCCCCTGCCTCCATCCCCAAGGTGTCCCAGCCAACAACACAGCCCTGTTTTGCAGAGATGTGGGGAGGCTTTGGGCTCTGGCAACCCTTGGCCTCATCTCTGACTGGTCCCAGCCCCAGGCTGCAGTGGGGAGCTGCTGTGGAGAAACCAGAGGTCTTGCTGTCCATCCACAGGGCATCTGTCCCTCTGGGAGCCAAGACTGCAAGGTGTTGCATAGGCATGTTCCCTGTTCGGTGGCATCAGACCACCTGCTGGGATGCCAAGGTGTCTGTACACAGACACATCTGCCTCACACACAGTGCCCAAGCATAGCATAGTCCAGGGATGGAAGGATAGATGGTTTGGGGGAGGGCAGGGATGCTCTAATCCACACAGGAAGAACCTGGCTATCTCTGCTGTGCATGAGGGCTATTGGCAACCAAAACCTGCACCTAGCTGAGGTGTGAGCACTGGTCCAAGTTGCAAAAGCCCTTGCTCATCATTCTGAGGGCCGAGAGGCCAGTCTGACCCCAGTTCCAGCCTCTGCTAGGCAGCCACTCCAGCCTGTCTCTCCCTGGCTCAGACACAGGGCTCTTTGCCCAGGAGACAGCACCCTCCTCTGTCCCGGCGGCTCCTTTCCATCTGGGTCAGACCTTCCCTGCTGAAAAGTCCTGGCAAGGGAGACACTTGGCAAGCACAACTCTGGCCACAGAGCAAGGATGCTGAGATCCCTGGGGCAAACAGTTGTCTCCATCCCCCTCCATGCTCCTAGAGCTGGCAGGAGATGCTCCAGCACGACGGTGGTGGCACTGGCTCACCAAGGAGTGATCCTCCCTGAGCAGCTAGGGATTGAACGGAGCCATCGAAGCATCTCCAAAATGTGCTTATATATTATATAGACATTTAAATTAGGTACCTGTGCAAATCAGCAGGTCATTAATCACCCACTCGTTTAATTGGTTTTCCTGCCAAATTGGTTACAGATAAATAATTAAAGCTAAAAAGTGGGTTTGGATGCACTCCTCTGGAAAGTCAGGTCAGCAGCTGGAAAGGAAATCTTTGAACTTCTGGGCTGGAGCAGTCTGTCCCCAGCAGCAGGGACCAGGGAGGGCAGCAGGGCACACAACTGAGGGCCTGGGTGGTGCTATCCCTGCCTGTGTAGGCACCAGGCTCATCTTTGTCCCTCAGAAAGGCTGTTCCAGGGAGAAGGGGCCTGCCTAGGGATGCATCTCTGGAGCGAGGAGCTGCTGGGCTAGGCAAGCGGCCTGCTCCTGCTTGCTGTGAGTGTGGGTTTTTCAGTGCACTTGGCTGCTAATCATGCATAATAATCACATTTGCAGAACACAAATGTCACTTGGCTGAGTGCTTTAATTTACTGCTCCGTAAACACACCCTGGGGATGTCTGGGCCCATAAAACATTGACAAGGGCCCTCATTTCCTGGACATTGTCCCCCACAGACCCCTTTGTCAGATGGTGTATCCATGGGCTGCAGGAATGGGCACTGACACCATGCAGCCCTTGCTCACAGTGTGGTGGGGAAAGAGATAAGTCACCCTTCACCCCCTGCATGCCCACCCTGTGCAGCCCCAGGGCGGTTGCACTGGCCCAGTGTCTTGTCTAGGCAGGGGCAGGAGGTGCTTAGTGGGGCTGCACTGACTCCCCCAGCTTTCAGAATTGTGGTTCCTGCACTACATCTCTGCCCTCATCCCATCCCATGCCATCCCAACCAATGTCATGCCATGCCATGCCATCCTGTCCCATCCCATCCCATCCCATCCCATCCCATCCCATCCCATCCCATCCCATCCCATCCCGTCCCGTCCCGTCCCGTCCCGTCCCGTCCTTTCCCGTCCCGTCCCGTCCCGTCTTGTCCCATCCCGTCCCGTCCCGTCCCGTCCCGTCCCGTCCCGTCCCATCTCATCCCATCCCGTCCTGTCCCGTTCCGTCCCATCCCATCCCATCCCATCCCATCCCATCCCATCCCATCCCATCCCATCCCATCCCATCTCATTTCATCCCATCCCATCCCATCCCATCCCATCCCATCCCATCCCATCCCATCCCACAGGATCCAGCCACGACCTGCACTCTACACCTGTCCCCATGTATAGGACATGCACCACATGTATGGAGACACATCCCACATGTGGGACAGTGTTTGCAACCATCACTCAGGCGACATCAGCTCCCACTCCCCATCAGCCCCTCTGGCTCCCACAAGCCCAGGGGATGCAAGAACATGAGTCGATGCTGCCTTGATTCGATCCCAGGGGTCCAACCAACCCTTTCCAGCCAGCAGCAGCTCAGGGGTCCTTGGGGATCACTCAGGCTTCCCAAGGAGACTGAAAATCTCCCTCCCAGAGATTTTTCTCTCAGCAGAGGAGAGCTGGGCACAGGAGCAACCTGGGGCTGAGCAATCACTAGTTGATTCAGTGCAAATTAAATGGGAGGACAAACAGAGGCAGGTCAGTGGCAGAGGCTCTTATGTTCCAAGGACAAACTTTAATGAACTAAAAGGACTAAGGCTCAGCTAGCTGGATCTCTCCCCTCTCCTTTTTAAACACAGGCTCTGTATTTGCTATTTTCTGACAGTCCCCAAGCCTCCTAACAAGTGCTGGAGCCTGGAGTTCTTGGGGGTTTCCCTTCCAGCTCTGCCATGGCCCTGTCCAAGGCAAGGAGCCATGGTTCCCCTGGACTCCTTATTTACTCTGAGCCTTTGGTCAAGCATCATCATGCTCCAGGGTGCTGCAGCTCATCATAGACCTAAGCCCCTCTGCTTCTGCCTGGGAAGGGACAGAGGGGGTGGGCTCCACCAGCACTGCTTGACCCTGGGCACTTGCCATCCGGGGCTCAAAGCTGAGTGGTCCCCTTCCCCTTGCTCCATGTAGGACAATTTCAGCATCCTTCACTGCTTTCTGATTGTCTCAGCCACTTTCCCTTGTTGTTCCTGTTAAAGGCAGATCTCAATAAGTAGTTCACTAACTCAGCCATTTGAGAATCATCATTAATTTAATATCCTTCCTCATTTATTAATGGGCCTACTTTGTCTTGACTCTCCAGTATTTCCTTTTCCCCTTGATATATTTGTAAAAGCCCTTCCTATTCCCCTTAGCCGCATGGCTACCACTAATGTTTGCTTTTCCTGCTGTTTTTAACATTTCTCTTCAACCTTAAATGACTTGGGCTCCTCTGGCTTCTCTCTGCTTCCTTGCAGGGCTTTCCTCCTCCACACCAGAGCCATCCTGCTGTGGGACAGCCCCCAGGGAGGCAGCAGTCCCCGGCCCACAGCGCGTTTGTCCAGCAGCTCCTGGCTGGATCCTGAGATCCAGGATTTGTTCTTGCCCTGGAAGAGAGTCATGGTGGGATAGGGTACCTGCTCATTACAGAGCTTCCTGGAGAGACCATCCCAACTGGAATAGGGCGCCTTTGAGACACTGCCCAGACACCTGTTGCCTCTCCCTGTCCAGGCCCACACCGCACCCCATGCAGCTCAGCCAGACCCTGGGATGGGTGGCTGCCCACCACCTCTTCACACCTCCCCCATTTGACCACAGCTTTGGCTTTTGCAGCGTTCCAGGGGGTCCATGGTATGGTGCCTGCAGCCAGCACTCATCCTCACTGCCTGCATCACTGAGTCTGGGCCATGCAATGGCCAGAGAGGATGGCAGCCAGGTCCTGTCCCCATCACGCTGCTGCTTCCCTGCTCCTTATCTCAGCAGCTGCTGGAGCTGGGAACATCTAGGAGCCAACGCTGGGCATGATGAGCTCCAAGACTTGATCGTTCAAGCTCTGTGGGAGGAAAAGGTGTGGGAGCAAAGGGAGCAGGCAAAAAGTGACAGGCAGGGCTGGGGAGCGGGTGGGAGCCCAGAGCACATGCTAAGAGGAGGGTCGGCTCTGCAGTGCTGTTGCCAGGGTGATGGGAAGCAGAGGGTTGGGGATGTGTCTGTTTACATAAGAATTGTTGATTAATGAACATACAGGCGAGATAATGAACCAAGGGCCTGGAGGCGCCTGAGTTATCTTCCCATCCAAAGGCAGGCAGTTTAGCGCTCAGGCTGCTGAGACTTCCCAGTGCACATCACTCTGCACCCCAGCATGCATGTCCTGACAAAGCCAGGTCCAAGATAGCATGCAGTGGAGAGGAGACTCAGATCTGTGGGAGAAGAGAGCCCTCACGTGATGGACTTCCCCATCCCCTGTCCCTTCGAAGCCACACCAAGGGGTCCAGGCAGCAACAACAGCGCTGGGATGCTCCTGCTGGCAGCTGCTGAGAGAACAAATGTATCCCAAGCTCCCTCCCAGCAAACTCTGGAGAGCACAGGACTCCCCACCTGGCACCAGTGTTGATGGACATGTATGATATTTGGGTGCATCTACCAGGTGCCCTTGTATGGGTGCTGAGCAGCCAGGTGGGAAACCCAAGCAAGCCCTGCTACCCACCACCCTTCCAGGTCATCATCATCCCTGGGTCTGCCATGAGATGGTCTGTGTCCTACCTGCCACCCTTCCAGGTCACTCCCTCTGGGCATGCCCAGGGATGGTTTGATCCCATAGCCTGCCATGAGCAAGATGTGTTATCTTCTGCTCACTGGGACTGCTGAGTCAGTTGACCACACCAGAAAAGACCCATGCAGGATGGGACTGCAGATGTCAAGGATGTGGAAGAACCCCAGACCCCTCCCTGGGCTGGAGGGAAGGCAGGTGAAATGACTACAAAGATCCTCGTGCTCACAACAACCTCCTTCAAAGATGCCAGACTCCATGTAGAGAAAACTACAGATCCAGCAGCTTCAAAGGCCACAGAGAAGCTGAGAAATGTCCCTCGAAGTTGTATGCTGGTAGGATAGTACCACTGTTTTGCAGAGAGCCCTGGCCCAGCTATGTTGCTCTCCCTCCTCAGGATCCCTTCACTGGCCAAGGCAAGCAGTGGGCAGGGAGACTGTGGGCTGAGTTTCTCTGCCTGCTCTGTCTTCCCTGCCAGCATCCTCACCTCTGACTGCAGCTCCAGACAGGAACCTGGCTCCCATATCCATCACCTCAGCCCCATGGGGTTGCTGTGTCATGGGGGAAACTTGGGGCACCAACCCCTGGTACCTCAGCAGAGCTGAGTCTGCAGGAGTAGTGATAACCCAGCACCCAGGTTGGCATCACCAGTGCCTCCCGGGGTCCTCCCTGGATGCAGGTCCCAAGGCCACGTGGAAGCTCACAGGCAGAGCTCACCATGGGGCAAACCTGCCAGCACAAAGCTCATGGCCACAAACAGCTGCTATGGGTGGAGTGTGAGGACAGGTTTGGGACACACACATGTGGCACAGCAAGGGCACAAGTGGCAGGAACGTGAGGAGGGCAGCGCATCAGGGCATCAGGGGTGGCACATTACATGCACCACCAGTCCCAAAATTTCTGTGCCAAGTCTTGTTGCCAGCTGATATTTCAAAGCCCCCAGTGCTCCCTATTTCATCAGAAAGCCCCTGTCCTCTCACAGCTGAAATATCTCTTGAAACCTGAAAAAATACTGTGTGTTCCCAAGCAGGAAGCAGGGGCTGGAGCAGGGGCTAGGAGGAGAGGAGAGGAGAGGAGAGGAGAGGAGAGGAGAGGAGAGGAGAGGAGAGGAGAGGAGAGGAGAGGAGAGGAGAGGAGAGGAGAGGAGAGGAGAGGAGAGGAGAGGAGAGGAGAGGAGAGGAGAGGAGAGGAGAGGAGAGGAGAGGAGAGGAGAGGAGAGGAGAGGAGAGGAGAGGAGAGGAGAGGAGAGGAGAGGAGAGGAGAGGAGAGGAGAGGAGAGGGGACACTAGGGAGTGGAGAGGGGTTGGGAGCAGGGATGCTGTACTCGGAAAGTGGGATCGTGTGGTGGGAAGATCAGTCAGTGGACAGGATGTGCCTCTGAGGAAGAGGAAGGCTGGTGGCAGAGCCCCAGCAGTGCATCCAGGGGCAGAGCCGTGCGTGGGAGGTGCAGACCCAAATGCGTACCGGGAGCCTGTCACCCTGCTCCAGGCGCTGCGCTGGGGCGGTTTCCGTGGCACTCTCCAGCTGCTGCTCCGCCGGCTCCAAAGGCAGTGATTAAGAGCAGGCAGCCCCTCAATTACCGCAGGGCGGCTGCTGGGGGCACGCCAGCTCTGCGGGGATGCTCGGGGCACTGCCTCTCTGCACCTGCCTGCGCGCAGCATGCCAGGGGGGATGTGAGCTGCTGCTGGGATGCCTGCACTGCCCCAGGCAGGGCACAGATCAGTGTCACCATGTCTCCAGGCAGGGCAGGGATCTGTGTCCCCATGGCTCTAGGCAGGGCAGGGATCAGTGGCCCCATACCTTTAGGCAGGGTTCTGTGTCCCACATGTGCCCCAGCAGGGCAGGGATCAGTGGCCCCATAACCTTAGGTAGGGACCTGTGTCCCACATGTCCCCTGGCAGGGCAAGGATCAGTGTCCTCATGTCCCCATTTTCCCAGGCAGGGCAGGGATCAGTGTCCCCAGGGGCCCCCAGGCCCTGCAGAGACCTGTGGCAGGTCAGGGAGAAGTGCCCATCCCCTCAGGGACCCCTCCCTGCTCAATCCCCACAGCCACCCATGCCCTCACCTCACTGTCCAAGTGCCCCATCCCCATGGAGAGAACCCCCCATCAGTGACACCCAGTCAGGGTGTGGGTCCCCTCGGATGGAGCGTGCCAGGGCAGCCTCCTGTGCAACTGGAGCAGAGTAAATGCTGTAACTTTGAACACGTCCAGAAATAATGACTTTAAAAATGTATCATTCTGCAAACTAATGAAGGCGTGTGCCTGCATCCCTGGCAGCAGGGGAAGTGAGTTGTGAGTAACTCTCCCAGACCTGGATGCCTGCTTGATCTTTACAAAATGTTCCCAGCGAGCGCTCCTGAATATTTAACCCCGATGGCTCCTCGGGTGCTGGGGAGGCTGCGGGGGGCACAGAGGGGATCCTGGAGAAGGGAATGTGGAGCAGGGAGGTCCCATCTCCTCACCATCCTCCCCTGCACATCGTCAGCCTTGCCAGGCTGGCGGGATTGGTGCTGAGCTCCCTGACTCAGAGTCATACCTGGGATGGCACTCCATCCCCTCGGCCACCCACATCACCCGTGTGATGCCCCATGCCCCGGGGCATCCCGCCGCCTTGCCTGCTGCCCGGCTGGCTGTGCCCAGCCTCAACCCCTGCCTGCGGCACGGCTCAGCCACCCGCATCCACCCTGGAGGGCTCGTCCCCAGCCACGCACCGGCCCGTCGTGAGATTAATTCTCAAGAAGGGGGCTGTAATTACCTCCCATCTCCCCCTTCATAAATATGTAGAAATAAAAGCGGTGCACTCCGCTGAGCCCACCAACACTCGGCGATGACCTTTCCGAAACAATATGTGCTGCGAGGCACATTCACGCGCCAGGCAAGCGTTGCCATGGCAAAGCAGGAGCGCAGCAAACACACGGCAATTACAGGGGGGGAAAGCTCCCCGGCAGCACCACGCTGCTCACCGCCGAGCCGCCCGCCCGCCTGTATTGATGCAGCCTTTTGCGCAGTGTAAATGTCGCCGGGGTCTCACCTGCCTTGTGCCGCTCGCCGGGTACCCGTCACCTGTGGGGACTGTAAGAGGTGGGAGGGGGATGCTGAGCTGGGCGGTGGCCCCAGATGAGGAAGGATGGCATCCTCATCCTGCTTGACCCAGTCACCTGCAGTAGCTCTCCTGCGTCGCTCAGCTCCATCCCCACCCTGCCCAGCCTGCGGCTCCCAGGCAGCTATGGAGCTGATTCTGGTCCCCAGTTTCAGTTCAGCATAGTTGTCAATCTCAGTCCCTTATCATAGAATCATAGAATCAGAATGGTCTGGGTTGGAAGGGACCCCAAGGATCATAGAGTTCAAACCCCCCTGCCACAGGCAGGGCCACCAACCTCCAGGCCTAGATCTACACAAGGTGTCCCTTCTCCCTCTTTCTCTGCTGAGGACACTCAGATGCAGATATGGGAACCACCCATAGCCCCACTCCCACACATAAACCCCCAACACCTCCTTCTCAACCCCTCTCCCGTCCTTCACCTCCCCTGGGCAGCACCCCACTCTGCAGGGCATCTTGGGTGCCATCACAGAGGTCCCCTGAGCCCCCATCCCCTCCCTGCCACCTCCCCAGGTGCCAGAGGGGTTTTGCAGGCACCAGGACAGGCGTGGGGTCCCTGTGCACGCAGCGCGAGCAGGTGGCTGCCGGCACAGCGCAGCGCAGAATCAATCGCCCGCGCTCCCTCCCGGAGACGGATTTACACAGAGAACAAAAGGTCTAAAAATGTGCCAGCACTCCCAGCCTGATGGAGGAGATCTTCATGTGCAGCAGACGCTCGCCAGGCCTCCAGAGCCGGCTCGGAGGTGCACGCCGCAGCGTGCCACCCTCCTCCTGTGCCCTCCAGCTCCCCGCTGATGTGCAGCTGCACCAGCCTGGCTTCCTGCCCTGCACACCACGTCTGGCATCTCCCCTTGGATTCAATTCGGGGCCACCCCTCATGGGTGCTTCGGGTCCCAATAAGAAACAGGCGCATGCTGATGTTCCCCTGTCAGGGTGAGGGGCTGTCCCGTGCTGGCCAAGCTGATGCAGAGGGGGAGATTTCAAGGCTTCTCCCCCCACCTGCAATACTGCTGCAGGACCAGGATGCTCTGTAAAACCCCACCATCACACAGGCAATTTCCTTTGCTCACACAGTCCTGCTGCTGCGGTCCCAGGCAGGGGCTGTCGATCCCTCCCTGGGCCCACACCCTATGGAAAGGACACCACCGGGGCCATCACCACTTCATCCCTGGGAGATGCATCCAGAACCAGAGCTGGGAGCCGCTGCTGCCACGCACTGTGCTGTGCCACTGCTGGCTCCACACCCCCAGGGACACCAGCCGGCGTCTTGCCTCGGGCAGAACAGCTCCAGTGCGGCTCCACGTCCCCCACACGGGATCTTCTCAGATGCTTTCCAGCCGTCCCGTAACATCTCCATCCTCTGCCAATCAAGGTGCCTACGGGGCTCTCACCGAAACGTCACTGCTGTTCTTTTAACAGGGGCCAAAACTGAGCGTGCTGGGCCGGTGCTGCCTGTGCGTAGGCATGGCGGGGGGAGTGATGAGGAGACCCCTGCCACCTGCACTGGATTCTGGTGGGACCGAGGGTCTCACAGCATGTGTGGGCATCAGCATGGGGCTGGGTATACATGCCCCATGCCCTTGTGTGTTCATCCCTGGGGGTGGTGAGGGGGGGTGACACTGGCTGTGGCTGTGTATGCCACTGGGAGTGTGGCACTAGGCGAGTGCCGCCCTGTGTGTGTGCTGCAGGATTCCTGAGCGCTCCTATTAGCTATTTATTTAACCTTGTTTTGGAGGCGGGTGAATTCCCTTTGCAGTGATGCGAAGCTTTATTGCCGCCAACCCATAAATCAGGGAGTTTGGCTCCTCTGAGATGCCAGAGGACTGCAATTAGAAGCTCTCCCGCTCCGTGCCCGAACCTGCGCAGGATGCCCTCTCTGCAACCCAAGGGGGCATTATGGCCAGGGGGAGCTTTCTGCACTCCAGGGGAGGCTGGAAGAAGGTACTGGGAGAGCCTCCCCCCCAAAATCTAGAGGTGTGGGCTGGAGGGATGAGCCTGGGAGAGTCCCCCATTGCAGTGCACTGTGGGGGGAGCTGGTGAAGGCACAGCCACCCATGGTGCATCAGCACTGCCCCCAAGCATAGCCAGTGCATCCTGAAGGGATGGGGGTGTCTCCATTTGTGTATTCTGACCTGCAGTGAGAGCGGAGGAGATCTCCCCCACTCCATGAAGAGCATCACTGAGGCTCACCATGGTGGAGGCAGCTGGATCTCATATTTGTCAGCAGCACCACCCCCCCACAAGAAGGCAAGGCAGAGCCCCTGGCAGGCAAGGAAGCAGCCCCCCCTGTTTGGCACTTGCATCTGCTAAATCCATCTCCCAGGTGAGTCCAGTTTTTCTTCTCCTTGAAAAGGGCGACAGCGAAAGGCTGCTGTCAGGGAGCTGGAGGGAAGCTTGAGGACTTGCTGGCCAGATCTGAAGGTGCTAGAGCACAGCAAGGTGGTGGAGCACCCTGTCCTTGCTGTGTCAATGTGGGCTTGGTGGCTCTCCAAAGACCACAGGGCTTTGCAAAGGGAGAGGTGAGGCTCACATGGAGCGCATCTGGGCTTGGCACAACACCCTGAACCTCAAGGAGAGGGAAGGTGGAAGGACGTGTCTGTGAGGACGTGTCTGACAGGGAGGCTGCCCAACATGGTGCGGTGTGTGCAAGGCACTGCATCACAGCCAGAGTGCCCATCCCATATCAGACCCCATCCCCATGCTCAGGGGTGGGTGGCAGTGCTGGCAGCACACCTGGCAGCAAACCTCCTCTTGTGACACCTCAGGGACTGGGATGGCTGATGCCACACAGCACAGCCAACAGCAAATGGAGCATGGCTGGGGCAGGGAGCAGCACCTCGCTCGCCGCCTGGAGCTGCCCCTGCTCTGCCTTGGGAGGGAACGGGAGGTGGCTCCATTTCCAGCTCAGCAGCCCGCAGCGAGCTCCCATTTTCCACTTTGTTAGCCTGCTGCTGGAGCAGCAGCTGGGCTGACGGTGCGGGGCACGGCTTCCCCAGCCTGCCCGCACGCAGCTCTGCACTCTCCAGCTCGCTGCAGAGCCCGGGGCTGTTCACCACCACCATGGGCAGGAAGGGACCATGGCTTGGCGAGCCCCGAGATGCAGCAGGGATGCTCATCAGCAGATATGGGCGCATCCACCCAGGCATCTCCCCAGGGACGGAAGACACTGCTGGGCTGCCCCACAACATCCTTTTCATCCTGTGCCAGGAGGCAAGGAGCAAGGCGGGTGGGCTTGGTGGGAGGTCAGGTGGCTTGTCCTGGCCACGAGCCCTTCCCCATCGTAGGGATGGGCTGAGCTCAGTGTCCACAAAGCGCCAGGCAGAGAGGGGAGCGAGCTGCAGTGAGCTGGGGCTGGTGATCACGTCAGGCTTCAAAGGAGAACGTGGTGTAAATATTTCACCAGGCTCAGCATAGAGCAAAAAGGCAGCAGCAATTAGAGCTGGGTATGTCTGCGTGGAGCATTCGAGGGAGGGAGATCAAAGCTGCCCATCAGGAGCCCAGCCAGGAGCCCACCTGGGCAGTGTGCCCTCCCCAGGGACAGCTGCACTGACCTGGGCACAGCACTACATGCCCACAGCTGGGGACACTGAGGAGCTGCAGCCAGTGTCCTCAACTCCTCAGGGAGTTGCTGCCCAGCTGAGCACCCGCTGGTGGACATGTGGCTGCTACTGGAAGCTGTCCCCTTGCAGCACCCTGCTCCTCCCTGGGATGGCTGGGCTCAGGGATCACTTCCACCTTCCATCCTGCCCTGCTCTGAGTCCATGCAGCCGTCGTCACAGCCCAGAGGGCTGGCAGACCCCACAGGCACAGACAGAGTCCTTGCAGCCCTGCAAGTGGGGTGGCACAGGGTGCTGCAGAGCTGGCAGCTGCAGCACTGCCGCCTGTGCTGCTGTTCATGCCCCCAAATTAAAAGGAATAATTCATTTGCTTTGGGCTCAAAAAGGTGTTTGCTGGAAGCCCTGTGAAGCGTGCCCAGGTCCTGCTGCCACACTGCTTCCTGGCTTGGCTGGCAGCGACATGGGGGGTGTCACCATGGCCTTAGAACCCTGAGGAACTGTCCCCAGGTGGGTAGTGGGGCTCAGCGGGGGTGTGGGGCTGCTTCACAATGCCCCCGTCCCCAGGCCAGCTCCTGGACAGAAGGTGGGTGGCACAGGACGGGGGCTGGGAGCAGTGGCAGGATGACATGGGCTGTACGCACACAAGCCTCTGTGCTGGGGGCAGTTTCCAGGGGTTCCCTGCCTGAGTGTGGGGCTGTGTCAGCACTGGGACTGCAGAGGTGCAGGAGGACATCAGACTGCCCCCCAGGCAGTGGTGGGGCTGTGCTGAGGACCCTGCTTGCTGGGGCCTCCCTTGCTGCCAGGGTGCCTCTACAGCAGCCCCCTGACAGCTGACTGCAACCCCCGAGCTACCCCCCCTCTCGGGTTTCGGCTCCTTTGAAAGCTCTCCATTAAAACCTGCTCCTGCTCTAACGATGTCACAGAGAGGGTGGGAGCAGTGCTAGGCTCCCCACAGAGGCACCCAGCCCCTCCTGGGGTACCCACACTCCCCAGCAACCTTGCCACAGAGGGATGGGGGGGAATGTTTCTGTGCAACAGGGACATGAACAAGTAGCGGGGGTGGTAGCCACAGTGTGCTGCAATCCCAGAGCAAAGGGAACTGGGACCAGTGTCCTCCCAGGACAGTGGCTGCATGGGGAGGGGCTGCCAGCACCCGGCCCTGCAGCACAGGGATGGGGATGCTGCCTCCAGAGAATTAGTGAGCGGAGACCTGAAGCTGGAGGCAGGTTTCCCATCACCAGCCCAGCAGCACACGCTGTGCCGAGCGACGGGGTCCCACACCCTTCCCCCTCACCCCGAACAGGTTTCGCTCGCCGGCACAGCTGCTGCGTCCAGATGTTGCCGGTATTGAGGGAGGCAGGCTGCTCAGCCCACAGCTGCTCCCTGCTTCGCTTGCAATTGCTTTGGAAAGATTGTGTGTGCTCAGCTCTTTAGAGCTAATCTCCATCCTCCATCCCGCAGCCGGGGCTGGGGGGGGGGAAGCTGCCCACACCAGCCCGGCTGGTGGGCAAGCTGGGTAAAAGGGGAGGGGGTGCTGCCAGCAGCCCCCATGCGGGGCAGGGCTGGAGTGGCCGCGATGCCGTGGAGGAGGGGGCTGGGGGTGGGCTGGGTACCACCCCAGTGATTCCCTCCCGCTTGATTGGGGCCATTAATCCTGCGCTCTCCGCCAACCTGACAGAGCCTGTGAGTGTCAGCGTGTGAGCGATCCGCTCGCTCGGCACCATCCATCAGGCCCCTGGCAAACGCCGCGCGACACCCCCTCCCTGATTTATCTGAGGCCAATGGAGTCATGAAAAACAGCTGGTAAATCCTTCCCCATCAGCCGGCTGATTATTAATGCGGCCAAGTGTGGAGGCAGTGAGCGACTGGGAGAGACGGGCCCCGCCAGTGCCGCTGAAAGGCAGCATATGGCCCGTCCCGGCTGCCCCTGTGGCCAGGGCTCTGCCTCAGGATGCTGGGCAGAGGCAGGAGCAGAGCCCTGCCTGCCCCTCGTGCATGCAGGCAGCGATGCTGCGGCTGCAGGCGTGCCCCCTGCTCCTGGCTGCACCTGCAGCTCCTGGCTTGGGGGTGCAGGACATCCTCTGCCCTGGGATGCTGGGGCTGGGGGTAGAGGGTGTTCAGCAACCCCTCAGAAGAGGAATATATGTTGTTTTTGCTGGGCAAGATAGCCCAGGGACGGAGTGGCTGGCACAGAGGGGCATTAGGGCTTCTCCAGGGTTGGGGGCAGGCATGTGGTGTGGTAGTAGTGTGGGGGGTTGGGGTTACGCAAGGGAAGGAGGGAGAAGCTGGCATCAGTGCTGCAGGCAGCTGTGGAAGGAAGGTGTAGAGCCCCCAGCCCTGGATGCGGTGTGGGGGACATGCATGGCCACCACTCACGGGTGCAGGGTGCTCTGCCAGTCCCTGCAGCCCATCACATCCCCCTGCACCACCCTACAGAGTCAGCATCATCTGGGGACACCCAAACCTGGGGGGTACCATCTCCCTTAGAGAGAAGCACCCCCATGCACCACCACCTGCACCCCTTGAGGGGCTGTATCCCCCGGTCATCCCACCCTTCAGAAAGCATCTCCCAGGGCCAGACAAGCCACTTGACAGCTTTTTGAGCCCCCGCTGCCCTGCTGCACCCCACACACCAGTGCCCAGCGTGCTTCTCCTGCCCTGTGAGGCTGCTGTGCCCTCTGCATTGACGTAATTGCTTGGGGGGGGGGGGGGGGGGGGGGGGGCTGAGAGAGGGGGGAAATAAATAAATAAATAGCATGAGTGGGCTGGGAGGAAGCTAGAAGCAGCATTTTTGTGGTTGTGTGCCGAGCAGGTGCAGCTGACAATTAGCTATCTCTTCCCAGCCTCTTCATTTAGTTCCTCAAGGTTATTTTGAAAATTGAATATTCAATTAATGAAAGAGTGGCTTTGCAGGGCTCTCTGTGCTGCCTTCCCTGGGGCGGAGGCACCCTCAGGGACAGCTTGGGAGGGGAGAGAAGGAGGAAGAAGCGCATCCTCCTCCCCATCACGGCTTCCTCCCCTCAGCCCCCCTCCCCAGCCACGTTTTGAGCTCTCTCTGAGCCCCAGATTTGCAAGGAGACGGTGAAGCAGCAGAAGTCACTGTGGTGGAAAGTAGGTGACGTGGGAGTCACGTTGGAGCCTGGCGCAGAGGACGTCATGCTCCTGTCACTGGTGAGCCTCCTCTTCCAAACCCAACCTGCAAAAAGCCCCTCACCCTGGCTCCCTGCAGGCGTCACCCCAGCCCACCCATCCCCCCCAAAGCCATGGGGTGCATGGGAGGGAAGGGGAGCAGGTCCTCTCCTCCCTCCAGCCCAACCTTTCTGCCACCCTCTGTTGCCTGTTCTATTTTATTCTCCATCACTCAGAATACTGTGCAACAGTGAGTGGGGATTGCTTGGAAACCCTGGTGCTGCTCCACTGGTCCTTGTTCCCTGTGTCCTTGCTGGTACCCAGAGCAATGCTCTCCTCCACCCATAGCCACCCAGCAAACACCCTTCTGTCCAAAACACTCCTCAGGGTCACCCTTGCAACCCACTGATGGAGCAGAAGGTCCATTTGCTACAGCTCTCCTTCCAAGGACTGCTCCTCCTGTATCTGCTGCAGGGCAGGTTCTGCTCTTCTAACAAAGCCTCAAATGAGCCCCTGTGCCCCACTGGGGTCTGCGTTGCATGGCCAAGCACCATGGTGGGACAGAGACCCTCAGCTTTCAGCTCAAGAGTGGCTGGCCACCAGGCCATGGGTGATGGGCATCCCCTGGCTGGGAGGAGCTCCATGGGTTGCCCTCCCATGGCAGGATCTTGGAGTGATGGCCTCATCCCACATCATTCCCAGCTTGCTTTACCTTAAGTGAAGATCCCTGCACAGCTAGGAAGTCATCAGCACCGTGCTTGCATGGGTGGTGGACATTTTTGGTCATTGCCAGACTTGGAAAATCAGCCTCAAAGCCCAACTAGAGAGGGGAGAGATGGGTTCTCAGTGAGCCCAGCATGGGCCAGAGGGGAAATAGAGTCACAGAGAGGAGCTGCAGCCCAGAGGCAGCAAAAGGGCAGTGCTTCCCCCAGGGAATAGCTGAAGCAGATTGCCAAGGTGGCCAGCGCAGGTGGCAGCAGCATGGGGACACCTCTCCACAGTGATGGACGAGCCCTGGCTCAGCCCTCTGCTTCCTCAGCTCTTTGTGGAGAAGGGATGATAGGAGAGGGCTGAGAGATTTATACTGAGACATGGCTCGGTGTGCGCAGGCTGGGCCCCAGAACTGCTGTGTGGGGCCTTTGCAAGCAGGAAAGGTGCTTGCCAAGGGCAAGGAGCCCCCAGACCTGCAGCTGCTCTGCTGCAAGGTGCCCCCCAGCAAAATCCCCCAGGGCTGTGTGACCGCTGGGATGGCCCCATGCAGAGAGCTGTATCCTCTCTGTGAGCCCAACAGAGCCTGCAGCCCCTCCAGCATGGCACGTCCCAGCCAGGAGCGCTCATTTGGAAAGGGCAGATTCTTTTTGGGAAACCCTGGTGCCAGTCCTGACCCCTGCCTACTCCCTTTTCCCACCCCAAACCACACAGGGCCATGCAGGGAGTGGAATATTTTCAGTTGACAAAGGGTATATTGCCCAGATTAGGGATGACGTGTGCCATGGGGATGCTCTGAGCCGGGTCAACCACCCAGCTCAGGGTTCACCCCAGAGCTCCTCTCCTCTCTCTTTCTCATTCCCCCCCACACCCTCACCCCCCATTTTCTGTTCCCAAAGCCTCACTTACATCTTCCTTATTATCCTCCTCCCCGTGCTATCTGGGTCACCCTCCCCTGCCATTACCCCAGATAATTACGAGCTGAGTGGAGGCCACAGACAGCAATCTGGCAGGCAGCACCTGCCCGTGCACCAGGGAGAGAGGATATCTCCCTGCCTTCCTCACACCCTCCTCTTCCTCGGGTCCCTCAAGCCAACCCTGGTTCCTCTGCTCTTGTGGAAGCCAGGCAAGCTGGCAGGGCTGCAGGCAAGCAGGGGGAAGGCTGAATCACCAGGCAAAATTACGCTGAAGGATGCTGGGGTTTGCCATGCTCACCCCGCCCTGTGCAGTGAGGGGTGTTTGCTACAGGAGGAAAAGCCTCAGAAGATGCTTTGGGAAATGGTCCTCACCACAAAGCTCCTGGTTTTGGATGAGAAATAGCTGAGCTCCAAGGCAGGAGGGCTCTCAGCCTAGTGCTGCCTGCATCGGTCTCCCAGGGTCCTCCTCACAGGCACGAACAGATTCAAGCCTCACCCTGGAAAAAAATTAAATGGCACCATCTGGCACTGGGTGAGCTCTTCCCTCTCCCCTCAGTGGGGAGAGAGTAATCTGGGATGGGAAGCAGGGCATGCTGCAGGAACCGGTCACAAGCCTTGTGTACAGCAGAGGCCAGGCATCCCCTGCCCACAGCCTGGCTCTGCGCTGCTGGGTGAGGGGAAAGACCTTCCATCACGGCCAAGCCAGGGTCTGGGGTCACCAAGGGTCAGCATGGTCATGTCACACCCCAGAAGGTCCCAAGCAGCAGAGCTGGATGCGGATCCTTCCCACAGGAACAAGGAAAAGCTTTTTTTGTACATAATTATATCTCCAAAACTGGCCCAGACTCCTCCCAGAGCTGGTTTTAGCTCAGCTAAGCCCACGTGGAAATTCAAGCTGCCCCATCCTGCTCCCATCTCCTGCTCAGCTGAGGTCCTCCAAATCCTGGGCAAGGCAGGAGATGGGACACCTGGCATCCGGAGCAGGATGGGGCAGTGCACTGGGATTATGGTCACTCCTCTAAAGGGTTAGTAGAAATAAAGGGTTAGCAGAAATCAAGTTAGAATAGAGGATGAGAGGAAAAGCATTTCCCTGGCAAAGCTGTGAGGAAGAGGCACCTGCTCCCCACGATGGCATCAGGGTGGTTGCGGTTCCAGCCTCCGCAGGAATGCAAAACCATCAATTAGGAAATAACTGCCTGGCCTGTCCTTGTTAATCCCCTCCTCTCTGGGCTGTTATTTATTATTTATGGTGAAGGCGCCCCAGGATGCACTGTCGGAGGGACGCCTGACAGGCTCAATCTGTACCGTACAATTACATCCTCCTCGCCAGCTGGGAAAGCCCTTTCTCAGCTCCCACCACCAACCTCTTTTCTCCATCTCTTGCAGGACCAGAGCCAGGGGTTCCAAACCCACCCCCACCATCCCCATGGGTACAGGGAAGCCCCAGGGACACCCCCTTGACCCCACACTGAGGATGTCCCACCCCTGAGGTACTGGGTATGGGTAGCTCACCCATCCTCCTCCCTTTGATCCCCATCCCAGGCATGGTAAGCACGGCAGCATCCCAGTACAAGCCGTGGGATGAGGCTCCCAAACTCTTTCCCCCTCGCCTGCCCGCGGGTGGGTGCAGGAGGCAGTTAGCCTGGAGGGAGGGGAGGGGAGGGGAGGGGGGAGTGGGCCATGTGAGCCGCTGCAGAGGCATTAGCTGAGCCGGGATTAACATTCACCAGCGAAAAAATAACTCCATCCAAGCTGCATCTGTTCTGGGGGCCTCGTGTGCGGCACGAATCGAAGCGCAGGCTCCCCTGGGAGCCCCGGGGATGTGTGTGCTGCAGCCTCGTCAGCTCTTTGCAAGGGCTGCTAATGTCTTGGCTAACAAGCTCCCAGCTGAACATGTCCTACGCACACCTGAGGATGGAGCTGGATGCCTTCACCTCCTCCCTGCTCCTGTCCTCTGCCCTCCCATCCCCTCGGTAGTGCCATCACCTCCTCCAGCCACCCCCGCTGGGGGACCGGCGCTGGGGCAGGGGGTCTGCGTGGGCATCGTGTGGAGATGCACAGGTGTGACAGAGAGGTGTGATGGGGAGATGTGGCAGGGCTTGGAGGCTGGGGATGAGCATCCCGATGTGTGGCACCGGCACCCAGGGTGTGTGGTGACCTGTGCTGTGGTTGGGAGTGAGCAGGGTCTGGCCAGTCCCCGCACCATGCATGGGTGTCACGTCACGTGGGATGGGCTGGGTGCTCAGCACATACACATGTGCTGGTGGTTCTTGCCAACCCGTGCACCCAGTCATTGCATCTCTCTTGGGAGACACCCCAGGGAGCTGCTGATACCCCACAGCTGGGTGAATCCTTGGGTTACCAACCCCCCACCGTAGCCCCAGTCCCCAGAGGGGTGATGGGTGTCTGCTGGGTATGTGCATGGGTGTCTGGTGCACTGGTTACCTCTGAGAGCTTTCAGGTTCTTGCTCACCAGCCTCTTTGCAGCCCTGGGATTGGTGATGGGTGGACTGTGCCTCCAGGAAAAGGCAGTGCCCTGGGGCATGGAGCATCTGCGTGGGCAAAGGCTGCAGCTCCAGCTGCAGTGGGCACTGCAGGCCAGCACTGTAACAACAGCCTGAGGACAAGAGGGATAAAAATAGCCCCAGTACTGCCTCCCACTCTCCAGTCTGTGGGGAAGTGGTGCCTTGCCACCCCAGCCCAGGTGGTTATTTTTAGGATGTCACCTCCTTGTTTCTCTCATGGGTGGTTTTTATAAATAGCCAGTGCCTCTGAGCCAAGTGCCAAGGCAGGAGTTTGATGTGCCTGTGCTGGCAGGACCTCACCTGCCCAGCCCTGCCTGCTCGCTGCTGCTTGCCTGCCTCCTCCTCTGGGCATGGATGGTATGACACAGCCCAATTCCACCACCCAGTTTTCCCTGCCAGACCCCAGGGTCTTGGGCACATGTTCTCCCACTGCCTATGCTTATCTAGGTACTCCAGACACCATCCCTCTACCCTGGGCACCTCATCCTCCTGCTGTTCCCTCTCATCCTGACCGCTGCCTCAACACCTTCCCCATCCTCAGCTCCTGGTCACCCCAAACCCCAGCCCTGCACTCCACACAGGGTCCAGTCCTTGCTCACCTGCATCTCTGCCCCTTCCCTTGTGCTTGGAACATCCTCAGGGGCCCCTCACCTTTCTCCTCCTCTTGGCCTACAATTTATTTGAGCAGCCATACCCCCACAAAGCATCCCTTGCCTGGCAGCATCTCTCCGGCACGGTTTGCCCAGCGCTGGCTCTCCACGGCTGTGAGCGCTGCAGAGTGGCGGCCGCGGTGCCGTAATTAGCCAGGTACAGCAGGAACACACTTGCAGCCTGACAGCTCTTCTGGAGTCGAATGGGAGCCAATTAATCTAATTAAAGTGGCCGCTGGCTTGTTATCCCCACACAGTTCACAAGGCTACAAAAGCACCCTGTCCCCGATGAGTCCCCATCCATGAGCCACGGGTGGGTGCACAGGGAAGGGTGCAGGGACCCACAGCTCGCTTCCTCTGTGGGTCTGAGGTGCCCAGGACACCACAGAGCCCCAGGGCAAATAAGGGATGACTCTGCCCCTTGCACCCAGGGGTGCCAGCATATGGCTGGGGTGCCAGTGTCACCCGCAGGAGTGGGATGCAGGGAGGAGTGGGATGCAGGGGGATGCCCCCTGAGGATACCATGGCAGCAGGATTGACGTGCCACGGAGTAGTAGTGCCAGCCACGCCGGCAGCCCCGGCAGAGGCAGAGCTGGTGGCGCCTGGCGCTGTGCCACATCCCGGCGAGGAAGAGCTTTGTTTCCCGGTGCCAGAGCAGGTCCTGCCGGGCGCTGTGGCAGCATCCTGCAAGCTAATTACGAGGCAGGCCGAGGAGGAGGTCTGTCTGCACAGGTGTCTGTCAGCAGGGTGCTGGCACTCATGCCGCCTAATTAGACACCCTGCCAGCCTTTAATGAGAACAAATGAGAGGCCAGCCAGTGCGGGGCTGGGCCACGGCATCCGGACCCTGTCCCACGTGCTGGCTTTGGCCCCGTGCCCTCAGAGATCGGGTAACTGCTCTCTTCTGGGCATGGGGTGGGAGAGCAGAGCTTGCCCAGCCCCACAGTGCACCCCTGCAGCAGCCTGCACCTCCTGGCAGTCCCTGAACCATGCCTGTCACCTTTCCCCCTCGCCAAATCCCTTTGGGAGCTCGGTTTCGGTGCTCCACCACTGCAGGTGCCCCTAAAGCAAGGTGCTGCCTGCCTTACTACAAAGGGGGAAGCTTGATGTCTGGTCCATCTATCCCCATGCAGGCTGAGCCTCCAGTTATCCTCTTGTCAGACCAAGAGCTGCCAGTGTCCCAGGGAACATCCCACAACACACAGATTGTGACCTCCCCTGGCAGCACCCACCCAGCTGCACCTTGGGACACCAAAGCTCTCACTCGAGTGCTTTGAGGCTGCATGCAAGCAACACGATCTGCTTGGGATCCCCACACACTCTTCCACATCTCCCTGTAATCTGAAGGCAAGCAGACTGATGTCCTGGGTTGAGCAGCATGTGCCTGTGTCCTGAGCTTGGACATGGGCAGGGTCTCTTGTTGGAGCAGGGAGACAGATAGACAGAGTGGTCAGGACAAGTTGGGAGCACCAGACATGCTCCAAAAACCTCAGTGAGGCTTTAGGAGAGGCTGCAGGAGGAGATCTCAGGACAAATGTGCCTCTGGAGAGGAAAGTTTAACCCAGCAGCAGGACCACAGGCACGGCTGGAGGCTGCAACGGAGTCAAAAAAGCTTGGAAACAAGGTGCAGGACAGGATGATGGAGACTAGGATGGTGCTGCTGGGACAGCGCTGGAGCCAGCCCAGCCCTGGTTATAAATTCCCTCTGCAAGTAGATTTGCACACCAGCGGGCACCCGGGCATGGCAGCAGGCGCGTGCCCAGCCTGGGAAGCCGGGAAAGGAGCCCAGCCGGGCTGGGGGGGCGGCAGGCCCCCACACAGCACGCCGGCTCTGCAGCAGCCCTATAAATAAACACACCCACACGCCGCGGCGCGCACGCCGGGATGCTGCGGGGAGGCAAAGGCGTGCGGCTCCCGGCGGGCAGCGGGGAGCGACGGGATGAGACCGAGCACGGGGATGGCATTAGGTAGCGCCGCCTGCCAAAGGGGCGATGGGGGAGAAGGCAGCTCCTCGGGGAGCCCCCCACGCTGCCTGCTCGCGGGGCGTGGGCAGGGCTGGGGCAGCAATGGGGCCCCCAGGCAGGAGGGTGTCTGGAGTAATGCAGAGTCTGGAGGGGCAAAGGTACTGTCAGGGGACACGTTCACCTCTGCACCTCTCTGTACACGTGCATACAGGTACAGGCACTCACACACCAGCCACCATGTGAGTATGCACATGCATCACCATCCCTGCATGCGTGCTGACCCCCCTCACCCCTGCCTTCCCCCTGGCATGCACACACACCCCTTTGTCCCAGCCCACCTTCCCTTCCCACACATCCCATGCACACACATCCCCACCCATCCTCCTGCACACACCTTGACCCTCACACACCTCTGCCTGCATGCATGTCCCTTCTTCCTGTGCATATCCCCACCCTAATTCCACCCCACCTCCAATCCCCCCAGCACCTGGGGGATAGCAGCCCATTGCCACAGGGCTCTGCTTCCCCAGGGCTAGAGAAGGACAGACAGATCCATGCCACCACCACTCTCCCAGCCTGGCTTCTCCCAGCAGGCTGCTGTCACACCGCAGCTTAGAGAGGTTTAAGGGATAGGCTGGGATGTGCCGGGTCGGGGGCCATGGCCAGCCCCACCGCACCAGGCAGGGGGTGGTGGGATTTGCTGGAGTGCTGGGCAATTTCCCTGCTGCTCTGCTCTGTCCTCTCATTTTCGCGGCGGGGTCTGAGTGGTTGATAGGCAGGCTGGTGTTGCTGGCGCAGTCCCCCTGCACTCCGCTGCCGATGCTTTGCCTGCCTCCCAGCCCACCCAGTGCCTGCCGGCTCATCCACAGGAGGAGGTAGCTGCAGAGTAAGGGGCTTCGCTGTGAATTTGCAAGTCTTTGGGGAGGGCAGGGGCCACACAGCATCACCAGCAGTCCCAGCTCCATCCAGACACAGCCCAGGGCTGTGGCCGTGGCTCTGGTCTCTGTGTAAAGAGGAGGAGGCAGTTGCCAGAGGAGGATGGAGGTAGCTGGGGACTGGGATGCTGCAGGTCCCCTCCAGACAGCCACGGACCAGATACCGGGGAGCCAGCGGGGCAGAGGTGTGGGGCAGATGGGGGTCCTGCAGCTTCAGCACCCCTTCAGCCCCTTTTTGGAGGGGCCCGGCCCTGGCCTGCAGGGATGATGGAGCGGATGATGCTCTTGGTCTGAGGCGAAAGGCAGAGAGAGTTGCCATGGAGACGGGCTATGTCATCTTAAGGAGGCACGGAGGCATTCGCACCCAGCCCTCTCCAATGAACCCCAGCGGCAGGAGGCAAGGGGAGTGGGGTGGGAGTAACCACCATCCCTTTAATTCCCAGGAGGGTCGTCTGGTCCCCAGCAGTGCCACCCCATGGGGGAGCCAGCAGCGATGCCGCAGGCAGGACTGCCTGCTCAGGGCGTGCCTAGGGGCCAGCATCCCTCAGGGGCAGCTGGAAGCAACTGGTGGCACTGGAGCAGCATTACTGCAGGAGACAGGGACATGCCTGCAAGGAGCAGAGGTCAATATGTGTGTGTGTGTGTGTGTGTGTGTGTGTGAGTGTGTGTGTGTGTGTGTGAATTTTCCTGAGATGGCCCCGTGTGCTGGGGAGGGGCTGTGAATGCCGGCCAAGCGGGTGAGGTTCAGGGTGAAGGCAGCAATATCCCAGCTTTCAGGATAATTTAAGACTTAATTAAAATTAAGCTTTACATATTAGCAGCTTCCCACACACCCCCCTCCCAGCTCCCCTTCCCCGTCACCAGCAGGAGTGGGGATGCTGCTGCTCGGCCTGGGCGCCTGCGGGCAGCTCTGGTGCCTCTGCTGCAGTCCCCTCCGCATTGCCATGGCCTCACCGCCTGCTCGCAGGGACCCAGAAACCAGCCAGGAAGGGGGGTTAGATGCAGCAGTACCTCCAAAGGGAAAAAACAGTCCCAGAGGCGGAGGCAAATAAAGGGATGCAAAGGTGTGTGTCTCCCCACTCCCCACTGTCCCTGCCTGGGAAAGTGTCTGGGCATACTCTAGCCCTGTGGGGCAGCCCTGGGGCTGAGGGCTCACTCCTTGCTGGGTGTGTGCTGTGAGCCCCCTTTGGCCAGATGTCCCCATGCCCTTCACAGGGTCCCACACAGCACCAGCACCGCGAGGCTGAGCAGCTCCAACATGCTGCTGCCAGATCTCCCCGGGGCTGTCACAGCTCAGCGTTGTCTCCGTAGGGATGGGACTGGAACTGGAAGCAAACCAGCGTAGCTGCACCGGTAAGTCGCTGCCCGGGGAGGATGGCGGGTGCAGCAATGCACCCAGGGCAGGGGTTGGCAGCAGTGAGGGGGGGGGAGGCAGCAGTGCACAGGGGACAGCCGAGCCTGCAAGCTGCAGGCAGAAAGGATGCCTTGACAGGAGGAAGGAGGGCGGCTGGTGTTGGCACAGCTCAGCAGGAGGTGTTGAAACCGTCCTGGGTGTCAGCATCAGGGAGGCAGGGCACAGGGACTCACTCCACTGGCAGATGTTTGCCCAGAGCAAGGGGACACAGACCCGGGGCGAGGGGCTGTGCGTTGTGTGTGGTGTGAGGTGTGTACATGGGGTGTGCACGGTCTGTCCATGCAGCCAGGGTGTGTGTGCTGAGCAGGTACATGGGGGACGTGGGTGTGCTGAGCACGAGACACACACACGGTCAGGGATGGGGTGTGTGGCACACAGCCGTGCTGTGCGTGCAGCATGAGAGGCGTGTGTGCAGCCTGGCGTGTGTGACACACTCACAGTGCAGAGCACCCACGGGGCGCTGTGAGCCCGTGAGGCGTGCAGCGTGTGCCTGCCGTGGGAGGTGTGAGCGGCACGGGGTGGTAACACCATGCCAGAGCAGCACGGTGTGCAGCCTCATGCGATGGCCAGGGATGGCACGGAGCAGGATTCATCCTGGATGGGCCTGAATGGGCTCCAGCTGCCATACACACACCCCCCAAAACCTTAGGGAGCGCTTCCCCCCAGTGCTGCTTGGCAGCGGCATCACCCTCACCCGTCTGCTGGAGCCTGGCCGGGCGGGAGCGTCTCCTCCTGCCATGCCTGCCAATACTCCCACTCCCGAGACTCCACGGCAGGAGAAAAGGGAACAGAAATTCACGTTTTCACATTTAGCTTCCTTTGTACTCAGCTAATTAGCGCCTGAGTCTGGTGATGTCATTAAAGCAGCACTAAGTCTTTATTGGGGTAATTTAATTTTCCCTTTCATATCAGGATGATTTCCTTTGTTGGGGTAGGTGCTGGGGAGGGGGAAGGGCCCGTGCAGACAATTGCTATTGTCAGGATAAATAATTCCCTGGTGGATTGACAAGGGGGGAGGTGGGCTGGGGGGCTGGGAGCTGTCACTCTCCCGGGTAGCAGCAGGAGCTGGCCAGCCCCCATGAGCTGGGTGCCTTGGGGTGCCTCTCCCTGTGCCAGGTGGACTCCCCAAGCAGCAAGACACCTTCCCTTTCCAACAGCCTTGACATTCAGGAGGTGGGTGGGTGAAGGTAGGGGTCTTATGTATAGCTGTCCCATTTCTCCCACCCCATCACCATCCCTGGTGTCAGCGAGAAAAAGGCTACAACAGGGTAAGATAAGCATTTCTGAGGCACTGGAGATCTCTTGTGTAGTGACCCACTGGAGAAAGACGGGGCTGGGCAGGCAGCTGGGATGGGCAGGGGAGCAAGGAGGTGCTGGCACGGACCAGGAGGAGTCCTCATAGGGTTTTCCTACTTTGGGGGAGCCCAAGTGGCACCCCTGCACTGGGGGTGGTTGGAACTGGGCTCAGTCTCACCAGCCTGTCTTTGGGCTCTGCATGGAACACGGTGATGCTTGAGTACTTACTGCCACAGCAAACCAGGCGCAGGGAGGGGGCAGCTAGCACAAGGCAGCATGTAAGACACAGTGCTTGGGGAATCAGAGGAGGCTGCTCAGCATTGCACCTCCCCAGGTGCCCTGTGAAACAAATCTCCAGTTCCTTTCCCATCCTCCTCTCAGCACCTCACCTCACAGAAGGGTCCCAAACACAGGGTGTGAGGTGAAGGAGATGTCCAATGAGGTTGGAGTTCCCAAGGACTGGCTTCCTTGGTCCATGCAGACCACTGCTGGCAGCAGGTCCTCATCCCACTTATATCGTATTCTCCATCCCCCAGCCCCTCTGAACATGACAGAAAAAGGTGGCATGTCCCCAGCAAGCAGCTAGAAGACAAGACCTATTAACATATGCCACCACTCAAGTCCTGGTACCCCGGGAAATTTGGCACAACCCATGGTAGACCCCAAATAGGCAATGCATGGGACAGGTTGATGTGGGTTCATGTCCCTCCCGGGCAGAGCTGGTGGCAGTGGTGTCCTGGTCCAGCAGAGCACTGGGACCAGGGGTGGGACAGGGGGCTGGTGTGACCCCAAACCCCTAACTATGAGATTTAACTCTCCAGACACTTCTGGAGGAGAGGGTAAGGCCTGAAAAGGGGGAGGGATGTGCCCTGGAGGAGAGGGTAACTATGGGGAGCTGTTTTCCACACACACCACCCCCCCGATCTATGTCTAAAAGAAACAGGTCCTTACAACCCTTCTTCAGCCTGCTCTGCAAGTGCCACCTTCCCTGAAGCCCCCTGAGCCAGATCTGCCGAGGGGGAGATGGGCTGCAGAGGGGAACGTCACACCCGAAACGCAAACACCGGCTTGTTGGTAATTAGCAAACATTTCAAGAGGGATGATGAGAAGCCAGTGACAGGCGGGCGGGTTGCTATTAAAAGCTGCCACGTGTGATCCTTCTCCCAGCCCGCCGGCCCCTCCTTACCTGGCGCAGGGGAAATCAGATGCAAACCTGACATTAATGCAGCACTCAGGGTGAGCTTTAATTGCAGCCGTGGCAGGAGCGGTGCAGCCAGGGGACAGCAGCAGGGACAGGGCTGCAGGGTGACGGGCGCCCTCGCCTCCTGCCGCCGGGAAGGGAGCTGCCTGGGTGCCTTTGGGTGCTCTCCTCCCCATTGCCCTCCTCCCCGACCTTCTTGCAGAGGGTGTGAGTCACGAGGCGCGCTGAAGTGAGCACTCGGCACCCCGCGTGTCTCCACACGCAGAGGCACTTGCTTAAATGTTAAGGGCTTGTTTGCATCCAGGGGAAGGGAAGCGGGAGCTGAGCCCCGGTTTGCCGATTGCTCCTCCGTGCCTTCCGGAGCCAAGGGGCCTGGGAAGTGCTCAGCCACGAAGGGAAGCACCCTGGAGCGATTCCTCCCTTGCTCTCAGCACCCAAAATGCCTCTTCTCAGTCTCACGTGGCGTTCTATCTTCATTCTTTTTCTGGCTTAAAGACTTTCCAAAGTATGCCCCATCCCTGGAAGTGTTCAAGGCCAGGTTGGATGGGGCCCTGGGCAACCTTGTGTAGCTCCAGGCCTGGAGGTTGGTGGCCTTGCCTGTGGCCTGGGTTGGAGCTCTATGATCCTTGGAGTCCCTTCCAACCCATGCCATTCTATGATTCCATGATCCCAAGCACTACAGAGAGAGCATCAGAGGCATTCAGAAGGTCCGTGTGTGGCCAGGGGGGCGCCTGCACAGTGGTCTCAGGGTAATGTGAAGCAGAGGAGTGGGTCCTTATCTTGGACCCGCAGACCAAGACCAGGAGCATCCAGGGTGTGCAGCACTGGGGCAGGACGAGCTCAGGGCAGCAGCATCTAGGCAGAGTTGCAGTGGCCTTGGGCTGGTAAGGTGGAGATTGTCACAGAGCAGGGGCTGAGGGTGGATCTGCTCAGCAATACATCTTGCGAGTGACAGGAGCCAGGAGAGTAACCTAGTTCTGGCTTTATGAGATCGGCTCCCCCGATCCCCACTCCGGGAGATGAAAGTGAGTAATTACTGTCTGACTGGCAGAACAGCCATGGAGAAGATCAGCCAAGCCCTCCAGCAGGCAGGACCATGGCTGTGCAGGCTGGAGAGCAACTCCTGCCCCAGCTCAAGCTGCAAGGCACCATGCCCGTGTCCCTTGCCATCATCTCAAGTGAGGGCTCCCCTTGCTTCACAGCTCCAGCTTCACTCATCACCGTCACACCTCACTCCCAACAGGTCTACTCAGACAGAAACCAGCCTGGAGCAGGAGTGAGGATGAGCAGTGCCCTCACCTGCGTCTTGGAGGGGTCTTCTTCAAAGTGATTTGCTGAGTGACAGCAAGGTTTTCCTCCTAATGAGGGCTGGTGATGCTGAGTGGGGTTTTGCTTGGTCTCCTGCTGCCCTGAGCTTGTTGAAGAAGGTGGGTGTCTCTCAGATGAACTCAAGACCTTCTGGGAGGGACATGGGCTCTTCCTTAGAGCATCCTTGGGGAGTTTCTAGATGTGGTTCGGCTAGAATCTAACACTGGGTTCAAGAGGTCCTGTCCACCCCATCCCCTCTGTCCTGGCTCTGCTGCCATGCTCCTTGGTCAGCTGAGACCCCCTCCCCAACATGATGCAGCTGAGCCCTCAATTCCCACTGCTCCTTGCAGGGATAATGTTGCAGAAAGGCATAGAAATGCCCAAAGACATCAGTGGCACCTCTTGACTGTCACTGCTGCAGAGGGGGCCAGCCCTCAAAGGCACATGTAGCTGTACCAATCCCACTGGCAGCAGGTAACCCCCAGAGCAAGGGTGCTTCAGGATGGCTGGGGATCTCGCAAAGGGTTATTCCCCAAACCAGTCAGTTGCTGTCACTGTAGAGAGGTCTGCAGGGGCACCCCTAGGTCCCGGCGTGGAGCTGGGGACCCAGGCCTGGCAGTATCAGCTCTCCTTGCTGTCAGCCTCAGCTAGCTGGATCCTCCCTGGGCCTTCTGGGTGGTCTTCCAAGGTTGACAGGATCCCCCAGTTGTCCCCGATAGATGGTGACACCCTCTCCCTTTGCACCCAGCTCCTGGCTGCTTGATAAATCTTTGGATGCCCTTGCATCCTCCATGTCCTGATGTTATCCAGCTGTCCACGTGGCATTCACCACCACCCTGAGCTTCAAGAGCTTGTTTGGTTCCTTACCTGGTACATGGGGAGGGGGGTCCCGTGTCACAAGTTTGGCAGGGCTGCCTTGTCCCTGCTTGGGGTGACTCTGGGGGCTGTGTCCCTGCCTGCCCTGGCTGCTGCTGCAGCACTGCGTGGGTCTGCGCCCTCCTCATCACACCTGCTTAGGGTGATTTGTGTCTTGCAAACACTCCAGGCTTTGTTTAAGTGCTCTTCTTTGGACAATGAAAGAACAGGCAGCTGCCACATTTCACTGCTCCCTAATGTATTGCCTGGCTTCCCTCAAGGCTAAAAAATCCCTCTGCCCAGGCAGCATTTCTGAGCTCTCCTCCTACCTGGGGTCACCACTCCTACCACACACGTTCACGAGCTGCACTGGTGCTCCCAGATTTATTTCTGCAGGAAGAAAACATCACTCTTGTTTTCCCATTGATACCCTCCATGCTCAGCCCACTGGATTTTAGTCCTGGGGCATGTGCAGGGGCTGCCTTGGGGTCCTCCCCAGCTCCTAGACCATCCCTGGCCACCTCATCACCATGAACCCACCAAGAGCTGTTGCTGGTGCTTGAGGACCACCATAGATCTGCCTCAGCATGGGACAGTGCCATGTGAAGTGGACCACCAATTCTGGAGCATCCATGAGGGTTGTCCCAGCCCAGGAGATGCTGGGGTGTGCGACACCAGTGGCATGGGGGTGAATGGGGAGAGGCTGAGATGGCCACGATGCCACCAGAAGAGGCAGAGGGAACCGGGTTGGGGGAGGATACAGAGGGATCCTGCCATGGCTAAAGGGATGAGAAAGATGAGGAGGGGTCCCCAGCCTAGCGCTGGTGCGATGGAGCAGGCTGGTGGGGCTCTCCCCCACCACATCTCGCTGCAGAGGGGCCCTCGAGTGCATGCAAGCAAGGAAAGGCGGGGAAGGGGGGTGGGGGGGGAGAGATCTTTTCATCTAAAAGGTTACATTTGTCCTACTTCCTCCCATCTCCAGCAATTAACTTGAAGGGAGACATCACTGCTAATTGAGCAGTGAAGATCAGGAGCAACAATTACGCCTTTTGACAAGAGACAGCACAAGAGGGACTGCTCCGAGGCTGAGAATGGTAGGGAACGGTTTCTATGGCAATATAACTTTCCTCTCTTCCTCTCCAGCCATAGAAATGATAAAAATGTAGATTTCTCCCTGATTAATGATTTAATGAAAATAAAGAAAATTCTTTTTTTTTTTTTTTTAAGAAAAAAAAAAGGGAAAGGAAAAAGGGAGGATGGGGTGTAGAGGGGAGGAGGGGGGGAGAAAAGAATCGATAGGATGCAATGTTTAGCATGAGTCTGAGGCTGTGGGGAGAATCGATGTCCTTCTCCAGGCTGGACGTGGTGAAATCTATTACAGCAACGTGCTGGGGACTCAAAGCGGCCCTGCCATTTGGTAATTAGGCAGCGGGCTCACACGGGGGAAACGTGAGGGCTATATTCAGATCTCTGATCAAAGGAGCTGCCCATCAAAGAGCTCCTCGCACTGGCTTCTCCAGCAAACCTTCCCCGTCTCTCCTGCCTTCCCCTGGATTTCCACACTCCTCCTCAGAATCATTATTCTTCATTTTAATTATTCAACCTGCTCCCTCGGTGAGGGGGACGGGGAGGGCTGTTGGGGTGGGGGATTGGGATGCCATGGTAGCTGCTGGTGTGGTGAAGGTGTGACCGGCCTCTGAGGTGGTCCTGAGCTAGTGATGGGGGATGCTGGCAGAGACGCTGGCAGGTGCCTCACGTGCCGTGACATGATGCACCTCCTGTCCTGCTGCAGCCATAGGGAAAATGGTGAGGAGGAAGAGGAGGATGAGGAAGGTCAAGCCTCTCACTACAATTTTGGAGGAAAGGCCTGGGCATGCAGCAGCTCAGGGCTGTGCATAGCCCATCACTGAAGGCATCGCAGGGGCCACATCTGTCTGCATCTGGCAGCAGCAGCTGCTGGCTGCCAGGCTGGGTGAGCCGGCAGCAGAGCCTGGAGGGGCTAGCAAAGCCCTTCGGAAGCCCTCTGCTCCCCCTCACCCCTCCCACGTCAGCACGAGCATCCTCTGTTTTCCAACACATCCTGCAGCCCCTCTCCTCCTGCCTTGAACAAGCAAGTTTTGGATGGGTCTTTTTATTCTTTTTTCCTTCAGGGGGATGCTGCTTTAGGGTGCAGGGAGGTGGCTGGGGGGGACCTGCCCACACAGGGGAAGCGCTGCAGCAGGTTCAGATCAGCTGCATGCCCCTTCATCCAAACAAAGCACAACCACCTTTGGAAAGCAGAACCACCTCTGCAGAAGACCCCTGCACAGAGAGGGGCTAGCCGGGGGCTGCAGCCCCTCACCTCCTGCAGCCTCTCCTCCAACCCAGCCCAGAGCACAGCCTGCCTTTTGCCACAGGGACCATCCTGGGTACCTCCATCCCCAGCCCATCAGCCCCCATGGGGACACCCCATCCCCACGGCACAGTTTGCCACAGCCCTGCTGCTGCCCACCCAGCCTGCTCCTGCCCCAGGATGTGTGTCTCCAGCCCAGGCTCTCTGTAGGGGCAGAGCACGGGGTGCAGGGAGAGACTTTCCCACCTCCTCAGTTCCTATTTTATTGCCAAACTGAAGCATAAAACACACATAAACAAATCTAACGGCGAGAAATGGGTTGCTATCAAATCAACAAATTAATCTAATTATAGGGCTGATTAAATCGTATCAGATAAACCAGCGACTCCTTCCCAGCACTCAGCAGACACGCAGGGAGGCAGGCAGCTCTGCCTCTGGGTCCATCTGAGCCATGGCACAAGCAGAGTCTGGGCACCCAGGGCTGGCAGCACCGTGGCAGCACCCTGGCATCCCTGGCACGGCGGGGAGCACCCAGCCCCTCTCCCCGGTGCCACGCAGGACGGCGCAGCCAGCTGCGGTGCAGATCTGAATGGCAAATGTGGATGCAAAGTACATGATTCCCGGGGATTAAAGATGCAGCTCCAGCCTGAGAAACGTGTGCAGGAGCCGTCTTTGGAGCGGGATTGCTTAAACCTAAGCCTGCTTTAGGTATTTGAGGAACAATTTTATCGCTGCTGTTTGCGGAGCTTTGCTGGGTCTGCTTCCACCCCGCCGTGTGCCTGCACATGCCAGCACCCATGTGCACGTGGGAAGGCACTTGTGCACCGCTGCCTGGGGGTAGCACCCTCCCTGCCAGCCAGCAGCTGCAGAGAAAGCTCCTGTGTGGAAGGCAGAATGACACCCGCCATGCAGGACTGCAGGCGAAGGGGCTGGGGGCTGGGTCTGGTTTCTGGAGGGTAGCTGGGGTTCACTGCTGGTAGCATCCTTTGCTCCCAGCCATGGGTTAACTCAGTCTCAATTCTCCTTCTCCTCTTTGCGAGTCGCTCTGTTCCAGTAACGAAGGTGCCAGGCAATGATATTTTGCCTCCTAATGGAAGATCATACCACAGCGCCGTCAAGCTCAGCAGAGAGGAGCTTGGTTACCCATCTCAGGGTCCCAGCAGATCCCACTTTGGGTGCTCCCCTGGCACCCTTCTCCTTCACACCATGGTACAGGCTAAGCCAGTCAGCATCGGGGAGCCAAAGAAATACAGGGCAGAGCATCACCTGTCAGGCCAAGGCAGGGCAGTATGGCCCAGACCCAGCACATCTCAGCAAGCAATACGTGTGCAGCATCTGTGGAGCTGGCAGAAAGCATCCCCACCACAAGCCAGCCTGGGGGATAGGGTTATGCAGCAGGCATTTAGGAAGAATGAAGACGTGGCTTTGACAGGCCCGGCTGGGTGGATCAGCCCAGCAGAGATGAGAGCAAACCCTCCTCCCGTGTCCAAAGGCACCTCTCCATCACTGGTCCCCAGCACAGTGGTACTGTGAGGGCTGGGGTACCAGTGAGGAGCAGCCAGGGTGAGCAAGGGGTGTTCAAAGCAATGCCTTCCCAGGCAGTATGCTCAGCTTCCAACAGTCTCCTGCTACTATTTTCTTATGAATCAATCCTTAAACTGTCGTGTCCCCCCCTTGAAAAATCGCCTAGGTAATGCAGGCACCAACACAAGGATGCTCAGCCTTACACCCCCATGGCAGACATCACCCAGAAACCTTCCTCAGGGTGCACATTCAACCAGTTTTGGTAGAGGGGAGCACTGCCATGCCCTGCACTGTGCCAGGACCCAGAGGACACAGCTGCAGGGGAGGCTGGGGACAACCCCAGTGCAGGATCCAGGCTGCCAGTGCCAGGGTGGGCAGTGATGGGGACACTGGGAGGGGGAACACCTGCAGCTGGGGGGTACAAACATGCTCCCAGTGCCCTCCACCACAGCTCCCACCCCGCACTGGGAGTGTGTTTGTGCATGTGTGTGCACATGCATGTCTGTGCAGCAGTGCATATGCCCATGAAGACACATCCATGTACACATGTGCTCATGTGTGCCCCGGTGTGGGTCGGGGTGTGTAGGGCTGCATTCATGAGGGGGGGGACCAGGGGGGGTAGTCTGTTGAGGGGAACTGTTTCCCAGCCTGTGCTGATGCAGTGTAGCAATCAGAATAACTTTGCTGATGAATATTTAAGCTGAGCGCTGAATATTTAAAGCATTCAATTATTTTAATGGCTTCTAAGTGTGACAGCAGGAGGGGACGGCGGGGGGATGGCTGCCCCCGGGTCCAGCACAAGGCCTGCAGAAGGCAGGGATGCCGCGGGCAGCCCCCTGCTCAGGGTGGGGTGGGGGAAGGCGCCTTGTCCCCAGCAGCATGGTGGCATCTTTGGCACTGCCAGGGAGCTGAGCGCTGCTGGAGCTTGGGCAGGAGGCGAGCTGTGCCCTGCTGTCCTGGCAAGCTGAGCTCTGTCCCAGTGCCCTAATTCCAGCATGAGCATCCTTGGTGTGTGCTAGCACCACAAGGTGCCAACCCCTCTGCTCTGCCACCGGCAATGGTCCTGAGCCACGCCTGGCCACCACCGACACGGAGACATGTCAGACCTGCAGACACGCCCAGGATGCAAGGGGCATGCGGGTAGGCAACCAGGACACTGCAGCCTCCGTCACCCCCCAAAGAACCCTGAAAGGCAGGTTGGAGCGTGGCGTGCCCACCATGGCCGGCCCCATGGCTGGGTGCTGCCCCTCAAACCTGCCCAGGACCCAGGGAGGCAGGGTAGCAGGGCACGCAGAGGAGCGCTTCCCCAGTGCGTGCTCCTGCAGCCATAAATATTCATATTCTTATACTAATTTTCCATGTACTTTTCTGTCACATCCAATTTTATTTTAATTTCCCTTTATAAACCTTCACAGTTAATGCACTCTGTGCTCCCGTGATTACCCCAATCAGCCGGCGCTTTAAACACAATCCCTGCAGGCAGCTCTTGGTGGAAGCTATGGGATCACCGAGCATCCGTGCACAACTTGGGCACACTTGGCAGAGACCCGCTTGCTGGGGCTGCAGCAGCGCTCCTTTGCCAGCCTGTGGTGGTCACAGCTCCCTCCATGGTGGCCACAGCCTCTGGGCTGCGCTGGGCTTCTCATGGTGGCCAGGGGAGAGGGTATCTCCAGAGTCCTGTGCTTTTCCAGTATCATACCTGCATGCCATGCCATGGGATGTGGTCAGCTGCCTGAACCTGGCCACCTTACTTGAGGGGACACATCCCTGCCCTGGATGCAAGCAGGCTGGCACTGTGTGTGCATGTGTGTGCACATGTGTACTCACATCTGCGTGTGTGTGCAGGGGATGTTGTGCACATCCACTGCTCAGTCCCTCGCTGGGGACCATCAGCCAGCGCATGGCCTGAGAACACAGTGGGCTGGGGGAAAAGGATGTGTCTCCAGAGGGGCAGGACAGCATCCCAAGATGAACAGGACATGTGCCCAGCAGGGAAGCACGTGTCCCCAGCGGGGTAGGACATGTCCTCAGCCATGCAGGGTGTGTCCTCAGCAGGACAGGACATGTCCCCAGCAAGGCAGGTTGTGTCCCCAGAGACACGGGACATGTCCCCAGCTGTGCAGGACACATCCCCAGTGGGGCAGGACATCACTCCCTTGCTCAGCAGCATCCCCAGGTGGAGTTGTACCACAGCAGATGATGGGAAGGGCTGTGGCTGCCCGGATGCCGTTGGCAGAAGGAGGCAGCGCACGGATGGTAATTTGTTCCTCACCATCCACAGGGACGTGGATTAAAGAGGCTGAGGGAGCCTGTGCCTATCTCCTGCCGGTGGTCCCATGGAAATCCCCCCCCGTGGGCAGGGGCAGGGGGGCGGCAGTGCTCCTGCCAGCCGTGGGAAGTCACTCAGGCTCCGCTCGCTCACTTCTGAAGACCTCTTGATAAACATTTATAAACATTTGTAGTATTTTAAATTCCCCCTCAATAATTTATGAATAGTTATTTTATATACTTTAAAGAGGGTAATAATGTAAAATTTATAAGGCGGGAGCGCTCAGAGTGGCAGCGCGGCGTCGCAGGGCTGGGAGCAGCCTTCCCCGCCTCTCCCAGCCGAGCGCTGATTGAAACTTTAAAGGCTGCAGCAGAGGGGTAAAACGGGGCGTCACGGGGACGTGGAGGGGTCTGGGGGGGGTACGTGACAGAGGGTGATGCGGGGGGACACGTGCGGCTGGATAGGGTGGTGGCATCAAGGCTGGACCGCCAGGCGCTTGGGTGAGGTAGGGGAAAGAGGTAGGGATGGAAGGGATAGAAATGTGGGGATGGAGGGGATGTGAGAGGGAGATGGAGAGGGAGAAGGGGAGTGCATGAGAGGGACGAGAGGATGAGCGGAAGGAGCAAGGGAGGGAGGGAGGAGGGATGCGTGTGAGGGAGCGATAACCGCGGCGGGAGGCAGTGGGAGCAAGGGATGGGGAGAAGGAGGGATGGAGAGAGAGGTAGGGAGGGGCAAGAAGCAGCTGGGAGTTGGAGATAAAGAGGGAGGAGAAGGGTGCCCAGCACCCAGAGCGGGAAGTTGTCAGGTAGAGGGACAGACAGATGGATGGGTTGGGGGGGGGTGTGGACAGATGGATGGATGGGGGATGAGCAGAGCGGGAAGGAGGGAACAGGGAGAAGCATTTGCAGATGCACTGGGGGAGCAAGCCAGCGAGCTCAGGTCTGCAGTGTGCCCCCGCGGGTTGGGGGGTGAGGGAGGGGTAAGCAAGGTTTGGGATCCAAGGGTGCAGGTGTGCCTAGAGTCATGGTGCTGGGGAGAGGCATGTCTGGGGGCTGTCCAAGCATGGTGGTGCCCAGGAGGCACCTCTGAGCGTGCACCAGGATGGGTTGTGCAAGGCACAAGCGGGAACACGAAGGAGGGTGTGAGGTCGGGGGGTGATCACAAGCACCGTGGCTGTGCACAGGTGCAGGGTGAGGTAGCTCCTGGGGTTGTGAGCACCCACAGGTGATGAGTGTGAGCATGTGAGAGGCGAGTACATGTGCAAGGCACATGTGAGCCCTGTGCAGGGCCGGAGGGTGTGTGAGCAAGGTGAGAACTTGCTTGTGCAGGGGGTGAGTGTGAGCGGGGTGGACGTGCTTGTGCTGGGGGTGAGAGTGATGGCACTGCAAGTGTGCACCGGGCAGGAGCACACGTGCTCAGCGTTAGTGCACGTGCATCTGTGCAAGGAGGTGACTGCGTGCTATGCAAAGGTGTCTGTCCTCCCTGCCTCCACAGCCTACGGAGGGGGGTCCTTGTGGCAGGACCCCTCCACACAAGGCACCCCCAGTGCCAGCCATGCCCTTGGGGACACCTTGGGGGGGGTGCAAGGGCAGCACCCCCCACCAGGTTCCCACAGGCTGCCCCAAACCCCACATGGACATGTGGCCAGTGGCCATTCCCACATGGGGCACATCAGCATGTGGCAGCTCAAGGGGAGACACCCCCCCAAATCACTAAGGCACCTGAAATGCCCAAGCAGAATCCATCAGGAGCTGACAGCTGCAGAGAGGGACCTGCCACCCAGCGATAACATCCCCCGTGCTATATATAGCGCTGCCTTTATATACATGTACAGATATATATTTATTTATGCTGCTTCAAGGAGGATGTCAGGGAGAAGGGGAACACACAGGTAGGGCGTGTGTAGGGCTGCGGGAGTGAAGTGTGCAAGGCATGCGAGGCACCAGCATGTGCACAGGGCACAAGGGCATGTGCAGCTGCATGAGGGGTGCGAGTGCCCGTGTGAGGTGTGTGCAAGGTGTGAGGTGTGTGCAAGGTGTGAGTGCCCATGCAAGGTGTGAGGTGTGTGCAAGGCATGAGGTGTGTGCAAGGTGTGAGTGCCCGTGCAAGGTGTGATTGCCCATCCAAGGTGTGAGGTGTGTGCAAGGCGTGAGGTGTGTACAAGGCGTGAGGTGTGTGCAAGGTGTGAGTGCCCATGCAAGGCATGAGGTGTGTGCAAGGCGTGAGGTGTGTGCAAGGTGTGAGTGCCCATGCAAGGCATGAGGTGTGTGCAAGGTGTGAGGTGTGTGCAAGGTGTGAGTGCCCATGCAAGCTGTCTGCACACAGGGCACAAGCATGGCACGTGCAAGGCAGGAGCATGCACACACATTTGCAGGTGGCAAACGAACGTGCAAAGCACAAGAGCGTGCAGAGGGGCTCCGGGGTGCCCCGTTCCTGCCTGGGCACCACAAGGCACCCATCGGAGCGCAGGTTTGGGGGCACACACAGCAGCGGGCATGGTGTGGAGTGCAAGGGGAGGAGGGGAAGGGGCACCCCGGGCCGGGGCACTGCCAGCGGAGGGAGGATCTCTTTCCTTTGATGCTAATTCCCGGTGTTTGGGGCTGTCAGGTTCCCGGTTAGCAGCTCCCCCTCCGCAGCACTGCTCCATGTAGTTGACACCGCAATTGTTTTCTGAAGAGAACACGCGACTCTCTTCTTATGTATTCCCTTTCCCGGTGTTTGTATTTGCTTCAAAGTCTCCTCATCACCCTGTTTGGTGACAAAAACTCATGTCTGGAGATCAGGGTAATGTGTTTCTTTTCAAAGCCCGTGGAGGAGGGGGTTGGTAGACACGGGTTTGCTGCATTATTTACTTCCCTGCGACGTCTTTCCTCCCCGGCAGCCCTGCCTGCCCCCCTCACGGGCGCTGGGGCACCCACCCTGCTGGCTGGGACCCCCCTGGGTGCTTGGCATGGTTGGGGGGCACCTGGGCACAGCAGCAACTGAGTGGCCTGTGGTCACCTTGGCTGGTGGCCTGTCCGTCAGGACCCAGGCAGATGTGACCCTGCAGCTGGGGAGGGAATCGGGGCAGGAACCGAGAGATGGGAAGGGATGTGGGAGTGGTGTGTGCCACCCTGAACACAGCAGGGTGCGGGCACACAGTGTACGTGGCTGGGTGTGTGTGGCTGGGTGTGTGTGGCTGGGTGTGTGTGGCTGGGTGTGCATGGCTGGGTATGTGTGACTGGGTGTGTGTGGCTGGGTGTGTGTGGCTGGGTGTGCGTGGCTGGGTGTGCACACTGAATGCAGCTGGGCATGCATGCTCCAGTGTGCACACTGAGTGCAATGCACTGAGTGCAATGCACTCGGGTGAGTGCAGCCGTGAGTGTGCATGTTGGATGCAGCTGGGTGTGCACATCTCTGTGCGTGTGTGTGTGTGCTCATCACATGCAGATGGGTGTGCATGTCTGTGCACGTGCACGTTGAATGCATCTGGGTGTGCAGATCTGTGCAAGCTGTTTGAATGCAGCTGGGTGTGCACGTCTCTGCCTGTGCTCACGGAATGCATCCGGGTCTGCACGTCTGCGTGTGCACGCAGACTGTAACCCTGCACCTCTCTGCACGCTCACAGACTGTAGGTGCAGGTGGCTGGACACAGCTGTGCACACACACTGAGCACGACTGGGTGTGAACGGCAGCACCCGCGCGGGACACGCGTGGTGGGGAATGGGGCAGGTGTGCTGGCACAGCCTCCCCCTCCACGTGTGTGCGGTGCCACCAAGCACAGGCAGTTCTCTATCTAATTGATCAATTAATTATCTCCGGCATTCAGCTGCATATTGGTTTTAGATGAAGGGATAGGCTAACAAGCGGATTAGGCGTGTGTGTCTTCAAGGGAGCGAGCAAGCGGAGGAGACGTGGGAGGAAGGAGGAGAGATGGGAGATAGGCAGACAAGGAACAAGGGGAATAAGATCCCCTTGCTACTGCAAGGCTGGAGCAGGGAGCTGGACCCAGCACCAAGGAATTGTGTAGAGGATGCTCCAGAGATGGTGATGCCGAGGTACAGCACAGTCCAGAGACGGTGCTGAGGCAGGAGGAGGATGCTGTGGCATGTCAAGGGTGCTACAGAGCCAGTGCTGAGTGCCCTGTGCCCACCATGGTCTGCAGCCCCAGCCAGGCTCCTCCTTTCTCCATCCTCTTCAGTCAGGATGGCTGGGACCCAGTCAGGGATGGCTCCTGGGTGCTGCTGGTCCTTGTGGGTCACGAGTCCAGGTGGGCAGTAAGCACCATGGTCCTGCATGCTGAGGACCATGGGCAGGGCAGCTCATCTCCTGGAGACTTCATGTTTTTCTAGGAAATTCGGTGCCCCAAAAACACTGTGGCGAGGCGGGCCCTGGCAGCTTCCCACTGGAAGAAAGGACAGCACTGGTGCAAGCCCTGTCTCATCCCAGACCTGCCCTGGTGATGCCTGACGGTAGCCTGATGGTAGCAAGCCCCCTGGGATGTCCCGAGGAGGTGGCCGCAGGGTGTCAGCCATCCCACCCTGCATTGAGGCTCATTAAGGCGACAGGCTGTCACTCAGGCTGCAGCCAGCCTCGGGGGCACTCCTGGGGCTGCAGGAGCCCCCCAGCACCTTGGGGCGAGGGGCAGAGCCTTTGCATCCCTCCCGCACACATTGCATCCCATGGGGACAGCAGAGCGGGGCTGCACACCGGCACCGAATCTCCACGGATACCCAGGTACAGTGTCACACTGCAGGTCACGGGGTGGGGGGGGGCCGAGGGGTGGGTGTCTACATCTACAACCAGGCAGAGCATGTGAGTGGGGAGAGGCAGCACTGCCTGCCACGGTCCCTGCCTGCTGCCCCGAGACCGCAGCCCCGGAGCGCCTCGTTGGCTGCCAATCTGTGTCAGGCGCTGATCCCCACCTGTCAGCGCGGGCTATGACAGTCCATTAATGACCGTGGCGGAGCGGGGTGGCTCTGCACGCAGGGCAGGGATAATTGTTGGACTTTCTTTACTTCCCATCCTGCTGTCACTTGCTCTTTGGAGCCCTGTCAACCACACGGTATCATCCAGTCGTCGTCATCCCCCCTGCCACACACACACACATACACACACACACACACACACACACACACACACGCCTTCCTGCAGCACAAACAAGCAGTACAGAGCTCAGCACACACACACACACACACAGGTTGTATCCTGTGAGCTTCTAGGGAAGTGATTGTGCCCCTGGACTGGGCACTGGGGAGGCTGCACCTCAAGTGCTGGGTCCAGTTCTGGGCTCCTCACCATCAGAAGGACATTGAGGTCCTGGAGTGAGTCCAGAGAAGGGCAACCAGTCTGGGGAAGGGGCTGGAGGGCAAATCCTATGAGGGAGCTGGGGGTGTTCAGCCTGGAGAAGAGGAGGCTGAGGGGAGACCTTCTCCCCACCTCCCCTGCTCTGCCAGGAGGGTGCAGAGAGGTGGGTGAGGGTCTCTTCAGCCAGGGGACAGGTGATAGGACAAGAGGAAATGGCCTCGAGCTGCCCCAGGGCAGGGGCAGAGCAGATATTAGGAAAAAAATTTTACTGAAAGAGTTGTTGTGGCCTGGAACAGGCTGCCCAGGGAGGGGCTGAGTCACCTTCCCTGGGTGTGTTTAAAACAAGGGTAGATGAGGTGCTCAGGGATCTGGTTTAGCTTAGGATGGGAATGGTTGGACTTGATGATCTTAAAGGTCTTTTCCAACCTGGTGATTCTGTGATTCTTACATGTTCTCACACGTGGCCTGCACACACAGCCCTTCTCCTGTGCTGCATGTGTGTCCCCACAGACGTGTACACAGCACACACACACATTCAGCACTAAGAAGCCACAGACACACACACACACACACACACTCAAGCACACGGCCTGTTCAGCGTGTACAGGCACACGCACATGCATGTTTAGCCCTGAGAGGTGTACGTACACCTGCACACAGCCCAGTGTCAGCGCGCAAACACACCCACACCACACTCCCACACCTATCACCTCCATCCTACGTGTGTCCACAAGCAGGGAGCACACACGTGGCCTTGCCCAGGTACACAAGGTACCAGCACATCCCAGTGTTTCTGTCGTGCCCTGGCTGAGCTCCAGCCGCTCTGCTCAGCACAGCACAGCCACAGCTGTGGCCCCAAAACCTGTCCGTGTTGGACCCCAGACATACACACTGCATACACTGAGCATGTGCACAAGTGTGTGTGCAGCCACCCTGTGAGCCAGGGCTGGAATGGTGTCCCATGAGATCGTGGATGGGCTGGGGCTGCGGGGCCTGTTGGTGCACCACTGAGGAGGAAGAAGATGAGGAGGAGGAGGAGGAGGAGACTGATGCAAGGCAAGGTTGCAGTCACCATGCAGCCAGGGGATGGGCTGCCTGGCCGCCACAAGGCCATGCAGGGAAGGCTCATTGCATCTGCCAGGGCTCCTGAGGGCAGAAAGCTGTCCCCTCGTTAGCCAGGCCTCGCTTGCTGCTCTCGGGCTCCCTGCCCGACGCCCGCAGCCCTTCCTCCTCCCCGCTGCGCCCGCCGCTTGCCTTGGCGTAATTAAAGATCCAGAGACCTTTGCCGGCTGCCTGAGACACTGGAACACGGGAACGGGAAGAGCCAGATTACAGCCCGGCCGCCCTGCAAATCCCTTTAATGAGACATTTAGGCAGGGCCAGCAGGGTGCCTGGCTGCCAGGGTGCGCTGGCGCAGGCGGTGACAACACAGCTTGGCTGTCTCCTGGGGACGACGATGGATCCCAACCCTGATCCCATCCCAGTCCCACCAGCATCAGGCCTCACAAGCATCCTGGTAGCCGGTTGAAATTGCGGGGGTCGCTCCGGCTGCCCCCACATCTCCCTTTGCACCCACACATCTGCCATGGGAGCAACGCTGCGAGCAGCAGTGGGAAGAGGGCTAACAGCACCAGGACCAGACATGGGGTCCCCGGCTGTGGCACTTGGGGGTGGGCACAGCGAGCTCAGCCCAGGGCTGCCGGGAGGTTTGTCCCTTCCAATTGTAATATCAAAAGATGAAAAAGCCTGAATGACTGATGGGGCCGTGAGGACACAAATCAATAGTTGACACCGCCAACGATGTCTCCGCTCCTACTAGTGCCAAATTAAGCTGTTTACTCAAACTTTCCCCACACAAGGAGAAGACGGGGCCGGCACAGGGAGCTGAAGATGGATGGCCAGCTCAGGGGTCGGGAGGTGTGATTTTTCTTGCTGTGACAGACAGTCTGCAACAAGGACAGGATTCCCCTCCCCACCTTCAACTTTGGAAGGTGGAGATGTGGTAAAGGAACCTGGAGAGCACCCAGGCAGCAGGACTCCATCCAAGACATGCTGCCTACCTGGGTTTGGGGCTCACCTGGGCATCTCCCCCACCAGAGAGAGCCTGATGTCTCTCTCCCCCTCCTGGGGACACCTGAGATGGTGGCAGGGACCAGCATAGTTCCAGACTGCTACATGACATCTTGTCAGGACCAGAGGAATCAGAAAAAAGGAGGCATCAAGCTGGACTCCCTTCCCAACCATGCTGAGCTGACTGGTGTCCCCAGCATGTCACTTTGTGGGATTATCTCCCCCGGTGTCTCTGAATGGGGACACCAGTGTCCCTGCCCCTGCCCTAGGGCATTTATCTGCAGTGTCCCTGCCCCAGGTGTTACTGTCCAGCACCCCTGTGCAGGGTGTTTATCTCTGAAGTCCATGGTGTGGCATTAAGCGATTCACTGCTCCCATCTTGCTCTGGTTCACAAGTCCCAGTCCCTGTGCCTGAGCAGTGGCCGGTGACCATGGATAGCTCTGTGTACCCAAGTCCTTTCCCATGGCTGTGGCATCTTCCCTACTCCCCACCAGCTGTGGAGTTGTCAGCCAAGTACAAATTTCCAGCAAAACCCAAGGGAAGAGCAAAACGATCGGTGAATTCAGGTCAAACCCCGGCAATACAGGAACAGAAGGACAGCAGCAATGTTTCCCAACCTACCAATTCCAATCTGGGCTCTCCCAGATTGGCTAACAGAGCAAAACTCCCTGGCCAGGGCATGTGATGCCCTGCACCCTCTTGGTGCTGAGCATCACCAGAGCCCCAGGATGCTGACATTTGGGACACGGTGCGACAGAGATGCAGCACAGAGACTGGAGGATGGCAGAGGCAGGAATGCTCCCTTCTCCCACTGCGGTGTAGCAGGGAGAGGGCAGCGGGCAGAGGCGGGGGCCAGCAGCATCCACCTCATGCCTTTTAATAAAACATGAATTAGGTGCCAACGCATATTAGATTCACTTCCCCAGTGACAGAAAATCAAAGGCTTCTCCCATCTTTTCTAGAGGCGCGTTCCTGATTGATCTGGAAGCAGCAGCTCAGTGCGAGGGAAGGAGTCTATACACACCGAAACAGCTCTTTAATTTCTTAATTTAATATCTGACACGTAAAGATTCTCATTAAGCCAGTCAATGAAGCCTGGAAATACAATTTTCGTGCAAACTGTCGCTATCATAACTTACACGAAACTTCAGATGGTGCCCTGTAAGCGGTGTGATTAAAACCATTCATCTTCGCTGTCAGGCGCCCGCTCCCACGTCCCCCCAGACAGCCCCCCGCCCCACGCTGCCCGTGCCCACTCTGCCTGGCTGGGCTCAGCACCCTGTGGGTGCTGCCACGGCGACGGGCATCCGGGTGATGCTCTACAGCTGCATCCCGGGTCAGGTCCTGCCAAGGACGTGGGGGTAGCGCTGTGTGCACCAGGCAAGGGGGTACAGGCAGCACCCCACCAGGTACAGCCTTCACAGTGAGTCCCAGAGCCCTCACATCACACCCCCCAACGTCAGGGCATGCGCAGGAGGGAGAGCTTCCCAAAGACGCTAATTAGGCAAATTAATTCCTGTTGAGTCTCAGCTCTTCTCTGCCTTAGTAGGGGAAAAAAAAAAGCTACTTACTTCAGTGCTGATTAAATCCCAACTATCGAGACAAGGATTAGAGCTGAGATTATTCCTTGGGGGGTCCCCCACACCATGCAGGAAAGGGGCAGGGCTGCTCCCAGTGAGGACCCACCGGTTCCATGCAGAGATGCTGAGGAAGGGGCCAGCAGGACCAAGGTTTGCACATGTCAGCTGGGCTTGCTCCTCCAGCATGAGCTGAGGAAGAGGATGGTGAAGACACATGGGCATGGAGATCTGGCATGGGGGAATCTCAGGGTGCTGACCAAAACCACCTGTGAGAGGGACCTAGGTGGGGGTCCCATCCTCACCAGGACCTGAGAGTGAGATGACCTGATTCCTCAGGCTTTTCTGCCTCTCAGCTCTTCATCCCCACGCCCCTGATCCAGCCCTGCTGAGATGGCACAGCACACATTGCACCTGGTGCCTATGGAGAGTGGGTATCACACTGTGCCCCCGCCCAGAGCACACAGCTGGCCCTCCCCACACTCCCATGGAGAGGGAGCACATCCCTGCAGGTAGATGGGTGCCCTAGGTACCCCAGCAGAGGTCCAGCTGCCATGCCCAAAGGATGCTCAGGTGAGAGAAAGGCTGGAAAGACCCTCTAGCATATTCTGGGCTTGCCCTATCTCTGTCCCTGCTCCCTGTGCTGCCAGCTTGGACTCCAACCTCTTTCTAGAGACAAAACCTGCCCTGAACAGCACGGACACCCCCCAGCTAAGCCCATCCATGCCATGAGGATGTACCCCATAGATCCAGCACCCCGAACAGAGACCCTGCAGCCCTGAGGGGGCCCCTTAGTGGGTGGCCCTCTGGGGAAGGGCTCTGGAGGACACGGCGCCCGTTGCCTGCTCGTCTTGCTGGCAAGAGCAGCAGCTTTCCTTGTCTTTCTTCTGCCTGTTATCTGGAGAGGTGGGAGCTGGCAGCTCCTGCCAGCGCTCGTGCAGCCTGACGCCGGCGCGGCTCGGCAGCGCGCGTGGCGTGTTTGATGTCAGGATTAGGGGCTGGCTGTATTGTAAATGCTGAAATGAAATAAGAAGATTAGAGAGGAAAAGCGCCGCTCGGCAGCGAGCGCCCGCCGCCTGCCCCCCACCGCGGGGACCCAGCCCCCTGACAGCCACGTGTGGGGCAGCACTGCCGTGGGAAGGGTTAGAAAAGGGGGACAAACATCCTTCCCCCCTCGCCCCCACCCCCCCTCCCTGCCCTGGTGCTGGCACTGACACCCAGGCATGAGTTGAGATGGGGCTAGAGGCAGGGTGGAGCCCTTCCCAGACCCCTCTCCCAGGGTGCTGGGCACCCCAATGTCCTGGACACATCCCAACCTGTATCAGCAGCCCTGTAGCAGCTTTGCCTTGCCTGGCCCTGGGATAGAGCACGGTGGGGTGGTGGGGTGGCATGGGGCTGGGTGGGTGCCCTTAGCCTCGTGGGGAAGCCAGATGAGCCCTGTATCCTTTCCCACCCTGTGGAATCCTTTCCCAGGGAATCTTAGAATCACAGAATCTCCTGAGCTGGAAGGAACCCATAAGGACCATTGAGTCCAGCTCCTGGCTACACACAGGACCAGACAAGTCAGAGCACGGGACTGAGACCATCATCCAGACTCTTCTTGACCTCAACCCAGCTCAGTGCTGTAACCCTTTCCCTGGGGAGTCTATGCCAGCACCCGACCCCCCTCTCAGTACAGAACCTCTTCCTGACACCCAGCCTAAACCTCCCCTGGCACAGCTTCACGCTGTTCCCTCTGGTTCTGTCCCTGGTCCCCAAAGAGAGGAGATGGGCACCAGCCCCTTTGCTCCCCCTTGTCAGGAAGCTACAGACCCCCATGAGGTCTCCCTTCAGCATCCTCTTCTCCAGGCTGAACAACCCCAGGGAATGGAGCCAGCCTTGGGAGTTGGCTTTTAGATGCAAAAAAGACTTGTACCTCCTTAGAAGAGGGTGACGTGTCTTTCTGGAGGAATTTGAGGGTATCCAAAGGGCAAGCAGGTGCTCTCTTCTCCCCCACTTGTGTGGCAGGACATCTTTGCCCATCTAAGCTAAGACCCACCAACAGGAATCTCCACGCCTCTCCAGCACCCTCCTGCTCCCCACACCAGTCTCTGCCAAGCAGTGCCAGCACTCATGGCCCCACAGGCAAGCACAGGAGCTGGGGGGATTGGAGAGAAAACTGGGTCAGGGGTCGGGCCCTGACAAGCTACTCTCCATCTCCCACTCACAGCAACACCCTCCCTGAGGGCCTCTGTGTAGGCAGGAGAGCAGGGGGAGCGAATTTCACCAACATCATGACTGGTCTTAATTTCCAGCTCTGACCTTGGTCTCAGCCTGGTAGAAGAGGAAGAAGACAAGGAAGAGGACAGGGAGGCCAGACCATGCTCCCCACAGCACTTCTGTGGGCATGGGGCAAGAGGGGCATGGGGCAAGAGGGGCATGGCCAGCGGTGCATAGGGTCTCACATGTGCAGTCCCACATCATCCCTGCCAGTATAAGTCCTGGGTTCACAGCTCCTCCCAGTACAGCAGAGCATCCTCCCCATGATGCCACCCCATGATCCCAACCTGAACCCCCAGGAATGATGTGGGGTCCCCTGCCCACATCTCGATGCAGCATCTCCCAGGACTGCACCCAGCCTCCCACATCCAGCATCCGACTGCATTCCATGTACCAGTGCATCCTCCACCCCATCCTGCTCTCAACACTGGCACTGCTGCCTGCCCATGTGCAGCCCAAGTACCAGCCACCTCTGGGGACATTTCCTTTCCCTTCCCTTCCCTTCCCTTCCCTTCCCTTCCCTTCCCTTCCCTTCCCTTCCCTTCCCTTCCCTTCCCTTCCCTTCCCTTCCCTTCCCTTCCCTTCCCTTCCCTTCCCTTCCCTTCCCTTCCCTTCCCTTCCCTTCCCTTCCCTTCCCTTCCCTTCCCTTCCCTTCCCTTCCCTTCCCTTCCCTTCCCTTCCCTTCCCTTCCCTTCCCTTCCCTTCCCTTCCCTTCCCTTCCCTTCCCTTCCCTTCCCTTCCCTTCCCTGCCGCAGGCTGTTGGCTGGCCCCGTGCTGCTGCCACACAGGTACCTGCCTCCCCCCAGTTATCTCTCACATCTGTTCCCAAGCAAAACATCACTTCGATCCATTCGGGAGGCGGTTGTTCTCCCCCCTGCTACCAAATGCTATTGTTTTTCCCAGCCCAGGAGCAGCAGCTTGGCACCAGCTCTGCTCAGACACGTGCAGGCAAAAGCCTCAGCGAGCCCCCGCTCAGCTCCTGGCTGTGGAGAGCAGAGCTGACTTCATCCCCACAGCAAAGCACTAGGCTGAGGGGGGCAGACAGGCTGGTACCCTGTGTGGGGGGTCCTGGGCTGGGGGTGCCATGGGTTGGAGGGGGCTACGGACACAGAGTCTTCCTGTGGGAGATGGTGTGACGCTGGCCCAGGGACCTGCAGCTGGGAGTCAGCGAGGGAGGGAGGGAGGGATGGATGGGTGGATAGATGGATGGAGGGAGGAATGGAGGGATGGATGGAGGGATGGGTGGATGGGTGGATGGATGGACGGAGGGATGGAGGGATGGGTGGAGAGATAGAGGGATGGAGGGATGGGTGGAGGGATGGAGGGATAGATGGAGGGATGGAGGGATGGATGGAGGGATGGATGGAGGGATGGATGGAAGGATGGATGGAGGGATGGAGGGATGGAGGGATGGAGGGATGGATGGAGGGATGGAGGGAGGTGGCATCTGGAGGCTTGACCCCCTTTCTGCTGCTGGGGTGGTGTGAGCAGTGCTCGATACCTGGGCAGACACCCTTGAGGGGCTGTGGAGAGGGTGCCAGAGACCCAGTTGTAGTGGCCACACCTGTCCCCCATCACAAAGCCTTTGCTGCCAGCTCTGGGGATCCCTCCAGGGCCAAGATTTGCACAGTCTGTGGTGTGTGCATACCCCCATTTTGTCCCCCCACCCCCACCCCAAGCTGCCCTGGATGTGCCAGGGATGGTGGGGTCTGGCTCCATCCCCTTCGGGACTCACCCCCACACATTGCCGCGGGGCCTCCCTTGCTTCAGTGCAATTAATGATCTTTAATTGCCTGTAAACACATCCCCAGCAGCGCCAGAGCTGCCATGGGAAGTCGATGGAGTCAGGAAAAGGGAATGGGAACAGGGAATCGTAGCAACTGTTGCTATGGCTGGACCAGCCATCCCCAAAACGTGTCCATGGCTGAGCGGGGCTGGCGGCACTGCCCAGCACCAGGCACCGAGGCACAGGGGGCACGGGGGCACTGGCATCCCACCGAGGGATGCGGTGACATCTGGGGACCCAGGGAGGGTGGGGAGGGGTCCCTGCCCTCTCCCTCCACATGCTCCCACATGCACCTGGGTGCAGCTGATGAAGTTTGCAAAGGTGGAGGCTCTGGGTGTCAGGGGGGTTCTGTAAACGCCACTTTCTAGCTCAGTGCCCTGTGACTCTCCCTGACAGTTGTGCTTAAATAAAACACACAGCACATTTCAATCACACCCCTGCCCAGCACAGCTCACCGCTCACTGCCTCCTGTGTGCCCTGCACCATCTTCTGGGGCCCCATCCTGCACCCCTCCTTGAGCATAGGGTCGCTGGTGACCAGCCAAGGGTGTCTGGCAGTGGTCCTGGGATGGCACTGTGACACAGGGAGTGATGTCATGCCAGTGCAGGAGTGGGACGTGATGCTGTCCTGAGTGGGCACAGCATCAGAGGGGCAATGTGGGCTCGGCATAGCATCCATCCCCCCTCACTGCTCAGCCAGGACTGGGGGAGATCCCGAGATGCGGGCACATGGCCACGTGCACACGTATGTACATAGGAGTGTGTGTGTACACATGTAGGTGTACATGCACAATGGGACAACATGTCTGGCTTTTATGGGGGGGTGGGGGGGCGGACACAGAGTCTTCCTGTGGGGGGGATGGCGTGACACTGCCCCAGGGACCTGCGGCTGGGAGTCAGCAAGGGAGGGAGGGGGGGATGGATGGAGGGATGGCAGGAGGGATGGAGGGATGGGGCCCCCAATACAAGAAAGATGTGGAACTGTTGGAGAGGGGTCAGAGGAGCCACGGAGATGCTCAGAGGGCTGGAGCAGCTGCCCTACAAAGAGAGGCTGAGGGAGCTGGGCTGGGTCAGCCTGGAGAAGAGAAGGCTGTGGGGGGACCTCATTGCAGCCTGCCAGTTCCTGAAGGGAGCAGAGGAACAGGAGGGGAATCAGCTTGTTAAAGGGCAGAGACTGGCAAGACAAGGGGGATGGAGTGAAGCTGGAGGAGGGAAGGGGGAGATTGGATATTAGGGGGAAGTTCTTTGCAGAGAGAGTGGTGAGGGGCTGGAACAGGCTGCCCAGAGAGGGGGTGGGTGCCCCGTGTCTGGGGGTGTTCAAGGCCAGGTTGGATGGGGCCCTGGGCAACCTTGTGTAGCTCCAGGCCTGAGGTTGGTGTCCCTGCCTGTGGCAGGGGGGGTTGGAGCTTTGTGACCCTTGGGGTCCCTTCCAACCCAGCCCAGTCTGGAATTCCATGGTTCTATGCCTGCACACGCGTGCATCTGCACACGCACTGACATGCCTCTGTGCCTGCACGTGTCCACACGTGTCTGTGCCAACCACACATGGACAGGCGTGGATACACCTGCCCGTGCCTCAGCGTGCTGACATGCTTGCACACACACACTCGCAGAGGTGCACACACACACAGACGTGCACACACACCCCACCTCCCCGTGCCCTGCACTCACAGCCAGCTCCCTCCCTGCCAACACAGGGAGGGCCGGGACCAGGCGCGGGAGCAGCCGCCGCCGGAGCCACCCGCACCCGAGATAAGTTCTTGCCACCAACTTTCCTCTCCCCGCTCATTTTCTGATTAGCCCCGCGGAGCTTATTCAAAGGCGGCGTAATCTTTCTAAGCAGCAAACAGGGGGCAGGGACGCCATTCAGCTCCCAGCAGCCAGAGCCCTGCGTCGGGAGGTAATAACTCTTCGGGGACTGGCTGACAAGCCGCCGGGAGGGCTGTGGAAATCCTTTCTGTGGATGAGCTGAGAGGATTCTCCTGCTATCCCCTAAAGCCTGCGTGTCACCTAGTCCAATAAAAGGCATTATCGGGAAGGTGGCGTTTTGTTCTGGCGTATCTCAGGCCTCCAGCCCAGCCCAGGCTCTGCTGGCTTTGCATGAGAATGGGAGGCTTAGGGCATGGTGCTGGGTGCTAGGTGTGAGGGATGCGGCTGGGTGGTGGGGCAGAACACCGGGGTGAGTGCCCCCCCCCCCCCCCCCCAGCAGAGGAGGGGTTGGGGTGCCTGCTCAGAGCTTGGGGGGGTGTCAGAGCAGCTGGGTGTCTCTGATGCACAGGTGCCTCAGCCCCATTCTGGCCCATCCTCAGGCAGGGGTGAGGCTGGGTCACTCTGGGGGAATCCTTCCAGTCATAGGGGTGCTGGGCACCCCATAACCACATTCCCTTGTCTGGGAAGAGAGCATTGGGAAGGAGGGGAAGAGAGCATCTTGAAGGGGGTGCAGCAAGGTACCGTGGCACAGAGAGAAGAATGGATCCCACGGTGCAGGAGGTCATCCTGGGGTAGCCCTGGCCATCTCACATCCCTTGGATCCTGCCTGGTCCTGGACCCTGAAGGAGCTGCCAGCCTCTGACGTCATTACCTGCTGCAGCATGTGTCAGTGCCTGTGCCTGGAGGGGACACCAGTCCTACCCCCGCCCCAGCTAGCAGGGGACTTCCTGCTGCCACCAGCCCCTGCACAGCCCCAGGGTGGGGGTAACCTGCTGAGCACAGCACAGGGAGGGGGCACCCACTCCTGCTCCCACTGGCTAATTTACTGTGCCCTGTGCTCCACGCCAGCCAATGACTTTGAAATGATGTGGAGATTTGCAGCCAAACCTTCTCATAAAGAGATTTAGGAGTGTGACGAAGATAATTAAAGATCCTTCCCCAAGTATTGACTTGCAGCTGAAAGGGGGGAAAATAACTACATTTTTCACAGTCCTTTTAAATCAACCTGATGCCTGGCTGGGGCATGGTGCAAGCAAACCCTGGCCTGGCAGACATGGGGTTGCAGGTACCACAGCCAGGCTGGGAAACGTGTGATGGAGCAGAGCTGGGGCTGGTGCAGCGTCCCAGGCTGGGGGTGCAGGGAAGTGGGGGTGCCAGGGCTGACACCTGAGCAGAAGGGCGAAGCTAAAATGAGCAGCATGAGGTAGTGGGAGAGCTGGGGAAGGGGGAACATGCAGCCACAGTGCAGGGACGAAGGCAGGAGATGGTTGGGGAGTAGGGTGCAGCAGGGGTGGTTGGGGAGATGGGAGCAGGGGGCTTAAGGAGAGGCTGTTGAAGAGCATCAAGAGGATGCTCCACTGGAGGAGGTGGGGCACGCACACATGTGTGTCTGCACATGTACAGAGCATGTTTGCACCACCCTGTGCGTGCATGCACACCCATGTGGTTGTGGGTGCTCAGTGCCTGCAGGCTGCCCCCACAGCCACACGCTGCAGCATGTGTGCTGGAGACCTGGACACGTGGGGGGGCTGACAGACACCTGCAGACAGGTCAGTGCTGTGTGGTGTCTCCCCTTTCTGCACCAGGGATTGGTTGGGGGAGTGGCAGGTGCTGGCTCGATGCCCACGGGTGCAGCAGGATGCTGTGGGCACCTCGCTGCTCCCCATGACGCTGTGCCATGCATGAGGTGTGCTGCCACTGCCATGCTGCCCGCCTTGCAAGGTGCATCACTGCAGGGTGCCCTGTCTCGATAGGTCATGTGGGTATGTGGAGGAGCTGGAGCATCCTGGGGCAGGACCCTCCCTGGGCAGGACCCTCCCTGGGCAGGACCCCAGCTGTCGGAGGACACGCAGGGAATCAGGAGATATGTGGAGTCTCAACACCTGACGGACCTTCTGACCCATCCCTATGAGGAAAGGCTGAGAGAGCTGGGGCTGTTCAGCCTGGAGAGAAGAAGACTGAGGGGGGACCTAATCAATGTTTATCATTATCTTAAGTATGGGGTGCAGGGGGAATTGGCCAGCCCCTTTTCAGTGTCTGTGGGGACAGGACAAGGGGCAATGGCTGCAAATTGGAGCACAGGGAGTTCCACACCAACATGGGGAGGAACTTTTCCCCAGTGAGGGTGAGGGAGCCCTGGGACAGGCTGCCCAGGGGATGTGGAGTCTCCTTCTCTGGAGAGATTCCAGCCCCATCTGGACACCGACCTGTGCAGTATGAGCTGGGGAGCTGCTTTGGCAGGGGGGTTGGACTCCAGGAGCTCTGGAGGTCCCTTCCAACCCCTACAACTCTGTGATTCTGTGATTCTGTGATCACTGTCTGACCCTGCGTCCCTTGTCCCTGTGCTCTGGTAGCACACCCCATGTGTTGCCCTCCAACGGGGTTCTTGAGACCTGAGCTCAGGCCAAAATTCATGGGATGGGTGAGTGGATGCCCCGTTCATTGTGCCAGCCCCTGGGAAAGTGCTGGGCAACCTTCCCCCACCACAACCCACCCAGTGAAATGGTACCAGAGATGAGACCATGTGCCTCCTGGGTCCCAGCCTTCAAGGGGGGGTGGGGGCAGCATTCCTCCCCCGTGTTTCTCCCTGACACTGGAAGGAAGCTTCTAGAGTGGCTGGAGAAGCTCTGCACTAAAGCATCCAGGAGCTGGTGGTCCCCGGGTGCAGGATGCCAGTGCTGTCCCTGCCCTGTCCCCCTCTCTGGGAGGGCTCAGAGTGGCCAAGGAGGTCACCACAGATGGGTGACCCTGCCAGGAGCATGGTGGATACAACACAGTAAGGAGCAAGGAGGAGAGTTTCTGGAGTTTCATCCCATCCTCTGCTTAACGGCAGAATCTGTGGAGGGGGGCCCCTCCCTGGGGTCCCTGGCACTGAGAAGACCGTGTGCCACCCCCCCTCTGCCCCCAGCATGCCAACTGTCCCAGAGACCTTTCATTGGCTCTAATGATACCAAGTGTCCCAAAGAGCATGAACATGAGGTGTAAATCACCCCAAACCCTCCCCTTTGGGCAACCATGACCGGGCTGTTCCCCAGGGAGCGCTGGGGAGGGGGGGTTGCCCAAAACAGCTCAGAGCAGCGGGGAACATCAAGCGTGAGGTGCGGGTGGGGGCAAAGCTGTTGATGTCACCCTGGGAGGGCATTTGGGGAGCAGCCAGCACCCACCAGCAGCTTTGGGGAGGACCCGGGTCGGAAGCAGCCCCAGCCATCCCCTCCACGGGCAAGCTGGTGACATCAGCGTGGAGCGGGGGACACACGCATCGCCTCTGCGTGCTCAGGCCCGTGTCCCGGCCCGTGGAGCTCGAGTGACACCCAGCGGGCACGCGCCAGACTGCACGCGAGAGGCGGGCGGAGCTGGGACCCCGGATGGGGGGTGCCGGGCTGGGGGTGCCACGGGTTGGGGGGGGGACGGACACAGAGTCTTCCTGCGGGGGGGGATGGCGTGACGCTGCCCCAGGGACCTGCGGCTGGGAGTCAGCGAGGGAGGGAGGGGGGGAGGGATGGAGGGAGGGATGGAGGGATGGAGGGATGGATGGAGGGATGGAGGGATGGAGGGATGGAGGGATGGAGGGATGGGGTCCCCAATACAAAAAAGATGTGGAGCTGTTGGAGAGGGGTCAGAGGAGCCATGGAGATGCTCAGAGGGCTGGAGCAGCTGCCCTACAAAGAGAGGCTGAGGGAGCTGGGCTGGGTCAGCCTGGAGAAGAGAAGGCTGTGGGGGGACCTCATTGCAGCCTGCCAGTCCCTGAAGGGAGCAGAGACACAGGAGGGGAATCAGCTTGTTCAAGGGCAGAGACTGGCAGGACAAGGGGATGGACTGAAGCTGGAGGAGGGAAGGGTGAGAGGAGAGATTAGGGGGAAGTTCTTTGCAGAGAGAGTGGTGAGGGGCTGGAACAGGCTGCCCAGAGAGGGGGTGGGTGCCCCGTGTCTGGGGGTGTTCCAGGCCAGGTTGGATGGGGCCCTGGGCAACCTTGTGTAGCTCCAGGCCTGAGGTTGGTGTCCCTGCCTGTGGCAGGGGGGTTGGAGCTCTGTGACCCTTGGGGTCCCTTCCAACCCAGGCCAGTCTGGGATTCTATGATTCTCTGGATGGATGGATGGATGGATGGACACACAGGTTGGGGTTCCCACAGTACCAAGGGTCTGCGATCTGTCCTGGGTTTGGCACCCACAGCATGTCCACAGAAGGTCTCTCCAGGACTCCTCTGAGTTCCTGCAGCCCAGGGCTCCAGGCTATGGGATCTCAATAAGACCCTGGGGGTCTCTGCAGCTCTGGGGCTTTGGGGTGGGGAGCAGAGTGTCTTCCTGCAGTCAAAGGGCTCTGGGGACACTGGGACTCTTATTTCCCTGGGATCCCAGGGGTGTCTGCAGCCCCCAGGGCTCTGCGGGTCTCACTCAGTCACCCAGGGGTCCCTGAAGCCCCTGGACACTAGGGTAATCACAGCAGTCTTGGGACTCTGGGACCACACTTGGCATCCAGGTGTTCCTGCAGGCCTGGGGCTCTGGGCATCTCCCTAAGTCCCCAGGGACCCTGCAGCCCCAGGGTGTTTCATGCCTTGCATCACTCCTAGGCTGGGATCACACTTTCCCCTGGCTTTTCTGCTTCTTACTGCATCCCTCAAAGTGGAGGCAGCCTGACCAGGGTTAACATGACCTCATGTCTTTCAGTGGCTCAACACCTTCCTGCCCCCATCCTGGGAAGGTCTTCACCTCCTAGTCACCATTTCCTAAAGCTGGCAGCCTGTAACCCTTCCTAACTGTTCCAGTTGCATTTCTCTGGGCCAGGAAACCACCAACCCATCACTAGCTTTTCCTCCTAGCTCTCTAGTTCATTCTTCAGGAGATAAACCCTGGTGGAACAGGGGATCTGAGGAGAGCCAGTGCTGCTGTTCACCTCAAGACAAAGCACAAGTATTTGCTGCAGGAAAAACATTTTTCATCTCAATTTGCAAAGCCTTCCAAAGCCAGTTCTCAAAGGAGCAGGAGCAGTTGCTGCAGAGGGGATTGGATGCTCTTCTCCAGCTCTGGAGAGGCTGGAAGCTGGTCCTGCTGAGGCATCTGAGCTTGTTAATGGAGCCGTGAACACCCACACACACAGACCTGCAGCCCCACTCCTGGTGTATAAATAAATCCCTCAGCTCCAGAGTCCGCAAAGACACTTGGAGAGTTGAGAAATTTGACCTGGAGAATGAAAGGATGAGGAGGAAGGGATCAGAAAGTCCCTGCTTGGACACAGCCAGGATGGGAGTTGGGTCCTCCACACTCTACTCCTACCAGAACCCCCTGCATGCCATGCTCCCACAGTGCTCTGGAGATGCCCCTAGCATGCAGGGAGCCTGGGGGATGCTGGTGTGATGGTCCCCCCTGTAACATCATAGAATCACAGGATGGCCTGGGTTTGAAGGGACCCCAAGGGTCACAGAGCTCCAACCCCCTGCCACAGGCAGGGACACCAACCTCAGGCCTGGAGCTACACAAGGTTGCCCAGGGCCCCATCCAACCTGGCCTTGAACGCCCCCAGACACGGGGCACCCACCCCCTCTCTGGGCAGCCTGTTCCAGCCCCTCACCACTCTCTCTGCAAAGAACTTCCCCCCCAACCTCTCCTCTCACCCTTCCCTCCTCCAGCTTCACTCCAGCCCCCTTGTCCTGCCAGTCTCTGCCCTTGAACAAGCTGATTCCCCTCCTGTGTCTCTGCTCCCTTCAGGGACTGGCAGGCTGCAGTGAGGTCCCCCCACAGCCTTCTCTTCTCCAGGCTGACCCAGCCCAGCTCCCTCAGCCTCTCTTTGTAGGGCAGCTGCTCCAGCCCTCTAATCATCTTTGTGACCCTCAGTAGCCATGCACAGTGACAAAGCATGGCCAAGAGCAGGACCCTGTGTGCTTGCAGCAAGCAGATCCATCTCAGCAGCTCCCTGGGAGAGCATCCCAGAGACAGGACAACCTTGCGGAGAACAAGCCCGTCTCCTGGTGCTGGATTGGGCTGGATTGGGCACAGACCCAGAGCACAGCTGTGTTGCCACACCAGGAAGCATACCTCCATGCCATGGGACCACCACAAGCTGCCAGTGTTCCATAGACAAGGAATACCAGTGTCCAACCCAACCAGGTACAATGAGCCAGTCCCAGCTGCTGGAAGCTCCAGAACAGTGGGGTTACACCAGCAACCCCAGGGTGCAGGACCAGCCAGCCCCAACAACAGGGCCTGGAGGGCACCATGCCATGGGGATGTGCCTAGAGCCCAGCCAGCTCCCTGCTAACATGTACTGGTGCCAAATGAGCCTACAAAGTCCATCTCCCTCTGGCTCAGCCCATGATGCCTCCAGAGAAACACCCCTACGTCCTCCCTCCCCACTGCTGGGGTCCTGCCCCTTCCTCTGCAGAGGATGGGAAGCATGGGGCTGTCACACCCCTGGGACACCCCACAGGATGGTGTCTCTTTCCTCCTGAGACAATCACAGCCTGGCCAGGAGCTCAAGGTGGCTCCAGCCATGGGATGTTTGATATTCAATGTTCACAAAGAGAAGTGAAACAAGGTGTGATGGAGGCAAGGTCACAGTCCTGTGTTACCTCTCATGTGTTACAGCCACCATCATCTCTCTCCCTTGGGGTCCACAGAGTCCCAGATACAGATCCCACCATTTCCAGACCTTGAGTCCAAAAGAACAATGGTAAATGTTGTTGGCTAAAGCTCCAAATGTTTTCAAGGTCAAATGGGTGATGGGAACCCATTTCTGCTCATCTGGTGGGTTGCAGGGGGCATGTGACTGTGACCAGAGAGCTTTTGGGTGGCTGCACTGCTGTCCAGCTTGAACACTGATCCCAAGGGCTGCTTCCCAAGAGAAGAAAGCACCTTCTCCTCACTTTTCCAGCCTGTCTCACTGGGCAGAAGAACTCTCCCATCCATCAGCTGAAGAGACAAATGTGGCCAGGCAGGGTTAGGTCCTGCTTCCACGATGCTGGGCAGGCAGTCTTCTCCTTCCCAGGCAGCTGGTCCAAGCTCCTCCACCCCAGGACTGCGGTGTCCTCCCTTCCTTCACCCCACAGACACCCCTCAGAGCCACAAATCCTCCGGGCTCAGGTCCCCCCCTCCCCCAGGCATCCAGGCATGGGTTCTCCAGCCTGCCCCTGGCTCTTGCAGAGGCTGTGCACACTTGCATGTGGACACACAGGTGTGCACACACATGCTTCTCTGCACCCCCAAGGGACACTGCAGCAATGGCCTTAGACAGCTCTAGACCATAAATCCACCCAGCCTCACTTGCTCCCTGCTCTGCAGCCCCAAGGCCACCCCAAGGTCTTTCCTCTGCATCGTCCCCACCTCAGGATCTGTCACTCCCCCTCTCTGCAGCAGCTCTTTAGCCAAGCGTGACCCTTGGCAGTTCCACCTCACTGGCAGATGACCACAGTACCCAGAGCAGCCCAAGCTGGGGAAGACACAGCTCCACAACAGCCCGCTCTGCACAGAGAGGGGGTTGTTTCACCCACCATGCTACAGCCTGGGCAGCCTTCCTCCCCCAGGCAAGACTTTACAAGGGGCTGCAGCTCTCCAGCTTTCTCCCTGCTGTCCCTTCCATGAGGTTCTGCCCATGCCTTATGCCCAGCTGGTCTCCAGTGGGGTACCCCAGGGTCAGAACCATGTTTCCCAGCCTCATCAGAGGATGGAATGAGGACACAACTCTGCCCTTGCCTTGCAGGTGAGGCTAAACTAGGGGGAATGGGTGTGCAGCAAATGGCAGAGCCTCAGTCCAGGTAGACCCCAAGAAACTCAAAATCTGGCTCTATTTTGGGGATGTCAAGATGGGCCAGGTAACCCCAGGTTTCTCCCAGGCTGGGGACTGGGGGGCTAAACAAGGTCCCAATGAAAAGGACCCAGGACAAGGTCCCAGACAAGATCCTGGATGAGCAGCTGAGCAAACAGAGCAAGTTGGATCCTGGAGTACATGAGGAGGAGCATGGCCAGCAGCTTGAGGGAAAGGGTTGTCCCCTCTGTATAGCAACAGGGAAACCCCAGCTGGGTGCTGTGCCCACCTGGCCCCTCGGTTCAGGGAGAGGTGGAGGACCTGGAGAGGGACCAGCAGATGCTGCTGGTAAGGCTGGGCCCTGGATTTACAAGAGCAGCAGGCTGGGATGTGCCAGCAATGTGAAGCTACCTGGAAGGCAGATGCAAATGTGATGGAGCCACACTCTCTCTGTAGGACACGAGGTGTGGCAAAGGACAATGGACAGTAATCACAGCTTCAGGCTGGACAGTAGAAAATACTGTATTTTTTCCTGGGGAGGTGGTGCAGCTGTGGGACATGCCACCAGAGAGGTGGGGCAGGTCCATCCTTCAAGGCACAGCTGGATAAAGCCACGGATGACCTTGTCTTATGCTGGTGGTGTTTCTGCTCCAAGCCAGAGGGTGGGCTAGAGAGCCTCAGCGGTCCCTACCCACCAGCATCACCAGGATCCTGCCAGCCCAGCTGCAAATCCCCTCCCTTCCCCATGCCAGGAGCCCACCCTACAGACCCAGGACACCTTGACCACCAAGGTGCCACACACTGGACCACAGCCCCATCCCAGGTACTCCAGGACCCACGCTGGCCCGCATCCCGACGATGCTGAAGCCCATCGTCTTCCTCCAGGCTGCTGGGAGGCCTGGCCGCTGCTCCTGGCAGGTGATCAGCTGATCCTGCCAGCGAGCTGGTGCTGCAAAGTCAGGCACAGAGATTGCCAGTGTGCTGGCGAGGGGAGAGCAGGGCCGGCGAGGGCCGGGGGGCTCAGGGAGCCAGGGGCAGCTCTGTCCTGAAAGCCAAACCACCTGCACGCTGCTACCTGCTGAATAATAGAGGAGCCGACAGCCAGCCGGAAAGAAATGTGATCCTGGTTAGCCAGCCGGGGAAGACATCTGAGCTGCCAGCAGCAGCGATAGCAACTGCAGGCAAGGAGCCTTCCTCCCTGCTGCTCTGTGCAGCGCAGCCTGGCCGGGGTGGCTGGAGGTCCCTGCCCATCCTGGTGTCCCTAGGCGGCTGGTTTCCACTCCGGAGGCACTGGCCTGGGGCTCAGAGGATGATGTGAGCTGCATCAGGCACCCAGGAAGGCAGAGCTCAAGGACAGAGAGCCAGGCTTCCCCTGAGGAGGTGAGGCAGAAAGGAGCCTGCCTGCAGCCGGTGCCCGCACCCTGGGTCTGGCAGCTCAGCCCCATGTCCAGAGGAGGGGACATGGTTTATATCCCAGATGACTCCGACTTCAGCTCCTTCAGGGATCAGTGTGAGAGCCTGGAGGGCTGGCACTGTCGGTACAACAAGGCTGGCGTGACTGTGTGGAGTCAGGGCCAGGAGGAAAGCTGCACCGTGCAGAAAATCAAGGTAAGCACAACAGCCCAGCCCTTCCCTGCCCTGCCTGCTTCAGAGGGTCCCCGGGGGTGCTGGCCCTGCCCGGGGGTGCTGGCCCTGCCTGGGGGTGCACGGCCTGCCTGGGGGGTGCTGCTGCTACCTGAGCTGGCCCCTCAGGAACGCTGCCCCAGCTCGCAAGCTGCTCTGCTGGCTCTCCCTGCCTGCCCCGTGGCTTTACCCTCTCGACCTGCCGGGATGCCTGCTGCAGCCTCCTGCCCTGCACGCACACAGGCGGGCTCACGTTGCGGCTGCCCTTAGGCCAGGCGCGGGCGGGAAGGCCCCAGGATCAGTTACGTTATGGAGATGGCCTGGGTGGGAGCCCCCAGACATCAGACAGGCTGGCGGGATGCCTCCCTCAGGCCTCTCCCCCCCCGCTGGCCACACCACCCTGGGGCACCTCACCTCTCACCCTGCAGAGTTTGAGAACCCCTGTGTGCTGTCTTGGGAGGTCTGTTGCTTGCCAGGGATCTGGGGTGCTGCAGAGGGAGTAATGAGGTTCAACCATCCCTCAGGCTGTTACACCTCCTCATTCACCCAGACAGCACTGCCAGGCCAGCCTGAGTGCACCAAGGGTGCTGGGAGAGGGGGGCACCCACCATGGGGTAAGCCCTGCATGGGAGCATCCTGTGGGACAGTGCCTGGCTCCACGGCTGGTGGTGCAGGCAGGGCTTTGGTTTCTCTGGCTGCCAAGGATCAGGCCTGCTGAGGTCCACCTAAGCAAGTAGGGCCAGAGCTTCTTACCTCCAGGACAGCTTCAGGAAAGGGTTACTGGGATCTGAAGAGCAGGGAGGTGGCGAGGAGGTGCCTGGGCACAGAGAGCTGGAGGAGCCTCTTACACCGCTCTCCTGAACACGGAATAACCTGCAGCTCATCTCAGGTGGGGGAGACACCAGGAGGAGCTGGGCACATGATTGCAATGCTGCCATGGCTGGGTGCCTGCGGTGAGGAGGAGGAGGAGCAGTGCTCTCTGTGAAGGTATAGCTGCAATACACCCCACCATGCCGCAGAAGAGCTGGGGAAGAGCTTCCGGGCTAGGACAGGGAGCACTTAAGTCAGTTGGGCCTGCACAAGTACATAGGACCAGGCAGGATGCACCCAAGGGTGCTGAGGGGTCTGGCCAGTGTCTCTTTGAAAAGTTCTGGTGACTGCAAGGCATCCCTGATAACTGGGAAGAGGCAAACATCACATCTGTCTTCCAGAAGGGCAAGAAGGATGCTCCAGGGCTCTATGGGCTGCTGTGTCACATATGTCCCTGGAAACATGATGGAGAAGATCCTCCTGGAAGCCATGTCCTTAAGGATAAGGGCAGTGTGCACAGCAGCAGGGACCTGCCAAGGGCAAATCATGCCTGACCAGCCTGGTTGCCTGGACCCCTGTGAGGTTCCAGAGTGTCTGAGCACCATCACACAGCCTGGTTCATTGCAAGGAACACCTCCTTGATGTGGTTTTCCCCGGCTCAGGACAGGGCCTGAGCAGCATGCAGGGGTTAGTGCTGCCCAGGGACTCTTCCCAAAAGGAGGGATGGAGGATGCCACCCAGTCTGGGCAGGAGTCCCAGACTGTACCAGCTGGGTCTTGGGGTTCAGAAGAGCCCTGATCTTTCCATTAATGCAGGCTTAAGCTGTGAGTGGCCTGTTTTGGGGCTCTGTGCTTTCCCTGTCCCAGGTTGTGCAGCCTGGTGTGGCTGCTGCACAGCCTCTGTTCATCCTTCACATGCAGGCTTTGGGGGGGGGTGGAATTTGGGGGGCACAAAGCCGCAAGAGCCCCACTGTGATAACCAGGGATTCCAGGAGCCCAAGAGGACCATCCTTCACCTTGAAGCAGCAGCATCTCTAGACCCAGCTGGGAAGGGGTGGCTGTGGAAGGGGAGCAGAAGGAGGGAGCTGGGCACTCCCCTCCATGGCGCCCCAGGGAGTACAGCACATCTCCAAGCCTGTCCTGGGCACCAGTCCAACACACCAGGCAGAAACCATCACCCAGGCCATCAGGGAAAGCTTGCCCGAGATTGATGGGACCTGCAACGTTCAGAGGGCCATCTCCAATTACATGGCACTGCCAAGCATCTCATCAAAGATGCAAGGCTTCTAACGAGGAGCAGATGACATCTCCTTCCTCCCTGCATTGAGAGGAGCAGGGCAGGCTGGCTCCATCAATAATGCACTGCTCCGTGTGGTAGGGCAGCTCCACAGCTCCAGTTACAGCCGGGGCCCCACTAGCATCCCTGGAGCAGACCCCATGCCTGAGAGCATGATAGGGCAGGAGAATCCCTTTTCTTGCTCTGCAGGGACACCTCCCCTATGAGGAGAGGCTGAGGGAGCTGGGCTGCGTCAGCCTGGAGAAGAGAAGGCTGTGGGGGGACCTCATTGCAGCCTGCCAGTCCCTGAAGGGAGCAGAGACACAGGAGGGGAATCAGCTTGTTCAAGGGCAGAGACTGGCAGGACAAGGGGGATGGAGTGAAGCTGGAGGAGGGAAGGTTTAGATTGAATATTAGGGGAAGTTCCTTACAGAGAGAGAGGTGAGGGGCTGGAACAGGCTGCCCAGAGAGGGGGTGGGTGCTCCATCCCTGGGGGTGTTCCAGGCCAGGTTGGACAGGGCCCTGGGCAACCTTGTGTAGCTCCAGGCCTGAGGTTGGTGTCCCTGCCTGTGGCTGGGGGGTTGGAACTCTGTGATCTTTGGGGTCCATTCCAACCCATGCCATCCTATGATTCTATCATTCTATGGGGTGAGGGGACAGGGCTGTGCTTAGGGAACCCAGGCATCAGAGCCCGGACCACTAGGCAACCCCATCAGAGGGTCCTTCTGCCCCCACTGCCTTTGCACTGTGCACCCACAGGAACATGCCCTGCACCACGTGTGCAGAGCATCCACCATGGCACACATGCCCATGGCTTTGTAGCAGCACAGGGCAGTGCCACCACACACAGAAACAGCCTGGAGCCTTCATCCCCAGAGAAGCACACAGCTCCATGCTCTGGGGGTGGGTGCTGCTAACCCCCTGCCCCACTGCCTGTCTCCCCACAGACTCGCATCTCCTGCAAGGACGTCCCTGCTGAGACCCTCTATGACGTGCTGCACGACACCCGCTACCGCAAGAAGTGGGACTCCAACATGATCGAGACCTACGACATCGGGCGCCTGACCGTCAACGCGGATGTGGGATACTACTCCTGTGAGCAGCCCCCCAGGGCCCCCTCTCCCTTCCCCCACGGTCCCCACGCAGGGATGCAGGGCCATGGGGGCAGCAGGTCGGGGTGTAATGGGGTCTCTCCGCAGGGAAATGCCCAAGCCCCCTGAAGAACCGGGATTTCGTCACCCTGCGCTCCTGGCTGCCCCTGGGCAATGACTACATGATCATCAACTACAGTGTCAAGCACCCGGTGAGCCCCCTCAGCCAGTCCCAGCCCTTCCAGGGGTGCTGCCCTTGTAGGGACAGGCTCTGAGGAGCATGGCATCTCCCTGCAGAAATACCCACCCCGGAAGGATTTCGTGAGGGCTGTGTCCCTGCAGACTGGCTACCTGATCAAGGCGAATGGTGCCGGTGCCTGTGTCCTCTATTATCTCACCCAGGTGGACCCCCGTGGTGAGTGGCAGCAGGAGGGGAGGCTGCAGTGGGGGATGGGTCCCCTTCTACCCCCAGAGCTCACCCACCATGGCTCTCCATCACCCAGAGGTCCAAAGGGCACTTGGGCAGTGGGGACACCCCAGGGCAGAAGGGGGTCCCCTCCCTGCTCACAGCACAGGGCACTGCTATCAGCCCAAGGGGAGCACAGTCTAGCTTTGGGGGTCTGTAGAAGCCTCCTCTGGGGCTGGCCCAGATTGCCTGAGTGACGAGGTTTTGGGCTCTTGCAGGCTCGCTCCCAAAGTGGGTGGTGAACCGTGTCTCCCAGTTTGTGGCACCGAAGGTAAGCAGGATGCGTGGCCAGCGGTGGGATATGGGGACAGCAGGGATGAGCTGCCCTGAGTGGACCCTTAGGTAGGGGAGGGATGGGTGCTGGTTGACCCAGGACTCACAGGGTGGATGCTGGGTTACCCAGGACTCACAGGGCATGTGTGGTCCCCCTCCTAGCACCCTCAAAAACCCAGCAGTGGGGGAGCTGGGAACCATACCCACAGACCAGGGTGGCTCCATCCCCACTGGGGACATGGAGCACTGTGACAGGCTGCACCTGCTCTGCCCACAGGCGATGAAGAAGATCTACAAGGCTGGGCTGAAGTACCCTGAGTGGAAACGCAAGCACGACCCTGGGTACAAGCCCTGGGTTTACCCAGAGCAGAACACGCTGCCCAGCGTCAGCCTGGACGAGCTCTCGGTGCAGCACGCCGACTCGCTGGAGAACATCGATGAGACAGGGCTGCCTGAGGACCACCTGAGCACCAGTGACCACGAAGCCTGAGCCCTGGCCACAGCCCTCTTTTTGGGGGGGACACACACCCCTCAAACATGGGGCTTGGCAGCCATGGGGGACGGGCAGGAATTTGACCCCCAGTTGTCACATCTGCTCTCCAACTCTGTTGTCATAGAACCCCCCTTACCCATGCAGCAGGGGACTGTCCCACGGGAAAGAGGGAGGATGAGCACTCTGTCCCCTTGTGCTGAGCACTCTGCCCCCTTGTGCTGGGGCTGTGGTGGCTCACAGAGGTGTCCCCACACAGGAGGTAGAGCTGGCAGTGGGAGGGGGTGCCCCAAGGAGGGGCTGGGCAGGGCAAGAGAGACAAAATAATGCTTCATGGGGTCAGAGGGAGATTCCCTGGCACCAGGATATCCCTTTGTCACCACAAGACCTTCTAGGGGTGCCTCAAAGGTCCAGAAGTGCAGGGGGAAGGGTGGGTCTATGGGGGTCCTGCCCAGGCTTTGTTCAGCACAGGGCTTGGACCAACCACCACTGGCCCGAGGTCCCACTCTGACAGCCCTGCATCAGGCTGCACCCCCTCCAGCCCACCAAGCCCTTCCAGGCTTTGTGTGCGCCCCCCCCCCCCCTTCCCCATCTCAGGGAACCCCCCTCCCAGGTTATCTCCTGGGCATCAGGCTCTAGCCCAGCTGGCTCTCGGGTGGTGTTCGGGGTGGGGGTCCTCCTGGCAGTGGGGTCCTGGGTAGCCTCTGTCCCCACTCTCTCGGTGTTTGCCGCTGCTGTGGTTCCTGGCACAACAATAAAGGGGTTGGTGTGTGTGCGAGAGAGCTCTGGGCTGGCACTGGGGATGGCTGAGGACCAGGTCCTGGGGATGGCTGGGGACCAGGTCCTGGGTTGGACAGGAGGCTCAGCACAGCCCTGCGGTCCCAGCACCCAGAGGTGCCCCTCAGCCAGGCACAAGGTGGTGTGGCAGGAGGGGCAGGGTTTGGGCTCCACACACCCCTGTGCATGTGGGTGAGCGTGTGTGGGCACGGGGCAGCCTGCACCGGACAAGGGGAAGTCGGTCTAGACAGACACCACAGGGGGAATACGCTGGCAGGCGCTGGATTTTCCATCCCCCCCTTCACACACACACCCCCCCACCCCCGGCGCTGAAGCTGCCTGCGGTGCTGGGTGTCTGCCCCGGATGGGCGGGACCCGGAGCCGTGTGAGCGGGGCTGTCACTGCTGATGGAGTGTGTGGGGGGGGGGGGTTTGCTCAGCGCTGGACCTGTCCCAGCAAGGGACAAGCTAGGGGACATCACCGGGACGTGGCAGCCACTCTCAGAGCCAAAGCTCTGCCCCTGAGGTGGTGGGGGCTAACCACTCGGCAACCCCCAGGGCTTGCAGCCTGCCCTGCAGCTTTTGGGGTCCCTCTGCCCATCCCCAGCCTCATGCTCCCTGGTCACCCCTGTGGTCCCACCCTGAGCTGTGAGTGCTGCTTCCTTGGGCTGGCTTCTCCCACACCTTGTGCTTCCCCCCCCCCCAAGTTCATCCCATGCCCACCCAGCATCCCAGCTGCAGATGCTTACTGTGTCCCCCCCCTTAGCCACCCTGTTAGGTCATGTATGTCCCCTGTGCTGTCCCAGGGATGTCACACACGTGTCACTGCATGTGGTGCTGGGGAGGGGAGAGAAGGTGCTGGTATCCGGCCAGCCAGCTCCCAGGGATTGCAGCTGGGCTGGCTGTGTAAGCAGAGCAGGGGTGAGAAGCTGCCTGTGCAGGGGAGATGCAGAAGAGCCAAAGCAGGAGGTGAGCAGGCATTGCCCCCCCTCCAAGAACAGGGGTCTCACTGTGAGGGGAGCAGCCAGCAGCCAGCAGGCACCCACACCAGGGAGGACTTTTACCTGTGAACAGACACATCTCACCCCCAAATTGCCCCAATTAGCACTTTGCAATAATCAGGTAGAGCTGAGCAGGGAGCCGTGGCTAGAGCAAGGGTGAACCCCCCCCCCCCAGGGTGATGCCCTGATGGGGCAGAGCCCACTGGCACCCCAGGCCCGCGGGTGCTGGGGTGAAGCCCCCCCGATGCAGGAAGCAGCTCCATCTCTCCCCATTGCCCGGATGTCTCCCTGCAGAAGCCTGGCTGCAGCTCTGCTGCTGGGCTATTTTTAGCCATCCCAGAGTAGATGAGTCTGAGCACTGAGAGGCCAGGGGGGGAGGCCCCACTCCCCAGCCAGCCCCTAGGAAGGGCACATCTCAGCCCAGGATGCTGCCCAGTGATGCCGTGGGGATGGCAAAGGCCACTGGGGTGGGTGGCAGGGACTCTGGTCCTCATCCAGCACTGGGTTGTGCAGAGCTCCTGGCCACCAGCATCACCCTGGCCAGGGAGTAGGGTGAAACCTGTCTGGGGAAGGGGGCAGCTCCAGACCCCGTGGGGTGCCAGGAGCCCCCAGTGCAATGATTTCTTACTGCAGGATGTGTCACTGCTGGTTTCCTGTGGCACAAACAGGAAGAGGACAATGTGGCAGTATCCCCCAGGGACCTGAGCGATGGAGGGGGCGGGCAGTGGGGGGAGCCTGAGACCCCCAAGTGCCCTTGCTGGGGTGCTGGGGGAGTGGGCGGCCCCCAGCACAGCTCTGGCCAGACACACAGGGACTGAGAGGCCAGCTGGATGGCTTTTCCTGCCTGGCCCCAGCAGAGAGGAGCCGCCCCAGTGCACAGATTGGAAAGGAAACGGGAAGCTGCTGCTGGACAAGAGATTAGCCTGGAGGCAGTGATGTCAGCTGACAGCCCCACAGATGGGGGCAGGGGCAGCAGCATGGTGTGGGGTCCTCTCTCCTCCTTGCACGCACTGCCACAGCCCACTGCAGTGCCCCCAGCATCAATTGTGCCTTGGCTGTGGTAGGGTGTGACCCCATCTCCAGGCTCTCATGTTTTGCACCTCATGAGCTCATGGACTGGTCTTGGGTCCCCACCATCCACACCTGAGCCCAACAGGGGACCCTCCAGCAGCCCATCTCATCTCATGGACCAGCCTTCAGCAAGAGTCTTGCCTGGAGGCATGCAGCAGGTTTCCAAGCCCAGTTTCCCCTCCTCAGTCATTCCCCCCAAACCCCCCCCAGGGGGTCAGCTCTCCATTGTGTCCCAGCAAACCCTCCAGGCTCAGTCCCAGCCCCACATTTCCACCTATCCAATGTGTCATTTGCTCTCTAGGTAGATTCCCTGAGCGTCCCTCACCCTTTCCCTGCTCCCAGGAGATGCTCTCACCATCACCACGTGATCCAGCAATGTAGGGCTGAAGGTAGAGCAAAGGCTGCCCCAGCGAGCAGCAAAGACTGATGGCCATGGATGGATGGATGTATGGATGGATAGATGGATGGATGGATGGATGGATGGATGGATGGATGGATGGATGGATGGATGGATGGATCGATCGATCGATGGATCGATCGATGGATGGACACACATGGACCTTGAGGGACAGTGTCATCATGGGTGCTGCCTGGAAAGGGAAAGGACCATGCAGGCCTATGAGATGGAAGGATCCAACCTGCACTTTTGATCTCCAGCCCTTGTCAGCATCTTCACAAAGCCCAGTGCCCCATCCCAAGGTGTGCTTCCCAGTCCTGCCCTGGGGAGCTGGCAAGACCTTCCCACTGTGCAGACCCAGACACGAGAGAGCTCTCTGTCCCAAGGAAGGTCCTGCTCATGGATTGGAGCAGCAGCAGGTTAGCAGGCACCAAGGAGATCAAGCAGAGGCTTGGCTGGGGGATGCCCCAGCTCTGGATGGATTCTGGGAAGGGCAGCACCCATCAGGAACCAGGTGCTGGGCCTCAGCAGAGGTGCTGGGCAAAGACAGGGGATGCCAGCCTTCCAGGGGAGCTGAGCCCCACTCCTGACACTTAATTTGGGGGAGAAGGGAGCTGGGGGGAAGCTTTTCTACACCAAACTGTCTTGTCAGCAGCCGCCAGGATGTGGGTTTTGTGGGCTGGGTCCTGCTCTTGGTCACACTGGGCTACCAGATGAGACTATGACTTGCCACTCTGTGATGTCTCAGAATGTCTCCTCTGCCCTCAGACAAGATTTCCCTCCCCAGCAGCCCATCCTGGCGCACAGGGAGGAGCACCACTCCCAGCAGCAGCTTCTGAGGGGTGTATAGAGCTGCTGCAGGGTGCCACACAGCAGTGAGACAGGATCTGGCCCTGCTCAGGACTGGGCTTCACCAGTGCTAACACCTCTGGGACGGAAATGACGGCGATCTGGCTGCCACCAGCACTCCTAGCACCCTCTGCTCACCCCTCCAGCCCAACAGCTTCCTCTAAGAGGCCAAGGTGGGAGCCCAGCAGGACTGCACAGCCCGTGGCTCAGGTCCAGAGGGTCCCCGTGCACCCTGTCTCCTCACCCCACCCACAGGCTGCTCCAAGGGCCCCCCACACACACACCATCCCCTGCCCTGGGGATGTATCACCCCCTCCAGAGCAGCCCCTGGGGAAGGGGGTGGAAGGGGGAAGCTGTGCTGGGCTGAGGCTGAGTTCTGCTTCTGCTTTGCAGGAGTGATTCTGTGATAAGCAGAAGCCGCCTTTCACACCTAGTTGCATGGCCCTCCCACACCAAAGCCTCCCAGCACTCCCAGCTCTCCCCTGCCCCTCCCCAGATGGCTTGTAGGGGCACCACTGGGGTGTCACCAACCTGAGCTGGAGCAAGGGAGCAGCGTTCAGCCCTGCCATTGGGAGCAGAGAGGGGCTGAAGGGTGTTGTGAGATACCAGCCTCGGGCATCTTCCGTGTGCAAGGTTGGGTAACAGGGGAGCTGGACTAACTGGGGCTCTTGCGAAAAGTGTTGCATTAAAGGCAGCAGGGTGAAAGCTGCTGGCAGGAGAGAAATCCTCCTGACACCCCCTTGACACCCCCCCAGACCCTGCTGCCTTCCCATCCCCAGCTCACTGGGCTCAGGGTGCTGCACACACAGGCATGGGTTTGGGGTTCCCTGCGTTTCACCCAGCCAGCCCCAGTGGCAGCCCCCACAGTCCCCCTCATTAACAGCCCAGCTCTATCCTGTTTTCTCCAGTCTGGCAGCACTTCCCCAGTCCCTGCACCCTGCCTTGCTGGGTAGGGTATCTCCTCTTGCTGCAGCCAGAGGCAGCAGCAGCAAAGCTGAATGCACCCAGGAAATGCAAAGCTCTCCAGCAGCACTGGGGTACGGGTCTGGGGCAGCATGGTGTCCCCAAGGCAGCACAGGTACTGGGGAGAGGGACCCTTGCTGGGAAGGAGAGAGGAAGAGGATGAGTGGGGAGCAGCCCCCAAAGGATGGCAGAGCCTATCGGAGTGGGAGGACACGGGGCAGCCAGGCTGGGAGCCAAGCGTGGGGCAGGGTCATGCCTGAGAAGGGGCAGGATGGGAGGATGGGAGAGGGATGGGGACCGGAGGGCTGGTCTGGAGGAGGGACCGGCAGTGGGAGGTGCAGGCTGGGCGCTGAGAATCCTACCAGACCCCGTAGCAGTTCCTGCAGGGCTGCCTGCCTGTGCCCACAGGCTGAGCCCGGTGCCTGGCAGCGACACCTCGGCGTCACCCTGGAGCCCAGAACAGGGCAGCTCTGGAGCCCACAGCGGCACTGCCACCGCGATGATCCGCTGGAGACAGCCCCGGGGGCCTGCGGACCACACTTCAGGGCAAGAGGTGAGGGAGCACCCTGAGGGGATGGATGGACAGGACAGAATCGGGGACAGGGGGGAAAGGGCCAGGACCAGGGCAGTCTGTGCCCACTGCACCCACTGCTCTGCCTGGGTTTGCAGGGACAGGGACAGTGTCCACATCCCTGCAAAGCATCTCTGCCCATGGGGGCACAACGCAGCCCAGCACCCACCACAGCCCTTGGCACCCCCTGCCTGGGCGTGGGGAGGTCTCAGGAGCCAGCACCCCATGGAAGGCTGCCCATACAAGCACAAGGAAGGGGGAAATCACCCCATTTCAGCACCAGGCTGCTGAGCAGATGTGGGTAGAGCCCTTTAATCCCGTGGCAGAGACACCCAGCCCACACTGCTATGGGACATCACCCTCCACAGCCCCCTGCCTTGCCCTTGGTGTAGACCCTACATCTACAGGCAGCCTTCCCACTGCTGTGCCCCCATGCCCCACTCCCTGTGCCCTGCTCTCCCAGCTTCTCAGCCAGCTCCTGCTGTGACTGTCCCTCCACTGACATACACAGGGCTGGGGGCACGTGCCACGCACACCTCACACCCACGTGTGTGAGCAAAGACAACCCCCCCCCCCTTATTCACACGTGCTTGTGGGCAGCGTGTGTGTCCCCTCCCCACGTGCTCCCACCACCTCCCCAGGCACACCAGCCTGCCCACACTTCCCCATGCTGCTGGTGCAACCTTTCCCCTGCCCAGGCAGCAGCAGGGAGCAGGCAGACCCCTGCGCGGGTGGGGGTGGGATGCACAGAGGACTCCCACTGAGGTAAAGCTGTCCCAGCGGCCCCTGGGCTCCCGCGGGAGGGGGCAGGGGATGCGTGGGAGCGTGCAGGCAGCAGGAAGGAAGCCTGAGCCGAACAATAGAGGGAAATGGAGGAACTGGATAAAGACCCAGTGGCAGCACAGTCAGCACAGATGGTTTAGTGTGGAGCAGCGTGATTCATGGGAAAAAGGCCCTCAGCACTCCACAGAGAGCCCGCAGCTCTGCCCCGGGGCTGTGCCAGCAGATGATTTGGGGATGTGGGTGCCCGGCGCAGCGGGACCTGGCGGGAGGGCACCATGCTGAGGCCGTGCCCCTCGTCTCCAGACAAGGGTGCTGCTGGTGGGGTGCACGGGGGTCCATCCCAGCTGGGGTGGGTGGGAGGCTATCCCCGCTCCGCCTGCCCATGAGTCATGCTGACCTCTCCCATGCCCTTGCCAGCAGTAAGAGAGAGATATTATGGTCTGGCCCTTCCGGCCACAGAACCCTCCCCAAGCTGGCCGGCACAGGAGCTCATCCCCTGAGAGGGGCCCAGCTGCTCCCCCATTACCCGCCCCCGGCAGCTTCCCCTCCACCAGGACACCCCCCACCTCCCTCCCCCTGCTGCTCTGGCTCTTGTTCTCCTCCCACCCATCCCATCGTGCAGTGGAGCTTGGGATGCCCCAGCACCTAGCATCTGCTCGCCCACACACTCCCCAGTGAGCCCCCTGTCGCTTGGTTCCTGTCTGGGCTGGGGTCACGGCTTCACCAATAGAGCAGGGCTGGGATCTGGCAGCTCCGGGGAGGAGCAGAGAGGCTTGAGGCTGAGGAACAACAGGATGTGAGCTTCTCGAGCTAAGAGGTGAGCAGCTCTGGGGAAAGCAGCAAGGCACAGGGGCCTTTGGGAGCAGCCCGCATTCCCACCCATGGAATCCATGCTCTTCACAGCGGCTGAACATCCCCCCTTCCCTCCCTGCTGCCTCCTCACTCCCTTTCTCTCCTCATTCCACAGATGATGGGCTGAGCATCCATCGCAGGGGCACCTCAGGGCCATGAGCTCCCCGTGTGGTCCTGACTCGGATATTGCAGACTGGCTGGCCACCATTCACTTGGAGAGGTACCGGGATGTCTTCAAGCAGCATGGGTACCACATGGCCAGAGACACAGCCTTGCTGGACAGTGAGCATCTGCAGCAGATTGGCATCACTGCCACCGGGCACCGCAAAAGGATCCTGAACTTGGCGCAGCAGACACGGATGCTCAGCCAGTCCCGGGGGGAACCTGCAGCAGGAGACACCCATCTCCGAGCCCCCAAGTTCCTGGATGCCCCCCAGGTGGGCAAGGATGCCATGAAAGCAGAGCTGGAAGGGGTTACTGACGCCTTTGGGACAAAGCATGTTGACACTGTGCCCGCCCAGGCATCGTCCCTAGAGAAGGAGCCTGCTCCTCCCCTCGTGAAGCCGGTTCCCAAGCCAAGGACGGTTTTCCCCCGCTCAAAGACAGAGCAGGGCTCAGTGCCTGTGCCCCCAGCACGCGCTACAGTGCCAGCACACAGCCTGGGCAGCGACCGGGCACCTGCAGCCTTCGTGGTACTGGAGGGATTTGTGCCAGGGGAGAGCTCTACAGATTTGGAGAGCCCGGAGCAGCGGCCAGCACCGCCGGCTGGCCCAGGGGTGGCCATGGGCATGGGAGTGTCCCGGCTGCGAGCGTGGCAGAGCGCTCGGGAAGGCACACGCTCCCCCCCAGCTCCAGAGCATGGACAAACCTTGCAGGCATCGGAGAAGTGCCCGCCCTCCATCCTGTCAGTCCTACCATGGCACAGCCACAGGGTGCCAGCAGCTGAGCCCAGCCCTGGGAATGTGACAGAGGGGCACCCTGTGTCCAACCGTCCCCTGCCCATGGCAGCCACCCCAGCCAGGAGAGCTCCATCCCCATGCCCCCGGACAGCCTCACAGCCAGGCTCAGGGCAGGGCAGGCTGGAGATGGTGTCCAACATCATCTACGAAGGACTCGAGCGCCCAACAGCACCCACTGAGGACTTGAGAGGAGAGGATGGTGCCCAGGGTCAGGCTGTGCCTGAGCCCCCAGCTCCATCCCTGCAGGAGCTGACCCAGCCAGACAACAAACCTGAGTAAGCAGCTGCTTCCTCTCACCCCAGGGAGCACAGGTGGGGTGCAGAGCAGTGAGAGCTGAGAATCGAGAGAGCCCCCCCACCCCCGGGACCCTCCCCAGCCCCAGCCCCAGCCCCAGCCCAGTTCTGCTTGCCTTCAGGTGCTGACAAAGCCACTTTCACTCCGCCCCCTCCTCCCCCAGGCTCCACAGCACAGCTGGGATTCCTCTGAGCTGACACAGTGGTCCTGGGCCCCTGACTGGCTTGTTGTGCTTGGGGAGAGAAGCTGCTGCCCCTCATCTGCCCCTCAGGCAGCAGGGATGGAGCTCCCCAGCATGGTGTGTGGGGGGTGACTATGTGAGGGCTCTGGGGATGGTTCATGCTGGGAACAAGGCAGGAGATATTGGAGGGGGAAAATTAGAGTGGGAAATGCTTGGTGGCCCTGGGGTGGGGGTGGGGAAGGAAGCAAGGAGGTCTATGGGAGCATGGAGGGAATGCAGCACATCACAGGGGACCAAGGTGGGCTCAGCCCCAGTCAGACACAGGCTCCAGCCCATGGAACCCAGGTGGGAAAATAAGGTGGAAAAGCCCCTCAGAGTCCCCCTGTCCCAGCTGCAGCTGCAGTAACCCCTCTCCTGTTTTCCAGCAGTCCCAGCTGGCCCAGCGGTGGCCTGCCCCCCATCCCGCAGAGACCCACCGGCAAGCCAGGTGAGACCCCCCTGGGGCACCAGCACACAACAGGGACCACCCAGTGTCCCCAGGGAGGGGGAGTGAGGGGGTCACCTGCACACCCTGCCTCTCTCTAGGCCCTGCCCCGTGCTCCTGCCTCATTCAGTACAAGACAGGGCCCAGACCTACATGTTTTGGACTGGCACCTCTGTCATGCCAGGTGCTCTGGATGTTTGGGCTCACTGTGGTGGGCTTGGTGGGACGTTCCCCTCCAGCACTGGCAGTCCTGCCCGGCTGCTGCCTTGCAGCAGGCACTGCTGACTGCCTTCCCTTCCCATGTCTCTGTCCACAGAGATCGGCGAGCAGCCTGTCAGCCCCTACAGTGAGACCATCTTTGGGCACGTAGCCCCATCCCGGGAGCAGAAGGTGAGAGGAGGCTGTGGGGATGGTGGCTGTCCTCTGCCACCGTTCTGCATCCCACCAGCTGCTCCAAAGCAGGATGGTGAGACTGTGATGCCCGGCTGTGCCTGGCTGAGCATCACTGCTGGGGTGGGAGTCACAGGGCCCCACCCCGCACAGCCTGGGAGGTTGAGGAGGTTTAGGATGGGAGAGGGCAGAGGGAAAAGGAAATGTGACCAATCTCTCTTCCCAGGGTGCTGGTATCCTCTCTGATCAGAGCTACGAGGCAGTGTCTGAGCTGGACCCGGAGCGAGAAGTGTGCAGGTAGGCATCACCTCCTCCAGGCTGCAGGGCCTGGGCTGGGGGTGGGGGCTGGGGTTTGCATGCCAGAGGGAGAGGGGACACTCCTGGGGACAGCCCAAGAGGCGGTGGGGGCTTTTCATATGCCATAGAACAGTGGGATCAGGAGCATCTGGGATCAGGTCAGCAGTCTCAAGAAGAGTTGATGAGCTCAAAGATGAGAAGGAGCTGAGCTGTTGGGTGGCCCACCAGGTGACAGTGCTTGCCAACTGATGCTCTGGGTGCCTGCACAGCAGGCAGAGCCTGGATTTGGCTGCTGGGAGCAGGGAACCACCATGAGGGACAGGGATTTCTCAGGAATGAGATGGCTTCAAGCTCCAGGAGAAGGGTTGTGTGGCCTCTAAAAGCTCCAGCACCCAATCAGAATTTGTGGATTTGTAGTGGACAGTGAGATTGTGAGTGGTACCTTTAAAATGCTTTTGAAATGTAGTTTCCATAACTCCTGATAGCATCTCAGAAAGAGGAAGGAAAGCTGTTCTTCCCATTTCAGATGGGGAGGGTTCCTTTTCCTGTGTTGCTTAGAGAGGAGGAGGTGAGCTGCAGCTCTGTGTCCTTCAGCTCTGCCCATGGCCTTGCTGGTCAGTGTCCCCCCCATGTCCCCATGCCTTTCTGGCCCTGGTGTTGGTTGGTCCAGCCCATCTGTTGCTCTGGGTGTGAGTCACTCTGGTGTGGCTTGATGCAGTGTGACGGCCTGATGGATGAGAATCAGCACAGGCCATGGGTGAGGAACTGCAATTACCTGGGAACAGGAGTCTTGTAAACAGAAATACCAAACTCTGCCATGGAGCCTCTGAACCAGCAGCTCAGAGTGGGGCTGGGTGCTTGGCTTGGGGTTCACAGTCTCCATCCAGTAGTTTCCAGAGATCCAGAGCATCCTAAGGGTGCTGGCCAGGCACTTGCAGCCCTGGACCCTCCAGGGATTTAGCAGTCTGGTCTTGCTGAGGTGGACCATCAGCAGTGTCAGAGGCAGTGGTTCACAGGTTGTTTTTTCTCCCAGCTTGAGCACTGAGCTGGTTGGGGTGTGGGGTGTTGAACAACAGGCAGAAAAGCCTCTGAAGACCTGTCGCATTGTGCTCGTGGACCGTGTCAGCCAGCTGCTCCAATGCTTTCCTCCCCAGACCAGCCCCACCAGCCCCATCACCCTGGAGCAGAGCTGCTAAGGGCTCCTGCTGAGCTGCTGCTGGCCAGCCCTGGCCCCCGTCTCTGTGGGACCTCCCAGTCCTCCTCTTCAACACTGGTGTTTCTCCAGTTCATCCAGATCCTCATCCTGCTGACCGGTGCCTGGTCACTGGGGACAATGAGAGAATCTCCTGCAGCCCACCAACCCACTTGTTATGGGAAATATTTCCCACTCCCAAACTTCAGAGAAGCCCTCCCACCCCTTCAGCACGATATCTTCTTCCTGCCAGTGTTACCTTGCTCTGCAGGAGCTTCATCTGGCCCAGGCTGCTCTCCAGCTCTGGGAAGAGTGTCAGTGTTGGAGATGGGCTGACCCACCTCAGCCAGACCCACCTCAGCTAGATCCACAAGACACCCTGAACAAAGAGCAGGAGGAATGGGACTTTCCCCTTAAAACTGGGAGCTGTATCTCTAGGGGTCCAGCAGAGCCTGGGGCGTAGGGTGGGATTTGTCCTCTCCAACACTGAGCACTGCCACCCAAGCTGGTGATGCTCAGCCCCCCGAAATGTGCAGAGGACAGCATCTGCCCTACTTCAGAGATCAGTCTCAGCAGGAGGGAGGTGGTGGCACAGCAGTGCTTGTGTCACCCCCTGAAGCTCGGGGGACCTGGTGTCATGGTTTAACCCCAGCTGGTGGCCAAGCCCCCCATGGCTGCTGGCTCACTTCCCCCCAGCGGGATGGGGGAGAGGATTGGGAAAGTGAAAATGAGAAAACTTGTGGGTTGAGAGAATGGCAGTTGAATCAGTAAAGCAAAAGCCATGCATGCAAGCACAGCAAGGGATCCAGCCCCACCTCCAGGGCAGGCAGGTGCTCAGCCACCCCAGGGTGCAGGGCTCTGTCACTGGAGTGGGGACACCATCACTCCAAGTGTGCTCCCTTCCCTTCCTCCTTCTTCTCCTGGCTTTATGTGCTGAACACATTGTCACCTGGTGTGGGGTATCCCTTGGGTCCTTGGAGTCATGGGGTCAGCTGTGTCCCACCCCAGCTTTGCTGGTGGGGTGAGGAGCAGAAGAGCCCTCAGCTCTGTGTGAGTACTGCTCAGAGGAACAAAACCCCTGCTCCCAGCGCTGTCCCCAGCACAACCCCAAAGCACAGCTCTGTACTGGATACTGTGAGGAAAATTAACTCTGTCTCAGCCAAAACTGGGTCAGACAGTGACCTATCAGGCAGATGGTGGACCCTGCCATGGTTTGCATGGTGACCCTGGGTGAGATGATCCTCAGGCAGATGCCTACCCAGACTGCTCCTCCACACACCTCAGGGCATCATCCCCACAGGAAACAAAACACCAGGAATGGGGTGTCCTTGGCAGCTCACTCCTTACCTCCCTACCTACCCACTTACATGTTGATTGTCTGGCCCATAACCCCCAGCTGAAGTAACTGGATCCACCAACAGATCCCTTTCTTCCCTCACCCATCTGCCATCCTCCACTAGCTCTCCCATGTAAGCACTGACAGGCTGAGACTGCCCCAACTCAGTGCACCTCAGGCATCCCCCTGCAGGCTCAGCTGACCTGGAAATGCCCTCTCCTTACCCTGGGGATTCATTTGGCCCTAAGGTTAGTTCTCTTTACTGCCTGAGACCAGCTGAAAAGGGAGATAACTTGACCAGATGCTGCTTGTCCTCCAGCTCACTGTGGTCTCAGCCACTGTAAATCACAGCTCAGGATGGGCTGTCATGGATCTTTCCCCTTTTTCTCTTGTCCTGACCCATTCAGCAGGCCTGAAACCCCACAGAGCTCTGAAACTCAAGGCTGACATCCACCGACAACACAGAGAGTCCTCCAGCCACCCTTGGAGATCCCTCCCATCCTTGGCCAGTCCCTCCCAAATAAGCTGGACACCAGGCCGGGACTCCAGCCAGATCAATCACCCTGACAAGGCTCTGTGATGCTAATTAAATACTAATTTAATTTGCCCACCTCCTCAGCCCCACACTCCATCCCACTTCTCCAGAGACATCCCCTAGCTTGGATGGCTCCAGCCCAACATCCCTCCAGGCAGACCTCGGGTCTTGCTTCTGTCCCATGTGGTTATCAGGCATCTGGTGTTCAGTGGCCTCACAAGGCACCTGTCCAGGGTCAAGCCCAGGTCCATGCACAGCCTTGGCTCCTGCAATGAGACAGGGCTCTAAATGAGGTGTTTGGAGAATTTATGATGATGGGAGGTGTTTGGGGTTGTTCTCCTGCTCCAAAAGCATCTCTAGCACGTGGATTTGTGCTGGAGGTGGTTCCTTATGTTCAGCACTCCCCAGTGGGTTTCTCCTCCATAAACTTCTCCTCCTGCATCCCATGCTGAGGAGCCCCACAGGTCAGCTGTTCCTTCCCCATGTGGTTCTGCACCTTCCTCCTGCTGGCTTTGCCTGATGTCACCCAGCTCCTGTGACTGCAGCAGTGGTGGCCAGGAGATGCCTCTCCACTCTCCTCATGCTGCTCACAGCTTCAGAAACCTGGTGCCATCACTCACCCTCCCCCCACTGGAGCTGCCCAGCTTGCTCAGGTGCTCCTCAGGCAGCAGCTATTGCAGGTCTAGGACCATCCTCCTTTCTTGGAGTCTTTTCTTCATGCTGGCACTGGATGCCACGAGTGACCCAGTGTCACGGGTGCTCCCATGCTGGTGCTTGCATGTCCTGGCTGCTGTGACTCTCTTCCTGCCCATCACCTGGGCAGCTCCACTCTTTGCTCCTGGGACAGTCAGAAATTTTCCATCACATTTCCTTTTCAGGGTCAAAAACATGCCTGGCTGAGAGTGCTGAGGGGAAGGGGAGGGCTTAGCAGTTTATTTTTATAATTTCCTCTTATTGTTAAGGCTGGGTAGTCTCACCAGGCCTGGCTGAGTGTCCTAGCATGGCTTCCCAAAAGGAGGAGATGGATGCAGGACCTCCACCAACCCATCTGTCCATCCCAATCCCTTTGCAAAACATTTCAGTTGGACACAAGAGCAGCATGGAGGGTGTGATGGCAGATGGTTTCTGGTGCCATGAACACTGGAGGGGTAGAAGGAGAGGGTGAAACCCCTGATAAGGGGGTAGCTGGAGGAGGTATAAAGTAGGGAGCAGGACTGGGGACCTGCCTGGCTTCAGTTTGGTGTGGAGAGGGGAGGGAGGTGATGGTGGGGGGCTTTGGAGATGTGCGGTGGCCTGTGTGGTGGAGAAGCCCTTTTCTCCAGCCCCCCCAGCTGTGCCATCGTGTGGCTGAGCCTCTGGCTGTTGGTGGTCAAAAGGCTTCAGGGCACTGAGCCCTTATCCCACCCTGCTGATGGAAATGCAAAGCCCCACAGCACTGGGTGTCCTGAGGAGCTCAGGATGGGACCAGGAGCAGTGTGAGATATCCCCCAGAGGGGATGGCAGCTCTGCCAGGCAGCCAGGGTGCCTCACAGCCCTGTCTCCCCCAGGACAAGCAGTGAGTGCAGCAGTGATGGAAGGAGCGAGGATGAGGAGACCCGGTCCCAGCTCATCGACCGCATCATCCAGAACGACACGGAGGGATACTCCACCGTGGAGGCACCACGGGCTGAGGGCACCCCCTTCAGCCTGCCAGCCCACCTCTACCCAGACGAGGTCCTGGATGACCTCACCATCTCCCCTTATGCCAGCTTCACATCACTCTCCGAGCCCCGACCCACCATGCTCAGTGGCTGGCTGGACAAGCTCTCCCCACAGGGGTATGTGCCCACCTGTGGGACAGTGCCCATAGGTAAAACCCCCTTGGGCAAGGCTGGTGAGGTGGGTACACAGCCCACCCTGCTTTTGGGGCAGCCAGACCTCCTCACGGGGTGAGGAACGTCTTGGGTACCTTGGCTGTGCAGCAAGGGTCTCTGTGCAGCCATCCTTGGGGGAAAGGGGGTCTGTGAATGGATGTTGGGCCCTCAGAGGGGACTGTCCCCTTCCCAACAGCTCCCTTTTTTCCTGCCATCCCAACAGGAACTATGTCTTCCAGAGACGCTACATCCGTTTCGATGGGAAGAACCTGATGTATTTCAGCAGTGAGAAGGTAGGAAGGGACAGGCTGCAGGTAGGGTGGGGGGGCTTAAACAGGGTCCCCTGGCACCACGTGAGCTGCCATATCCCCTTTGTCTTCCCTCCTCCTTCTCTAAGGAGCTGGCACTGCTTTAGTATCGCCAGGGTGGAGCAACCCTGGCCCCTGTGCCTGGGGGGCTCTGAACACATCCTCACATCCCAGATAGCCCAGGGAGTTGGTGACGGGGGTCCTGTCAGCTCACAAGCCCTGGGGCAGGCTGCAAATGGGGGCTCTTTGGGTCCCAGCCAACAACATGGCTGTGTCATGGGGCAGCACCCAGATGAGCGCCTGGGGGACGTGGGGCATGTGATGCATGGAGCAGCTTCTCTCACTGTGAGCACTAGGGGTTAGATATATGGGATGGGCCAAGAGCCCTTCCCTGTCACAGAATCACAGAATCACAGAGCTGTAGGGGTTTGAAGGGACCCCCAGAGCCCATGGGGTCCAACCCCCCTGCCAAAGCAGCTCCCCAGCTCATACTGCACAGGTCGGTGTCCAGATGGGGCTGGAATCTCTCCAGAGAAGGAGACTCCACACCCCCTGGGCAGCCTGTCCCAGGGCTCCCTCACCCTCACTGGGGAAAAGTTCCTCCCCATGTTGGTGTGGAACTCCCTGTGCTCCAACTTGAGGCCATCACCCCTTGTCCTGTCCCCACAGACACTGGAAGAGGACGGTTATTTCCCCTGTGTCCCACCCTTCAGATATTGATAATCATTGATCAGATCCCCTCTCAGGCTCTTCTCTCCAGGCTGAACAGCCCCAGCCCCAGGGGAGATGCTCCAAGCCCTTAATCATCTTCATAGCCCTTCTTTGGACTCTCTCCAGGAGATCCCTGTCCCTTTTATCCCAGGGAGCCCAGCACTGGACACAACACTCCAGGTGGGGCCTGAGCAGGGCAGAGTAGAGGGGGAGGATCACCTCCTTTGACTTGCTGGCCACGCTCCTTCTGGGGGAGCTCTGCATGGCCCCTTTAAGCCTGCTGCAGGGTGCCAGTGGCTGCCACACCACCTGGGATGATGGGCACTGCTGCCCCATCCCCACAGCACAGCCAGCTGCACTGGCACCCATGCAGGAACAGGTAGCACACATGGCCCCAGAGCAGCCACTCGTGCAGGAGCCGTCAGGCATCCCTGCCACGTCCCCACACCCCTGTGGTTATGGTGCCAGCAAGCCTGGCAAGGCAGTGCTGAGGTTGGTGTGTTCTGGAGGTGACCCAGAGGAAGGGTGAAGGGGGGTAACCTTGGCTGGGGCTCATTCCAGGAGCCCTACCCCAAGGGGGTGATCCCACTGTCCGTCATCGAGATGGCTCGCTCCACCAAGGACAACAAATTCCAGGTCATCACCAGCCACCGCATCTTCGTCTTCCGTGCTGAGAATGAGGGTAAGTGAGGACCCTGGGCCAAGGCCCACCAGTCTCCAAGGAACCATCCCTACCTCCCTTCTCCAGCCAGAGCACTCCAGGGGCAGGTCCCACCCCATCCCCAAAGCATCCAGCCACCATGAGCGAGGAGGTGTGTCCCCTGCCCTGCCTGCTGGCTGCTCCTCTCCATGCCAGGGCTGTTGGGAAGGGCTCAGCCCCTCTCCCTCCTTCCTGGTTCCCAGCCCAGAGGAATGAGTGGTGCTCCACGCTGCAGAAGAAGGTGACAGACCAGCGCCTGGTGGGATCCCGGCCCCGGCCCCCCAACACTGCTCACTGCCAGAAGTCAGGCACCCTGGAGCTGAAGGGCCAGAAGTCCAAGGTGTTTGCAGCCCTGAGCCTGCCCGAGATGTGGCTGTACAAGAGTGAGCAGGTTCGTGATGGGGACAGATGGGTGCACCCAATGGTGGACAGAGCAGTGGAGGGATGGAGGGAGCTTAGCCAGGGTCAGTGCCAAAGGGAAAGCAGAGGGGAAGGACAGGCAGGAGAAAGGCAAGCTGGAGATCCTGCACAGAGCCACTGCCATGGGACCCTGGGCTTGCAGATTCAAGGACTGCCAGGAGCAGACCTCCCCTCCTCATCTCCTCCCTATCACTGAATTATCTTCATCTCTACCCAGACTGGGGTCTTCCAAAGTTTCCCAGTCCATCCCAGGACAGGTGGATCACCAGCAGGCATACCTGCTGATCTGGTGTCTTTAATTCCCAGTCACTCCATCTCCAGCAGCATCAGAGTTCTGTGGGCATTACTCAAGTTGAAACTTGCTTTATGAGCGTGCCTGGCTCAGCATGGACTCAAATCCCCCAAACAGAGGGATTTGAATGGCCACGTTTTGGGGGGAGGGGGGGAGGTGAGGAGAGGAGAGGAGCAGAACCTGACTTTCATTTTAAGGCATGACATACCTGCTGAAGGCTTTATGTCAGCCCATGTAGAGTTGTGGCAGGGTAACAGGTCCAAGTGATCCAAGCAGAGCAGTGATGGGAGTGGGGGTACCAGGTGCATCCCCCTGGCTCCAGCCCCAGCATCGTGGGCATGTCCAGGGTGGTGCATCCATCGCAGCCCCCATCCTGCAAATCCAACCCCTGTGTCACCCTGACTTGCAGTTCTTTAAGATGGGCATTGGCATCTGCTTCATTGAGATGCGTGGCTCCACCATCCGCGAAGCCAAGACCCGCAGCTTCGAGCTCATCACCCCCTTCAAAACTTTCAGGTATCTCAGAAACCCCCATGAGACAAGGTTTGGGGCGGAGGGAGGTGCTGGACCCAGATGCTGGGAGCTCCAGGCTGCTGAGTTGAGTTTTGGCTTGTGCTGGTGCTCCCAGCTTCATGGCAGAGTCGGAGCGGGAGAAGCGGGAGTGGATGGAGGCCCTGCAGGAAGCCATAGCTGAGATGCTCTACGACTATGAGGTGGCAGAGAAGATCTGGTCCAACAAAGCCAACAAATACTGTGCAGACTGCTGGGCTCTGAGCCCCGACTGGGCATCCATCAACTTGTGTGTGGTCATCTGCAAGCAGTGTGCAGGCCAGTACCTCTTCCAGGGGGGCACGTGGGCTTCTGGCAGGTGCTGGCTGGGCCCTGCCTGGGGGAGCAGAGTGTTGGCTGGGATAGAGGTGCTGGTTCCCCTGGCAGGGTCAGGGGGTGCTCATTCTCCTGCTCCCTGCAGGGCAGCACCGCAGCCTGGGCTCGAACATTTCCAAGGTGCAAAGCCTGAAGCTTGATACCAGCGTCTGGTCCAACGAAATCGTACAGGTAGAGGCACTCAGGGCAGGGTGCTGGGGCTGGCATGGCATGTCCAAGCACCAGGATGCTTCCCCAGGCAGGGCAGCATCTGCCCTGGGATACAGGAGCGCCAGGTGCCCTGCTCCTCCTGGCTGGCCCCTGTGCTCCCTGTGACCATGGGTCTCTCCTTCAGCTCTTCATTGTGCTGGGAAATGACCGAGCCAACCGGTTCTGGGCCGCCCGCCTCCCCACCTCTGAGGCACTCCACCCAGATGCCAGCGCCGAGCAGAGACGGGACTTCATCTCCCACAAGTACCGAGAGGGTCGGTACCGCCTGCCCCACCCCCACTACGCCACGCAGGAGGACGTGCTCCAGGTAGGAGCCACGTCTGGGTGTAGGCAGGATGCTGGGGTGCTGGGAACCACCCTGGGGTTGTGAGTCTGAGATGCCAACACCTCCAGCTCGGCTGTGTGCTTTGGCACCCCTGTGCCAGGCTGTCCCAAAGACTCAGGGGGAAAGTTGTGTCCCACTTTCCTGCCTTCAAGCACTCAGGCAGCAGACTGGAGGGTCCCCATGAGCCAGGATGTGGTCCCTATAAGCTTCTGTCTCATCCAGGCACTGTGTGCTGCAGTGGCAGGACCAGCACTGCTCAAGACCATCCTGCAGTTCTTCTCGTCCTCAGAGGCTGGGCTGGCAGCTGACCCCACTGCCTGTGAGGTGGCCTCTGGGGCTGACCTTTGGTGGGGACCAGAGAGCAAAAGGGCCTGGAACCATTCAGGTAACAAAGACCCTCAAGCCCCATCTGGCTGGGATGGGGAGGTCTTCCTCCTATTTTCTTGCCCCTGCCCCTCCTACAACTGGGGTCTCAGGCACTGTGGCTCTCCAAAGGACCCACCTGCCCCACTACACTCCTCTTTTGGGATGGGGCCAGGCAGCAGGTCCCTCTGGAGCTCCTTTTAAGGAGCACTCCCCCTTGCCTACACCTGCATCAATGGGGTTTCCCTGCCCCCCCCAGTACCCACACTTCTGTGGGTGCCTGCTCCTGTCCCGCTCTCAGCACCATTCCCCACAGGGAGCCCCAGTGCACAGGAACTGGGACCAGAGGGTGTCTACAACGAGATCACGCAGCCAGTGATGCACAGCGGGTACCTGTACCGGGCTACACCCCCTCCCAAGCTCCCGGGCGCCAAGAAGAGCAAAGAGGGTGAGAATGGGGAGCACAGGAGGGCAGTCGGAGGGGTGCCCACCCCAGTACCACTGACCCCCCTGGTTCCACAGACTTCCAGCGCACGTGGTGCTCCCTGGAGAGAGCCCTGCTCTTCTTCGAGACGGAGAAATGCACTGAACCCCTGGGCCACGTCGAGAGGGGGGACCTCATCTCCCTGGGTGTGAGCAGAGCCCAGGCGCTCACCAGCCCCAGCCCCACTGAAAGGTACCCCCAGCCAAGCCCCCACTGCATGCCCAGAGAGCTGCTGGGCATGGATGGAGCCAGCTGGCAAGGACAGGCGTTGGTCCCCTGCTTGGTGCAGTGGTCTGCTTCAGCTCTGGGTACAGGTTCAGCATGGGGGGGGGCTTCCCTGAACAGATGGGTCATTCTCTGCAGGTTTCGCTTCACACTCGACCTCTTCCTCACTGGGGAGAAAGTGCAGCAGCTGGGAACTGATGGGCCTGAGGCGCTGCAAGCCTGGGCCAGCGCCATCGGCAAGGTGAGACAGCCCCAACACCAACAGCCCATGCCACTGCTGTGTCCCTGCCCTCTGTTCCCACTCCCCTGTTGTGATTCCTCACAGCTCCCCACTCTCTTCATCCTCAGTGGCAAGAACCCTCCTTCCCTTTTTGGGGACTCCCATCCTCCCTAGCAACTTACCCCCACCCTCGTGGGGGTCTGTGCTGGGGGGTTGAGCCCCATCTTCACCCAGCTCATCTCTTGCTCCCCCCACAGTGGTTCACACCCGTGAGCTGTCACTGCTTGCTGGGCTACGAGTTCCAGCGCGTGGGCCAGCTGCGCTACAAGTGCATGCTCAACCCTGAGCGGTGGCAGCAGGCCTTCTTCATCCTGCAGAAAGCCCACCTCTTCATCTGCCCCGCTGAGGATGATGGGTGTGAGGACAGCGTCAACCTCCGGCGGCTGCAGGAGCTCAGTGAGTGCTGTGCTGCAGCCCAAGATGGGCACCACATGATGGGTGGCCGTGCATGACTCTGACTCCTCTACTTCTCACCCCAATGCAGGTCTGGTTCCCCCCACGGAAACCCCAGAGAAGAAGGAGCTGCTGATCCTGGTGGAGATGGGGAGGTGAGTCCTGGGTGCAGGAATGATAGGGAATGACCCCAGCAGCCTCAGCAGGCTGCATGGGGCAAAGGCACTTGTGCATGTGTCAGTGCTGATCGCAAACCCATGGTGGGGATGCTGCTGGGGCAGCATGGCTGTGGCCACGGGGTTTATGGAGGTCACCTCAGCCCAGGGTCTCTTGCTAGAGTAAGGGTTGGAAGGGACCTCAAGAGATCATCGGGTCCTACCCCCCTGCCAAAGCAGCTCCCCAGTCATACTGCACAGGTCGCTGTCCAGATGGGTCTGGAATCTCTCCAGGGAAGGAGACTCCACCACCTCCCTGGGCAGCCTGTACCAGGGCTCCCTCACCCTCACTGGGGAAAAGTTCCTCCCCATGTTGGTGTGGAACTTCCTGTGCTCCAACTTGCAGCCATTGCCCCTTGTCCTGACCCCACAGACACTGAAAAGGGGGTGGCCATTTCCCCCTGCATCCCGTGCTTAAGATAATTGTAAACACCAATTAGGTCTCCCCTTAATATTCTTTTCTCTAGACCAGATGATCTCTTGAGGTCCCTTCTAACCCCTACAATTCTGTGATTCTGTGTGTGATTCTGTGACATCCCTCAGCTCAGCCTGGCTATGCCTTGCTCCCTGTCCCAGAGCCCTGCTTATGGGGCAGATAGGGTTAACATGCCCCCACCCCCAGCAACCTTCATTCCCTCTTCTCTGCCCTTGTCTTTCTCAGGACGTTTTACCTGCAGGGCTTGTCCCGGGCAGACTCAGCAGCATGGTATGCTGACATCCAGGCGTCGGCAGGGGGCCGGGGTAACGCACTGCGGGACCAGCAGCTGAGCCGGGCCGACATCCCCATCATCGTGGACAGCTGCATTGCCTTCATCACACAGTATGGTGAGGCCAGTGCAGCAGCAGCCTGCCTGGAGCATCCTCCAGCGCACACGGGGCAGCCAAGGGGGTCTGGGCAGGAAGCACCATTCTCAGGGTTTTAGCCCCACTGGGGATCCTCTGGGCTGGATTTGGGCCTCCTTTGACCCCGTGTCCCTGCCCCAGGGCTGCGGCACGAGGGGATTTACCGTAAGAACGGAGCCAAGTCGCGGATCAAGGTGCTGATGGAGGAGTTCCGGCGCGACGCCCGCAACGTCAAGCTGCGCATCAGCGACAACTTCATCGAGGATGTCACCGACGTGCTGAAGAGGTTCTTCCGTGAGCTCGAGGACCCCATCTTCACCCTGGAGCTGCACCCACAGTGGAAAGAGGCTGCAGGTACCTCCTTCACCCAAGCCCTGCTTCCACACCGGGCTGCCTGCCAGGCACCCATGGGACCAATGTCGCTCAGGATAGGGCCCCAGCACCAGCCCTGGTTCCATGTCAGGTGGCCTCAGAAATGGTTCACAACTCATTCTCCTCCCTCCAGAAATCTCCTCGAAGCCCCAGCGCCTGGAGAGGTACAAGGAGCTCATTCATCGCCTGCCTCGCCTCAACCACAAGACCCTGGCTGCACTGATTGGCCACCTCTACCGGTCAGTGGACCACCCCCTCACCAGATCCCGTGGTCCATCCAGGGTCCCCAAGGCTAGTGAGCAGCGTGGGGTCTCCCCGCTGCCCAGGGAATGCTGGTTCCCATGCCTGTGAGCCAGGAAATGCCCAGTGCCCATGCCCTGCCCCATCAGCCTCCCAACTTGGTTCTGGGGAGTGCTGTTGCACACTGTTCTGAAACATCTCAAACATTCCCAAGCAAATCCTGAAGCATCCTGAAGCAAAGGGGGGGTCAACAGGAGGTTTGGGAGTAGGGGACACCCACCCTGTAGGATACCCAGTGCCAAAAAAAGAAGGGAAAATCCAAAATTCTCATCCCCAACTCAGAGAGTGAGGTGGGGCTGTTACCTGGTTTGCTGGCAGCTGGAGGTCCTGGAACTGCCCAGCTTGAAGTTCCCACTGCTGGGGAGCTGGGGAGCATGGGATAAGCAGGTTGTTTTTCAGGAGAGTTGGTATGAGGCAGAGGAGGGTGACTGGGGCTGAAACCCCATCCGGAGTGTGACCAGCCCCTCACCTTCTGTCCTCCCTGTCCCAGGGTGCAAAAGTGTGCAGACCTCAACCAGATGAGCACCAAGAACCTGTCACTGCTCTTCGCACCCAGCCTCTTCCAGACCGATGGCAAGGGGGAGCACGAGGTCAAGGTGATGGAAGACCTCATTGACAACTATGTCAGCATCTTCAATGTAAGCTCCATGCTGGCTCTGACCACCTCCCCTTGTATCCTCTGCCTACTCCTGCCCCTCTCCATCTTGGCCATGTGCTCTCCAGCCATATCCCACTTCAATTCCACATGTCTCCCGTCTCACCCTGTGCACTCTTCCTCTGGCAGATTGATGAGGACCAGGTATCTCAGATGGATCTGGAGAACAGTCTGATCACCACCTGGAAGGACACTCAGGTACTAGGGATGTGCTTGCCCATCCCCACCATGTCAGAGACCCCTGGGCTGGTGGGGCTGCCTCGAGGATAGGGGTACTCCCTGCTTCCCACACCAGATATGTGGGGAAGGACCTTTCCTCTCTTGTCTCCCCTTTACCCACCACCTTGAGGCTCCTGCCCAGGGGAGAAACAGCCCCAGCTCCCTGCAACACCATCACCAGCCCCAGGGGAGAGGGGATATGCACAGCACCCATACCATGATGGCATCAACACCACATGCTCTTCCCCCAGCTCTCACAGGCAGGGGACCTCATCATCGAGGTTTACCTGGAGCAGAAGCTGCCCGACTGCTGCGTCACCCTGAAGGTGAGTCCCAAAGGACAGCCGTGCCAGGGGGAGCAAGGAGGAACGCAGGCTCACATCCCTGGGACCCATCCTGCCACCACCCACCACAGCTCCCCCTCTGTCTGACCTCAGGTGTCCCCCACGATGACAGCAGAGGAGCTCACCAACCAGGTGCTGGAGATGCGCAACGTGGCCGCCAGCCTGGACATCTGGCTGACGTTCGAGGTCCTGGAGAACGGGGAGCTGGGTGAGCAGGGGGGGATGGCATGGGGGGATGCTCTCCACGCAGCCAGGTTGGTGAGGAGGAGGAGGTGTGGGGTATGGGGGTCAGCTTGATGCCAGTGGCAGCGGGGACAAGGAGCGACACAGCGTAGGAGACACAGCAGTGAGAGTGTCCCTGCCTTCCCAGAGCGGCCCCTGCACCCCAAGGAGAAGGTGCTGGAGCAGGCTTTGCAGTGGTGCAAGCTCCCAGAGCCCAGCGCTGCGTACCTGCTGGTGAGGAAGGTGCCCATCGGCGAGGGCAGCTGTCTCTTCACAGGTAAGGCCATCACAGAGGCTCCCATCCCCATGGGATGTCCCCAAGAGGGATAGCTCTGCTCCAGTTTCCCCTTGCAGCCATCGGGGGCACCTCCCTGAGACCCACAGCAACTCTCACATGCCCCCAGCCCTCCTGACCCTTATTTTGTCCTACTTGGGCAGGTGCCAAGCGTGAGACCCCCAAGTGTGGGCTGCTGAAATGCCGTGAGGAGCCCCCCAAGCTGCTGGGGAACAAATTTCAGGAGCGCTACTTCGTCATCCGGGACCGCAGGCTGCTGCTGCTCAAGGAGAAGAGGGTATCCAGGGAAGGCTGCAGGGATGGACCTGTGCCCCGTGGGTGGGAGGAGGGGCTGGGAGGGAGAGCCTGAGGGCAGTGGTGGGTGTCCCCAGGGAGGTAGGCTGGCACCAAGCCAGGCTGACTCGATGGATCTGCTCCCCCAGAGTGCCAAGCCGGAGCGTGAGTGGCCCCTGGATGCAGCCAAGGTTTACATGGGCATCAGGAAGAAGCTGAAGCCACCAGCCCAGTAAGTGGGACCTTCTCTGAACATGGCCCTGGGGCAGGCATCCCTCAGTCCCTGCCCCTACCCGAAACCCAGCCCCTGGGAGCATGCCAAGCCCCACCGGCACCCAAAGCTGTGACCAGCCTGGGCCAGTGGGGTGAGCTCAGCCCCCCACCCTACTGCCCACGCACCCCAGGCTGTGTTTGAGCTTGGCAGAGCTGCCCCACAGCTGGTCTCTTCCTTTCCCCAGGTGGGGTTTCACTTTGATCCTGGACAAGCAGCAGCTGTGAGTATCTGTCCCTGCTGTCCTGGGGCTGGGGAGAAGGTGGATTTTGAGGTCTCAGTTTTAGTGGGGCTGGGACAGCCAGGGTCGATGCCAGGTGCTTTTGCACCCTGTGCCCTGTCCTGAGCTGGGTCCTTGCCCCAGCCTCCCTGGCACCTCTGGGTGCACAGGCACACCCCTGCATCCTGCTGACCCCTTCCCCCTGACACTGAGGATGCTGGGGCAGAGGCTGAGCACCTTGCCTGGATGTTCTGAGAGCAGCAAGGACAGCTGAGCCAAGGTGCCTCATGGGTGCCCTCAAGTGGCAATTTTCGGCATGTAGAGGGTTTGGGAGTTGCAGCGTAGTGGTGCCTAACAGCCCCGGTCTCACAGGCAAGGTGACAAGGGGACGTGGGCCCCTGTGGCCCCTCTCCCCAGCAGCTTCTCAGGTGACTCCTCCACAGGTTCTTGGTGTGCTCAGGGCAGGCTGAGCTGTGGGACTGGACCACCAGTATCCTCAAGGCTCAGGTGGGTGCAGGCTGGCTGTGTCACCCGGCTGCGCTGGGCTGGGGTGAGGGTATGGGGGGGTTGTGGCAGGCCAGCCCAGCCTGATCCCTCCTCCCCGTCCCTGTCCTGTCCTTGTGCACAGCACGATGACCTGCGCCCCGTGATCATGCGCCGGCGCTCCTCCTCCGACCTGGCCAAGCAGAAGTTCGGCACCATGCCGCTGGTGCCCCTGCACGGGGACAGCACCGACGCCACCATGCTCTCCGCCAACCAAACCCTGGTAAAGCCCCCACAGCTCCCCCTGCCCACGGGTGCTCCTGCACCCACCCACCCAGCTCCACCCACCTGTCCTGAGACCGTGCCCCCACCCCAGGGCTGCAGAGGTGGGTGCACGCCGAGGGGTGCTTTGGCTGTGTGTCCCTGTGCTGGGCGGTGTGTGTGCTGTGCGCTCCGCTTGTGTCTGTGCCGGCTCTCCGTGCGTGCAGGGCTCACGGGGGGCCTGTGCCCTGCTGCCTGTCCTCTGCCTGCCAAGGCACAGCCCTGACCCCGCTCCGTGCTGCCCCATGCTTACCTCTGCCCGTCTCCTCTGTTTCTAGCGCCGCCTGCACACGCGAAGGACATTGTCCATGTTCTTTGTAAGTACCTGCCCGCATGGAGCGCCTCCGTGGCTGGCTTTGTACCGTGCCTCCCGGTGACAGCAGGCAGCACGGGCTCGCTGCAGCATCTCACCAGCCCTCAGACACCTGCCCAGGGCATCCTGCCCATGCTGTGTGGAGATGCCCATCACTCTGTGCATCCCATATCCGGGGGGGGGGGGGGTGGTGTGTCCATGCATGATCCCAGTATGTGCAAACAAGACTGCAACAATCCAGCCCAGCTCCCAGCACCTCTCCCACTGGGCCCCATGTTGCCCAAAGGGGCTGAACATAAGAAATGGGAGGATGAGGCTTGGGTCCTCCTCACCATCAGGTTCTTTCTGTGGGGGTCACTTGACTGCACCTCATCTCACCCAGCTTTGTGCTCTACATGAGCACTCATCTGCCCTCCCTGTCCCAGACCACCTCTGCCAGGGGGTACAGTGCTGGTGCCACAGCCTGGTGCCATGGACTGTGCCTCAGCAGTGACTAAAACTCTTCCCCTCTATCAGCGATGGTGGAGGGAAACAGGCACCAGTGCCCAAGCAAAGACACCTGATAGGGGGTGAGTGCTTTGTGGGCATCAGCCCCACATTGAGGGGACAAAGGTCCCCAGGCAGTGCACAAGTTCAGGGAAGGGGGAACAGAGGGGTACGACTGAGCAGTATAAACAGCGCCCCTCACTGTGACCCCCCGCTCTCCCCCAGCCCATGAAGATGCACCAGGACTCCCTGGAGGAGCAGCAGGAGAAGGAGGTGGATGCTGATCCAGTCTACGAGGAGGTGGGCAACTTCCCTGAGCTGGCCACGCTGGAGCTGGGGCAGGGGCTGCTGGCAGATCTGTCGGCCATGCCCCCCGTGGACAGGTCCAAGAAGCCAGCCCTACTCACCGAGCAGCCCCCAGCCACCGCTCTGCGCTCCTCACTGCCTGCCAGCCCAGCCCAGAGAGTGGTGGGTCCCTCCGTCACCAAAGCCCTGTCCCTTGAAAGGGGCTTGAACCTGGAGAGTGACAAAGCTCCAGCCCAAGGGCTCAGACCCACAAAAACTGCCTCTCTGGAGAGGAACATGGAGCCTTCCCTGGTGCTGGCCAAGGACTGGGACCAGACTGCCACGCCTGGGAGCAGTCCCAGCACAGAGACCTCCCTGGAGATCCCCAAGAAGAGGAACATGCAGCCTTCCTCGACCATCAACAACAAACTCATCCAGGAGCTCAGCAGTGTCATTCTCAGGAAGAGCGAAGGCCAGTCGCCAGGGCCAGGCCAGTCGCCAGGGCCAGGCCAGTCGCCAGGGCCAGGCCAGCCAGTGACGTGACCCATTGTGATGGAAAGAGGGCCACCATCCTGGGGGGTCAAGTTGTACCCGGTGGCAGTGATGACGGGTACCCCATGCTCCTACTCCATGGAGCCCATGCCCTCCTCCTCCTGACCCTGGATCTGGGCTGGGAGCAGTGACCAGTGGGGACCAGGAGGCTAGTGGGGACTGAGATGCTGAGGGGCAGTACCCCCTCTTGGAAGGGCTGAGGATGCTGCCTGACTCACGGGTGGCACATCTGCCATCAGGCCCAGTGCCCAGGCAAGCAAGTAAAAGGCAAAGCAACCCCCTGCCCACATGTTTCGGCAGCACGGTGCAGTGCCAGGCAGGGGGACGTGCAGAGCCTGCCAGCACAGGGGAACACAGCACTATGTGCCCTCCCCAGTGCTGGACCTGGGAAGCATGGTCAGGACACCTAAGCCATCCCCCACTTCCCTTCTTGCATCTACCATGGCATATTGGGGGGTGGGGGGTGTCAAGAGGAGCGGGGCTGGCCGTGTGTGCCTGGCGTGTAGCCCTGGCGATGGAGGACAGCTCCTGCTCTCTGGGGTATAAATACCTGTTCCTTCCACCAGCAGGGAGAAATAAAGGTTTATTTGTACTCTGGAGGGTTTGGTCATGGCAGGAGGAGCAGAGAGGGATGCTGCAGAGTGCCAGGGCTGGGCACCCAGCTGGCAGACCCATGAGACAGGGGTGGGACCATCAGCATTGCACCAGGAGCAGGCCATGCCTGGAAATCCTGCAGAAGAACTGCAAAAGAACTGTAAAGTCCCCATAGTCCTCAGGTCTGGGGTGGGGTGAGGCTGCTTCCAGCCTGGGATGGCACAGGCCAAGTAACACACCCCTTTGTACCAGGCTCCAAGTTCCCTCCTCACTGGGATGTGGGGACACGGCCTGGTGCCTCCCCTGAGCCTTGCCTATACCTGGCTCTGCTCGCTGGACCTCAGGGGCAAGGCTGCCTTCCCTCCAAGGCCGGGGGGGTTCCCCGGCAGCAGCAGCAGCTGCCTGGCTCCCGGATCCAGCTCCGAAAATCCTTGGAGACATAGAAGTAGATGAAGGGATCAAAACAGTTGCTGAAGGCCCCGAGCGCCAGGGCCAGGGTGTACCAGATGTAGGTGATATTGTGGCAGCCCGTGGCCTCCCCCATGTAGTGGAAGAAAAGCAGCACGTTGCTGGGCGTGAAGCAGAAGATGAAGACCAGCAGCACCACGACCAGGACTTGCACCACCTGCCCATAGCGTCTCCCCTTGGCCAGCAGCCGCACCAGGATGCAGCCGTAGGAGATGGACATGAGCAGGAAGGGCAAGCAAAAGCCCAGCCCCACCAGGGAGAGGAAATAGCAGACGAAGAACATGTGATGAGCCTTCTGTAGGATATCGTGGCATGTTGTGATGTTCAGGCTCGACATGTGATATGTCTGGGGGTACAAGAGCAGAGGACTCATGCCCAGCCCTACCACCAGCCAGATGCCCACACAGATGGCCGCCTTTCCCCGGGTGCAGCTGGAGCTCTTCCACAGAAACGGGTGCACCAGAGAGATGTAGCGCTCCAGGCCGATGCAGGTGAGGAAGAGGATGGAGCTGTACATGTTCCCGTAGAAGGCAGCCACCATGGCGCGGCACAGGTAGTCCCCAAAGACCCAGTGATTGCCCAAGAGGTGGTAGGAGATCTTGAAGGGCAGCAGGAGGACAAAGAGCAGGTCAGCAGTGGCCAGGTTGAGGAGGAAGAGGGTGCTGGAACATCTCCTGAAGTTGGTCACCAGGACCCAAAAGGCAAGAGCGTTGGCTGGCAGCCCCACGAGCAGCACCACAGAGTAGAGGGCAGGCAAGAGGCGGGTGGTGAGGGTGCTGTTGAGAAAAGCTTCCATAGAGGCGCCGGGACACATGACTGCTTCTCGGGGCGTGAGGATGATCAAATTGCGCCCTTTGTCCTGCACTGCAGGGGACACCAGGCATCAGGCTTGGCTGACAGCCCCATCCTGCTGCCCCTGCCCACTCAGGACAGCACAGGAGCTGTAACCCACCCTGCCAGCAAATGCAGGAGCTGGGGTCCCCCTGCCCCACACCAGCAACACTTTGGGACATCCTGCCCCCTGCCCCACACCAGAGACACCCTGGGACATCCTGCCCCCTGCCCCACACCAGAGACACCCTGGGACATCCTGCCCCCTGCCCCACACCAGTGACACCCTGGGACATCCTGCCCCTGCCCCACACCAGTGACACCCTGGGACATCCTGCCCCCTGCCCCACACCAGTGACACCCTGGGACATCCTGCCCCCTGCCCCACACCAGAGACACCCTGGGGCATCCTGCCCCCTGCCCCACACCAGAGACACCCTGGGACATCCTGTCCCCTGCCCCACACCAGAGACACGTTGGGACATCCTGTCCCCCTGCCCCACACAGAGCTCTGCCACATCCTGCACCATCCGTGCCACTTGCCCAGTGATGCCACCACTGTGATGTTGGGCTCTGGTGACATCCATCCATTCCCTAAGGAGCCAGGCACAAGGGGTTCTCCGCAACCCAATGGGATTTAAAGGGCAGGAAGCCAGGACAGCACTGGGATAGGACTCCCACGCAAGGATGGGAGGAATTTTCCCACCAGAGGTCCTGACTCCTCTTTCTGTCCACCCCCCGCTCCAGCTCAGCCCCCCCTCCCCACGTCTGGGGCTGTGAACTGCTCCTCATCTTCCTGTGGTCAGAAGATTTTCACTTCATGCAGAGAGCAAAAGCCAAGAACAGGAAAGTCCCAGGACACCAGACAAGCAACTCCTGATCAAATCCCCTTTCTGCCTTGCTCAAAAAACCAGAGTGGGACTCTGCTCCCCTGCACATCACCCCCAAAAGCTCCATCTGTGTGGTCCACAGGGATGGGTGTAACCACCCCAGTTACATCCAACAGGTTTCCCAGAGTCTCTGCCACTTCTCCACATCCAGGGAAGACAGGGAGTTTAGGTTGCAAGAGCAGTAACCTGATTTTTGCTGCCAAAAGGGAAGGGGTGGTAGGGTTTTAGGTCTTCACTGACATTTTCAACAAGGACATGCCATCAAGCCAGCAAACCAGCACCCTGAGTTTTCACCATGACACCCAGTTAGCCCCTCCAAGTATCACTGGATATGATGTCGGAGCATCCCAGCGAAGCCTCCCTGCCCCACCACTCCCCAGACTCACCAGGGCACTTACTTTTAGGGAACTGGGAGGCCGAGACGAGCCAGAGGAAGCTGAGCAAGAGGGTGACATGGGCAGCAGCAGAACTGTGCAGAAGCACCAGCCAGGACATCTCTGCAGGGTGTCTTCTGCACAAATGCCACAGACAGGGCTGGCCCCAGCGTGCGTCACTGCAGCAGGACCAGCACCAGCCCCCTCCCTCCCTGCTGGAACTCTTCCTCTTTCTCCTCCACGTCATGCTTACGTCCTGCCCATATCCCTGGGGCCCAAGCAGACAGATGGGCGACAAGGAGGAGAGGTGACCACTGTCCAGCACCGGGGGCACATTGCCACTGTCGGGGTGATATCCCATTGCCAGCACGCAACAGTGCAGCTGTGGGGAGGGGGAAGCAGCTGTAACAGGGCCATAGGAAGGCAGTCATGAAGCACAGCCGGCAGGTGGAGAGATACCTACCCCAGGCACAGGGCAGGAAGGAAGCTGGCTCCCAACCTGGTGAGAGGTGGCCCTGAACCATTGGAGCATCCCAAGTCACAGGGCATTGCTGCCCAGCCCTGCCAGGACCAGACATCCCCAGAGAGTGATCGCCTCAGTTGAGCTGATAAGCTGGTGTCACCCTGTGTATGGGGCCACCCTGCACTGTCACAGAATCATAGAGTCATAGAATGGCATAGGTTGGAAGGGACCCCAAGGATCACAGAGCTCCAACCCCCCTGCCACAGGCCATACTGTCCCATACGGCCTCCCCCTCCTTGCCACCCAAGTGGGTCCTGGGTGTCCCTGGTCCCTGGTCCATGCCTCCCTCAGCAGAGGGGCAATGGAGGGGAATAACAGAGGGCACACAGCCAGGACAGCCAACCCAAGGGATATCCCACAGCATATGATGTCATGCTCAGCGTATAAAGCTGGAGGAAGAAGAAGGGGGAGGGACATTCAGACATTCAGAGTGATGATGTTTGTCTCTCTGAGCCCTGCTGTCCTGGAATGGCTGAGAACCTGCCTGCATGGGAGGGGGGATGAGCCCTGTGCCTTGCATGCTTGGCCTTTGCTTTGCTGGCTCAATTGTCGTTACCTCAACCCACAAACTCTCATTTTCATTCTGCTGATTCTCTCCCCATCTGGCCAGGGGGAAGTGAGCGAGCAGCTGGGGGGGCTCGGCCACCATCTGGGGTTCAACCACATCAAGATATGTGCAGCTGAGCCAAAAATATCAGAGAAAGAGCAAAAAGGGGACAAAAGGGATAGTGAGAAGAGCCACGAGCTCTGCAGATACCAGGCAGAGAAACAGCAGGACAGAAAGGAAAGTGAGAGCTGAAGGGGATGGGGGTAAAGGAGGGGGAAGAGGTGAGGGCTGGCTGGGCAGCCCCCATGTGTCCCAGTGCCCCACACTGAATGCCACTGCTCAGCACCGTGCCCATGTCCCCATGGCAAGGTCCTGCCAAGCCAGGGGCTGTATATCCTTCACGTGACATGGGACCCCATATGTCCTGTGCTGGGGGCTGAGGCCCCAACACCCACATGTCCCCACACCCCAGGACGAGTGCCCAGCACCCCATGTGTCACCACATCCCAGGACCCTGAGTGTCCTCATGCACAAGGACCTGATCCCCAGCATTCCCAGCTTCCCCATAGCCTAGCATTCCTCATGTCCCCATGCCCAAGGACATGGGCCCCATCTGTGCCCCCATGTCCTGTGCTCCTATGTCCCTATCTCCCCATATCCATGTCCCCCTATCTCACCATCCCTCCATGTCCCCATGTCCCTGTGTCCCCCTATCCCCATGTCCGTGAATCCCCACGTCCACATCTCCCTGTCTCCCTGTGTTCCTATGTCCTGCATTCCTGTGTCCATATGTCCCCATCTCTCCATGTCCCCATGTCCCTGTATCCCCATATCCCCATCAGGTGAACCTCATGAAGTTCAGCAGAGCCAAGTGCAGGGTGGTGCACCTGAGTCAGGACAGCTCCCATTAACCATACAGGTCAGGAGATGATGTGCCTGAAAGCAGCCCTGAGGAAAAGGACTTGAGAGTACTCGTGAATGACAAGCTGGACATGAGCCACCACTGTGCATCTGCAGCCCAGAGGGGCAACCCCATCCTGGGCTGCATCCCCAGGAGTGTGGCCAGCAGATCAAGAGAGGGACACGGAGATGCTCAGAGGGCTGGAGGAGCTGCCCTATGGAGAGAGGCTGAGGGAGCTGGGCTGGGTCAGCCTGGAGAAGAGAAGGCTGTGGGGGGACCTCATTGCAGCCTGCCAGTCCCTGAAGGGAGCAGAGACACAGGAGGGGAATCAGCTTGTTCAAGGGCAGAGACTGGCAGGACAAGGGGGATGGAGTGAAGCTGCAGGAGGGAAGGGTTAGATTGGATATTAGGGGGAAGTTCTTTGCAGAGAGAGTGGTGAGGGGCTGGAACAGGCTGCCCAGAGAGGGGATGGGTGCCCCGTGTCTGGGGGTGTTGAAGGCCAGGTTGGATGGGGCCCTGGGCAACCTTGTGTAGCTCCAGGCCTGAGGTTGGTGTCCCTGCCTGTGGCAGGGGGTTGGAGCTCTGTGATCCTTGGGGTCCCTTCCAACCCAGACCAGTCTGGGATTCTATGAAGAGAGGGGATTCTGCCCCTCTGCTCTGCTCTGGGGATACCCCCCTGCAGTGCTGTGTCCAGCTCTGGAGCCCTCAGCACAAGGAGGACAGGGACCTGCTGGAGTGTGTCCAGAGGAGCCACAGAAATGACCCCAGGGCTCGAGCAGCTCTGCTGGGAAGCCAGGCTGGGAGAGTTGGGCTGGTTCAGCCTGGAGGAGAGAAGGCTCCAGGGGATCTTATAGCGACCTTGCAGCCTCTGAAAGGTGCCCAGAGGAAACCTGGGGAAGAACTGTGCCTGAGGGCAGGGACAGATAGGACGAGGGGGGATGGGTTAAACTAGAGCAGGGCAGGGTTAGATGAGAGATGGGGAAGAAGCTCTTCCCTCTGAGGGTGGTGAGACCCTGGCACAGGGTGCCCAGAGAGGGGGTGAAGGCCCCATCCCTGGAGCCATCCAAGGTCAGGGTGGATGGGGCTCTGAGCACCCTGCTCTAGTGAAGGTGTCCCTGCCCACTGCAGGGGGGGACAAGTTGGGCTCTACGGGTCCCTTCCCACCTATGACTGTGACTCGGGTTCTATGATCTCCACATCTCCCCGTGTCCCCGCGTCCCCACATCCCGGCGTCCCCATCTCCCCGGGTCCCGGTGTCCCCATCTCCCCGGGTCCCGGTGTCCCCATCTCCCCGGGTCCCGGTGTCCCCATCTCCCCGGGTCCCGGCGTCCCCATCTCCCCGGGTCCCGGTGTCCCCATCTGCCCGGGTCCCGGTGTCCCCATCTCCCCGGGGCCCGGCGTCCCCATCTCCCCGGGTCCCGGTGTCCCCATCTCCCCGGGTCCCGGTGTCCCCATCTCCCCGGGTCCCAGCGCTTCACCGACCACACGGCGGCGCGCGGGGCGCCGTGCTGGGCGGGTCCCGGGGCGGGTCCGGGGCGGGTCCCGGGGAGGGTCCGGTCTCGGTAGTTCCGGTCCCCGCAGCGCGCGGGGCGGTGCCGGCGGGGACCGGGACCGGGAGCGGGGCGGGGGAGAGCGCAGCGATGCAGCCGCCGCCGCGCAAGGTAAGCGCGGGGCTGGGAGTGCGGCGGGGCGGGTTTCGGTACCGGGGCGGGTTTCGGTACCGGGGCGGGTTTCGGTACCGGGGCGGGCTCCGGTACCGGGGCAGTGGGGCCGGGGCCGCGTCCTGCAGCGGGAATCGGGAGCCGCCCCCGGCGGACCCTCCCCGGGGCTGGGGAAGCGGCTCCGCGGCTGGGCCGTTGCCACCGGTACCGTCCGTGGCAGCCGGGGAGGCGGGCGGTGGGGCAGCGGCCCCCGGGAGGGCGGGCGGGGGCAGCGCACGTCCCTGTGCCCCTCCCTCCCCCCGGCCGGGCGCTGAGCGGTGCCGTCCCGCAGGTGAAGCTCACCCAGGAGGTGCGGGTCCACCTCCTGGAGCAGCTCTCGGGGCTGCAGAGCAAGCAGCAGCGGGACGCCGAGCTGTTGGAGGACATCAGGTAGGGTCCCACACGCGTCTCCTGCCCCCCACCCCCCCCCCACTTACCCCCTCCCCGAGCTGAGACTGCCCAGCTCATCTCATGCGTGGGGTGGGGGCCACTCACCTTGAGCCTGCAGCCTCGAGGTCATGGGCTCCATCACCTGGCAGGGCAGCCCCATAGGGACATCCTGGTGCAGGGTGATGGAGGGGGTGACCCATCCCTGCCACCCTGCCTGGGTGCTCGCCTGCCCTGCGTGCCCTTTCCCCACAGGTCCTACAGCAAGCAGAGAGCTGCCATTGAGAGGGAGTATGGACAGGTAAGGGGGTGCTGCAAGTTTCTGGAGGGAGGAATGGCCCAGGGAGCCCCATCTTTCCCACATGGGGTGTTTGGGGAGGGGACACGGCCCCACACAGGCAACGGGCAGCATTGGAAATGGCCCAAGTGAAGGCTTGGCTGCTCCGTGCCAGCCACGGAGGGCAGTGGCAGATGGCCTCAGCATTTTCCCTGCTGAGTGGGGGGGGGGATGGACACATCAGCCACGTCAGAGCACCCACTGGGATGCTGTGCTGAGCACATCGTGGTCTGAAGCTCCAGTGGTTTTGGGGCCTGGAGGGAAAACCTTGCAGGGGAAGGAACCAGCCTGGCTCTGCTGTCTGCTGGGTCATCACAGGGCTCAGCTCTGAAATGTCAGAGCCTGGTTTTGCATCCTGAGATGTGCCCACAGCAGCCTTTGGGGACACTGTGCAGCAGATGCCCTCCCTGCTCACTTTCCCCCTCCCTGAGGCCAGCTGCTGGGCTACCCCAGCCCCCTGGACTTGGGGGAACTGGCCCCCCAGGGTCAGGGTGATGCTGTACTTGGCTTTGCTGGGGGCTTCTCCAGTCTGCCCCTGCAGCCGGTGTCCCTCACCAGCATCCCCTTCCCAGTCCTCTGTGCCCAAAGCCACAGCAGAGGAGCCCTCTCATGGTGGTGGCTGCTCCTCAGAAAGGTTTTCCATGGGGAGTGTGATGGGTTCCCTGCTGACACCGGGCTGCTGTGGCAGGTATGGTCCCTCCTGCTCTGGGGACACCCAAGAGATGGGCAGCCAGTGTGAGGGAGCCCAGTTTCAGCCCTGGAGTGGGATGCTGGGGTGCATGGCAGGGCTAGGGAGCAACAATGGTGATGAGTCTGTCTACAGGCGCTGCAGAGACTGGCAAGCCAGTTTGTGAAGAGAGACTGGCAGCGGGGCCGTGGTGAGGCTGGAGACTCAAGGTGAGGTGGGGACAGAGATGGGGGTGGGGGGCTGGGACTGGCCATGCCCCTCTGCATCCCTCCCAGCTGGCTGAATGCTGGGTCTCCCTGGATGGGATGTACCCAAGGATGTGATACAGCAGGGACAGGGAGGTGATTGTCCCTCTCTACTCTGCCCTCCTGAGGCCCCACCTGGATTACTGTGTCCAGATCTGGGGCCCCCAATACAAGAAGGATGTAGAACTGTTGGAGAGGGGTCAGAGGAGCCACAAGGATGATCAGAGGGCTGGAGCACCTGCCGTACAAGGAGAGGCTGAGGGAGCTGGGCTGGGTCAGCCTGGAGAAGAGAAGGCTGTGGGGGGACCTCATTGCAGCCTGCCAGTCCCTGAAGGGAGCAGAGACACAGGAGGGGAATCAGCTTGTTCAAGGGCAGAGACTGGCAGGACAAGGGGGATGGAGTGAAGCTGGAGGAGGGAAGGGTTAGATTGGATATTAGGGGGAAGTTCTTTGCAGAGAGAGTGGTGAGGGGCTGGAACAGGCTGCCCAGAGAGGGGGTGGGTGCCCCGTGTCTGGGGGTGTTCAAGGCCAGGTTGGCTGGGGCCCTGGGCAACCTTGTGTAGCTCCAGGCCTGAGGTTGGTGTCCCTGCCTGTGGCAGGGGTTGGAGCTCTGTGACCCTTGGGGTCCCTTCCAACCCTTGCCATTCTATGATTCTATGTGGTACCGACTCAGAAGGGACCTCAGGGGCTGGGGGTGCTGGCCATCCTGCCAGATGTCTCCGAAAGCTGGCAGGGATACAGAGAAGTACCCTGCCTGTCCCTAACCCCTGTGCCCCCAGGAATGCAGTTGCTGTCTGGAAGGGTGTCATCGAGGGGACCACGCATGCCGGGCAGGTCCGTGTCACCGCCTCGGAGAGTTACCGTGCCCTGGCCACCGAGGCTGCCCGCACTGCCCGCCTCTCCAAGGAGCGGATGCTCAAGAAGGTACTTGGCTGAGGACGTGTCCCTGTTCCCAGGCGAAGGGGGTGGCTCTGTGTGTGTGTCCCCCTCTCCAGGCTGACACTCCCCACAGGGCATGGAGCGGCTGCAGAAGGCGCAGGCAGAGCTGCTGGAGACGGTGAAGGAGCTGGACAAGGCGAAGAAGCAGTTCACACACCTCCAGCGCAGCAGCGAGGTGGCCAAGGACAAGGCTGCTGATGTGGAGGCTCGGTGAGCGGAGGGGATGGTGAGAGGGTGGGGGCTGGCTTGGCCATGGGGTCTTACATACCCCCCGTCACCCTTGCCCTGGTCAGGCCCCACCTGGAGTATTGTGTCCAGTGCTGGGCTCCTTGGTTTAAAAAGGACAGGGATCTCCTGGAGAGAGTCCAGAGAAGGGCTACGAAGATGATTAGGGGCCTGGAGCATCTATCCTATGAGGATAGGCTGAGTAAGTGGGGACTCTTCAGCCTTGAGAAGAGAAGACTAAGGGGGGACCTAATTAAAGTCTATAATTATTTGAAGCAGGGGATGCAGGGGGAATCAGCCAGCCCCTTTTCAGTGTCTGTGGGGACAGGACAAGGGGCAATGGCTGCAAATTGGAGCACAGGGAGTTCCACACCAACATGGGGAGGAACTTTTCCCCAGTGAGGGTGAGGGAGCCCTGGGACAGGCTGCCCAGGGAGGTGGTGGAGTCTCCTTCTCTGGAGATATTCAAGACCTGTCTGGACACCTATCTGAGTGATATGTCCTGGGGAGCTGCTTTGGCAGGGGGGCTGGACCCGATGATCTCTCGAGGTCCCTTCCAACCCCTATGATCCTATGATTCTTCCCAGGCTCCGAAAGAGCGACCGGAGGATCTTTCACACCAAGGCCAGCCTGCAGAAACTCAGCGCCAAGGTGAGCAGGGGAGGAGCAGGGTCCCCAGGTGGAGGGATGCAGGGGAGCACACGGTGAGGTGGTGGCCTTCACCCCTTCACTGAGCCCTGCTCTCCCTGTCCCCACAGTTCTCAGCACGGCTGGCTGAGCACTCGAGGCAGCTCGCAGGGGTGCAGAACGAGTACAGCTTTGCACTGGTGTCTGCCACAGCCCACCTGGAGCATTACCGGCGGGTGGAGCTGCCCGCTGCCATGCAGGTAGGAGCTGCCCCCCCTCACACACACACCTCCACCCACCCATGGGGTCCCACAAGAGCAGCGTCCCCAGTGCCGCTGCACTGTACAGTGGAGAGGGTCCTGCTGGTGTGGGGACAGGGCTGGCTGACCTGGGGGGTCAGGGCTGGCTGCCCTGGGGGGTCAGGGCTGCTCTCGGGGGGGTTGGACAGTGCTGGGGGGGGGTTGCCCCATGCTTTCCCTCAGGCTCTGGATGGTGATCTCTACGAGCGGCTGCGGGAGCACTTGTCAGCAGCCAGCCAGACGGAGGTGGAGACCTGCCAAGCCACCCAGGACTGGTTCCACGGCGTTGCAGAGGCATCTGCACGGGTAATGGCACCCATCCCAGGAGAGGAGGGATGGAGAGGGGGGCAGGAGAGGATGGGGGAGCCCCCTGGTCCCATGCTGCTCCCCTGCCGCAGGTATGCCGGGAGCAGGACCTCCTCCTCTTCCTGCAGGACCACCCCGCCTTCTCCCTGGCCCCTGAGCAGCGCTTCCAGCTCGGTGGGGTGCAGGAGGTAAGTGACAGGGGACACACACACACACGCACAGCAGGGTTCACCCACACAACTTCCTCAGCCCCCCTGTCCTGGCCAGGTGTGCCTGCTGCCGCCAGGGGACGATGGGGCCAGCCTGGAGAAGGAGGCACGGCGCTGGGCCACCCGGCTGGCTCGGGACCACAAGAACAAGGCACACAGCAAGGAGGTGAGTGCTGACCTTCCTTACGGAGCACGGACACCCCCCCCCTCAAGGAGGGTCCTTCCTTGCCCGCCCTCAGCTCCCACCACCCCGCTCACCTGTGGGTGCCCACTCAGGTGCTGCAGCGGCTGGAGACCAGGCGGCAGCAGGTCCCAGAGGCGGAGGCAGCCGCCGTGGAGCGGCTCATGGAAGAAGCAAGAGAAAACATCCGGAAGGCAGAGGTGGGTCCCCCGGGCTGGAGGCTTGGGGTGGCCTTAAGGTTTGTCACCCCCAGGGAAGAGGGGACACACTGGGGTGGGGAGAGGAGGAGGCTGGGGGTGTAGCACTGGGGATGCTCTGCCACTATGGCAGCCAGACTGGGGACAGTGGGCCGTGCTGGACTGTCCCCCCCCTCCACCTTGTAGGTGTCCCCTTAGACCTTGACAAGTGTGTCACCCCCAGGTCAGCCGGGTGAAGGCGGAGGCACGGCTGGCGCTGCTGCAGGCAGCGGGGCTGGACGTGGATGCTTGGCTGGCTGGGGCCATGGTGGGGACAGGTGAGGAGGCACCCACAGGGCTGGAGCTGGCTGAGTTCGATGACTACGAGGACAGTGATGAGCCGGATGAGGACGATGAGCCCAGCCCAGCTGCCCGCACCTACCCCTACACCTGCCGGGTGATCTTTGGGTACCAGGTACGTCCACGGTTGCAGGTCCCCCACCCTGCCCCAAGCCCACACCCTCAGCATCCCTGTCTCTTTGTCCCCCACAGGGCTGCCAGGCGGATGAGCTGTCCATCGCCCAGGGCGAGGAACTGGAAGTCATTGAGGATGGGGATGCAGAGGATTGGGTGAAGGTGGGAGCAAGCTGATCCCCCCCCATACTGCAGAGGACACATTTTGGAGGTCCTCAGGGCTGTCCCTACCCCAGGGGTGGGCACAGTGATGTGGTTTCTGTCCCCTCAGGCTCGAAACAAGGCAGGCCAGGTTGGCTACGTCCCTGAAAAGTACCTGCTGTCCCTGGGCGGTGACACAGGGGCTGGGGCTGGCCCCCCAGGACCCTCTGCCCTGCACCGCCAGCTGTCCAGCATCATGGCTGCAGAGCTGGTGCTGGAGCCCGGAGGTGGGTGCTGGGCTGTCATCTTCCCTGGGGAGGGGGACATACTCGCGGGGCTGGTGCCCACGGGGTGCTAAGCCCCTGCAGCAGCAGCACTGTGGGTGTGCTTACACCCCACCCCATCCTCCCCACAGCCTGGCTGGTCCGAGCCCTGTATGACTACGAGGGGCAGAGCCCTGAGGAGCTGAGCTTCCCCGAGGGGGCCATCATCCGGGTGCTGCCCCACGCCCCCGGTGAGGTGGACGATGGCTTTTGGACAGGCGACTTCGACGGCCGCGTCGGTGTCTTCCCCTCCCTGGTAGTGGAGGAGCTCACCGGCGGCCAGGGGGCAGCCGGGCAGGTCGGTGGCAGAAGGGTCACTTCATCCCTTTGGCCTTGTGCCCTGGCTGGGGTTAGGGGGATGCCCCCCCTCTCTGGCCCACCCTTTCTGTCTCTGACTTCACAGGAGCTGCCATCGCCATCCCCACCACCATTCTCCCCTCCCGGCCTCGTGCCTGGAACCAGCCTGGCCCCCAGCCCCTCTCCTGAAACACCACTGGGAGGTGAGTGCTGGGGGGGGGGCTCTGGGAAAGGAACTTTGGGGGGGGGCATATGGAGAGCTGGGCTGAGCTTCCTGGCCCTTCCAGGCTGCAGGCAGGATAGCACAGGCAGTGGGCAGAGCTCTCCGGACCTAGCAGCCACCCGCCTCCGGCCGGTAAGCAATGCTGTACCCCCCCTCCCCCAAAACCTGCCCCCAGCCTGTAACAGGGCCCACTGCCACCCATGTTCTTTGGCGGGGTCTGGAGCAGGATGAGTAGCCTCAGTGTGTGGGCACAGCATCTCCTCTTCTCTCCCCACAGCTCCGTGCGCCGCCCCCGCCACCCAGCAGAGCCCCTGAGCCTGACCCCGAGCTGCACTTCAGCTGACTGTGTAGGTCACCCCCATCCCTCCCTGCTTCCCAAAAGCTTTGCCCCAGTGAACTTCCACACCACCCTCCCCAGCAGTCTGCTGTCCCGCTGGCAGGGGCTGGCGCTGGCATTTCTGGGGTCTGCATCCTGCCCGGTGCCGCCTGTGGAGTGATCCTGCATCCCTCTGCACCCCAGGGTGTCCCTGCAGCCCCTTTATCAGGGTGCTCAGCACCACAGCCGTGCCTCGTCTCACCCAACTCTTGCCTCTGCCCCTTCTGCCAGCCACGGTGTAGCCCTGGTTCCCCTGGGGTGGGGGGCTCACCCCTGGGGCCCTGCCCACACCCCAAGCAGGAGCAGACCCGTGGGGGCTGTGCCCCAATAAAGCCAGTTGACTCTGCTGTGGGGTTCAGCAGCTTTAATGGTTTTAGCTTGTCTATGTACACCAAAGCTCACCGTGGGCATTGGGGCTGCCCGCTGGCCCAGCCGGGGTGTGATTCTGCCTCCCCCCTGGGGCCACACTCCGACCCCTCCTGTGCCTGGACGGGGCTGGATGCTCCTCTCCACCAGCATCTCCCAGGGGACCTGCAGGGTCCCTCGCCGGTGCAGGGTTTGTGCCCGTGACCGCTCTGCGTGCCAGGGGGAGAGGGGGCCGTGCTCTGCGGTGAACGTGCCGGGCTGGGAGAGGGGGGGGGGGCGGGTTGGGTGGGCCTATTTGCCCCCCACCCAAGGGGGAACTCAAGCCACTGCTTCTGTCCCTGCCCCTTGCTGCAGCCCCATCCGATGTGTCCTTCCCCCAGTGCTGGGGGTTGCGGGGACTGGGCGGGCAGTGGGGACTGGGTGGTGTCCTGCCCATGCTGGGCCTGAGGGTCCCCCCCCCTGCCCAGGGCGGGGGTCTCCAGGGTAGGTGCGGTGGGCGGGAGTCGGGTACCTATTGCCAATGGGATGAGGTCTGGCGCCGAGTGCAGTTGTCGGTAACGTTGGCACGTTGCTCCGGCCATGCCAAGCGCGTAGCTGCTCGCCCGGGGCTGGCTGCCCTGCGCTCCCCCCACAGCAGAGGCCCCAGCCTGGCGCAGGGGCTGGGGGGCCACGCGCTTCCATGCTCCTGCTGGGAGTGGAGAGGAGCTGCAGGGAGAAGGGCAGGGTGGTGGGGGCTCATCCCCATGGCCATGGCATCCCCAAGCCCCAACCTCCAACCCAGCGGTCCCAGCCCTGCCTCTGCCCAGAGCTGGTGTGGCTGCCAGTGGCTGGGGACAGGATATGGTGCACTGGGGACTGGAGAAAGGGGTTCCCCCTCTCTCCATCACCAGGCTGTGACCCACCAGGGCAGGGGTGGTGCAGCTGCCTTCCCACCCCACCTTGGACATCCCCCCCAGGCGCTGGTTACTCACATCACACGGTTGCTCCTCGGTCCTGCACCACAGCGCTGGGCTCCTGCGGGAGGGAGGAGGCGGGTGGGTGTCAGCACTCCCACAGGAGCAGCGTGCTGGGGTGGGGGGACAGGTCTCCATTGGGGACAGCAGTGACCCACAGGCAGGTGCGCACAGCCCTGCTGGGGCTGCAGGAGCTGGCTACAGCTTAGGCCCCATTGCCTGAGGGCCAGGGTGACAGCTAACCACCCTCCTGGTGCCCCCAGCTGGGACCTCAGGGACGAGGAAGCACCAGAGTGGTGCCAGGAGCCTGGTGGCTAACCACCCCATGGGTTCCCATCACCATTCTCTGGGGACCTCATGTCCTGGGGCATGCTGAAGCAACAGCCTGAAGCCTGGCATGGTAGAGGGGACAGATGAGAACTCACCATGTCCCTGGATTTGTCCTGCATGCAAATCTTTCCCTGGAGATCAGAGGGACCATGGCCATCTCCTGAGGCATGGTGGGCCATGGGAGGAAGGAGGACCTGTCACCACCTCTCCAAGCCTCCAGAGAAGGGCTACAGGTCATCAGCTCCATCCAGCATGGCTGCCTTGGGCCCCCCTTCTCCATGAAACAGCTCAAACCTTCAGCTTGGAAGAGCCCATGCCCTTCCAACCCAGCCACCAGAAAGCAGAGGAGCACCATAAACACAGCAGCTTCCTGCTTTTTCCTTACCTAGTTCAGCCAGGCACTTCTCCCTGGGCTTTCCCACACTGACTCTGCCCTGACACATCCCACCTCCTTACCAAGGCCAAGCCAGGCCCATGGATCTCCAGTAGACCCAGCCCCAGGAACACCTGGATTTTTGCTCAGGTGGGTTTGCTTCCCTCTTCTTCACAGGGCTTTGCAATGTGCTGGTTTTGTGGGACAAGCCCAGGCAAGCTCTGGGGGCTGCTGGGCACCAGTGGGATGGCATCTCACCTACGTGCCTCTGCCCCAGCTTCATTCCATCAAAGACATCTTTCCTCACTGCAGAACCATGAATGAGCATGTAAGTGAGTGAACTTGTTGCTACCACCAGCAACAGCATCATTAGTTCTGTTGCAACAGCCCAGGGGCAGCACTGGGGAGCAAATCCCCCAAACTGGGGCCATTGATAGCCAAGCAGATGGTGTCCTCACCAGTACTGCTCTGGAGCAAGGTTGTTGGGTGGGAAGGTTGGGAGATACCAGGGTGCTGGGAACTCCAGACAGAGTAGGCTGTCCTCCTCTCTGAGCACAGCCAGCACCAGCCCTTCAAAGGCAGGGAAGAACAACCAGGAAACCACCAGTTGGCTTCACCATTTCCCAGACTTCAAGGCAAGAAAGACTCCTGGGGACATCTGTCCCTGCCTGTGCATTCCTGGCCATGCTGAGCCCCAGTGAAGGGACATTTTGGAGAGACCAAGCTGTGTGCAACAGCAGTGATCCAAAGGTCAAGAGAAAGCAGACCAGACATACATCCCCGAAGAGCCCAATCACATGGGAAAATGCATCTCTTGCTCAGGGACAAGGGGGCTGCAGCATCCTCCATGCAAGACCACTGGTGACCTGCCCTTCCCCATCACAGTGCAGATGCCCCAACCATTGGAAAATGGGTGGGAAAAGGTAAGTGGAAACAGGCATGTCCCTGTGCTTGGTCTTTGTCAGCAGCAGGACTTGGGGTGCTGTGCCACAGCCCTTCAAACCCTCCAGCCCAGGGGACCACAGAGGGACAAGGGATGGGAGGAACCTACCTGTTGCCCCGTGTCCTCTGCTCCAGGCTGTTTTCTGCTGCTCCTGTCCCTTTCCAACTCCTCAGCCTGTTCGTGCAGACTCAGGCTCCCGTGAATATCCGACACCTCATCTGCTGACCCCAGTCCGGTCTCCTCCAGGCAGATGCTGGCTCCATCCTGCACCAGCTCTCCTGGGATGCTGGGACTTGACCCTCCCAGCACCCTCTGGCTCAGGAGCTTCCGCTGCCGGCTGGTGCTCCCAGGAGCAGTGCCAGCATCCTGCAGAGAGCCTGCGGTGCCGGACCCCTTCCCTGACCGCCTGCTGCCGCGAGTGCTGGAGCTGGCTGGGGTGTTTGGGGCTGGGGTGGGGGAGCGGCTCTGCTCCCCTCCTTTGCTGCTCTGGGTACCCTTCTGGACAGCTCCGTTCTGCAGGCCGAGCGTGGGGACAGTCCCGTTGCGAGCCCCATCCCGCTGCAGCCGGTCGCTGCTGTGCTCCAGCTCCTCCGTGCTCGGCTCCCGGCTCCCGACGGGCAGGGGCCCCTCCTGCTGCTCGTGGAAAGCGGGTTTCTTCCCGATGTGTGTGACACGGAACCTGGAAGGGGGTAGGAGAGAGAGAGAGAGAGAGAGAGCGCACAATCTCTTCCCTTCTCTCTCTCCCAGCTGTGTTTCCAGCTTGCCTGCCCCTCCAGCCTTGGTTCTCTCCTCTCTCTGTCATGGATGGGTGCTGATCTCCAGCCTTTCAGACCCATTCAACACCGCTGACCCCCGCTCTAGTCACACTGACCCCCACTCTGGTTTATGGCCCCACCCCGACTTGGACCCATTTCCCTCTTCATTTTTGACAAAAGGAATAGAAAAAGAAGGATGGACAGGTCAGTGGAGATGCTGGCTGGTGCAGACCCTGCCAGCCTATCCCCTGGGCAGCAAGATGGGCCTTAGAAACGTTCTGAGATGTGACCTGGCCAAACAAGAGCTTGTAGAGAAGGCCAGGAGTTGGTTCAGAAAGTGAAATGGAATCAGTGAGGAAGGAACAGCCATGCAAAGCCATTTGGCCATTGCACCCAGTGACCGACTGCCATCAGGGGAACAAGAGCCCAAGGGTTTGGCAGGTGGACCCCCCTCAGTGAAGGTGAGGACAGAGGGTTTTGTAGGGCAAGCTGTATTAGGGTACAAGAATCAAAAGCCAGGAGGAACTGTTTGGCTAAAATCTGCCAGAGCACCTTGAGCACCGCCTCCTGGAGTGATGGATGGCACCTAGGTGGTTCACCAAAACCCCACTATGTCCCAGGGTAACAGCTCAGAGCTCCAGGGTGGGTGGGAGAACAACTGCAGGAGTTGGCCTGACACCTACAGAGGGTGTGTGTATAATAAGAGATGTTGTGATATTACACCTGGGGAGAAGAGAGAAGTTGGGAGATCTACCATATAACTTAGGAATTTGTGAGGGGTGATGAGTAGGCAAAGCCTGGAACTCTGAATTGCAAAACTGCAGGTGAGCTGGTCATGACTAACACTGTGATTCCTCTTCATAAGCCATGCAAGCCACTGCCAGACAGGCAGATGGGAAACCTCTCCCATGGTGTCCACCAGTCAAAGAACACAGGTCCCACCACAGAGACTTCATGCAGCTCGTGACTCACCCAGCAACTGCTCTCCCTGCACTTGAGTCACTCATGAAGAAGCTGCAGATGGCCCTGGTTCTGCTGAGGTTCAGCTGCTATTTCAGCACTGAAGTTCAAGTGCTGCTGTGGTTGAAAGAAGAACAAGACCCAGAGGTTGAGCGAGTGGCTGTACAGCCATCCTGAAGGAAGACCTTGAGAAGAAAGGTCTGAGAGATGAGAACAGACCCCAGGTGAGAAGGCAGAGATGGAGACCACCACCAGCCTGAGGTTTGGGCTACAGACTGTGGACAATAAAGGGGGGCATTGCATCAGAAGGGCTGCTCATGATGGGAATGGTCAAGAAGTGCTCCAGCTCTGGACAAGGTACCCACAGGACTGCCCAGGTCAGGCCAAGCAGCAGCAAATGTGACCTTTCAGGTCTATCCAGGTATTTGGAAACATGGCACCAGCACCACGACTGGGGGAGACCAAAGAACATTCCAGTCCTGAAGAGGGCTGGGAATGAGGTGTGAGTGGCAGGGCTGTTTGCTGGTAGGGACATTGAGCAATGTCAGCTGAGAAGAGCTGGGAATGGATTCAAAGGAGCAGCCAGGGAGGACCAGAGGGAAGGTTAACAGACCTCTGGGTGGTGAGGGGAAAGGCAGGAGAGCGTTGGCTGCCTGCCCTGTCCCCTGTCAGCATCACCAAGACACTTGATTCAGTAGGATGTGACACACAGCAGCTGCTGGGGCCAAGGATGGAGGGTCAGGTGCAGATGCCTTGGTGGGTGAGCTCTGCCACCAACAGCAACGTGGTATAGGGAAAAGCCCAAGATAAGTTGTAGAGGTGAGAGTACAGATGGTGTAACACCAATTCCATCAGAAGAGTGGAATAATTTAGGGGGGAAAAACCCCCAGGAGTGCAACTCTCTGCTTGAAACCAGGCCACCAGCTGCTCAGAGCCCCATCTAGTCAGGCTTTGGAAACCTCTGAGGATGGAGACCCCCCCACTCCTCTGGGCCCTGTCCCAGGGCTGCACCATTTCCCAGGAAAAGAGGTTTTTTCCTTACCATCTTTTCTGGATTTCTCTTGTTGTGACTTACAGCAGCTTCCCCCTTTTAGACTTCTCCAGGCCAAACAAACCCCACTCCCTCAGCAGCTCCTCACATGCCACATGCTCCGGCCCTGGATGATCTTGGTGGACCTCTGTCGGGGCAGACAGCAGGCCTGCTCGCGGCCTAGCTCTCTTCTCCCAAGATTTAGGCCCTGACAATATCCTCCTGTTCCCATGAGACAGGAAAAGTTCCTCATGCTGAGAGGATCCTAATAATCCCATTCTCAAAACACAGCGGCCTTGTTGATAGGGGTACAGGCTGTCCTAAACCAAGAAGCAGTTATGGGAAGGGATTTGGGAGTAACAGAACATGTCAGGAACCAACCATAACAAGAGGGTTAAACAGCAGGTGTGGGGATGCTTTTAGGTATTAAAGGTAAACTAAGGATGTTTAGCTATTGGGGCAGACAGCAGGCCCACTGGCGGCCTAGCTCTCTTCACTCAAGACACAGGCCCTGACAATATTCTCCTGTTCCCATGAGAAAAGTTCCTCATGCTGAGAGGGTCCTAATAATCCCATTCTCAAAACACAGAGGCCTTGCTGATAGGGGTACAGGCTGCCCTAAGCCAAGAAGCAGTTATGGGAAGGGATTTGGGAGTAACAGAACATGTCAGGAACCAACCATAACAAGAGGGTCAAACAGCAGGTGTGGGGATGCTTTTAGGTATTAAAGGTAAACTAAGGATGTTTAGCTATAAGATAGGTTTATCAGAGCTCATTATAATCACTAACCAATCAATATGGAGTGAACAGTGTGTGTAACCAAGGAGCAGTTTTTTAGCTTGCCACGTTTGCAGTCAGAAAGGTCTAGAATCTGGGTGATTTCACCTCATAAATGGCTTCACCTACAATTCATATGGAATTGCCTGTTGCTCCCTGCCGGTCGCCACAGACCTCCACTAATTCATTCCTTTCCAATCCCTTAGCAGTGAGCACCACTTCTGGTGCCTGGAATCCAGGGACCAGCCTCAGTCAATGATAACAGGGGAGGGGGATGGACTCTCAACCACTGCACCCAAAGAGAGGACCAAGACTCAAGGATTGTGGCAGAAGAGCTGGGTTAAAGGAGATTCTGTGGGTATGATCAGTCACAAATCAAGGTGTTTTGTGCAGTGAGGAGATTGACAGTGAAGGAGACACAGAGAGCACAGTCACCCTGGATTTGGAAGAGCAAAAGGGCCAGCTTGGAAATGAAAAGCAGGGTTTGGAGGTGGTTTTGTAGCTCATGGGCACACAGGTGCCTTTGCAGTTGGACCTCACACCAAGGAGATTCAGGCAGCATGAAGTTTTAAAGCATAACCTTGGAGAGACGCCATGGCTTCCCATGGAGAAGGCTGATGTGACACGGGGTATGAGGGATCAAGAGAGGAAAACAAGGTTTGAGGGAAAGCACCTGGAGGGAAGAAGACCACCTTCTCCAGCACTCAGAGGTGAGGGAGAGGAGACAGAGAAGAGCATGGATGAAGGACACAGAGGAGTGGCTGGAGCTGGGTACGAGCCAGGGAATGAGATTAGCTATCAATACGCAGTGGTGCAGAGATGTGTCTTACCAAACACCACCCCTGGAACCAAGGACAGCTGACAGCAACAGGCAAAGAGGATGCCTGAAGCTGTCAGTCCCCAGAAGGTCTGTTCTTAGGTGGAATTCAGCATGGGGAGGTCTGGCACGTCTCCCCCCTTTTCCAGCTCCCCATAATCCCTCCCCTCCCCCCATTTCACCTCCCTACTCAACCCCCTAGCTGTGATGGTGGAAGAATACACACACACACACACACAGACGCCCACACTGGCTCAACATTACCACAGAAGGACTACCTATCTGGACCACAACATAGAGCTTCATCAAGGCTTAGACCCTGAATGAAGACCTCCTGCAGGATCTGAGCACAGCAAAGCTTTGTGTCTCACTGGAGTGGCCATCCAGGGACCAGCAGTTGCTTGTCACCCTGCCCCAGTCACCACAGTGGGACACCCCTGGAAGATCCTGCTGAAGGTCTTGTGCAGGAATGGGGCAACCTGGGCAAGCCTGCTGGTTACTAACTACGCAGACCACAGGCAGCTCAGGAAGTCCCTTGAGGTGAGATCAAGTGGGGACTGGAAGGGTATTTGTGGAAGCATTGGGCACACTGCTGGGTGCACTCCCCTGTTCTTATATTCCTCCTGTGGCATCTAATTACAGTCATCCTTGGAGGCAATGACCTGGAGGAGCGTAGCCACTCCTTCACTCTGAAGGTGATGGCTGGTAACTTCCACCTGGGACCTGCTGCCACCTCCTCTCCCTCCTAATGAGACCCCTAAAACTGGGGTCACTTCCCCTGTTGGTCTGTGGGACCCCCCTTGCAGGCAGCTGGGACAGCAGCCTCTGAAAGACCAGGGATCTGGGGCTCTGCCAGCCCTGAGTCAGCAGGACAAGCCAAGCTTGAGTCACCTTCCCGGAGAAGGAGGAGAGAAGCCACTGGTGTGTCATGGCCTGCCACAGACCACAGGCATTTCCAGGTGCAGGAGCCACCTGGATCCCCGGGATTCCCAACTGCAGAGCTACAGCTGGGGCATCTAAAGGGGGAAGAGCAAGAAGGTGCCTGGCACGGGGAAGGGAGTGGAGGACCTGAAAAGACACTCTGCAGTGCTTGCTCCATCAGAGCTGTGTCTGGCAAAGCTCATTCAAATACCTGCCCACAGAGAAGACAGTGGTCTCTCCAGGATGCATCCTGCCCTTGCCCTCCTTGGACCGGCCCTGCCGGTGCAGCGGGTGCCTCTTCCTCTTGCTGCAGTGGATGCAGGGGGCCTGTGTGGAGCCCAGGTGCACTGTGTGGTGATGTGGTGGGCCCCCATCCTGACTGTTACGGTGAGGACAAAGGCTGTGATAGGAAAAAAACACAGGACAGGTCATGTTGGTCTGGAGGAGTCTTCCCAACCTGCAGCAAGCCCTGAGAATCAGCAGCTCTGGAGGGGACCTCCTGGGAGGGCAGGAATGAGAAGGGCCAGTTCCCCTTGACAGTGGGGTGAAGCACTCATTGCAGCCCCCAAGGGAGCAGGGCTTCTTGTTGGGAAGATGCTTTATAACAAGCTGGAAAAGGGCTGGCTGCAGAGTCATCTTCCTCTGCGAGAGCCACAAGCTGGTATAGGCTTCTCTCACCTGGGCACTGGCACTGGGATGTCCCCATCATTGTCCCCCAGCATCTCCTTGAGAGCCTCTGCATTTGCTGAAGAGAGAGGGGGAAAAGGGAATGTGTCAGCCAAAGCAGGCAGCTGCTCTCCAGGCCAGCCCTGGGAAATGCTCACCTTCGTTTTGGATGATGCATCTCACAATCTTCTCCACAGTGTCCTCATTCAGCTCCTCCTCTTCATCTGAGAAGAGAAAATGTGGTGCTGAGGGCTGGCATTCAGACACTCAGCTCACCTGTCCACCCCCAGGGAGCAGTCCCATCAATGGAGAGGTTGGAGAAGCCCTGTGGGCCCCGTCACACTGGGCAGCCCCTGGGGAGCACCAGGTCCCTCACCCTGGAAATGGACAAACCAGCAGCTGTAGATGCAGGGAGAGAGGGGTTGAGATGCTCCTTCAGAACTGGGGAGCATTACATGAAATGGGTAGGAAGCAGGAGGAAAACAAGAGAAGGGTCTTTGTGAGGACAGTCCAGGTCTAGAGCCCCTGGCCACAGGGTGCTGTGGGTCCTCAAAGTCTCCAAGGGTAAACAGGACAAGTGCACAAAGAAGAGCCCCACTGCTAAATACAGAGAAACCAACTCTGATGGAGAAAGCCCCAGAGCTACACACTGTTAGAAGCTGAAAAGAGTATCCTGGGGAAACTTGACTTGGTGTCTGCTCTGTCATGGTGTTCATCCCCAGCGTTCATCACAGCCTGCTTCTGGCCACTGTTGGAGGCAAGAACCTTGGCTGGCTGGACCTTCAGCCCAGTCTGCAGTGCAATGTGCTCATGGGAGTGGGTTAGAGCTGTGGTCTGGTAGGCAGCTCCCTCAAAAAGCATGGTCAGGGGCAGTCACCGTGCTCCTGGAAGCCCACAGAGATGTTTTCCTGAGCTCTGGCAACTCCAGTGGGCAAATTCAATCCTGGAAGATTCAGACACTGTCTCCATGTGACATGCATCCAAGCTGTCAAAGCCAGAGGAGCATATCCAAGGATGCCTGGAAGCTCCAACTGCATCCATGGGGGAGCCACGTCTCCCCCCCCATGCATGAAGAGTGGCAGCAGGAGATGCTGACCCTCCAGTGCACTGCCAATGACACAGAGGATCCAGAGGAGCTATGTAGCACCATTTGGCTGTTAGGCAAGGAAGCAGCTGGAGGAACATGTCTTTTCCACTTCAGACTCATGGAAACACTAAATGATGGAGCTTGCTTGGGCTGAGCTCTGGCTTGCACCCACGCTCGATGCTGCAGTGACCTCCCAATCCTACAACCCAAGAGCTGCTAAGGGTGGTCTGAAGTGAAGGAAGAAACACTAGAGGTCCCCTTCTAGCATGGATCTCAAGGAAACACCCCAGTTCCTCTGGCCTGCAGGTAGCAAACACTGGGCTGGCCCCATGCAGGACCTCCTAATGCAGGACGTGGAGGGACAGCTTGTGTCTTGGATAGAGATGCTTTCCTTGTATGGGACAGGGGTGATAGTCCAGGTGCTGGGGACTGAGCAGATCCTGGCTGCTGGTCACAATTATCTTCTGGTGGTGATACTGCTCTGGGAAGGGGCAGACACTGGCTCCCACCTCCCTGGCACCACCAGTGTTTGCAGAGCCACCAGATCAGAGGACTGTCCCAGGGAACACCCCATTCCAACACATGACAGGGAACCCTCCCACCCCAGCCCACGTCCCAGGAGCGTGTTTAAGGAGCACCAGTCCACAACAGCAAAAGGCAGCATCCAAGCCCCTGCTGACCCCCCCCCTGCCCCAGCACTCACTGGCCTGGAGCTCGGCCAGCACATCCTTGTTATCTGGGTCGAGCTCGTCCCGGAACGTCCGGCACCGGTACCCCTTCTTCTTCAGGACATGGCAGATCAGGAAACCCACCAGCCCCATGATGAAGAAGACCAAGACGAGGAGGAAGACCATAGACAGGCTGTGCTGGGGGTCTGCTTCCCCATTGTTGGTGCTGTTCTGGTCTGACATGCGGATCTAGGAGAAGGGGGAAGGTGGATCAAAGAGGCCGGTGCTCACCCCCTGCCAGGCTCCCCGTGCCTATCCTCCTCTTCCTCCCATCTACCTAGGGCAAGAGCCTGCTCCTGGCTCCCCGTGCCTATCCTCCTCTTCCTCCCATCTACCTAGGGCAAGAGCCTGCTCCTGGCTCAGGGAGGTCAGCCAAGGGCTCATCTCTCGCCCTGCCAGGTCCATCATGGCAGGAGCCCCGCGGAGGAAAGGGCAGGCTGGAGGCAGCTCGGTGACAAGGACACCGCCACCCCCCCCCGCACCGGCAAGAGGCATCCCAAGGGCAGCGGCGGCAGCATCCCCGCAGGCCAGCCCGGCGCCGGGCTGCGGCGCTCCCCCATCCCTTGCAGGCATCTTCCCAAGGGCACCGGTGCCCCGTCCTCCCCCGGGCTCTGCGGCGGGCGGCATCCCGCTGCTCGCCCTTGCGGGGGGATGAGCGTCCTCCCCGCGCCGTGCCAGCCCGCTTCCCCCCCGCACCCCTCGCTACTCCCGGCCGCGGGCCTCCGCCGCCAAAGGCAAAGGCAGAGGGAGCCGCGGCAGCCGGGCTGGAGGAGGGCCGGCCCGGCCGGCGGCTCCCGCATCGTCGTCCCGCAGAACCGAGCTCCCTCCCTCCTCCCCGGGCTTCCCCCGGCTCCCTTTCCCGGGGGCTGGGAGCTTGGCCGCCCGCTCGCCGCCTCGGCATCCCCGGCACGGCCGGAGTGTCCCCCCCACCCCGGCCATCCCTCCCCCCCGCCGCTGCGGCCGTACCTGGGCCTGCGGTCCTCCGCAGCGCTCTCCTCTTCACCTTCACCTGCCTCCTAGCAACCCCGCATCCCCGCGGCTGGGGACCGCGGCGAGCATCCTCCAGCCCCAGACACCCCCCCACACACACACCTCCTTCCCGGCTCCCAGCTGTTTTCCTGCCTCAAGAAGGAGCCGAGCTGGCTTCTGGCTGTCGCGACAGCCCGCCGCTATCTGCTGGAGGCAGCACCCGCCTGTCCCGACCCTGGGGATTAAAAAAAAAACAACCTCCCCGGTGCGGTTTGAGGTGCGGGAGAGAAGTTGACGCCGGCAGCTGCAGTGGGGAGCGGACAGGAATGCCGCTCCGGGAGCCAGCGCTGCCGAGCTGCTGCCGCCCGCCCCGGGGCCAATAACCTCACCCGCAAGCAAGCCAAGCCCCGAATTTCCCCCCCTTCCCCCCTCCTTCCTCCTCCCGGGAAACCCTCCTTTCTGGAGCTCTCAGCAGGTTATTTTAGCGGGATGACCCGTGGGGATGGGAGGGCAGAGGGCTGGAAATAGGCTTGGGTAAAAGCAGGACTGGTCCCATGTTAGCTGTGGGCAGGGGGAGAGGGGTGCAGGCACCCACCAAGATCACAGCACCCAGGAGACCCGAGAGACCCTGCAAGCCCACCAGCCTGCCCCTGCCTCACCCTCTCTCCCTCCTCCTTAAGAAAGGGAGAGCTGAGCTGTTTGCCATCTCCAGCAGTGGTGGTGGTCCCCTACCCTTTCCATCTCCACCTCACTCTGGGAGGCTTCACCCCAAAATCTCTTTTGCTGCTGCCAATTAGACTTGCTCCCCTCAGCCCTTCACCCAGTCTCCAGCCAGACCCTTAAAAATCCCTCCCATCCCCCCTCCTACCAAACCAAGTGTCCTCCTATATCCATGGTCACTTGTGGGAATTATCCCACAGGCGACCTGCAGCTCCTCCAGGCACTCAGCTACACAGTGACGAGGGTTCCTGCCCCTCTCTGCACCTGGCCCAGGGTGGGCTCCCAGGACACCAGGATCCTCCTCACCACAGAGTCACCAGGTTGGAAAAGCCCTTTAAGCTCATCAAGTCCAACCATTCCCATCCTGTGCTGACCCAGATCCCTGAGCACCTCATCTCCCCTCTGCTAAACACACCCAGGGGTGGGGACTCAGCCCCCTCCCCTCACTGTGACTTCAGGAGGTCACAGCACCACAGGTGCCACCCGCTGTCCTGGCAGGGAGACAGGCCCTAAGATGGACCCATGGGCTGCAAGACTTACTGCTCCTGCCCTACATTGCTAAGGCTGCAGGAGAGGAGGGGTTTCCTGATGCTGGATCAACAAGCAGCAACATCACATGAGTCTCCACTAAGATCCTAAAGGCAGTTTATTCTTTGCCCTTGTTTCTCCCAAGCAGGGGCACCTCTCAGGCCTGGGCTGCTGCAGACCCTGAGGGGATGCACTCATGCTGAGCTTATCCCCATCTCCCTCCTGCCCACGCAGCCTGCCCTGCACAATACATCCCTCTCTTCTCCTCCCAGGCATTGCCACCCACCCAACACATTGCTGCACCCTACCCCCTAACAGCCTTCACCCCTGCCAAGGAGAAACCAGCCTGGGGATGCTCAGCCCTCCCTGCTCCCAAGGAACAGTCTGACTTTTCCATGGCCTCTGGGGTGGAAGCATTTTCACACCACTGAGGAGAGGGAGCAGCAGGGTGGGGGGAGGAAGGATGGAACTAAATCCTGGCCCTAGGTGGGGTGAACCAGGGTGAGGAGAGGGCTCTGATGCTGTCAAGCTGCTCCCACCCCACCCAGCTCTGCAGCTGGGAGGAACAGCAGGGACAATCCAGCTGCAGCAGCTGATCATGTTTCTCCTCCTGGGGCACCATGTGCACCCAGTGCCCACCTTGCTGCCATCACCTCAGCATCCCTGCAGGCAGCTCAGTCCTTGTCATGGAACCATAGAATCCTAGAACCATAGAATGGCAAGGGCTGGGAGGGACCCCAAGGGTCACAGAGCTCCAACCCCCTGCCACAGGCAGGGACACCAACCTCAGGCCTGGAGCTACACAAGGTTGCCCAGGGCCCCATCCAACCTGGCCTGGAACACCCCCAGACACGGGGCACCCACCCCCTCTCTGGGCAGCATGTTCCAGCCCCTCACCACTCTCTCTGTAAAGAACTTCCCCCTAATATCTCCTCTCCCCCTTCCCTCCTCCAGCTTCACTCCATCCCCCTTGTCCTGCCAGTCTCTGCCCTTGAACAAGCTGATTCCCCTCCTGTGTCTCTGCTCCCTTCAGGCACTGGCAGGCTGCAATGAGGTCCCCCCGCAGCCTTCTCTTCTCCAGGCTGACCCAGCCCAGCTCCCTCAGCCTCTCTCCGTAGGGCAGCTGCTCCAGCCCTCTGACCTTGTCCTGCCATGGGACCTGTGTGCATTTTACTGCCAGAGCAGGAGCTTTATCCCACCCAAAAAATGACAGCATGTGTCCCCTCTGCCCTGAGGCCAGCCAGCCCACGCTCTCCCTCCCAGCCTGGCTGTGTCCATCCCAGCCAGAGGGACACTCCCTCCCTGGTGCAAACACTGCTCTGGGCTGGATGCTGGTGGATTTCCAGAGGCTAGGCTTTGCATCCTCTGTCACCTCTGTCTCCATCCTTGGAGTCCTTGGGGGCTTCAAATCCTCTCATGATCTTGCCCAGAAGCCCTTGAATTTGAAGCCAGCAAGTCCCAAGGTGGCCAGGGATGAAGGGGCCAGAGGGTGAAGGGGCCAGAGGGTGAAGGGACAGCACCATCCCACATTGCTCCATCCCACAGCTGGCTCCAGTCCCAGTGTATTGCCACGTTACTTCTCATCTGCTTGCTTCCTCCACAGCCATTCCAACAGGCATCAATCCACGAGTGACACAAAGGTGCCTGCTCTGGGAATCACCCACCCCAGTCCTGCTGGTTGTCCACATGGCAGCTAAACATGCCAGATCACCCTGCTCCAGCAAACCCACGGGGTCTCCAACCTACCACAACACCTCCTGGGGGTCTCCACCACAACTCTCAGCCCAAATCATGCCATCATCTCTGCCAAACTGCTACATCCCACCACGTCAAACATCTCCCTGAGTCTCAAGCCCTCATTTAAGTTTCTCAAACATGCCCAGTAAGCTAATGGCCTGTAAACCACAGCAGGCTCTGCTCTCTGAGCACAAAAAGCATCTAAAAATATCCCTCCCTGACACTATCTTTGCACCACTCCAAGACCCATGAAGATGTCCAGAGCAGTAACCAGCTTCCAGAAACAGAGCTCAGCTGGCAAAATGATCCCTGCTAGAAGCAGGGATGTGTTTTTCCCCAACTCCTCACCCCTTTCCAGCAGCCAGACACCCCAGCTGTGCTGCCTGGGTGGCTCAGTGGCCCCAGTTGGACACTATCTGGTGGCAGCACCTTGCAGCAGCGGTGGCTGGGTGATCGTGGCGCTGAGCGAGCAGCCCCTGCCAGCACGTCAGCACGCTCCTCGTGTTTGCTGCTACACCCTTGTTGTTCAGCACCTTAAGATCCTGTTTATTTGTGATGATGGGTGCTGGGCTCAGTGCTCACTGGGAGAGAGGTCAACTGGTCTAGGTGGCCACGAGCACAGCTGTGACCTTCAGGGTTGTGGTGAGAGGGTCCCGGTGTTCCCCGGCACATCCTTGCTGTGATGGGGAATATCTCTGGAGGGCACAGGGAGCAGTGTGGAGGGAGCAGTTGTCCCTGCAGTAAGTGGCAGAGCCAGCCAAAAGCATCTTTTAATAATCCCATGATCTAATCATGAGTTGACAAAAGTTCTCTCCCCCAAAATCCCGTTGCACACCCCACCCCCCTCAGCCCCATCCCACACACCTCAGGCTGTGCATGTGTGAAGCTGCCCTTGCTGCACACCAGGGGCTTTCCTTCATAGAATCCCAGACTGGGCTGGGTTGGAAGGGACCCCAAGGGTCACAGAGCTCCAACCCCCTGCCACAGGCAGGGACACCAACCTCAGGCCTGGAGCTACACAAGGTTGCCCAGGGCCCCATCCAACCTGGCCTTCAACACCCCCAGACACGGGGCACCCACCCCCTCTCTGGGCAGCCTGTTCCAGCCCCTCACCACTCTCTCTGTAAAGAACTTCCCCCCAATCTCTCCTCTCCCCCTTCCCTCCTCCAGCTTCACTCCATCCCCCTTGTCCTGCCAGTCTCTGCCCTTGAACAAGCTGATTCCCCTCCTGTGTCTCTGCTCCCTTCAGGGACTGGCAGGCTGCAATGAGGTCCCCCCACAGCCTTCTCTTCTCCAGGCTGACCCAGCCCAGCTCCCTCAGCCTCTCTCCAGAGGGGAGCTGCTCCAGCCCTCTGAGCATCTTCATAGCTCCTCTGACCCCTCTCCAACAGCCCCACATCTCTCTTGTACTGGGGGCCCCAGCTCTGGACACAGGATCCAGTGGGGACTCCTGAGGGCAGAGCAGAGAGGGACAATCCCCTCCCTATCCCTGCTGCCACCCCTCTGCTGATGGAGCCCAGGATCCCATTGTCATAGAACCCTAGAATCATAGAATCACAGAATCCCAGCCTGGTCTGGGTTGGAAGGGACCCCAAGGGTCACAGAGCTCCAACCCCCTGCCACAGGCAGGGACACCAACCTCAGGCCTGGAGCTACACAAGGTTGCCCAGGGCCCCATCCAACCTGGCCTGGAACACCCCCAGGGATGGATGCCGTGGCCTCCATCCTCCATTGGCTCTTGGTGTGGCCCTGGGGAGTCCTCACTCTTTGCCTGCTCCTCTCTGGTACCCTGTTTTGCTGCAGGGGGTGTGGGCAGCCTGCCTCCAGCGCCTCAGCCTTCACCCCAACCTCCTGCCCATGGGGAGCAGTCAGGCAGGAGACCAGCAGAACCCAGACCTTGCCAAGCACTGATTTCAGCACGTTTGTTTCCCAAACCTTTGGGCAAGGCTGCCTGCTCCTTCCACCCTTCCTTCTTTCCAGCCCATGGGGAGCAGATCTGTGCCTAGACATCCCAGTGGCACAGCCCTGGGCCCATCCCTCACCATGTCCAGGGTTTCCCCCGTTCCCCATGGCTGTTTATTTGTACAGGGTGATTTTCCATCCAGCTTTTGTTTCCCTCCCCATCCCTGCTCCCTGCAGACCCCAGCCAGGTATTTTGGGAGGCTGCCTGAGGTCAGAAGGACCTGCACCCTGTAAGGGTGGGACTGGGGGGGCTCTTTGTCCAGGTGACAGCCAGCGGTGGCTGTCCCTGTCCCTCACAGCTTTCAGGGGGCTGCTGGTGGGTAGGGAGTCCCAGCAGGCTGGGGGTGCCATGGCTGCACCTCAATGCTTGCTGCACCCCAATCCCAACAGCACCCACAGCTGGGGTGTGGGAGCTGCACCCACATGGTGGGCATAGGATGTGGGGGGCAACCAGGCACAGGTGGGGGCTGCTGGGGGCATTGGGGGCAAGTAGGGGTAACTGGTGAGCAGCTGGGGTGACTGGGTGTGGGAGAAGGCAGCTGGAGGTGGTCGGGACCGCTGGGGATAACTGAGGGTGACTGGGAGGAAAGTGGGGGTAACTGGTGAGCAGCTGGGGTGACTGGGTGTGGGCGAGGGCAGCTGGGGGTGGTTGGGACCGCTGAGGATAACTGAGGGTGACTGGGAGGAAAGTGGTGGGGATAGGACGTGGGGGGCAACCAGGCACAGGTGGGGGCTGCTGGGGGCATTGGGGGCAACTGGTGAGCAACTGGGGGGCAGCAGCTATGGGCCAACTGGGAGTAACTGGGATGGGCTGGGGGTGGCTGGGGACACCCGGGGGTGACTAGGGTGGGGTGTGCAGCTGGGGGTAGGCGGCAGGCAGCAAGCAGCGGCCGGGCTGCCATTCGAGGGGCTCCAGGGGGGACCCCAGCGGGGGCTGGGCCCGGCGGGGAGCCGGCGCTAGGACCGCGGGGGCGCCGGGGCGCTGACCCCGCCCCCAGCCCCGCCCACCCCCTCACGGTGCCGCCCATCACTCGCCGCCGCCGGCGCTCAGGCGGGCGTGTGTTTCGCGGCGCCGTCGCGGTGTGATGACGTAAAGGCGGCGGGGCGGCGGGGCGGCCCGGACTCTCCGCCATGGCCAAGACCGTGGCCTATTTCTATGACCCGGACGTGGGCAACTTCCACTATGGTGCGGGGCGGGACGGGCGGCGGGGGGGCGCGGGGCGGCCCGACGCGCGGGGCTGAGCGGGCCTGGGGGGGGGCTGGGCGGGTCCCGGCCCCGCGTCGGGCCTGGGCTGGGCCCCGGGGCTGGGAGGCCATGGGGGGGGGTGGAGGGGGAGGGTTGGGCGGGCCGCAGGCCCCAGCCCCGCGTCGGGCCTGGGCTGGACCCCGGTGCTGAGAGGCCATGGGGTGGGGGGAGTTTGGGTCGACCCCACTCCCGCCCCGCGTCGAGCCTGGGCTGGGCTCCGGGGCTGGGAGGCCATGGGGGGGGGTGAGGGGCCATGAGGGGGGGGGGGGGCAGGGTTGGGTGGGTCCTGGCCCCGGCCCCTGCCCCGCGTCGGGCCTGGGCTGGGCCCCGGGGCTGGGAGGCCATGGGGGGGGTGGGGGGCCATGAGGGGGGGGGCAGGGTTGGGTGGGTCCTGGCCCCGGCCCCTGCCCCGCGTCGGGCCTGGGCTGGGCTCCGGGGCTGGGAGGCCGGGGGGGAATTGGGGTGTGTGTCCCTCCCCGCCCTGAGTCCCCGTGTGCTTCCCCCCCCCCCTTCCCCCAGGAGCGGGACACCCCATGAAGCCGCACCGCCTGGCGCTGACACACAGCCTGGTCCTGCACTACGGGCTCTACAAGAAGATGATCGTAAGTGGTTCTTCTCACGCGGCCCAATGGGGGAGCGACCGCCCCTCCCCCCCCCCGCACACACACCCAGCCCTGCGCCAAGGCGATGGGGGAGGAGGGGGCGGTGGGGGTGGCTCAGGGCAGGCAGCCCTCAGGGTGGGTGGTTTGGGGTTTGGCAGGCAGGAGTGGTGCTGGGGAGCTGTGCACTGTGCTGCTGACTCCAGTCACAGCCTTTGTGTTAAGGCTGAGCTCGTGTTGGTTGGTCTTTCACAGCTTCCTCAGGCCTTTGGGCTGAGCTGAGCTCCCCTTGTAACACCCAGAGCTTATGTGAAGCCAAAGGGAAAGGCACTGCCCTCAGTGGTCAGCATCTGGTTCAGACTTGGGCTTGCAGTGACATCCCTAGAGCTGCAGCAGAACCACTGGGCACCATGTGTGAACCTGCTGCTGCCCCCCAGAGAGCTCAGAGCAGAGGGTGGGCTGCTGACCTTTATTTTCACTAAATGCTTGTTTTAAAGAAATGAAGTGACCCTTCCCCATGTTCCTGGTGAGTTAGAAGCCTCCCTTCTTTTATATATATATATATATTAAAAGTAATTTAAAGCTTGCCCTTGCAGGGGGTCTCAGTGCCACCTGGCAGCACCTGCCAAGGACACAAGGAATGTAGTGGTGTAGAAAGGGGCTTGTTCTTAGTTGGTGTTTCAGAGCCAAGTCTCTTCCCACTTCAGCCTGTCCAAGTGCATGCAACTCAAACTGATATTTTTTTAAGAAAATGCTTTCTTTATTATTTTAAAAAACACCATGTGACTGTGGCCCCTTCTAGGAAAGACCCAGTGACCACTGGGATCACTGAGTAGTTAATGCTGGAGGAGAAAACAACCCCCAAGAGGCTTGCTAATTCACCTTGATGGGATTCATTAATCTCCTCTCATACCTGATAAGTGATGGTCCAGCCTGCTTTTCAAAGCCTCTCATGCCCAGCCAGCTCAAACATTTTAGTTCAGTGCACTCCCTCTGTTAGAACTCTCTCTTCCTGCCACCCTGTGCAATCCTCAGCACGTAGGGATAATCAGAAGGAGAAGCTAACCCTTCATCTTTCAAGAAATCTGTTAGTTTTGGGGTGATGGACTGTCACCATGGGGTGTGCCACCCCTCTTCAGGAGTATTTTATTTTGCTTGGTGCAGGAGGGATGGAACCAGGCTCCATTCCCTGGAGTCCTTGGTCACCTCTTCTGCCTGTTCATGCAGCACAGAGCAAAGGAGCTGGGCTGGGTCAGCCTGGAGAAGAGAAGGCTGTGGGGGGACCTCATTGCAGCCTGCCAGTCCCTGAAGGGAGCAGAGACACAGGAGGGGAATCAGCTTGTTCAAGGGCAGAGACTGGCAGGACAAGGGGGATGGAGTGAAGCTGGAGGAGGGAAGGGGGAGAGGAGAGATTGGGGGGGAAGTTCTTTGCAGAGAGAGTGGTGAGGGGCTGGAACAGGCTGCCCAGAGAGGGGGTGGGTGCCCCATGTCTGGGGGTGTTCCAGGCCAGATTGGATGGGGCCCTGGGCAACCTTGTGTAGCTCCAGGCCTGAGGTTGGTGTCCCTGCCTGTGGCAGGGGGTTGGAGCTCTGTGACCCTTGGGGTCCCTTCTAACCCAGACCAGTCTGGGATTCTATGGTTCCATGACAAGGACTGAGCTGCCTGCAGGGATGCTGAGGTGATGGCAGCAAGGTGGGCACTGGGTGCACATGGTGTCCCAGAAGGAGCATCAGGAGGAGAAACATGATCAGCTGCTGCAGCTGGATTGTCCCTGCTGTTCCTCCCAGCTGCAGAGCTGGGTGGGGTGGGAGCAGCTTGACAGCATCAGAGCCCCCTCCTCACCCTGGTTCACCCCACCTAGGGCCAGGATTTAGTTCCATCCTCCCTCCCCCCACCCTGCTGCTCCCTCTCCTCAGTGGTGTGAAAATGCTTCCACCCCAGAGGCCATGGAAAAGTCAGACTGTTCCTTGGGAGCAGGGAGGGCTGAGCATCCCCAGGCTGGTTTCTCCTTGGCAGGGGTGAAGGCTGTTAGGGGGTAGGGTGCAGCAATGTGTTGGGTGGGTGGCAATGCCTGGGAGGAGAAGAGAGGGATGTATTGTGCAGGGCAGGCTGCGTGGGCAGGAGGGAGATGGGGATAAGCTCAGCATGAGTGCATCCCCTCAGGGTCTGCAGCAGCCCAGGCCTGAGAGGTGCCCCTGCTTGGGAGAAACAAGGGCAAAGAATAAACTGCCTTTAGGATCAGGCTGGGGTGTGATGAAAGGAGAAGCTCTGGGGGTACAGGCTGTGCCCCTTCCTGCACTGTGCTGCACAGCTGTGGTAGGAATGGTGAGAGGCCTCCACCATTCTGCCCCTGCTGAGGTGCAGAACACACCTCCTGCAGCTGCTGATCATTTGGGGGCAACTTATTTTGTCTCCTGTTGTTTTCTTCCCCCCTTTGGTGCAGTGGGGTGGCTTCAGAGCCCATGTGGGCCATCCAATGATTTAATTCCTGGGCTGTCTGGTTGTGCTGCCCAATCTGGGGGCCTGGTGTAGCTGCTGCCTGTGAGTTCCCTGATGGGGAAAGGCCCTGCCCCAGGGCAGGGTCAGCTCAGATGGGAGGGAAAAGCTCTTCCCTGGCAGAGCTGTGGGGCTGTGGCACAGGCTGCCCAGGGAGGGGCTGAGTCCCCACCCCTGGGTGTGTTTAGCAGAGGGGAGATGAGGTGCTCAGGGATCTGGGTCAGCTCAGGATGGGAATGGTTGGACTTGATGAGCTTAAAGGGCTTTTCCAACCTTGTAACTCTGTGATTACAGATGTCACAGCTTGCTGCTCCAAGCACTTAGGGGGTTATGTACAACCTGTGTTTATATATGAATATAAATATACATATGTATGTACATGCATGTGTGTATTTATATGGGCATTTCTGGTGTCTTGTCCTGGAACTGCCTCATGAAGAGAGGTGAGGGGCACTTGTGTCACAGGCATCATCAGGCACAGCTCACAGGCAGGGGGGGTGAAAGAAAGGTGGAAGCACTGGTCCTCTGAGCTGTGAGGACTTTCCCCCTGTCATAGAATCCCAGCCTGGTCTGGGTTGGAAGGGACCCCAAGGGTCACAGAGCTCCAACCCCCTGCCACAGGCAGGGACACCAACCTCAGGCCTGGAGCTACACAAGGTTGCCCAGGGCCCCATCCAACCTGGCTTTGAACACCCCCAGACACGGGGCACCCACCCCCTCTCTGGGCAGCCTGTTCCAGCCCCTCCCCACTCTCTCTGCAAAGAACTTCCCCCTAATATCTCCTTTCCCCCTTCCTTCCTCCAGCTTCACTCCATCCCCCTCGTCCTGCCAGTCTCTGCCCTTGAACAAGCTGATTCCCCTCCTGTGTCTCTGCTCCCTTCAGGCACTGGCAGGCTAATTCCCCTCCCTCTCCTTCCTCTTTCTCCTCCTGCATCCCACACATGGTCCTCACCCATTTGTGGTCAGTCTCTGCCAAGCCCCCACTTCCCCTGTTCTTTGTGAGCCTGAACTGGGTGACCCCAGAGGTGACACAAAGGCTCTCAGAAGGGTTGTAAACTCAAGTGTAAGTGGCTGTTTGCAGTTGTAGAGGAGCAATAGTCAGGTTTTGGGGAGCTGTGGAGCTCTGGAGGATCTCCAGTGGTCCCTGCATGGTGGGTTTCTCTCAGTTACATGTTTTCACTTTGCAGCTTTAGGGGTAAGTTGTGACCTGCCATGGAAACACAGTGATGGTGCAGAGCTGGTGGATGAAGCCTGTGAGTTCCAGTCCCTCTGCAGCCAGACCAGCTGCTGCTCCAGGCTCAGGTTACCTGCCCAGGTTCCCTCATCCCCACTGTTAGGATGTTTGTGGCTGCCAGGCAGGACACTGCGCTGCCATCCAGAGCCCTGGCCAGGCTGGAGAGCTGGGCAGGGAGAGACCAGATGGGATTCAACAACAGCAAGTGGAGAGTCTGGCCCCTGGGGAGGAACAACCACATGGATCAGGACAGGCTGGGGGTGACCTGCTGGAGAAGAGCTCTGTGGAGAAGGACCTGGGGGTGCTGGTGGGTGACAGGGTGGCCATGAGCCAGCAGTGTGCCCTGGGGCTGAGAGAGACAATGGGATCCTGGGGGCATCAGGAGGAGTGTGGGCAGCAGGTCACAGGAGGGGATCCTCCCCCTCTGCTCTGCCCTGCTCAGGCCCCACCTGGAGTGTTGTGTCCAGTGCTGGGCTCCCTGGGATCAAAAGGACAGGGATCTCCTGGAGAGAGTCCAGAGGAGGCTGAGGAGATGCTGAAGGGCCTGGAGCATCTCCCCTGGGAGGAAAGGCTGAGAGAGCTGGGGCTGTTCAGCCTGGAGAGAAGAAGACTGAGAGGGTTATCAATATCAATGTTTATCAATATCTGAAGGGTGGGACACAGGGGGACATGGGCAGCCTCTTCTCAGTGTCTGTGGGGACAGGACAAGGGGCAATGGCTGCAAATTGGAGCACAGGGAGTTCCACAGCAACATGGGGAGGAACTTTTCCCCAGTGAGGGTGAGGGAGCCCTGGGACAGGCTGCCCAGGGGGTGTGGAGTCTCCTTCCCTGGAGAGATTCCAGCCCCATCTGGACACCGACCTGTGTGCCCTGTCCTGGGGACCCTGCTTTGGCAGGGGGTTGGCCCCCATGGGCTCTGGAGGCCCCTTCCCACCCCTACAGCTCTGTGACTCTGTGATCCCCCCCTGTGAGCACAACAGCAGGTCACTGTGGCTGGATGCCATTTGCTATTAGTTATGTTAATTAATGACACAGGGCAGCTTTCCTAATGTTCAAGCAAACCAAATGAACACTCTACACTGCATCACAAGACTGTTCCACTGCTCCATTTCAGCACCTCCCTTTAAAAGCTGCTGTGGTGCTTTCCTGCAGGGGCAGCTCCTCCTTTATTTGCCTCTGTGGGTCTCTCACCAGAGAGGAAGAGCTTGAAGCTGAGCCCACACCAAACCCCAGGGACTTGGACCCTGCTGGAGATAACAACAAAGCCAGACAGCTCAGGCAGGTACAAACCAGAGAACCAAGACCTGGCTTCCCCCCCCCCCCCCACCCCCTTCAGCTGTTTAGAAGCCACCCTAAAAAATAAGAAGTGGGGAAAGTGTATGGTGATCATGAATTCTGTGTCTTGTCCTGCTCACACAGTGGAAATGACACTGTAGATGTGTAGACTGACCCCACCCAGTGACAGGGCACTGATGGTCCAGCTCCCAAGTGAGGGGAAGTGCCTGGTACAGACAGGGTTTCCTGTTTTGTTATCACAACTAGATATTCAGTCAGGGCTTTGAGGGCACAGGCAGAACTGGTTGTAGTTTTGCTTATCAGAGTCACAGAGCTGTAGGGGTGGGAAGGGGCCTCCAGAGCTCATGGGGCCAACCCCCTGCCAGAGCAGGGTCCCCAGGACAGGGCACACAGGTCGGTGTCCAGATGGGGCTGGAATCTCTCCAGAGAAGGAGACTCCACACCCCCTGGGCAGCCTGTCCCAGGGCTCCCTCACCCTCACTGGGGAAAAGTTCCTCCCCATGTTGGTGTGGAACTGCCTGTGCTCCAATTTGCAGCCATTGCCCCTTGTCCTGTCCCCACAGACACTGAAAAGGGGCTGGCCAATTCCCCCTGCACCCCATGCTTAAGATATTGATAAACATTGATCAGATCCCCCCTCAGTCTTCTTCTCTCCAGGCTGAACAGCCCCAGCTCTCTCAGCCTTTCCTCACAGGGGAGATGCTCCAGGCCCTTCATCATCTCCTCAGCCTCCTCTGGACTCTCTCCAGGAGATCCCTGTCCTTTTGATCCCAGGGAGCCCAGCACTGGACACAACACCCCAGGTGGGGCCTGAGCAGGGCAGAGCAGAGGGGGAGGATCCCCTCCTGTCACCTGCTGCCCACACTCCTCCTGATGCCCCCAGGATCCCATTGTCTCTCTCAGCCCCAGGGCACACTGCTGGCTCATGGCCACCCTGTCACCCACCAGCACCCCCAGGTCCTTCTCCACAGAGCTCTTCTCCAGCAGCTCCCCCCCAGCCTGTCCTGATCCATGTGGTTGTTCCTCCCCAGGTGCCAGACTCTCCACTTGCTGTTGTTGAATCCCATCTGGTCTCTCCCTGCCCAGCTCTCCAGCCTGGCCAGGGCTCTGGATGGCAGCGCAGTGTCCTGCCTGGCAGCCACCCCTCCCAGCTCTGGATCAGCAGCACTTGCTGAGGGTGGGTGCTGTTCCCTCAGCAAGGTGTCAGTGAAGATGATTGAGCAGGACTGGACCCAGCACTGAGCCCTGGGGACACCACTGGAGTATGCTGGGGACACATGGAAGCTTTGCAGGATTTATCTATCAGGTTTTTGCTGGGAACCCCTGGGAGTAAACTCCTTTCCTGAGAGGGGGGAATTCTCCCTGCAGGAACAGCAAAGAGCTTCTCTGCTGCAACATCTAAATGTCCAGTTGAGGCAGTGGGCAGAGCCATGTGCTCTGCTGCATTGTTGGTCTCAACCCCCCTGTTTTGGTGGGTTATATTTCCCCTCTTGTAGCTGGAAACTTCATCCTGAGCATTTGGTGATTAGCAAAGTGATGAGTGAGTAAGAGCAGGGGGGTTACAGGTTGGTTGTGGCTATAAAAGCTCCTGTTAACTCTGTGTTGTGGTTACATTGTGATCCACCCTCTGTGCCTCCTCCTCCAAACAAAAGGCTGTTTTCCTGTCAAGCTGGGGTCACCTCTCCCCAACTTTCCCAACTGATCTGTGGCCACAGCACGCAAGAATGTGGTAAATCAAAGCTCAGCATGGCTGTAGGAGGGAGGTTTGTCCTGCTGCTCAACCTTCCCTGCTGCTCTGCTGCACCTGGGTGAACCCATGAGTAAGCAAAGCCCAGGGAGCTCTCTGTGGAGGTAGTGTAGGTGGATAAGCACCTTTCTTCCCCTTTTTCTCTAAAGCACAGGCTTTAATTAACAAGCAAGCTCAGTGGTCTCAGTGCAGCTCTGATTTCCTCTCATCAGGTGTGTGGTGTTCATTTTAGCTCCCAGTGTGTGCATCATGTGGCAGGCTGGTATTGTCACCAGGTCTTTCATTTGTGTCCATCCAGTTTCCTGACCTTATTTTTTCCCCTTTTTTTCTCTTTGCCAGCTTCCCAAAGGAAACAAAGCTCACACAGCTCTGCTGTCTGCCTGTGAGCTTTCTCTGAATAATTCTTCAACCCATTACAGGCAACAAGGCCAAAACTGCCCCTGTATCAAGGTCTTAAAATTGTGTGAGAGCTGGTGACTGATAAGGGAATAGGGAAAGCTGTAGTTTGGGGCCATCTCATCAATGTTGATCAATCCTTGAGGGGTGGGCTCAGGAGGATGGGTCAGTCTGTGTCCAGTGGTGCCCAGGGACAGGACAAGGGGTGATGGGCACAAACTGGAGCAGAGGAAGTCCCACCTAACCATGAGGAGGAACTTCTTTACTATGGGGGTGGCAGAGCCCTGGGTCAGGCTGCCCAGAGGGGTTGGGGAGTCTCCATCTCTGGAGACATTCAAACCCTGTGATCCTGGACACTGCCCTGTGCAGCCTGCTCTGTGTGACCCTGCTCTGGATCACAGGGGGTTGGACTGGGTGATCTCCAGAGGTCCCTGCTGACCCCCATCATTCTGGGGTTGAACTCAGCTGTCTGGTTTCACTGGCTTCTGCAAGGAGAGGGGGTGTGTGGTGGGGGAAGGAGGGTGTTCAGAGAGGATGTGATAAGAGCTGCAGCTCTTAGTAGAGGTGAGAGATGGGTTTATGGCCAAAAGAGAAACCTCAGCAGGAAGGGAGCTGTCATGGAGCAGCTTGTTGGACAGAAATGACCAGGACTGTCAGGAACCCAATGGATTAGAGCTTGGTTTGGAAATGCCTCATGCAGGTTGCTTGTCAATGAGCTTGCTGTTCCTTAGAGCCCAAACAGAGGGGCACGGGCTGGCGAGTAACCCTGCCTTTCTCTCCTGAAGGTTTTCAAGCCCTACCAGGCGTCCCAGCATGACATGTGCCGGTTCCACTCTGAGGACTACATCGACTTCCTGCAGAGAGTCAGCCCCAACAACATGCAGGGCTTCACCAAGAGCCTCAACGCCTTCAACGTGGGCGACGACTGGTGGGTGCTCTGCGCTCCCCTCAGCCCCAGGAGCTGCCTTACAGTGTCCCAGTTCTGACTCGTTTCTCACCAGAACGAGCAGCGAGTCCCTGCTCTGTGTGTATGTCTGTCCCCCCTGTGTCTGTGTGCCCGTCCTCTGTGTGTCTGTCCGTCCGTCCCCCCCGTGTGTGTGTCTGTCTGTCCGTTCCCCCCCCCGTGTGTGTCTGTCTGTCCGTCCCCCCCCGTGTGTGTCTGTCTGTCCGTCCCCCCCGTGTGTGTCTGTCTGTCCGTTCCCCCCCCCGTGTGTGTCTGTCTGTCCGTCCCCCCGTGTGTGTCTGTCTGTCCGTGTCCCCCCCGTGTGTGTCTGTCTGTCCGTGTCCCCCCCGTGTGTGTCTGTCTGTCCGTGTCCCCCCCGTGTGTGTCTGTCCGTGTCCCCCCCGTGTGTGTCTGTCCGTGTCCCCCCCGTGTGTGTCTGTCCGTGTCCCCCCCGTGTGTGTCTGTCCGTGTCCCCCCCGTGTGTGTCTGTCCGTGTCCCCCCCGTGTGTGTCTGTCCGTGTCCCCCCCCGTGTGTCTGTCTGTCCGTGTCCCCCCCCGTGTGTGTGTCTGTCCGTGTCCCCCCCCCGTGTGTGTGTCTGTCCGTGTCCCCCCCCGTGTGTGTGTCTGTCCGTGTCCCCCCCCCCGTGTGTGTGTCTGTCCGTGTCCCCCCCCCGTGTGTGTGTCTGTCCGTGTCCCCCCCCCGTGTGTGTGTCTGTCCGTGTCCCCCCGTGTGTGTGTCTGTCCGTGTCCCCTCCCGTGTGTGTGTGTCTGTCCGTCCCCTCCCGTGTGTGTGTGTGTCTGTCCGTCCCCCCGTCCGTGTCCGCCCGTGTGTCCCCCCGTCCGTGTCCGCCCGTGTGTCCCCCCGTCCGTGTCCGCCCGTGTCCCCCCCCGTCCGTGTCTGCCCGTGTCCGCCCGTGTCCCGTCCGCCCGTGTCCGTGTCCCCCCGCCCGCGCCCGTGTCCCCCCGGTCCGTGTCCCCCCGTCTGTGTCCGCCCGTGTCCCCCCGTCCGCGTCCCCCCGTCCGCGTCCCCCCCGGTCCGTGTCCGCCCGTGTCCCCCCCGGTCCGTGTCCGCCCGTCCGTGTCCCCGCGTCCGTGTCCGTCCGTCCGCGTCCGTGTCCCCCCGTCCGTGTCCGTCCGTGTCCCCCCGTCCGTGTCCCCCCATCCCCGTGTGTGTCCGTCCGTGTCCCCTGTGTCCATGTCCCCTGTGTCCATGTCCATCTGTCATCCTGTCCCCTCCGTGTGTGTGTGTGTCTGTCCGTCGTGTCCGTCCGTCCCCGTGTGTGTTCATGTCCGTCCGTCCCCGTGTGTGCCTCTCGTCACCCCCGTGTGTCTGTGTCCCGTCCCCGCCCCATGTGTGGGTGGGTGCCCCCCTTGTGTGTCTGTGTCCTCCCATGTCCCCCCCATGTCACTTGTGTGTCCCCCCGTGTGTGTGCCCCTCCTGTAACCACCGGGGTTCCTTTCTCTTCGGATCACTTCAGTCCTTTGCCCTGCTGTGTTGGAGCTGTTACAGCCGGCAGCTCTCCTTCCTGCAGAGCCTCAGGGCCTTGCTGAACAGGCTGAGTAATTCACTTCAGAGAACTGCTGGCACTTCAGCTGCCTTAGCCTGTGTGTGCTGCATCCAAGGCAGCTTTTGAGAGCCTGCTTCTCAGGTGGAACCAAGGAGATACTCTTGTTTCTCTCCAAAATTGCATGAGGTCTCGTGGAGGAGCTTCAGTTCCAGCTTCAGTGCTCAGGAGAGACCAGGCTTGAAAGGAATGTGTGGAAGGGCCCTGCCTGGCTGAGGGGGGGCAGTCTCAGCCTTGCCCGGCTGAGGGGGGGCAGTCTCAGCCCTGCCCGGCTGAGGGGGGACAGTCTCAGCCCTGCCCGGCCGAGGGGGGGGCAGTCTCAGCCCTGCCCGGCCGAGGGGGGGCAGTCTCAGCCCTGCCCGGCTGAGGTGGGGGCAGTCTCTGCCCTGCCCGGCTGAGGGGGGGGCAGTCTCTGCCCTGCCCGGCTGAGGGGGGGGCAGTCTCAGCCTTGCCCGGCTGAGGGGGGGACAGTCTCAGCCCTGCCCGGCTGAGGGGGGACAGTCTCAGCCCTGCCCGGCCGAGGGGGGGCAGTCTCTGCCCTGCCTGGCTGAGGGGGGGCAGTCTCTGCCCTGCCTGGCTGAGGGGGGGGCAGTCTCAGCCCTGCCCGGCTGAGGGGGGGGGGGGGCAGTCTCAGCCCTGCCCGGCTGAGGGGGGACAGTCTCAGCCCTGCCCGGCCGAGGGGGGGCAGTCTCTGCCCTGCCTGGCTGAGGGGGGGCAGTCTCTGCCCTGCCTGGCTGAGGGGGGGGGCAGTCTCAGCCCTGCCCGGCTGAGGGGGGGGGGGGGCAGTCTCTGCCCTGCCCGGCTGAGGGGGGGGCAGTCTCAGCCCTGCCCGGCTGAGGGGGGGGGGGGGCAGTCTCTGCCCTGCCCGGCTGAGGGGGGGGCAGTCTCTGCCCTGCCTGGCTGAGGGGGGGCAGTCTCTGCCCTGCCTGGCTGAGGGGGGGGGCAGTCTCAGCCCTGCCCGGCTGAGGGGGGGGGGGGGCAGTCTCAGCCCTGCCCGGCTGAGGGGGGGCAGTCTCAGCCCTGCCCGGCTGAGGGGGGGGCAGTCTCAGCCCTGCCTGGCTCAGGGGGGGGGCACTCTCTGCCCTGCCTGGCTCGGGGGGGGGCACTCTCTGCCCTGCCTGGCTCAGGGAGGGGGGCACTCTCTGCCCTGCCTGGCTCAGGGGGGGGGCACTCTCTGCCCTGCCTGGCTCAGAGAGGGGGGCACTCTCTGCCCTGCCTGGCTCAGGGGGGGGGCACTCTCTGCCCTGCCTGGCTCAGGGAGGGGGGCACTCTCTGCCCTGCCTGGCTGAGGATTGTAAGGGCTGTCACAGTCACAGTGGTCTGGTGTGTTCTGGGTGGGGAGAGCTGTAAGTGCTGGTTCAGGAGGAGCAGTGTTTGGCAAGGGAGCAGGGTTACCCCAGGAGATATGGGTACAGCCTGGGCTTTAATATTAACACTGAGGAGCTGAAGACTCTGCTGTAACCTTGCTGCTCTGCTGATCAGAAACCATCTTCTTATCAGGAGAGGAAGGGGAGATAAAACACCACAGCCTTCTTGAAGCTGTTGTGTGTCCCTGAAGCTGTTGTGTGTCCCTGAAGCTGTTGTGTGTCCCTGAAGCTGTTGTGTGTCCCTGAATGTGTGACCCAGGGACTGAGTGCTGTGTGTCTGTAGCCTTCCCTGGCTGGCTCTGCGTGGTGGGAGAGCTCTCAGGCCTCAGTGCTGTCTTTGAGAGCAGAGTTTGGCTCCAGTTGTGGTATCCCCCAATATTTGGGAGCAGGGAGAGGGCAGGATCTTTGAGATGGGGCTGGAGAGGAGGTACTGTGGGAGCAGACCTGCCATCACTTCTGATGCAGCATCTCACCCCACATCCCACCTCTGGGCACCTGGCAGCACAGGGATCTTTCAGGAAGACCTGGTAATAATGAGTTTCCTCTGTGTTTGCAGCTGATATTCTGCCTGCTGGTGCCTGCTGTGTTACAGGCAGGGCCAGAGTGATCTGCCCGCCTGAGGCCCCAGCTGGATCCTGTGTCCAGAGCTGGGGCCCAACACAAGAGAGATGTGGGGCTGTTGGAGAGGGGTCAGAGGAGCCACAAAGATGCTCAGAGGGCTGGAGCAGCTGCCCTACAAAGAGAGGCTGAGGGAGCTGGGCTGGGTCAGCCTGGAGAAGAGAAGGCTGTGGGGGGACCTCATTGCAGCCTGCCAGTCCCTGAAGGGAGCAGAGACACAGGAGGGGAATCAGCTTGTTCAAGGGCAGAGACTGGCAGGACAAGGGGGATGGAGTGAAGCTGGAGGAGGGAAGGGGGAGAGGAGAGATTAGGGGGAAGTTCTTTGCAGAGAGAGTGGTGAGGGGCTGGAACAGGCTGCCCAGAGAGGGGGTGGGTGCCCCATGTCTGGGGGTGTTCAAGGCCAGGTTGGATGGGGCCCTGGGCAACCTTGTGTAGCTCCAGGCCTGAGGTTGGTGTCCCTGCCTGTGGCAGGGGGCTGGAGCTCTGTGACCCTTGGGGTCCCTTCCAACCCAGACCAGGCTGGGATTCTGTGACGGGGGAAAGTCCTCACAGCTCCCTGGTGTAAAAAGGACAGGGATCTCCTGGAGAGAGTCCAGAGGAGGCTGAGGAGAGGATGAAGGGCCTGGAGCATCTCCCCTGTGAGGAAAGGCTGAGAGAGCTGGGGCTGTTCAGCCTGGAGAAGAGAAGACTGAGGGGGGAACTAATCAATGTTTATAAATATCTTAAGCATGGGGTGCAGGGGGAATTGGCCAGCCCCTTTCCAGTGTCTGTGGGGACAGGACAGGGGACAATGGCTGCAAGTTGGAGCACAGGAAGCTCCACACCAACATGGGGAGGAACTTTTCCCCAGTGAGGGTGAGGGAGCCCTGGGACAGGCTGCCCAGGGGGTGTGGAGTCTCCTTCTCTGGAGAGATTCCAGCCCCATCTGGACACCGGTTCTGTGATTCTGTGATCTCAAACTGACTCTCTCATAGAGAATGAGTTTTGAGCCTGCTCAGGACCTATCCCTGGGCAGTTTTATCCCTGGCTGTGCTGTGGTGAAGTAGAGAGGAAGGAGAAGTTGTTCTGTGTTTGAATCCTGATGGGTTTGTTGTTGTTGTTTGGTTTCTCTCCAGCCCAGTGTTCCCAGGCCTGTTTGAATTTTGCTCTCGCTATACTGGGGCCTCGCTGCAGGGAGCGACACAGCTGAACAACAAGGTAACTGAGCTGGTGTGCTTCTCTTTGGAAACATGGACATAAACCAGCTGGGTTCAGTTTAGGGAAAGGCCTGAAAAGGTGTAATGAGGGTACAGAGCAGGTGTGGAAACAAATTGTACCCACCAGGTTCTCTGCCTGCTGCTGGCTGGGGGCAGCAGTGGTGGTGGGAGATGGTCTAACAGGGAATGTTGAGCACAGGACTGACCCACCATGGACATGACATAACCAGAACCTGGGTTAATGCTCAAGATGGAGCTTTGGAAAGGTGTGTGCAGGGGAGAGACACCCCAGAAGGGTGTTTGTGGGCTGCAGGACTGGGTAGGTTGAAGTGGGTGCAAGCTTGTTACCACGTCATCACCTTAAACTGATTTTCTCTTTCCTTTCTTAGATCTGTGACATTGCAATAAACTGGGCAGGGGGCCTGCATCATGCCAAAAAATTTGAGGTAATGAGGCACATCTGTGTATTCCTTTGTCATTCTGAGGCCTGGGCCCTGTGTCCATCCTGTTCTAAGGCTGTTTGGTTTCCTTTGTCTTGCAGGCTTCTGGGTTCTGTTACGTTAACGACATAGTCATTGGTATCCTGGAGCTGCTCAAGTAAGGACATGGGACAAGTGGGGTGCTGTCCTGGCTGGTGTGTGCTTTCCCTTTGCTGCTCTGCTCTCTTTGTTTCTCCCTCTCTCCATCATCTGTCTTTCTAGAGTAGAAAAAGGCCAACAACTTCATTTTTGCCCTGGTCCCTTCCTTGGGGATTTAAAGAACTGGAATATCTGCCTGGTTTTGTTGTGTGCAGCTTAAGGGCTACACAAGAGTTCTTCAATTCCTCTTCTCACCCATCTGTGAAATGCTCATTTCAGGGTCTCTTGACTCTCAGGGGGTTTTGCCTCTTGTAGGGGAATGGAAATTGTGGCTCACTGGAGCCAGTTCCATGGCTCAAATCTTTCTGGACTTGCTTGAGTGGCTTAAGAACAGGGCTTGAGCAAGACCTGGGTGATCAAAGGACACTTGCTTTGAGTGGCAAAGTCAGATACTGCTTTTTTCTTTTTAGAAAATGAAAAATAAATTCAGAATGGGAGGAAGAGTTGCAGAAATACCTTCTGCTGCTTGGATTAATCTGTGATAACTTTTTTTAAATTACTTTTCTTCCTTAAATGCCCTCCTGTCATCTAAGGCAAGATGTTAATGGTATTAAAAAAGATTTGGGGTTCACCAGACTATAGTTACATGATGTTGGCATGCTCTCTCACTCAGATTTCTGGGATGTACTGGGGTTTCTGATACCTCCTTCCTCTCTGCCCTGCTCTGTTTGGAACCTCAGGTCTTCCCTGTGTGCCTCTGCACACCCTTTTTCTAATCTCAAATGAGTCCCATATGCCAGAGACTCCAACCACAGCCCAGCAGCCCCTCATGGGATGGTATTACAAGGCTCCTGTCCTTTCATCCCATGGTTTTGGGAATGATTTCTGTGTCAGGCTTGAGTTTGCTTTCCACCATGGGAGTAACTGTGGTGGCTGTGCTCACAGAAGGTCCTTTTCTCCCTTCACCTGCCCACATGGGCTGTGTGTTTCCATCTCCTTGTTCTCCTTGCCATCATTTGTCTCCAGGATAAATGACCCAAGGTCTCTCAAATAGTTTGTCTCCCTTGGGGGACAGAGGCTCTGCTGATCACCTTAAAGCTCTGGTTGGCACAAACCACGTGCTCCTCCTCTCTTGTTTTGATGCTGTGGTGTGTTTGCAGGTCCCTCTCCCGTGCTTTAGGGCTTTGGGGGTGCCAGCTCCCCCATTCTTTGGGGTTTGACCACTGTTTCCTCCTGAGAAGCTGGAGGAGTTGCCTCCAGCCGAGCAGGAGCTCTGCAGCTGGCAGCCAGGGGATGCTCAGGGAGGGATCTCCAGCAGCACTGACCATCACCCCAATGTATTTACTTGTGCCAATCCCCCCTTCCTCTGCCTCTGTGAGCCTGCAGCCTGCCTCTCCTGTAAATTGAGTCCAGGCTGGTGGTGTCAGTGTTGGCTGGGACACAGACCTCTGGCACATGGAGGCAGTACACGTTCCCACCTCCTCCTTGGCTAGCTTACCTTTCTTCTCCCAAAATGATACAAGAATCATTGGAGCTCCTAAATATTCATAGACTCATAGAATGGCCTGGGTTGGAAGGGACCCCAAGGGTCACAGAGCTCCAACCCCCTGCCACAGGCAGGGACACCAACCTCAGGCCTGGAGCTACACAAGGTTGCCCAGGGCCCCATCCAACCTGGCCTTGAACACCCCCAGGGATGGGGCATGAACAAAGGGCTTGTTGTTTGTAGAGGAAACAACCCCTCAACACCTTGTTAAAACAAGTTCTCTTCACCACCTGCTTTTCAAGTCATGTCAGGCCCCAACCTGAAAACCTTTTATGCCAATATCTGTCCCGTGGTGGGTGGGTGTGTGTACAAATGGCCTATAGCTGTGCCTCAGGGGAGTCCTTTTGGCAAGGAGATGTCAGTGGGGCCTTTCAGACCTCTAGGGCTGCCGACTCAGGCAGGGAATTGTGAGGTTGAGTGTGGTGCAGGCTCACAGTGCTGGCTTTTCCTCTCTTCACTAGGTATCACCCACGTGTTCTGTACATCGATATCGATATCCACCACGGAGACGGTGTGCAGGAGGCTTTCTACTTGACAGATCGTGTCATGACTGTGTCATTCCATAAATATGGGAACTATTTCTTCCCTGGTACAGGTATGTGGTTCCCTTATAGTCTGAGCTGGGACTGGCTTTAGTGTGCTCTGAAAGCTGCAGGGAGAAATGATGGGAGAAAGAGCGTGGAAAAGCAAGTAGGGAGGAACACGAGTGTAGTGATCTGTAAGAGAGGTCCCAGCTGGGTTCAGAGAGCTAAACCCAGACCTGTCCACACCCCTGAAGTCTCAGAGGTGGTGTTGTCCTGCATCTGGGACATAACAACCCTGAGCAGTGGTGCAGGCTTAGGGTGGCTGCAAAGCTGCCTGGCAGAGAAGGACCTGGGGGTGTTGGGTGACTGCAACTGACCATGAGCCAGCAGTGTGCCCAGGTGGCCAAGAAGGCTAATGGCATCCTGGCTTGTGTCAGACCCAGTGTGGCCAGCAGGGCCAGGGCAGGGATTGTGCCTCTGTACTGGGCAGTGGTGAGGCTGAGCCTCAAGTACTGGGTTCAGTTTTGGGCCTCTTGCTGCAAGGACATTGAGGCCCTGGAGTGTGTCCAGAGAAGGGCAACCAGGCTGAGGAAGGGGCTGGAGAGCAGCAAACCTTACAAGGAGCAGCTGAGGGAGCTGGGGGTGTTCAGCCTGGAGAAGAGGAGGCTGAGGGGAGACCTTATCACTGCCTACAGTGACCTGCCAGGAGGGTGCAGAGAGGTGGGGGTTGGTCTCTTCAGCCAGGGGACAGGAGATGGGACAAGGGGAATGGGCTCAAGCTGCCCCAGGGCAGGGTCAGAGCAGATACTAGGAAAGAGTTCTTCACCAAAAGAGTTAAGGGGCACTGGCACAGGCTGCCCAGGGAGGGGCTGAGTGCCCACCCTGGGTGTGTTTAACAGATGGGGAGATGAGGGTCAGTACAGGACAGGAACTGTACTGACAGGGATGTGGGTCAGCACAGGACAAGAACAGTTGGACTCTATCTCAAAAGTCTTTTCCAAGCTGTGGTTCTGTGACTCTGCCTTGCCCTGACCAGGTGACATGTACGAGGTGGGCGCAGAGAGCGGGCGGTACTACTGCCTGAACGTGCCGCTGCGCGACGGCATCGATGACCAAAGTAGGTGTGCCCTCATGTGCCCTGATGCTCCCCTTGTCCTGCTGCTCCAGAGCTGTGACAAACCTCTCTCTCCACAGGTTACAAACACCTCTTCCAGCCAGTCATTAACCAGGTTGTAGATTACTATCAGCCTACCTGCATAGTACTTCAGGTGAGAAAACAAGCCTCTGTGTGCACATCCCTCCCTTTCCCAGCCTGGAGGTCAGAGGGGGCTGCTATCGATGCAATCCATCCCCAGGGATGGATTTGGGGTTATTGTGACCTAGTTGAGCTTCCATCTGTACCCTCTGGTGAAGGAGAGGACCCAGGGGGTGGGGATGCTGATCTGTGCCTAGAAAGCAACACCTCCATAGCCAAAATTAAGTTGTTGTGTTGTTTTTTCCCTGTTTCCCCAGTGTGGTGCTGATTCTCTGGGTTGTGACCGTTTGGGTTGTTTTAACCTCAGTATAAGAGGACATGGGTGAGTACAGCCTCTGCTGTGAGCTGTGTCTTTGCCCTGCCAGCAGTACCAGAGAGGTTTTGGGTGGGTTTTTTGGGACTCCTGTGTGGTAGGAGGGGGATGTTGGAGTCAGGCTGTGTGTGAGGTGCTGCAGAGCAGTGGTTCAGCATAGCTCATGGTTCAGGCTCCCTGAGTGGAAGCCCTGAACTCTTGAGTGCATCCCACCAGCCATGGTGGTGTTTGAGTGTGTGGCAGCATTGCTGCAGTCAACAGCTCTGGCATTTGGAGGGTTGTTTGTTTTATTTGGGGCTTTTAGGGAGTGTGTGGAGTATGTAAAGAGCTTCAACATCCCCTTGCTGGTACTGGGAGGAGGCGGTTACACAGTCCGCAACGTGGCACGATGCTGGTGAGTCTCTTCTCTGCTTGTGGAGCAGTTAAGCAGTTGCTCTGGGCTTTGTCCCTGCACACACCATGTAGTTTTATCTGGACTGAGCTCATCTTACTCCTTCTTTTCAGGACTTATGAAACATCATTGCTTGTAGATGAAGCAATCAGTGAAGAGCTCCCCTACAGTGGTAAGTTGGAGTTCCAGGTTTTTTCCTCATTACCTGAATCAAACTATTTGTTATATCAACCAAAGAATTAACACTTCTAGTCTGCATTGACCAGAGACAAGAGCAGGGCCAAGGTGACAGCACTTCCTAACCTTAGAGATGACCATAGTTGTCTCCTGCCACCCACTCACAAGCTCTGCTGGGCAGATATTGTGTCCAGGTGTTGCTAAATCAGGATCACTTCCTATTCAGTGGCCTGAGCATCCCTCTGCTCCCTCTCTCCTGTGTAATTCCTTAGGGTTGCAGAGCTGTACATCACCCTGCTTTTCAGGGTCTGGTCCCTGCTGGCACAGGGGGGAGGGAGCTCTGTGCTGTGCTGCTCCCTGGTCTCTGCTGTAACTCTCCTGCTCCTTCCATGGCAGAGTACTTCGAGTACTTCGCTCCAGACTTCACCCTTCATCCTGATGTCAGCACAAGGATTGAAAATCAGAACTCCAGGCAGGTGGGTGCTTGCAGCCTTACTGCAGTATCTGATGGGTACTCCCAGAGCCCTGTGGGTGATGTCCCACCCTGTGAACAAGGTAGAGCCCAGGCAAGGACTTCTCGTGGGGTAGAACACTGACAGACACTGAGCAGAACCTGTCCCCTGGGATGTCAGGAAGTCTCATAGCATTTGAGAACCTCTCTGGGTTGTCTCACTGTTTTCTGTGTCCTTGAGTATCAGTGAGGGAGTTAACTCTTCCACCTCCTCTGCTCTGATAGAGCTCTTTGCATGCACGTCTCATGGCTAGCACATAAATGGCCCAGGCAGGAAGCAGTGCTCAGGGTCATGGCTCAGGGTAGCTCCCAGCTCTCTCTGTCTGGTTTTTGCTCTGCAGTACTTGGATCAGATCAGGCAGACAATATTTGAGAACCTGAAGATGCTGAACCATGCCCCCAGTGTGCAGATCCATGATGTCCCTTCTGACTTGCTGAGCTACGATCGCACAGATGAGCCTGATCCAGAGGAGAGGGGATCTGAGGAAAACTACAGCAGGTACCAGATCTTGTTCTGGAGAAGTGGGCTTCCCTTTCTGTCCCTGCTCAAGATGGGCATACTGGAGAGGCTCTGCTTCCTGGGACAGATGCCCAGTCACTTTAGAGTCTCTGGTTTTATCCAGGGAGCCCCTCTCTAGAAATGTGTGGTCTCCTCATCACGTTTCAGGGGGATATCTGGATGTGGGGCACCTTCTGACCTTCAACAGCATGACCTGGGTGTTCTTCTCTGGCTGTGGGAGTGCTCAGGCTCTCCTCACTGATGGTGACTTGTCTTTCCCCCCAGGCCTGAAGCTGCCAATGAGTTCTACGACGGTGACCACGATAACGACAAAGAGAGCGACGTTGAGATCTGAGGGCTCTGGCATGGGACTGGGGGGTCCCCACCCCCTTGGAGCAGGTCACTGGGCTGTGGAGGAGCCAGCTAGCCTTCCCTTCCTATTCCATCACACAGTGGCAGCAGCAGCACCCCCACTGTGGGCTTCTGCTACCTGGAGAGGCTGAGAGCAGCGAGATACATTCCTGACTCTGCCACCACGTGTCACAGCTCCGCCTGTCACTGCTCTGGGAAACTGATGTTCACGTTCAGCTCTGTGCTGTGCTGGCTCACATCTGTGTGCCTGCCCTCAGAGCCTGTCCTGTGCCTGTTCCTCACCTCCTGTAACTCCCACGTGGGCTTCTGCCAGCAAGGTGGGAGCTGGAGCAGCTGTGCTGCCATCTCTGCCTCTCTTCAGCAGCAGCACCCCCCACAGCTCCTGCTCTCCCCAGCTCTGCGCTCAGGTACACAGTCAACCATCCTCCAAAGCCTGCACTGAGAGCTGCTTCCTGGAGTCCCTTCTAACCACCTGATGCCCCACAGCTCAAGGAAAGCTATTGGAGAAGACAAGACCAGTTGTGGGATAGGGATTGGGAGTGTCCCTGGCGCAGGGATGGAGTGGGATGGCAGGATGTATGTATGCAGAGCAGAGTCCTGTTTGTTTTCCCCATGCTCAGTTCTGGTGTTCACAAATGAGCACTGCAACACTCAGCCACGTTGGACCCAGCTTCCCTGCTTGCTTTCTTCTTGGAGAGGCTGAAATCACTGTGGAGCAGAGGTTTGGCTGCCAAGGTCAGTACTTAGTGTCTCTTGCACCTCTCCTGTACCTTCCAGCTGTGCTTTCCAAATTCACACGTGGCCCTTTGGTGTGTCAGCAAGAGCCTGGGGCTGCTCAGAGTGGAAACGGTTCCCTCCTGACTGCGCCCAGCAGATGTCGCTCTGCTCCTGGCTGGGGGAAGCTGCTTCCTCCAAGCCCCATCGTGTTACCCTCACACAGCAGAGGTTTCTCTTGGCCATCCCTCCAATCCCAAACTCTGCTGCTCCTTCTCCTGAGTCATCACCTCGTCCCTGTCCTGGTTTGGAGGGGGAGGTGAGGGGAGGTAGGAGGGGTTTAGGCTCTGACTGTCTGTGCTGTTCTGTTTGTTTACTGATGTCTTTAAACATTAAAAGAAGAGGCAGTATTTTCTTACCTGACCTGTTGTTTGCCTATTTAATGCTCACACCTCCCAAGGAATACACCTATGGTCCAGGCAGGTCAGTCTGACCAAAAGGAGGGTGTTCAGCTCCTCAGAGCACATGAGTGTTCAGCATCAGTGTGTGATGAGAATGCCCTGAATTCCCTTACAGCTGGACAAGGGGGGTGGTGGATGCTCCTCCTTATGTGTCCAAGTCCAGTAGAACCTTTACAGGAAGCTACAGGGATGATGGAAGAAACTTTTCCTGTGATCTCTTTAAATACCACAGCTTCTTTTGGGCTGCAGTTTCCATGGGTCTCCTCTTCCCTAAGGCAAGAAGCAGGTGGCAAGTTGCTGGGGACTCCCACTAGCTGCCCAGAGAATTTGGGGTTGGACTAGGTGACCTTTAAAGGTCCCTTCCAACCTCTAACACGTTCTGATTCTATGAATGAAACTAGGTGTGGAGGATTGAAGGTAGAGCAGAGCTCAGAGCTGAGGATCCAGCAGCTGGGGGGAGAGGACTGAGCTGGGAAAGGAGCCCTGAGTTCTGTAAGAACATGAGTAGTGGGGAGATTTTCCCCAAATATTAGATATTAGAGGAGCATGGAAGGAAATGAGGAGTAAAGAGGTCACTTTGCACACACCTTGGCTTTTGTCCCAAGGTGCTGTGAGCCTGGCTTCAGAAGGGGAGTGGGGGGAGCAAGGCTCCTAATGCAAAGGCACTTCTGGGTGTGAATCCTGGGCACTGGGATAGGTGTTGGTGTGACCCCTCTTTACTCAGTTGTGCTTATTTCCAGCATTCCCCAGCCCAGATGCTGTTCCTGGCACATCAGGGGATACAAACTGCTGCTCAGGTGGCTTGTTTTAAGGAATGGCTGTGTCTGAATGGAAAATCATAGCATGGCCTGGGTTGGAAGGGACCCCAAGGGTCACAGAGCTCCAACCCCCTGCCACAGGCAGGGACACCAACCTCAGGCCTGGAGCTACACAAGGTTGCCCAGGGCCCCATCCAACCTGGCCTTGAACACCCCCAGACACGGGGCACCCACCCCCTCTCTGGGCAGCCTGTTCCAGCCCCTCACCACTCTCTCTGCAAAGAACTTCCCCCCAATCTCTCCTCTCCCCCTTCCCTCCTCCAGCTTCACTCCAGCCCCCTTGTCCTGCCAGTCTCTGCCCTTGAACAAGCTGATTCCCCTCCTGTGTCTCTGCTCCCTTCAGGGACTGGCAGGCTGCAATGAGGTCCCCCCACAGCCTTCTCTTCTCCAGGCTGACCCAGCCCAGCTCCCTCAGCCTCTCTTTGTAGGGCAGCTGCTCCAGCCCTCTGAGCATCTCCATGGCTCCTCTGACCCCTCTCCAACAGCCCCACATCTCTCTTGTGTTGGGCCCCAGCTCTGGACACAGGATCCAGCTGGGGCACCTCCTTTTGTTGTGTGTCAGCTCCTCCTGTCAACACCCCCAAGGCAAAGCTCATCTCCAGGCTGGGGCTGAGCCCCCACCGTGGCTTTTCTGGGGAAACCAGGAGCATCCCACCTCTTACACCTCCCTTCCCTGGGCAGCTGAGACTCACATCCCCTCCCCCCCACCCCATCACCACCCTAGCTACCCCAGAAGCAGCAGCTGCAGGCTTGTGACCAGTAGATGATGTCAACTCACTGGTGGGCTGCTCCCTGAACCAGAGCCGGGGCTGGCACCGACTGGGAGGAAACGAGGCCGCGGGCTGGCACAGCCCCTCGCACCGTGCGGGGCTGGGCTGGGGGGCGGCCCAGGGCAGCCCCAGGAAGGGCTTTTTGGGTGCTGGAGGCTGGGGGTTCCTCTCTGGAGGGGTTTTTTCCCCTGTTTCTTTCCCGCACGCCCCCTCCCCAGCCCCAGCGGCACCTCGGGGGGGGGGCGGAGCGTGGGGCGGGCAGCTCATGAATATTCATGCCCGGCGGGATGCTGCTGGGAGCCGTTTGGAGTGGCGGGAACGAGGGTACCCAGGGATGGGGAGTCTGGAGGTGAGGTGCTGGGGGGGGTGGGGTGTCCGGGGTTGGAGGTAAGGGGAGGGGGAGGGGTTCCTGTGCCACCGTTCCTCCGCCGCGGGGTCCCGGTTCGGCGCGGTGGGTCCCCCCCAGCTTCTCCCAGCTTTGAGAGGAGCTAAGGAGACTCGGGTTTGTGGGGGTTTCCCCCCCCCCCTAAATTGCCGCTGCTGGGTTTAAAAGCACTCCTGGTGGGATCTGGGGGGTTGGTTTGGGTTCAGCTTGCTGTTTGGGTGCTTGGGGTGGGTCCCTGGGCTTGGCTTTCTAAAAAAAAAACCCCAATTACTATTTTTTAATTGGTTTAAAGTCGGTTTCTTCTCAGTGTTTTCATCCCCACCCTTTACTTTTGCGTTCCCAGGAGCCTCCAGGAATACCCCAGCTCAGCGCTGGCTTCGCCCTTCAGCCCCTCGCAGCCCAGAGCCCCAGGTGGTGGTGCTGATGGATGCACTGGGAACCTGCCCCTCGGAGCCCCTAACCCCCCGAATCGATGCCGGGAGCGCCTGTGGTAGGGGAAGCGGAGCTTTGCTAACTCAGTATTTGGGGGGTTAGCCCCTGGGGTGTCCCTGAAAGCCTTTCTGGGGCTCCTGAGCCGTGGGAAGCCGAGGCAGAGCTCGGTGGGGTTAACGGGGACCCCCTGACTGGCTCTGGTGTCTTTGTGCTTCACACTGCCCGAGGGGGGGGTTGGGCTTTGGGAGTTAATGAGCCTGGCTGGAAGCTACTGGTTTTTCAGGTAGAACTGATGGTTCAAGCCTTGTCCCCTCTGAGGGGGGTAGAAACGGCTCCTCTCCTTCATTAGGTTCTGTTAATTAGTGAGGAAATCTCTGTCCTGCAGAGTTTTCCCTTTGCTGCTGCTACTGTTGTTTATTATCTGTTTATTATCACACCCTCCCCAGGAGTGAGGGAGCCCTGGGACAGGCTGCCCAGGGGGTGTGGAGTCTCCTTCTCTGGAGAGATTCCAGCCCCATCTGGACACCGACCTGTGTGACCTGTCCTGGGGACCCTGCTCTGGCAGGGGGTTGGACCCCATGGGCTCTGGAGGCCCTTTCCCACCCCTGGGATGGCTCAGCCCTCCTGGGGGGGGGGGGGGTGTTCATGCAGGCTGGAAGGTGGGTTTCCCTCCTGCTTTGGGGTTTTCCCTTTCAGGAGATGAAAAAGCAACTCGAGCTCTTCCAGCTGGGAGCATCACCCAGTTAGATCAGGGTGATGATGGGGGGGAGGGATGTTCTAAGCATGTTAAAATACAGCTTTTCCTATTGCAGATTGTTAGAAATGCCAAAGGTCCTAAGAAAGGACTTCACTGGCTAGGGAAGCAGCAATTTATTACACCATCCTGCAAGAGTGGGTGCCCAGCAAAGCAGGCACAGCTGAGGGCAGAGTCTGCAGCATTTTTATACCCTATTCCCTTCCAAAATCCCTCCCCTCTTTGCCTGTGGATCAGGTGTTTCCAAGGTTTAGGGGCTCAGCAGAGGGGCCTGATTCAGTGTGGGAAATACTGGGGAATGTTGCTTTTGCAAAGTGTCCAAGGCCAGGTTGGATGGGGCCCTGGGCAACCTTGTGTAGCTCCAGGCCTGAGGTTGGTGTCCCTGCCTGTGGCAGGGGGTTGGAGCTCTGTGACCCTTGGGGTGCCTCCCAACCCAGGCCATTCTATGATTTTCCATTCAGACACAGTCTGAATTCTCCCAGTCTCTCCCAGTTTCTCATGCACCTGGCAGGGAATGTGAAACTGGAAAGTCCTTGACTTAATGTAGACACTAGAACTATGCAAGAACACTTATACTAAATCCCAGACACAGCACCACAGCAGCTCCTAGGAAGGAAAGGCACACTGTCTCAGCTGAAACCAGCCCCACTGCCAGGAGCTGCAATGGATGCAGTGGGCTGCATACAATACAATAAATCCTTGTTTATACCAGGGAACCCAAATACATTCCTAAATTTATCACCCCTGCCTGTGCTTCCTAAAGAGCCTTTGCTTCTCTTAGGATAGGAAAGGAGCCCCCACACCTATCTGTACACACACTCTGCATGTCACAGGATCACAGGGGTGGGAAGGGGCCTCCAGAGCCCATGGGGTGCCACCCCCTGCCAGAGCAGGGTCCCCAGGACAGGGCACACAGGTCGGTGTCCAGATGGGGCTGGAATCTCTCCAGAGGAGGAGACTCCACACCCCCTGGGCAGCCTGTCCCAGGGCTCCCTCACCCTCACTGGGGAAAAGTTCCTCCCCATGTTGCTGTGGAACTTCCTGTGCTCCAACTTGCAGCCATTGCCCCTTGTCCTGTCCCCACAGACACTGAGAAGAGGCTGGCCAATTCCCCCTGCACCCCATGCTTAAGATAATTATAGAGTTTAATTAGGTCCCCCCTTAGTCTTCTTCTCTCCAGGCTGAACAGCCCCAGCTCTCTCAGCCTTTCCTCCCAGGGGAGATGCTCCAGGCCCTTCAGCATCTCCTCAGCTCCTCTGGACTCTCTCCAGGAGATCCCTGTCCTTTTTATCCCAGGGAGCCCTGCACTGGACACAACACTCCAGGTGGGGCCTGAGCAGGGCAGAGCAGAGGGGGAGGATCCCCTCCTGTGACCTGCTGCCCACACTCCTCCTGATGCCCCCAGGATCCCATTGTCTCTCTCAGCCCCAGGGCACACTGCTGGCTCATGGCCACCCTGTCACCCACCAGCACCCCCAGGTCCTTCTCCACAGAGCTCCTCTCCAGCAGGTCACCCCCAGCCTGTCCTGATCCATGTGGTTGTTCCTCCCCAGGTGCCAGACTCTCCACTTGCTGTTGTTGAATCCCATCTGGTCTCTCCCTGCCCAGCTCTCCAGCCTGGCCAGGGCTCTGGATGGCAGCGCAGTGTCCTGCCTGGCAGCCACCCCTCCCAGCTCTGGATCAGCAGCACTTGCTGAGGGTGGGTGCTGTTCCCTCATCAAGGTGTCAATGAAGATATTGAACAGGACTGGACCCAGCACCCAGCCCTGGGGACACCGCTGCTCACAGGCTCCAGTCAGACTCTGCCCCACTGATCACACCCTCTGAGCTGGGTCCCACAGCCAGTTCTCCACCCACCTCCCTGCCCACTCATCCATCCCATAATCTCTCAGCTTTGCTATCAGGGTGTCATGGCAGACAGGATCAAAGCCTTGCTGCAGTCAAGGTAGATGACACCCACTGCTCTCCCTCCATCCACCCAGCCAGTGATGAGATCATAGCAGGCTGTGAGACTGGTCCAGCACGCTCTCCCCTGGGTGAATCCATGCTGACTGCTCCTCAGGACCTTCCCTGCCACTTGCCTGCAGATGTCCTTGCTCATGTGTTTGTTGTCCTGCAGCTGGACTCAGAACTGGCTCAGGGAAGAGCTGCACCTCGAAATGAAGAGGATGGAAAGGGACTTGGAGGTGAAACTGCCTGATGCCCGTGGTGGGAGATGCTGGAAGGAGGTGGAGAAGCAGCAAATGGCAGTGGAGGAGCAGGAGCTGGCAAGCCAAGTGTCCCATGGGAGTGAGGAGAATCCTTCATGGGCTGAGACGTGGGCTGATGAGTTGGGGATGGGGTATGACATGTCAGCAGCTGCATTCTCCTGGGAGAGCTCTGTCCCTCTCTGGGGAGAGGTCCCATCAGCAGGAGGAGAGACTATGCAGACAGGCTCCCCTGGGCAGAGGTTTGGGGCCCTTGGGAGGCTCTGAGCCCCCTTTGCTTACACAGGTACAGAGAGAACAATGTGAGGGGAAGGGTGGGATCTGAGACAGGCCTGATCATCTGGGGTGTGCCTGTTGGCTCTGGGAGACTGAACATGAACTGACCTCCAGCATCTCTTGTCTCTGCTCCAGATGGAGGGGCTGAAAGAAGAGCCTGAAGATGGCCGGAGGACAAAGGCTTCAGGCTCTCCTTTCCTGCCTGCAGCTTCACTTCCAGGCACTGCAGGGAACACTCCCACCCAACCCTGTTGCAGACTGTTTCTGGAGTCACCCCACCAGCTCCTCTGCTCCCAGAAGGTTCTGGCATCCCACCATCTCCAGCAGCAGTGGGTACTCCTCATCCTACCCTTGGCTTCACACCTGGAGCAGCCTGTGCACCTCCACTGCTTCCATCCTCTCCAAAGAAGCTTCCCAGCTGGCTGTGCAACTGTGAAGGCTACGTTGGGCTAAGGTAGGACATGCAGATTAAAGGCCACTTTACAGCATCACAGAATGGCAGGGGATGGCAGGGACCTCTGGAGATCATCCATCCAACCCCCTGTGATCCAGAGCAGGATCAGACAGAGCAGGCTGCACAGGGCAGTGTCCAGGATCACAGGGTTTGAATGTCTCCAGAGATGGAGACTCCCCAACCTCTCTGGGCAGCCTGGCCCAGGGCTCTGCCACCCTCATAGTAAAGAAGTTCTTCCTCATGGTTAGGTGGGACTTCCTCTGCTCCAGTTTGTGCCCATCACCCCTTGTCCTGTCCCTGGGCACCACTGGACACAGACTGACCCATCCTCCTGAGCCCACCCCTCAAGGGTTTATCAGCATTGATGAGATTCCCCCCCTCAGTCTTCTCTTCTCTGGGCTAAACAGTCCCAAGTCCCTCAGAGATGTTGTAGCCCCCATCACCTTCATAGCCCTTCTGTGTCCCCTCTCCAGCAGCTCCCTGTCCTCCTGCACCCAGGGAGAACACCTTGTTCTTGCTGCTGTTCCTAGAATAGACAAGTCACAGAATCACAGAGTCACAGAGCTGTAGGGGTTGGAAGGGACCTCAAGAGCTCCTGGGGTCCAACCCCCCTGCCAAAGCAGCTCCCCAGCTCATACTGCACAGGTCGGTGTCCAGACGGGGCTGGAATCTCTCCAGAGAAGGAGACTCCACACCCCCTGGGCAGCCTGTCCCAGGGCTCCCTCACCCTCACTGGGGAAAAGTTCCTCCCCATGTTGGTGTGGAACTCCCTGTGCTCCAATTTGCAGCCATTGCCCCTTGTCCTGTCCCCACAGACACTGAAAAGGGGCTGGCCAATTCCCCTGCACCCCATGCTTAAGATATTGATAAACATTGATCAGGTCCCCCCTCAGTCTTCTTCTCTCCAGGCTGAACAGCCCCGGCTCTCTCAGCCTTTCCTCCCAGGGGAGATGCTCCAGGCCCTTCATCCTCTCCTCAGCCTCCTCTGGACTCTCTCCAGGCGATCCCTGTCCTTTTGATCCCAGGGAGCCCAGCACTGGACACAACACTCCAGGTGGGGCCTGAGCAGGGCAGAGCAGAGGGGGAGGATCCCCTCCTGTGACCTGCTGCCCACACTCCTCCTGATGCCCCCAGGATCCCATTGTCTCTCTCAGCCCCAGGGCACACTGCTGGCTCATGGCCACCCTGTCACCCACCAGCACCCCCAGGTCCTTCTCCACAGAGCTCTTCTCCAGCAGGTCACCCCCAGCCTGTCCTGATCCATGTGGTTGTTCCTCCCCAGGTGCCAGACTCTCCACTTGCTGTTGTTGAATCCCATCTGGTCTCTCCCTGCCCAGCTCTCCAGCCTGGCCAGGCCTCTGGGTGGCAGCGCAGTGTCCTGCTGCTGTAGGAGGAGCAGATCTGCCCTTTGCCCCTGTGTGCAGAGAGGGCAGGGCAGGGACCTGCTGCCACCTCCCAAGGCTCTGGCAGACTGGCAGGTCTGCACCACTGACCAGAAGGGTCCCTCCTGGTTAAACTGGCCTCCTGAGCTGGCACTCCTGAGCAAGGTCTGCTGGAGGTGGGGATGCTCTTCCAGGCGATGAGAGGGGATGGGTGGGTGGATGGATCCACTGCCTGTGCTCCCTTGTGTGTGGGGTGCTGTGCTTGCTTTCTGCACCATCCCTCCTGCATGTTCCCTGTCCCAAGGAGCTGTGTCTCAGAGCAGGCTGCCTGGCAGACATGGCTGCTCAGCACCACACACCACCAGTTAGGGCTTTTCTCACTGGTTTTCTCTCTTTTCCTCCCTCCTGTGATACCAGGTGGATGTTGGGGCTCTCAGCCCCTCTCTCTGAGCACTCTCTGTACCATCTCCATCTCTTGAACACTTCTGGAGCCTTCTCCCCACCTTTGCAGCCCAGGCAGGGGAGGAGCAGGACCCAGGCACTGTGTGTGTGGCCTGGGGAGAGGATGCTCTCCTGCCTGCACCCTCACTGCCCTCTGCTTGTACCTCCAGGTGTCCTTTGGAGGACACTTGTCCCTGCCCTGAGGACAGGCTTTGGGACTCCATCCTGTCCCAGAGCTTAGGGCCAGCCCTGTGGGTGTTGGGTACAGGGGATGTGTGAGGAGAGGTGTGGGGGGGACTCAAAGGCAATGGCCACAAACATCCCCAGCCTGATATTCCTTAAAATGGAGGAAGGGGAGGAAATTCTTGACCCTTTGAGCTTTATTTCTTGGCTGGGGAAAGAGAACCTTGTGCTCCTCAGAGGAATCTGATCCTCACCCAAACACATGGCTCCTGTTTGGGGCTTCTCTCTTGATGCTCCTGAGCAGGAACCTTCAAGAGGCAGCAAGCATGGAGCATGTTCTGCCTCCTGCTACAGGGCTGAGCAGTGTCAGAGCTGCAGGGACCCCAACATTTCCCCTCCCAGCCCATTCCAGCTGCTCTTTCCTCAGCAGCTCCTTGCTGAGCTGCAGGAACTGGGAGCATGGTCCCTGTGCTTCCCCTCTCCCTTGGGTTCCCAAGCAGAAGGCTGCTGCTCAGAGTGCCCTGGCTGTGTCTCCTGACCTGTGGCTCTTGGCTGGAGCTGTCTCCAGGCCTTGGGAGCCCAGCAGGCAGCTTCCTCCTGAGCTGGAGTCCATCAGAGCACAGGAGGCCATGGAGGTGTTTTCTGAGCTCAGTGTGCCCCTGCTTTGCCATGTGGGTGTTTAGGCCAGGGAGGGGGGCGCTGGGGGGGTCTCAGCAGCACAGCAGGGTGCTGCCTGGACCGCTGACTGATGGTCTCTCTGGTTTGGAGAGGGTCAAGTCTCAGTGGTAGGGTGATTTGGAGCAGGGTGCAGAGCTGCTTTTGGACACCAGGTGGCACCTGGGTCTCTTGGCTTGGCATGGAGACTGTGTCCCTGCTGCAGGGACTGCCAGACTGAACCCCCAGCCCTGGCTGGGGGAATTTGGGGGAGCAGAGTCCTGGCTGTGCTCTTGGAGAGCCCCAGGGGGGCCAGTGCAAGTCAGGACCCCCAGAGCCCGTCAGAGGCAGGTTTCTGGCACAGCCAGCCCAGAGGAGCAGAGCCTGTTCACTGCTGCCTGTCTGCACCTCTCCTGGCCCTGAGCTGCACTGCTCCAGCAGCTCCTCTGGCACCAAGAGTGGGGCCAGGGCAGCACAGCCCCAGCCCCACACTAACCTCCTGCAGCAGAACGGCCCTGTCCCACAGAGACCCCCTCTGGGGGTGCCCAGAACAGCCCTGTCCCCCAGAGACCCCCTCTGGGGGTGCCCAGCCTGTTCCTTCTCCACTGCTGATGCACTGTAACTTTCATGCTCTGCCTGAGCCCCTGTGTGCTCCAGGCTCTCAGTGCCTCAGCTGGGGGTTTGCTGCTCCAGAGAACTTGCCCAGGAGCAGCCCAGGTTGCCATGCTGGGTGAGTTGCCTTGTTAAACAGCCTGTGGATAAAGTTCCTCCTGGTTTTCTCTGTTTTCTTTCCTGGGAGGTGTGGTGTGGTGAGGCAGGAGGTTGTAACATTGAGAGACTCTAGAGTGGTTTGGGTTGAAGGGACCTCAGAACCCCCTCAGTGACACCCCTGCCATGGGCAGGGTCACCCCCCCACCAGCTCAGGGTGCTCAAAGTCTCATCCAACCTGGTCTTGAGCCCTGTCAGTGATCCAGGGGCAGCCCCAGCTTCTTTGGGTGGCTTGTGGTGGTTTAGGGCTGGCTGGAGGTCAGACACCCACCAAAGCTGCTCTATCACTGCCCTTTCCAGCTGGGCAGGGGAGAAGATAGATATTGAGAGGCTCAGGAGTGGAGGTGAGGACAGGGACAGATCATTCTGCAATCAGTGTCATGGGCAGAACAGGCTCAACACAGAATAAAGGGCAGAAAACTCTCTCATTGATGGCCCTGCCCTGCACCCCAGTGACACCAGAGTTGGGTGATGAGAAGTGAGACCAGATCTAAAGCCCCTTCCCCCCACCCCTCCCTGCTCAGCAGACTGAGCTTCAGTCAGGATTCCACTCCCTTCTGCCCCCACTGTGGCACAGGGAGGGGCAGGGCTGGGGAGTGTGGGGGTTTGGGTCAGTTCCTCCCAAGTTGGTTTCCTCCTTGGCCAGGGGGGGCATTCATTCCTCCCCCCTTCCCCTGCTGCCCCGTGGGGTCCCACCCCCAGCAGACAGTCCCTCAGGAACTTCTCCAGCGTGAGCCCTTCCCCAGGGGGCTTCAGCTCTGCCCAGCTGGGTCACTGCTGTGGGTGCACCACAGAGCACAGAGTGGCTCTCAGTCCCTCAGGCCCAGACTGCTCCAGCCTGGTCCCCACGGGGTCACAAGCCCCTCACCCAACCTGCTCTGGTGTGGGCCTCTCCCTCTCAGCTCTGTGTCTCTGTCTCTGCAGGAGCTGCAGGTGCTGCCAGGGCCTTGCTCCAGCGCAGGGCACAGCATCTCCTGTCTGTCTCCCCCTGCTCCAGCCTGGGGCCTCTCCAGGGGCTGCAGGTGGGCTCTGGGCCTTTCCCATGGGCTGGGGGGGGACACCCGCTCCCCCATGGGCTTCTCCAGGGGCTCAGGGGCATCTTCCTCTGCGGCACCTGGGGCGCCTCCTGCCCCCTTCCCTGCCCTTGGTGCCTGCACAGCTCCTCACCCCTTCTCACTCCTTCTCTGGGGCACAGAGCAGCTGCTGGCGGGTTTCTGTCCTCACTGTGACTCCCAGAGGCACTGTGCCCATGGCTGAGGGGCTCGGCCTTGGGCAGTAAGTGTGTCCAGCACTGAGCCCAGCTGGTGTTTGCTCTGTGGGGCTGCAGAGAGCTTCTGGCTGCTCCTGGCAGCAGCCCCCCCTGCAGCCCCCCTGCTCCCCCAGAACCCAGCCATGCAGCACCCTGCACCAGGGCCTCCCCACCCTCAGGAAGTAAACCATTTCTTCCTTATGAGCAGTCTAAAGCCACCCCCTTCCAGGTTAACCCCCTTGCTCTTTGCCCTGTCACGACAGGCCCTGCCAAAAAGCCTTGCTCCATCTCTCTTATAAGCCCCATTTATATATTGAAGGGCCACAGAAAGGTCTCCAGGCAGAACAACCCACCTCTCAGCCTCTCTCAGTAGCAGGGATGTTCCAGCCCTCAGGTACCTCCTGTGACCCTGCACAGCTCCATGTGCTTGTGCTGAGCACCCCAGAGCTGGACACAGTGCTCCAGGGGTGTCTCAGCAGAGCAGAGGGGCAGAATCATAGACTCATAGAATGGCCTGGGTTGGAAGGGACCCCAAGGGTCACAGAGCTCCAACCCCCCTGGTTGGTTCCTGACATGTCCCGTTCCTCCCAAATCCCTTCCCATAACTGCTTCTTGGGTTAGGGCAGCCTGTACCCCTATCAACAAGGCCGCTGTGTTTGGAGAATGGGATTATTAGGATCCTCTCAGCATGAGGAACTTTTCTCATGGGAACAGGAGAATATTGTCAGGGCCTAAATCCTGGGAGAAGAGAGCTAGGCCACTGGCAGGCCTGCTGTCTGCCCTGACAATAGCTAAACATCCTTAGTTTACCTTTAATACCTAAAAGCATCCCCACACCTGCTGTTTGACCCTCTTGTTATGGTTGGATTCCCCACACCTGCTGTTTGACCCTCTTGTTATGGTTGGTTCCTGACATGTTCTGTTACTCCCAAATCCCTTCCCATAACTGCTTCTTGGTTTAGGGCAGCCTGTACCCCTCTCAGCAAGGCCTCTGTGTTTTGAGAATGGGATTATTAGGATCCTCTCAGCATGAGGAACTTTTCCTGTCTCATGGGAACAGAAGAATATTGTCAGGGCCTAAATCTTGGGAGCAGAGAGCTAGGCCGCGAGCAGGCCTGCTGCCTTCCCTGACACTCTAACCCCTTCATTTTCTCCCTGCTCTTGCTTCCTTGTTTCTCTTGCTGTGGTGCTGGGGAACATGTACAAACATCACGTGTGTGTGGGGGGGGGGGCTCTGGGCACGGTGCAGGTGGGAGAGGGCAGGTTTGTTTTGCTTGGCAGAGGAGGCAGGAGCTGTTTGGAGAGCTTTGTCCCCAGATCTTTTTCCCCTCAGCAGAACATGTGAGGTGTCTGCTCCCTGAATCGTGCCCTAAGATAGTTTCTGAGTGTGTAGCCAGGGGTTTCTAGAAGCTGAGAACCCTCCTCATCACACATATGCAATCTATAACTACAGATCCAGTGGTGACTGGTCTGGGGTGTGTTTGTACATCCCCAGTCTTCCCCACAGACATGTACTGGGGTCTGGAGAGATGAACTACAACCAGCTCAGGAACTTCCTCTAGCACAGCCCTATCTTTTAGCAGTTGCTGTTTTCACCTCACAGCAGGCCCCTGGTGTTGCCTGTACTCCCAGGACTGACCCTTCCCTACGCTCTGGGGTGAGCAGTGCATCCCCTGCCACGGCAGCACCATCCCTGGGACACACAGCCCTGCTCAGGTACAGAGGATTCCCAGGTGAAGGTGGTGTTTGTAACAGAGGAACATAGAATCATAGAATGGCCTGGGTTGGAAGGGACCCCAAGGGTCACAGAGCTCCAACCCCCCCTGCCACAGGCAGGGACACCAACCTCAGGCCTGGAGCTACACAAGGTTGCCCAGGGCCCCAGCCAACCTGACCTTGAACACCCCCCAGGGACGGGGGCACCCCACCCCCTCTCTGGGCAGCCTGTTCCAGCCCCTCACCACTCTCTCTGCAAAGAACTTCCCCCCAATCTCTCCTCTCCCCCTTCCTCCTCCAGCTTCACTCCATCCCCCTTGTCCTGCCAGTCTCTGCCCTTGAACAAGCTGATTCCCCTCCTGTGTCTCTGCTCCCTTCAGGGACTGGCAGGCTGCAATGAGGTCCCCCCACAAGCCTTCTCTCCTCCAGGCTGACCCAGCCCAGCTCCCTCAGCCTCTCTTTGTAGGGCAGCTGCTCCAGCCCTCTGAGCATCTCCGTGGCTCCTCTGACCCCTCTCCAACAGCCCCCACATCTTCCTTGTGTTGGGCCCCAGCTCTGGACACAGGATCCAGTGGGGCCTCCCCAGGGCAGAGCAGAGAGGATGTGTGAAAAGAAGTAAACAGGGGGGGCCAAATTGGGCTGTGACCCTTGAGGAGTGAGGAGCCACTGCTGCCCTGTGGGTGCTGGTGCTGCTGGTGCCTTTGCTTGGCAGCAGCTGGCTGCTCAAGCTTGCTTTTGTGGGGTGCTGCAGGTGCCAGGTGAGCCCAGCTCTGGGGTGCAGCTCCTGCCTGTCCCAGACTGCTGCTGCTTGCACTGAGCACTCTATGTGTTACTGGGGGGCTGTGTGGGGGTATGTAGTGCTTACTGGGGGGATAACTGGGAGGCAGGCGGTGTCTGCAGTACCCACTGTGCTCATCCACCCGTGGCCGTGCTGGGACACCAGTGCTGGGCAGTGATTTTTCTTCATGGCTGGAGATTGGGGAGGCCCCAGGGTGACCCCCCTGTTAGGGCCAGGGGTTGCCCTAGGGATCTTTGCCCTCATGCGGGGGTTGGGGGGGGGGTTTGTGGCTTAGAAAACTGGGGGGGTTTGTGTGCTCCCCCCTTCCCGAGCGCTGCGGCTGCGCAGGCCCCTGGCAGTGCCGCTTCCATCCGCCAGGGTGAGCGCAGTTGAGCCGCGCTGGCTCCGCGCCCCGCGGATGAGCTCAGCGGGCCGGGATTGGGCGGTGGGATCAGCTGCTTTCCTGACGAGGGATGACGCGCTCCTGCATCCTCCCCTGCATCCCCCCCCCCCCATTCCCCCCCTCCCACACCCCCCCCCCTCCCCGTGACCTCCTTTTCCAGACAAAGAGAGGAAGTGATGCCTGTGCACACATCCTGTCCTGCGCCCCTGGCAGCCCCAGCCCCCCTTCTGCTGGGCATCATCCCCCCCCCCCTCCTCCTCCCCCTCCTCCCCTTCCCCCTCCTCGTCCCCATTCTGAACCTGGAAAGAACAGCTCAGCTTCCCTTTCAAGGAGCCTTTGTCCTGCCAGGCAGCTGTCTTCAGGAGATTTGCCTTTCTTTTTGCTGCCTGTGACATAATTGAGAAGGGAAGGGGGGGGGGGGGGGGAGGGGGGGGGGGGGAAGTCTCCATCTGCTTCTGAGGGGGAAATGGGGGGCAGGAGGGGTGACAAGGAGAAATCACCTGCCCTGGCACACAAAGGCAGCATTACCCCCTCCTCCTCAGCCTTTTGGGTGCTTGGTTTGGGCAGTTTGAGAGCAGGAGCAGTGATGAGCTGTGCTTTGTGGCAGGACATGATGCAGGGGACATGGGTGCAAGCCCCTCTCTGCACCCCTCTTGCATCCTTCTTCACATCTCCCCACTGCACCCCATTCCCTGTGCTCTCAGCCCTCTGTTGTTGTGCTGGTTTCAATCCTGCACCCTCCCACCCCCCATCCCTCCCCCCCAAACCCCCCTTTTCCCTGCTGATCCTGCAGGCTGGGGCAGCTGCCCAGCAGCACCAGCACACCCCAGTCCCAGGTTCCCACAGACCCATCGCTCCTGCCCCTGCGGCACCACAGGCTGGGGTCCACCCTGATGTCTCTCCCAGCACTCCCAGGCTGAGTCACTCAGGGTGTGCTGGGGAAAACACCCATCTTTAGGAGCCCCAAAGCTACATTTTGCAATGACTTGCATTTTCCCAGTCCCCCCATTGCTCATTGCTGCAGAAATGCCTGTTCCTCAGTCCATCCTGGTGCTGTTTCCCCCTTGCCCAAACAGCCAACTCTGACCCACCCAGCTCCCTGCTGTCCCTTGCTTGTCTCCTGCCATGCAAGGGGATGTGCCCATCAGTTTTTTGCAGCCACAAAAATGATAGTTAATATAAAATCAAACCTCCCTGGGAGTCCCATCCTGGGCATCCCCACCCTCCCATCCGCACCCCACATGTGCTGCTGTGGTAGGAGCATCACTGCAGAGCTCCAGCTCTGGGTCAGCATCACCCTGATCCCACAAAAAGAACTTTTCTCTCCCAGAAAAGGCCCCTGAAGGGTATTTCTGTAATTAGTTAGATGGCCAGTGGGACTTTCTTGGGATTCTTTGTGTGCAGCTTTGTGGCATCTTAAATGCTGGTAACCCAGAACTGGCACTTGCCAGGCTCTGTCCTTGCAGGGTGGATTGGGTGTTGCTACAGTGTGAACTGGGCACTATGTTTCTCACCAGGTGTAGTCCTTAGTTACCTGCTGTTCCCTGTATACATGCTGATGATCCAGAGCTGGGAGAGGTGGCTGACAGGCAGGACACTGCGCTGCCATCCAGAGCCCTGGCCAGGCTGGAGAGCTGGGCAGGGAGAGACCAGATGGGATTCAACAACAGCAAGTGGAGAGTCTGGCATCCTGGGGAGGAACAACCACATGGATCAGGACAGGCTGGGGGTGACCTGCTGGAGAAGAGCTCTGTGGAGAAGGACCTGGGGGTGCTGGTGGGTGACAGGGTGGCCATGAGCCAGCAGTGTGCCCTGGGGCTGAGAGAGACAATGGGATCCTGGGGGCATCAGGAGGAGTGTGGGCAGCAGGTCACAGGAGGGGATCCTCCCCCTCTGCTCTGCCTGCTCAGGCCCCACCTGGAGTGTTTGTGTCCAGTGCTGGGCTCCCTGGGATCAAAAGGACAGGGATCTCCTGGAGAGAGTCCAGAGGAGGCTGAGGAGGAGATGATGAAGGGCCTGGAACATCAATGTCTATAAATATCTTAAGTATGGGATGCAGGGGGAATTGGCCAGCCCCTTTTCAGTGTCTGTGGGGACAGGACAAGGGGGCAATGGCTGCAAGTTGGAGCACAGGGAGTTCCACACCAACATGGGGAGGAACTTTTCCCCAGTGAGGGTGAGGGAGCCCTGGGACAGGCTGCCCAGGGGCTGTAGAGTCTCCTTCTCTGGAGAGATTCCAGCCCCGTCTGGACACCGACCTGTGCAGTATGAGCTGGGGAGCTGCTTTGGCAGGGGGGTTGGACCCCAGGAGCTCTCGAGGTCCCTTCCAACCCCTACAGCTCTGTGATTCTCACTGTCTTGTCTCTTTTCCTGGGTTTAAAACTTGCTTTTCTTCCTCATCCTCCTCAGTGTTTACATTCTCTGCAGAGGCCTTGGCCACCCTGCAGCTGTTTGTGGGGTTTGTCCTGTAGCTGAGGGGTGCTTTTTGGTCCTTTTTGAACCAATTCTGGGAAAACGTCCTGAGAAAGTCACAGGGGAATGTAAGCCCCAGATTCAGCTGGATTTAGCCCTACCCTGACATACTCCTGGCTTGAAATATAGATGCTCAGGGAACAGCTTTCAAGGTAACCTTGGGCTAGTTTTGCATGCCACCCTTGCGTCTCCAAACCTTTCCAAGGGACAGCATCCAGTCACCCCCACTTCAGGGGGGGTGCTGGGTCTCCCCCATGTTGGTTTTCAGCCCTTTTCACCATCTCTGGGCTGGGGGGTTGTGTTCCTGTGAGAGGTAATACCAGGCTTGGGATGTTCACCTAAGATTTGGGGCTTCATTCAGATGAAAGTGGGTGGCTTTTCTCAAACCTGGAAATATGTAAATATGGAGGGGGAAGGGGGTTGTATCAACAGAACATGTTGGTTTTGATGCATGAAACTTATAATTTTTCCTAAGGATTGTGAGTGCAACACAGTGAGGAGAAGCAGAATGTAAAGGGGGAATGTGGGAGGGAGATAGAGGCAACCTGGGGTGCTCAGGGGGTGCCCGAGCTGCTGAAGCTTTTTAAGTAAATATTTTGGCTCTAATGGAAATGTAAATGACCCATTTGGGGCTGGTTGGAGTCTCTTTTTCGGTCTGTGGGGCTGGAAATCTGCTTCCCCCCCCCCCCTCCATCCCCGAGCGGCTCATTCCAGCAGCAGAGGGAGCTCACGCACTGCTGTGCGAATCCTCCTCCTCCCTCAGCCATCTTAGGCAGCGCCTTCCCCGGGCCCGCCGCCGCCATTTTGCGCTGCTGAGGCGGGCAAGAGAAGGCCAGGGGAAGGAGGGGAGGATGGAGGGGCATGTGCAGAGCCAGGGCTTGGAGAGGCAGCCAGCCCCGACTGCTACCCAGGGGGATGCAGAGTAAGGGGCTCTCGGGGTGGGGGGGTGGGGGATGTGGGGGGTGTAGATGCCAGAACTGGGGAGGGGGGGGTCTTGCAGAGAGAGCGGGTATTTCGGATGAAATGCTGCTCGGAGTACCCCCTGCCAGCCCCCCCTCCCTGTCACAGGATGCTCTAATGCAGCGCCCGCTTTTCCTGAGCCCCCCATCTCTGCAGAGGGCTGAGCACACCCCCCCCAAACCACTGACAGCAGGATGGAGCCAAGGTTCCTTTCCCTGCAAAGCTCCTGTCCCAGCTCCCCAGCTGACAGGCGCTTTCCTGTTTTGCCGTGTTCAGGACCCTGAGATCTATTTTTGCTTCTTTTTTCTTTTCTTTTCTTTTCTTTTCTTTTCTTTTCTTTTCTTTTCTTTTCTTTTCTTTTCTTTTTCTTTTCTTTCTTTTCTTTTCTTTTCTTTTCTTTTCTTTTTCTTTTCTTTTCTTTTCTTTTCTTTTCTTTTCTTTTCTTTTCTTTCTCTCTTCCTTTCTCTTTCTCTCTTCCTTTCTCTTTCTCTCTCTCTCCCTTTCTTTCTCTTACTCTCTTTCTATCTCTCTTCCTCTCTTCCTTCCTCTCCTTCTCTCCTTCTCTTCCTCTCTTTTTCTCTCTCTTCCTCTCTTTTCTCTCTCCTTCTCTCCTCTCCCTCCTCTTTTCTTTCTTTCTTCTTCCTTTCTTTCTTTCTTTCTTTCTTCTTTTCTTTCTTTCTTTCTTTTCTTTTCTTTCTCTTTCTTTCTTCTCTTTCTTTTCTTTCTTTCTTTCTTTCTTTCTTTCTTTTCCTTTCTTTCTTTTTCTTTCTTTCTTTCTTTCTTTTCTTTCTTTCTTTCTTTCTTTCTTTCTTTCTTTCTTTCTTTCTTTCTTTCTTTCTTTCTTTCTTTCTTTCTTTCTTTCTTTCTTTCTTTCTTTCTCTTTCTTTCTTTCTTTCTTTCTTTCTTTCTTTCTTTCTTTCTTTCTTTTCTATCTTTCTTTCTTTCTTTCTTTCTTTCTTTCTTTCTTTCTTTCTTTCTTTCTTCTTCTTTCTTTCTTTCTTTTCCTTCTTTCTTTCCTTCTTTCTTTCCCTCTTTCCCTCTTTCCCTCTTTCTTTCCCTCTTTCCCTCTTTTCTTTCTTTCTTTTCTTTCTTTCTTTCTTTCTTTCTTTTCTTTCTTTCTTTCTTTCTTTCTTTCTTTCTTTCTTTCTTTCTTTTCTTTCTTCTTTCCCTCCTTTCCCTCTTTCCCTCTTTCCCTCTTTCCCTCTTTCTTTCCCTCTTTCTTTCTTTCCCTCTTTCTTTCTTTCTTTCTTTCTTTCCCTCTTTCATTCTCTCTTTCTTTCTTTCCCTCTTTCTTTCCCTCTTTCTTTCCCTCTTTCCCTCTTTCTCTCTTTCTTTCTCTCTTTCTTTCTTTCTTTCCCTCTTTCTTTCCCTCTTTCCCCTCTTTCCCTCTTTCCCTCTTTCCCTCTTTCCCTCTTTCCCTCTTTCCCTCCTTCCCTCCTTCTTTCCCTCTTTCCCCTCTTTCCCTCTTTCTCTTTTCTTTCCCTCTTTCCCTTTCTTTCCCTCTCTTTCCTTCTTTCTTTATCTTTTCTTCCTTCCTCCCTTCTTTTCTTCCTTCTTTCCTTCTTCTTTCCTTCTTCTTTCCTTCTCTCTCTCTCTCTCTCTTTCTCTCATTCTCTCTCTCTCTCTTTGCTAATTTCCCCCTTTCCCCTCCTGCCCCAGCACGCTGGGAGGCTGGGTTGTTGCCCTGGCTTCATTACCAACAAACCCTGGCAGCAGCCCCTCTCCCAGCTGCAGGAGGAGCCCCAGGAGAGCTGCCAGCAGCTGCTATTGAGTAACTATTGCCAGCAGCTCTATTTGCAGTCCCCACTTTCCTATGGCTCATCCTTGGGGTTGTGCAATGAGAGGCTCTGGCTGAGCAGGCATTTCCCAACCCAGGGTATGGAGCGAACCCTCACTGCACACTGCTGGAGGCTTCTCCAGCACTGAACTTCACCAGCCCAACCGAGCAAGGATGCTGCAGGCTCAGAGATGGGTGGGTGATGGCAAGCACAACCTGCTCCCCCTTGCTGCCTCTTGCTCTGCAGTGAGCACAGCACATCTCTAGGAGAGGAGATGGCTTTGTGAACCTCTGTAGGGCTCTGGGGTTTTTTTTTTTGGGGGGGGGGGGTTTCAGGCTAAAGAGTGCAGTTTAGGGGTTTTCTTTTGGGGCATCTGTTGCTCCAGTGTGGAAAAGTTCCTCCCCATGTTGCTGTGGAACTTCCTGTGCTCCAATTTGCAGCCGTTGCCCCTTGTCCTGTCCCCACAGACACTGAAAAGGGGCTGGCCAATTCCCCCTGCACCCCATGCTTAAGATATTGATAAACATTGATTAGATCCCCCCTCAGTGTTCTTCTCTCCAGGCTGAACAGCCCCAGCTCTCTCAGCCTTTCCTCACAGGGGAGATGCTCCAGGCCCTTCATCATCTCCTCAGCCTCCTCTGGACTCTCTCCAGGAGATCCCTGTCCTTTTTATCCCAGGGAGCCCAGCACTGGACACAACACTCCAGGTGGGGCCTGAGCAGGGCAGAGCAGAGGGGGAGGATCCCCTCCTGTGACCTGCTGCCCACACTCCTCCTGATGCCCCCAGGATCCCATTGTCTCTCTCAGCCCCAGGGCACACTGCTGGCTCATGGCCACCCTGTCACCCACCAGCACCCCCAGGTCCTTCTCCACAGAGCTCTTCTCCAGCAGGTCACCCCCAGCCTGTCCTGATCCATGTGGTTGTTCCTCCCCAGGTGCCAGACTCTCCACTTGCTGTTGTTGAATCTCATCTGGTCTCTCCCTGCCCAGCTCTCCAGCCTGGCCAGGGCTCTGGATGGCAGCGCAGTGTCCTGCCTGGCAGCCACCCCTCCCAGCTCTGGATCATCAGCACTTGCTGAGGGTGGGTGCTGTTCCCTCAGCAAGGTGTCAGTGAAGATATTGAACAGGACTGGACCCAACACCCAGCCCTGGGGACACCACTGGTCACAGGCTCCAGTCAGACTCTGCCCCACTGATCACGCCCTCTGAGCTGGGTCCCACAGCCAGTTCCCCACCCACCTCCCTGCCCACTCATCCATCCCATAATCTCTCAGCTTTGCTATCAGGAAACTGAATTGCTCAGCCCTCCCCCTTACAGGTGTGTGCACAGAGGTAGTAGCTGCTGGAAATGGATTTCCCCAACCAAACCAGCTGAAGCTGCCAGCTCCAAAACCTGGCATGACAACTCAATACCTTCTGTTTGAGCTGAGTCTGTCAGCAACCCCAAACAAAGCAATCCCTGGGAAAGCTGACTTGTTTAAAGTCTGCTTAGATGAGTCTGCACAAGCCTCCATCAGTGACAGGAGCCAGGGAGGGGGGGGGGGGGAGCATCACTCACTCCTTTTCATAGGCATTTATCCCTTCCATATAGGTGAGTCCTGGTTGCTCTCAGGCTTACCAAGGCCCAATTTATTCTCAAGGTTTTACCCTGGCTTTTTTTTTGCTTTCCTAGAAACATGACCTTGCAGCTCAGCACAGCTCTTTATGGTGCTTTTCCCCAGCTGCTCTGTGGTATTTCTTCATATTTTCCTTTCCTCCTTCCCACAGCCCTACACAAGGGGATGCTTCCCAGGAAGATAATAAACATCCTGAGAGCTGCTGTGGTTTCTGGGGGTAGTTAGATGAGTATCTTTTCCTTTAAATATCCTAAGCTAAAGCAGCCTTTGTCTGTGATCTTGTGCCTGTATGAAAATAGGTCAGTGATTCTGGGCTGGCAGCAGCCAGGCTGGCTGCTCACTGGCCCTGGGGCATCAGCAGGAGGAGGCATGGAGCAGCACAGCCATAGCCCCCTCATTGCAGGGTGAGCACCCTGCAGAGCAGGTCAGGGTTGGGTTCCTGCAGGGCTTCTGCCCCTCTCTGCTGTTGGGGTGCTGCAGGAAGGGGTGTCCTGGGTTTTTGTAGTCCCCCTGGGGTGGGTGTAGCTCCCCCTGCTTGTTCTGGCCCCCTGAGAAGCAGTGAGTTGTTGGGCATCACAGCAGCAGGGTCCCTTGGTGCCATGGAGCTGGTGAAGCCATGGGAGCCACAGACCAGGGCACAAGCCCTTTCCACCTGCTCTGTGAGTCCAGGGAGTGTGGGTGGGAGTGTTTGTGCTCCCAGAGGAGGGGATGTGTGGGATGGGCTGTCCCAGGCAGCACTGGGTCATTAGATGGGCATCTTTCAGCTGCACTTCTAGCACCAAGGCTGCAAGCATGCCCCCTGAAACCCCCCCTCACACCCACCCCACAAAGCCTGTGGCACTCAGTGTCTCCTGCTGAGCTCAGATGGATAGCCTGGGTATGCTGCTGAGCTCAGAGGGGTAGCCTGGGTATGCTGCTGAGCTCAGAGGGGTAGCCTGGGTATGCTCACCTTGGCCTGAAGGTCCTGCTTTCATTTTAGGCAACAGATGTCTTCCACCAGGTTGTTTTGCTCATTGTGGGTGAGTTGCCCATGGCCATCCCCACAGACAACAGGGAGAGCCACCCTCTGAGCTTTGCCAGCCCACTGTGAGCATGGATAAAAGGTCATGTCACTCCCATTTCTAAGAAAGGGAGCAAGGCAGAGCCAGGGAATTACAGGCTGGGGAGCCTCACCTCTGTGCCTGGGAAGAGCATGGAACAGATCCTCCTGGATGACATGCTGTCCAGGTGGAAACCAGCAATGTGTGGTGTCCCTCAAGGGTCTGTACCAAGACCTATGCTGCTTAACACCTTCCCTGGTGACACAGGCAACTTGGTCTCACCTGCTGACTTGCTGAGGGGTACAGCTGATTCAGGGGAGGGGGATGCTGTTGGGGAACACCTGATGGGCAGGAGGAGTGGGTTGTGCAAACCTCAAGAGGTTCAACAAGGGCAAGGTCCTGCCCTATGCAGCCCCCAGGATCCATGCAGGCTGGGGGAGGGGTGTGATTGGATGGAGTGCAGCCCCAAAAAGAAGGACTTGGGGGTACTGGTGGGTGATAACTGGGACATGAGCCAGCCATGTGTGCTCACAGCCCTGAAAGCCAACCATGTCCTGGGCTGCATCCCCAGCAGTGTGAGCAGCAGCCCAAGGGAGGGGGTTGGAGCACATGAGGGGAGAGCATGTGATTGGGACAGCCAGCACGGGTCCCCAAGGGCAGGTCCTGCCTCCCCAGGCTGGTGCCTCTCTGATGGAGTGACAGCATCAGGGGATAAAGGGGAGGTGACTGATGGTCACCTGGGCTTGTGCAAGGCCTTTGACACAGTCCCCACCACACCCTGATCTCTAAACTGGAGAGATGTGGAGTTGATGGGTGGAGCATCCAGTGGATAAGGAACTGGTTAACAGCCCGTAGCCAAAGGGGGGTGTCAATGGGTCTGTGTGCAGGTGGAGCCGGTCACAAGCGGTGTCCCCCAGGGGTCTGTCTGGGGACTGGTTTGTTGGGGCAGGCCTGCTGGCAGCCTGGCTCTCTGCTCCCAAGACACAGGCCCTGACAATATCCTCCTGTTCCCATGAGAGAAGTTCCTCATGCTGAGAGGATCCTAATAATCCCATTCTCAAAACACAGAGGCCTTGTTGATAGGGGTACAGGCTGCCTTAAGCCAAGCAGCAGTTATGGGAAGGGATTTGGGAGTAACAGAACATGTCAGGAACCAACCATAACAAGAGGGTCAAACAGCAGGTGTGGGGATGCTTTTAGGTATTAAAGGTAAACTAAGGATGTTTAGCTATAAGATAGGTTGATCAGAGCTCGTTATAATCACTAACCAATCGATATGGTGTGAACAGTGTGTGTAACCAATGAGCAGTTTTTTAGCTTGCCACGTTTGCAGTCAGAAAGGTCTAGAATCTGGGTGATTTCACCTCATAAATGGCTTCCTGGCTTCCTGGCTTCACCTAAAATTCATGTATTGAATTGTGTGTTGCTCCCTGCTGGACACCACACTGGTTCTCTGTAACATCTTTATCAGTGACATCGATGATGGGATTGAGGGCACCCTCAGCAAATTTGGGGGTGACACCAAGCTGAGTGGTGTGGGTGACACAACAGAAGGAAAGGAGCCATCCAGAGGGATCTTGACAGGCTGGAAAGATGGGCCTGGGGGAACCTAATGAGGTTCAACACTGCCAAGTGTCAGGGGTGGCACTGGGGCTGGAGGAATCCCAGCCAGAGACACAGACTGGGAGAAGAGCTGCTGGAGAGCAGCCCTGTGAGAAGGACCTGGGGATTCTGGGGGATGAGAAACTGAACATGAGCAGCAGTGGCTCTGGCAGCTCCCAAGGCCAATGGGATCCTGGGCTCCATCAGCAGAGGGGTGGCAGCAGGGACAGGGAGGGGATTGTCCCTCTCTGCTCTGCCCTCCTGAGGCCCCAGCTGGATCCTGTGTCCAGAGCTGGGGCCCAACACAAGAGAGATGTGGGGCTGTTGGAGAGGGGTCAGAGGAGCCACAAGGATGCTCAGAGGGCTGGAGCAGCTGCCCTACAAAGAGAGGCTGAGGGAGCTGGGCTGGGTCAGCCTGGAGAAGAGAAGGCTGTGGGGGGACCTCATTGCAGCCTGCCAGTCCCTGAAGGGAGCAGAGACACAGGAGGGGAATCAGCTTGTTCAAGGGCAGAGACTGGCAGGACAAGGGGGATGGAGTGAAGCTGGAGGAGGGAAGGGGGAGAGGAGAGATTGGGGGGAAGTTCTTTACAGAGAGAGTGGTGAGGGGCTGGAAGGGGCTGCCCAGAGAGGGGGTGGGTGCCCCATCTCTGGGGGTGTTGAAGGCCAGGTTGGATGGGGCCCTGGGCAACCTTGTGTAGCTCCAGGCCTGAGGTTGGTGTCCCTGCCTGTGGCAGGGGGTTGGAGCTCTGTGACCCTTGGGGTCCCTTCCAACCCAGGCCATTCTATGACTCTATGTCTGTGGCATGGGGCAGTCAGAGCTTTGGTGCCTCTTAGGGGGGCAGTTCTGGTCAGCCCTTGTGTGAGGAAGAGCTGTGTGGTTGGTTACCCAGCTGATGAGTCCTCCAGCAGCTCATGGTTTACCTGAGTTTTCTGTCCTCAGCAAAGACAGACCAGGAGGGTGGAGAGAAGAAAAAGGGGAAAAAGAGAGAGCTGGAGCTGGTTAGGCTGGAGCTGAGATCACAAGGGGATCACATCACCAGTGATCAGTATCTAATGGGGGGTATCAAGGGGACAGGACAGGGACAAACTCTTCTCAGTGGTGCCCAGTGACAGGACAGGGGGCAACAGGCACAAACTGGAGCTCAGAAAGGTTCATCCCAGCATGAATTACTTTGCTCTGCAGGTGGCAGAGCCCTGGGCCAGGCTGCCCAGAGGGGTTGGGGAGTCTCCATCTCTGGAGACATTCCAACCCTGTGATCCTGGACACTGCCCTGTGCAGCCTGCTCTGTGTGACCCTGCTCTGGATCACAGGGGGTTGGACTGGGTGATCTCCAGAGGTCCCTGCCAATCCCACCAGTCTGGGTGAGTAGGACCAAGTCAGAAACTGCTTTCCTGTGCTAATTGGGGGGGAGGGGGGGGGGGTGTTCCTAAAACTTGACCTCTGCTTCTCTCTGGGCCCTGACAGATGTTTTCATTTCCCCCACTGGCCTTACCAAGACTCTGCTGAGTGCTAGTGTGGTGCAGGTGGGTTTCTCTGCCTGCCCAGTCATGTGAGGTTGGGAGAGGAATATAGTCAGGGAGGTATTTGTACTCTGCATCTCCTGGACTTTGCCCTGGTGCTGGTCCAGGCAGCTCCATCCTGCTCACATGTACTCTTCTCTTGCAGAATTTGCTCAAGCTGCTGCCAGGACTGATGAAGCTCAGAAAAATGCAGGTCTGGAAGAGCAGTTTGGGGTTCTGGTAAGTGACTTTTCCTCTAGTCAGACAAATAGAGATCAAACTGGCCCCTACCCTTAGGGAAGAACTGCCTTTTTCACTCTCTTGTGATGCTCCACTCCAGGCTCTTTGCAATGTCTCTGTGTTTTCTCTGTCTGGTGTTGCACAAAAGGTGATGAGACAGGTTGATGTGCTCATAAAGGATCTGATGCTGGTGGCAAACATCAATTACAGCAGCAAAAGTTTCTTTCTGGGGGGATGAGAGGGTAGGAGAAGGGAGAAGAGAGAAAAGGGAAAGGAAAAAGCTCTCCTCAGTGGCCACCTGGGAGGAGACAAAGGAAGAGTCTCCCTGATAAACACTTTCTCCTGTGCAGCAAAAAGTCCCCCAGGTACTTTTCCTCCTGTAAATGTCTCCCCATTGTCAGTCCTTTGGCCCAGGGTGTTGATTGGAGCTGGCTTTGATGAGGTGCAGACACTGAAGTGCTAATTGCCCATTAAGCTTAGTCCTGCCCATCCTTGGGTGATGTTTGGTGATTGCATTAATGACCTTAATCCTCTAGAGTCACCTACCAGGGTTACAGACCCCAGGACCAAGCAAAGGCAGGAAAAGGAAGATCAGCTCTCCCATCAATGGTAATTAGCTATTCTTAGTCTAATTGCTACAACACAACAGACCTGGGCTGATTTAGGGGGGGAAGAGGCTTTGGAGGATACAGCACTGGTTACAGGGTTGGTTTTAGATGTCCTTGAGAGAAGATAGGGCTTTACCCACTCTCAGGGAAGACAACTGAGAAGTCACAGAGCTGTAGGGGTGGGAAGGGACCTCCAGAGCCCATGGGGTCCAACCCCCCTGCCAGAGCAGGGTCCCCAGGACAGGGCACACAGGTCGGTGTCCAGACGGGGCTGGAATCTCTCCAGAGAAGGAGACTCCACACCCCCTGGGCAGCCTGTCCCAGGGCTCCCTCACCCTCACTGGGGAAAAGTTCCTCCCCATGTTGCTGTGGAACTTCCTGTGCTCCAACTTGCAGCCATTGCCCCTTGTCCTGTCCCCACAGACACTGAAAAGGGGCTGGCCAATTCCCCCTGCACCCCATGCTTAAGATATTGATAACCATTGATCAGATCCCCCTTCAGTCTTCTTCTCTCCAGGCTGAACAGCCCCAGCTCTCTCAGCCTTTCCTCCCAGGGGAGATGCTCCAGGCCCTTCATCCTCTCCTCAGCCTCCTCTGGACTCTCTCCAGGAGATCCTTGTCCTTTTGATCCCAGGGAGCCCAGCACTGGACACAACACTCCAGGTGGGGCCTGAGCAGGGCAGAGCAGAGGGGGAGGATCCCCTCCTGTGACCTGCTGCCCACACTCCTCCTGATGCCCCCAGGATCCCATTGTCTCTCTCAGCCCCAGGGCACACTGCTGGCTCATGGCCACCCTGTCACCCACCAGCACCCCCAGGTCCCTTCTGCCTACTACACACCCTGACTTACAGTAGGGATTTTATTTGTGTGTGCTCCTTTTCTCCCTCATCCTGCTTCCTGGTAAGGCATTTGGCATCCTTATCACCCACCAGTGATTAATTTAACTTCTGTGCTTCATTTCTCAAAACAATAATAATGTTGCCAAGGTCTTTACCCTGCTTGGGCAGCAGTGATTCCCCTTGGGCTGCTAGCTCAGTGCCAGCTTTATTACCTACATTCCAGATAGACTGAGTCCTGTAGAGGAAGCAGCTTCACCATCTCACTTTGATGTGGGATTTTTTCAATCTGATGGTTTTTTAAGATCTGAACTATACCTGTCCTTACACTGTGTTCTGGCAAATCTATTTGACACCTTGCTGAGGGAACAGCACCCACCCTCAACAAGTGCTGATGATCCAGAGCTGGGAGGGGTGGCTGCCAGGCAGGACACTGCGCTGCCATCCAGAGCCCTGGCCAGGCTGGAGAGCTGGGCAGGGAGAGACCAGATGGGATTCAACAACAGCAAGTGGAGAGTCTGGCACCTGGGGAGGAACAACCACATGGATCAGGACAGGCTGGGGGTGACCTGCAGGAGAAGAGCTCTGTGGAGAAGGACCTGGGGGTGCTGGTGGGTGACAGGGTGGCCATGAGCCAGCAGTGTGTCCTGGGGCTGAGAGAGACAATGGGATCCTGGGGGGCATCAGGAGGAGTGTGGGCAGCAGGTCACAGGAGGGGATCCTCCCCCTCTGCTCTGCCCTGCTCAGGCCCCAGCTGGAGTGTTGTGTCCAGTTCTGGGCTCCCTGGGATCAAAAGGACAGGGATCTCCTGGAGAGAGTCCAGAGGAGGCTGAGGAGATGCTGAAGGGCCTGGAGCATCTCCCCTGGGAGGAAAGGCTGAGAGAGCTGGGGCTGTTCAGCCTGGAGAGAAGAAGACTGAGGGGGGACCTGATCAATGGTTATCAATATCTTAAGCATGGGGTGCAGGGGGAATTGGCCAGCCCCTTTTCAGTGTCTGTGGGGACAGGACAAGGGGCAATGGCTGCAAGTTGGAGCACAGGGAGTTCCACACCAACATGGGGAGGAACTTTTCCCCAGTGAGGGTGAGGGAGCCTGGGACAGGCTGCCCAGGGGGTGTGGAGTCTCCTTCTCTGGAGAGATTCCAGCCCCATCTGGACACCGACCTGTGTGCCCTGTCCTGGGGACCCTGCTCTGGCAGGGGGGTTGCACCCCATGGGCTCTGGAGGCCCCTTCCCACCCCTACAGCTCTGTGACTGTGATTACTCCATCCTTGCTTGCTGTGCACAAGCTCTCCTGCAGTGTGTGGGTGCCTGGCTTCACACCCCAACCCTGTTTTATCCTTTTCAAAGGCAGGAAGAATACAGAGTTAGGAGCTCCCTGGTTCTCTTCCCAAAACTCCTTGGGAAAGGTCTCAGTTGTCCTGGTTTTGAAGCCACAGCACCCTGGGCTGTCCACATAGGAGGAATCTGATGGTTGGAAATGCAAAAGCACCTGGTAATGCTCCAGCAGAATAGGTCATTCTCTCCTGCAGCATTTATTCCAAAGAAATCCAGATTTGGCTGTGCAATTCCAGCAGGAAACTCCCATCACAATTGTTTTTCCCCTTCAGTGGAAGAAGCTCTGGAATTGTCAGATACAACATGTTTTCAGGGTCCCCTTTCCCCTTGCTGTGGGACAAGGGGCAAGGAGAGAAGTGAGGCAGGGGGAGCAGGACCCTGGGTCTGATGGATCCTGCCCCAAGGAGGATGGTCTCTCCAGGAGTTCAGGCTGTGACTTCCAATCAGAATGCTGTTGGAAACAAGTGGGATGGAAAATCAATCTCATCCTGCTCCCAGGGCTGGAACATTTAGAGTTTGAGGAGTACAGAGGGGATGACAGGCCTCAGGAGTGCCTGTTCCTGTATGATTAGTTTGTACTCTCATTGATCAGAGCACCCTTTTTACAGCTAAGACACCCTCAGAGCTCTGAGGGACCCTCCCTGGGAAGGATGGTGCTTCTGCCATCCCCCAGTCCTTGCTGATGCTCATCCTGGAGGCATCTCCTGTGCCCAGCTGTGTGTAACCTGACTACTGCCTGCAGCCTGAACTTCCTTCCTCCTCCTGAACTCCTGGGTGACCTTATAAGCCCATTCCTGGCCATGATAACACACATCTGGTCAGAGATCATCTCAAGAGGGGAGATTTGGGTTAGATATGAAGAAGAAATCCTTCCTGGGGAGGGGGGGAGACCCTGGCACAGGGTGCCCAGAGAAGCTGGGGCTGCCCCTGGATCTCTGGCAGGGCTCAAGGTCAGGTTGGATGGAGCTTGGGGCACCCTGGACTGGTGAGGGGTGTCACTGGGGGAGTTCTAAAGTCTTTTCCCACCCAAACCAGTCTGGGATTCCCTTTCCCAGGATGGGATCTGGGTGCAAAAGTGCTCTGGAGACAGAACCTGGCTGTTCAGAAAGTAGTTCAGGTTGCTGTAACAAGTTGGGAAGCAGCACAGGTAACAAGCAGCTGCTCTTCAGTTGTGTAGGAGCCCAAAAAGCAGGTCTCACCTAGAGAGGGACAGGGCTGTGCTGCTGCTGGGCCCTGTGGCATGGATGTGGTTGGTGATGGTCCCTTGAGACTGGGTGGGTGGGTTGCTGCTCTTGGGAAGCATCCCTTCATTCTCTGCCTTATCCTCCTGCTGGAGGGATAATTTGGGGGGGGGGGGGGAGTGCTGAGTGTGCTCCAGCTAAAAGCAGGACCTACCCTGTGGGTCTGTGAGGAGGGGTGACTCTGCGACAGCCTGGGGTCTGTAGGGACCTAGAGAGGACTCATCTCTCTGCAAGGTGAGTGCTTTGCTGGGGCAGCTCAGGGAACTGGTATGTGCCCTCTGAGTTCATTTCCCAGCCACCTTGGTGTGGGTGCTGAGGAAATACTCCTTTGGGGTGGGGGGGGGGAGGGGGGGTGAGGCAGCTGGAAGTTCCCACTGCCAGGGCTTTCAGTGCAGCCCTGTTTCCCTGACCAGTTTCCTTATGATCAGCTCTGGGACCAGAAAGCACCTGAGTGGAGGTGAGATGTTTGCTGGGGGAGGAGCCAGGGACAGGAATGGGGGTTTGGATCTCAGCTGCCCCAAGCAAAGACACTTTTGGCCCCTTGCTGTGGCTGTGCAGCATCCCACAGCTGCTTTCTTTGTGTGGCTGGAGGAGAAAGCCTTTTCCTACCAGAGCTGTGCTTGGGCTGTGCTGCACAGGGTGGTGAGGGGAAGAACCAGTGATGGAACCCAGAGGATGTGCTGCCTGGAAGGAAGGATGCCTATTGTTCTGCCCTGTGATAAAAGGCTGCTGGGGCTGAGTCAGGGTGTGGGGAGGAAGGAAAACAAGAGGCAGCAGCAGGATGCTGCCTGCAGATGTATCCGTCCCTCAGATGCAGGATGAAAGATGGAGACTGTGGAATCCCAGACTCACAGGGGTGGGAAGGGGCCTCCAGAGCCCATGGGGTGCAGCCCCCTGCCAGAGCAGGGTCCCCAGGACAGGGCACACAGGTCGGTGTCCAGATGGGGCTGGAATCTCTCCAGAGAAGGAGACTCCACACCCCCTGGGCAGCCTGTCCCAGGGCTCCCTCACCCTCACTGGGGAAAAGTTCCTCCCCATGTTGCTGTGGAACTCCCTGGGCTCCAACTTGCAGCCATTGCCCCTTGTCCTGTCCCCACAGACACTGAAAAGGGGCTGGCCAATTCCCCCTGCACCCCATGATTAAGATAATTATAGAGTTTAATTAGGTCCCCCCTCAGTCTTCTCTCCAGGCTGAACAGCCCCAGCTCTCTCAGCCTTTCCTCCCAGGGGAGATGCTCCAGGCCCTTCAGCATCTCCTCAGCCTCCTCTGGACTCTCTCCAGGAGATCCCTGGCTGTTTGATCCCAGGGAGCCCAGCACTGGACACAACACTCCAGGTGGGGCCTGAGCAGGGCAGAGCAGAGGGGGAGGATCCCCTCCTGTGACCTGCTGCCCACAGCAGTGTGTGTGTGTGTTTTGTGTGTGTCCCATCCCCAGAAAATAGTGTAAAAAAGGGGGGTTGGGGGAAGCCTTGGTGCTGCTCTGGTTTGTGTTTATGCTGCTGAGTGCTCTCACCTGCCTGTGAAATGCCCATGAGTGTGTGTATGAGGGAGCTTTGCCCTCAGTCCAAGCACACAGCCCATCCAGGGGCAGAAAGGGCTGTATTTCCCAGGAGATCTGCTGGGGGAGCACCAAGGTGAGCCCTGAATCCATTAATGATCAGTGGGGGGCAGTGATTTGCCTGCACTGAAGCAGGGGGTGGAGCCACACTTCTGGCACTGGGGTCACAGGCACCTTCCAGGGCCACGTCTGGAGTCCTGATGACAGTTGCAGGGTAGAAACTGTGCTCCTGCTGGAAGCAAATATTTTAGGAATGTCCTTCTCTGGTTTTAATGTCTTTCCCCCCCTCAGCCTCCCCCCCTCAGTGCCTCCTGAGGACATGAAGAGCTTAAACAAGACAGAAGGACAGGGTTGGAACATGCAGTGTAACACTCTGAGCTCTCCAGCTGACTCAGATGAGATCCACATGTTTGTGGGGAGAAAAAAATGACCAAATCTTTTTGGTTTTAGGAAGAAAAAAATGTTTCCAAGTGGGTGTGAGTTACAGCAGGTGAGATTCATGTCTCAGCAAAATTTGGAGAGGGAGAGAGCAGAAGGGTCTGGGATTTCTGGGACCATGGAGTGTTCCTCTACAGACTGGGGGCAGGGATCATAGACTCAGAGGATGGCCTGGGTTGGGAGGGACCCCAAGGGTCACAGAGCTCCAGCCCCCTGCCACAGGCAGGGACACCAACCTCAGGCCTGGAGCTACACAAGGTTGCCCAGGGCCCCATCCAACCTGACCACCCCCAGACACGGGGCACCCACCCCCTCTCTGGGCAGCCTGTTCCAGCCCCTCACCACTCTCTCTGCAAAGAACTTCCCCCTAATATCCAATCTAACCCTTCCCTCCTCCAGCTTCACTCCATCCCCCTTGTCCTGCCAGTCTCTGCCCTTGAACAAGCTGATTCCCCTCCTGTGTCTCTGCTCCCTTCAGGCACTGGCAGGCTGCAATGAGGTCCCCCCACAGCCTTCTCTTCTCCAGGCTGACCCAGCCCAGCTCCCTCAGCCTCTCTTTGTAGGGCAGCTGCTCCAGCCCTCTGAGCATCTCTGTGGCTCCTCTGACCCCTCTCCAACAGCCCCACATCTTTCTTGTGTTGGGTCCCAGCTCTGGACACAGGATCCAGCTGGGGCCTCAGGAGGGCAGAGCAGAGAGGGACAATCCCCTCCCTGTCCCTGCTGCCACCCCTCTGCTGATGGAGCCCAGGATCCCATTGGCCTTGGGAGCTGCCAGAGCCACTGCTGCTCATGGGGAGTTTCTCATCCCCCAGAATCCCCAGGTCCTTCTCACAGGGCTACAAGGATGCTCTTTGCTATCAGGAGGGGATCTCTGTCATCCTGAGTCTCCCTGACAGCTCTGGGCAAAGGGATCACTGCTCTGTTCAGTTGATGGTTTGAAATGGGTTACCTGGCTGTGTTCCTGGAGGTTCTGGGCTGATTTGAGGGTTGGGGGTTTGTTGAGGGTGCTGCCTGCTTGCTGTGGGTCACTCTGAGTTCCTGGGTGCTGCAGTGCTGTGGTGGACCTGGAGCAGTTGGGGCTGCTCCATGAAGCCTCGCTCTTTCAGGAGCTGTTGGTGGATGTGTGCCATGGGGCTGCCAGCATCACCCAGGCACTGAGCAGGCCAGGCTGGGCTCATCTCAGCATCGTGGTCAGGTGCTGGTGGGGCCTGTGCTGGGGCTGAATACTTTAAGTGAGGAGCTACAGCTGAGCTGGGATGCTGCAGGTCTCTGCTGCTCACTGGTTTATGGGCCTTGACTCCTGGGCTTCACAGCTCTATTAAGGGTCCCAGCTGCAGATGGTGTCCTTAGACACAGGGGAGATCTGGACAGGGCTGGGCCAGCCTTCTATGATCTCATCACTGGCTGGGTGGATGGAGGGAGAGCAGTGGGTGTCATCTACCTTGACTGCAGCAAGGCTTTGATCCTGTCTGCCATGACACCCTGATAGCAAAGCTGAGAGATTATGGGATGGATGAGTGGACAGGGAGGTGGGTGGGGAACTGGCTGTGGGACCAAGCTCAGAGGGTGTGATCAGTGGGGCAGAGTCTGACTGGAGCCTGTGACCAGCGGCGTCCCCAGGGCTGGGTGTTGGGTCCGGTCCTGTTCAATATCTTCACTGACACCTTGATGAGGGAACAGCACCCACCCTCAGCAAGTGCTGCTGATCCAGAGCTGGGAGGGGTGGCTGCCAGGCAGGACACTGCGCTGCCATCCAGAGCCCTGGCCAGGCTGGAGAGCTGGGCAGGGAGAGACCAGATGGGATTCAACAACAGCCAGTGGAGAGTCTGGCACCTGGGGAGGAACAACCACATGGATCAGGACAGGCTGGGGGTGACCTGCTGGAGAAGAGCTCTGTGGAGAAGGACCTGGGGGTGCTGGTGGGTGACAGGGTGGCCATGAGCCAGCAGTGTGCCCTGGGGGCTGAGAGAGACAATGGGATCCTGGGGGCATCAGGAGGAGTGTGGGCAGCAGGTCACAGGAGGGGATCCTCCCCCTCTGCTCTGCCCTGCTCAGGCCCCACCTGGAGTGTTGTGTCCAGTGCTGGGCTCCCTGGGATCAAAAGGACAGGGATCTCCTGGAGAGAGTCCAGAGGAGGCTGAGGAGATGCTGAAGGGCCTGGAGCATCTCCCCTGGGAGGAAAGGCTGAGAGAGCTGGGGCTGTTCAGCCTGGAGAGAAGACTGAGGGGGGACCTGATCAATGGTTATCAATATCTGAAGGGTGGGACACAGGTGGAATTGGCCAGCCCCTTTTCAGTGTCTGTGGGGACAGGACAAGGGGCAATGGCTGCAAGTTGGAGCACAGGAAGTTCCACAGCAACATGGGGAGGAACTTTTCCCCAGTGAGGGTGAGGGAGCCCTGGGACAGGCTGCCCAGGGGGTGTGGAGTCTCCTTCTCTGGAGAGATTCCAGCCCCGTCTGGACACCGACCTGTGCAGTATGAGCTGGGGAGCTGCTCTGGCAGGGGGTTGGACCCCAGGAGCTCTGGAGTTCCCTTCCCACCCCTACAGCTCTGGGATTCTGTGACTCCCAGACAAGCTGAGTAACTGTAGGAATAGGATTTGTGTGAGCAAGGTGCCCTTTCCTCCTTGTAATTTTTAGGTGTTTCCTTCATCATCCAGGTCAGAGACTGGTTTGGGTGGGAATGGACCTCAGAGCCCTCCCCAGTGCCCCCCTGCCATGGGCAGGGACACCCCCCCAGCCCAGGGTGCCCCAAGCCCCATCCAACCCAGCCTTGAACCCTGCCAAGGATCCAGGGACAGCTCCAGCTCCTCTGGGCACCCTGTGCCAGTGCCTTCCCCCTCCCCAGGAAGGATTTCTTCCCAGTATCCAACTGAAATCTCCTATCTTTTAGTTTAAGCCCATTACTCCTTGTCCTATCACCACACTCCCTGGTAACCAGCCCCTCTCCTGCTTCCCTGGAGCCCCTCAAGGGACTGGAAGGAACTGGGAGATCTCCCCACAGCCTTCTCTTCTCCAGGCTGACCCACCCCAACTCTCAACCTGTCTGTAGATCAGCAGTGCTCCAGCCCAGATGTGCCATGCTCCTCACTCCCCCTTGGCCATCAAGGGATGTTACTGACTTATGTGCATTGTTTTTCCCCCACCCATGAGGCCTGCAGCCCCCATGCCTCTTTGTCCTGTGCTGCAGCAAGCTCTCCAGGAGACTCAGGAGCAGTGTGGAGCAGATAGTAACATTGTGCAAAGCTGGTGAGGAGGAAGCAGAGCAGGAAGGCCAGGGGTGACAGCAGCTCCCAGAGCAGCCAGCAGCTCCTGACACAGGTAGGAGAGGCATGTGGGTGTTTGGGGCAGCAGGAGTTGTGGGCTGGGTGTAAAGCACCACTGAGCATGTGTGCAGAGAGCTAGAGGTGAAGAGAGAACTGCTCTGGAGGTGGATGCTGAAGGGTGGAGGATCTGCTCAGGGGTGGAGGTTTGGCTGGGAGCACTCTGCTCTTCACCAGGAGGAGATGTCCTGAGAGCAGCTACAGCAGGGCTGCCTGGAGAGCTTTAAACTCAGGTGTTGGACAAGGCCACCATAAACCCTCCTTCAGTGAGGTGCAAAGCCTTGCCAAAGCAGGGGGCCTTCTCAAAAGGCTTTCTGCTGATGCATGGCACCTGGAGAGCCTCACACCAGCATCCTGTGCTCTGTCCCCTCCCCTGCTTTCTGGTGAGACCCAGCAGGGTGCTGGTGTCAGAGCTCTTCTCCCCTCTTCCTGGATGCTGTGCTCAACCCAGAGCCAGAGTGTGGCATGAGGTTCTGCTCCTCCAGCCACCACAGTTCCATCTTCTCTGCAAATGGGAGTCCACAAGGAGCCTTAGAGCTTTCCCAGGGCAGTAGCCTGGAACCTGGGATTACCTGGGATGGTGGGACAGCCCTGTGTGGACCTGGGTTCCTCTTCCATCACCTGGCTGTGCCCTTACCTCAGAGTGAGGGGATGCTACAACAGCAGGTACTGGGCATGGAAGCTGTCCTGCTCTCTGGGAGCAGAGCAGACCTGACATCCCTCCTGGCACTGCTGGTGAACAGCAAAGCCATGTTCTGGTGTCACTGCTGCCCACTCTCCTCCCCAGCCCTGTGTGCTCAGGGACATGGGGAACCCTGGGACATGGAACCCTGTTGTTTTGGAGTAAAACAGCTTTTCCCTTCACTGATTTCACAGAGTCACAGATTGATGGGGGTCAGCAGGGACCTCTGTAGATCATCCATCCAACCCCCTGTGATCCAGAGCAGGGTCACACAGAGCAGGCTGCACAGGACAGTGTCCAGGATCACAGGGTTTGAATGTCTCCAGAGATGGAGACTCCCCAACCTCTCTGGGCAGCCTGGCCCAGGGCTCTGCCACCCTCATAGTAAAGAAGTTCCTCCTCATGTTTAGGTGGAACTTCTTCTGCTCCAGTTTGTGCCCATCACCCCTTGTCCTGTCCCTGGGCACCACTGAACACAGACTGACCCATCCTCCTGACCCCACTCCTCAAGGATTGATCAGCATTGATGAGATCATAGAATCACAGAGTCACAGGCTCACAGGGTTGGCAGGGCACTCCAGAGCCCATGGGGTGCAGCCCCCTGCCAGAGCAGGGTCCCCAGGACTGGGCACACAGGTCGGTGTCCAGATGGGGCTGGAATCTCTCCAGAGAAGGAGACTCCACACCCCCTGGGCAGCCTGTCCCAGGGCTCCCTCACCCTCACTGGGGAAAAGTTCCTCCCCATGTTGCTGTGGAACTCCCTGTGCTCCAACTTGCAGCCATTGCCCCTTGTCCTGTCCCCACAGACACTGAAAAGGGGCTGGCCAATTCCCCCTGCACCCCATGCTTCAGATATTTATAGAGTTTAATTAGGTCCCCCCTTAATCTTCTCCAGGCTGAACAGCCCCAGCTCTCTCAGCCTTTCCTCCCAGGGGAGATGCTCCAGGCCCTTCATCATCTCCTCAGCCTCCTCTGGACTCTCTCCAGGAGATCCCTGTCCTTTTGATCCCAGGGAGCCCAGCACTGGACACAACACTCCAGGTGGGGCCTGAGCAGGGCAGAGCAGAGGGGGAGGATCCCCTCCTGTGACCTGCTGCCCACACTCCTCCTGATGCCCCCAGGATCCCATTGTCTCTCTCAGCCCCAGGGCACACTGCTGGCTTATGGCCACCCTGTCACCCACCAGCACCCCCAGGTCCTTCTCCACAGAGCTCTTCTCCAGCAGGTCATCCCTCTCATCTTCTCTGGGCTAAACAGTCCCAAGTCCCTGAGCCTCCCTTTGTAAGAGAGATGTTCTTGTCCCCTCATCATCTCCATAGCCCTTTTCTGTACCCTCTCCAGCAGCTCCCTGTCCTTCCTGCCCCGGGGAGCCCAGCACCCCACACACTATTCCTGATGAGGCCACCCCAGGGCAGAGCAGAGGGGCAGGAGACCCTCCCTGACCTGCTGCCCACACTTCACTTGATACCCCCCAGGATGCAGTTGGCTTTCTTGGCCAAGAGCACCTTGCTGGTCACGGTCAGCTGTTGCCCACCAGCACTCCCAGTTCTTGCCACATTCCCTGTTAGATTAGGATGTGAATGTGTTTAAGGCTGGAAAGCTCCTGAACCTGCAGCTACTCCAGACACAGCCCTGCAAGCCCACACAGGTGATGAGTGACCTGTCTCAGCAGTCACACTTCACCTGAATCCAACCTTCTGCTTGGCCCAGGAGGTTACCATGACTCCACCAGCACCCCATGCTCTCCCCACAGCACAGGCTTTCTCCTTTAGCCTGCTCCCTGCTCCCAGCTGCCTTCTTTGCTTCCAACATATGGACTCAATTACTGTCCCTCTCCCTCCATTTCCTGCCTTTCTGGGGTTCCTGCAACACATCCCCTTCTCCTGGCAGCTCCAGAGGGATGCTTTGCAAGCTCTCACATTCCTCCCTCCTGCTGCTTTCCTGCCTCTAAGGAGGTGGTCCTGAGCCAGAGCACACACAGATAAGGCTGCAGACCCACACTGATGCTACACTGAAGCCCAGCCACCCCAAAGGCCTTGGCTTGCCTGCAGCAAAGCTAGCCAGCCCCCTAACTGTGTGCTCAGTGGCTGGCAGGGCTGTGTCCCAGCCCCTCTGGACAGAGGTCCCCACCTTGTCATTCCTAGATCACCCCATAGTTTTCAGCCAACTGCTTTCTTTGCAAGACTCAGGGTTGGTTTTGGGGTGTTGTTCCCCCCACCCCCTCATTCCCCTCTGAGGCTGTGGGCTTTCTGAGCCTCTTGTGCTTTGAATGGAGCCTCAGGCTGCTCTGGGTGACTCCTGGGTGCTGTTTAGCTTCTTTCCTGGCCACTTCCCCCTGCAGAAAAGCAACGTGCCCCTGGGTTCTGCTCTTCAAAGCATTGGAGGGGGTGGAGATGAGGGGAGAGGGAGCCCTGTCTTCTCCAGCAGTGCTTCCCTCAACCCCTGCCCGCTGTGCAGAGGGACCCCCCCAGGTGCTGCAGCATTGGGGTGCTTGGAAATCCTGAGAAATCTGAGCTTCAGCAAGGGGGAGATGGGAGATGGGAAGGGTTAAGTCACACAACCCAAGTAGTTAATGATTCCCAGCCCCTGGCTGGCCTGTTTCCCTCTTCAGAAGGGGGGCTGGCCAGCAGCTGGGCCAGCCATTGTAGCTCTAACCCAGTGTTTGCTTTCTGTGTCAGCTTTCAGCCATGGCCCCTTTGGATTCCCCTGGCTCCTGTGGATGCTCCTCTGAGTGGTGGTGACTGGTTCCCCTCCTGTAGCCAGTGATGGAGTTAGGTGATGATGGGGAGGCTGGGAGGGGGATGAAGGCAGCACTGTTTGCTCCCTGCTCCATCCCTCCCCAAGCAGAGGAGCCTTTTTCCCAGGATCAGAGTGACACAGCAGCATTTGCAAGTGGAAGGGAACACTGCACTGCTCCCTCCATCCCTCCCCTGGCAGCACAGGGAGGGGCAGGGAATGGGGAGTGGGGGGGTCAGTCCATTCCTCCCCAGTTGGCTTCCATCTCAGCTGGGGGGAGGGGGATTCCACACACACACCCTTCCCCTGCAGCACCCTGGGGTCCCACCCATGTGAGAGCCGTGTCCCCAACTTCTGCAGCCTGAGTCCTGTCTATTGGGGAGCCATCTCCTCCCCACAGGCCTCTCAGCAGGGCTCCCCTCCATTGGGGAGCCATCTCCTCCCCACAGGCCTCTCAGCAGGGCTCCCCTCCATTGGGGAGCCATCTCCTCCCCACAGGCCTCTCAGCAGGGCTCCCCTCTCCATTGGGGAGCCATCTCCTCCCCACAGGCCTCTCAGCAGGGCTCCTCTCCATTGGGGAGCCATCTCCTCCCCACAGGCCTCTCAGCAGGGCTCTTCTCCATGGGGTGCTGACATTGGGGTCCAGCCCCCCCAGCCTGGTCCCCCACAGAGTCCCAAGCCCCCCAGCAAACCTGCTGAGGCGTGGATCAGTCTGCACAGGGTGTAGGTGTCTCTGCTCCCCGTCCTCATCCCTGGGCTGTGGGGGGACCCCCGTTTCACCATGGGCTCACCAGGAGCTGCAGGGAAACTCTCTTTTCACCTTCTCCCCCCCTCCATTGGGCCTGGCCTTGGTGTCTGTGCAGCTTGTTCCATCTTCTCCTCAGCTCTGGTGGCAAAGTGCCCCTGCCAGCAGGTTTGGTTTCTCCTGTCTGTGACTCCCAGGGGTGCTGTGACCAGCTCTGATAGGCCCAGTCTGGAATTTGGCCTTGAGCTGACCATGTTTTCAGATGATGGGGTTTGCAGAAAGCTGGAACTGTGGCTCACAACAGCCTCTGAAGCAGCACAGCCACACAAAACTGCACCACCACCTCTGAATCCAAGAGCACAGGGGAGCAACTGGGGGCAGCTGAGGGGAAGAAGAGCCCACAGGTAAACCTCTGCAGCTGAGCAGCCCTGCTGTGGCAGCCTCAGTGTAATACCTACATACAGCTTCTGCATTATAGATTGTATAATGCACTGGGCACTCTGTGTCCAGGTTCTCTCATCTGAGGCTGCTGAGCCCCAGCAGCAGGCACACAGGAGTGGGTTGTCCCTGTGGCTGTTGAACTTCCCCATTGAGGGATGGTGCCTGTTCTCTCCTGGACCAGCTTCCCCATGAGATCTTTAGGCTCTCCTGACTGTACCATCCAGAGCATCACCACCTTAACTGTGTGGCACCTCCCTAACTTCCTACCTGCCTCCTCTTTGTCTTGTCCTATTGTAGGCAGTGCTGCAAGCACAGGGAGGGAAAAGCCCAAATTTCTCAGATCAGGTGAAATCTAAAGGGTGTTTAGAAATCCTGGAGTATGCCAAAGCTGGGGGGGGAGGGTTAAATGAAGCAGGGAAGTGAGGCAGGGAGCCCACCAACCAGCATCACAGCATCCTTCCTCAACCTTTTGGTCCTGTTGTCTGACTGGGTTCAGCCTAATCCCACCTCCCTGTCTCATCCTGAGACCTTTTGCAACAGGGCCACAGAGATGCTCAGAGGGCTGAGCAGCTGCCCTACAGAGAGAGGCTGAGGGAGCTGGGCTGGGTCAGCCTGGAGCAGAGAAGGCTGTGGGGGGACCTCATTGCAGCCTGCCAGTCCCTGAAGGGAGCAGAGACACAGGAGGGGAATCAGCTTGTTCAAGGGCAGAGACTGGCAGGACAAGGGGGATGGAGTGAAGCTGGAGGAGGGAAGGGGGAGATGGGATATTAGGGGGAAGTTCTTTGCAGAGAGAGTGGTGAGGGGCTGGAACAGGCTGCCCAGAGAGGGGGTGGGTGCCCCGTGTCTGGGGGTGTTCAAGGCCAGGTTGGATGGGGCCCTGGGCAACCTTGTGTAGCTCCAGGCCTGAGGTTGGTGTCCCTGCCTGTGGCAGGGGGTTGGAGCTCTGTGACCCTTGGGGTCCCTCCCAACCCAGACCAGTTTGGGATTCTATGAACAGCCCAGCTCCTGCACTTCAGGCTCAGCACAGCCAGATGGGTGTGTAAGAAGTTAGAGGGCTGTAATAGATGCCAGTGGCTCACTGCTGTGGTTCAAACCAGCCCTCCCAAAGCTTTGAGAACCCCCCCTGGGTGAATCTGGACTGGTTTGGTGTGAGGAGGAGCTCTGGGGGCTCTCATCTCTGCCAAAGTCACAGCCATGGGTGTTGTGTCCATCCTGGGAGCCCCCTGCCCCAAGCCTCACAATCCTCACAGGCTCCCTTCACTAGCCCAAAAGCCATGTCTGCTAGCCAGGCTTCATACCCTGGGCTTCCCCCAGCATCCCGGTGCTGTCCCTGCTCCCCTCAGCCGTGTTTCTGGGGTGCAGGGTGGGCGATGTGGGTCAGCCTGGCTTGGGGTGGGCTGCCAGCAGGTGGCAAGCCTGTGCAGGGAGCGCAGGCAGGAGGGCAGCTCGCAGATGTTTAATGGGATTTTAGAGCTCTGGGTTTCATCCGGAGCTGTTGCCAGGGAAACAGGAGATCTGCAGAGAGCCCCAGCACCGGCTGTTAACCCCTTCAGCGCCGCGGGAGGATGAGCGGGGTGAGGAGCAGCACCAGGCTCCTCCTTTCAAGGCTGTCAGGAGTGATTTGTGCCTCAGGCTCATGATCTCTGCCTGGCTTTGCAGAGGCTGTGGGAATGTGCTGCTTTCTTTGGGTCGGGGAGAGGGGGTTTGTAGCCTCCTAAAATCTGTTCTTGTGCTCCAGGAGGAGGTGCAGGGGTGTCTGTCCTCTGCTTGGGTGTCTGGGACCTCTTGTTTTTGAGCTTTCCACCCACAGAGGGGACAGGGAGTGAGGATGGGTGGAGGTCTCCCAGGTTCCCAGTTTGGAGGGTGGGAAGATGGGCCTGGGGGAACCTCATGAGGTTCAACACCTGCCAAGTGTCAGGGGTGGCACTGGGGCTGGAGGAATCCCAGCCAGAGACACAGACTGGGAGAAGAGCTGCTGGAGAGCAGCCCTGTGAGAAGGACCTGGGCATTCTGAGGGATGAGAAACTGAACATGAGCAGCAGTGGCTCTGGCAGCTCCCAAGGCCAATGGGATCCTGGGCTCCATCAGCAGAGGGGTGGCAGCAGGGACAGGGAGGGGATTGTCCCTCTCTGCTCTGCCCTGGGAGGCCCCAGCTGGATCCTGTGTCCAGAGCTGGGGCCCAACACAAGAGAGATGTGGGGCTGTTGGAGAGGGGTCAGAGGAGCCACAAGGATGCTCAGAGGGCTGGAGCAGCTGCCCTACAAAGAGAGGCTGAGGGAGCTGGGCTGGGTCAGCCTGGAGAAGAGAAGGCTGTGGGGGGACCTCATTGCAGCCTGCCAGTCCCTGAAGGGACCCCAGGAACAGGAGGGGAATCAGCTTGTTCAAGGGCAGAGACTGGCAGGACAAGGGGGATGGAGTGAAGCTGGAGGAGGGAAGGGTTAGACTGGATATTAGGGGGAAGTTCTTTGCAGAGAGAGTGATGAGGGGCTGGAACAGGCTGCCCAGAGAGGGGGTGGGTGCCCCGTGTCTGGGGGTGTTCAAGGCCAGGTTGGCTGGGGCCCTGGGCAACCTTGTGTAGCTCCAGGCCTGAGGTTGGTGTCCCTGCCTGTGGCAGGGGGGTTGGAGCTCTGTGACCCTTGGGGTCTCTTCCAACCCAGGCCATTCTATGACTCTATGATTCTATGAAGTGTCCTGCCAACACCTGGTCCCAGCACATCTCACCCTACCTGGGCACTTCTGGGTCTGTGGCTGGACAGGAGAGGGCACCAGAGCCGCATCCCCCCCGGGGTGGTGGCAACACATGTGTCACCACTGCACATGGCTCCCTGAGGGGTGACATCCCTGTTGCCAGGGAGGGAGGGCAGATGAGGCCAGGCTAATCTCCTTAGTGGCCTGAGTGCCATCAGGAGAGTGAAAGGGAGATTAGAGGACAGGGTGGCATTAGCAACCCAGGATGCTCATTGGAGAGGAGCAAGGAGACAACTGAGCCAAGCAGAGAGGAGAAGACCCTGGGGGAGAGCAGTGGAGGAGCTGGGGGTGTGTGGGGGGTGGTCCATCAGCAGCAAATACCCTGACAGCTGGGGTCTCTGTGGAAGTGGAAGGCTTTAGGCTTTTTATGCCTAAAAATCCCAGCAGAGCCCCCCCTCCACCCCCTCCTTCCCAGGAGGAAGGTGTTGCCAGGCAGTCTGGGTCCTAATCCATTCCTCCCACTCAGGGAAGGGAGGTGGATGCCTTCCCACTCCCCATCATGCCTGTGGGGCTTGGAAATATCACCTTGAGGCATGTAGAGAGGGAAGAGAATCCCACTGGACCCCACCCCACACCTGAGACACGTGGAGGGATGTGGATGTGGAATTATTTATTGTCACTTTCCATGACACAAAAGATGCTATTTTGGGTAGTAGAGGAGGGTGTGAGGCTGATCCCAGACTCACAGGGGTTGGAAGGGGCCTCCAGAGCCCATGGGGTCCAACCCCCTGCCAGAGCAGGGTCCCCAGGACAGGGCACACAGGTCGGTGTCCAGACGGGGCTGGAATCTCTCCAGAGAAGGAGACTCCACACCCCCTGGGCAGCCTGTCCCAGGGCTCCCTCACCCTCACTGGGGAAAAGTTCCTCCCCATGTTGGTGTGGAACTCCCTGTGCTCCAATTTGCAGCCATTGCCCCTTGTCCTGTCCCCACAGACACTGAAAAGGGGCTGGCCAATTCCCCCTGCACCCCATGCTTAAGATATTGATAACCATTGATCAGGTCCCCCCTCAGTCTTCTTCTCTCCAGGCTGAACAGCCCCAGCTCTCTCAGCCTTTCCTCCCAGGGGAGATGCTCCAGGCCCTTCAGCATCTCCTCAGCCTCCTCTGGACTCTCTCCAGGAGATCCCTGTCCTTTTGATCCCAGGGAGCCCAGCACTGGACACAACACTCCAGGTGGGGCCTGAGCAGGGCAGAGCAGAGGGGGAGGATCCCCTCCTGTGACCTGCTGCCCACACTCCTCCTGATGCCCCCAGGATCCCATTGTCTCTCTCAGCCCCAGGGCACACTGCTGGCTCATGGCCACCCTGTCACCCACCAGCACCCCCAGGTCCTTCTCCACAGAGCTCTTCTCCAGCAGGTCACCCCCAGCCTGTCCTGATCCATGTGGTTGTTCCTCCCCAGGTGCCAGACTCTCCACTTGCTGTTGTTGAATCCCATCTGGTCTCTCCCTGCCCAGCTCTCCAGCCTGGCCAGGGCTCTGGATGGCAGCGCAGTGTCCTGCCTGGCACCCACCCCTCCCAGCTCTGGATCATCAGGTACTTTTTGATGCTCACAAAGGCTCCAGAAGGAGCCCAGGTGCTGGGTTCTGCCTCCTGTTCCTGCCACATGGGGCTCACAGGGACCTGTGTTTTCTTTGCAGGTGACAAACATGTCTGGAGTGACGGATGCTTCATAGGAAGCTGTGCAGGCTGGTGGGCTGTCCTGCTGGAGCAGGGGAGTGTGGCAGGGTAAGTGCTGCTTACCAGGCTGAGCTGCCTCTGGGCTTCCTACCCCAGGGGAGGGAAGGAAGAAAATGGTGCCTACTGTCACTGCTTGGTGTTTGTCCCTTCCCCTCAGCTGGGAGGAAAGCCTGGCATGGCTCACATCCCCAGCTGGTATCCCTGCAGTTGCTGGTGTAGTGCATCCTTTGAATCCATACCCAGACCAGCTGCTTCTCCATTCATGTGGACTTTCTCCTGGAATCACACATTTTTGGGGGGTTGGAAGTGACCTTTCAAGGCATCTAGTCCCCCCCTGCAGTGGGCAGGGACAACTTCACTAGAGCAGGGTGCTCAGAGCCCCATCCACCCTGACCTTGAATGTCTCCAGTGATGGGGCCTCCAACACCTCTCTGAGCACCCTGTGCCAGGGTCTCACCACCCTCAGAGGGAAGAGCTTGGTGTCACCTAACCCTGCCCTGCTCTAGTTTAACTGAGAGGGGATCTGATCAATGGGTATCAATAGCTGAAGGGTGGGACACAGGGGGAATGGCCAGCCCCTTTTCAGTGTCTGTGGGGACAGGACAAGGGGCAATGGCTGCAAGTTGGAGCACAGGGAGTTCCACACCAACATGGGGAGGAACTTTTCCCCAGTGAGGGTGAGGGAGCCCTGGGACAGGCTGCCCAGGGGGTGTGGAGTCTCCTTCTCTGGAGAGATTCCAGCCCCATCTGGACACCGCCCTGTGCAGTATGAGCTGGGGAGCTGCTTTGGTAGGGGGGTTGCACCCCATGGGCTCTGGAGGCCCCTTCCAACCCCTACAGCTCTGTGACTCTGTGATTTCCCCTCTTTTGCTCTTTTCAGAGGGTGCTTTCCACACTGCTCCATGTCCTGTCCTGGTTCAGCACTGGGAGGCAGCTGAATGGCCACACATCTGCCTGCTGAGGGGAAGTGCTCAATGAATTGATTGCTTTTCCTTTGTTTGCACCCTCAGCTGTTGTTTTACCTCCCAAACTGCCTTTATTTCCACTCGCACCCTCCTAACTCTTCCCTCCCATCCCACTGTGGGGAGACTGAGAGGCTGTGTGGGGCTGAGCTGCCTCCTGGATTAACCAGGCTTGGGACCTGCACTGGTTTGGGCATTGCTCCAGGAGCCTGTGTTTGCAGAGGATCCTGCAAGAGCCACTCCTCCTCCCCATGAAGCTCCTGCCTGATGCTCTGTGGTCCCCAGGAGCTCTCCCAGTGCGACTCATTGTCCTTCTCCATCATCAGTTGTCAGGATGTCTCTCCATGCCCCCTCACAGCTCCTGAGACAGGAGCTCAGCATGTGAGTCCTGCCAGCTCTGATCTCCAGCTCCCACCCTACCTGGGCAGCTCACCAGCAGCCACCAGCAGCTCTGTCCCCAGCCAGGAAAGGAATGGGAAAAGCCACTGGGCTTCTGCTTAATACCTTACCCCCCCTTTGTGTGGGGGAGCAGGGTCAGTGAAGGGGGAGTGCCACAGCAGCAGGCCCTGGCAGGGCACACACACAATACCCCAGTGTCCTCTGGCTGGCTCAGAGCTTGTCCTGCCCTTAGAGCTTCCACCAGAGATGGTTTGGAATTGGGTTGTGGTTGAAGTGACTCACCCTGTGTCCTCTTTTTTGTATGGCCTTGACGTCACCCATGTGCCATCTGCTCCCCCAGCAGAGTGAATCCATCACCAATCCATCACTGCTGGCCCCAGGCAGCCAAAGGAAGGAGAGGGAGGGTTTAGCTGGGTGCAGGGGGGCTCTTCTTCCTCAAAGGGGATCACAGAGTCACAGAGCTGTAGGGGTGGGAAGGGGCCTCCAGAGCCCATGGGGTCCAACCCCCTGCCAGAGCAGGGTCCCCAGGACAGGGCACACAGGTCGGTGTCCAGATGGGGCTGGAATCTCTCCAGAGAAGGAGACTCCACACCCCCTGGGCAGCCTGTCCCAGGGCTCCCTCACCCTCACTGGGGAAAAGTTCCTCCCCATGTTGCTGTGGAACTCCCTGTGCTCCAACTTGCAGCCATTGCCCCTTGTCCTGTCCCCACAGACACTGAAAAGGGGCTGGCCAATTCCCCCTGCACCCCATGCTTCAGATATTGATAAACATTGATCAGGTCCCCCCTGAGTCTTCTCTCCAGGCTGAACAGCCCCAGCTCTCTCAGCCTTTCCTCACAGGGGAGATGCTCCAGGCCCTTCAGCATCTCCTCAGCCTCCTCTGGACTCTCTCCAGGAGATCCCTGTCCTTTTGATCCCAGGGAGCCCAGCACTGGACACAACACTCCAGGTGGGGTCTGAGCAGGGCAGAGCAGAGGGGGAGGATCCCCTCCTGTGACCTGCTGCCCACACTGTCCCCCCTGTGAGGAAAGGCTGGGTGACCTGGGGCTGTTCAGCCTGGAGAGAAGCAGCCTGAGAGGGGATCTGATCAATGGTTATCAATATCTGAAGGGTGGGACACAGGGGGAATTGGCCAGCCCCTTCTCAGTGTCTGTGGAGACAGGACAAGGGGCAATGGCTGCAAATTGGAGCACAGGGAGTTGCACCCCAATCTGGGGAAGAACTTCTTCCCTGTGAGGGAGCCCTGGGACAGGCTGCCCAGGGGGTGTGGAGTCTCCTTCTCTGGAGAGATTCCAGCCCCATCTGGACACCGACCTGTGCAGTATGAGCTGGGGAGCTGCTTTGGCAGGGGGGTTGCACCCCATGGGCTCTGGAGGCCCCTTCCCACCCCTACAGCTCTGTGACGTCACCCAGGTGCTTGGTGGTCACAGCACCTCACAGCCTCTCCCTCTGTGCCTTTCCCTTTCACCTCTGCAGGCAGAGGGATGCTCTGACCTGACTGCTGCCACTAGATCAAAACACAGGCTCCGTGGGGTGCCCCTGGCAGCCCCCCCATGGATGGACAAATCCCTGGGCAAGGAAGGAGAGGAAAGAAAAGCAACCAGAGCAGTAGCTGCTTTTTAATGTTGTTTTAAATCTCATGTGGTGCCTGTGGTTCTGGTTCCCCTGCCTGAAGAGGGACAGCACAAAGGAGGGGGTGAGGATGATGGGGTAGACTGGGGGCTGCTTAATTCAGAAAAAGGACAAGAAGGAGACATGGGAAATTATCAACTGGAGATGTTTGTGTCTGGTTTACAAAGAGCCTGAATGGAGCTGGGAGGGGCAGGCTTCAATGGCAAGCTCCAGTTTGCCAGCCCTGCTCTTTACAGGGATGCTTACAGCTTCCAGGGATTAAAAAAAGCAAGGGAATGCATTTATGGAAGGAAAAGGTGGGAGGATGTGAGAAAATTCACTGGTGGAGAAAGGTGAGAGAGTGTCAGTGGGGGTGTGAGGGGATATTTGGGGCTTGGAAGGAGCAGAGGTGGTGGGAGGGAGCAGTCTGCTCCCTGGGATGGGAAAGGGGTTTGGCCAGGACAGGGGGGAGAGCTGGAGTGAGAAGCTGGGGAGGGGTCAGTGGGGACATGGGAGAGCCTGGGTGCAGGGTGAGGGGGAAGAAGGGGCTGCTGGGTCAGAGGAAGGTTTGCAGAGGAAGGAGGAGGACAAGAAGTGCATTGAGTGCAGCTCCAGCTTCTTTCAGCTCTAAGCTACAGTCCAGCTGGCAGCTGGGGGAGAGGGGGGGGGGACAGGACACCCCTCATCCTCCCTCCTTTCTGCTGTAGCCCCAAGGGGATCCATGCACAGAGCCTGCAAGCTCTGAATGCTCCCAGTGTTGTCTGCACAACCCAAATGCTTCATCTCTGCTGGCTGCTGGGGTGAGATGGGAGAGCAGCTCTTGTGCAGCCCAGCAAACTGAGACCACCCAGAGGGGCTGAGCCACACAGGGGCCCCACACAAGGGCCTGGCACTGAGGAATGCCCACCCTGCAGGGGGATGTCCTGGGGGATGGGGGATGTCTGGGTTTAGGAGGCTGTCAGTCCCTTCTCAGCCAGGTTCTGTGCATGACCTGCCTGCATCAGACCTGCTGTGCACAGGGCAGACACCCCCCCACTGCCTCTCACACACAGCCCCCCTTTTCCTCCTGCTTTCCTGGTGTTGGGGCTGGGGCACAGAGCTGGGAGGGGTGCCCTCTGCCCCCTGCCCCACTGGTGAAAGGGGTGCTGCATGGGGCTGCAGCTGGGGAGCAGGGCAGTGGGCGTGCAGGCAGGGTGAGGGGTGGTCTCAGGGTACAGACAGGGTGGTAGAGGGGGGCTGGGTTTGTTGTAGGTATTTAGCAGGGTCTCCTCTGGGTGGTGTCCCATCCCTGCCCTCCTGTTTCAGGAGCATGGGTGACAACATGGGTGACAACATGAAAGGGTTTCAGTCCTGAAGGAGTTAATTTCTCCTGCTGGCAGCATCCAGGCAGCAATTCAGCTGCTGCTTTATATTCCTGTGTCTCCTCCCTTCTGCCATCCCCTCCCAGCCATAAAACCCATCTTCTGAGCCAGGGGAGGCAGGAGCTTGGGCAGGCTGTGCTGGGCTGGGCTGGGCTGGGCTGGGCTGTGCTGTGCTGTGCTGGGCTGGGCTGTGCTGTGCTGTGCTGTGCTGTGCTGGGATGGGATGGGATGGGATGGGATGGGATGGGATGGGCTGGGCTGGGCTGGGCTGGGCTGGGCTGGGCTGGGCTGGGCTGGGCTGGGCTGGGCTGGGCTGGCCACGTTTACCCCCTGTGCTCTCATGCAGGGCTGTTGTCTTGAGCACGGCATCATGAGCTGGGTGAGCTCAGGCTCTAAGCTGTAAAGGCTTCTTAAGGGCAGGGGCTTTCTGGGCTTGTTGCTGGGATTGCCAGCACTCCCCATAGAATCATGGAATCATGGAATGCCATGGGTTGGAAGGGACCCCAAGGGTCACAGAGCTCCAACCCCCCTGCCACAGGCAGGGACACCAACCTCAGGCCTGGAGCTACACAAGGTTGCCCAGGGCCCCATCCAACCTGGCCTTGAACACCCCCAGACACGGGGCACCCACCCCCTCTCTGGGCAGCCTGTTCCAGCCCCTCACCACTCTCTCTGCAAAGAACTTCCCCCTAATATCCCATCTCCCCCTTCCCTCCTCCAGCTTCAATCCATCCCCCTTGTCCTGCCAGTCTCTGCCCTTGAACAAGCTGATTCCCCTCCTGTGTCTCTGCTCCCTTCAGGGACTGGCAGGCTGCAATGAGGTCCCCCCACAGCCTTCTCTTCTCCAGGCTGACCCAGCCCAGCTCCCTCAGCCTCTCTCCATAGGGGAAGCTCCTGGAGCTTCCTGCTGGAAGCTCCAGAGCCCCTGCAGCTTTCAGTTTTAATGCACTCCTGTTCAGCAGCAATGCAGCTCTCTCTCTCTCAGCATTGTGTGTGTTCCTGGGGCTTCTTGTCACACCACAGGTTGGAAGCACTCATAGAAACCTGGGGGAGCCAAGGGCAGCCCCATGCCATATGTGGCACAGCCACCAGTCCACTCACAGCAGCACCTGCACTCAGCAGGACCCTCTGTGTGGGGTACACTGCCTGCTCCCCACTTCACATGCTCCCTGTGTCACTGGAGCAGCCTCAGGCAGCATGGTGCTGGCTTGTGCTCCAGGGACTCCCCTGCACTCAAAGCTGCCTCAACCAGGAGCCCACTAGAAGCAAAGCTTGAGCTCTTCCCTGGGTATCCATCAGCCCCTCATCCCTTCCCAGGATCCCTTTCCAGGATTGTGCTACCTGCCCCTTCTGACTCCCTCTGACTCCCTCACCCCTCAGGGATGTGCTACCTGCCCCTTCTGACTCCCTCTGACTCCCAACCCCCCTCCCAGTGATGTGCTACCTGCCCCTTTCTGACCCCCTAACACCCCCAGGGATGTGCTACCTGCCCCTTCTGACTCCCAACCCCCCCCCCAGGGATGTGCTACCTGCCCCTTCTGACTCCCAACCCCCCCAGGGATGTGCTACCTGCCCCCTCTGACTCCCAACCCCCCCAGGGATGTGCTACCTGCCCCTTCTGACTCCTTGACCCCCCCAGGGATGTGCTACCTGCCCCCTCTGACTCCCAACCCCCCAGGGATGTGCTACCTGCCCCCTCTGACTCCCAACCCCCCAGGGATGTGCTACCTGCCCCTTCTGACTCCCAACCCCCCCCCCCCAGGGATGTGCTACCTGCCCTTTCTGACCCCCTCAGCCCCCCAGGGATGTGCTACCTGCCCCTTCTGACTCCCTCTGACTCCCAAACCCCCCAGGGATGTGCTACCTGCCCCTTCTGACTCCCAACCCCCCCAGGGATGTGCTACCTGCCCCTTCTGACTCCCTCTGACTCCCAACCCCCCCAGGGATGTGCTACCTGCCCCCTCTGACTCCCAACCCCCCCAGGGATGTGCTACCTGCCCCTTCTGACTCCCAACCCCCCCCAGGGATGTGCTACCTGCCCCTTCTGACTCCCAACCCCCCCAGGGATGTGCTACCTGCCCCCTCTGACTCCCAACCCCCCCAGGGATGTGCTACCTGCTCCTTCTGACTCCCAACCCCCCCCCCAGGGATGTGCTACCTGCCCCTTCTGACTCCCTCTGACTCCCAACCCCCCCAGGGATGTGCTACCTGCCCCTTCTGACTCCCAACCCCCCCAGGGATGTGCTACCTGCCCCCTCTGACTCCCAACCCCCCCAGGGATGTGCTACCTGCCCCTTCTGACTCCTTGACCCCCCCAGGGATGTGCTACCTGCCCCCTCTGACTCCCAACCCCCCAGGGATGTGCTACCTGCCCCCTCTGACTCCCAACCCCCCAGGGATGTGCTACCTGCCCCTTCTGACTCCTTGACCCCCCCAGGGATGTGCTACCTGCCCCCTCTGACTCCCAACCCCCCAGGGATGTGCTACCTGCCCCTTCTGACTCCCAACCCCCCAGGGATGTGCTACCTGCCTCCTCTGTCTCCCCCTGACTCCCTCACCCCCCCAGGGATGTGCTACCTGCCCTTTCTGACCCCCTAACACCCCCAGGGATGTGCTACCTGCCCCTTCTGACTCCCAACCCCCCCCAGGGATGTGCTACCTGCCCCCTCTGACTCCCAACCCCCCCAGGGATGTGCTACCTGCCCCTTCTGACTCCCTCTGACTCCCAACCCCCCCAGGGATGTGCTACCTGCCCCCTCTGACTCCCAACCCCCCCCAGGGATGTGCTACCTGCCCCCTCTGACTCCCAACCCCCCCAGGGATGTGCTACCTGCTCCTTCTGACTCCCAACCCCCCCCAGGGATGTGCTACCTGCCCCTTCTGACTCCCTCTGACTCCCAACCCCCCCAGGGATGTGCTACCTGCCCCCTCTGACTCCCAACCCCCCAGGGATGTGCTACCTGCCCTCCCTGACTCCCTCACCCCCCCAGGGATGTGCTACCTGCCCCCTCTGACACCCAAATGCCCCCAGGGATGTGCTACCTGCCCCTTCTGACTCTTTCACCCCCCCAGGGATGTGCTACCTGCCCCTTCTGACCCCCTAACACCCCCAGGGATGTGCTACCTGCCCTTTCTGACCCCCTCACCCCCCCCAGGGATGTGCTACCTGCCCCTTCCGACTCCCTCATGAGGGGGATGAGGGAGTCAGAAAGGGCAGGTAGCACAGTCCTGGGAAGGGGGATTCCAGGGATTCCCTGGAATCCTCATCCTGGAAAGGGGATGAGGGAGTCAGAAAGGGCAGGTAGCACAATTCAGGCATCAAACCCCTCTTCCCCCTGAGATGCCTGGGGTACCACAGGGCTCCTTGCAAGGCTGGGAGCTGCATCCCTCCTGTGTGCCAGGATGGGGCTGGGCTCAGAGCTGTGTTGCCCAGGGAGGAGCTGCTGTCACACAGCCCAATCCCCACAGGCACATTGAGCAAACCCCTGGGGAAGGCTGCAAGATGAAAGAGAACTGAGCTATGTGAGCTGCACCCAGAGCAGCCTGGAGCTCTGCCTGACAGCTCTGCTTTTCCTCTAGCTGCTCCCTCTCTAGAAAGCCTTTTTCAGCTTCATACAGGGGAAATGATGCTCTTGTAGCACTGTGTGAGTATGGCAGTTTGCTGATACCCCAAAAAATTGGGGAAATCAGCTTTAGTTTTAAGAGCAAACCATGAGCCTGAGTTTCTGAGCCTCTGTGTGGTGACCTCAGGGGGAGGGAGGTGAGCCTGGAGCACTGTGACACTGAGCAGGGAGCTCACCTGGGTTGGGGTGGGCTGCTGGGGTGGGGAAGTGGGATTATGGCTGCCTGTGTGGGGCTGGGGGCTGCCAGCACTTCCCAGGAGGAGGCTGCAAATCCCATTCCCTGCACAGGAATCTCTCCCTTGGAAAACCTGCTCTGGTGCCTGAGAGCCCAGGTGGAGGTGTCCCCCCTGCCCAAACATCCCCCTGGCTGAATCCACAGGACAGGAGCCACCTTCACCATCCTAATCACAGACTCACAGGGGTTGGCAGGGGCCTCCAGAGCCCCTGGGGTGTCACCCTCTGCCAGAGCAGGGTCCCCAGGACAGGGCACACAGGTCGGTGTCCAGATGGGGCTGGAATCTCTCCAGAGAAGGAGACTCCACACCCCCTGGGCAGCCTGTCCCAGGGCTCCCTCACCCTCACTGGGGAAAAGTTCCTCCCCAGGTTGGTGTGGAACTCCCTGTGCTCCAATTTGCAGCCATTGCCCCTTGTCCTGTCCCCACAGACACTGAGAAGGGGCTGGCCAATTCCCCCTGCACCCCATGCTTAAGATATTGATAAACATTGATTAGGTCCCCCCTCAGTCTTCTTCTCTCCAGGCTGAACAGCCCCAGCTCTCTCAGCCTTTCCTCACAGGGGAGATGCTCCAGGCCCTTCATCATCTCCTCAGCCTCCTCTGGACTCTCTCCAGGAGATCCCTGTCCTTTTGATCCCAGGGAGCCCAGAACTGGACACAACACTCCAGGTGGGGCCTGAGCAGGGCAGAGCAGAGGGGGAGGATCCCCTCCTGTGACCTGCTGCCCACACTCCTCCTGATGCCCCCAGGATCCCATTGTCTCTCTCAGCCCCAGGGCACACTGCTGGCTCATGGCCACCCTGTCACCCACCAGCACCCCCAGGTCCTTCTCCACAGAGCTCTTCTCCAGCAGGTCACCCCCAGCCTGTCCTGATCCATGTGGTTGTTCCTCCCCAGGTGCCAGACTCTCCACTTGCTGTTGTTGAACCCCATCTGGTCTCTCCCTGCCCAGCTCTCCAGCCTGGCCAGGGCTCTGGGTGGCAGAATGGTCCTGCCTGGCAGATACATAATAGGAGTGTGAAGGATATTCCCTGGGGATAAAACACTCAGCAGAGCCCTGGTCACACTGCTCAAGCTCTAATTGTCCCCAAAGGTGTCCCTAGGGATGTGGCAGCTGTGTGACAGCAGCATCCCTCCCTGTGACCCCTCACACGGGCCCTTCTGCCCTTGGTCTCTCCTATGAGCAGCACTGACCTGGCTGATGGCTGAGGTTAGTGGTCCCGCCAGCCAGAAACTGGCCAGGCTGCAGCTCCCTGCTGCCCTGCAGGGATGAAGGATGCTCTCTCCCAGATGGCTTGGTGGCACAGGAGGAGTTTGTCCTTGGGACTCTGGTTCTGTGCATGGGGCTGGAGCTGAGGGTGAAAGGCTGTGTCCTTCACACATGGACACCTGAGCCTGGGCAGCGTTCCTCATCCTGCTGGCATCTCATGGCAGCTGCACCATAGGGTGTCCAAATCCTCCTGTGGTCAGCTGCCACCCCTCCTGCCCAGGGCAGCACTGCCCTTACCCCTGCCTGCAGTGGGGAGGAAGCCCTGCCTCCCTCCCTGGGTTTAGAGCAAGGGGTCCTCAGTCTCCCCTGGAACTGCTCCAGCCCCTCCTGCTGCAGCCAGCATCTCCTCATCTTCAGCCCTGTGTGCCTCCCCTGTCCCCCAGGGGCACAGCCTTGGGCTGACATGGCCATCAGCCAGATCTATGTCCCAAAAATGTCCCTGCCTTTTCCCTGGCTCCCTTGCTCCAGCAGCAGAGGGGGACACAGGAGATGGGCTGGGGGCTGGCTGGCACTGGCTCCACAGGGCTTTGGGGAGCTGGTCCCTGTGCACATGGACACGCAGGGAGCTGCTGGGCTGGTTTAAAATGAGGGGCAGAGAGCTGGTTATTGCCCTACTTTGTGTCAAAGCTCAGGTTGGGGGTGGAGGGGGGGAGAGGGGGGGGTTGGGAGGGGGGGGGTTAGCAGCCTTTGGATGACCTTGTCAATGACAAGTTGCTTCTTGGGGAGCAGGAGGCCCTGAATTGGGGTAGTGGGGCAGAAAGGGGGGGGTGTCTCCTGGGGTGCCCTGTGGCTCAAGGCACCCCAGTTGTCCTATGAAACCATGGAAAATCATCAGAGCTGGGATAAAATAATTGTCTAAACCTGGCCCTGGGCCCAACCAGAGGGACTGGGGGGATGGAGGGAAGCTGGGCTGGGGCAGCCTTTGATTGCATCCCCCCCTCCCCCAAAGGGATGTATTGATTGATGAATTCCCTGCATGTACTGATGGGCTAATGTGTGTGTTCTAAAGCACAGGCTAAAGCAGCAGCAGGGCTGGGATGGAGATGAGAAATCACCAGCTTAAAAACTCTGTGGCTTTTTCATTTATTAACAGGGCAAAACATAGTCTGTCCCTGCACCCCACGTTGGGGACCATGGGGTTGGAGGAAGCCAGCCCAGTGTCCCTCATCTGATACCCACAGGGCCCTCCCTTTCCCCCCCTTCCCCCCCCCCCTCCTTCCCCCCCAGCTGCTGCCCTGCACAAAGCAGCTTTGTCTGCCTCTTCCTCCCCTCCTGTCTGGCTGCTCTCCCTCCCTGGCACCCATCCCATCACCCTCTGTTTATCTCCAGGCAGGGGGTCCAAGCCCCCCCATGTGTTGTCCCCCTGGCTGTGCCCTGCTCCCCAAAGCCCTTCACTCAGGGTGACACCAAGGGGCACATCCCTCTGCCACCTCTTCACTGCCTGTGTTCCCTTCCCTGGGCCAGCAGGGCTCTGTCCCTCAGGGCCATCTGGGAGGACTTTCTTTTTGGCTGGGGGGGTCCCAAAATACTGGCTCTGTCCAAAGGCCCTGGGGGAAAGGGGGTGATGGGGGCTGGGGGGGCATCCCTGAGGGATTGAGCCCTGTCCAGCTGTGTACCTCCAAGGATGCACCAGGGATGGATTAGGGGGTGGGGGCAGCACTGGGGCAGCAGAGGGGTGCTCCTGACTGGGGAGGCAGCAGCCACCCCAGGGACCAAGCTCATGGGCTGGTCCCTCCACCAGCTGCTCAGTGACAGTGACCTTGGCAGGACCCTCAGCATCACAGGGGCCCAGCAAGTGCCAGCACAGCATGTGGGCTCTGGGGGGGCAGGGGGGGCAGCAGTGTCCCCTTGGGGCTGAGCCCCTCCAGCCACACTGTGGCCCCACAGCAGCATCTCCCCACTCTGCTTGATGTGCCTGGCATCCCCCTCCTTCCCCTGCCTCCCCCTCCTCTGCTCCATGACTTCAGGTCTTGGCTGCAGTCCCATCTCCTCTGACACCCAGCTGGGGTGAGGGCACTGTCCTGTGAGGAAGGACAGACAGACAGACAGAGCAGGCTCCAAGCAGCTCACGCCAGGGCGCAGCAGAGACTGCCATGAGGTCAGTGCTGGGAGAGGGTGAAGCCCCCTGCACCCTGCTCTGCTGCAGCCCAGAGAGCAGCTGAAGGCTGGACCTGCTGCCTGGTGGGAGGGAGGGGAGGAGGGAGGGAGGGAGGGGGGGAGGGAGGGGGGGAGGGAAGGGGGGTGGATGGATGGATGGATGGATGGAGGGAGGGAGGGATGGATGGAGGGAGGGAGGGATGGATGGAGGGATGGAGGGATGGAGGGAGGGATGGATGGATGGATGGAGGGATGGAGGGATGGAGGGATGGATGGATGGAGGGATGGAGGGATGGATGGATGGAGGGATGGAGGGATGGAGGGATGGAGGGATGGATGGATGGAGGGATGGAGGGATGGATGGATGGAGGGATGGATGAGTGGGATGGAGGGATGGAGGGAGGAATGGAGGGATGGATGGATGGATGGATGGATGGATGGATGGATGGATGGATGGATGAGTGGATGGAGGGATGGATGGATGGATGGATGGATGGATGGATGGATGGATGGAGGGATTGGAGGGGATGGAGATGGAGGGAGGGAGGGATGGATGGAGGGATGGATGGATGGAGGGAGGGAGGGAGGGATGGATGGATGGATGAGTGGATGGAGGGATGGAATGAGGGATGGATGGACGGATGGAGGGATGGATGGATGGAGGGATGGAGGGATGGATGGATGGAGGGAGGGAGGGATGGATGGAGGGATGGATGGATGGAGGGATGGATGGATGGAGGGATGGATGGATGGATGAGCTCTTGGTAACCACTGTGACCTGATGGGGTGTGACAGGGCAGGCAGTGCACACCTCCACCCTCTCCATCCCCACTATCACAGGGCTACAGCCAGCAAGAGGCAAATTTTACTCCACACTCTGGGCTTAAGCTGTTAAAAAGAGCAATAAAAGAACTCCAAGCCCTAGGAATTGGGGTTAGAGAGCAGGAAGGGATGTGGAGGATGACGAAACACCTCCTGGTCCCACTGGGGAATGTCAGGCTGTGAGGGGAGCCAGCTGGGGCAGGAGCAAATAAAACCCATGGGGATGTTAGGATATTGGGGGGAAGTTCTTTGCAGAGAGTGGTGAGGGGCTGGAACAGGCTGCCCAGAGAGGGGGTGGGTGCCCCGTGTCTGGGGGTGTTCCAGGCCAGGTTGGATGGGGCCCTGGGCAACCTTGTGTAGCTCCAGGCCTGAGGTTGGTGTCCCTGCCTGTGGCAGGGGGTTGGAGCTCTGTGACCCTTGGGGTCCCTCCCAACCCAGACCAGTCTATGATTCTATGATGTTGGGGGGGGGCGGTGGGAGTGGGGGGGGCTGCCCCATCGCACCACCCTGCTGTGCACAGGGATCTCCTCACCCATTTGCACCCCCTGCCCCAGTGAGCCCCTTTCAGACCTTTTCCACCCCCCAGGCACTGAGAGTTTTTCAGTCCTTTCTGACAGCAGGAGCTGCCCTCCCTGACCCTGTGTTTATGGGAGGAGAACACCCCCCACCCCCCCCCCCCATGACCCCATCTCCCCAGGGTTTCTGCTCAGGGCAGGCTCCTGGCACAGAGCCTGGGTTAACCCTGCAGCTCCTGATCTCCATTTCAGACCTGGAACGATTTCCCAACTCCCTCTGGGGACCCTGAAGGAGCAAATGGGATGGAACTGGGCAGAAAACAGATAGTTTGTGGTGATTTCCCCCCCCCCCCACTCCTCCCCCTGTACTCTCTTTGCAGGGTGAGCTCACAGCTGGAGTTGCTGCCCAACAGGACTCAGCCTGTGACCACAGCCTGATGCCAAGGACCACGTCAGTCGGCTGGATGCCAGCTCCCCACCCAGCCCTCCCCAGGGCCAAGCAGCCCCGGGTCAGCTCAGCCCATCAATCCAGAGGAACATGGAGCTTGCTCAATGTTTTGGTTTTTTTATTCCTGTTGTTTTGGTTTGACTTTGGAGGTCAGCTGGCCAAAACAAGGGACTGCTGAGAACAAGGGCCAGGCAAGCTGCTGATACAGGGCCATCACTGCCCTCAGCATCTCCAGGCTCCAGGAGCTGGCAGTGAGTTGGTCACAATCCCCCAGGAAGGACAACAGGCTCTCCAGGTCAACTGTGTGACCTGTTCCTGTACCACCAAGGGCTCCCAGCTCAGCTGCCTGCAGAGCAGGCATCCATCCATCCATCCCTGGAGTGTTGTGCCCAGTGCTGGGCTCCCTGGGATCAAAAGGACAGGGATCTCCTGGAGAGAGTCCAGAGGAGGCTGAGGAGATGCTGAAGGGCCTGGAGCATCTCCCCTGGGAGGAAAGGCTGAGAGAGCTGAGGCTGTTCAGCCTGGAGAGAAGACTGAGAGGGGATCTGATCAATGGTTATCAATATCTTAAGTAAGGGGGAATTGGTGTGTTTGAGCCCCAGCATCGTGCCCATTGTGCTCCAGGTGTGCCTGTGTGGGGTGCAGGGTACAGGGGTCTCTGTCACCACCCTGACCTCTTCACCCTCCCCTGTGCTCTGGGACCACCTGCCCCAGAGGAGGGTGCTCTGGTGGGAATCCACTCCCATGTGTGTGCACGGGGGGTTGTGACCACACATGGTTGAGGGGGGGGGTGTGTGTGAGCACACGTGTGTGTCCCCACAGAGGGGAGGGGGTTGGCTCTGTGGGGTGCAAGGGGGGTTGGGCAGTGTCTGTTAGTCTGTGAGGGGGTTTCAAGGGGTGGGCTCTGTGTGGGAGGGCAATCTTGGGGGGCTCCTGGAGGGGAGGAGGCCACGGAGCTGCAGCCCAGGAGTTGGGGGGGGGGACAGGGTAGGAATATGGGGAGGGGAGCAATGCCCTGCACTTTGTTAATGGGGGAAGAGGCCCAGGCCACACCCACAGGCTGTGTGTCTGTCTGTCTGTCTCCCACAGCTGCTCTGTCCCCTCCCCCTCACATCTGGCCAGCAGCAGCTTATTTTTCCCCTCAGTGATTACGACACCCTGAGCCACGAGACTGTTTTTTCCTCAGCTTGTGTCAACCCCCCAACCCCCTCTCCCTCAGAGGGGGGGGTTGTCTTGGCTGGGGCACCCCAACCAAAGTGCCTGACGCCCCCCCACCCCATAGAATCATAGAATCGTAGCATGGCCTGGGTTGGGAGGGACCCCAAGGGTCACAGAGCTCCAACCCCCTGCCACAGGCAGGGACACCAACCTCAGGCCTGGAGCTACACAAGGTTGCCCAGGGCCCCATCCAACCTGGCCTTGAACACCCCCAGGGACGGGGCACCCACCCCCTCTCTGGGCAGCCTGTTCCAGCCCCTCACCACTCTCTCTGCAAAGAACTTCCCCCTAATATCCAGTCTAACCCTTCCCTCCTCCAGCTTCACTCCATCCCCCTTGTCCTGCCAGTCTCTGCCCTTGAACAAGCTGATTCCCCTCCTGTGTCTCTGCTCCCTTCAGGGACTGGCAGGCTGCAATGAGGTCCCCCCACAGCCTTCTCTTCTCCAGGCTGAACCAGCCCAGCTCCCTCAGCCTCTCTTTGTAGGGCAGCTGCTCCAGCCCTCTGAGCATCTTTGTGGCTCCTCTGACCCCTCTCCAACAGCCCCACATCTTCCTTGTGTTGGGCCCCAGCTCTGGACACAGGATCCAGGTGGGGCCTCAGGAGGGCAGAGCAGAGAGGGACAATCCCCTCCCTGTCCCTGCTGCCACCCCTCTGCTGATGGAGCCCAGGATCCCATTGGCCTTGGGAGCTGCCAGAGCCACTGCTGCTCATGTTCAGTTTCTCATCCCCCAGAATCCCCAGGTCCTTCTCACAGGGCTGCTCTCCAGCAGCTCTTCTCCCAGTCTGTGTCTCTGGCTGGGATTCCTCCAGCCCCAGTGCCACCCCTGACACTTGGCAGTGTTGAACCTCATGAGGTTCCCCCAGGCTCATCTTTCCAGCCTGGCAAGATCCAATCTGCCCCTCCTCCCGCACTGAGCAGGGAGCCGTGAAAAGTGGGGTTGGTTGGAGGAGAGTAGTGCTGATAGGGACAGGTGACCACACTCCCCTGGGACTGGGGAAGGGAAGTGAAATCCCTGCCAATGATGGGAAGGGTGAATGGTAAGGGTGAGGGAGCCCTGGGACAGGCTGCCCAGGGGGTGTGGAGTCTCCTTCTCTGGAGAGATTCCAGCCCCATCTGGACACCGACCTGTGCAGTATGAGCTGGGGAGCTGCTTTGGCAGGGGGGGTTGGACCCCAGGAGCTCTCGAGGTCCCTTCCAACCCCTACAGCTCTGTGATTCTGTGAAGGGATCCCCTTGGGGCTGGAGCAGTGGCCATATCACCCTCAGTCCTTGGGACCATAGGGATACTCCAGAGCACTGGAATAGGCTGCCCAGGGAGATGGTGGAGTCTCCATCTCTGGAGATAATCAAGACCCATCTGGACACCGCCCTGTGCAGGATGAGCTGGGGAGCTGCTCTGGCAGGGGGGTTGGACCCCAGGAGCTCTTGAGATCCCTTCCAACCTCTGTAATTCTCTAATTCTATGACAGACCTATCCCAAAAGCATCCCCACTCCCAGATCCCATCTGGACCCAAACCACCACCCCACCAGCACCCTCAGCTCAGCAGCAGCATCACAATGCACCCTCCCCTTCTCCTCCCCATGGGGCACAAACACCATTTCTTCAGAAGAAACCATTTTATTAATTTTTTTTTTCCCAAAGAAAGAAGAAGAAGAAGAAAAAAGAAAAAAAAAAAGCAATATAAATATTAGAGTATAAAACTTGCGTGTAACACATGGACATTGGTCTATATGGGTATAAGAAGGATATAAGCATATATATAATATATAAGTATAATCCAATATTAGACACATGGAGAGGGCAAACGTGGTGCATCTCAGTTCACGGACACGCAGAGCACAGACCACAGGGGAATAGGATACAGCCAAAAACTGGGGAGTACTGGTGTCCACAAGTTAGTTACTGGAGGGGGGGGGGGGGTTTAAAAATAACACACCACTAAATACACAACACTCACTACACTACCTCAGGGTGCAGGGTAAAAAGAAATAGAAAGACAACTATTCAGCTACAGCGTTTTGGGGTGGGATGGTGGGGGGTCTTGGGGGGGGAAAGGGGGGCAGGTGGTAGCTGCAGGGGGACAGGGTGGGAATAGCTCCCAGTGCAGCCAGGGCTGGAGGTGGGCAGATCTGGATGAACTAGTGTGGGTGCTCCTGCTGCCCTGGGTTTGGGGGATGGGGAGGTGGGTGAGGGGGTGGGGGTGAGCCTAGCTGAGAGGGCTGGATCTGCTTGGTGAGTTAGGGGTTAGTGATTAAAAAAGGTAAAAAACCAACACACTCCCCCCCCTCTATATCCCCCCACCCCAACCCCCCAGCTACCCCCCAGCCTGGGAAACCTGGTGCTAGCCCTTCCTGGTCATCCACAGCTCCACTCCTCCCTCTGGCTGCACAAAGGCCTCTCCCCCCACCCCAACTCCTGGGGGTGTCAGAGCTGCTTTGACATGGGGGGGCTGGCCCAGTGCAAGGGTGATGGGCACGTGGAGAAACCGCTCCTCCTCCTTCCATTCCCTCCATGGGGTGGAAAGCCCAACACCAGCGGGAGCATCACCCCCTCCTGGTGACACCCACTTGTCACCCCAGTCTGCTGTCACTGCAGCATCAGCCCACACTCAGCCCCAGCTCCTGGGTCCCTCCTTTGTGTCTGGTCCCCAAGCATCACCAAACCAACCATCACTTCCTCAGTCACCGGCTCTGCACCAAAGCCACCTCACCGGCAGCTCTGCAGACCCCACCCCTTTGGGTGAGAATAACCCCTTATTTAGAGTGCAGACCCCAAATAAGAAGCCACAAGTCTCCCCATCCCACTCTAACCAATCCCTTCCCCCCCATCTCCCCCCTCCCATCCCCTTCCCAAGGCAGCCCCAGCTGGGGGGGCTGCCGGTGTGTTCACACCACGCTGCGTGGCCATGCGGGGGCTGCGGTGGGGCGGGCATGCAGGCACGGTGTGCAGGGGTGGGAAGCATCATCCCCTGGTCCCCTTTAGGGGGCGGGGAGGGGACACTCAGCCAGACAGCTGCCTGGCTGCAGGGGTGTGAGCCTCTCTTAGCTTGAATTCCAGAAGAACACTGACTGTACATATAAATATTTACCGTGAAGAAGGGGTGAGATGTGTCTGCTCCTTGGAGACCCCTAGAACCACGGGGGCAGCTGCCACACACCTTGGCATGCTCCTCATTGTTTTCCCTATACCTCTCAGGCATCAGGGAGGAGGGGGGGGGAGGGGGGGAAGGAGGCAGGTTGTGGGGTTGGCTCATCTTTCCAGGCCATTGGTGGTTGTAGTTTTGAAAAAGAAAAAAAAAAAAGAAGAAGAAGAAAGGGTTCAGAATGCAGCTTCCCCTTGGATTCATGCAATGGAAAACACTTCTTGTTTCTGATTCCAGGTACCAGGGAAGCAGGAACTGAAGCACTCCCTACCAACTCCTCAGTGATAAAGCCATCGCTGTCATGAACTTGGGGGTGACATTTTCTTCCTGGTAAGTTTAAGAGCAAAGATTTAGAGGGAGGGCTGTAAGCTAAGAACCTCCTTTTCCATCCCCAAACAAAGAAGCAAGGATGGAAGCTCTGTAAACGAAAAGATCCACCTTACAATTATTGACACTGGGCTAAAGCCAAGCACAAACCTTTCTCAGCCTAGCTGGGAACAAAGAGGATCCAGAAGCGTGGCAGAAGACCTTCCCTTCCACCTTTGCATATCCTAGTACCCGAGGGATGGGATAACACATCAACAAGTATTCACAGGGCACTTCTTTGTGTTCAGTTGAGCTTTCCAAATTGGGTTTCATCACAAGACCTAAGAGCAGGGACCCCCCCCCTGCTCCTAGCTCTGGTGAGGAGGAGATACATTCGCAGCCATTCCTACTTTTTGCCTCATAACAATGAAGGAAGAATAATTATAATCTTCATACTACATCACATTCATCCTCCAGCCTGGGCTGGGGAGGGGGGGTGGGGGGTGTGGGGGGGGGGGTGGGGAGTGCTGGAGCCGGCTGCCCTGGAGCTTTAAGGTCTCCTTCTTCTTCTTTTCCATCCCTATTTCTTCTCCTTCTTGCCGGATTTCTTCTTGTTGCCTGCGGAGGAGCCGGCGCTCTTGGCATCGCGCTTGCTGGCGGCGTTGGTGAGGGTGGCGGTGCTGCCCGGGATGTAGACGTTTTGCCGGTAGTCGGGGACGTGTTGCAGGGTGAACTGGGGGCCGTAGCGGGCGCTCAGCCCCATAGTGCCCGTCCCACCACCCAGGGTCGAGTTACCGTCAGCAGCTTCTGTGAGGGATGCCAAAAGCAGGTGGGGGGAGGGGGTAAAGGGGTGGAGGGGGGGGGTGGGGGGGGGAGAGAAAGGCAGGTTGTTAATGCCAGTCAGAGCCCAGCCCAAGCCCCAGCAGCCCTGATGTTTTCTCACAGGGTGTCAAACCCAAACTTCGGCCCCACCAAGCTCCCCCCCACCCCACCCCCCACTCCCCCCATCACCCCTCAGTGCTGTCGCTCCATAGGAAAGCTGCAGCATCCATGCTGGGGAGCACAGCACAGCCAGCACCCAAATCCTTTGTTCCCATCCCACCTCATTGCTCAAAGTTTGGGGTAGGGAGACCTCCCCTCTACCCTCAGCCTGTCCCTGCCTCCCTGCCTGATGCTATCTGCCTCCCCCCCACCCCACCCCCATCCCTGGCTGCTTCACCCAGAGAACCTCTCCCCCTAAATCAGCCCTAAAACATGCTGTACAGCCACGATTAGCAATGCATTAATGGAAACCTGATCTTTTTTATTTATTACACACACACACACACCCCCCTGCATTCATCACCCTGCCCCCAGTTTCTCTCCAGCCAGGTTTATTCTGGGAGCTGGAGCCAGAAAACCCCTCCCCTGCAATACCAGCGAATGGCTCTAGGAAGCCGAGCACAAAGCAAAGCAGTGCTCAAGCGTGTCCCAGAGCTGGGAGCAGGGGGGAAGGGAAGGTGAATCCATTCCTGCTGCGCTGCAAAGCCCCAGCACGGAGAGAGCAAGCGCAGAGTGTGTAGGGGGGGAAGGGCGCTGAGCCCCTCTCCTGGGATGCTGGGCCACTGCTGGAAGGCAGAGACCAGATGGAGATGGGGGGGGGATGTGTAGAGGCAGGGGGAGGGATGAGCATGAGCAACCCACTGCATGCCCCCCCCCTCCTCCCCCCAGCAGCCTGCCTGCCCCTGCCCAGCCCAGGGTGGGCTCCTCACATGGCTCTGCTCAGAAATGGGTTTGCTAAACCCCTTCCTCTGTCTTCCATGCTCTGCCTCCCACTTCAGCCTTTTAACCTCTTATGGCTGAGGACATGCTCTCCTGAGAGGCCAGAGACACCCAGCAAGGGCACCCAAAGGTCCCAAACCAGAGCCCAGGATGCTACTCCCTCCTTTCCCAGGCAGAGAGACCACAGGGATAAGGAAAAGCAAGGAGCCCTCAACGTTTCTCCTCTCTCCAGAGTGATCTGCACACGCCTCCCTGCTGCCTTTGTTTTCCCTGGAGCAGATGGAGGTGGCTAAGCCAGCCAGGAAGCTAGACAAAAAGCTGGGCCCCATCCCACCAGCCCCCTGAAATGTTGCCCTGCACACATCCCCTCTCAGGGATTGGAAACATGAAGCAACTGCAGCTTGAACAGTTCCAGCTGCTGCAGCAGAGCAGGCAGAGGGAAACACACAGCAAGGCCAAATCCAGGCAGGGTATTGAGCACCAAGGGGGGGGGTGGGGGATGATATGCAGGACAGAGTACAGGCACAGCAACACAGCCTGGGAAATGCCAGTTTGCTTTCTGCTGTGGAAGTATCCACCAGCAGAACTTCTCTACATGCTCTGTTAAAGGGGTGCTGGTCCCAGTGGGGCTTTGAGGACCTTGGGCTGGAGATGTGCATATACAGTCGGCAATATGTATCTCTAATCCCAGAATCCCAGACTGGGCTGGGTTGGGAGGGACCCCAAGGGTCATAGAGCTCCAACCCCCCTTCCACAGGCAGGGACACCAACCTCAGGCCTGGAGCTGCACAAGGTTGCCCAGGGCCCCATCCAACCTGCCCTGCTCTAGTTTAACCCATCCCCCCTCGTCCTATCTGTCCCTGCCCTCAGGCACAGTTCTTCCCCAGGTTTCCTCTGGGCACCTTTCAGAGGCTGCAAGGTCGCTATAAGATCCCCTGGAGCCTTCTCTCCTCCAGGCTGAACCAGCCCAACTCTCCCAGCCTGGCTTCCCAGCAGAGCTGCTCCAGCCCTGGGGTCATTTCTGTGGCTCCTCTGGACACACTCCAGCAGGTCCCTGTCCTCCTTGTGCTGAGGGCTCCAGAGCTGGACACAGCACTGCAGGGGGGTATCCCCAGAGCAGAGCAGAGGGGCAGAATCCCCTCTCTTCATAAACTCATAGAATGGCCTGGGTTGGGCTGGAAGGGACCCCAAGGGTCACAGAGCTCCAACCCCCTGCCACAGGCAGGGACACCAACCTCAGGCCTGGAGCTACACAAGGTTGCCCAGGGCCCCATCCAACCTGGCCTTGAACACCCCCAGGGACGGGGCACCCACCCCCTCTCTGGGCAGCCTGTTCCAGCCCCTCACCACTCTCTCTGCAAAGAACTTCCCCCTAATATCCCATCTCACCCTTCCCTCCTCCAGCTTCACTCCATCCCCCTTGTCCTGCCAGTCTCTGCCCTTGAACAAGCTGATTCCCCTCCTGTGTCTCTGCTCCCTTCAGGGACTGGCAGGCTGCAATGAGGTCCCCCCACAGCCTTACTCCTCACTCACCTCACCAGCAGCTTGTTTCATTACCAACCAACTCAACCCCACACCCACTGGGGTGTCATGAGCAAGGACAGGATGGCAGGAGATGCAGCTAGGGACCAGCCTGCAGCTGGACTGTGGCCTTTAGCAGTGGGGGAGATGCTTTTTTTCTGTGCTCCCTAGAAAAACCCCAGCCCAGTTGGGGGTTTGATGGGCTTGGGCACCTCCTCCTGTGCCCTACCTGCTGGGTACCACTTTCCCACCCTGGACCCACTTGGCTGCACCCCAGCAGCATGAAGGGATGGTCCCAGCAGCATCCAGGACAACTGGTCTCCATGAACTAGTTTGCAGTCAGAGCACAGCTTTCAGGGGGGGAGAAAAAGGCTCCCATGAAGTTCCCAGCCTGCCAGTTGGTGCAGGGTAAGAGCAAAGGGCTGTTTCTAGGTAACACTGACATTAAGGCTGAAAAGAAGAGAGGAGAGGGACAATAGAGGTTTATAAATGGGCACCAAGCTGCTCCTGCCAAGCAGGGCACTTCATCTCTTGCTGCTGGAGAGGTTACAGTCCTTTGCCAGCAGCCAGCCTGTATCCCAACCAGGCCTTGGGAGGGAAATAAGAATCTGGGCTCTGGCAAAAATAACCAACTGGTGGCTCCATCACCCTCCTGACAGAGGGGGGAGAGGCTGGGTAAGGCAGCCCCAGAACACATGTTGCTGCAGCTGCTGGTGGGGGTTTTCAGGACAGCCCAATATAACGTGTCTGCCCCTGCCTGCAGGCAGCAGAGCTGGGGAGAAGGAGCTGCTCAGGCTGCCTGTCTGTCTGTCTCCCATCACCTCATGGCACCCCTGTGAATTCTCACTGGGAGCCAGAGTATTTTAAGGGCAGGATGGTGTCCTGGAGCATCTGCATTCCTCTGTCTGCTTTAGCAGCTGCCTCTGCCCCTTCAGACAGCTCAAAACACTGGCCTTTCATGTTCCCAGAGGAATAGCCAGAGGATGGGTGCTGGGAAAGGGAGAGGGAAGGGGAAGGGATGCAGACAGGGCATCACCAGTCCCTTCCTGATGCTTGTGGAGCAGAGCAGCAGCAAAGGAGTTGCTATCTCCTGGGCAGTCTCTGCTCAGTGCAGACTGGTCAGCATGGACCACAGTCACCCTGTCACCCCTGAGCTCAGCAGGTGACAGCAAGAGATAAGGATCATTGAAACATGATCAAAGGGTGGGCAGCACAAAGCTTAATGGGCAATTAGCACTGCCCCTAACCAAAGCCTGCTCCAATCAACACTATTAGCTTAATGAGGGAGAGCAGAAAAGGCAAGGGTCAGAGAGCAGGGGAGGCATGAGGGCACAGTGATGGTGGGAAAAGCTTGTGCTGTGTTTCCATCCCTCCCTCCCTCCATCCATCCATCCCTCCCTCCCTCCATCCATCCATCCCTCCCTCCCTCCATCCATCCATCCACCCACCCACCCACCTCACGGGCAAGGAAGGGGTGGAACAGCCCTTATCTAGTGGATGGATCTGATTTAAACCACACACACACACACACAGAGTCACAGAGCTGTAGGGGTGGGAAGGGGCCTCCAGAGCCCATGGGGTCCAACCCCCTGCCAGAGCAGGGTCCCTAGGACAGGGCACACAGGTCGGTGTCCAGATGGGGCTGGAATCTCTCCAGAGAAGGAGACTCCACACCCCCTGGGCAGCCTGTCCCAGGGCTCCCTCACCCTCACTGGGGAAAAGTTCCTCCCCATGTTGCTGTGGAACTCCCTGTGCTCCAATTTGCAGCCATTGCCCCTTGTCCTGTCCCCACAGACACTGAAAAGGGGCTGGCCAATTCCCCCTGCATCCCATGCTTAAGATATTGATAAACATTGATTAGGTCCCCCCTCAGTGGTCTTCTCTCCAGGCTGAACAGCCCCAGCTCTCTCAGCCTTTCCTCCCAGGGGAGATGCTCCAGGCCCTTCAGCATCTCCTCAGCCTCCTCTGGACTCTCTCCAGGAGATCCCTGTCCCTTTGATCCCAGGGAGCCCAGCACTGGACACAACACTCCAGGTGGGGCCTGAGCAGGGCAGAGCAGAGGGGGAGGATCCCCTCCTGTGACCTGCTGCCCACACTCCTCCTGATGCCCCCAGGATCCCATTGTCTCTCTCAGCCCCAGGGCACACTGCTGGCTCATGGCCACCCTGTCACCCACCAGCACCCCCAGGTCCTTCTCCACAGAGCTCTTCTCCAGCAGGTCACCCCCAGCCTGTCCTGATCCATGTGGTTGTTCCTCCCCAGGTGCCAGACTCTCCACTTGCTGTTGTTGAATCCCATCTGGTCTCTCCCTGCCCAGCTCTCCAGCCTGGCCAGGGCTCTGGATGGCAGCAGGACACACACACACCCCACACACACACACACATTCCCCCAGGCACAGGGGAGCTGTGGGAGAGGACAGGACTGTCCCCAGACTTGTGGCCTGGGGGAAATTTGCTGCAGCAGGACCTGGGGCTCTGTGGAAGTCGGTGCTTAACCTGGAAGGGACCTGCTTCTCCCTCACATCCCGGGACTGCTGGAGTGGCAGCCAGATAAACATTGTTCTGTGTGAGGAAGGAAGCTGGATCTGGAGGCACCATGTGATGAGAACCACATGCCCCCCTTGAAGCTATTTTTCCAGGGTCGTTTTTCAGAGCAAAGACACATTTTCACATTGTTTCCTTCCCTTGAGTGTAAACAACTCCCTTGCCCAAGACCTTCATCCCCTTCCCTGGCCAGGCCTGCTGTGTCTCCAGGCTCCCTGATGTCTGCAGAGCAGCAAAGTTCAGCAGCAGCAGCTTTCCAAGAAAGCAACACCAAAGCCACCCCCTCCTCCTGCAGATTCCTTCTCCCAGAGGAAGCATCCCAAGCATTTTGTGAGGGGGTTTATGGCTGTGCTCTTGCTTCTATTTTTAAATCAAGGGGGGGGGGGGGGAAAGACTTGGAGGTATTTATAAATAAAGGCTGTACAAAGCCAGTGCCTTTATCCTTAGTGCTGCTGAGAGCAATCATAGAATCATAGAGTCATACAATGGTCTGGGTTGGAAGGGACCCCAAGGGTCACAGAGCTCCAACCCCCTGCCACAGGCAGGGACACCAACCTCAGGCCTGGAGCTACACAAGGTTGCCCAGGGCCCCATCCAACCTGGCCTTGAACACCCCCAGGCACGGGGCACCCACCCCCTCTCTGGGCAGCCCCTTCCAGCCCCTCACCACTCTCTCTGCACAGAACTTCCCCCCAATCTCTCCTCTCCCCCTTCCCTCCTCCAGCTTCACTCCATCCCCCTTGTCCTGCCAGTCTCTGCCCTTGAACAAGCTGATTCCCCTCCTGTGTCTCTGCTCCCTTCAGGGACTGGCAGGCTGCAATGAGGTCCCCCCACAGCCTTCTCTTCTCCAGGCTGAGCCAGCCCAGCTCCCTCAGCCTCTCTCCATAGGGCAGCTGCTCCAGGTCTCTAAAATAATACATATAATATCTAAACAATATCCAGCCCTGTAAAATAGCAGCACTTATTTTATATAAAGGCATGGAGACTATGCCATTGAAACATCCCCCTCTGCTCCCACAGCTGTAAATCAGAACCAGCCAACCCAAAACGACCCCAAATTGAGCCCCTGACACTATGGCAGCCAACCCAGTGGGGGTAACGTTGGGGAGCCCCCAGCTGGGCAGAGGGTCCCAGTTAGAGTGGGGAGCACACAGCAGCATCCCCAGACACAAGGATTGTTGGGATAGCAAGTAATTTATTGTGTTCCTGGCCCAGCCCTGAGCAAAGCACCCAGGCTTCCTACCTCCTCACCTAACAGTTGGAACATGGCAGATCCTTCATTTCCTGGAACCTTCTGGAAGCAAACACTTCATAAAGCATCATCCCAAGAGTGGCTCCTTTATGTGACACAACCACATCAGGAGCCAGATAAAGCACAGATGATACAGCAGGGGTGGAAGAGAGCCCCTCTGCCTACAGCACGTCTGATGCTGATCAGCCATCCCAGTTAACCCAGGCCCACCAGTCCCACCAGCATGCAGAGACTCAGCTGAGATGCCCAGGTGGGAACAAGCCCCAGGGCTCTTCCCATGCACCATGGAGACCAACCGTTTGCTGAAGCCAGGATCATGGCTTGGAGCATCTCTGTGTCAAACTGGTTGTTGGGCCAGGCTCCACCTTCCTCTCCATTCTGGGAGCTACAGGAAAAGAAAAGAAAGAGCAAGTTATTGCAGCTCAGTCAGGAGGGGCAGGCATGGCAGGGAGCATGAGCAGCCACTGCTGCAGGCTCATCTGCTTGCTTCACATCCTGCTATTGAATAACACTCAGGACACTTGGAGAGGTCTCCATCCTCACTGGGCTTCTGAAGAAAAACCACCCATAGCAAAAGCTGAGCAGTGATTCCAGAAACACCCACTTAGCTCCTGCTGGCTTCAGGGACAGCCAGCACCTCGAAATCCCACCAGGGCAATGTAATACCACCAAAAAATGCTGGTCCTAAACCCCCAGAGGTGCATCCCAGGCGTTGCAGGCCAGGTGAGAGGATCACAGACTCACAGAGTCACAGAGCTGTAGGGGTTGGAAGGGGCCTCCAGAGCTCCTGGGGTCCAACCCCCTGCCAAAGCAGCTCCCCAGCTCATACTGCACAGGTCGGTGTCCAGATGGGGCTGGAATCTCTCCAGAGAAGGAGACTCCACACCCCCTGGGCAGCCTGTCCCAGGGCTCCCTCACCCTCACTGGGGAAAAGTTCCTCCCCATGTTGCTGTGGAACTCCCTGTGCTCCAACTTGCAGCCATTGCCCCTTGTCCTGTCCCCACAGACACTGAAAAGGGGCTGGCCAATTCCCCCTGCACCCCATCCTTCAGATATTGATAAACATTGATTAGATCCCCCCTCAGTCTTCTTCTCCCCAGGCTGAACAGCCCCAGCTCTCTCAGCCTTTCCTCCCAGGGGAGATGCTCCAGGCCCTTCAGCATCTCCTCAGCCTCCTCTGGACTCTCTCCAGGAGATCCCTGTCCTTTTGATCCCAGGGAGCCCAGCACTGGACACAACACTCCAGGTGGGGCCTGAGCAGGGCAGAGCAGAGGGGGAGGATCCCCTCCTGTGACCTGCTGCCCACACTCCTCCTGATGCCCCCAGGATCCCATTGTCTCTCTCAGCCCCAGGGCACACTGCTGGCTCATGGCCACCCTGTCACCCACCAGCACCCCCAGGTCCTTCTCCACAGAGCAATTCAATATTTATAAATATAAACAGATGATAAATAATACTATATATTAAATAAAATCTGAAAAGCTCTTCAGTAAGATTTGCTACAACTTTCCATTAGCTCTGTTCAAAAATGTTTTGACACTGTGACTGGGATGAACCTTTCAAGCTATTTGGTGCTGGAACAGGCTGCCCAGAGAGGGGGTGGGTGCCCCATCCCTGGGGGTGCTCAAGGCCAGGTTGGATGGGGCCCTGGGCAACCTTGTGTAGCTCCAGACCCTGCTCAGCCCCAAACCCTGCTCAGCCCCCAGAGCCCTGCTGAGCCCCCCAAACCTTTCTCAGCCCCAGAGCCCTGCTCAGTCCCAAAACCCTGCTCAGCCCCCAAACCCCTGCTGAGCCCCCCAAACCCCTGCTCAGCTCCAAACCCTGCTCAGCCCCCAAACCCTGCTCAGCCCCAAAACCCTGCTCAGCCCCAAAACCCTGCTCAGCCCCCCAAACATCTGCTCAGCCCCAGAGCCCTGCTCAGCCCCAAACCCCTGCTCAGCCCCCAGAGCCCTGCTCAGCCCCAGAGCCCTGCTCAGCCCCCAAACCCTGCTCAGCCCCCAAGCCCTGCTCAGCCCCCAAAACTCCTGCTCAGCTGCCAAACCCCTGCTCAGCCCCCCAAACCTTTCTCAGCCCCCAAACCCCTGCTCAGCCCCCCAAACCTTTCTCAGCCTCAGAGCCCTGATCAGCCCCCAAAAACCCTGCTCAGCCCCATACCCTGCTCAGCCCCAGAGCCCTGCTCAGCCCCCAAACCCTGCTCAGCCCCCAAACCCCTGCTCAGCCCCCCAAACCTTTCTCAGCCTCAGAGCCCTGATCAGCCCCCAAAAACCCTGCTCAGCCCCATACCCTGCTCAGCCCCATACCCTGCTCAGCCCCAGAGACCTGCTCAGTCTCCAGAGTCCTGCTGAGCCATGCTCAAGCAGCCAAGATTTCCCCCAGCTCTGGGGTCTCCTGTCAGCAGCTCTGTGCTTGAGAGCTCAGCATCCTGCAGCTTCCAAATGACAGCACGGGCAGTGCTGGTGCCAACACAGCATCACATGCTGGGCAGCAGATGGGCCCTTCAGCACCACCACCGAGCATCCCGCTGCCCAAGTGCTGCCCCTGCTCCTGCTGCAGTCTGCACACACAGGACAGGCCCAGAACAGCCATTCCCCAAATGGGATGGACCCACAGGCACGTCCTTGTGGGTTTTATCTGCCACTGTGACCTTGCAGCCCAGGTAGCTCCTGTCCCAGCTGCATCAAAGCTCTGCAAGGAAGGAAGCCCTGAGTGCACAAGAGCTTTCACCATCCTCCCTGTGCAGATGTCCTGCACACAGGAAGAAAAAGCAGAGATGCACAGGATGGGTAAGAGTGTTTTGGACCCAACGATCTCTTGAGGTCCCTTCCACCCTCTATGATTCCATGATTCTATCAATATGAGCTGGGGAGCTGCTTTGGCAGGGGGGTTGGACCTGATGATCTCTTGAGGTCCCTTCCAACCCCTGTGATTTTATGATTCTATCCCTAAGCCCCAGACAACCCTCCCCTTGGTATGGCCCCAGCAAGGGGTACCTTGGGGCAAACCCCCTTGGAAGCATGGGCTCTGGGTGTGTGGATGCTCCTCTGCAGAAAACCTTAAGCAACCTGTCCACAGACACACAGGACCTGTGCCAGGAGCACACAGCCACCCACCCCATCCCCTTCTGCACTGCCTGCCTGACCCCTGCCCAGCCAGGTGCAGGGCACTGCTCTCACACTGCTTTACCTGCAGAGGAGATAACAATGTGGCAGAGTCCAGCCCATAATGACACCACCGACATCACTGCTTCTCTAACACCCACCATCTGCTGCAACCCAGGGCATCCCAAAAGCTATTTAGAACCCCTCCCCTGATGTGTGTGGTGACATGGTTTCAAGAAGGCCAGATGCTAGGCTCACAAATTGATTTCAGGATCTGCCTGATGCTGGGACTCCTCAGACCTGGGTACCACTGCCCTGCACTCAGGATGTGCCAGCGAGCAGCACACAGGCACCACAGGACCAGGGACACAGTGACCTCTTAATGTCACCAGTAAAGCTGGGAATAGAGCCTCAGGCTTAATCCAATAAAGGACTTAGAAATCTAAACCCCCATGGCAAACCACAGCCCATTCAGACACCAGTTAACCCCAGCAGCTCCTGCCCCACTGCCTGGCAGCTGAGCTTCACAGGGTTCTCAGGGCAGCAGGAAAGCTGCCCAGAAACAGCCCAGTGCCTCCCAGCTGTGCCAGCATGCTGATGGGATCCAGGGATGGTGAAAGAGAAAGCACAAGCAAGTGCTACATCTTTTATTATTATATAAATTATTGATTTTTATTTTCATATAGAATCAGAGAATGGTCTTGGTTGGAAGGGACACTTCAGATCATCGAGTCCAACCATCACCCCAACCTGCCATCCACTACTAAACCAGCCCCTCAGCACCACATCTAACTGTCTTTTAAATACCTCCAGGGATGGGGATGCTGGAGCACAGGGAGTTCCACACCAACATGGGGAGGAACTATTCCCCAGTGAGGGTGAGGGAGCCCTGGGACAGGCTGCCCAGGGGGTGTGGAGTCTCCTTCTCTGGAGAGATTCCAGCCCCGTCTGGACACCGACCTGTGCAGTATGAGCTGGGGAGCTGCTTTGGCAGGGGGGTTGGACCCCAGGAGCTCTCGAGGCCCCTTCCAACCCCTACAACTCTGGGATTCTGTGACTCTGTAACTCTGACCTAGATGCTCAGGCCTCTGAGCAGCCACAGTTTGAGTGTGAGATTTGACCGCCCCCAGGGTGAAAAACATTTCCTACCACCTACTCCAAATTCATCCTTCATCCCTTCACTGTGCACCTCTGAAGCCAGCAATGACACCCCTCTCCTCCCCTGCCTGGAGCTCCAGACCTCTGCTCATTTTGGTGGCTCCCATATTACTCTGCCCTGGGGAGGCCCCAGCTGGATCCTGTGTCCAGAGCTGGGGCCCAACACAAGAGAGATGTGGGGCTGTTGGAGAGGGGTCAGAGGAGCCACGAAGATGCTCAGAGGGCTGGAGCAGCTGCCCTACAAAGAGAGGCTGAGGGAGCTGGGCTGGGTCAGCCTGGAGAAGAGAAGGCTGTGGGGGGACCTCATTGCAGCCTGCCAGTGCCTGAAGGGAGCAGAGACACAGGAGGGGAATCAGCTTGTTCAAGGGCAGAGACTGGCAGGACAAGGGGGATGGAGTGAAGCTGAAGGAGGGAAGGGTTAGATTGGATATTAGGGGGAAGTTCTTTGCAGAGAGAGTGGTGAGGGGCTGGAAGGGGCTGCCCAGAGAGGGGGTGGGTGCCCCATCCCTGGGGGTGTTCAAGGCCAGGTTGGATGGGGCCCTGGGCAACCTTGTGTAGCTCCAGGCCTGAGGTTGGTGGCCCTGCCTGTGGCAGGGGGTTGGAGCTCTGTGACCCTTGGGGTCCCTTCCAACCCAGGCCATTCCATGATTCTATGATATGTCTGTGTCTTTCTTGATGTGGGGAGCCCCAAACCAGGCACACTGATCCCCCCCTAAGTGCTCAGCTGAGGACAACCATCTCTCCTCTCTTGAGCTCCTGCAACAACCTGCCCAGTAAAACCCAGTACACAATGGGTCTCCACCACACCAAAGGTGCACTGGTGACTCACATTCAACTTGACAATCCCCCCCCCTCTTCTTCTACAACCCTACTGCACCTAGTGTTCCCAAATTCTGCTCAGGCAGCCGTAGAGCTGTGTTCCTGCTCCCCATGACATCAGGCAGAAAAGCTATTTTAGAAATGCCTTAGAGCTGCAAAAAAAAACCCCCTGCTTTTGAGATTACTTCTCCAAGCAGGAAATTCAAGTGCCTCAATTACTTGCAGTGCAATCATCCAGAATTCAGAGGCACATAAAAAAAACCCCCACCACCTCACAAAACCAAACCCAACAAAACAAGTGCTGTCATCTTAAAATGACCAAAAATAACTCCTCACATTGGAAAAAGAAACACAGCTGATGACCAGATCTGGCTGCCTTCCATGGCTATAGGATGGAGTTATGAATCAGAGCTGTGAATCACTCATCCAACAGCAAGCAGCCTGCCCTGCCCTCCTCTCCCTGCCTGGGGTGGGCAGATTACAGAGCTTTCCCCCCACTTCCCCCCAGCCACAGCCTTGGGTGCTGCCTGGAACAGGGGGCTGGTTCCTATGGAAATGAGGATTCACTGGTTTTCATACAAATACCATTGAGTCAATAGAGGGATTTTTTTTTCCTTCCTAAAAACCCATCCCCCATAGGATAGATTTTTTTTTTTCCTCTGTTCAATTCTACACTTCAAAGCTCAGCAAAGAGCTGGCTTGCATTTTTTGGGAACATTTCCAGCACAGCTAAGTCTGGAGAGAAAGAAGCAAATCCACATTTGAGAGAAAGCCAGGGATGCAGCATCTCAGGGGGCTCAGAGCAGGATGGATGCAGGATGGGTGCTGTGCCAGCAGAGACACGTATAGTCAGCACATGACATGCAAACACCTCCATCAAACCAGGGAATGCCAGAACAAAAGGCTTGTGCTGCAGCACAGGCACAGCACCCTATTACCAGGGGTTTCCACAAGCATCTGCAGGGTGGAACCTGGGTGTCTTTCTGACCAGCTATTCTACATCACACACACACACACACACACACACCCCACCTCTCCAGTCACTACGTCCCTTTTTCACCTCCACAGCACAGAATTATTCATTTCCTTGTGGGCTGCTATGGAGCTGGTTGCTATGGCAGGCAAAGGCCTCTTGCAAACATTTATTTGCACAACTGCCCGGTGGATTCCTGAAAAAAAAAACCACCAACCCACCCCTGTTTTCCTTCCTCTGCAGCTGGAAACCTGAGCTGGAGCAGCACCACAACAAACTGAACAAGTTAATTCATGCCAGAGCAGTGCTGTCACAGCCCAGGGGCTGCAGAGGACAGCCCAGCACCCCCCAGATGAGACCTTGGAACCCAGAGGGGGTTTGGAGGGGCTACGGGCAGTGCTTGGTCTGTGGATTTTCCCAGGACACCCTCAGCATCCTCACTCCTCATTCAGGGCTTTCTGGCTCCTACAGCAGGTTCTGCCCCCCCCTCCTTCCCTCTCCCCCTCTCCCCACCCCCTCCCCGAGCCAGCACTGCTCCCCTCTCACAGCCCTGGCTGCTCCCAGGCTGCCCCACTCCAGGGAGAGGGATGGAGCTGGGCTTTGTTTCTCCTCCCAGTCTCTTTCCCTTTTGCTCCTATTTGCTCCCCAGATTCAGCTGCTGCTCTCACCCCCCATCACCTCCCCCCAGCAGCCTGGCTAAGGCAGCACCCTGCCCTCCTCAGCCAGCACTCAGGGCTAGATTGGCAGCTTCAACCCCATTCCCAACCACCCCCTAGAACCCCCCAGGCTTCCATCCCATCCCATCCCATCCCATCCCATCCCATCCCATCCCATCCCATCCCATCCCATCCCATCCCACCCCACCCCACCCCATCCCCCTGCTCTTCGGTTTCCTCTCTCACAGCTCCCTCCAAAGCCCTCCCTGCCCCCTCTGCCACCTCCCACACGCAGCTCCAGCCAGAGGCAGCAGCAGAAATGAAATCAAAGCCCTTCCCCCTTTCAAGTGCCTTTCCAGGCTGGCAAAGTGACAAGGAGGAGGGAACGGATGGGTCCCTGCTGGTGCTGAGCCCCCACCACGCTCAAGGCAAAGCGGGGACACAGTCCCCATGGCTGGTGATGCAGCCCCAGAACCAGCATCCCTCAGTCCCCACCACCCACACCAGCCTCCTGCAGCTCCAACCCCCAGCCCACCAGCCTCCAAAAAAAATAGCAAACCCCAAACTGGGAAGAGCTCCAAAATTGCCACAATTTCCTGCTTTCTCCCTTCTTCACAGAGGATGCTGCCGCCGGCCCTTCCTCCCCCTCCTCCAGCCCTCCCCCTGCTCCCCCAGCTCCACGCATTCCCTGCCGCTTCTGTAATGCAATTACAGGGGCTGGAGAGGGGCTGGATGAGAACCAGCTTGAAGATCATGACTTTGCAAAGGCAGGATTGAAAACTGTTAGCAGGCAAGCGAGGAGGAGGAGGAGGAGGAAGAGGAGGAGGAAGATTTGTAGCCTCCCAAAGCACTGGTGACTTTTACTTCCAGGCAGTGGAGATGCTGGGATGCTGCTCTGCCAGGCAGAGGCAGAACAAAAGAACACCCTAAAATGGGGACCAGGGGCAGCGTTGTGTGTGTGTGTGTGTGTGTGTCTTGCCATCCTGAGTGAGATGAGTATTATTATTATATATATATATAATATATATTATTATATATTTATATAGCTGAGACCAGTATTATTTCACCCAGCTCATCCTGCTGCCCCCAAACGTGCTGGGCTGGATATTTTAAGAAATTCTTTGGAAAGGTTCTTGTGCTTATTTATCAGATCCCTGTGCTTCTGCAGCCAGCCCTGGCACGTGCTCAGCTGTGCAGGAAGCAGATGGAGAGAGGAAAAATTAAACTAATACACAGAGCACCTGCTAAATGCCCTAAAATAGCAATTCTATAGATAACATTGTGATGCTGAACATCCCAGTCTTCTGTGGGGGTCTCTGGAATGAGAGCTGCATCCCATTGCTGGGATGTTTCCCTCCCTCTGCTAAAGGCTCTTCAGCTTTTGTCCTGCCTGGCAGGGTCTGGATGGCTCAGGCTCCAAGGAGTCATGACAGATGCAGATGAAGACATTATTGGCCCAGGATGGTCAATGAGGGAAGGAAACATTCAGCTGAAGAGGACTACGTGACCTAGAAAGGAGCCAATAGAGTGAAGCTGCTGAGATTTGGGCTGTTATTGGGGTGAACCCCACAAGCAGCAGTGCTCAGGGGCATCACACACAGCGTGGGGGACTGGCTCTGTGCCCTCCTGGTTGTGCAAGGAGAGGTGGGGTGCACACCTCACTACAAAACCTTCAGCTTCTAGTCCTGGGATCAGCTCAGCCTCGTGGGGGTGGGGTGGGGGGGCAGGCAAGGAAAGCAGTTATCCAGGGACAACTCCTGCTCCCAGTGTCAAAACAGCTCCTGCCTGTCCCAGCACTCCAAATCCTCTCCAGACCTGCAGCAGGGGCCTGGCTCAGAGCAGAGCCAGGCAAGGAGCAGCCTCCTAATGCTTCAGAGTGCTGTTTGAAAGGAAAGCCCCACCACAGAATCATAAAATCACTGAAGCTGGAAAAGACCTTGAAGCTCATCAAGTCCAACCACGTCCCCAAGTGCCACATCTACACAACTCTTTAAATCCCTCCAGGGATGGGGACTCCATCACTGCCCTGGGCAGCCTGTTCCTGACAACCTTTTCAATGGAGAAATGTTTCCAAATACCCAATCTAACCCTCCCCTGGCACAGCTTGAGGCCATTTCCTCTTGTCCCATCACTGGTTACCTGGGAGAAGAGACCAGCACCCCCCTGGCTACACCCTCTTTCCAGGTAGTTGTAGAGAGCAATCGGGTCTCCCCTCAGCCTCCTCCAGACTAAAACCCCTCTTCCACGTTCCCTCAGCTGCTCCCCATCAGCCTCATGCTCCTGACCATCCACCAGCTTTGTTGCCCTTCTCTGGACCTGCTCCAACACCTCAAAGCCATGAGCATCTGAGGGATCTTCAGCCTTGCCTGGTTCAGGACCCATCAGGGCAACACCAAACCTGGCAGATAGGCCCATCCGGCCCTTGCTGGGCTTTCATGGGGTTTTCCAAGGCACACAAACAGGCTGGGGGATGGTGTAGGGTTGCATCATCAGGCATGAACAAACACCTCAAACAACTTCCCTGCCAGGCTCCCCAGGATCTGGCACAAGCTGGTGAGAAGAGCTCTGCAGACCCAGAGACTTCAGCCTTCCCTTCAGAGCAGAGACACTTCACCATCACAGCTCCTCCTCTGCTCAGGGCTCTGCAGCCCACATTGAAGTGCAGTGGCTCTCAATCTTAGGAGAGCACGGTGTCCCTCCTGTTATGGCTGGTTTTGCAAAGTGATGACCTGTGGTGTCCAGCAGGGAGCAACACACAATTCAATACATGAATTTGAGGTGAAGCCATGAAGCCATGAAGCCATTTTATGAGGTGAAATCACCCAGATTCTAGACCTTTCTGACTGCAAACGTGGCAAGCTAAAAAACTGCTCATTGGTTACACACACTGTTCACACCATATTGATTGGTTAGTGATTGTAACGAGTTCTGATAAACCTATCTTATAGCTAAACATCCTTAGTTTACCTTTAATACCTAAAAGCATCCCCACACCTGCTGTTTGACCCTCTTGTTATGGTTGGTTCCTGACATGTTCTGTTACTCCCAAATCCCTTCCCATATCTGCTGCTTGGTTTAGGGCAGCCTGTACCCCTATCAGCAAGGCCTCTGTGTTTTGAGAATGGGATTATTAGGATCCTCTCAGCATGAAGAACTTTTCCTGTCTCATGGGAACAGGAGGATATTGTCAGGGCCTGTGTCTTGGGTAAAGAGAACTAGGCCGCGAGCAGGCCTGCTGCCTTCCCCGACAATGACCCCAAAGGGATTCCCACAGGGTCCTGTGATTTTATTTCTGAGGCCCTGAGCTGGCTGCTTAGAGCAGTCCTGGAGGAATCACTCAATCCTCAAGCACCTGCAAAGGCAGATGAATGCAAAGCAGCCAGAACAAGCAGGAATTTTGGCCCAAGGGACTGTTAAATCTTTTTTGATTCACCAGCAAAACACGTAGAACCTGACCTGGCAAAGCAAATCTCTCTGTTGGCTCCAACCCTTGAGTGCATTTGGGATGGAAAGCCAAGGATCAGTGATTTCCTAAACTCGCCAGAGTGACAGTTCATCTGCTGCTCCTCTCACCCCTGTCACCAAGGAGCTGAGGGTGAGAAGCTTGAGTAACTGCTCCCAAGGCTCCTGACCTTCTGGGCTGGATCAGCCTGGAGAAGAGAAGGCTGTGGGGGGACCTCATTGCAGCCTGCCAGTCCCTGAAGGGAGCAGAGACACAGGAGGGGAATCAGCTTGTTCAAGGGCAGAGACTGGCAGGACAAGGGGGATGGAGTGAAGCTGGAGGAGGGAAGGGGGAGAGGAGAGATTGGGGGGAAGTTCTTTGCAGAGAGAGTGGTGAGGGGCTGGACCAGGCTGCCCAGAGAGGGGGTGGGTGCCCCGTGTCTGGGGGTGTTCAAGGCCAGGTTGGATGGGGCCCTGGGCAACCTTGTGTAGCTCCAGGCCTGAGGTTGGTGGCCCTGCCTGTGGCAGGGGGTTGGAGCTCTGTGACCCTTGGGGTCCCTTCTAACCCAGACCAATCTGGGATTCTATGATTCTTCCCAGGAATTGTGGTGACACCAGCTGCCATGCATCCCACACTACTTGCACGTTCTCCAGGCAACACCTCTCCTGACAACTGTCTCCTTTTCTCCCTTTCAACCTATTCCTTCCATGCTGCCCATCCACTCCTTCAGCTACCCCCAGCTTCTGGAAGCTGCTGAGGGGTTTCAACCAGCTCCAGGGCCCAGGTGGGCATTCCAGAGATGTTTCTCTCCTACCATTTCCATGAAAATCAACATGGAAAGACCCTAATTGGTGTCTCCTGCTAGGGGAAGGGTCAGTTACCAACCACAAGCTCACCTATCACTTCCTATCATCACATGAGTGGCTGGAAATTGCAGAAGCTGCTTGCTCTGCTGCTGTTTCAGAGCTGGGCGCAGACTGGGATGCTGTGTGGGATGATGGTGGTGCTGGGGAGGGGCTCAGAGAAAGCAGGAGGCTGGATATGCAATGGGAGAAGAGTACCATAGGGAGACCCTCACTGCATGGGCAGCAACAGGAGATGTGATGGGAACACCAGGAACCCTGATGGGAACCTCCTGAGGTTCAACAAGGCCAAGGGCCAGGCCCTGCACTGGGGACCCCCTGGGATCAGGATGAATGGATGGAGAGCAGCCCTGCAGAGAAGGACTGGGGGGTACTGGTGTGTGACAAATGGGACATGAGCCAGCCATGTGTGCTCACAACCCAGAAGTCCAGTGATATTCTGGGCTCCATCCCCAACAGCATGCCCAGCAGCTCGAGGGAGGGGATTGTCTCCTTCTGCTCCACTTTCCAGAGACACCCCCTTGCCAGGAGCACTGTGCCCACCTCTGGGGTCCCCAGATGTGGAGCTGAAAGAGTGGGTCCAGAAAAGGCCACAGAGGGGCTGGAACATCCCTACTATGGAGAGAGGCTGGGCACTGGGGTTGTGCTACCTGGAGAAGGAAAGGCTGTGGGAAGACCTTCCCATGGCCTTTCAGTACTTGAAGGGGACTTACAGGAAAGGTAAAGGTTTTCTGCCAGGCCTGTTGTGACAGGACAAGGGCTTTAAACTGCAAGAGGGCAAGGTGAGACTAGTCATAAGGAAGAAAGTTTTCACTAAGAGGGTGGTGAGGCCCTGGCACAGGGTGCCCAGAGAAACTGGGATGGCCCGTGGATCCCTGGCAGGGTTCAAGGTTGGGTTGGATGGGGCTTGAGGCACCCTGGGCTGGTGGGGAGTGTCCCTGCCCATGGCAGAGGTGGTTCTGGGGGAGCTTTGAGGTCCCTTCCCACCCAAACCAGTCTGGGGTTCTATCAAAAGATGCTAGAAGAGCCATGCTGGGGCACAAGAGAGACAAGGGTGGGTCACAGTCACAGGGACCCAGGGACAGCACTGCTGCAGCCCAGCCAGTGCCTTGCCCAGCATGGGCTGGTTTTCACAACATGTCCAATCAGAGACTGGACAGAAGGTAAATTCATCAGTGTCTACCAGCACATCCCCACTGGCACAGCCCCTCTGGGCTTCCCAGCACTTGTTACTGCATCCACTATAACGTTACACAGGCCTGCCCTATAAATTCCTGTGGGGTTACCACCCCCACAGACACACTTGTGGCTGCTGGGTTAGCTCAGGTTGGCTTTGTTTGGGTTTTTTTAAGGATGTGCTAATGCCTGCATCTGTGGCCAGTTGTCTTTCTGCTGTGGAAGCCCAGGAATGTCCCTGTCTCCTGCTGCCTCCAGCTGCTACACGCTTGGGGATGTCCCACCCAGATATGTAACACATGGGGCTCCCCTGGCAGGGCTGTATCCTGGTACCTTGGGATGCTGCTATCATGTGGCACCAGTTTAAGGACTATGCTCCCAACACCTTTCTTCCCATCCCTGTCCCCCACCATGCACAGGTAGGCTGCTGTCAGTCCCACAGACCCAACTCTGGGAGTTCAGGCATGGTAATAAATTTTAAAAACAATTAACACCCCCTCCTCCTTTCCTTCCTAGCTCTCCTGTGGGCACTGCTGTGGTATCTCCACTGGCAGCCCTGAATCCTCCCACTGCAGTCTCCCTCTGCACAGCCTAGGGGATGATGGCAGGGGTCAGGCAGCACAGCTGTGGTGCTGTTTAGTAGGCAAGTGAAGCAAGCATCAGCTGCATCCAGCCTGGGAGGGGGAGCCTGGCTCACAACCAGTTGGAAACCAGTAACACTGGGAGACAGAGCATTAAAGAAAATAAATAGTGAGGGAGAGGAAATGACAGTCTCTATCTTCTTTGCATGCTTTGTTCCTCCCCTGGAGTGACCAGAGATTCTCACACTGCTCCCCACTTCCTCATGCATGTGCCTTGCTGCTCCCTGGGGTCCCTCCTGCATGGGAGCTCTTTCCAGCCTACCCACATGGCCTGAGATTGTCCCCAGTCCTCCCACAAGCTGCCCAGAACATATCAGCTCTTCCCAGTCAGGGATGCCTCACTTTTCTCTGTCCACCTGTAAGCAACACAGAACCTTCCCCTCTCATCCAGGAAGGGAACCCTGACCTGAGCCTGGTGTTTTCCTCAAGAAACCATCACACAGAGATCAGAACAAAGAGCCACTGGTCAGGGAAATACCACCAACATCCAGGGCACCAGCCAAATCTCTGTTCCTCTGGCAACTAGTGAAAAAGGCAGCAAGGTGGGTCCCTCATACCAGTCCTAATCTCTGTGTTCTCCTCCCATAAGATACCCCCACCCCCCCAGGGAAACACCATGCTGATGATCCCACAGGGATGCCCTGAGATGCTGCTGGACAGTGCGATGGGCAATTCATCACTGTAATCTCCAGTACAGCCACTGATCTGATTTGTCTGGGAGCAGCATCTGCTGCTCAGGAGCATTCTGTATTCATTGACATTTGCCCAGAGACAGCCTGAGTGCTGCTTTTCCCCACCCCCCAGAAAACAAAATCCAAACATCATTACATGAATTAATCTCTCCTCCCAGTTTTACCAAACAAGATTAATTGAGAATCGCTCGACTCAGGTCTGATTCCCTACCACATTTTCAAAGGATATTGTCTGAGCTCTGATCTCCTGAGCACGTGTTCTCTTGTGCTTCAGAACAAAGAACAAATTCTCTTTGTTGTTCCCTAACAGCCCTCTGAATGCAGCCACAAAGGAGATCAAGAGATGGTGGCTAAGAGAGCCAAGGGGATCCTGGGGGCATCAGGAGGAGTGTGGGCAGCAGGTCACAGGAGGGGATCCTCCCCCTCTGCTCTGCCCTGCTCAGGCCCCACCTGGAGTGTTGTGTCCAGTGCTGGGCTCCCTGGGATCAAAAGGACAGGGATCTCCTGGAGAGAGTCCAGAGGAGGCTGAGGAGATGCTGAAGGGCCTGGAGCATCTCCCCTGGGAGGAAAGGCTGAGAGAGCTGGGGCTGTTCAGCCTGGAGAGAAGAAGACTGAGGGGGGACCTAATCAATGGTTATCAATATCTTAAGCATGGGGTGCAGGGGGAATTGGCCAGCCCCTTTTCAGTGTCTGTGGGGACAGGACAAGGGGCAATGGCTGCAAGTTGGAGCACAGGGAGTTCCACAGCAACATGGGGAGGAACTTTTCCCCAGTGAGGGTGAGGGAGCCCTGGGACAGGCTGCCCAGGGGCTGTGGAGTCTCCTTCTCTGGAGAGATTCCAGCCCCATCTGGACACCAACCTGTGCAGTATGAGCTGGGGAGCTGCTTTGGCAGGGGGGTTGGACCCCAGGAGCTCTGGAGGTCCCTTCCAACCCCTACAACTCTGTGAGTCTGTGATGGTCCCTGCCTTATTGAGCTTCCTCTGAGGTTGCCTGGTTGCAGGTGCTCAGAGACCTGTGGTTTGTTTTAGGGGGCAGAGCTAGGCTGAGAAAAAGACAGGATTGTTCCCTTCTCCCACTCCTATGAAGAGAGCAAAGGGAAGATCACAGCACAGGTTTCAGACTGCTGGCTGGCTCTGGATCCATGCCGGACTCCCTCCGGCATCCACTCAAACCACAGCCCCAAGCTGCCTTGCCTTTATGGCTATTTAATTTGGGTCAGGAAAATGCAGTTAAGGACACATCCTTTTTTTTTTTTTTTCCTCCTTTTCAGTGAAGAGGTGGAATGTGTTCCCCAGGCACCAAGCAGAGCCCTGCACTTCAGGCAGCTCACACTGCTCATCAGCAGAGACACGGTTGTATGTGAGCTAACACAGGAGCCAGTGAGGCCCCAGCTGGATCCTGTGTCCAGAGCTGGGGCCCCCAACACAAGAAAGATGTGGGGCTGTTGGAGAGGGGTCAGAGGAGCCACGGGGATGCTCAGAGGGCTGGAGCAGCTGCCCTACAAAGAGAGGCTGAGGGAGCTGGGCTGGTTCAGCCTGGAGAAGAGAAGGCTGTGGGGGGACCTCATTGCAGCCTGCCAGTCCCTGAAGGGAGCAGAGACACAGGAGGGGAATCAGCTTGTTCAAGGGCAGAGACTGGCAGGACAAGGGGGATGGAGTGAAGCTGGAGGAGGGAAGGGTGAGATTGGATATTAGGGGGAAGTTCTTTGCAGAGAGAGTGGTGAGGGGCTGGACCAGGCTGCCCAGAGAGGGGGTGGGTGCCCCGTGTCTGGGGGTGTTCAAGGCCAGGTTGGATGGGGCCCTGGGCAACCTTGTGTAGCTCCAGGCCTGAGGTTGGTGTCCCTGCCTGTGGCAGGGGGTTGGAGCTTTGTGACCCTTGGGGTCCCTTCCAACTCATACCAGTCTATGATTCTATGATTCTATGAACAGCAGGCAGGGCTCATGCAGCTGCACTTGCATCCACTTTACTACCTGTACTACCAAGCAGTGCCCAGGGAATTCACTTGCCAGACATCAGGATGCTGGGAAGAGCCCGGTGGGGAGCAGACAGCTCTGCTGTTTGATCACCAGAAAGATGTCAGGGTTGGTCACTGAACATATGACAGCATTTTCTATTGCCTTTAGTCTTGTAACATAGGGTTAGAATAAAAACATCCCCCTTGATTTAACTTCAAACAGGATAAAAGGAGCAGGGCGGGGAAAAAAATCCTCTGCAAGAGCTGTTTCACTGCAAATGTGGAATTGAAATCTTCTGAGTTATTTCAGTACCAGGAGGTGTTTGGGCAAAGCCCAGGGCCAGCCCAGGCAGCCCACCTATACCACAGCCAACTGCCTTGGGGACGAGTGAGGGCACCCAGGTCACAGACCATCAGGGATAACGTAACAATGCACCACAACCAGCATGTTGTGTTAGTTCAGCTCTGGGGGAACAGAGCCTGAGGCTGCCTTTCCTCCTGCCTTCTCTCTTCCCAACCCATCTGCTACCGCTCCCATTTCAGCACTGGGAAGGGACTGGAGTTTGGACAGAGCTACAGGCAGAGCCTGGGTGAGTGCCACTGGGCCATGACCTGAGGAAAGGTCCCTGTCACTGAGTTAAGTGGGTTTACATCCCATCAGCACCCTGTCTTGAAGAGCTCTGGCACGATGCTAGAGGAGCAGCAGAGTTTGCTCTGATAGGGCTCATTTACTCACTTCTTGTAGCTAAACTATTCCAGCTGCTGTATTAACAGGGCTTTCCAGTTAATTGTCACATGAACTAGAGTGGAAATGGTTTAGAAAGATTCTGCTTGATTAAAATGTTGTCAGGGGTGGGGAAATCAACTGAGCCCAGAGAAAACCATTCCAGCAACAGCCCTGGGTTAAAGCCCACAGCTGGCTTCTAGTGGGAGCAAGTATATGCTTTACATCAAACCCTCACTTTATTTTGCCTTTGTCAGCTGGAAGGGCCTAGGAACAAAGTTTAATTGCTGCAACTAGTTTGATATCACAGTCTCTTAATTTTCTGTTATGCTTAATTATCAAACCAAGCCCAGGGAAAGACTCACAACCAGCTACTGCAGATGTTTATCTGCAAACCTCCACAGGAGCTGCCAGAGTGGCAGGAACCTCAAAGCACCCAGGCACAAGCTCCAGGGACACAGTGCCTGACCCAGAATGTCCAGCATCCAAATTCACCCCTGAATCTCCAGGGGTATAATCCTTGGGTGTGCCCCCAGGGATAATTATCTCACATATAAATTATCCTGGAGCCAGTCTCCTCACACATAAGAATCACAGCATCACAGGGGTTGGAAGGGGCCTTGAGAGCCCATGGGGTGCAACCCCCTGCCAAAGCAGGGTCCCTGGGACAGGGCACACAGGTTGGTGTCCAGATGGGGCTGGAATCTCTCCAGAGAAGGAGACTCCACACCCCCTGGGCAGCCTGTCCCAGGGCTCCCTCACCCTCACTGGGGAAAAGTTCCTCCCCATGTTGCTGTGGAACTCCCTGTGCTCCAACTTACAGCCATTGCCCCTAGTCCTGTCCCCACAGACACTGAGAAGGGGCTGGCCAATTCCCCCTGCACCCCATACTTAAGGTATTTATAGTCATCAATAAGGTCCCCCCTCAGTCTTCTTCTCTCCAGGCTGAACAGCCCCAGCTCTCTCAGCCTTTCCTCCCAGGGGAGATGTTAATCTCTTGTTGGGGTATTTCCAGAGGGAAGTAGACTCCCAGCTCAAGTCCTTTCTTACCCTAATGCTATGTTAGAAAGTTCAGCCTCCAAAGAGGATCCCTGGCCCTGCCTATGAACTGGGAGGGATGATGGGAGAGGTGAAAGGCACCTGCTCAACATTTTCTTGCTAATACTTTCTCCCTGAGCCAGAGGCAAGAGGGCAGACAGAGAGGGGTACCCTCCTGGGAAGCAGGGCTCTGGTCAGCTGCTCATTATCTTTTTGGCATCACATGGAAATTGGCAAAAATTCAGCCATGGTTTTGAGGGCAAGACCAGGCTTAAGGAGACCTCCTTCCTGGGACTGTCCTGACTCATTATGTTTCATTTCTTCTTCCTTAGCCTCCTTCTGTCCCATTACCCAGCTCCAGTGGGAAACATGCCTGAATGAACCACCCAATGTTGGAGATGGCACTTGAGATGGGAATGCACATTCGAGATGGGAATGCAAGAAAGGCACCAAACTCACCAACAACTGGAGCTGGATGCAGGGTGCCCAACCCTGCAACAGGTTACCCAGGGAGGTTGTGGAAGCCCTATCCCTGTAAGTGTTTAAGTCCAGGTTGGACGAGGCTTTGGGCAACCTGATCTAGTGGAGGGTGTCCCTGCCCATGGCAGGGGAGTTGGAACTAGATGATGCTTGAGGTCTCTTCCAACCCAAAGTGTCCTGTGATTCTGTGATTATCCCACAGGAGAAAGCACATACAGGGACATCAAACCACACATCAGAATTACAGAAAGAATTTCTGATCATTTATCAGAATGTGCGCAGTCAGGAGGCTGGAGCCAGGCTCTTCTCAGGGATGGCCAATGGTAGGACAAGGGGCAATGGGTGCAAGCTGGAGCACAGAAAGCTCCTGGTGAATATAAGGAGACACTTGTTCACTGTGAGGGTGACAGAGCCCTGGGACAGGCTGCCCAGAGAGGCTGGGGAATCTCCTTCTCTGGAGACATTCAAAACCCACCTGGATGTTTTCCTGTGTGATTTAGTCTGGGTGATCCTGCTCTGGAAAGGGGGTTGGTCTGGATGATCTTTTGAGGTCCCTTCCAACTCCTAATGTGCTGTGATTCTGTGATTTCATGAGGGACCTGCTTCTGCTGAGTTAGATGTGGCTAGGACACGTTTATCTAGAGGGGACTTTAGGGACTCATCTACTCAACTTCTGGCTGCCACAGGAGCTTACACAGGAGTTTGACATTAGGTGCTCAAGCCAGAGCTGGAACACACTTCAGCAATACAGAGCTTGAGGCTCCACGGCCAGTAAAGGGACTCACACAGTGATTTCCAGTGGCCTCCACGCAGGGGGAGAAATTAATTAAACTCAGAACCCACCCTAAATGCCCCAAATCTGCTTTAGAGAAGAAGCCTTTGTCTGGGAAGCGTGTTTTCCAGTCCTTTAACCATCTCACAACCTGGAGCCACCCCCTCAATTCCTGACCACCCCCCTTGATCTGTAGACACCAAAACCAGGCACCCCATTGCAAACAGCAGCTCTCACACCAGCACCAAACAGAGCTGACACACAAACAGCCCAATTTCTAACTCCTCAGCTGGACAATGCTACCAGGGGCAGGGAACACCCATCCTGAGATGCCAGTTAAGGACTTTCCAGGCATGTAAAGGAAAGAAACCATTGCTGGACACATACACAGAGCAAGAGGCACTTACCCACTCGTTCCAGGTCTCTGGGTCTGAGAGAAGCGCCAGTCTGTATTAGGCTGAGCTTGCTGCAGAGAAAATAGAAGAGTTTTAATACCTCTGTTCTTGCCTTTGAAAATGAAAGTGAGCTGATCCTGGATTATTTCAGTCTGGAATATCAGCCTGTTCTTTCCAAGTAAAGAAAATCAATTAGAACAAAAAGAAAGGGCCCCCCTCTCCCCTCCTCCTCCTCCCTCCACCTTTCCTTGGTGTTTCTGAGCCAGCATGAATACTGAAAAGCATGACAAAACCCATTCAGGGAATAATCTTCCAAAGCTGCTCAGGAAACCAGGCTGTGAAAGAAATGAAGCATGAAATAAACTGATAAGGGCATCAATTCAGTGAGAGCAATGGTACCAAAGTAACGAGCTGGGGGGAGCGAGGGGGTGGGGGCAGCAGCGTTAACTGATACTGAGAAAGATGCTCTTAATGCCAGAATGTAAAATGATAACAGAGCTTCCTAATCTGTCCTGAAAAAGGCCTGCCTGAGACCTTGACTTCCCACACTGTGTGTGAATGACTTCTCCTAGATGCTGTGGCCTCAGAGCTCCACAAGATTGTTTCTGTCCACAGAGAAAAGAATAAACTTCCGACAGCACAAGGCAAAACAAAGAGCATGGTTTGTTCAGGAGACACAGTCAACTTCAGACACAGCAGCACATTTTGTTACTCCCTCAGTAAGCCCCCACATCGCCTTAAGTGTTATTTAACTACCAGACAATGGGCATGTTGTACATAAGGAAGGACACGGAGCAGGCTTGCATCTTCCTGCTTGAATCACGCCTTTGTGAAGGGCACTAAATAGCAGAACTGTTTTCTCTCTCAGGAAGACACATACTTCCCCAAATCCTAATCTTTTTAATGAAGTCCTGAATGATAACATGCTCTACCTGGGAAGGCCATCATTCCTCTCTGTTCCCTTAGGAATCAGCACTTCATCCTCCACGCAGCGCAACATCAATTTTATAGGATTATTCTGCCTGTACATGCAATTACTAAGGCAAAGGGAAGAAGGGTACAGCTGACCTAGATTTTTATTTAGTAGATGTGATTTCACTAATTTCTCCACAGCTTTGATGTGCAAGAATATATTAGAATAAATTACTCCCCTAAAATAGAGGTCCCACTGCTGCCCGTGCTGCATGCAAACGAAGCTGTTTAAATACTGGCCCTCCAGATTTCAGATAGATGTTTTTGCACACGCTGCCACACCATCTCACACTAGAGAAGCCCTTCCCCATCTTTTTTCTTTTGAATTCCTGTTGTAATTACCACTTGCTAATTTAGGGCAGGCATTTATGACACAAAATTACTTTCCTTTTTATATCCCGAAGTTATAAAAGCTACAGCTAAATACAGTCACCTACACCCGTATTTAGACAGCTGAACACAAGTTTTCAAAGCACACCACTGCCTGGGTCCCTGGAAGCCCAAGGGCACATAAGGTCACCAAGATCTTTGCAAAAAGCACCACTACATTCAGTACTGAGCAGGGAATTCAGCCCCTTGCTGGAAACAACCAAGCTGGAAAAATGAATAATAACTAATAATAGTAACTAATAATACTCAGGGAGTTGAGAAATCTCTACAATGCCCCTCAAAAAGAGAGCACAAGAAACACCAGTGAACTTTGCTTTCAGATACCCGTGTCGTGACTCCTACGCTGTGCAGAACAAAGCAGTTACACAGAACTGAGAAGCTAAACCCCCCAAAAAATACCTCCCAGACTCTGCTAAGAATCACTTTTAAAAGAAAAGAGGATGAATGGAGCCAAGGGAAAACACTCCACTTCCACAACCCCACAGCCCTTGATTTGATAGTGCTGCCCAGCCCCTTTCCCTTCCCCAGCCAAAGCTTCCACCTGCCACCACCCAGGAGGTGCCAGTGACAAACATTCCCTGAAGCCACCTTCTTAGGTGGAAGGACAGACAGAGAACAGCCAACTGGCCTGGATATTACGGACTGTTGCGCTTAGCAGACACAGGACAGTAAGAAACACCCATCTCTTACCCCATCGCAGGGACTCGCTAGGGTGCTGGTCACCTGCTCATAAGCAGCCATGGTCTCCGCAGTGCTAGAATGGCTGAAAGGTTTTACAAAGAGGAAATCACTCTGGTCAGACATGGGTGAGAAACAAGAGGTGTAATTCTGTGCCTGGGAGGTCAAGCCCACTCCTCCCACGTCCAGGTACTTGATGAAACCATCTGGCTTCATCTGCCCACGGAAATGGGATGCAGGCTTACGGCCAGTCCCTCGGCAGCAAGCCGTGAAGGTCCAGCTGGCAGCACCAGCTTTGAGACACCGAGCAGCCACCAGAGCAAACATCACGCAAGACACAAGGGAAATGGACACCAAGGAGATGATGAGGTAAAGTGTGAGGTTGGTATCCTTGGGAGAAGATTTGGGTACATCCAAGGACTTGGCAAAGTCCTGCACACTATTTTCCTCTGGAGAAATTACTATTACCACGGAGGCTGAGAGGGATGGCGTCCCATTGTCCCTCACTTCCACCACCAGCCTGTAAGGATCTTCTGATTCTCTGAGAGCTTGTGCAACCCTTATCTCTCCAGAGCGACGTTCCACTTGGAAAGGCAAAGCCTCAGCTGTCTCCTGAAGCTCGTAGGACAGCCAGGCGTTATGGCCACTATCAGCATCAACAGCTACAACTTTGGTGACCAGGTAGCCAGGTTCTGCCAAGGCTGGGACGGTTTGGTGGAAGGCAGATCCCTTGGGGACAGACGGGTAGACAACAGTGGGGGCATTGTCATTCTCATCCAGGATGAACACATGGACTACAGCAGTGCTACTCAGCATGGGAGACCCAGCATCCTTCACCTCCACAGGCACCTGGAACACCTTGTCCTGCTCATAGTCCAGAGCCCGCACAGTGTAGATGGTGCCGTTATCCTGGTCTATCCGAAAGTAGGTTGAGATGGGTATATCCTGCATCCCGTTGTCCAGGATGGAATAAGACAGCTTGGCGTTGCTACCCTCATCAGGATCAAATGCTGACACTGAAAAGACAGAAGTTCCAGGAAGGGAGTTTTCCTGAACATGAGCTGTATCGAAAGGGCTGGAGAAGTTTGGAGCGTTATCATTCACATCAGCAATTCGGAGGTAAAAGGTTTTTTGTGTGGCCCTCTGAGGGGACCCTGAATCCACAGCCTTCACTGTGATATTGTACCCACTGGCCTTCTCCCGATCAAGGGGACCATTTGTGACCAGTGAGAAATGCTCTTTAAAAGATGACACCAATTTAAACGGGAGGTCTTTCGCTATCTGCAGGTGGACCTGCCCATTGTCACCTGAATCGCTGTCCTTCACACCAATGAGGGCAATCACAGTGCCTGGAGTTGCATCCTCCTGCACTGGGCTGGAGAGAGAGGTCAGCACAATCTCTGGGCTGTTATCATTGATATCGATTAACTCCACTCGCAGGTGACAATGTCCTTCCATGGCTGGGGAACCCCTGTCCCTGGCCCGAACTGCAATCTCATAAGCACTGGATTCCTCATAATCCAGCAGGGCTTTGGTTCTGATCTCCCCTGTCCGGGGATCTAAGGAGAACAGCTTAGTGAATTTACCAGGTGCATTATTGCTAGTTTTGAAAGAATATTCCACATCCCCGTTGGGACCTTCATCCAGGTCGGTGACGTTCAGCTTGGTGACCAGAGTGCCCACTGGTACATTCTCCTCCAAATGTACCTTGGATATGGGTGGGTCGCAGACAGGAGGGTTGTCGTTTGCATCCAGGACGTGGATGGTAACCTTGGCAGTGCCAGATTTCACTGGATTCCCTCCATCCAGGGCTGTCAGGGTCAGGTGATGAACAGCCACTTTCTCTCTATCCAGGGCTTTTTCAAGTACAATCTCTGGCATTTTAACACCATCTCCTCTCGTGTTGATACTCAGGGTGAAATGTTCACTGGGGCTGAGCTCATAGGTGGAAATAGAGTTGGAGCCCATATCAGGGTCTTCTGCTACCTCCAGGGGTAGCCGAGTCCCAGGGTTGGCTACCTCAGTGATCTCCAAGACCACCTCTGGCTTGGGGAACTGGGGCGCGTTGTCATTAACGTCGAGGACATCCACCTCGACACGGTGGAGCTGGAGGGGATTCTCCATGACGAGTTGGAGGTGCAAAGAGCACGCAGGGTTCTCCCCGCACAGTGCCTCCCGGTCCAGCCTGCTGTCGAGGATTAACAAGCCCGCTGCCAGGTTCACCTGGAAGTGCCGCTGCCCACCCTCGCTCACCAGGCGCAGGTTGCGGGCAGCCAAGCTCCGCAACTCTACCCCCAGGTCCTTGGCTAAGTCGCCCACCGAGAAGCCCGGCTCCCGGTCCTCGGGCACGGAATAGCGGAGCTGAGCTCTGCCGAGAGACGACAAGCAGGAGAAGGCTGCGAGCAGCAGCAGCAGCGGGAGCTGCCATAGCAAACTCCGTCCCCCGAGCATCCCGTGCCGGGTCCGGTGTGCGAGCGGAGCAACGCGGAGAGGCGCGGAGCGGCGGCAGCTCCGCGCAGGCTCCCCCACCTCCCCGCCCCCGGGAGCAGCCGCCGCCGCGCCGGAACCCCCGCGCCCCGGGTGGGGGGGATCCGAGTGGGTTGCGCAGGGAGGAAGCCGCCGCCGGAGCCGGACAGGGAGGGATGGAGGGGGATGGAGGGGGGGCGATCACGAACCGGCCGGCAGAGAAGCTCCTCGGCACGCAAAGGCACACAAAGTCGGCGAGCGGAGCGGAACGACCGAGTGACAGTTTTACGTCTCTCCACAGCCTCCTCCTCCTCCTCCTCTTTTTTCTCTCCCTCCCCCTCCTCCTCCTCCTCATTTCCCTCCTCCACCGCCTTCCCCAAAATACGCACGGCGTAGGCCCCCCCCCTCCCCCCGCCCCGCCGCCGCCGCTCCACCCCCGCAGCGCCGGGAGGGCGCCGGGGACTCCCGGTAGCGGGAACCCCCGCTCCTCCCCGTCCCACCCGGCTGCTGGGAGCGGGCACCGGCGGGCAACCCCACCCCAAAGCCGGCTGGGTGTGCCGCATCCCGGGCAGACACCGGAGCTGCGGTCAGGCTTGGGGACACGCTCCCGAGCTCACCTCGCTGCACAGGGTGGCATCCGGCGGGCAGGCACCGGCTGGACCCGCGGAGGGTTTCACAAACATGAACTCGCTGATGTCCGAGACGGGCGAGAAGCAGGAGCGGTAACGCGGGGCAGGGGGTGCCGTGGCTGTCACCTGGACGCCCATCACCGTATCCCCTTGCTTAGGCTCATAGTGCAAGTGCCCAAAGATGTGGCTGGGTGGGGGCTGAAGCGTGTTCACACTCTCCACGCAGCAGCCCTGGTTGGCGGGCGCAGAGCCCCGCCGGAGGCACCGCACACCCAGCGCTGCCAGTCCCACCAGTGAGACGGTGGAGATGAGCACTAGGGACACAATCAGATAAAGTGTAATCGTGGGTAAGCCCCCACCATCAGTGGCCCGAGCCTCGGAGCCCTGCAAAGCCTCTGGGCCCTTCTCCTCCACCAGCACCACGAGTGTGACAGCTGTGGAGAGCGGGGGGTCCCCGGCATCCCGGACCACCACCAACAGTTCATGAGCAGAGGGATCCGTCTCCTGCAGGGCCCGTGTTATCCGGATCTCCCCAGAGCGCAGGGCCACGCTGAAAAGCCCTGGGTCTGTGGCTTCCACGAGGTTGTAGGAGAGCCAGGCATTACGCCCTGAGTCCGCATCTATTGCCACCACCTTGGTGATAAGAGCAGGCGGGGCGGTGGAGGGGGAGATTCGGAACTGAGCAGCAGAGTCCTCCCCGGCCCTGGGGAAATGTACCCGTGGGGCATTGTCGTTCTGGTCCACTATAAAGACATGAACCAGCGTCCTGTTCCTCAGGGCCGGGGAGCCACCATCAGATACCTCCACGTGGAACTGGAGATAGGTGGTTTGCTCATAGTCAAAGGGGAGTTTGGCTGAAACCTGCCCGTTTGTGGGATGTATGGAGAGGTAGCGAGTTGGATCCAGGCCTGGATCTGTCCCACCAGCTCGCAGGATGGAGTAGGAGAGGCGGGAATTCTGCTCCGAGTCAGGATCAGCAGCAGAGACGGTAACCAGCACGCTGCCCACCGGGTTGTTTTCTGCCACCAGTACTTCATAGGACGCTTGCTCAAACTGGGGCGCGTTGTCATTGACATCTGCCAGGGCGATTGGCAAGACGGTATGGCGGGAGAGCGGGGGACTGCCCAGGTCCGAGGCAGAGACGGTGACATTGTAGTAGGCAACGTGTTCCCGGTCCAATCGGGTGCTGGTTAGCAGCGAGTACTGGTGCTCATAGTCCTTACGCAGCTGGAAGGGAAGGTCTGGAGACACATGACACTGGACTTTACCCTGATCACCAGAGTCCCGGTCTCTGACGTGTATCACGGCCACCACGGTGCCCGGGGGTGCATCCTCGCTCAGGGAGCTGGAGAAGGAGGTAAGAATGACCTCAGGGGCGTTGTCGTTCACGTCAGTGATTTCCACCACCACGCTGCAGTGCTCCTCCATCGTGGGCGACCCCATGTCCTTGGCCTCCACTTCAATCTCATACACCGTCGCCTCTTCGAAGTCCAAGTTGCCCTGGACACGGATTTCTCCAGTTTGCTCATCAATGGCAAAGATCTGGCGTAAGGCAGCTGAGTTGTGGCTGCTGAGGGAGTAGCGGATGTCTCCGTTGGGCCCTTCATCCACATCAGTGGCATTTAACTTCACCACGAGGGTGCCCAGGGGCGAGTTCTCCACCAAGCGGGCTCCATACGATGGTCTGTCAAAGACCGGGTGGTTGTCATTGGCATCCAGGACCTGAATGGTGATGTGTGTCTTGCTGGACTGGGGGGGAGAGCCCCCATCTTCAGCAGTCAGGACCAGGTGGTGGAAAGCCCTCAGTTCCCGGTCCAGAGCCCTCTCAAGCACCAGCTCAGGGAACTTGCCACCATCTGTACGTGCCTTCACGTTGAGGTTGAAGTTCTCATTGGCACTCAGGTGATAGGTCTGCAAGGTGTTGGTGCCCACGTCAGGGTCCTGGGCAGGCTGGATGGGAAAGCGGGCACCCAGGGATGCCAGCTCATAGATGCGCAAGGAAACCTCATCACTGGGGAACTCTGGAGGGTTGTCATTGATATCCAGGATCTCCACCTCGATGCGGTAAAACTCCACTGGGTTCTCGATGGCAAGTTTCAGGTGGAGGAAGCAACGAGGGTTCTGCCCACAGAGCTGCTCCCGGTCTATCCGTTCGCTGACCATTATAATGCCAGTATTCACATTGACCGAGAAGTACTGGGAATCCGAATCAGACAGTACCTGCAGGTTAGCTGCCGCCAGTTTGGCCACATCGGTGCCCAGGTCCTTCGCGATATTGCCCACGAAGGCGCCCCGGGTGAGCTCCTCCGGGATGCTGTACCGGATCTGAGCAGAGGAGCTGTGCAAGAACAGACAGAAAGAGAAGACGCGCGGCAGCCCCAGGGACCGACCCGCCTGCCCTGCCCTCGGCATCCTTGCCGGGTGGGCGGCTGGGGAGCGATGCCCTCCGTGCTCCGGGGCCGCGCTCAGCGCTCGCCGCTCCCATTCATTGTTTGGGGCGGACACGGTTCGACGGGGGCGGGGGACGCCGGGGCTCCGCGCAGCCGCTTCGCCATTGGCTCCGAGCGCTCTGCTGCTCCTCCAATCGCCTCCCTCCTTTCCCAGGACAGCAACACCGGCGCCAATCGCGACCCGCCGCCGGTTGCCGCGCGGCGCGAACCTGCGGCGCTTTCCCGAGCAACGGCGGCGGCTCCGTGTCCGTCCCCACCCACCCACCACCCCGCCCCGCCGCCCCGTGTCCCCCCCGCCTGTCCCTCACCGCCGCCGGACCGGGGAGCGAGGGAGGCTCCGGGGGAAAGCGCGGTCCGTCCGCCCGGCGAGTCCCGCTCCGGCACCGCCTTCCCCCGCCCTTCGGCTCTCACCTGGCCGGCGTCCCGCAGCGTACCGGGAGCGGAGAGGAAAGCCCCCGTTTCCCTCGGTAGGGTCGCAGGGGGTGGGCAAGGCCGTAGGAAGGTGAAGTCGCTCCGGTCGGAACCGGGGGAGAAGCAGGTGCTGTAGCACTGGGACTGGGAGTCGGTGGGTCGCAGGGTGACCTCCATGTACTTAAGGGTGCCGTCGGAGCTGAGCTGCAGCTTGGGGCTGGAGTGCTTGAAGAAGTCCCGGGACGGTGACTCGCTAAGCCAGCAGCAGCAGTAAGGTGAGGTGGCAGCACGGCCTCTGCGACGGAGGCACCGGGCAGCCAGGAGGGTGACGGTGGCAAGTGCCACGGTGCTAACAGCTGCCAGCGCGATGATCAGGTAGAGGGTCAGGTCTGGCTTCTCCTTGGCACCAGCCAGGAAATCCCGAGGCTTGTAGCTCTCCTCCAGGGCTGTCTCCTCCAGGGTCACGGTGATGGTGACAGTGGTGGAGAGCGGTGGGTCGCCGTTGTCCGAAACCTGAACAATGAGCTGCTGTGATTCCGCATCAGTGTCCCGGAGGGCACGTGCTGTCCGCACCTCCCCGGTGTACAGCGACACATGGAACAAGGAGGGGTCAGTGGACTGTGGCAGCAGCTGGTACGAGAGCCAGGCATTGTGCCCGGCGTCTGCATCCACTGCTGTCACCTTGGTGACCAGGTAGCCCAGTGGGGCAGAGAGCGGCACCCTCTGGGGTGCCGGGATGTCACTTTCACTGGCAGGGTGCAGGATGGTGGGGGGGTGGTCATTCTGGTCCAGCACAAAGATGTAGACAGTAACGTTGGCGTGGAGTGGGGGGGACCCCGAGTCCCGCACGGCCACAGAGACTGGCAGAACCTGCAGCTGTTCGAAGTCAAAGGTGCGCTGAGCATAGAGGTTGCCATTGTCAGGGTTGATGTGAACGAAGGAAGAGGTGGGGGCACCTTGCACTTGGCCAATTTCTATGGAGTAAACAAGACGGGAATTATCCCCATCATCAGGGTCTGAGGCAGAGACAGTGCAGAGCAGGGAGCCGGGTGGGTTGTTCTCTGGGAGGAAGGCATCATAGGAGGGCTGCAGGAAGCGTGGAGGGTTGTCATTCACATCAGATATATTGAGGAGCAGTGTGAGCGTTGTGGTGAGGGCAGGAAATCCACCGTCCTGGGCAATCAGCTCCACTATGTACTGTGGAGTGGATTCTCGGTCCAGGCTCTCCCGGGTGACCAGGGAGAAGTGGTTCTGAAGGGACCTGATGGTGAAAGGGACGCTGGGGGAGATCTCCAAGCTCACATACCCATTGGCCCCTGAGTCTCGGTCACGTACGTTGAAGAGCCCCACAACAGTATCCTGTGGGGTGTCTTCTGGCACTGGGTTCAGCAGGGAGGTGAGCAGAACCTCTGGGGGGTTGTCGTTGGCATCCTCCACTTCCACCTGTAGCATGCAGTGGCCCTCCATCTCTGGGACCCCACCATCATGGGCTCGCACGTAGATCTCATAGAAAGGTGATTCCTCAAAGTCCAGGGCACCGCTCACTCGGACCTTGCCACTGTGGGGATCCAGGGCAAAGAGCCTCCGGACAGAGTCAGAGGTGTGAACCCCAAATGAGTACTGCATCTCCCCATTGGGGCCCTCATCGGGGTCAGACGCATTGAGCTGGATGAGCAGGGACCCTATGGGCGTGTTTTCTGGGACCTGCACCTTGTACGTGGCACGGTCAAAAGTGGGCGCATTGTCATTGACATCCAGGACCAGGACCGTTATCTGCGCTGTGCCCGAGCGCGCTGGGCTTCCCCCATCCATGGCCGTCAGCACCAGTTGCAGTTCTGGCTGCTCTTCCCTGTCCAGAGCACGCTCCAGCACTAGCTCTGGGAAGAGTTTGCCATCCTGCTGCTGCTTGACGTCCAGGGAGAAGTGGGAATTGGGGCTCAGCTGGTAGGAGCCCACAGCATTAGTGCCCACATCAGGGTCCTGTGCGCTCTCCAGGGGGAAGCGTGCACCCACTGTGGCAGACTCGGCGACCCGCAGGGTACGGTGAGAGGTGGGGAAGCTCGGGGAGTTGTCATTCAGGTCCAGGATCTCCACTTCCAGACGGAAGAGCTGCAGGGGGTTCTCTGTCACCACCTGCACTGACAGCACACAGCTGGCAGCCGCTCCGCACAGACGCTCCCGGTCCAGCTGCTGGCTCACCACCAGCGCGCCGCTGTCCAGGCGCACGGCAAAGTAGCGCAGGCTCTCCTCCGAGCCCAAGCGCAGCCTGCGACCCGGCAGCTCCTCCACCTTCAAGCCCAGGTCCCGGGCCACGTTCCCCACCATGGTTCCCACCTCCGACTCCTCAACAACCGAGTAGCGGATCTGCCCGGAGACCCAGCCCCAGCCGCAGAGCAAAAACAAACTCAGTACTTGCCATTTCCAGGCGGGTCGCTGGAGGCTGACACTCTCCATGTCCGTGCGCGTCCGGCCTGGGACGCAGCAGGCACTGGGGAGCTGTGAAAAAATCCCTGGGTCTCTCTTCCACAGCTTGAAAAACAGCTCCAGGGCTCCAGCGGGCTGCAGCTCCGGCTGTCAGCCTCAGAGCAGAGGGGGTGGGCTGGGGGAGGGGAACTGAATCACAGCCCCAGCGCGGAGGTGGAAGGGGGGGGGAGAAGCAGATTTCCCCCCCCCCCTCCCCTTTTCAGATCAGCGCCCAATTGGCCGAGAGCTCCGTCCCCTCTCGGCCAGCCAAGGCTCCCCGGAGGTGCTGGAAGCAGGGACCCGAGCCCGCATCAGCAGGGCTGCCACCCCCGGCCTCCCCTCCGCCAGCCTGAGTCACTTGCTCCAACAGCTCGCTTCCCGTTCGCAGGGAAACTGCACGTCCTGGCAGCCTGGAAGCTAGGTACAAGCCCTCCCTGTGTGCTCCCCCTTCCACAATGGTGGCTTCACATCGCGCCCACAGACAAAGGGCAGCTGTCATGAACACAGGCCAAAAGACTTTTCATGACCGATGAAAAGGTACTTGTTAGAGCCCTGAGGTGCCAGGGACTCTTCTCCCACCCCTTTTCCTCCCCCCCTTTATCCCTTAGCTAATGCTTTGGCCACTGCCTGCACCCCATCCTTTCCCCTGTAAGCAAGGCCACTGCTACCAGTACCACCATCAGGCAGGAGACCTCACACCGAGACAGGGACTCCTGCCCCTGCTGGGTGTCAGAGGCAGAAGGTGAGAAGGCAGAGATGGGTGAACCATTCAAAGCTGAAACATGTTTGTCCCCCCCAGCCCTCCCTACCCGTGCTTGGTTGGACACCCATTTCTCACACTGGGCCAAGGAAGGGGTCAGTATTTACAGCACCAGAGTCACTGCAAACGGACGGAGCCAGCCAACAAGCCCACTAGACCACCACCGGATCGCAACATCAGGTCAGGATGTCAGACTGGGAAGGAGGCCTGAGCATCCCACCTGGCAGACACACATACTGCAATCCTGCAGCAGACACAGCTTTTTGGACAAGCCATCTCCCAGAGGGCAAAAGCAGGGCTCTCAGCCTCCCCGGGGGGGAGTGGAGCAGCAATTTCCCTCTCTCCCTGACCTAAAGGACAGTGAGGGGCTGCAGGGTGTTAGCTCACATCACATCCATGCAAAAGCCTCCGCAGTCATGCCCTGGAGTCATGTCCTCCCTGTACCCAAGACCAGCCTGAAGTCCCTGGGGTGCACACAGACCCTGGGGGGCAGAGGGGCTGGGATCTGCAGCCGGGAGCAGGCAGGCCAGGGAGTGGGCTCCTGCCCAGGACCCTGCCCATCACCATCACACGAGCAACACAGGGACCTGGGGGAACTGGTGAGAGAGGCTGGGGGAACCCGTGCCCAGCGCGGCGGATGGTGACAGGGACACCATCCTTCCGGACGAGAACACAGGCGGTGCGGCGCTGCCGTCGAGGGGGGGGTCTACCTCCCCCCCCGCGACACTCGCTCCCCGCCTCCCCCCCCCCCGGCTCTCCAGCCCCTCCGTGCCCATTGCAAGAGCCACGGGGAGGGACAACCCTGCTGCCAATCATGGAGAGACAGAGCAAGGAGCTTCGCGATTGGTGCAGAACACTTGGGGTCCCGCCTACTATCCGCTGCGGGGAGTGGAGGAGGACTTCTTAAAGGGCCAGCGCCGCAAAACGCTAGACAACTGGGTTCCCCAGCACCCAGAAACTGATACGTACTCATTCCCCGAAAGCTTCCGACGGTGCCAGCAGCAAGAAGATGTCACAGCAACCTTCACCCTGGGATATGCCCTGTCTCCATCCCAGGCAGGGCCCCAGACAGCACAGCCGGGTGACACACCAGTAACACAGGATGCTGCACCCGTGGGGATGGGTTTGGTGCTGCTGTGGTACCTCAGCAGAAGCCCCCCTGTGAAGACCACATGGTCCAGGAGAATCCACTCAGTATCCCAAGGTGCCTTGGTCACCAAGGGACAGGAGAAAGGGATGGGCTTCACAGAGGGGATCCTGCTGTTGATTGGATCTGCCAAAGTCTGTGATGGGAATGATGATAAGGCAGGAAGGATACAGAATGTCTAGGATGGAAAAGGACGTTTCTCCCTGTGCAAAGGTTCTGACCAGATGACCCAGGGAGCTGAGCAATCACTGGAGATCCTGCAGGGTAGGATCCCTCACAGCAAGGCATGTCACCAACCACAGACAGGGCCAGCACCATCCCCAGTGCATCCGTTTTGGGGTCTGGCAGTTGCCCCACAGAGCAAAGAGGTGTAAAGCCTTTGCAGGCTTTACACTGTCTGTGGCATTGGGCAGGATCTTCTTTGACCACAGGCCCCAGTGCCAGCCCAGCTAGTTTCTCGGTGCCAGTGCCTTTCCAGTGTAGTACTGGGGGGGGGAGGGGGGGAGAGCAGGGGGGGTAGGCTATGGCTAGGGCTCAGGCTTACTACCTGCCCATTATCAGCTCCTCCCATCCCCACTCACAAATCATTTATTGCCCCCTCCCCAGAGGCATCTTTCCAGGACCCATTGATGGAGGGGGTCATCCTTTTCCCCATCTACAGTATGACCAGCACAATGCAGAGGAGGAACACTTGTTCCTGCAGCTGCTGCACTCGTTCCACCTGCCACAGCCCACAAGTGCTCAGTCAGAGCAGCGATGCAAGACGGATGGGAAAAAAAAAGAGGCATAAAATCATTCTGGGAGGTTTCTGCCTCCGCCTGTGATTCAGCAAACAGGCAGCACACACAGCCCCACACCCAAGCACAGCTTCCGCTGCACCTCACTTCCTTCTGCTCCGAGGAACCGGTCGCTCCTACTCCCAGCCTCCCTGGCAGGGACACATTGCCGGCACCAACCACCTTGGAAACCCATCAGATCCTGCCCCTCCTTCCGCTAGATCCACTTCCCAGCTCTACATCTGAGGATCAAAACGTTCCTGTCATGAATAGCTCTCAAATCAGGCTGCACAATTCCCACTGGGGGATGAGCACAGCAGCTCCCTGCCATGCGCAAATTCCTTCCTGGCTGCGGCTGGTTCAGCCAGGACATTAGACATCACCCGGACACAGCATACTGGACCTGCAATAGGGCTGTTAAAGCACTACCTGGGTGGAGGAATCACCATCCTGGCTCAGAGACACCATCCAGCTCATTGGAGACCTGCAAGCAACTGGAGCATTCTGCAATCCCACCCTCACCCACCGAAATTAACGGCCTCACAAAACTTCCATGGAAACAAAACCAGAACCATCAGGAGTCAAACATGGAGTGAGACATGGACAGGAGGAACTGCTCTGTGGCCACGGCCTGACAAACAGAGGAACCAGCATCATCCTTCAGTTTTGCATATGACACTGTGGGAAGCAACACCTGGATCCCCCACTGGTAGCAGATGGCTCCCAGCCCCACATCCAGCACCACCTCCTCAACCCACATGGGCACGACGCAGAGAAGCTTTGTTTCCCTCCCAGTGCCAGACCCCACAAGTGCTCCCCTCAGCTCTCAGCTTTGCAAAGGGAAGGAAATGCTATTAGTAGCAAACTTTCTGCCAAGGATTTGCAAGCATTTGCAAGCTGACCTCGGCCTACACCAGTCACTCATGCACGGAATACTCCAAATCTGCTTTGGAAAGACATGTATTTGCTAGCCTGAGCAAACTGATGCATTTGATCCTGCTAACCACAGAGCAAGCATCATCAACACTCAGGACAGCTCACTTTGAAGAAGACCTGGTCAACCACAACTAACCACTCTTTAGAAGCATGGCACAACTGGATATTCCCTCCCAGCCTCACTCCACTACCATATGCATATGGCATGAACAAACCACAGCTCTGCCCAGCACTGGGACATGCCAAGAAAGGAGCTACGTTACCTCGGCAGGTGTGGGGAGCCGTTTGGCGGTGCCTGTGATCTGGTGGTATGGCCCTGGCTCACCATTCCTCATGGTACTCTGGCGGCTGCCCAGGGGGCTGGAAGTGAAGGGTTTTTTACACAGGAGATCACTCTGGCGCGAGTCCGTCGTGAGATAGACCTGGTGGTAGAAGTTGGGTGGCGTGAGGCCGCCCCGCACGGCATCAATGTGGTGGAAGGGCCCTGGTGTCCTGTACAGGGTGCTCCTGGAGCTGTTAAACAGTTCCTTTGACTGCCTCCACTTGTAGCATTTGAAGATGCCCACTGACAACATGGTGATGAAGAAAGCTGCTGACACCAAAATAACAGCCAGGATAAGATAGAAAGTCACGTGCCTCCTGGGATCGTTGGCAGGTGCCACGTCAGTGAGGTCAGTGAGAACCTCCTTGACCATCTCGGCCACAGAGATGGAGACAGTGGCACTGGCAGACAGCACAGGCTCCCCATGGTCTTTCAGCAGGATGACAAGAGTGTGCTGGGGAGCATCATCCTCCCGGAGCTGGCGGGCTGTGACGATCTCCCCATTGTGCAGCCCAACTGAGAAGAGGCTGGGGTCAGTGGCCTGCAACAAGGTATAGGAGATCCAGGCGTTGTACCCTGCATCCGCATCCACCGCCACCACCTTGGTGACCATGTGCCCGGCAGGAGTGCCTGGTGCCACCACATCAGTATAGGTGGTGGTGGTGGTGTTAGGGTGAGGGTACAGCACGGTTGGGGCATTGTCATTGAGGTCAGTGACAAACACACTGACCGAGACATTAGTGGCCAGAGGTGGAGAGCCACTGTCCTGGACCTGCACCATCATGCGGAACTCCACCTGGTCCTCATGGTCCAGGGAGGTCAGCAGGTAGAGGGTGCCATTCTCACGGTTGATGGAAAAGATGTGGCCTACAGTGGGATCACCCTGCAAGAGGGTATAGGAGAGATGGGCATTGCGCCCAAGGTCTGGATCTGTGGCACTCACATTAAGGATGGGGATGCCAGGCACGTTATTCTCCAGCACATAGACATCATAGGAGTCCTGGGAAGTCTTGGGCGTGTTGTCATTGACATCTGACACCTGCACCAGGATTTGTTTTACTGCAGACAATGGTGGTGAGCCTGAATCTCTGGCTGTGATAGTGATGTTATACTCTGATGTTTTTTCTCTGTCCAGAGCTTCTTTCGTTTTCAAGGTGTAGTAATTTTTGAGGGAGGAGCTGAGCATGAATGGGATCCCAGGAGAAATGAAGCAGTTCACCAGGCCATTATCATGAGAGTCCAAGTCTGTTACACTCAGCAGAGCTACGACGGTCCCTGGGGCTGCATCTTCAGGCACGGGGCTGTAGACAGAAGTCACTGTCACCTCTGGAGTGTTGTCATTCACATCCACAACTTCCACCAGCACTTTGCAATGAGCCACACCAGGAACGACGCCCTTGTCTTTTGCCTGTAAGTAAATCTCATACAGCTTCGTTTCCTCATAGTCCAGCTGTCCCTTGACCCTCAGCTCCCCTGTGGCTGAGTCCAGAGCAAAGAGTTCTCGTACCTTGGCTGGAGTGTGGCTGCTGAAGGAATAGACGATGTCTCCGTTGGGCCCATCATCCAGATCGTACGCACTGATCCTGGCAACCAGGGTACCACTGGGCGTGTTCTCCCTCACACTTGCCTTGTAGGTGGACTGGTTGAAGACTGGGACGTTATCGTTGGCATCCACAACATCAATGTGGATCTGCACCTGGGCCGACCGTGGCGGGCTGCCTCCATCCAGCGCGGTCAAGATCAAGTTCAGCTCCCGTTGCTCCTCCCTGTCCAGCTCCTTCTCTAGCACCAGCTCCGCGTACTTGCTGCCATCCACTCTTGTCTGCACGTCGAGCGCGAAGTGCGAGTTGGCGCTGAGCTGGTAGGTCTGCAAAGAGTTAATCCCCACATCGGGATCTTGCGCGCTCTCTAGCGGGAAGCGAGCTCCGGCCGCCACCGACTCGCTAATTTCCAACCTCGCCTGGCTGCTGGGAAAAACCGGGTCGTTGTCATTGATGTCCTGGATCTCCACGGCGCCGCTGTACAGCTCCAGCGGGTTTTCCACCACGATCTCAAAGCTGAGGGAGCAGGGAGAGAGCGCACCGCAGAGCTCCTCCCGGTCTATCCGCTCGCTCACCAGCAGCGCGCCGCTCGTCAGGTCCACCCCGAAGTACTTCTTGTTGCCGCCGGATACCACCCTCAGCCGGCGCCCCGGCAGCCGCCCGAGGTCCAGCGCCAAATCCGCTACCACGTTCCCCACCACAGAGCCTCTCCGCGCCTCCTCGGGAATCGCATAGCGAATCGCGGCGGAAACACAGTGGGAAACGCCGAACAAAAGCAGGAGGCTCAGTACCTTCCCCGTCGTTACCCCGCGGCTCCTCACAGCAACGCCGTTCATCGCACAGGACGGCCCCGCTCTCCGCTGCGCCGTCCCCCCCCAGCCCGTCCCGGCTAGAAATCCTCAGTTCGCCCCGTCATGCCGGTGCCCAGCGAGCCCCGGGAAGCGGAGACCGGCGAACAGACGGGCATTGCTTTGCGGGCTCGGCGGTGACTCACGCCCAGGCTCTCTCTGAGACAGTCTGCGCCTCATCCCGGCTCCGAGCGGGGCCGGGCCGCCAGATCCCCCCCGCTACATCATTGGCCGACAGCGGCACACAGAGTCCCGGCCAATAACTGCACGGAGAGCTGAGGAGCCCCGCCGCAGGGCAGCCGCCCGCCGAGCACCGCCGGGTCCCCGGTCCCAAGGCAGCAGGGCTCTAACCAGCTGACCCTGAAGGGAGAGCACAGCCCTGCGAGGGAACCAGCTATGAAGGACACCCAGGCTGGGAGAGCCCGGGTAGAGGCAGAGTAGATCGGGCACAGGGACTACGTGTGCTGGCAGGCAGGCTGGCCGAGAGGATGACGCCAAAAGGGGCGATATGCAAACAAGAGGGGGTGTCCCCCGGGAAAACTTCTTTGGGAAGAGGCAGAAGGACCAAGAAGGGGAAGTGGAGCGGGGAGGGAGGAGGGGGAGAGAGGGTCGGCTGGGGCACGCAGGGCACCGGGGAGAACCAGCCCCGGCACGACGCACTAGCTCCAAGCGTCACCCGGGACATTGGGGATGCTGGTGCTCCCACCCGAGGGCTTGGTCAGCCCCTTTCTACCACCCCACGGCGCCGCCGTGTGTGCCACCAAAGCGGCGTCGCCGGCAAAACGACACGTATTTCGTGCTGCCGAGTTACAAAGCAGCTTCTCCCGCGGCAGCACACAGTCACCCCGCGGGTCACCTCTTGCTGCAGGGTCCCCAGGAGCATCGCCCCTCCTGCTCCCCACCGCCACCACTGTCCCAGCAGGAATCTTCCCCGACAAACCATAAAAGTCTCGGGTTTAACACGCCTTCCTGCTTCCGTCACGTCCCAGCTTGCTCCCCGGTATCTGTTTCCAAACAGATGCGGGGAAATCACGGGGCGGGGCGGGAGCGGTTCCTGTTCCCGTGCAGCAACAGCCCCGCAGGTACCGCGTAGATCACGGGCTCGGTAGCGCCTGGGCGAGATACAGCCAGTTCCTAGGCTGTTTTGTCTGTCTATGGGCGTGATGCTGTAGAAAACAACTCGTGTCAGGTTGGTTTTCCGACGGAGTTGTTGGGGCTGGTTACCTGCCACCCTGCTGCTTGTCGTGGCTGAGCGCGTTGTGAAAGGGCTGGATATCACCTGCAGCAACGTGGGAGACCCTCCCCCACCCCCCACCTAGAGTGACAGGGACCTCGACTGCGCGTCCTCACCCTTGCACAGTCCTGTCAACTGCCGTGAGCACACGGGATCGACCCAGGATGATCTCAAACAGGACGGCACACTCCTTCCTCTCTGCATGCCCAGCAATCTCCTTTCCTACCGAATAACCATTGATGAAAGACAAACCGTCTGAGCGCTATGCAAGGTTCTTATCACCAGTCCACAGAATAGGATAAAAGTACAAGGATAAATAATAGGATAAAAATACCGATAAAATCCACCGTTAGTCACCCAAAGGTGTATTTTAATAGAATTTAATTCTGGAGACAATTAAAGAGTGAGAAGGAAAACTTTACCCATCCCAGCTGCACTGTGTACGTAAGTACATGTTCATGCCACTCCGTTTTGGAGCCTCTCTGTAACAGACCATGCCTGCAGGCTCCCAGTGCTGAGAGCAGATTTCTCATATGCCCCTACACAACCAAATCCCGACTACTTCTCAGTCTTAAGTGTAACACCACCACCACGACACCCCCTGCCAAAAAAAAAAACCAAGACAATCCACAGCTCTCTTTGAGAGAAATCTTGAAAGCCTTCAGCCACTTATTTTTCCTGAAATAAGTTTGGTTTGGTTTTTTTCCCCCCAGCCACTGCCCATTTCATGTCTTCCCTAAAGTCTGTTTACTCAGCCGTTTCTCTAATATGCGTGTCACAATTATTAAGGAGTTTCTCTTCATATGAGTGCACACACGACCCATATTCAGAGCACCTTGCCTGCGATATCCCAGCAGCAGTTAGGACAGCCAAGCTGTGGAGAGCTGAGCACAGCAAAGAGATTTCGAGAAGGGTATGGAAGACTAAGTAGTTGCATCCCCCATATTCCCATTGATCTGGAGACATTACATCTTAACTTTGATGGGAAAACCGAATATTGAAGGAGATGCTGTGGAAGTTCTGAAAGCACTATCTGGAAGGAGAGGAGTGGAAACATGTGACAGGTAAGGAGAAAGAAGCCTTTCCCCTGCACCGGGAATTTCTTCGGGGATGAGTTCAACACAAATCCCAGCCAGAGCTGCTCACTGCGGTGCTATTCCCGGCTCCACCGGGGCTCTAGTGGAGCTGGTGGCAGCTCCGGACTCAACGCATTTTCTACTCGAATCCGGGCTCGGAGGTACAGTGAGACATCACTCCTTGCTCCCCAGACAGGCGGCAAATTTTAAATCACTGTTATACACAGTATCTTCGTTTGGAGGCTTCGGAGTATGAGAAGAACCGAGCTGGAAGGGAAAACAGAACTACAGAGTCGCTACCAGCGGGGACAGATCACACACCGTTATCACAGGAAAGCACTCAAACCTGGCAGAGACAACGGACACTGGACCAAGACAAAAGGTTTGTCATGAGAGTTTTGCTCCCACTACACCTCACGCCCACCCCACAATCTCGGCTGGGTGAAACTAGCGCCCAGAGCAGCACAGACAGCAGAACATCGTAGTGTCGCTCCTCGGGACACAACCGAAAATTCGCGACTGGGATGGTAAAAGGAAGACTCAAGGGCACAGACGCGTCCCCTCTCCCTCCCACAGACACTCCGCACCTAGTGAGCAATGCGAAGGGAGGTGACATTCCCACCGATCCCTGACGGCGGAACGGGGGAAGAAGATTTATGCAAGGCCACAAAGAGGGAAACCAAGACAGAAGCTCACCTGTGCCGAGGTGCGTGTGCTGGGAGGGTCATTCCCAGAGTGAGTGTCTGATCCCGGCTCCCCGGCCAGGAGACGCTCAGACTGCGCGGCCGCCCCTGGTCTCAGAAAGGTGAAGTCCTTCTGCCCTGACTCAGAAGCCAAACACACCTCGTAGGAGTAGGGCAAGGGCAGCGTGCTGCTGCAGTAGTTGTACTGTACTTTTGAGCCCAAACTGGAATAGAGTTCCTTGTCAGAAGTCACAAAAACGGGAGGGCCCCTCGACCGTCGGTATTTAAAGAATACTGTCAAAATGACGGTCAGAACGAGCATCAGGGACACGACCGCGAGCGCCCCCACAAGAATGAGGTTTAGATCCGCTGTCAACTGGGACACAGACTCTTTGTCGCTCAGCTCCGGCAGCGCCTCCTGCAAGCTCTCGGCCAGCACCACGTGCAGCGTGGCCGTGGCCGACAGCGCCGGCTGCCCCTGGTCCTTCACCACGGCCACCAGCCGCTGCTTCGCCGCGTCCCTCTCCGACACGGCCCGCGCCGTGCGCACCTCGCCGCTGTGCAGCCCCACGCGGAACAGCGCCGGCTCCGCCGCCTGCACCAGCTCGTACGACAGCCAGGCGTTGCGCCCCGCGTCCGCGTCCACCGCCACCACCTTGGCCACCAGGTAGCCGGCCTCGGCCGAGCGCGGCACCACCTCGAACGGCGCCGTGCCGGAACCCTCCCCCGCCGCTCCCGCCGCCGGCCACAGCACCCGCGGCGCGTTGTCGTTGCGGTCCAGCACGAAGACGCGCACCGTCGCCGTCGAGCTGCGCGCCGGCGACCCGCCGTCCTGCGCCCGCACCGCCACCGCGAACTCGCGGCACTGCTCGTAGTCCAAGGAGCGCTGCGCGTACACCGCGCCGCTCCGCGCCTCCACCGACACGTAGGGCGCCGCGCCCGCGCTGCCGCCCGCCAGCCAGTAGCTCACGCGCCCGTTGGCGCCCGCGTCCGCGTCCCGCGCGCTCACGCGCAGCACCAGCGCGCCCGCCGCGTTGTTCTCCCACACGTAGGCGCTGTAGGCGGCCTCCTCGAACACCGGCGCGTTGTCGTTCACGTCCGACACCTCCAGCACCAGCGCCGCGCGGCTCCACAGCGCCGGGCTGCCCCGGTCCCGGGCCACCACCGTCACACGGTGCTCGGACGCCTGCTCGCGGTCCAGCGCGCCCGACGTCACCACCTTGTACGAGCCGCCCGACGACGCCACGATCGACAGCGGCGCCTCGCCCGACAGCTCGCACGACACCTGACCGTTCTCCCCGGAGTCCCGGTCCCGCACTTTCACCAGCGCCACCACCGTGCCGACCGGCGCGTCCTCGGGCACCGGGCTCGACACGGACGTCAGCGTCACCTCGGGCGCGTTGTCGTTCACGTCCAGCACCTCCACCTCCACCTTGCAGTGCGCCACCAGACCGCCCCCATCCCGCGCCTCCACGGCCAGGCTGTACGCCCGTGTGTCCTCGAAGTCCAGCGCCTCCCGCAGTGTGATGGTCCCGCTCTCCGCGTCTACCGCGAACGTCTGAAGCACCTTGACCGGCATTTTCCCGAAACCGTAGGAGATGCGGGCGTTGGAGCCGGCGTCGGCGTCGGAGGCGGAGACGTTCAGCACCGTCGATCCCGGCGGCGCGTCCTCCCGCAGGCTCGCGCGGTACCGGTCCTGCGCGAAGACGGGCGCGTTGTCGTTGGCGTCGGTGACGTTGATGAGGAGCTGGGCGGTGCCGCTGCGGGGCGGATCGCCGCCGTCCAGCGCCGTCAGCACCAGCCGCAGGCTCTGCTCGCTCTCCCGGTCCAGAGCGCGCCGCAGCACCAGCTCGGCGAACTTACTGCCGTCCTGGCTCTGCTTCACCTCCACCGCGAAGTACCCGTTGGCCTCCAGCTCGTAGCCCTGCAGCGCGTTGCTGCCCACGTCCGCGTCCTCGGCGACACCCAAGTAAAACCGGGCGCCGGGAGAAGTGAACTCGTTGATCTCGAGATGGAAATTATCTTGCAGGAAGTGCGGCGCGTTGTCGTTGACGTCCTGGATGGCCACCTCGACGTGGAAAACGTTCAGCGGGTTCTGCACCAGCGCCTCGAAGCTGACGGAGCAGGACGCCGACTCGCCGCACAGCTCCTCCCGGTCCAGCCGCTCGCTCACGTACAGGTTCCCCGTCTCCTCGCTCACGCCGAAGTATTGCTTCTCCGCGCTGAGACGCAGCTTGCGTGCCGGCAGGTCGGCCGGGCTCAGCCCCAGGTCCCGCGCCAGCGGCCCCACCAGCGAGCCTCTGCCCAGCTCCTCGGGGATGGCGTAGCGGATCCGCTCCGGCGCCGCCCGGCAGCACCAGCCCAGCAGCACAGCGCACAGCAGCACTCGCCCGGCTGCTCGACCGCGCCTCGGCCCCTGCACGCCCGCCATTCTCGGCAGCGCTCTCCAAGCTCTCCTCTCTCACGGACGCACTCGCAGACAGCGCACCTCTCACTCGGACGCCGCTGCTGCCCGAGCCGCTGCCGCTCCGGCCGGCGCCGTGCGAGCGAGCAGCCTGCGGGGGCCGGACGCTGCGGACCCGGCTCCGGCGGCTTCAGCGCTGCTCTGTGTCGGACAACAGCGGCACCCGGAGGCGCCGCGACGACACCGCAGCCGCCTGATGCCCTTCTGGGCATCGCACTCTGAGCCCTGAGCCGCGCTGCTGCAGCTGACGGGCGTCGGCGCCATCGGCTACGGAAAAGCGCGATTTATCTTCCCATTTGGCGAGTTGTTTCACAGCCGCCGAAAGGCGAACCAAGCAGCCCTGTTCTGACGTGGAAATTAGGATTCCGGTTGGGAACTGTGTTACCGAGCGGTGCAGGAGCGCTCAGACCTCGTACAGGAGAGCACAGGTGAGTCCAGGTAAGTACAAGTTGCCCTTTGCAGCAAATGTCGGCTATACTCCAAACAGTTTCTATGTTGCCATGGAGTATCTTTCCTCGGCTGTTTTATTCTATTTATACACGCACTGAGAAGCGGCAGCTACAAAGCCCCCCAAGAAGAGAAGCTATTGTAGAATACTTGCTTTACATTCGTGAAACGTCTATTGCTCCAAACAACAGATCACTCTGTGGAAGACTACTGTGCCTGGTTTGACTCCGTAGAAGAAGCTGCTTCCTCCAATTACAGCTATAAGAGACACGACAGAAGAGGTCACAGGATCGCTGCCTGAAGAGGCTTCTTGGAGCCATAAAGGTCATTCTCACTAACTCACGCAGTAAGACTCTGAACGTCATCGATGGTGAGACGCAGAAACCAACCTTTCTAAGCAGTAACGCTATTAAAGAATGCGTGCTGCTCTGCTCCTACACACCACTGGAATCTAAACACTTTGCATCAAGAAATCGAGCAGGGCTACACAAGATGAAAGAAGCTCTAAGGCGACACAAACAGCACAATTTAACTCCTCACATCAACAGTATCTTGACCTTTCTTGACGTGCCATACCACCTGCAACAGCACCCAGCACAAACTGACACGATACTCTGCTTTCTAGCACTTCACCCGCAGTCGGGAGGCTTAACGAGCACATCATTCACTCTAGAACCATTCAGGTCTTCAACTCCGCACCATGTGAGGGAGAGGACAGTGGTGGGTCACCACCGAGGTGACCAAACAATGCTCACATAACCACATGCATTCTAGAACTGAACACTTACCAACAAGTCTTGTCACTCCTCTCACACCCTATTCCTCCATCCAGAGCTTGGAATTAACTTCTGACCCAACCAAGGAAATACCCACAAGCAACAGGGAATTGGCAGGAATGCCTGGGGATGCTCTCCAGTTAAGGAAGAAGTGCCTCCAGCGTGGAAAACCCACTGTGCATCTTTTTACACAAAGCTGACCCTGCTGTCACTACTGGCTGGGTGAGGAGCTTGCACACAGAAGACCAGTAGGGAGTCTCACGGATGCAGGCACAACCAGCTCCACTTTCCTTCCCAACAATGGCTTAAATTAATCTGAAATTACTACTGATGAGTGACAAAGCTGTGTTACAAGGGAAGTGTGATATCTGAGTGAAACCAGAACAAAACCTAGAAATCAACCTAAAATACATCATCATCCACGAAAAAACACAATAATGTATTCCTAATAACACAACCCTGTGAATAAAGTCGATCGCTGCCTGGAGAGGAGCACAGAAAAAGAAGACAAACTTTCTAATGGGAACCAGTAATAAGTGTTTTCATCACACGCTGTTTTCAATGATAATAAAGAACAAAGTAAGATCAAGTGCTACTAAATACGCAAAAATAAATTAGATGGAAAAAAAAGAGTAGAGCCGCATAGAAAGTTCAAAATATTGAATAATCACAGAAAAATTGTTCCTGATTACGATTAAAGTTATTTTTATGCTTTAAGAATTACCAGCCAGAATGAGACCCAGCATTAGAGCAGAACAAAACAAAAATCCAGCCAGACAAACAAACAACAAAAAACCCAAGAGAAAAGCCACATCAAACCACAAGGCAGGAGTGGGAAACCAGCAGAAGGGAAGGAATCACAGCTTAAAACTTCATGTCGTGTCAACTCAGTAGGAACACAACAAGAGTATCGAGTTGGTAACAAGCCCACAGCAGCCTCACACAGCTCACACCACAGACCATTTCTCTGCTCATCACAAAGTTTTGCCAGCACTAGTTTGAAGACGTGTGACATGTTCTGAAGGACACAATCTACGTGCAGCCCCAACTCGAAGACAGTCGCACTATCAACTCTACGACACCGTCATCTTACATCAGAACTTGGCAGACACATCATGCTCAAAGGCAAATTCAAAGGGTAGCGCTGTGCTCAAGAACTGCCATTCACGGGAAACACCGTGCAGCAGGAAAGGAGGAACCTGATCAACAGCTGCCGCCTCTACATTTCCCATTAGGGCGCTGAGGACGAAATTCCCAAGGCACCCGTATAGATGGGGGGACAGTGCTTAGCCCAAGCCTAACTTGTGAAGATGTTAAAGCCCCACAAAGGAAGGGATCAGGACTTTGTTTTCTACCTAGCGGCTCTTAGAGTAGGCATAAAATTCAGGTGCTTAAGCGGCACTTCAGGGGTAATTAAGTGATTAGGCTTATCGGCAGCTATCCACTTTGTTCTCCCCAAAGCCCCCAGTAAGGCGTTTGTACTAAATACCCAGCTCAGCTCTTTGCTAAGCATCGCCGACAGCCTACAAACAAAGAGGAAGGACCCCCCAGGGCTCCCAGCCCAGCAGCAATGACACGTCTTCGAGCCAGACCTCTGGGGGAAGAAGCAACTCGCGTTGCACTACGCGATCCCCCTGACCCAGCAGACACAGAGGCAGAGCGTTTCTGCGGAGCCCTTCAGCAGCTCCTCACGCCCACCTGCACGGACTCCCCCGCGCAATCAAACTCCCCCTACTGCTGTCGCACCTGCGCCTCGAACTTCCCTACCCGCCCCGACGTGACATCCCCCTCCTCGCAGCGAAAGGGGCAGAGGGGCGAGGGCAAAAGAGCAGCTGCAGCGGCGGGAGGCGTCGCGGAGCAAGCGCGGCCGGAGGAACTCACCGGGGCAGCGCCAGCAGGGTCCTCCCCGAGCAGCGGCGCGGGCTCTTCGGGCGGCGGGCGGGCCGGGAGGGTGTCGCAGCAGCTGCCGCCCGACAAGCGGAGCTGGCTCTTGCGCGAGTCGGCCGTGAGCGACACCTCGTGCGAGTAGGAGTGCAGGAAGGCGCGGACGCCGTCGATGCCCACGAAGTGCGAGGCCGGCACGCCGCGCAAGACGCCGCTGCCCGCCGGCGGCAGCAGCTGCGAGCGGCGCCAGCGCCGCAGGCGCAGCGCCAGCAGCAGCAGCAGGAAGGCGAGGAAGAGGCACGACACGGCGGCCACGGCCACCACCAGCCAGCGCGTCAGGCTGCCGGCCGCCTCGCCCGGCGCCGCCGCCGCCGCCGCCGCGCTGCCCAGCTCGGCCAGCAGCTCGGCCACGCTCTCGGCCAGCACCACCGTCAGCGTGGCCGTGGCCGACAGCGCCGGCCGCCCGTGGTCCTTGACCAGCACCACCAGGCTCTGCCGCGCCGCGTCGCGGGCCAGCGGGAAGCGCGCCGTGCGCACCTCGCCGCTGTGCAGCCCCACGCGGAACAGCCCCGGCTCCGTCGCCTTGGCCAGCTCGTACGACAGCCAGGCGTTCTGCCCCGCGTCCGCGTCCACCGCCACCACCTTGGCCACCAGCGCCCCGGGCTCGGCCGAGCGCGGCGCCAGCTCCACGCCCGCCCAGCCCGCGCCCGGCGCCGCCGGCGGGTACAGCACGTGCGGCGCGTTGTCGTTCTCGTCCACGATCACGAGCCGCACCGACACGTTGCTGCTCAGCGCCGGCGCGCCGCCGTCCTCCGCCAGCACCCACAGCGCCACCTCGCGCACCTCCTCGTAGTCGAAGGAGCGCAGCGCGTACAGCGCGCCCGTCTCCGCCTGCACCGACACGTAGGACGACAGCGGCGCGCCCCGCACCCGCCCCTCCCACAGCCGGTAGCGCACGCGCGCGTTCGGACCCCAGTCCGCGTCCCGCGCCCGCACCGTCAGCACCAGCGCGCCCGCCGCGTTGTTCTCGGGCACGCGGGCGCTGTAGCGCGCCTCCGCGAACACCGGCGCGTTGTCGTTCACGTCCAGCACCCGCAGCGCCAGCACCGCGCCGCTCCGCAGCGACGGCGACCCGCCGTCCGCCGCCCGCACCGTCACGTTGTACTCCGACACCTCCTCGCGGTCCAGCTGCCTCGCCGTCACCACGCGGTAGTAGTCCTCGAAGCTCTTCTCCAGGCGGAACGGCAGCCGCTCCGCGATGCTGCAGCGCACCTCGCCGTTCGGGCCCGAGTCGCGGTCCTGCACGTGCAGCAGGGCCACCACCGTCCCCGCCAGCGCGTCCTCCGAGATCGCGCTCAGCACCGACCTCACCGAAATCTCGGGCGCGTTGTCGTTGACGTCTGTGACCGTGATCGACACTTTCGCCGTGTCAAAGAGCTCTCCGCTGTCCCGCGCCTGCACCTCCAGTTCATACAGAGCCGCTGCCTCAAAGTCCAGGGGATGCAGCAGCGTGATCTCTCCCGTCTCCGAGTCCAGTTGGAAAATCTGCGATGCTTTCTTTGTGATTTTCTTAAAAGAGTACTGTACGTGCCCGTTGAGGCCCTCGTCTGCGTCGGTGGCCGTGAGGGTGACGAGGGTGGAGCCCACGGGCACGTCCTCCGGCACACGCACCGTGTACTCCGCCTGGCTGAACACGGGCGCGTTGTCGTTGGCGTCCAGCACGGCCACGCGGATCCGCGCCGTGCCCGTCCGTGCCGGCTCGCCGCCGTCGCTCGCCCTCAGCACCAGCTCGTGAAACGCCGCCTGCTCCCGGTCCAGCGCCTTGGCCAGCACCAGCTCGGGACGCTGATGCCCGCCGGGGCCCGCCTGCACGGCCAGCGAGAAGTGCTCGTCGCCGCTCAGCTCGTAGCTCTGCAGCGAATTCGCTCCCACGTCCGGGTCGTGAGCCTCGGCCAGGGGAAACCGCGACCCTGGCGCTGTCATCTCGCTCATTCTCTCCTCCAGCTCAGTCTCCTTAAAGCTGGGGGCGTTGTCGTTAATGTCCGTGATTTCCACCTCGATGCCGTGAACCTGCATTTCCCCCTCCACTATCACCTCACAGCGCAGCACGCATTGCTGCACACTGTCGCACAGCTGCTCTCTGTCAATCCTCTCCGCCGTCACTAAATGTCCCGTCTGCCCGTGCACAGCGAAATACTGCGTCCGACCTCTGTTTATGACGCTGACACCGCGCTGTCGGAGCGCGGTGAGGTCGATCCCCAGGTCCTTGGCCACGTCGCCCACGAACGAGCCCTTCGGCATCTCCTCGGGAAGCGAGTAGCGCAGCTGCCCCCACGCCGCCTCCCACGCCGCCATCAGCACGCACCACAGCAGGGCTCGCTTCCGCCGGCCCCACTGACTCCCCGCCGTACACATCATTGCTCCCGGTCCCTCCGCCTCGCTGCAACCCGGTCCCGGACCGCGGAGACGCTCTCAGACCGCCCGGCCGCCGAGCCGACACAGCCAGCGAGCGAGCGAGCGAGCCGGGCGGCAGCGGGCGGGGCTGCCTGCAGCGCTCCGGCCTTCCTCTCGCTGCTCCTCGGTCAACAGCGGCGCCCGCAGCCTCCTCCCGGCACTGCAGACAACGAGCGCCGCACGGCGCAGTCCGTTGTGGCTAAGAGCATTATATGGGCGACATCTTATCTTCCTAATATGACGTGTTGCAGAGTACGACGCTTGTGCAGCGTCAAAATGCCCAAAATGCCAGTCTTCTCCCCTTTTCTGCAGGGCATGACAGCCGCATCCCGGCACCCCACCGGCAACATCTATTTCCTCAGCCCCGACCCCCAGCAGAAGGCAATAACGGAGACTCCTCTCAGCAGCGGTCCAGCTCAGGGACTGTGCTGTCATGGCTAAAGGAAACAACACCCAAAACAAACACCGTAATGCTCACTCATCACGTTAAACAAAGAAAAACTCGACGTGAAGGGGAGAAGAAAGGCAGTGAAATCCGAGATCGCGGTTTGTTTTCCCCTTGCGTTTTGGGTTGGGTCGCGGTCCTGGTTTTTTAGGTTGGGTTCTGGGTTTTTTAATAGCTTTTTCTGAGGGGATCCAATTCTAAGCGTTAACCACAAACTGAATGAAAAGTAACGGACGTGGGGAAACAAAGGGAGGAAGGTGGTAAGGACAATTGCTAAGGAACTGCACAAATCGCTTTAGAAATTGAATGCCTGGAAAAGGCCAATCAGCATCGCTACTGCTCTAATTCCTGCAGCAGTCTTCCCAGGCATAGGGCAGAGGGAGAGAAAGCGAGATTTGTTTTGTTCTGGCAATTTACATTCTACGGGTTAATCACTGTAGGAAAATGGTAAGAAAGTAAAAGAGAAAGAAAAAGATAACTCAGAAGGTAATGTCTGGAAAAGACGCGTCAGCCTCATTAGTGCTCCCATTTCTGGATGCAAAGGAACAATGTCTAACTTCTCCATTCATAGGGTTGCACACACATTTCTTTTCAAACCCAACAGCGAAACAGCGTTACCCAACGCACGTGTGACCCAGGTGTTTCAAGAAAAAGAGACAGGTAAGGAAAAATCTCAAACATCGAGCCACAATCCCATTTTCCTGACACGGACGAATACCAGATCCATTCTACAGAGCAAGAATCTGTCTTCCTTGTCTAAACACGCACCACTAAAAATGCCACAACTTTGTAGAGAAAACTTCTCAGCTCAATCTGAAGGTGTCATGAATCAAACCAAGACCTGATATCTATCAAGCAGAATTTATCACTCTACAGGGCGAGAAATGTGTTTGGGTTTAAGATTCAATGTAGTACCTTGCTTTACTAATTAACTATTTCAGAGGAGGAACCAAAGGGTTGATAAAGAAGCACGCTTTACTGAAAAGTATCCTCGGAGAAGAGCTGTCAGACTTCCAGAAGAGGTGGAACATCCTGCCCAGAAACTACACAAACTACCCACCCACCCACGGTCAACGAGCCTGCGTATTAATTAGAGTATGCTTGACGAACAGTAGATAATGAGACAATTGTCGAACACCTAGGGTAAATGGAGGCAGGGAATCCCGTAAACACGATTAATAGGTGGTATATTCTGTGTGTGGTGTGCTGGCTCAGAGGAATGACCACCCAGCAACCACCCCTACACGGAGAGGGAATAACTCAAATCTGCTCTGGGTGGATATTAACGTACTGCACAGCGCGTGACGATTCCTCTTTAGAGAAGACAGAGCTGCAACACACTTGCACGGTTATCACAGGCACAAGCGGAAGGGCGAGAACCTTTCCCTTGAGCCCCTCTGCCAGGAAAGGAACGGCACAGGCTCATACCACGGTTCGCGGAAGCAGAGCTGGGCAGCTTCCGACCCCGCCGCCAAGGGAAGAGCCCGCAGCTCAGCACCCTGGACGGGAGGCTCGCAAAGACACCGAGACAAGGACCGCGCGGGTTTACAGACCTGCGGTGCGGCGGGCTCGGCGGGCGGCTCTCCCGCGCCGGCAACGCCGCTGCTGCTGTTGGGGCTCGTCTTCGCGCAGGGCTCCCCGACCAGAAGCAGCTCCTCCGCCGGCAGGCTGGGCGGCGGCGGCAGCCAAGCGGCCTCGGGCCCGGCGCGTCCCGGCGCCACGCACAGGTTGTAGGAGTAGGGCAAGGTGCCCTCGCAGAAGTCGGCCGGGAAGGCGGCGCCGGCCACGGAGAAGCGCTGCGCGCCCAGGCAGCGCAGGACGGCGGGCGGCCCGGCCCGGCGCAGCCGCGCCAGCACGGCCAGCGCCACGCTCAGCAGGAAGAGGGCGGAGAGGAGCGCCAGCGCCAGCACCAGGTAGAACTGCAGCTCCGCCGGCGAGTCGGCGCCCGCCGGCCGCTCGCTCAGCTCCGGCAGCGCCTCCTGCAAGCTCTCGGCCAGCACCACGTGCAGCGTGGCCGTGGCCGACAGCGCCGGCTGCCCCTGGTCCTTCACCACGGCCACCAGCCGCTGCTTCGCCGCGTCCCTCTCCGACACGGCCCGCGCCGTGCGCACCTCGCCGCTGTGCAGCCCCACGCGGAACAGCGCCGGCTCCGCCGCCTGCACCAGCTCGTACGACAGCCAGGCGTTGCGCCCCGCGTCCGCGTCCACCGCCACCACCTTGGCCACCAGGTAGCCGGCCTCGGCCGAGCGCGGCACCACCTCGAACGGCGCCGTGCCGGAACCCTCCCCCGCCGCTCCCGCCGCCGGCCACAGCACCCGCGGCGCGTTGTCGTTGCGGTCCAGCACGAAGACGCGCACCGTCGCCGTCGAGCTGCGCGCCGGCGCCCCGCCGTCCTGCGCCCGCACCGCCACCGCGAACTCGCGGCACTGCTCGTAGTCCAAGGAGCGCTGCGCGTACACCGCGCCGCTCCGCGCCTCCACCGACACGTAGGGCGCCGCGCCCGCGCTGCCGCCCGCCAGCCAGTAGCTCACGCGCCCGTTGGCGCCCGCGTCCGCGTCCCGCGCGCTCACGCGCAGCACCAGCGCGCCCGCCGCGTTGTTCTCCCACACGTAGGCGCTGTAGGCGGCCTCCTCGAACACCGGCGCGTTGTCGTTCACGTCCGACACCTCCAGCACCAGCGCCGCGCGGCTCCACAGCGCCGGGCTGCCCCGGTCCCGGGCCACCACCGTCACACGGTGCTCGGACGCCTGCTCGCGGTCCAGCGCGCCCGACGTCACCACCTTGTACGAGCCGCCCGACGACGCCACGATCGACAGCGGCGCCTCGCCCGACAGCTCGCACGACACCTGGCCGTTCTCCCCAGAGTCCCGGTCCCGCACTTTCACCAGCGCCACCACCGTGCCGACCGGCGCGTCCTCGGGCACCGGGCTCGACACCGACAGCATCGTGATCTCGGGCGCGTTGTCGTTCACGTCCGTGACGTCTATGTGCACTTCGCAGTGAGCCGTGAGTCCGCCGCCGTCCCGCGCCTCCAGGCCGAACTTGTACGTGCTCTTCTCCTCGAAATCGAGCGGCCCTACCGTCCTGACCTCGCCGCTGTCGCTATCGACACTGAACACGGTGCGGATGTCATCGAGCAAATTGCCAAAGTAGTAGGACACAAGCCCATTGGAGCCTGAGTCCGCATCAGTGGCTCGTACCCGCAGGACCAGCGATCCCGGCGATAGATTCTCCTGCAACTGCGCCTCGTACACCCGTTTACCAAAGACGGGCACGTTGTCATTGGCGTCAGTCACGTTGACGCGAACCTGGATGGTCCCGGACCTCACCGGGTCCCCGCCGTCCACCGCCGTCAGCACCAGCTGAAATGAGCTCTGCTTCTCGCGGTCCAGCGCTCTCTCCAGCACTAATTCCGGACGACTCTTTCCACCCGACATCTCCTTCATAGCCAGGCTGAAGGACGGGTCGTCAGTGAGCTGGTAAGTCAATACTGAGTTTGTGCCTGCGTCCCAGTCTCGGGCCATCTCCAGGGGAAAACGAGCACCGGGAAGTGAAAACTCGTTGACTTCGAGGTCCAGAACTTCCTTGCTGAAGGCCGGCGAGTTGTCGTTGACGTCCTGGATGGCCACCTCGACGTGGAAAACGTTCAGCGGGTTCTGCACCAGCGCCTCGAAGCTGACGGAGCAGGACGCCGACTCGCCGCACAGCTCCTCCCGGTCCAGCCGCTCGCTCACGTACAGGTTCCCCGTCTCCTCGCTCACGCCGAAGTATTGCTTCTCCGCGCTGAGACGCAGCTTGCGTGCCGGCAGGTCGGCCGGGCTCAGCCCCAGGTCCCGCGCCAGCGGCCCCACCAGCGAGCCTCTGCCCAGCTCCTCGGGGATGGCGTAGCGGATCCGCTCCGGCGCCGCCCGGCAGCACCAGCCCAGCAGCACAGCGCACAGCAGCACTCGCCCGGCTGCTCGACCGCGCCTCGGCCCCTGCACGCCCGCCATTCTCGGCAGCGCTCGCCAAGCTCTCCTCTCTCCCGGACGCTCCCCGCAGACAGCGCACCGTTCTCCTGAGTACCGCGATCTCGGCTCCGGCTCGGACGCCGCTGCTCCCGGCTCCGCGCCGCCTCTCGCCGCTGCTGCCCGAGCCGCTGCCGCTCCGGCCGGCGCCGTGCGAGCGAGCAGCCTGCGGGGGCCGGACGCTGCGGCGGCTCCGGCTGCGGCTCCAGCGCCGCTCCGCGTCGGACAACAGCGGCACCCGGAGGCGCCGCCACGACACCGCAGCCGCCTGATGCCGTCCGGCGCTTCGCTCTCTGAGCCCTGAGCCGCGCTGCAGCAGCTGACGGGCGTCGGCGCCATCGGCTACGGAAAAGCGCGATTCAGCTTCCTTTTTGGCCGATTTGTCACATCCGCCGAAAGGCGAACCAAGCAGCCCTGTTCTGGGGAAATTAAGATTCTGGCTGGGAACCGTGTTACCGAGCATTACAGGAGCGCTCAGACCTCGTACAGGAGAACACAGGTAAGTACAAACTGTTACCCTTTGCAGGAAATGTCGGATATACTCTAAACAGTTTCTATGTTGCCATGAAGTATCTTTTCTCTGCTGTTTTATTCTATTTATATACGCGCTGAGAAGCAGCATGTACAAAGCCCTTCACGAAGAGAAGCTATTGTACAAGAGAAGCACAGGATCCACCGTTTTCATTAATTCGAGTCTTCTTTATATCCCTTTTCTTTTATCTACCTCTGACATCGACTGAGAGTGGTAGATCATGGCGATCCCTGTGCTATACAACAGCAGTACCGGTACATGCTCCCAGTCTTACAAAGCTCTGGAACTGGAAACACAATCTGATTCCCCTGCCCCCCAAATATCTAACAACAGTTTCTTCATTCAGTGAATGGACTGGTCTGAAAATGGAAAGGATAAAAGCTTTCTGAGTGCAACGCCTATGGAAACGCACTTGATTCTCCTCAGCTTCTACAGTAACACCAACTCCTAGCTACACTCAGTGGTAATCTCAGAATACAAACCATAAAGACTTGGTTCACAGCCATGAAGAGGGAATTGCACATCGTGACCACCTGAAGCATTTCAACTGCTTCACAGACCAGGAGTTTAGAAACTAAAGATACTTGCTTTACTTTCCTGAAACTTCTATTGCTCCAAAACAAGAGCCTACGTGACAGTAACAATCCCTCAAATTAACGGTCCTTTGTCAGAAGAGGCCACATATGCACATGTATTCTAGAACTGAACACATACTGACAAGTCTTGTCACTCCTCTCACACCCTCTTCCTCGATACAGAGCTTGGAATTGATTTCTGACTGAACCAAGGAAATGCCCACAAGCAACAAGGAATTGGCAGGAATGCCTGGGGATGCTCTCCAGTTAAGGAAGAAGTGCCTCCAGTATGGAAAACCCACACCGAATTCGGGTACACAAAGCTGACACTGCTGTCACTACTGGCTGGGTGAGGAGCTTGCACACAGAAGACCAGTAGGGAGTCTCACGGATGCAGGCACAACCAGCTCCACTTTCCAACCATGGTTTAAATTTATACAAAATAACTACAGATGGGAGACAAAGCTGTGTTACAAGGGAAGAGTGATATCTGAGTGAAACCAAAACCTAGAAATCAACTTAAACTACATCATCATCCACGAAAAAACACAATAACATATTTCTAATACCACAATCCTATGAATAAAATCGATCGCTGCCTGGAGAGGAGCACAGAAAAAGAAGTCTTTTCAGCACACTCTGTTTTCAACGACCAACCAAGTAAGATCCAATGTTACTAAATAAGCAAACATAAAATATATAGAAAAAAATAGTAGAGCCGCATAGAAAGTCCAAAATATTGACCGACAGCAAAATTATTCCACAATCCTGATCATAATGAAAGATATTTTTATGTACTTAGACTTACCAGCTATAAAAGGCACAGCTTTAGAGCACAAGAAAAAAAAACCTCAAACCAACCAACCAACCAAAAATCCACATCAAACCACAAGGCAGGAGTAGGAAACCTGCAGAAGGGAAGGAATCACAGATTAACACTTCACATCACGTCAACTCAGTAAGAACACAACAAGGGTACAGAGTTGGTAAGAAGTCCACAGCGGCCTCGCCCAGAAGCTCACAACAAAGACCAAAGCCACAAAAACACAGTCACCTCTGCAGCCTCTTTCCATCTTTCAAACGAGTCCAATCTCAGCAAACTTCTTCCCCTGACCTGCCTGGACAGACAGAATGTGCCACCCTGCACCAACACCACACGACAGGAAACTGACCTCTGCAGACAGACACCACTGAAGCAAAACTTACACACACAACTGCTCCCTAGCTCACAGCAAGGATCACAACACGGGCACGGGCAAAGGGATTTCTGCTCATCACAAAGTTTTCCCAGCACTAGTTTGAAGAAGTGTGACATGTTCTCAAGGGCACAAGCCGCGTGCAGCCCCGAGAAAGACACAGTGCTTTACTATCAGCTCAAAGACACCGTCATCCTACATGACAATGTTGCCAATTTGGCAGACACGTCACGCTCAAATGTAAACTGCAAAGGGCAGCTCTGTGCTCAAGAACTGCCATTCACGGGAAACACCGTGCAGCAGGAAAGGAGGAACCTGATCAACAGCTGCCGCCTCCCACATTTCCTATTATGGCGCTGAGCAAGAAATTCCCAGGGATCAAGTACAGATGGATGACACTGCTTAGCCCAAAGTTTCTTAGGAAGATGTTAAAGCCCCAGAAAAGAAGGGATCAGGACACTGTCTTCTACAGAGCGGCGCTTAGAGTAGGCACACAATTCAGGTACTTAAGCGGCACTTCAGGGGTAATTAAGTGATAAGGCCGATTGGCAGGTAGCGACTTTTGTTCTTCACAAAGCCGAGGGACACCAAGTACCCAGTACAGCTGGCTGTTTGTTAAGCATCACCGACAGCCTGCAGACTCCGCGGAAGGACCCCCCACCCCCAGGGCTCCCAGCCCAGCAGCAAGAACACGTCATCCAGCCAGATCTCTGTGGTAAGAAGCAACTCGGGTTTCAGGACGCGACCGCAGGACACCCAGCAGGGAAAGGAGCAGAGCGTCGCTGCGGGCCATTCAGCAGCTTCTCAAGCCCACCCGCACGGAATACCACCCCGCGCAATCAAACTCCCCCTCCTCACGTCTCCCCCTGTGCCAAGAAACGACCGCCCGCCCCGACGAGACATCCCCCTCCTCGCAGCGAAAGGGGCAGAGGGGCGAGGATAGAGGAGCAGCAGCACCAACGGCGGCGGGAAGCGTCGCGGAACAAGCGCGGCCGGAGGAACTCACCGGGGCAGCGCCAGCAGGGTCCTCCCCGAGCAGCGGCGCGGGCTCGTCGGGCGGCGGGCGGGCCGGGAGGGTGTCGCAGCAGCTGCCGCCCGACAAGCGGAGCTGGCTCTTGCGCGAGTCGGCCGTGAGCGACACCTCGTGCGAGTAGGAGTGCAGGAAGGCGCGGACGCCGTCGATGCCCACGAAGTGCGAGGCCGGCACGCCGCGCAAGACGCCGCTGCCCGCCGGCGGCAGCAGCTGCGAGCGGCGCCAGCGCCGCAGGCGCAGCGCCAGCAGCAGCAGCAGGAAGGCGAGGAAGAGGCACGACACGGCGGCCACGGCCACCACCAGCCAGCGCGTCAGGCTGCCGGCCGCCTCGCCCGGCGCCGCCGCCGCCGCCGCGGCGCTGCCCAGCTCGGCCAGCAGCTCGGCCACGCTCTCGGCCAGCACCACCGTCAGCGTGGCCGTGGCCGACAGCGCCGGCCGCCCGTGGTCCTTGACCAGCACCACCAGGCTCTGCCGCGCCGCGTCGCGGGCCAGCGGGAAGCGCGCCGTGCGCACCTCGCCGCTGTGCAGCCCCACGCGGAACAGCCCCGGCTCCGTCGCCTTGGCCAGCTCGTACGACAGCCAGGCGTTCTGCCCCGCGTCCGCGTCCACCGCCACCACCTTGGCCACCAGCGCCCCGGGCTCGGCCGAGCGCGGCGCCAGCTCCACGCCCGCCCAGCCCGCGCCCGGCGCCGCCGGCGGGTACAGCACCTGCGGCGCGTTGTCGTTCTCGTCCACGATCACGAGCCGCACCGACACGTTGCTGCTCAGCGCCGGCGCGCCGCCGTCCTCCGCCAGCACCCACAGCGCCACCTCGCGCACCTCCTCGTAGTCGAAGGAGCGCAGCGCGTACAGCGCGCCCGTCTCCGCCTGCACCGACACGTAGGACGACAGCGGCGCGCCCCGCACCCGCCCCTCCCACAGCCGGTAGCGCACGCGCGCGTTCGGACCCCAGTCCGCGTCCCGCGCCCGCACCGTCAGCACCAGCGCGCCCGCCGCGTTGTTCTCGGGCACGCGGGCGCTGTAGCGCGCCTCCGCGAACACCGGCGCGTTGTCGTTCACGTCCAGCACCCGCAGCGCCAGCACCGCGCCGCTCCGCAGCGACGGCGACCCGCTGTCCGCCGCCCGCACCGTCACGTTGTACTCCGACACCTCCTCGCGGTCCAGCTGCCTCGCCGTCACCACGCGGTAGTAGTCCTCGAAGCTCTTCTCCAGGCGGAACGGCAGCCGCTCCGCGATGCTGCAGCGCACCTCGCCGTTCGGCCCCGAGTCGCGGTCCTGCACGTGCAGCAGGGCCACCACCGTCCCCGCCGGCGCGTCCTCAGAGATCTCGCTCAGCGCCGACCTCACCGAAATCTCGGGCGCGTTGTCGTTGACGTCTGTCACCGTGATCGACACTTTCGCCGTGTCAAAAAGCGCTCCGCCGTCCCGCGCCTGCACCTCCAGTTCATACAGAGCCGCTTCCTCGAAGTCCAGGGGACGAATCAGCACGATCGCTCCCGTCTCCGAGTCCAGCTGGAAAATCTCCGATGCCATCTCCGACACTTTCTTCACCGAGTATTTCACGTGCCCGTTGAGGCCCTCGTCGGCGTCGGTGGCCGTGAGGGTGACGAGGGTGGAGCCCACGGGCACGTCCTCCGGCACACGCACCGTGTACTCCGCCTGGCTGAACATGGGCGCGTTGTCGTTGGCGTCCAGCACGGCCACGCGGATCCGCGCCGTGCCCGTCCGTGCCGGCTCGCCGCCGTCGCTCGCCCTCAGCACCAGCTCGTGAAACGCCGCCTGCTCCCGGTCCAGCGCCTTGGCCAGCACCAGCTCGGGACGCTGATGCCCGCCGGGGCCCGCCTGCACGGCCAGCGAGAAGTGCTCGTCGCCGCTCAGCTCGTAGCTCTGCAGCGAATTCGCTCCCACGTCCGGGTCGTGAGCCTCGGCCAGGGGAAACCGCGACCCCGGTGCCGTCGTCTCGCTCATTCTCTCCTCCAGCTCAGTCTCCTTAAAGCTGGGGGCGTTGTCGTTAATGTCCGTGATTTCCACCTCGATGCCGTGAACCTGCATTTCCCCCTCCACTATCACCTCACAGCGCAGCACGCATTTCTCGGCCAGCCGGCACAGCTGCTCTCTGTCAATCCTCTCCGCCGTCACTAAATGTCCCGTATGCTCCGGCAGAGCGAAATACTGCTTCTTACTTTCAGAAACTAGGCTGACACCGCGTTGTCGGAGCGCGGTGAGGTCGATCCCCAGGTCCTTGGCCACGTCGCCCACGAACGAGCCCTTCGGCATCTCCTCGGGAAGCGAGTAGCGCAGCTGCCCCCACGCCGCCTCCCACGCCGCCACCAACACGCACCACAGCAGGGCTCGCTCCCGCCGGCCCCAACGCCTCCCCGCCCGACACATCCCCGCCGCGGTCACTGCGGTAGCGCACCGCAGACGATTCACCTCGCTCGGATGCTGCCTCCTGTCCCTCCGCCTCTCTGCACCACGGTCCCGGACCACGGAGACGCTCGCAGACCGCCCGGCCGCCGAGCCGACACAGCCAGCGAGCGAGCGACCGAGCGAGCCGGGCTGCAGCGGGCGGGGCTGCCTGCAGCGCTCCGGCCTTCCTCTCGCTGCTCCTCGGTCAACAGCGGCGCCCGCAGCCTCCTCCCGGCACTGCAGACAACGAGCGCTGCACGGCGCCTTTGGAAGGGCGACATCATACAGCTAATATTTCGTGCTACATATAATTCGTCCTGTGTTCCACCAGCCCCAAAGCACAGACCCCACCCGAATTGCAGAGATTTTGGAGGGTCTGAATGACATCGGCTTCCCGCTTTCTGCACGTCGGAACAGCCTCATCCCGGAATCCCACCAGCCACATCGCTTTGCTCAACCCCGAGCCGATGCACAAGGCAGAGACGGAGACCCTTTATGAGAAGGAGACCTGCTCAGGGTCTACCCTGCCCTCGCCACTTGGCACCTCCACCCTAGGTGTTGCTCGGAATAACATCTGTTTTAAAAATACTACTAATAAAAAGGCCTAAAAACCAAACTTCCTGAAGAAAGTTCGTCATCGTAATTACAGAATAACGTTTGCAAAATCTTGTGAGAAGAAAAAACACCCCCAACTATCTCGGTTCTGAGATTACATTGTGTGATTGAAACACATCCACTCCAAACAAAAATAAAGCCTATTCTTCACTTTAAAACAAGTAGAATTATTGAAGAAGGATGCAAAAGGGAATGAAGCTTAAAAAATTTAAAACACATGCTAGATGGTCCTTTGTTTTTGGTTTGTGGGTTGTTTTGTTTAGCTGTAGTTTGGCTGGGGTTTTTTTCCCCATTCTAAAGCTCAATCACTGAGTAAAAAGTTGGGATCACGTGAAGAGGAGCGGGGTGGGGGGAACAACAAAAAAGTGTGAAAGAAATGAACGAATCGTTCAGCCGCAGTACTCCTCCCATTCCTAGGAGGGCACAGGACAGCAGGAACAACATGTAGATTCACACGCGTTTCCTTTAGGAACCCAACCCTGAAACAACATTACTCAACGACTTTTTCCGCACTTGTCACCCAGGAGCTTCGGGAAGAAGAGATCGACAAGGACAAAATGCGGAGGAAGGATCTTACACTTTAGATGATCACACTCTACAGAGCAAGGATCTCATTTTTCCATGCCCAGCATGCACCATTTAAAGCTCCACAAGCTTTGTAGACAAAGCTTCTCAGTTCATCCTGAACGTCTCACGAAACAACACAAGATCTTAGGAGGGACAGAAAGGTGTTTGGGTTTAGTAGTCAGTGAGCCAACCTCCCAGGCTAACAACTCTTCCTTCGGAGAGGAGCCGAAAGACTGATAGGAGAAACGTCCTGCCCAAGGACGACGTAAATTAACAAACATATACACCTTCAGGGAGCCTGTGTGCTAAGTTGAATATGCTTGACCAAGACTAGATAATGCGGCAATTAATATCTCATCATAGTAAGTGCAAGACCAGTATGGTTTAGCTCCTGTGTGTGCTCTGCTGGCTTTGAGGCATGAGCATCCAGCAACCATCTCTGCGTGAACACGGTTATTTCAACGGAGCAGAGCTGGGCAGACCCCGACCCCGCCGCATCGGCAGGGGGCTCGCAAAGACGCCGAGACAAGGACCGCGCGGGTTTACAGACCTGCGGTGCGTCGGGCTCGGCGGGCGGCTCTCCCGCGCCGGCAACGCCGCTGCTGCTGTTGGGGCTCGTCTTCGCGCAGGGCTCCCCGACCAGAAGCAGCTCCTCCGCCGGCAGGCTGGGCGGCGGCGGCAGCCAAGCGACCTCGGGCCCGGCGCGTCCCGGCGCCACGCACAGGTTGTAGGAGTAGGGCAAGGTGCCCTCGCAGAAGTCGGCCGGGAAGGCGGCGCCGGCCACGGAGAAGCGCTGCGCGCCCAGGCAGCGCAGGACGGCGGGCGGCCCGGCCCGGCGCAGCCGCGCCAGCACGGCCAGCGCCACGCTCAGCAGGAAGAGGGCGGAGAGGAGCGCCAGCGCCAGCACCAGGTAGAACTGCAGCTCCGCCGGCGAGTCGGCGCCCGCCGGCCGCTCGCTCAGCTCCGGCAGCGCCTCCTGCAAGCTCTCGGCCAGCACCACGTGCAGCGTGGCCGTGGCCGACAGCGCCGGCTGCCCCTGGTCCTTCACCACGGCCACCAGCCGCTGCTTCGCCGCGTCCCTCTCCGACACGGCCCGCGCCGTGCGCACCTCGCCGCTGTGCAGCCCCACGCGGAACAGCGCCGGCTCCGCCGCCTGCACCAGCTCGTACGACAGCCAGGCGTTGCGCCCCGCGTCCGCGTCCACCGCCACCACCTTGGCCACCAGGTAGCCGGCCTCGGCCGAGCGCGGCACCACCTCGAACGGCGCCGTGCCGGAACCCTCCCCCGCCGCTCCCGCCGCCGGCCACAGCACCCGCGGCGCGTTGTCGTTGCGGTCCAGCACGAAGACGCGCACCGTCGCCGTCGAGCTGCGCGCCGGCGCCCCGCCGTCCTGCGCCCGCACCGCCACCGCGAACTCGCGGCACTGCTCGTAGTCCAAGGAGCGCTGCGCGTACACCGCGCCGCTCCGCGCCTCCACCGACACGTAGGGCGCCGCGCCCGCGCTGCCGCCCGCCAGCCAGTAGCTCACGCGCCCGTTGGCGCCCGCGTCCGCGTCCCGCGCGCTCACGCGCAGCACCAGCGCGCCCGCCGCGTTGTTCTCCCACACGTAGGCGCTGTAGGCGGCCTCCTCGAACACCGGCGCGTTGTCGTTCACGTCCGACACCTCCAGCACCAGCGCCGCGCGGCTCCACAGCGCCGGGCTGCCCCGGTCCCGGGCCACCACCGTCACACGGTGCTCGGACGCCTGCTCGCGGTCCAGCGCGCCCGACGTCACCACCTTGTACGAGCCGCCCGACGACGCCACGATCGACAGCGGCGCCTCGCCCGACAGCTCGCACGACACCTGACCGTTCTCCCCGGAGTCCCGGTCCCGCACTTTCACCAGCGCCACCACCGTGCCGACCGGCGCGTCCTCGGGCACCGGGCTCGACACGGACGTCAGCGTCACCTCGGGCGCGTTGTCGTTCACGTCCAGCACCTCCACCTCTACCCTGCAGTGCGCCACCAGACCGCCCCCGTCTCGAGCCTCCACTAGCAGCGTGTAGCCTCGCATGTCCTCGAAGTCCAGCGCCTCCCGCAGCGTGATCGTTCCGCTCTCCGCGTCCACCGCGAACGTCTGAAGCACCTTGACCGGCATTTCCCCGACGCCGTAGGAGATGCGGCCGTTGGTGCCGGCGTCAGCGTCGGAGGCGGAGACGTTCAGCACCGTCGATCCCGGCGGCGCGTCCTCCCGCAGGCTCGCGCGGTACCGGTCCTGTGCGAAGACGGGCGCGTTGTCGTTGGCGTCGGTGACGTTGATGAGGAGCTGGGCGGTGCCGCTGCGGGGCGGATCGCCGCCGTCCAGCGCCGTCAGCACCAGCCGCAGGCTCTGCTCGCTCTCCCGGTCCAGCGCGCGCCGCAGCACCAACTCCGCGAGCTTGCTGCCGTCCTGGCTCTGCTTCACTTCCACCGCGAAGTACCCGTTGGCCTCCAGCTCGTAGCCCTGCAGCGCGTTGCTGCCCACGTCCGCGTCCTCGGCGACGCCCAAATGAAACCGGGCGCCGGGAGCAGTCAACTCGTTGATCTCGAGCTGGAAGTTGTCCCGCAAGAAGCGCGGCGCGTTGTCGTTGACGTCCTGGATGGCCACCTCGACGTGGAAAACGTTCAGCGGGTTCTGCACCAGCGCCTCGAAGCTGACGGAGCAGGACGCCGACTCGCCGCACAGCTCCTCCCGGTCCAGCCGCTCGCTCACGTACAGGTTCCCCGTCTCCTCGCTCACGCCGAAGTATTGCTTCTCCGCGCTGAGACGCAGCTTGCGTGCCGGCAGGTCGGCCGGGCTCAGCCCCAGGTCCCGCGCCAGCGGCCCCACCAGCGAGCCTCTGCCCAGCTCCTCGGGGATGGCGTAGCGGATCCGCTCCGGCGCCGCCCGGCAGCACCAGCCCAGCAGCACAGCGCACAGCAGCACTCGCCCGGCTGCTCGACCGCGCCTCGGCCCCTGCACGCCCGCCATTCTCGGCTGCGCTCGCCAAGCTCTCCTCTCTCCCGGACGCTCTCCGCAGTCAGCGCACCGTTCTCCTGAGTACCGCGATCTCGGCTCCGTCTCGGACGCCGCTGCTCCCGGCTCCGCGCCGCCTCTCGCCGCTGCTGCCCGAGCCGCTGCCGCTCCGGCCGGCGCCGTGCGAGCGAGCAGCCTGCGGGGGCCGGACGCTGCGGCGGCTCCGGCTGCGGCTCCAGCGCCGCTCCGCGTCGGACAACAGCGGCACCCGGAGGCGCCGCCACGACACCGCAGCCGCCTGATGCCGTCCGGCGCTTCGCTCTCTGAGCCCTGAGCCGCGCTGCAGCAGCTGACGGGCGTCGGCGCCATCGGCTACGGAAAAGCGCGATTCAGCTTCCTTTTTGGCCGATTTGTCACATCCGCCGAAAGGCGAACCAAGCAGCCCTGTTCTGGGGAAATTAAGATTCTGGCTGGGAACCGTGTTACCGAGCATTACAGGAGCGCTCAGACCTCGTACAGGAGAACACAGGTAAGTACAAGCTGTTACCCTTTGCAGGAAATGTCGGATATACTCTAAACAGTTTCTATGTTGCCATGAAGTATCTTTTCTCTGCTGTTTTATTTTATTTATATACGCGCTGAGAAGCAGTAACTACAAAGCCCTTCACGAAGAGAAGCTATTGTACAAGAGAAGCACAGGATCCACCGCTTTCATTAATTCGAGTCTTCTTTATATCCCTTTTCTTTTATCTACCTCTGACATCGACTGAGAGATGTAGATCATGGCGATTCCTGTGCTATACAACAGCAGTACCGGTACATGCTCCCAGTTTTAGAGAGCTCTGGAACTGGGAACATAATCTGATTCCCCTGCACCCCAAAAGTCTAACAACAGTTTCTTCATTCAGTGAATGGACTGGTCTGAAAATGGAAAGGATAAAAGCTTTCTGAGTGCAACGCCTATGGAAAAGTACTCGATCCTCCTCAGTTTCTACAGTAAAATCAACTTTCTCTACTTTCCTGAAACTTCTATTGCTCCAAACAAGAGCCCACGTGACAGTAGCGATGCCTCGCATTAACGCTTCTTTGACAGAAGAGGTCACAGCATCGCTGCCTGAAGAGGCTTCTTGGGGTCAGAAAGGTCATTCTCACTAAGTCATTCCAAGTGCAGTCAGGTTCTGGATATCATCAATGGCTGGCGAGACACAGAGGAGAAACCAACCTTTCTAAGCAGTAACGCTATTAAAGAATGCGTGCTGCTCTGCTCCTACACACCACTGGAATCTAAACACTTTGCATCAAGAAATCGAGCAGGGCAACACAAGATGAAACGAGCTGTAAGGCGACACAAAACCCCCACAAATTAACTCCTCACATCAACAGTATCTTGACATTTCTTGAATGTGCCATACCACCTGCCCAGCACAAACTGACACGATACTCTGCTTTCTAGCACTTCATCTGCAGTCGGAAGGCTTAACGAGCACATCATTCAGTCTAGAACCATTCAGGTCTTCAACTCCACACCATGTGAGGGAGAGGACAGTGGTGGGTCACCACCGAGGTCACCAAACACTGCTCACACATGCACATGTATTCTAGAACTGAACACTTACCAACAAGTCTTGTCACTCCTCTCACACCCTATTCCTCCATCCAGAGCTTGGAATTAACTTCTGACCCAACCAAGGAAATGCCCACAAGCAACAAGAAATTGGCAGGAATGCCTGGGGATGGTCTCCTTACAAGGGAAGTATTATATCTGAGTGAAAGCACACCAAAACTTAGAAATCAACCTAAACTACATCATCATCCACGAAAGAAACACAATAATGTATTTCTAACAGCACAATCCTAGGAATAAAATCGGTCGTTGCCTGGCGAGGAGCATAGAAAAAGAAGAAAACCTTTCCAATGGGAATCATTCATAAGGCTTTTCCTCACACTCTGTTTTCAACGATAGTAATAAACAAACCAAGTAAGATAGTGTTACTAAATGCACAAGCATAAAATATATAGAAAAAAATAGTAGAGCCGCATAGAAAGTTCAACATATTAAAAGACAGAAATATTATTCCACCATCCGGATTACGATTAAATATATTTTTATGGTTTTTTAATTACCAGCCACAAAAATGCCAGCCTTTAGAGCAGAATAAAAGATAAACAAACCAAACAAATAAAAAACCCACAAGGCAGGAGTAGGAAACCTGCAGAAGGGAAGGAATCACAGCTTACCACTTCACATCACGCCAACACAGTAAGAACACAGTATCGAGTAGGTAACAAGTCCACAGCAGCCTCGCACAGAAGCTCACACCACAGACCAAAGCCACAGAAACACAGTCACCTCTGCAGCCTCTTTCCAATTCCAAGAAAGTCCAACCCCAGCAAACTACTTCCCCTGACCTGCCTGGACAGACAGAATGTGCCACCCTGCACATACGTCACACGACAGGAAACTGACCTCTGCAGACAGACACCACTGAAGCAAAACTTACACACACAACTGCTCCCTAGCTCACAGCAAGGGTCACAACATGGGCACGGGCAAAGGGATTTCTCTGCTCATCACTAAGTTTTCCCAGCACATGATTGAAGAAGTGTGACATTCTCAAGGGCAAAAGCCGCGTGCAGCCCCGAGAAAGGCCCAGAGCATAAAGTGTCAACTCAAAGACACCGTCATCCTACATCAGTGCTCACCCCAAACTTACCTTGGGAAGATGAAAAAGCACCAGAAAGGAAGGAATCAAGACTTTATCTTCTACATAGCGGCGCTTAGAGTACGCACACAAATCAGGGTCTTAAGCGGAACTTCACGGGTAACTGATTAGGCTGATTGGCAAGTAGGGGCTTTTGTTCTTCACAAAGTCCCCAGGACATAGCCTTTATGCTAAGTACCCAATTCAGCTGTTTGTTAATCATTAGGGACAGCCTGCAGACACCGCGGAAAGACCCCTCAGGGCTCCCAGCCCAGCAGCAAGAACACGTCTTCTAGAGGAAGAAAGAACTCGCGTTGCACGACACGACCGCTGGACACCCAGCAGGGAGAGGAGCAGAGCATCTCGGCGGGGCCCTTCAGCAGCTCCTGACGCCCACCTGCCGGGACTCAAGAACTGCCATTCACGGGAAACACCGTGCAACAGGAAAGGAGGAACCTGATCAACAGCTGCCGCCTCCCACATTTCCCATTATGGCGCTGAGCAGGAAATTCCCAGGGATCAAGTACAGATGGAGGGACACTGCTTAGCCCAAAGATTCTTTGGAAGATGCTAAAGCCCCAGAAAAGAAGGGATCAGGACACTGTCTTCTACAGAGCGGCGCTTAGAGTAGGCACACAATTCAGGTACTTAAGCGGCACTTCAGGGGTAATTAAGTGATTAGGCTGATTGGCAGGTACGACTTTTGTTTTTCACAAAGCCGCAGGACACCAAGTACCCAGTTCAGCTGGTGGTTTGTTAAGCATCACCGACAGCCTTCAAACTCCGCGGAAGGACCCCCCACCCCAAGGGCTCCCAGCCCAGCAGCAAGAACGCGTCTTCGGGCCAGACCTCTGGGGGAAGAAGCAACTCGTTGCACGAAGCGAACCCTGGACCCAGCAGACACAGGAGCAGAGCGTCTCTGCGGAGCCCTTGAGCAGCTCCTCACGCCCACCAGCCCGGAATCCCCCGCGCAAACAAACTCCCCCTCCTCACGTCTCCCTCTCCGCCAAAAACCGCCCCGCCCGCCCCGACGAGACATCCCCCTCCTCGCAGCGAAAGGGGCAGAGGGGCGAGGATAGAGGAGCAGCAGCACCAACGGCGGCGGGAAGCGTCGTGGAACAAGCGCGGCCGGAGGAACTCACCGGGGCAGCGGCGGGGTCCTCCCCGAGCAGCGGCGCGGGCTCGTCGGGCGGCGGGCGGGCCGGGAGGGTGTCGCAGCAGCTGCCGCCCGACAAGCGGAGCTGGCTCTTGCGCGAGTCGGCCGTGAGCGACACCTCGTGCGAGTAGGAGTGCAGGAAGGCGCGGACGCCGTCGATGCCCACGAAGTGCGAGGCCGGCACGCCGCGCAAGACGCCGCTGCCCGCCGGCGGCAGCAGCTGCGAGCGGCGCCAGCGCCGCAGGCGCAGCGCCAGCAGCAGCAGCAGGAAGGCGAGGAAGAGGCACGACACGGCGGCCACGGCCACCACCAGCCAGCGCGTCAGGCTGCCGGCCGCCTCGCCCGGCGCCGCCGCCGCCGCGCTGCCCAGCTCGGCCAGCAGCTCGGCCACGCTCTCGGCCAGGCTCTCGGCCAGCACCACCGTCAGCGTGGCCGTGGCCGACAGCGCCGGCCGCCCGTGGTCCTTGACCAGCACCACCAGGCTCTGCCGCGCCGCGTCGCGGGCCAGCGGGAAGCGCGCCGTGCGCACCTCGCCGCTGTACAGCCCCACGCGGAACAGCCCCGGCTCCGTCGCCTTGGCCAGCTCGTACGACAGCCAGGCGTTCTGCCCCGCGTCCGCGTCCACCGCCACCACCTTGGCCACCAGCGCCCCGGGCTCGGCCGAGCGCGGCGCCAGCTCCACGCCCGCCCAGCCCGCGCCCGGCGCCGCCGGCGGGTACAGCACCTGCGGCGCGTTGTCGTTCTCGTCCACGATCACGAGCCGCACCGACACGTTGCTGCTCAGCGCCGGCGCGCCGCCGTCCTCCGCCAGCACCCACAGCGCCACCTCGCGCACCTCCTCGTAGTCGAAGGAGCGCAGCGCGTACAGCGCGCCCGTCTCCGCCTGCACCGACACGTAGGACGACAGCGGCGCGCCCCGCACCCGCCCCTCCCACAGCCGGTAGCGCACGCGCGCGTTCGGACCCCAGTCCGCGTCCCGCGCCCGCACCGTCAGCACCAGCGCGCCCGCCGCGTTGTTCTCGGGCACGCGGGCGCTGTAGCGCGCCTCCGCGAACACCGGCGCGTTGTCGTTCACGTCCAGCACCCGCAGCGCCAGCACCGCGCCGCTCCGCAGCGACGGCGACCCGCCGTCCGCCGCCCGCACCGTCACGTTGTACTCCGACACCTCCTCGCGGTCCAGCTGCCTCGCCGTCACCACGCGGTAGTAGTCCTCGAAGCTCTTCTCCAGGCGGAACGGCAGCCGCTCCGCGATGCTGCAGCGCACCTCGCCGTTCGGGCCCGAGTCGCGGTCCCGCACGTGCAGCAGGGCCACCACCGTCCCCGCCGGCGCGTCCTCCGAGATCTCGCTCAGCGCCGACCTCACCGAAATCTCGGGCGCGTTGTCGTTGACGTCTGTCACCGTGATCGATACTTTCGCCGTGTCAAAGAGCTCTCCGCCATCGTGTGCCTGCACCTGCAGTTCGTGCAGAGTCGCTTCCTCGAAGTCCAGGGGATGCAGCAGCGTCACATCTCCCGTCTCCGAGTCCAGTTGGAAAATCTCCGATGCAGTTTGCTTCCTTTTCTTCAGCGAGTATTTCACGTGCCCGTTGAGGCCCTCGTCTGCGTCGGTGGCCGTGAAGGTGACGAGGGTGGAGCCCACGGGCACGTCCTCCGGCACACGCACCGTGTACTCCGCCTGGCTGAACACGGGCGCGTTGTCGTTGGCGTCCAGCACGGCCACGCGGATCCGCGCCGTGCCCGTCCGTGCCGGCTCGCCGCCGTCGCTCGCCCTCAGCACCAGCTCGTGAAACGCCGCCTGCTCCCGGTCCAGCGCCTTGGCCAGCACCAGCTCGGGACGCTGATGCCCGCCGGGGCCCGCCTGCACGGCCAGCGAGAAGTGCTCGTCGCCGCTCAGCTCGTAGCTCTGCAGCGAATTCGCTCCCACGTCCGGGTCGTGAGCCTCGTCCAGTGCAAACCGCGACCCCGGCGCCGTCGTCTCGGTCATCCTCAACTCCGTTTCCGCCTCTTGGAAGCTGGGGGCGTTGTCGTTAATGTCCATGATTTCCACCTCGATGCTGTGAACCTGCATTTCCCCCTCCACTATCACCTCACAGCGCAGCACGCATTTCTCGGCCAGCCGGCACAGCTGCTCTCTGTCAATCCTCTCCGCCGTCACTAAATGTCCCGTCTGCTCCTGCAGAGCCAAATACTGTGTCCGACCTCCGGAGACAAAGCTGACACCGCGTTGTCGGAGCGCGGTGAGGTCGATGCCCAGGTCCTTGGCCACGTCGCCCACGAACGAGCCCTTCGGCATCTCCTCGGGAAGCGAGTAGCGCAGCTGCCCCCACGCCGCCTCCCACGCCGCCACCAGCACGCACCACAGCAGGGCTCGCTCCCGCCGGCCCCACCGCCTCCCCGCCGCGCACATCTCCGCCGCTGCACCACAGTGGAACGATTATCCCCCGCCCGCTCTCGGTTCGCCGGTCCCTCCGCCTCTCTCTAGCACGGTCCCGGACCGCGGAGACGCTCGCAGACCGCCCGGCCGCCGAGCCGACACAGCCAGCGAGCGAGCGAGCGAGCCGGGCGGCAGCGGGCGGGGCTGCCTGCAGCGCTCCGGCCTTCCTCTCGCTGCTCCTCGGTCAACAGCGGCGCCTGCAGCCTCCTCCCGGCACTGCAGACAACGAGCGCTGCCCGCTGCCACTAATGCCTTTGTACAGCGATATCGTATCTTCATAATAGTACTGCATTCCTCCAGTCTCTACGGCAGAACAGCCTCATGCCGGAATCCCACCTACTACATCGCTTTGCCCAACCCCGACTTGCAGAACAGGGCAGCAAAGTTCACCCCCAGTTAGAAGGAGTCCTGCTCAGCGTCTGCCCTGCCCTGGCGACTTTCTGATTGGCACCGCCAACTCGGGTGTTGTTCCGAATCACATATTTATAAAAATAGTAATAATAAAAAGGCCTAAAACGCAAACACAGTAAAGACAGCTCTTCACGTTAAATACAGAAAAACCTTTGCAGAATCAGGTGAGAAAAAACACCTCAACTTTCTCGGTTTTGAGATTACATTGTGTGATTAAAGCAAAAGCACCCCAAATAAATAAAAAAGAATTAAAGCCTAGTCTTCACTTTAAAAGAAGTAGAATTATTGAAGGAAAGAAGAATTCAATCAAGCATAAAGCGTCAAAATTTTAAAAGACGTGCTAGACGGTTCTTTGTTTTTTGTTTACGTCTTGTTTTGTTCAGTTGTAATTTGGGTAGGGTTTTTTCATCATTCTACAGCTCAGTCACTGAGGAAAATGTTAATATCACGGAAAGGGGAGGAAGGAGCAACAAAAAGGGCGAAAGAAATGAACGAATCGCTCAGCCGCAGTATTGTTTCCATTCCTGCAAGTCTTCCTGTGGGACAGGACAGGACGGCAGGAAGAACCTGTAGATTCACACGATTTCTTTAGGAACGTAACACTGAAACAGCATGACCCAACGACTTTTTGTCCACTTGTCACCCAGGTGCTTCGGGAAGAGAGATCAACAAGGACAACACGAGAAGGAAGGATCTAAGGTCAAATGTATGGCTCTGCCATATACACTTGGAGGATCCCATTCTACACAGCAAGGATCTGCGTTTCCCGTGCCCAACACACACCATTTAGGGCTCCACAAGCTTTGTAGACAAAACTATTCAGCTCATCCTGAACGTGCAATGAACCAAAACAAAATCTGATATCGATCAAGAAGATTTTTTTCAGGAAGGACAGAAATGTGGTTGGGTTTTGTAGTCAGTGAACCACCACGCCAAGCTAACAACGCTTCATTTGGAAAAGAGCCGAAAGACCGATAAAGAAGAAACTATGCAAATTAACACACATCTACACATTCAAGGACCGTGTGTGGTGTTAAACAGAGTATGTCTGATCAAAAGCAGATGATGCGGCAGTTACGAACTCATTATCGAAAAAGTAGGCACCTAAATGTGTAACAAGGTCAGTAACTTTTAGCTACTGTGTGTGTTCGGATGTCTTTGAGGCATGAGCACCCAGAAACCATCTCTGCGCGAACACGGTAATTTTCACGGTTCGGACGCGAAAGCAGAGCTGAGCAGACACCGACCCCGCCACCCCGGCAGGAGGCTCGCAAAGACACCGAGACAAGGACCGCGCGGGTTTACAGACCTGCGGTGCGTCGGGCTCGGCGGGCGGCTCTCCCGCGCCGGCAACGCCGCTGCTGCTGTTGGGGCTCGTCTTCGCGCAGGGCTCCCCGACCAGAAGCAGCTCCTCCGCCGGCAGGCTGGGCGGCGGAGGCGGCAGCCAAGCGGCCTCGGGCCCGGCGCGTCCCGGCGCCACGCACAGGTTGTAGGAGTAGGGCAAGGTGCCCTCGCAGAAGTCGGCCGGGAAGGCGGCGCCGGCCACGGAGAAGCGCTGCGCGCCCAGGCAGCGCAGGACGGCGGGCGGCCCGGCCCGGCGCAGCCGCGCCAGCACGGCCAGCGCCACGCTCAGCAGGAAGAGGGCGGAGAGGAGCGCCAGCGCCAGCACCAGGTAGAACTGCAGCTCCGCCGGCGAGTCGGCGCCCGCCGGCCGCTCGCTCAGCTCCGGCAGCGCCTCCTGCAAGCTCTCGGCCAGCACCACGTGCAGCGTGGCCGTGGCCGACAGCGCCGGCTGCCCCTGGTCCTTCACCACGGCCACCAGCCGCTGCTTCGCCGCGTCCCTCTCCGACACGGCCCGCGCCGTGCGCACCTCGCCGCTGTGCAGCCCCACGCGGAACAGCGCCGGCTCCGCCGCCTGCACCAGCTCGTACGACAGCCAGGCGTTGCGCCCCGCGTCCGCGTCCACCGCCACCACCTTGGCCACCAGGTAGCCGGCCTCGGCCGAGCGCGGCACCACCTCGAACGGCGCCGTGCCGGAACCCTCCCCCGCCGCTCCCGCCGCCGGCCACAGCACCCGCGGCGCGTTGTCGTTGCGGTCCAGCACGAAGACGCGCACCGTCGCCGTCGAGCTGCGCGCCGGCGCCCCGCCGTCCTGCGCCCGCACCGCCACCGCGAACTCGCGGCACTGCTCGTAGTCCAAGGAGCGCTGCGCGTACACCGCGCCGCTCCGCGCCTCCACCGACACGTAGGGCGCCGCGCCCGCGCTGCCGCCCGCCAGCCAGTAGCTCACGCGCCCGTTGGCGCCCGCGTCCGCGTCCCGCGCGCTCACGCGCAGCACCAGCGCGCCCGCCGCGTTGTTCTCCCACACGTAGGCGCTGTAGGCGGCCTCCTCGAACACCGGCGCGTTGTCGTTCACGTCCGACACCTCCAGCACCAGCGCCGCGCGGCTCCACAGCGCCGGGCTGCCCCGGTCCCGGGCCACCACCGTCACACGGTGCTCGGACGCCTGCTCGCGGTCCAGCGCGCCCGACGTCACCACCTTGTACGAGCCGCCCGACGACGCCACGATCGACAGCGGCGCCTCGCCCGACAGCTCGCACGACACCTGACCGTTCTCGCCGGAGTCCGCGTCCTCCACGTTAAGGAGGGCCACTACCGTGCCGACCGGCGCGTCCTCGGGCACCGGGCTCGACACCGACAGCATCGTGATCTCGGGCGCGTTGTCGTTCACGTCCAGCACCTCCACCTCCACCTTGCAGTGCGCCACCAGACCGCCCCCGTCTCGAGCCTCCACGGCCAGTCTGAACGACCGTGTGTCCTCGAAGTCCAGTGCCTCCCGCAGTGTGATGGTCCCGCTCTCTGCATCCACTGCGAACGTCTGAAGCACCTTGACCGGCATTTCCCCGAAGCCGTAGGAGATGCGGGCGTTGGTGCCGGCATCGGCATCGGAGGCGGAGACGTTCAGCACCGTCGATCCCGGCGGCGCGTCCTCCCGCAGGCTCGCGCGGTACCGGTCATGCGCGAAGACGGGCGCGTTGTCGTTGGCGTCGGTGACGTTGATGAGGAGCTGGGCGGTGCCGCTGCGGGGCGGATCGCCGCCGTCCAGCGCCGTCAGCACCAGCCGCAGGCTCTGCTCGCTCTCCCGGTCCAGAGCGCGCCGCAGCACCAGCTCGGCGAACTTGCTGCCGTCCTGGCTCTGCTTCACCTCCACCGCGAAGTACCCGTTGGCCTCCAGCTCGTAGCCCTGCAGCGCGTTGCTGCCCACGTCCGCGTCCTCGGCGACGCCCAAGTAAAACCGAGCGCCGGGGGAAGTCAACTCGTTGATCTCGAGATGGAAATTGTCCCGCAAGAAGCGCGGCGCGTTGTCGTTGACGTCCTGGATGGCCACCTCGACGTGGAAAACGTTCAGCGGGTTCTGCACCAGCGCCTCGAAGCTGACGGAGCAGGACGCCGACTCGCCGCACAGCTCCTCCCGGTCCAGCCGCTCGCTCACGTACAGGTTCCCCGTCTCCTCGCTCACGGTGAAGTATTTCAGCTGCTTTTTCGCCGCGGACGCCACCCGCAGCTTGCGTGCCGGCAGGTCGGCCGGGCTCAGCCCCAGGTCCCGCGCCAGCGGCCCCACCAGCGAGCCTCTGCCCAGCTCCTCGGGGATGGCGTAGCGGATCCGCTCCGGCGCCGCCCGGCAGCACCAGCCCAGCAGCACAGCGCACAGCAGCACTCGCCCGGCTGCTCGACCGCGCCTCGGCCCCTGCACGCCCGCCATTCTCGGCAGCGCTCGCCAAGCTCTCCTCTCTCCCGGACGCTCTCCGCAGACAGCGCACCGTTCTCCCGAGTGCCGCGATCTGGGCTCCGGCTCGGACGCCGCTGCTCCCCGCTACCTCTCGCTCTGCCGCTCCGGCCGGCTCCGTGCGAGCGAGCAGCCTGCGGGGGCCGGACTCTGCGGCGGCTCCGGCTGCGTCTGCAGTGGCTCCAGCGCCGCTCCGCGTCGGACAACAGCGGCACCCGGAGGCGCCGCGACGACATCGCATCCGACTGATGATCTGCACCCAGCCAGCCTCAGGGTTTAACTTTTATAGCGATCTGGCTGCCAGAAGCACTCGCTTCCTGCAACTCCAACGGCCTTGGCAACCCTGAGATCCTATGAGATATATTCAATTCCTCTCCTTAAGTCGCAAAGCGGAGTCGGACGCAGATAACCGGGCCTAGCAATTAAAAAAGGAACTCCGCTGCCCTTGATATATTTATAGTGCCTAAGTATCAGAGGAAGAAACAATAGCCTGGATCGGGAACATTTTCAGCGCTTTTGTGTTCTTTTGAAGGTATTTTCATTTCTGCTTTCCTTACCTATTTACCCTTCCTTACTTCACCACCTCATATCTTATTTGTCACCAGCAGTGCCCACAAAGTCCTTTCCCACAGGGCTGCTCTCAGTCCGTTCATTTCACTGCGAATAATTTTCATTATTTTCATTTGGAATTGACCCAAAGCTGGAGCCAAACCTTGCCCTTGGTTTTGTTGAACTTCATGAGGTTGGCATGGGCCACTCCTCTCAGCCTTTCAGGGTCCCTCTGGGAGGCATCCCTTCCCACCAGCAAATCAACTGTCTCAGCTCACTGGGAGTGCTCTCAATCCCACTGCCTCTGCCAGCAATGAAGAGAACAGATAGTTCTGGTCCCTGTACACATCTTTGAGGAACACCAAGTTATTACTTTCCACTTTTCCACGATGCAACAACTATGTGCATAATAAAGTTACTAAGACAAGCAGGGAACAAGAGCCCATTACTGTAAGGTCTTTTCTACACAACTCGTTGGTTTGCTTCCACCATGAGAACATCATGGACAAAATCATGCCACAAGGGGAGAATCCAGTACAGTCCCACCACAATAGGGAACATTTGTCTCTTCAATAACGTTTTCAGCAGAAAAAGAAGTATTCTAAAACTCATGGCTGAAATCAGAGAGGACCCATGATCCAACATGAATGCATGATTAGGCCTTCACTTGAGGGGGGATCTCCTCCCCTCTATCACACACACAGTGTTCCACAGACATACAACTCCTACGAGGATCATGCTTTCATCTACCCTCCATACATACACAAGCATAGCCTCACAACTCCTGCCACCTTCTCCTACCAGCAATTGGCTCTAATGCACAATGGTAGATGTCCTCCTACTTGTAACTAGAAACATCTACAGGGAAGACCCATGGAAGGAACAAAATGCCACACAAAAAAAAGAATCCCAAACCAAAAATGACTCAAAGGGCAGATAAGAAATGCAAGAGTTTTCCAAGGATCAAAATTTTCCAAGTCAATATGAAGATGTCTTGGCCTTCACTGTGCACAATTCATAGGGTCATAGAATATCCTGAGTTCAAAGGGACCCAAATAGATCATCGAGTCCAACTCCTGGCTCCACACAGGACCAGCCAAGTCAGAGCATGAGAACGAGTGCATCGTCCAGATGCTTCTTGATCTCAGTCCAGCTCAGTGCTGTGACCACTTCTGTGGGGAGCTTGTTGTCAACAAACTCTAGCTTGTGACAATCTGTGGAGATACAGAAGAGTAACGGATGTTTCATACATGAACTATAAGCATCTTCCTTCTAGGTATGCACTTAATATCCAATACTTATTGTAATAGGATTACCCTTGCCTCCGAGACAGTGAAGGTATGACAATATAAATGGCCCAGGCCGTGGTATCAGACATGACATCCAGCCATTGCCCAGCCAAAACCACACTGACCCACCAGTTTTCCTGGTTGGAAGCCAGCCAATCCCACTCCTTGCTCAGCATTCACAGCCTTCAGCTGAAGAACAGGTAAGATGACTTTTGGCCATGCATGAGCCACAGGAGTGATTTTAGGGAAACAGAAGCATATCAGAGCCTTTGTCTCGGTAGCTGTGCAACTTCAAGGAAGGGATAGAAACTATTCTGAATCATTTTAATCCATCTATACTTTTAAGGGCAATCAGCCAAACTGAGGCCCAATTTTTGAACATGAAAAGGAACACAGCAGGAGTGTGAACCCTGCAGAAGGGAAGGCATCACAGCTTAACATTTCAGATCATCTCAACTGTAGCAGCTATACAAGAAGAATATCTAGTTGTTGGACCGTGCATGAGAGGAGTACTTTCCACCAAAGGTCCATAGCCACAGTTCTCACAGTCATTTCTGGGGAGAATAAGAAAAGGAAAATGCACAGGACCAGGACTATGGGACCTGTGTAATACTAGGAGAAACGGAACCTTCTAGACGTCTCAAACTACACAACAGCAAACTCTTTCTCCTGCCCACTCTGAGAACACAGGATGCTCCACCTCACCCAAACACCACACAACATGGAAGCTAACTTTGCAGGCAGGCATCCTTCAAACACATGTTGTGCACACAAACGTCCCTGTACTGAAAACACAACACGGTTGAACACATGCAGACACTGCTGCTCATCACACTCGTGAAGAAAGAGAATGGCTGAAGCAATACACAGCTCAGCTAAAGTCACAGCCACCAGTATCAGCTCAAAGAGACCATCACACACATGGGCAATTTGGAAGACAGGTGACCTGGCCATCAGCAATGCAATGTTTGTGTCTACACCCAATAGTCATCACTCACAGGAATGGTTGCATAGGACATGACAGTACATAACGTGAGGAACTCACCAGGTGTATGGGACAAGCAGCAGCATTTCTTCCAGTGGCATTTTCAGACCCGTTCTCAGACACACAGTTGCCCACATTTGCCTCACGAGCATGACAAGAAAGGCAAGATTTAACTGCCAATCACAGGGAACATCATCCCACAGGAAAGCAAACACATGAACTCAAACAGCCATGAAACTCTGGAAGTCACAGAACACAGACTGTGTCCCCATCTGTAGCTCCTCATATGCAGCACCCCAAGACTCTCCTCAAGTTCCCATGGTTGTCATGAACTTCAACATTTGCATGTAGACTCCATGGAAGGGAAAGGTGTACAGACAACTTCTCCTTACCATAGGAATTCTTCACTTCTCACCATGGGCTCCTGACAAGTAGGAGCAATTCTCCAGTAAATGCAGTGTCTCTATGGGACTCTTCCTCTTTACAGAGGCATGGACAGGACAGGGAAATGTCACAGACAGAATCTTCCAGATATTGCCAGAACCAAAGGCCCACCTTCAGATCATTGCAACAAGAAAGGCAAGAAGTTAGTACCTGCAGAAAGGAAGGGATCAGAACATGCTCTTCCAGATGGTGGCACTTAGAGAAGGTACAAAATTGAAGTCTTTCACAGGGAATGGAAGCATACTGCCTCCTGCCAGATTTCCCATTATGGCACTGAGGAGGAACCTCTCAGGGCTCCCAGTACAGCTGGAGGGATGTCTCTTAGCTCAAACATACTGGGGAAGAAGAGGTTTCATAGCATAATGGAATTGCTGAACAGGAAAGCATCAAGCCATCCTTTCCTGGAACAGCCCCTCACAAACAGCTGCTGGGACTCGTGTCACTTTAACCTAATGTCTAGTTAGTGACTAATATCACTAATGTCGTGTCAGACATGACATCCAGCCATTCCACAGCTAAAGCCAAAACCATACTGACCCACCAATTATCTTGGTTGGAAGCCAGCCTCTCCCACTCTTTTCTCACAAACAGCTGCTGGGACTCATGTAACTGACACTTCACAACTTCCATGATGTTCTTTTACCCATATAATTGGCAAGTACGTGGCACCAAAGGGGCACTGGCCAAGAGCATCAGCATTGATCTGAAACACCCATGGACTTCACATAAGAATTCTTGACAGCTCTGTACTGGAAAACGGCTACATTATCTCCTCACAGCACTTCCAAGAAGAAACACAACTTCTAAAAGACAATGGCTTCATCAAACTCAGGGTTTTGGGGAAACCTCCTCTTTCATTGCACGCTCTGTTCCACAGAAGATATATCACACTCAACCTCAATGCAAAGGGTAGTTCTATGCTCAATAAGGGCCATTCACAGGAGACACCACACAGAAGGGCCCCAATGTACCCACAGGCTAGGCACTTGGAATCTCAGCTATGGGATCTCCAGCAATTAGACACCTTCAGACCGATTCAAACAAAAAGCAAAAAAATCAAAAAACCCCCACAACAAACCACAAGGCAAGAGTGAGAAGCCTGCATAAGGGAAGGAATCACAGATTAACACTTCAGATCATTTCAACTCAGTAGGAAGACGACATGGGTATCGCACTAGTAACAAGTCCACAGCAGTCTAGCTCAGAAGCTCACACCACAGACCAAAGCCACAAAAACACAGTAACCTCTGCAGCCTCTTTACATCTTTCAAACATTTGAAGTCCATCCTCGGCAAACGTCTTCCCCTGACCTGGCTGGACAGACAGAATGTGCCACCCTGCACCAACACCACACGACAGGAAACTGACCTCTGCAGACAGACACCACTGAAGCAAAACTTACACACACAACTGCTCCCTAGCTCACAGCAAGGATCACAACATCACAACGCTCAAATGTAACTGCAAAGGGTATCTCTGTGCTCAAGAACTGCCATTCACGGGAAACACCGTGCAGCAGGAAAGGAGGAACCCCATCAACAGCTGCCGCCTCCCACATTTCCCATTAGGGCGCTGAGGAGGAAATTCCCAAGGCACCCGTATAGATGGGGGGACAGTGCTTAGCCCAAGCCTAACTTGTGAAGATGTTAAAGCACCACAAAGGAAGGGATCAGGACATTGTTTTCTACCTAGCGGCTCTTAGAGAAGGCATAAAATTCAGGTGCTTAAGCGGCACTTCAGGGGTAATTAAGTGATTAGGCTTATCGGCAGCTATCCACTTTGTTCTCCCCAAAGCCCCCAGTAAGGCGTTTGTACTAAATACCCAGCTCAGCTCTTTGCTAAGCATCGCCGACAGCCTGCAAACAAAGAGGAAGGACCCCCCAGGGCTGCCAGCCCAGCAGCAATGACACGTCTTCGAGCCAGACCTCTGGGGGAAGAGGACACTCGCGTTGCACTACGCGATCCTCCTGACCCAGCAGACACAGGAGCAGAGCGTCTCTGCGGAGCCGTTCAGCAGCTCCTCACGCCCACCTGCACGGACTCCCCCGCGCAATCAAACTCGTCCTCCTAAGGTGTCCCACCCCACCTCGAACCGGCCCACCCGCCCCGAAGAGACGTCTTCCTCCCCGCAGGGAAAGGGACAGAGGAGCGAGGACAAATAAACAGCGGCAGCGGGAGGCGTCGCGGAGGAAGCGCGGCCGGAGGAACTCACCGGGGCAGCGGCGGGGTCCTCCCCGAGCAGCGGCGCGGGCTCGTCGGGCGGCGGGCGGGCCGGGAGGGTGTCGCAGCAGCTGCCGCCCGACAAGCGGAGCTGGCTCTTGCGCGAGTCGGCCGTGAGCGACACCTCGTGCGAGTAGGAGTGCAGGAAGGCGCGGACGCCGTCGATGCCCACGAAGTGCGAGGCCGGCACGCCGCGCAAGACGCCGCTGCCCGCCGGCGGCAGCAGCTGCGAGCGGCGCCAGCGCCGCAGGCGCAGCGCCAGCAGCAGCAGCAGGAAGGCGAGGAAGAGGCACGACACGGCGGCCACGGCCACCACCAGCCAGCGCGTCAGGCTGCCGGCCGCCTCGCCCGGCGCCGCCGCCGCCGCCGCCGCGCTGCCCAGCTCGGCCAGCAGCTCGGCCACGCTCTCGGCCAGCACCACCGTCAGCGTGGCCGTGGCCGACAGCGCCGGCCGCCCGTGGTCCTTGACCAGCACCACCAGGCTCTGCCGCGCCGCGTCGCGGGCCAGCGGGAAGCGCGCCGTGCGCACCTCGCCGCTGTGCAGCCCCACGCGGAACAGCCCCGGCTCCGTCGCCTTGGCCAGCTCGTACGACAGCCAGGCGTTCTGCCCCGCGTCCGCGTCCACCGCCACCACCTTGGCCACCAGCGCCCCGGGCTCGGCCGAGCGCGGCGCCAGCTCCACGCCCGCCCAGCCCGCGCCCGGCGCCGCCGGCGGGTACAGCACCTGCGGCGCGTTGTCGTTCTCGTCCACGATCACGAGCCGCACCGACACGTTGCTGCTCAGCGCCGGCGCGCCGCCGTCCTCCGCCAGCACCCACAGCGCCACCTCGCGCACCTCCTCGTAGTCGAAGGAGCGCAGCGCGTACAGCGCGCCCGTCTCCGCCTGCACCGACACGTAGGACGACAGCGGCGCGCCCCGCACCCGCCCCTCCCACAGCCGGTAGCGCACGCGCGCGTTCGGACCCCAGTCCGCGTCCCGCGCCCGCACCGTCAGCACCAGCGCGCCCGCCGCGTTGTTCTCGGGCACGCGGGCGCTGTAGCGCGCCTCCGCGAACACCGGCGCGTTGTCGTTCACGTCCAGCACCCGCAGCGCCAGCACCGCGCCGCTCCGCAGCGACGGCGACCCGCCGTCCGCCGCCCGCACCGTCACGTTGTACTCCGACACCTCCTCGCGGTCCAGCTGCCTCGCCGTCACCACGCGGTAGTAGTCCTCGAAGCTCTTCTCCAGGCGGAACGGCAGCCGCTCCGCGATGCTGCAGCGCACCTCGCCGTTCGGGCCCGAGTCGCGGTCCCGCACGTGCAGCAGGGCCACCACCGTCCCCGCCGGCGCGTCCTCCGAGATCGCGCTCAGCGCCGACCTCACCGAAATCTCGGGCGCGTTGTCGTTGACGTCTGTCACCGTGATCGATACTTTCGCCGTGTCGGAAAGTCCGCCGCCGTCCCGCGCCTGCACCTCCAATTCGTAGAAAGCCGCTTCCTCGAAGTCCAGGGGATGCAGCAGCGTGATCTCTCCCGTCTCCGTGTCCAGCTGGAAAATCTGCGAGGCTTTCTTTGTGATTTTATTGAAAGAGTACTCTACGTGCCCGTTGAGGCCCTCGTCGGCGTCGGTGGCCGTGAGGGTGACGAGGGTGGAGCCCACGGGCACGTCCTCCGGCACACGCACCGTGTACTCCGCCTGGCTGAACACGGGCGCGTTGTCGTTGGCGTCCAGCACGGCCACGCGGATCCGCGCCGTGCCCGTCCGTGCCGGCTCGCCGCCGTCGCTCGCCCTCAGCACCAGCTCGTGAAACGCCGCCTGCTCCCGGTCCAGCGCCTTGGCCAGCACCAGCTCGGGACGCTGATGCCCGCCGGGGCCCGCCTGCACGGCCAGCGAGAAGTGCTCGTCGCCGCTCAGCTTGTAGCTCTGCAGCGAATTCGCTCCCAAGTCCGGATCTTGCGCATGTCGTAGGGGAAACCGCGACCCCGGTGCCGTCGCCTCGCTCATCCTCAGCTCCGTTTCTGCCTCTCGGAAGCTGGGGGCGTTGTCGTTAATGTCCGTGATTTCCACCTCGATGCCGTGAACCTGCATTTCCCCCTCCACTATCACCTCACAGCGCAGCACGCATTGCTGCACACTGTCGCACAGCTGCTCTCTGTCAATCCTCTCCGCCGTCACTAAATGTCCCGTCTGCTCCTGCAGAGCCAAATACTGCATCTGACCTCTGTTTATGACGCTGACATCGCGTTGTCGGAGCGCGGTGAGTTCGATCCCCAGGTCCTTGGCCACGTCGCCCACGAACGAGCCCTTCGGCATCTCCTCGGGAAGCGAGTAGCGCAGCTGCCCCCACGCCGCCTCCCACGCCGCCACCAGCACGCACCACAGCAGGGCTCGCTCCCGCCGGCCCCCAAGCCTCCCCGCCGTACACATCACTGCTCCCGGTCCCTCCGCCTCGCTGCAACCCGGTCCCGGACCGCGGAGACGCTCGCAGACCGCCCGGCCGCCGAGCCGACACAGCCAGCGAGCGAGCGAGCGAGCCGGGCGGCAGCGGGCGGGGCTGCCTGCAGCGCTCCGGCCTTCCTCTCGCTGCTCCTCGGTCAACAGCGGCGCCCGCAGCCTCCTCCCGGTACTGCAGACAACGAGCGCTGCACGGCGCCTTTGGAAGGGCGACAGCATATAGCTAATATTTCGTGCCGCATATAATTCGTCCTGTGTTCCACTAGCCCCGAAGCACAGACCCCACCCCGAATTGCAGAGATTTTGGAGGGTCTGAATGACATCGGCTTCCCGCTTTCTGCACGTCGGAACAGCCTCATCCCGGAATCCCACCAGCCACATCGCTTTGCTCAACCCCGACCCGCTGCGCAAGGCAGCAAAGGAGACCCCCAGGTAGAAGGAGTCCTGCTCAGGGTCTGCCCTGCTCTCGCGACATGCTGCTTCACACCGCCACCCTGGAGGTTGCTCGGAATTACATCTTTTAGAAAAATAGTAATAATAAAAAGGCCTAAAAACCAAACACTGTAAAGAGAGTACCTCACGTAAACACGGAATAACTCTTGTGAAATCCTGTGAGAAAAAAAAAGCAAGTCCAACTTTCTCGGGTTTGAGCTTATATTGTCTGATTGAACCAACCCCACCCCAAATCACAGGAAAGCAAAACAAAACAGAAGCCTAGTCTTCACTTTTAAAAAAGTAGATTTATTGAAGGAAAGATAATAAAGCCTCCAAAATTTATAAAACATGTTAGGAGGTGCTTTGTTTTTAATTTGCGGCTTGTTTTGTTTAGCTGTAATTTAGGTGTGTTTTTTTCCTCATTCTAAAGCTCAATCATTGAGTGAAAAGTCAGAATGCCTCAGCTGAAACTGAACTTGCAACCAAAGGCATCCATCCTGCTATGAACGGATCAGTGTGAGCCTGTTCCTTCTCTCATTGTTCCGCGGACACACGCGGCAGCCAGAGCACCAGAGAAACACCAAAAAAATGGAGGTTCAGAAAGGGCAAAGGAACTTATTTTGCACGGAAAGGAATCATATACACCTAAATCATCACTAAACGCCTGCATGGAAGGCAAAATATATTTTGACGGTCTCAGGTCAAATGCCTGACGTATAGACTTAGAAGATCACATTCTACACGGCAAGGATCTGCGTCTCCCGTACCCGACACACACAATTTCGGACTCCAAAAGCTTTTGTAGACAAAAGTACTCAGCTCATCCTGAAATTGTCATGCATCAAAACAAGACCTGATATCGATCACGTAGAATTTTTTCCGCAGAGACAGAAATGTGTTTGGGTTTAGTAGTCAGAGAACAACATTGCCTGGCTAACAACTCTTCCTATGGAGAGCCGAAGGACTGATAAAGTGGAAACATCCTGCCCAAGGATTAAGCAAATTAACACACATACACACCTTCGAGGAGCCTGCCAACTAATGTTGACATAGACATAAAATTGTAGGGGTTGGAAGGGATCTCGAGAGATCATGGGGTCCAACCTCCCTGCCAAAGCAACTCCCTAAGACATATCACTCAGATAGGCGTCCAGGCGGGTATTCCTGAAACAACATCAGTACGGTTTAGCTCTGCGGGCTTTGAGGCATGAGCACCCAGCAACCATCTCCACACAAACACAGTTATTTAGACAGTTCGCGGAAGCAGAGCTGGGCAGACACCGACACCGCCGCACTGGCGTTGGGCTCGCAAAGACGCCGAGACAAGGACCACGCGGGTTTACAGACCTGCGGTGCGGCGGGCTCGGCGGGCGGCTCTCCCGCGCCGGCAACGCCGCTGCTGCTGTTGGGGCTCGTCTTCGCGCAGGGCTCCCCGACCAGAAGCAGCTCCTCCGCCGGCAGGCTGGGCGGCGGAGGAGGCAGCCAAGCGGCCTCGGGCACGGCGCGTCCCGGCGCCACGCACAGGTTGTAGGAGTAGGGCAAGGTGCCCTCGCAGAAGTCGGCCGGGAAGGCGGCGCCGGCCACGGAGAAGCGCTGCGCGCCCAGGCAGCGCAGGACGGCGGGCGGCCCGGCCCGGCGCAGCCGCGCCAGCACGGCCAGCGCCACGCTCAGCAGGAAGAGGGCGGAGAGGAGCGCCAGCGCCAGCACCAGGTAGAACTGCAGCTCCGCCGGCGAGTCGGCGCCCGCCGGCCGCTCGCTCAGCTCCGGCAGCGCCTCCTGCAAGCTCTCGGCCAGCACCACGTGCAGCGTGGCCGTGGCCGACAGCGCCGGCTGCCCCTGGTCCTTCACCACGGCCACCAGCCGCTGCTTCGCCGCGTCCCTCTCCGACACGGCCCGCGCCGTGCGCACCTCGCCGCTGTGCAGCCCCACGCGGAACAGCGCCGGCTCCGCCGCCTGCACCAGCTCGTACGACAGCCAGGCGTTGCGCCCCGCGTCCGCGTCCACCGCCACCACCTTGGCCACCAGGTAGCCGGCCTCGGCCGAGCGCGGCACCACCTCGAACGGCGCCGTGCCGGAACCCTCCCCCGCCGCTCCCGCCGCCGGCCACAGCACCCGCGGCGCGTTGTCGTTGCGGTCCAGCACGAAGACGCGCACCGTCGCCGTCGAGCTGCGCGCCGGCGCCCCGCCGTCCTGCGCCCGCACCGCCACCGCGAACTCGCGGCACTGCTCGTAGTCCAAGGAGCGCTGCGCGTACACCGCGCCGCTCCGCGCCTCCACCGACACGTAGGGCGCCGCGCCCGCGCTGCCGCCCGCCAGCCAGTAGCTCACGCGCCCGTTGGCGCCCGCGTCCGCGTCCCGCGCGCTCACGCGCAGCACCAGCGCGCCCGCCGCGTTGTTCTCCCACACGTAGGCGCTGTAGGCGGCCTCCTCGAACACCGGCGCGTTGTCGTTCACGTCCGACACCTCCAGCACCAGCGCCGCGCGGCTCCACAGCGCCGGGCTGCCCCGGTCCCGGGCCACCACCGTCACACGGTGCTCGGACGCCTGCTCGCGGTCCAGCGCGCCCGACGTCACCACCTTGTACGAGCCGCCCGACGACGCCACGATCGACAGCGGCGCCTCGCCCAACAGCTCGCACGACACCTGGCCGTTCTCCCCAGAGTCCCGGTCCCGCACTTTCACCAGCGCCACCACCGTGCCGACCGGCGCGTCCTCGGGCACCGGGCTCGACACGGACGTCAGCGTCACCTCGGGCGCGTTGTCGTTCACGTCCAGCACCTCCACCTCCACCTTGCAGTGCGCCACCAGACCGCCCCCGTCTCGAGCCTCTACGGCCAGGGTGAACGACCGTGTGTCCTCGAAGTCCAGCGCCTCCCGCAGCGTGATGATCCCGCTCTCCGCGTCCACGGCGAACGTCTGAAGCCCCTTGACCGGCATTTCCCCGAAACCGTAGGAGATGCGGGCGTTGGTACCGGCGTCAGCATCGGAGGCGGAGACGTTCAGCACCGTCGATCCCGGCGGCGCGTCCTCCCGCAGGCTCGCGCGGTACCGGTCCTGCGCGAAGACGGGCGCGTTGTCGTTGGCGTCGGTGACGTTGATGAGGAGCTGGGCGGTGCCGCTGCGGGGCGGATCGCCGCCGTCCAGCGCCGTCAGCACCAGCCGCAGGCTCTGCTCGCTCTCCCGGTCCAGTGCGCGCCGCAGCACCAGCTCGGCGAACTTGCTGCCGTCCTGGCTCTGCTTCACCTCCACCGCGAAGTACCCGTTGGCCTCCAGCTCGTAGCCCTGCAGCGCGTTGCTGCCCACGTCCGCGTCCTCGGCGACGCCCAAGTGAAACCGGGCGCCGGGAGCAGTGAACTCGTTGATCTCGAGCTGGAAGTTGTCCCGCAAGAAGCGCGGCGCGTTGTCGTTGACGTCCTGGATGGCCACCTCGACGTGGAAAACGTTCAGCGGGTTCTGCACCAGCGCCTCGAAGCTGACGGAGCAGGACGCCGACTCGCCGCACAGCTCCTCCCGGTCCAGCCGCTCGCTCACGTACAGGTTCCCCGTCTCCTCGCTCACGCCGAAGTATTGCTTCTCCGCGCTGAGACGCAGCTTGCGTGCCGGCAGGTCGGCCGGGCTCAGCCCCAGGTCCCGCGCCAGCGGCCCCACCAGCGAGCCTCTGCCCAGCTCCTCGGGGATGGCGTAGCGGATCCGCTCCGGCGCCGCCCGGCAGCACCAGCCCAGCAGCACAGTGCACAGCAGCACTCGCCCGGCTGCTCGACCGCGCCTCGGCCCCTGCACGCCCGCCATTCTCGGCAGCGCTCGCCAAGCTCTCCTCTCTCCCGGACGCTCTCTGCAGACAGCGCACCGTTCTGCCGAGGCCGCGATCTGGGCTCCGGCTCGGACTCCGCTGCTCCCGGCTCCGCGCCGCCTCTCGCCGCTGCTGCCCGAGCCGCTGCCGCTCCGGCCGGCGCCGTGCGAGCGAGCAGCCTGCGGGGGCCGGTCGCTGCGGCGGCTCCGGCTGCGGCGGCTCCAGAGCCGCTCCGCGTCGGACAACAGCGGCACCCGGAGGCGCCGCGACGACACCGCAGCCGCCTGATGCCGCCCGGCGCTTCGCTGTCTGCTCACAGATCTGCGGTGCAGCCCTGTTCTAACGTGAAATTAAGATTCTGACTGAGAAACGTGTTACCGAGCGATGCTGGAGCGTTCAGACCTCATACAGGAGAGCACAGGTAATTACAAACTGTTACCCTTTGCAGGAAATGTCGGATATACTCTAAACAGTTTCTATGTTGCCATGGATTATCTTTCCTCGGCTGTTTTATTTTATTTATATACGCGCTGAGAATCAGTAACTACAAAGCCCTTCACGAAGAGATGCTATTGTACAAGAGAAGCACAGGATCCACCGTTTTCATTAATTCGAGTCTTCTTTATATCCCTTTTCTTTTATCTACCTCTAAGAGGGCCTGAGACCGGTAGATCATGGCGATCCCTGTGTGATACAGCAGCAGTACTTGTTCATGTTTCCAGTTTTACAAAGCTTCTAGCTCTGGAACTGGAAACACAATCTGATTCCCTTGTCCCCGCAAAACCCCCCCAGAAAAATCTATCAACACTTTCTTCATTCAGTGAATGGAGTAAGTAGATCTATAAATATGAGTGGGGAACAAAAAGGCACCCATGCCCCCAGTGTGCTTCAAATAGCAATGCGTTAAGAATTGTGGGGACTCCTCCATGGGGATCCCTGATATGTACGTGATATGACAGCTGCGTTTCCCAGGATAGTCAAAGACTTCTACAGAAAATCGGGAACAAAAATAGAGTATGAAAAACGAAAGTCAAAAGTACGACATTAGAGAAGGCATTTTTTACACTAATTTTAAACACTAATTAAACACTAATTTAAACACTAATTTTCACCCGCAACACACTGAGTGGACTGGTCTGAAAATGGAAAGGATGAAAGCTTTCTGAGTGCAACGCCTATGGAAAAGTACTCGATTCTCCTCAGTTTCTACAGTAACACCAACTCCTAGCTACACTCAGTGGAAATCTCAAAGACAAGGTTCACAGCCATGGAGAGGGAAGGGCACATCCTAATCACCTGAATCATTTCAACCGCATCACAGACCACGAGTTTGGAAACTAGGGCTATTTTCTAAACTTTCCTGAAGAAGAGTAAGGCTCCAGAGAAAGTGCAAAATATTGACCAATCACAGCTAAACCAAAGAATTCCACAGCCCCAAAATAATAAAATATATTTTTAAGAGTAACCAGCCATATTAACCATCTACTCTAACCAGCGTTAAAGTAGAACAAAAAATAAACTCCACCCAGACAAGCAAACAAACAACAAAAAAAACCCCAAATGGAAAACCACACATCAAGCCACAAGACAAGAAGGGGAAACCTGCAGAAGGGAAGGAACACAACAAGAGCAGCAAGTTCGTTAGAAGTCCACAGTAGCCTCGCACAGCAGCTCACACCAAAGACCAAAGCCTCAAAAACACAGTAACCTCTGCAGCCTCTTTACATCTTTCAAACATTTGAAGTCCGGCAATCTGATTCACCTGCCCCGTCTGGACAGACAGAATGTGCCACCCTGCACCAACATTACGCGACAGGAAACTGACCTCTGCAGACAGACACCACTGAAGCAAAACTTACACACACAACTGCTCCCTAGCTCACAGCAAGGATCACAACATGGGCACGGGCAAAGGGATTTCTCTGCTCATCACTAAGTTTTCCCAGCACTAGTTTGAAGAAGTGTGACATGTTCTCAAAGACAAAAGCCACGTGCAGACACGAGAAAGGCCCAGAGCTTAAAGTATCAACTCAAAGACACCGTCATCCTACATCAGTGCTCACCCCAAACTTACCTTGGGAAGATGATAAAGCACCAGAAAAGAAGGAATCAAGACGTTGTCTTCTACACAGCGATTAGGGTGATTGGCAAGTAGTTCTTTACAAAGCCCACAGAACAAAAACTTGACGCTAACTACCCAATTCAGCTGTTTGTTAAGCATTACGGACAGCCTGCAGACACCGCGGAAAGACCCCTCAGGGCTCCCAGCCCAGCAGCAAGAACACGTCTTCTAGAGGAAGAAAGAACTCGCGTTGCACGACACGACCGCTGGACACCCATTAGGGAGAGGAGCAGAGCATCTCTGCGGGGCCCTTCAGCAGCTCCTGACGCCCACCTGCCGGGACTCAAGAACTGCCATTCACGGGAAACACCGTGCAGCAGGAAAGGAGGAACCTGAGCAACAGCTGCCGCCTCCCACATTTCCCATTATGGCGCTGAGAAGGAAATTCCCAGGGATCAAATACAGATGGAGGGACACTGCTTAGCCCAAAGTTTCTTAGAAAGATGCTAAAGCCCCAGAAAAGAAGGGATCAGGACACTGTCTTCTGCAGAGCGGCGCTTAGAGTAGGCACACAATTCAGGTACTTAAGCGGCACTTCAGGGGTAATTAAGTGATAAGCCTGATTGGCAGGTACGACTTTTGATCTTCACAAAGCCGCAGGACACCAAGTACCCAGTTCAGCTGGTTGTTTGTTAAGCATCACCGACAGCCTTCAGACTCCGCGGAAGGACCCGCCACCCCCAGGGCTCCCAGCCCAGCAGCAAGAACACATCTTCCAGCCAGATCTCTGTGGTAAGAAGCAACTCGGGTTTCAGGACGCGACCGCAGGACACCCAGCAGGGACAGGAGCAGAGCGTCGCTGCGGGCCATTCACCAGCTTCTCAAGCCCACCCGCACGGAATGCCCCGCGCAAACAAACTCCCCCTCCTCACGGCTCCCCCTGTGCCAAGAACCGCCCCGCCCGCCCCGACGAGACATCCCCCTCCTCGCAGCGAAAGGGGCAGAGGGGCGAGGATAGAGGAGCAGCAGCACCAACGGCAGAGGGAAGCGTCGTTGAACAAGCGCGGCCGGAGGAACTCACCGAGGCAGCGGCGGGGTCCTCCCCGAGCAGCGGCGCGGGCTCGTCGGGCGGCGGGCGGGCCGGGAGGGTGTCGCAGCAGCTGCCGCCCGACAAGCGGAGCTGGCTCTTGCGCGAGTCGGCCGTGAGCGACACCTCGTGCGAGTAGGAGTGCAGGAAGGCGCGGACACCGTCGATGCCCACGAAGTGCGAGGCCGGCACGCCGCGCAAGACGCCGCTGCCCGCCGGCGGCAGCAGCTGCGAGCGGCGCCAGCGCCGCAGGCGCAGCGCCAGCAGCAGCAGCAGGAAGGCGAGGAAGAGGCACGACACGGCGGCCACGGCCACCACCAGCCAGCGCGTCAGGCTGCCGGCCGCCTCGCCCGGCGCCGCCGCCGCCGCCGCCGCGCTGCCCAGCTCGGCCAGCAGCTCGGCCACGCTCTCGGCCAGCACCACCGTCAGCGTGGCCGTGGCCGACAGCGCCGGCCGCCCGTGGTCCTTGACCAGCACCACCAGGCTCTGCCGCGCCGCGTCGCGGGCCAGCGGGAAGCGCGCCGTGCGCACCTCGCCGCTGTGCAGCCCCACGCGGAACAGCCCCGGCTCCGTCGCCTTGGCCAGCTCGTACGACAGCCAGGCGTTCTGCCCCGCGTCCGCGTCCACCGCCACCACCTTGGCCACCAGCGCCCCGGGCTCGGCCGAGCGCGGCGCCAGCTCCACGCCCGCCCAGCCCGCGCCCGGCGCCGCCGGCGGGTACAGCACCTGCGGCGCGTTGTCGTTCTCGTCCACGATCACGAGCCGCACCGACACGTTGCTGCTCAGCGCCGGCGCGCCGCCGTCCTCCGCCAGCACCCACAGCGCCACCTCGCGCACCTCCTCGTAGTCGAAGGAGCGCAGCGCGTACAGCGCGCCCGTCTCCGCCTGCACCGACACGTAGGACGACAGCGGCGCGCCCCGCACCCGCCCCTCCCACAGCCGGTAGCGCACGCGCGCGTTCGGACCCCAGTCCGCGTCCCGCGCCCGCACCGTCAGCACCAGCGCGCCCGCCGCGTTGTTCTCGGGCACGCGGGCGCTGTAGCGCGCCTCCGCGAACACCGGCGCGTTGTCGTTCACGTCCAGCACCCGCAGCGCCAGCACCGCGCCGCTCCGCAGCGACGGCGACCCGCCGTCCGCCGCCCGCACCGTCACGTTGTACTCCGACACCTCCTCGCGGTCCAGCTGCCTCGCCGTCACCACGCGGTAGTAGTCCTCGAAGCTCTTCTCCAGGCGGAACGGCAGCCGCTCCGCGATGCTGCAGCGCACCTCGCCGTTCGGGCCCGAGTCGCGGTCCTGCACGTGCAGCAGGGCCACCACCGTCCCCGCCGGCGCGTCCTCAGAGATCGCGGGCAGATGAGAAGTCAATGTCACTTCGGGCGCGTTGTCGTTGACATCTGTGACCGTGATCGACACTTTCGCCGCGTCGGAAAGTCCGCCGCCGTCGTGTGCCTGCACCTCCAGTTCGTAGAGAGCCGCTTCTTCAAAGTCCAAGGGATGTAGCAGCGTCACAGCTCCCGTCTCCGAGTCCAGCTGGAAAATCTGCGATGTCGTTTGCTTCCTTTTCTTCAGCGAGTATTTCACGTGCCCGTTGAGGCCCTCGTCGGCGTCGGTGGCCGTGAGGGTGACGAGGGTGGAGCCTACGGGCACGTCCTCCGGCACACGCACCGTGTACTCCGCCTGGCTGAACACGGGCGCGTTGTCGTTGGCGTCCAGCACGGCCACGCGGATCCGCGCCGTGCCCGTCCGTGCCGGCTCGCCGCCGTCGCTCGCCCTCAGCACCAGCTCGTGAAACGCCGCCTGCTCCCAGTCCAGCGCCTTGTCCAGCACCAGCTCGGGACGCTGATGCTCGCCGGGGCCCGCCTGCACGGCCAGCGAGAAGTGCTCGTCGCCGGTCAGCTCGTAGCTCTGCAGCGAATTCGCTCCCACATCAGGGTCGTAAGCCTCGGCCAGGGGAAACCGCGACCCCGGCGCCGTCGTCTCGCTCATCCTCATCTCCATTTCTGCCTCTTGGAAGCTGGGGGGGTTGTCGTTAATGTCCGTGATTTCCACCTCGATGCCGTGAACCTGCATTTCCCCCTCCACTAACACCTCACAGCGCAACACGCATTTCTCGGCCAGCCGGCACAGCTGCTCTCTGTCAATCCTCTCCGCCGTCACTAAATGTCCCGTCTGCTCCTGCAGAGCGAAATACTGCGTCCCAGATCTGTCTATGATGCGGACGCCGCGTTGTCGGAGCGCGGTGAGGTCGATGCCCAGGTCCTTGGCCACGTCGCCCACGAACGAGCCCTTCGGCATCTCCTCGGGAAGCGAGTAGCGCAGCTGCCCCCACGCCGCCTCCCACGCCGCCACCAGCACGCACCACAGCAGGGCTCGCTCCCGCCGGCTCCAACGCCTCCCCGCCCGACACATCTCCGCCGCGGGAACGCCGGCACCGTACCGCTGTAGAACGATGATCCACGTCCCAGTTCGCCGCTGATAGTCCCTCCGCCTCCGGTCGCGGACCGCGGAGACGCTCTCAGACCGCCCGGCCGCCGAGCCGACACAGCCAGCGAGCGAGCGAGCGAGCCGGGCGGCAGCGGGCGGGGCTGCCTGCAGCGCTCCGGCCTTCCTCTCGCTGCTCCTCGGTCAACAGCGGCGCCCGCAGCCTCCTCCCGGTACTGCAGACAACGAGCGCTGCCCGCTTCGGATCGGGGCCGTTTAGGCGCTACATCTTCATAATATGCTGTGCCGCACAGTGTCTAGTTCTATCAGCCCAAAATCATAATCCCCACCTCCACCTTCACATCTCTGGTTCGCATAATGATGCTGCCTTTCCCATTCTCTGGAGGATAGAACCGCCTCATCCTGGATCCTTACCATTTTCCCTAATCTCAGCAGATGGTAGTAATGGGGACACCCCACACCTGTCAGGAGTCCTCAGGGACTACCCTGCACTCGTGACATTCGGTTTTAGACTTTCGTCCGGGCGCTGCTTGGAATCAGCATTCAGAGCTCCCCCTTCTGCAGCCACCCTGCGGAATTGGGGATTATAACACTAGGCTCTTAGTCATCAGCAGGCAGCGCTGCACATACACTTTCTGTCGTGGGCCTCGTTGCAAACATAAACAAAGCACCGTAAAGCTAACTCTTCATGTTAAACAAAGTACAACACTGGTAGAAAAAAAGAAAGGAAAAAAAATAGGGAAAATTGGACTTTCTGAGTTTGCAAAAAACATTCTACGGTTAACTGTTGTAAAAAAAAATCAAACCTCACAGTCACGAGTGTTAAAACAAAGAACAAAATGGAAAATAACGGCACCAGGAATTCAGATGACCCCGGTGTCACCCCGGTGCCAAAGGAAGTAGAGACCGGCAAAGAAAAATCTCAAATGTCAAGCGACAAAGCCAATTTCCCGACCCTGCCATCGAGTGTTAGCAGATCTCATTCTACACAGCAGGGATCTGCCCTCCCTGTGCCCAACATGCACCATTCAGGACGGCACAAGCTTTGTACTCAAAATTTCTCTGCTCAACCTGAACCTGTCATGAACCAAAACAAAACCTGATATCGATCAAGTGGAATTTTCTTCTTTACAGGGACAGAAACGTGAGTTTAGTGAACTACCCGTGTTTGCTTAACAACTCTTCCTTTGGAGAAGAGCTGAAGTCTTTCCTGCCAGAACACTATGCAAATTAACACACGCACACGTTCAATATGTTTGAACAAGGTTGGATGCGGTAATTACGAACCAATTAGAGCAGATGCGGGTGGTCAATTCTGTAATAAAATTAGTACTATCCCTGCGGGGATATGGAATACCTGTGGTCTGGGTGTATATTGGTGTATACCGCATGCGGGGTCACGATACCGTTTTGACAACAACACAGCTGCAACACACTTTTACCGTTTTCTGTAGCACAAGTAGAAGGGCAAATAACTCTCCCCTGACTCTCGCCCGCTGCACAGGACTATTCCGCTTATTGACTAGGCAAAACCGACCCCTCTTCCCAGGGAAGAGCCCGCACCTCAGAAGCCTCGGCAGGAGGCTCGCAAAGACACCGAGACAATTTTTGCACACCGATTAATTTTTGTTCGCTTGTTACCAGAAGACTTTGACTTCAATTTTCCGACCCTGACAGCTATATTCTCATTCTGCACACCAAGGATCTGCGTTTCCCGTGCCCAACTCCACAAACTTAGTACACAACATTACTGAGTTCATCCTGAACGTGTCATGAACCAAACGAAGACCTGAAACGTACCAAGAAAGAAACCCGCCTTACAGGAATAGAAATGTAATTGACCTTTTTTTCCCAACATAATACTTTGCTTTGCAGTTACTGAGGAAAAGGGAAAGGTGGCGGGGTGCGGAGGGGAGGGTAGCGACAACCCACCCAATATCGGACTATGCAAATTACCCCCCCAACACATACCTTGTCAAGGAGCAGGTGTTGAAAATGCTTAATCAACCTACCCGTTAGCATACATGAAGGTGGGTTTTTCTAATCCTGAAATAAGATGAATATTCTTAAATGTGTGTGCTGTGCTAGATTTGTGGAATTGTCACCTAGTATCCATCTCTGCGCAGACACGTAAGGAACCAAATAGCTCTGTTCTGGGTGTATATTGGCTTACTCTAACAGCGAGGAACAATCCTGCTTAGAAGACAACAGAACAGCACCACACTTACTCCGCTGTCAGCAGCACAAGCAAGGCTCCAAGACAAGGATCGCGCGGGTTTACAGACCTGCGGTGCGTCGGGCTCGGCGGGCGGCTCTCCCGCGCCGGCAACGCCGCTGCTGCTGGTGGGACTCGTCTTCGCGCAGGGCTCCCCGACCAGAAGCAGCTCCTCCGCCGGCAGGCTGGGCGGCGGCGGCAGCCAAGCGGCCTCGGGCCCGGCGCGTCCCGGCGCCACGCACAGGTTGTAGGAGTAGGGCAAGGTGCCCTCGCAGAAGTCGGCCGGGAAGGCGGCGCCGGCCACGGAGAAGCGCTGCGCGCCCAGGCAGCGCAGGACGGCGGGCGGCCCGGCCCGGCGCAGCCGCGCCAGCACGGCCAGCGCCACGCTCAGCAGGAAGAGGGCGGAGAGGAGCGCCAGCGCCAGCACCAGGTAGAACTGCAGCTCCGCCGGCGAGTCGGCGCCCGCCGGCCGCTCGCTCAGCTCCGGCAGCGCCTCCTGCAAGCTCTCGGCCAGCACCACGTGCAGCGTGGCCGTGGCCGACAGCGCCGGCTGCCCCTGGTCCTTCACCACGGCCACCAGCCGCTGCTTCGCCGCGTCCCTCTCCGACACGGCCCGCGCCGTGCGCACCTCGCCGCTGTGCAGCCCCACGCGGAACAGCGCCGGCTCCGCCGCCTGCACCAGCTCGTACGACAGCCAGGCGTTGCGCCCCGCGTCCGCGTCCACCGCCACCACCTTGGCCACCAGGTAGCCGGCCTCGGCCGAGCGCGGCACCACCTCGAACGGCGCCGTGCCGGAACCCTCCCCCGCCGCTCCCGCCGCCGGCCACAGCACCCGCGGCGCGTTGTCGTTGCGGTCCAGCACGAAGACGCGCACCGTCGCCGTCGAGCTGCGCGCCGGCGCCCCGCCGTCCTGCGCCCGCACCGCCACCGCGAACTCGCGGCACTGCTCGTAGTCCAAGGAGCGCTGCGCGTACACCGCGCCGCTCCGCGCCTCCACCGACACGTAGGGCGCCGCGCCCGCGCTGCCGCCCGCCAGCCAGTAGCTCACGCGCCCGTTGGCGCCCGCGTCCGCGTCCCGCGCGCTCACGCGCAGCACCAGCGCGCCCGCCGCGTTGTTCTCCCACACGTAGGCGCTGTAGGCGGCCTCCTCGAACACCGGCGCGTTGTCGTTCACGTCCGACACCTCCAGCACCAGCGCCGCGCGGCTCCACAGCGCCGGGCTGCCCCGGTCCCGGGCCACCACCGTCACACGGTGCTCGGACGCCTGCTCGCGGTCCAGCGCGCCAGACGTCACCACCTTGTACGAGCCGCCCGACGACGCCACGATCGACAGCGGCGCCTCGCCCGACAGCTCGCACGACACCTGACCGTTCTCGCCGGAGTCCGCGTCCTCCACGTTCAGGAGGGCCACCACCGTGCCGACCGGCGCGTTCTCGGGCACCGGGCTCGACACCGACAGCATCGTGATCTCAGGCGCGTTGTCGTTCACGTCCAGCACCTCCACCTCTACTTTGCAGTGCGCCACCAGACCGCCCCCGTCCCGCGCCTCCACAGCCAGGGTGAACGACCGTGTGTCCTCGAAGTCCAGCGCCTCCCGCAGTGTGATGGTCCCGTTCTCGGCATCCACGGCGAACGTCTGAAGCACCTTGACCGGCATTTCCCCGAAACCGTAGGAGATGCGGGCGTTGGTGCCGGCGTCGGCGTCGGAGGCGGAGATGTTCAGCACCGTCGATCCCGGCGGCGCGTCCTCCCGCAGGCTCGCGCGGTACCGGTCCTGCGAGAAAACGGGCGCGTTGTCGTTGGCGTCGGTGACGTTGATGAGGAGCTGGGCGGTGCCGCTGCGGGGCGGATCGCCGCCGTCCAGCGCCGTCAGCACCAGCCGCAGGCTCTGCTCGCTCTCTCGGTCCAGCGCGCGCCGCAGCACCAGCTCGGCGAATTTGGTGCCGTCCTGGCTCTGCTTCACCTCCACCGCGAAGTACCCGTTGGCCTCCAGCTCGTAGCCCTGCAGCGCGTTGCTGCCCACGTCCGCGTCCTCGGCGACACCCAAGTGAAACCGAGCGCCGGGAGAAGTGAACTCGTTGATCTCGAGATGGAAATTATCCCGCAAGAAGCGCGGCGCGTTGTCGTTGACGTCCTGGATGGCCACCTCGACGTGGAAAACGTTCAGCGGGTTCTGCACCAGCGCCTCGAAGCTGACGGAGCAGGACGCCGACTCGCCGCACAGCTCCTCCCGGTCCAGCCGCTCGCTCACGTACAGGTTCCCCGTCTCCTCGCTCACGGTGAAGTATTTCAGCTGCTTTTTCGCCGCGGACGCCACCCGCAGCTTGCGTGCCGGCAGGTCGGCCGGGCTCAGCCCCAGGTCCCGCGCCAGCGGCCCCACCAGCGAGCCTCTGCCCAGCTCCTCGGGGATGGCGTAGCGGATCCGTTCCGGCGCCGCCCGGCAGCACCAGCCCAGCAGCACAGCGCACAGCAGCACTCGCCCGGCTGCTCGACCGCGCCTCGGCCCCTGCACGCCCGCCATTCTCGGCAGCGCTCGCCAAGCTCTCCTCTCTCCTGGACGCTCTCCGCAGACAGCGCACCGTTCTGCCGAGGCCGCGATCTGGGCTCCGGCTCGGACTCCGGTGCTCCCGGCTCCGCTCCGCCTCTCGCCTCTGCTGTCCGAGCCGCTGTCTCTCTGCTCGGCGCCTTGCGAGCGAGCAGCCTGCGGGGGCCAGACGCTACGGCGGCTCCGGCGGCGGCTCCGGCGGCGGCGGCGGCTCCGGCGCCGCTCCGCGTCGGACAACAGCGGCACCCAGAGGCGCCGCCACGACACCGCAGCTTCCTGATGGTCGTTCTCCTGGGGAGCCGTACTTGTGGCCGCGGTTTAGCCACTGCTCCCAGAGTCATGGCCGCCGGAAACTCTCGCTTCCTGCAACTGCACCGGCCTGCGGAATCCTGAGACCCTGTCTGATATATTCAGGTCCTCTCCTTACGTCGCAATGTGGAGTTGGAGCCAAAGAGCCGGGGCAGAGCAATTAATAAAGGAACTCAGCTGCCCTTCATTGACACAGGGCAGACGTATAAGATGAGAAACGATAACCTGGATAGAGCACACTTTCTGCATTTTTTAGTTCAACTGTCTCAGCTCACAGGGAGTGCACTCAATCACACTGCCTCTGCCAGTGATGAAGAGAACAAATAGTTCTGGTCCCAGTACACATCCTTGAGGAACATCACATTACTTTCCACGTGGCATAATATGACAACTATGTGCATAATAAAGTTACTAAGACAAGCAGAGAAATCTGGTCTTCTACAGTCGCAACACCAGCCTCTCTCCCACAGGACTTCTCTCTAACCATACACAACAAATTAGTTTGGTTCTGACCTCATCATCATGGACAAAAACATGCCATGAGAGGAGAATACAGAACAGTCACAAAAAGACAGAGAACATTTGTCTGAACACAAACGTTCTCTGAAGAAAAGTAAGTATTCTAAAAATCATGGCGGAAGTGAGAGAGGAGCCGTGATCCAAGATGAAAACTTTCACCTGAGGGGGAATCTCCTTCCCTCTATCACACACACAGTGCTCCACAGACATACAACTCCTATGAGAATCTTGCTTTCATCTACCCTCCATACATACACAAGCATAGCCTCACATCTCCTGCACCTTCTCCTACCAGCAATTTGCTCTAATGCACAATGGTAGATTGCCTCCTACTTGTAACTAAAAACATCTCCAGGGAAGACACAGGGAAGGAACAAAATGCCACACAAAAACATGCCAAACCAAAAATTAATCAAAAGGCAGATAAGAAACACAAGTGTTTTCCAAGGATCAAAATTTGTGCAATAACTGGGAGAAACGGAACCTTCTAGACATCTCAAGCTACACCACAAGGAACTTGTCCACCTACCCTCTCTCTGAGCCGGCAGAACGCTCCACCTCACGCAAACATCACATTTGCCTCACCATGACAAGAAAGGCAAGACTTTAAGTGCCAGTCACAAGTAAAATCATCCCACAGGAAAGTAAATACATGAGCTTAAACAGCCGCGTCATACTCAAATATAAATTCAAATGGTAACTCTGTGCTCAAGAACTGCCATTCACGGGAAACACCGTGCAGCAGGAAAGGAGGAACCCCATCAACAGCTGCCGCCTCCCACATTTCCCATTATGGCGCTGAGCAGGAAATTCCCAGGAATCAAGTACAGATGGAGGGACACTACTTAGCCCAAAGTTTCTTAGGAAGATGTAAAAGCCCCAGAAAAGAAGGGATCAGGACACTATCTTCTACAGAGCGGCGCTTAGAGTAGGCACACAATTCAGGTACTTAAGCGGCACTTGAGGGGTAATTAAGTGATTAGGCTGATTGGCAGGTACGACTTTTGTTCTTCACAAAGCCGCAGGACACCAAGTACCCAGTTCAGCTGGTTGTTTGTTAAGCATCACCGACAGCCTGCAGACTCCGCGAAAGGACCCCCCACCCCAAGGGATCCCAGCCCAGCAGCAAGAACGCGTCTTCGGGCCAGACCTCTGGGGGAAGAAGCAACTCGTTGCACGAAGCGACCCCTGGACCCAGCAGACACAGGAGCAGAGCGTCGCTGCGGGCCATTCAGCAGCTCCTCACGCCAACCTGCCCGGAATCCCCGGCGCAAACAAACTCCCCCTCCTCACATCTCCCTCTCCGCAAAGAACCGCCCCGCCCGCCCCGACGAGACATCCCCCTCCTCGCAGCGAAAGGGGCAGAGGGGCGAGGACAGAGGAGCAGCAGCACCAACGGCGGTGGGAAGCGTCGTAGAACAAGCGCGGCCGGAGGAACTCACCGGGGCAGCGCCAGCAGGGTCCTCCCCGAGCAGCGGCGCGGGCTCGTCAGGCAGCGGGCGGGCCGGGAGGGTGTCGCAGCAGCTGCCGCCCGACAAGCGGAGCTGGCTCTTGCGCGAGTCGGCCGTGAGCGACACCTCGTGCGAGTAGGAGTGCAGGAAGGCGCGGACGCCGTCGATGCCCACGAAGTGCGAGGCCGGCACGCCGCGCAAGACGCCGCTGCCCGCCGGCGGCAGCAGCTGCGAGCGGCGCCAGCGCCGCAGGCGCAGCGCCAGCAGCAGCAGCAGGAAGGCGAGGAAGAGGCACGACACGGCGGCCACGGCCACCACCAGCCAGCGCGTCAGGCTGCCGGCCGCCTCGCCCGGCGCCGCCGCCGCCGCCGCCGCGCTGCCCAGCTCGGCCAGCAGCTCGGCCACGCTCTCGGCCAGCACCACCGTCAGCGTGGCCGTGGCCGACAGCGCCGGCCGCCCGTGGTCCTTGACCAGCACCACCAGGCTCTGCCGCGCCGCGTCGCGGGCCAGCGGGAAGCGCGCCGTGCGAACCTCGCCGCTGTGCAGCCCCACGCGGAACAGCGCCGGCTCCGTCGCCTTGGCCAGCTCGTACGACAGCCAGGCGTTCTGCCCCGCGTCCGCGTCCACCGCCACCACCTTGGCCACCAGCGCCCCGGGCTCGGCCGAGCGCGGCGCCAGCTCCACGCCCGCCCAGCCCGCGCCCGGCGCCGCCGGCGGGTACAGCACCTGCGGCGCGTTGTCGTTCTCGTCCACGATCACGAGCCGCACCGACACGTTGCTGCTCAGCGCCGGCGCGCCGCCGTCCTCCGCCAGCACCCACAGCGCCACCTCGCGCACCTCCTCGTAGTCGAAGGAGCGCAGCGCGTACAGCGCGCCCGTCTCCGCCTGCACCGACACGTAGGACGACAGCGGCGCGCCCCGCACCCGCCCCTCCCACAGCCGGTAGCGCACGCGCGCGTTCGGACCCCAGTCCGCGTCCCGCGCCCGCACCGCCAGCACCAGCGCGCCCGCCGCGTTGTTCTCGGGCACGCGGGCGCTGTAGCGCGCCTCCGCGAACACCGGCGCGTTGTCGTTCACGTCCAGCACCCGCAGCGCCAGCACCGCGCCGCTCCGCAGCGACGGCGACCCGCCGTCCGCCGCCCGCACCGTCACGTTGTACTCCGACACCTCCTCGCGGTCCAGCTGCCTCGCCGTCACCACGCGGTAGTAGTCCTCGAAGCTCTTCTCCAGGCGGAACGGCAGCCGCTCCGCGATGCTGCAGCGCACCTCGCCGTTCGGGCCCGAGTCGCGGTCCTGCACGTGCAGCAGGGCCACCACCGTCCCCGCCGGCGCGTCCTCCGAGATCTCGCTCAGCGCCGACCGCACCGAAATCTCGGGCGCGTTGTCGTTGACGTCTGTCACCGTGATCGACACTTTCGCAGAATCTGAAAGTGTCCCGCCGTCCCGCGCCTGCACCTCCATTTCGTAGGAGTTTCCTTCCTCGAAGTCCAGAGGATGCAACAGCGTCACAGCTCCCGTCTCCGAATCCAGTTGGAAAATATCCGATGCCATCTCCGACAGTCTTTTAAACGAGTATTTCACGTGCCCGTTGAGGCCCTCGTCGGCGTCGGTGGCCGTGAGGGTGACGAGGGTGGAGCCCACGGGCACGTCCTCCGGCACACGCACCGTGTACTCCGCCTGGCTGAACACGGGCGCGTTGTCGTTGGCGTCCAGCACGGCCACGCGGATCCGCGCCGTGCCCGTCCGTGCCGGCTCGCCGCCGTCGCTCGCCCTCAGCACCAGCTCGTGAAACGCCGCCTGCTCCCGGTCCAGCGCCTTGGCCAGCACCAGCTCGGGACGCTGATGCCCGCCGGCGCCCGCCTGCACGGCCAGCGAGAAGTGCTCGTCGCCGCTCAGCTCGTAGCTCTGCAGCGAGTTCGAATCAAGATCCGGGTCGCGCCCCTCGTCCAGGGGAAACCGCGACCCCGGCGCCGTCGTCTCGCTCATCCTCAGCTCCGTTTCTGCCTCTCGGAAGCTGGGGGCGTTGTCGTTAATGTCCGTGATTTCCACCTCGATGCCGTGAACCTGCATTTCCCCCTCCACTATCACCTCACAGCGCAGCACGCATTTCTCGGCCAGCCGGCACAGCTGCTCTCTGTCAATCCTCTCCGCCGTCACTAAATGTCCCGTCTGCTCCTGCAGAGCCAAATACTGCGTCCGACCTCCGGAGACAAAGCTAACACCGCGCTGTCGGAGCGCGTTGAGGTCGATCCCCAGGTCCTTGGCCACGTCGCCCACGAACGAGCCCTTCGGCATCTCCTCGGGAAGCGAGTAGCGCATCTGCCCCCACGCCGCCTCCCACGCCGCCACCAGCACGCACCACAGCAGGGCTCGCTCCCGCCGGCCCCAACGCCTCCCCGCCCGACACATCTCCGCAGCGGGAACGCCGGCACCGCACCGCTGTAGAACGACTACCAGTCTTCCGCTGCCGGTCTCGGCCCCTCCGCCTCTCTGCAGCACGGTCCCGGACCGCGGAGACGCTCTCAGACCGCCCGGCCGCCGAGCCGACACAGCCAGCGAGCGAGCGAGCCGGGCGGCAGCGGGCGGGGCTGCCTGCAGCGCTCCGGCCTTCCTCTCGCTGCTCCTCGGTCAACAGCGGCGCCTGCAGCCTCCTCCCGGCACTGCAGCCACCCAGCCACTGCAGACAACGAGCGCCGCACGCTGCATATAGGGGCAGTTTAGGGGCTACATTTACGTAATATGACATGCCGCATATTCTCGAGTCCCATCAGCCCAAAATTATAGTCCCCACCTCGACCTTCACATCTCTGGTTTGGGTTGATGAAACTGCCTTTCCCATTTTTTCAGGACAGAACCGCCTCGTCCTGAACCCCACCAGTTTTATCTATTTCCCCAATCTCAGCAGATGGTAGTAATGGGGACTATCCCACCCCCCGAACCCTGTCAGGAGTCCTCAGGGACTACCCTGCACTCGTGACTTTAGGTTTAGGACCTTCGCCCTGGGGTTGCTGGGAATCAGCATTCAGAGCTTCCCCTTCTCCAGCCATCCCTGCGGAATTGGGGATTTTAACACTAGGCACTTAGTCATCAGCAGGCAGCGCTGCACATATACTTTCTGTCGTGGGCTTCGTTGCAAACAAAGAAAACACCTTAAAGCCAACTTTTCACGGTAAACGAAGTACAACACTAATGTGGAAAATGGGAGGGTTTGATTCTGGAAAAAATACATTCAACAGGTTGTTGTCAAAAGACCCATCATAGTCACGAATGATAAAACAAGTTTAAAAAAAAGCAAAATAACTGTACAAGAAACTCAGAAAGTAGTGCTTGAAAAGCACGAATCAGCCTCATTTGTGCTGCAATTTCTACAGCCGGAAGAACAATCTGTAACTTCTCTATACATGGAGTAACACGCACATTTCCTTTGGGAAACCAACATTACTCAACAAACTTTTGTCCACGTGTCACCCTGGAGCTACAGGAAGAAGAGACAGGCAAAGAAAAATCTCAACTCTCAAGACACAATCCCAATTTCCCGACCCCGCCATGGAGTGTTAGCAGATCTCATTCTACAAAGCAATGATATGCCCTCCCTGTGCCCAACATGCACCGTTTAGGACACCACAAGGTTTGTACTCAAAATTTCTCTGCTCAACCTGAACCTGTCATGAACCAAAACAAAATCTGATATCAATCAAGTGGAATTTTCCTCTTTACAGAGACAGAAATGTGAGTTTAGTGAACTACCCGTGTTTGCTTAACAACTCTTCCTTTGGAGAAGACTATGCAAATTAACACACACACACCAGTTCAATATGTTTGAACAAGGTTAGATGCGGTAATCACAAACCAATTAGAGCTGATGTGGGTGGTCAATTCTGTAATAAAATCAGTACTATCTCTGCGGGGATATGGAATACCTGTGGTCTGCGTGTATATTGGTGTATACCGCACGCGGGGTCACGATACCGTTTTGACAACAACACAGCTGCAACACAATTTGACCGTTTTCTGTAGCACAAGTAGAAGGACAAGAACCTCTCCCCTGACCCTAACCCGCTGCACAGCATTATTCCGCTTATTGGCTAGGCAAAAACGACTCCTCTCCCCAGGGAAGAAGCCGCGGACCAGCACCCTCGGTAAGAGGTTCGCAAAGGTGCCGAGACAAGGACCGCGCGGGTTTACAGACCTGCGGTGTGTCGGGCTCGGCGGGCGGCTCTCCCGCGCCGGCAACGCTGCTGCTGCTGTTGGGGCTCGTCTTCGCGCAGGGCTCCCCGACCAGAAGCAGCTCCTCCGCCGGCAGGCTGGGCGGCGGCGGCAGCCAAGCGGCCTCGGGCCCGGCGCGTCCCGGCGCCACGCACAGGTTGTAGGAGTAGGGCAAGGTGCCCTCGCAGAAGTCGGCCGGGAAGGCGGCGCCGGCCACGGAGAAGCGCTGCGCGCCCAGGCAGCGCAGGACGGCGGGCGGCCCGGCCCGGCGCAGCCGCGCCAGCACGGCCAGCGCCACGCTCAGCAGGAAGAGGGCGGAGAGGAGCGCCAGCGCCAGCACCAGGTAGAACTGCAGCTCCGCCGGCGAGTCGGCGCCCGCCGGCCGCTCGCTCAGCTCCGGCAGCGCCTCCTGCAAGCTCTCGGCCAGCACCACGTGCAGCGTGGCCGTGGCCGACAGCGCCGGCTGCCCCTGGTCCTTCACCACGGCCACCAGCCGCTGCTTCGCCGCGTCCCTCTCCGACACGGCCCGCGCCGTGCGCACCTCGCCGCTGTGCAGCCCCACGCGGAACAGCGCCGGCTCCGCCGCCTGCACCAGCTCGTACGACAGCCAGGCGTTGCGCCCCGCGTCCGCGTCCACCGCCACCACCTTGGCCACCAGGTAGCCGGCCTCGGCCGAGCGCGGCACCACCTCGAACGGCGCCGTGCCGGAACCCTCCCCCGCCGCTCCCGCCGCCGGCCACAGCACCCGCGGCGCGTTGTCGTTGCGGTCCAGCACGAAGACGCGCACCGTCGCCGTCGAGCTGCGCGCCGGCGCCCCGCCGTCCTGCGCCCGCACCGCCACCGCGAACTCGCGGCACTGCTCGTAGTCCAAGGAGCGCTGCGCGTACACCGCGCCGCTCCGCGCCTCCACCGACACGTAGGGCGCCGCGCCCGCGCTGCCGCCCGCCAGCCAGTAGCTCACGCGCCCGTTGGCGCCCGCGTCCGCGTCCCGCGCGCTCACGCGCAGCACCAGCGCGCCCGCCGCGTTGTTCTCCCACACGTAGGCGCTGTAGGCGGCCTCCTCGAACACCGGCGCGTTGTCGTTCACGTCCGACACCTCCAGCACCAGCGCCGCGCGGCTCCACAGCGCCGGGCTGCCCCGGTCCCGGGCCACCACCGTCACACGGTGCTCGGACGCCTGCTCGCGGTCCAGCGCGCCCGACGTCACCACCTTGTACGAGCCGCCCGACGACGCCACGATCGACAGCGGCGCCTCGCCCGACAGCTCGCACGACACCTGACCGTTCTCCCCGGAGTCCCGGTCCCGCACTTTCACCAGCGCCACCACCGTGCCGACCGGCGCGTCCTCGGGCACCGGGCTCGACACCGACAGCATCGTGATCTCGGGCGCGTTGTCGTTCACGTCCAGCACCTCCACCTCCACTTTGCAGTGCGCCACCAGACCGCCCCCGTCCCGCGCCTCCACCAGCAGCGTGTAGCCTCGCGTGTCCTCGAAGTCCAGGGCCTCCCGCAGCGTGATGGTCCCGCTCTCCGCGTCCACCGCGAACGTCTGAAGCACCTTGACCGGCATTTTCCCGAAGCCATAGGAGATGCGGGCGTTGGTGCCGGCGTCAGCGTCGGAGGCGGAGACGTTCAGCACCGTCGATCCCGGCGGCGCGTCCTCCCGCAGGCTCGCGCGGTACCGGTCCTGCGCGAAGACGGGCGCGTTGTCGTTGGCGTCGGTGACGTTGATGAGGAGCTGGGCGGTGCCGCTGCGGGGCGGTTCGCCGCCGTCTACTACCGTCAGTACCAGCTGAACGGAGCTCTGTTTTTCGCGGTCCAGTGCTCTCTCCAGCACTAATTCCGGCTGCTGGCTTCCATCAGGGCTCGTCTTCACAGCCAGACTGAAGGACGGGTCTCCAGTGAGCTGGTAAGTCAGCAGCGAGTTTGTGCCTCTGTCCGCATCTTGGGCCATCTCCAGTGGAAAACGAGCACCGGGAAGCGTCCATTCATCAATCTCGAGGTCCAGAACTTCCTTGCTGAAGGCCGGCGCATTGTCGTTGACGTCCTGGATGGCCACCTCGACGTGGAAAACGTTCAGCGGGTTCTGCACCAGCGCCTCGAAGCTGACGGAGCAGGACGCCGACTCGCCGCACAGCTCCTCCCGGTCCAGCCGCTCGCTCACGTACAGGTTCCCCGTCTCCTCGCTCACGCCGAAGTATTGCTTCTCCGCGCTGAGACGCAGCTTGCGTGCCGGCAGGTCGGCCGGGCTCAGCCCCAGGTCCCGCGCCAGCGGCCCCACCAGCGAGCCTCTGCCCAGCTCCTCGGGGATGGCGTAGCGGATCCGCTCCGGCGCCGCCCGGCAGCACCAGCCCAGCAGCACAGCGCACAGCAGCACTCGCCCGGCTGCTCGACCGCGCCTCGGCCCCTGCACGCCCGCCATTCCCGGCAGCGCTCGCCAAGCTCTCCTCTCTCCTGGACGCTCTCGCAGCCACCGACCGTTCTCCCGAGTGCCGCGATCTGGGCTCCGGCTCGGACGCCGCTGCTCCCGGCTCCGCGCCGCCTCTCACCGCTGCTGCCCGAGCCGCTGCCGCTCCGGCCGGCGCCGTGCGAGCGAGCAGCCTGCGGGGGCCGGACGCTGCGGCGGCGGCTCCAGCGCCGCTCCGCGTCGGACAACAGCGGCACCCAGAGGCGCCGCCTCGACACCGCAACCGCCTAATGGCCCCGTCCTAGGGGAGCCGTGATTGCGGCTGCGGTTTAGCTGCAGCACCCAGCATCGATATCTCCTTTTAATTCCCATCTGTCAGCCAGAAACACTCGCTTCCTGTTATTCCAAAGGCGTTTGGAACCTAGTTCCCTTGTCAGCTACATTGAGGTCCTCTTCTTAAGTGGCTATGTGGACTTAACTAATTAATTAACATCAAGAGGGGAATATCTTCGTTGGAGAAAAATAGAACTCTTAAAGAGAAGGAACAAAAGTGATTTGAAACCTCGCACGCCAGTTCTACAGTTTACATTTCTCTGCGTTTCTTCCTTCAGCTCACGTAAGTCTCTGATATTTTTCCCGAAGTTATTTTCTCATAGGGAGACATGTACCACAAACAGGTACAGTGCATAGCTCTGTATAGAGACAGCAGAATGACCTTTATTACTTTCCTGATTTGCAAACATTCCTTCTTTTCCATGTCCATACTCGAGGGGTGACAATAAAAAGGGGCGATAATAAAGATGACAGAATACATTGGGCTCAATGGGACCTTTAAAATCACGTTGTCCATCCTCGTCCATGGTTAGGGACACCCTTAAAATAATTGGACCAGTTGCTGAAAGCCCCATCCAACCTAACCTTGAACCCTTTCACTGATGTTCCGCCCAGAACTTCTCTGGGCAACCTGTTCCAGTGTCTCACCACCCTCATTGTTAAATATTTCTGCTTTGTGGATAATAAAAATATACCACCGTTCAGCTTAAAACCCCTGTCCCATCACAACATTCCATGTTAGAAACTCTCCAAATTTTTTTTAAGCCCCCTTTGTATTTATTCAAAAAGGCTGACTAAGGTCCCCTAAGAGCTTTGTCTTCTGTAAATTGATGAACCTTAACCCTCTCAGCCCTTCTTTAGAGCCGGGACTTTCCAGCCCTTAGACAATTCTTGGGCTTTTCTCTGGATCGTCTTGAACAGGTCTATGTCTGGATCTCGTTCCAGTGGCTGGCCATGGTCCTTGTAACATAGCCCATAACACGATTGCAGTTTTTGGGTAGCCAGTGAATGTTGCCAGCTCATGTCCCATTTCTCACTCAGCATTACCCACTAATCCTGCTCCACGGGGCTGCTCTCAATCTGTTCATCCCGTGGCCTGTAATGAAACTGGATTGCCCTTACCCAGAATCAGGACATTACCCTTGGCCTTGTTGACTGTCATGACACTAGCATGGACCACTTCTCCAGCCAGGGTCCTTTCTGGTGGCATCCCTTCCCTCTGGCAAATCAATTGACTCAGCTCACTGAGTGTGCACTCACTCCAACTGCCTCTGTTATGGATGAAGAGAACAAATAGTCATTGTGCCAGTACGCATCCTTGAGGAACACCTTGTTATTACTTTCCACTTGGTATGATACAACACCTGTGTGCATAATAGTTCCTAAGACAAGCAGGGAAATTAGCATCTGCTCTACTATGGTCCCAACACCAGCGCATCTCCCTCAAGTCTTTGACCATACCCAACTGGCTTGTTTGCTTCTGTCCTTCTCATCATTGGTAGTATACATCATGAGAAGACAAAGCAGAACAATCACACTGGGAAGGGAGGTACATTTGTCAGCTCACCAACATTCTTAGAAGGAAAAAGGATGATTCAAAAGCACACAGATGATAAACAGACAAAATGGGAGAGGATTCCTAATCCAACACAAATGGGTCATCAAACCATCAGCTGATGGGGAATCTCCTCCCCTCTTCAGTGTTCTACAAAGATGCAACTCCTACTATAATCGTGCTTTCATCTACTTTCCCTGCCAAAAATATACCACAAATGCACACGCACATCTCCTTCCTTCTCCTTCTCCTACCTGAGAGGCACTAATGCACAATGCAAGATAACCTCCCACTTGTAACTAAAACATATGGAGGAGATTGGGGAAGGTTATATAAAAATCTCTTTCTCTTCCCCCCGCCACCATCCCCACACCCCAGTGCCAAAACACACAAAATCCTCCAAACAGAGAAAGAACACAAAAAACCTCGAATGAGAAAATGTTTTCAGAGGAAAATCAGTGTAAGGATGTCTCAAGACTTCACTGCAGACAGTAAAGTTCATCATCCAGAGCACCTGGAACTTCTTGAGGCCTCAAGCTACAAGGGTGACCTTTAAGCCTTATTCTGCACTGAATATTACTGGGGGTGAGGGGGTGGGGGGTGGTGTCACTTTTTGACATATTCATCATCTCTCACCATCATCTCCTATTCTGTGGCCCATTGATTACCCAAGAGATCAAATGCTCACCATGGGCCTCTTTCTCAGTGAAGACAAAATAAAAGAGATTGTGGTTTAGCTTTTCCTTCATTTCCCCCTTTACCCCAAATCCCCTGTTTGGGTGAAGTATGTGTTTGCTGAAAGAAACCCACACAGAGTTTCAAATGCAAATGGACTGTCCAGAAATGGGGAAAAGGAACCACGACCTTGCAGAAAACCAATGCCTGAAACAAAGTGCAATATCAACAGTCAAGAAACTATAGATTGTGACAAGCCAAGGTGATAGAGATGAATAAGGGAGGTTTCACACAGGAGCTCTAAGCTCTTTTTCTGCCCATGCATCTTCCTACTAGCTACACACTTAGCTAGCCTCTCTCACCCTCCTTACTCTGCACTCACAACTTTTAGCTGAACCACAGGCAAAAAATTTTGGGAAACAGAAGCATATCAGAGCTTTTGTCCCCACAGCTGTGCACCCTTCAAGAAACAGATGGAAAATGCTCCCCATCCTAGTAAGTTGAATCTATCTGTACTTATAAGGGCTGTCAGCACACGTGAGGCCCACGTTCTGAACATCATGCCACAGGAAAGCTAACTTTGCAGGGAGGCATCCTTCAAAGACATGCTGTGCACACGACTTCTCTTTATGGAGAAGGATCACAACATGGATGAACCCACAGAGACCTCTGCTCATCACACTCACGTGAAGAAACAGAAAATGTTCTGTTCTTAAACTTTGTCTGTGAAAAATCAAAGCCTTAGTGCTCATTCCCAGGAAGCCACCTCCATTTTTGTGGATTTTGAAGTGAAACGCAACTCAGTAAAAGATGTGGTCACTGGTATCAGCTCAAAGACACCACTACACATATAGCCAGTTTGAAAGATACATGACTCAGGCATCAGTATTGTCATGTTAATGCCTACATACAGTAACAGCTGAGCAGCTGCATCATGCTAGTGAATAAAATTAGGAACATGCACTGAGTTCTCACCAGGTATATGGGACAAGAGCATTTCTTCCAGTGACATTTTCAGACATGTTCTCAGACACACAGTTGCCCGCACTTGCCTTATCAGGACAAGAAAGGCAAGATTTAACTACCAGACACAGGAAATGTCATGCAATAGGAAAGGAAATGAATGGACTCAAACATGGAGCCTTCAGATTCATGATGTAGGCCAGTGATGAAGTCACAAAGTGCAGGCCCTGTCTCCGTCAGTACATCCTCACACTCAGCACACCCAAATGCCCTCCTCACTTTGGAGGTTCTCACAGTTGTCACGATCTTCATCATTTGCAGACAGACTCAAAGGAAAGGAAAGATGCAGAGACAAACTCTCCTTACCATTGGAATTCTTGACTTCTCACCATGGGCACCTGACAAGCAAGAGAATTTATCCAGTAATTTTTTAAGGAAACATGTCTATGAAAGTCTTCCTCTTTATAGGTGTAAAGAGGAAAAGCACGCACAGGACACTCCAGCAAACATCACAGATTTGGTCCTCAATACATTATCCAAAACTAAAGCCCACCTTCAGATCACTGCAATGACCAAGGCAAGAGTTCAGTGCCTCCAGAAAGGTAAGGGTCAGAACATGCCGCTCTAGACAGTGTCACTTAGACAAAGTACGTAATTCAAGTCTTTTTCAGGGAATTAACACAGTTGCCTCTTCCCAAAATTCCCATTAGGCCTCTGAGAAGGAAGTTCCCAAAACTTCCAGTACTGTTAGAGTGATCTCTCTTAGCTCAAAAGTATGTGGTAAGAAGAATCTCCATGACATAATGGAGATGCTCAACTGGGAAAGCAGCAAACCTTTGTGTCCTTGAACAGACCCTCACAAACAGCTGCCAGGACTCACATTGCCAGCCATGGTGTCATTTCACTCACATAACTGCCAAGCACTTGTCACCAGAGGTCATCCACCCAGACCATTCTTCAGCACAGACCAGCAACACCCACAGATTTCACATGGGATCTCTTGACAGCTCTGTACTGAAGCAAAGACACAATGTCTCCTCACTGCACTTCAGAGAAGAAACACTCACGCTCTAAAGGTAACAGGCAAGCTGTTCTCCACCTGACAGTGGGTCAGGGAAGAGTAACAGCATCAAAATGTGATAATAAACACAGTCTCAGTTTTCCTGCCTCCCACACACACTGTAAGGCTCAGCCACAATCCCAAATTCACCACCTGGGAGCAAGGGGCAGCAACACACAGCACCTAGCTGAAAAAAGCTTTGCCTGTCTTGTATCATGGCAGGATAAAATAGGTGAATCACTCCAGGAAGGGAAGTACATATGTCTCCTCACCACTGTTCTGACAAGACAAAGAAGGATTCAGAAGCTCATGAGGCATCAACAGCTGGAGGAGTGGCCACCGAACAGAGAACAGCTTAATAAAATTTTGGGGTTGGGGGAATCTCCTCCCCGTTTAATCACACGTGCTGTTCCAGAGAGATGCAACTTCTGCCAATGTCATGGTTACAGCTGTCCCCTATGACTGTAACAGAACACAAAGGTACCCTCACATCTCTTGACTTTCACACATGCTCTAACATGGGCAAGAGTCACTAACACTCAACACATTGCTAAACATAACCATGCTGAGACAGAACTCCAAACCATCCATCATAAGAGAAAGGTAAGAAGAATTCTAAGACAACATGATGTCCAAGAAACTCATCAGGATGCTTTCATGGCCTTCACTGTGGGTGTGGACATTCCTTCTTAGACCACATTAAAGTCATTTGGGGCGCTTGTGCAGCCTGAGAGATTAAAGCCTTACACCAGACTACCAGTCTACTACTACTACTACTTCTGATTGAAGGAAGGTCAGCAAGTGTCAGGAGTTTGTCTCATGTCTGCCCTGCTCATCTGCCACAAATATGAAGCCCTACGTGGAAACACCTTGTCATGAGCCGTGCTCTCAAACTCAGATTTCTGAAAAATGACAACATACTCACTTTGAGGTTCTGATTGTTTTCCCTCACACCTCAAAAATCCGGTCTTACGTGGTTGAAGTAACTGTTTGCTGCAAAACAACACACACACTTTCAAATGCACAACATAGTCATTTTCACCAGAAACGGTGAAAAGCAACCACAATTGCACAGGAAACAAACAGCCTGAAGGGAAGTGCTATTACAACTTCCACCAACTCTGTATCGCAACATTCCACAGAGAGAGAAGTGAATAAAGGAAGTTTGACAAAGGAAGCAGAAGCAGCTCTACCCGTGCATCATTAATCTACGTGCACATCACGTTATACAACCACTTTACAATTGGATGACTGTCATTTCCTGACTTTCCAAAAAGGGAATCCAGGATCACAGTATCAAACTCAAGATTTAAGGGAACACACTTCTGCCAAGGTCATGGTTACATCTGTCCCACTCTATCACACACACCCCCAACCCCCCAACACGAGAAAGACCCAATGCTAAAAGTATCAACTCAAAGACAGCGTCATCCTACATCAGCAGATTGACAACTGGGCAGACACGTCACTCTCAAAGGCAAATGCAAAGAGTAGCTCTTATGCTAAGAACCTCCATTCACGGGAAAGACCATGCAGCAGGAAAGGAGGAACTTGAACAACAGCTGCCGCGTCCCACATTTCCCATTATGGCGCTGAGAAGGAAATTCCCAGGGTTCCCGTACAGATGGAGAGACAGCGCATAGCCCAAACTTACTTGGGAAAAAGTTAAAGACCCACAAAGGAAGGGATCAGAACATTCTCTTGTACCTAGCGGCGCTTAGAGTACAAAAACAATTCAGATGCTCAGGTGGTACTTCAGCGATAATTAAGTGATTAGGCTGATTGGCAGGTAACGACTTTGTACCTCACAAAGCCCACATTATGCACTTTGTGCTAAGTACCCAATTCAACTGTTTGTTAAGCATCGCCGAAAGCCTGCAGACTCCGCGGAAAGACCCACCCGGAACTCCCAGCCCAGCAGCCAGATCTCTGAGAGAAGAAGAAACTCCCGTTGCGTCTCTGCGGGGCTCTTCAGCAGCTCCTCACGCCCACCTGCCCGGAAACCCCAGCGCAATCAAACTCCCCCTCCTCGCGTCTCCACCTGCGCCAAGAACCACCCCGCCCGCCCCGACGAGGCTGTCCCGTCCCAGGAGCGAAAGGGGCAGAGGACAGCGGCCAGAGGGGCAGCGGGAGGCGTCGCGGAGGAAGCGCGGCCGGAGGAACTCACCGGGGCAGCGGCGGGGTCCTCCCCGAGCAGCGGCGCGGGCTCGTCGGGCGGCGGGCGGGCCGGGAGGGTGTCGCAGCAGCTGCCGCCCGACAAGCGGAGCTGGCTCTTGCGCGAGTCGGCCGTGAGCGACACCTCGTGCGAGTAGGAGTGCAGGAAGGCGCGGACGCCGTCGATGCCCACGAAGTGCGAGGCCGGCACGCCGCGCAAGACGCCGCTGCCCGCCGGCGGCAGCAGCTGCGAGCGGCGCCAGCGCCGCAGGCGCAGCGCCAGCAGCAGCAGCAGGAAGGCGAGGAAGAGGCACGACACGGCGGCCACGGCCACCACCAGCCAGCGCGTCAGGCTGCCGGCCGCCTCGCCCGGCGCCGCCGCCGCCGCACTGCCCAGCTCGGCCAGCAGCTCGGCCACGCTCTTGGCCAGCACCACCGTCAGCGTGGCCGTGGCCGACAGCGCCGGCCGCCCGTGGTCCTTGACCAGCACCACCAGGCTCTGCCGCGCCGCGTCGCGGGCCAGCGGGAAGCGCGCCGTGCGCACCTCGCCGCTGTGCAGCCCCACGCGGAACAGCCCCGGCTCCGTCGCCTTGGCCAGCTCGTACGACAGCCAGGCGTTCTGCCCCGCGTCCGCGTCCACCGCCACCACCTTGGCCACCAGCGCCCCGGGCTCGGCCGAGCGCGGCGCCAGCTCCACGCCCGTCCAGCCCGCGCCCGGCGCCGCCGGCGGGTACAGCACCTGCGGCGCGTTGTCGTTCTCGTCCACGATCACGAGCCGCACCGACACGTTGCTGCTCAGCGCCGGCGCGCCGCCGTCCTCCGCCAGCACCCACAGCGCCACCTCGCGCACCTCCTCGTAGTCGAAGGAGCGCAGCGCGTACAGCGCGCCCGTCTCCGCCTGCACCGAAACGTAGGACGACAGCGGCGCGCCCCGCACCCGCCCCTCCCACAGCCGGTAGCGCACGCGCGCGTTCGGACCCCAGTCCGCGTCCCGCGCCCGCACCGTCAGCACCAGCGCGCCCGCCGCGTTGTTCTCGGGCACGCGGGCGCTGTAGCGCGCCTCCGCGAACACCGGCGCGTTGTCGTTCACGTCCAGCACCCGCAGCGCCAGCACCGCGCCGCTCCGCAGCGACGGCGACCCGCCGTCCGCCGCCCGCACCGTCACGTTGTACTCCGACACCTCCTCGCGGTCCAGCTGCCTCGCCGTCACCACGCGGTAGTAGTCCTCGAAGCTCTTCTCCAGGCGGAACGGCAGCCGCTCCGCGATGCTGCAGCGCACCTCGCCGTTCGGGCCCGAGTCGCGGTCCTGCACGTGCAGCAGGGCCACCACCGTCCCGGCCGGCGCGTCCTCCGAGATCTCGCTCAGCGCCGACCGCACCGAAATCTCGGGCGCGTTGTCGTTGACGTCTGTCACCGTGATCGACACTTTCGCCGAATCTGAAAGTGTCCAGCTGTCCTGTGCCTGCACGTCCAATTCATATGCATCGCCTTCCTCGAAGTCCAGGGGACGCATCAGCGTGATTTCTCCCGTCTCTGAGTCCAGTTGGAAAATCTGCGAGGCTTTCTCTGTGATTTTCTTAAAAGAGTATTTCACGTGCCCGTTGAGGCCCTCGTCGGCGTCGGTGGCCGTGAGGGTGACGAGGGTGGAGCCCACGGGCACGTCCTCCGGCACACGCACCGTGTACTCCGCCTGGCTGAACACGGGCGCGTTGTCGTTGGCGTCCAGCACGGCCACGCGGATCCGCGCCGTGCCCGTCCGTGCCGGCTCGCCGCCGTCGCTCGCCCTCAGCACCAGCTCGTGAAACGCCGCCTGCTCCCGGTCCAGCGCCTTGGCCAGCACCAGCTCGGGACGCTGATGCCCGCCGGGGCCCGCCTGCACGGCCAGCGAGAAGTGCTCGTCGCCGCTCAGCTCGTAGCTCTGCAGCGAATTCGCTCCCACGTCCGGGTCCTGCGCTTCTCGCAGAGGAAACCGCGAACCCGGCGCCGTCGTCTCGCCCATCCTCAGCTCTGTTTCCGCCTCTTGGAAGCTGGGGGCGTTGTCGTTAATGTCCGTGATTTCCACCTCGATGCCGTGAACCTGCATTTCCCCCTCCACTATCACCTCACAGCGCAGCACGCATTGCTGCTCACTGTCGCACAGCTGCTCTCTGTCAATCCTCTCCGCCGTCACTAAATGTCCCGTCTGCTCGTGGAGAGCGAAATACTGCGTCCGACCTCTGTTTATGACGCTGATTCCGTGTTGCCGGAGCGCTGTGAGGTCGATCCCCAGGTCCTTGGCCACGTCGCCCACGAACGAGCCCTTCGGCATCTCCTCGGGAAGCGAGTAGCGCAGCTGCCCCCACGCCGCCTCCCACGCCGCCACCAGCACGCACCACAGCAGGGCTCGCTCCCGCCGGCCCCACCGCCTCCCCGCCGGACACATTTCCTCCACGGCCCCACCGGCACCGCTCCGCCTTGAACACACCTCCGCAGAACGTCGATTCACCTCCCGTTGCCGCTCCCGGTCCCTCCGCCTCTCTGCAGCGCGGTCTCGAACCGCGGAGACGCTCTCAGACCGCCCGGCCGCCGAGCCGACACAGCCAGCGAGCGAGCGAGCGAGCCGGGCGGCAGCGGGCGGGGCTGCCTGCAGCGCTCCGGCCTTCCTCTCGCTGCTCCTCGGTCAACAGCGGCGCCCGCAGCCTCCTCCCGGCACTGCAGACAACGAGCGCTGCCCGGCGCTGCTCGCTGTGTCTAATAACTCTATAAGGGCGACATCGTATCATCCTAATAGTGTGACGCTTGTGTCCGAGCAGACCATAACCAAAATCTCCACTGCGATTTGCACAGCTGTAGCATTGCATTGTCATTCTCTTTTTTAAGAATGAACAGCCTGAGACGCCAACAGTCACATATATTTCCCCAAATATATTACCCACAAAGAATTAATGGAGAACTCACTCAGCAGGGGTCGTGCTCACGGACTGCCCTGCCCTCGGAAAAAAAAACAACACCCAAAACTAACACTGTAATGCTCACTCTTTACATCAAACAAAGTCCAACTCTTGAATTAAAGGGGAGAAAACAGGCTCTGAACTATAAAAACTGAGGCAAAGCTTGGAACGTTTTTCACTTGTGGTTGGATTGGGTTTTGGACTGTTTTTTGGGCTTTGGGGTTTTTTTTGTTTGTTTCTTTTAGATTTTTTTTTTTTGGGGGGGTGGGTGGGGAGTGTACCTCATTCTAAAACTTAAGCACATAGTGAACGAAAAGTCACAAACATGGGTGAAAAAACCGGGGGGGAGGACGGGACGGAAGAGGTGGGGACATGGACACGGTCACACGACACTTAACAAATCGCTTTAGGAAAGGAATGCATGGGAAGGATGAGTCAGCATTGCTACTGCTCTTATTCCTGCAGCAGCCTTTCCTCCAGAGGGGAACAGCCTTTCCATGCGGCATAGGAACTTCTCCGTTCGTGGAGTCGCACACACATTCCTTTTGCTAACCCAATTCCGAAATAGCTTTATGTCAGGGAAGGCAGCAGGCCTGCTCGCGGCCTAGCTCTCTTCACCCAAGACATAGGCCCTGACAATATTCTGCTGTTCCCATGAGAGGAAATGTTCCTCATGCTGAGAGGATCCTAATAATCCCATTCTCCAAACACAGTGGCCTTGCTGATAGGGGTACAGTCTGCCCTAAGCCAAGAAGCAGTTATGGGAAGGGATTTGGGAGGAACAGAACATGTCAGGAACCAACCATAACAAGAGGGTCAAACAGCAGGTGTGGGGATGCTTTTAGGCATTTAAGGTAAACTAAGGATGTTTAGAAGAACTCGTTATAGTTACTAACCAATCAATATGGTGTGAACAGTGTGTGTAACCAATTAGCAGGGGTTTAGCTTGCCACGTTTGCAGTAAGAACTGTATATAATCTGTGTGATTTAACCTAATAAAATAGCTTCACCTAAAATTCATATCGAATTGCGTATTGCTCTCTGCCAGTCGCTACAGCTTTACCCAACGCATATTCGTTCACTTTTCACAAGTACAAGCTTTGTACACAAAACTTCTCAGCTCAACCTGAAAGTGTCAAGAAAGTAAAAAAGACCAGATATGTACCAAGAACATTTTCTGCTGTATATGAACAGAAATATGTTTCAGCTTTGGCTTCCAACATAACACTTTCCTTTGCAGTAACTGAGGAAAAGGGAAAGGTGTCAGGGGGAGTTCGCGACCATCCACCCTTGGTCAGCCTATGAAAATTACACACACACTCCCAAACACTCAGTCAAGGAGCAGGTGTTCTAATTTCAAAAAGTTTAAAGAACGATGAGTACATTGCAAATCTGTTAGCCGACATGAATGTGAGTTTTTCTCATGTTGGAACAAGATCAATACGTTTCAAATGTGTGTGCTGTGGTGGCTTGGTGGAATTATCACACAGTACCCATCCCTGTGCAGATATGGAAGGAATGAAAACCTTCTGTTCTGGGTACATATTGGCATACTCTACACTGCGGAATACTCCTGCTTTGGAGACAACAGAACAGTCCACACTTGCACGGTTGTCCACAGCACAAGGAAGGTACCAGAAAAGGACCGCGCCAAATATGCACCATTCAGGACGCCACAAGCTTTGTAGTCAAAATTTCTCAGCTCAACCTGAACATGTCATGAACCAAAATAAGACCTGATACTGATCAAGTAGAATTTTCCACCTTGCAGGGACAGAAATGTGAGTTTAGTGAACTACCTTTGCTTTGCTTAACCACTCTTCCTTAGGAGAAGAGGCGAAGAGTTTCCTGCCAACAGACTATGCATATAAACAAACACACACAATATGTTGAAGAAGGTTAGCTGCGGTAATGACTAGCCAGATAGAGTAAATGTGGGTGGTTAATCCTGTAAGTTCAATACTATCTCTGCGGGGACATGGAATACCTGTACTGCGGGTGTATACTGGTGTATACTGCACGAGGGGACACTATGCTGTTTTGACAAGAACACAGCTGCAACACACATTTTACTCATTTCTAAGGTAAAAGTAGAAGAGCAAGAACCTTTCCCCTGATTCTAGCCCACTGCCAAGCCGCCGAGAGAAGGATCGCGCGGGTTTACAGACCTGAGGAACATCGGGCCCGGCGGGCGGCTCTCCCGCGCCGGCAACGCTGCTGCTGCTGTTGCTGTTGGGGCTCGTCTTCACGCAGGGCTCCCCGACCAGAAGCAGCTCCTCCGCCGGCAGGCTGGGCGGCGGCGGCGGCAGCCAAGCGGCCTCGGGCCCGGCGCGTCCCGGCGCCACGCACAGGTTGTAGGAGTAGGGCAAGGTGCCCTCGCAGAAGTCGGCCGGGAAGGCGGCGCCGGCCACGGAGAAGCGCTGCGCGCCCAGGCAGCGCAGGACGGCGGGCGGCCCGGCCCAGCGCAGCCGCGCCAGCACGGCCAGCGCCACGCTCAGCAGGAAGAGGGCGGAGAGGAGCGCCAGCGCCAGCACCAGGTAGAACTGCAGCTCCGCCGGCGAGTCGGCGCCCGCCGGCCGCTCGCTCAGCTCCGGCAGCGCCTCCTGCAAGCTCTCGGCCAGCACCACGTGCAGCGTGGCCGTGGCCGACAGCGCCGGCTGCCCCTGGTCCTTCACCACGGCCACCAGCCGCTGCTTCGCCGCGTCCCTCTCCGACACGGCCCGCGCCGTGCGCACCTCGCCGCTGTGCAGCCCCACGCGGAACAGCGCCGGCTCCGCCGCCTGCACCAGCTCGTACGACAGCCAGGCGTTGCGCCCCGCGTCCGCGTCCACCGCCACCACCTTGGCCACCAGGTAGCCGGCCTCGGCCGAGCGCGGCACCACCTCGAACGGCGCCGTGCCGGAACCCTCCCCCGCCGCTCCCGCCGCCGGCCACAGCACCCGCGGCGCGTTGTCGTTGCGGTCCAGCACGAAGACGCGCACCGTCGCCGTCGAGCTGCGCGCCGGCGCCCCGCCGTCCTGCGCCCGCACCGCCACCGCGAACTCGCGGCACTGCTCGTAGTCCAAGGAGCGCTGCGCGTACACCGCGCCGCTCCGCGCCTCCACCGACACGTAGGGCGCCGCGCCCGCGCTGCCGCCCGCCAGCCAGTAGCTCACGCGCCCGTTGGCGCCCGCGTCCGCGTCCCGCGCGCTCACGCGCAGCACCAGCGCGCCCGCCGCGTTGTTCTCCCACACGTAGGCGCTGTAGGCGGCCTCCTCGAACACCGGCGCGTTGTCGTTCACGTCCGACACCTCCAGCACCAGCGCCGCGCGGCTCCACAGCGCCGGGCTGCCCCGGTCCCGGGCCACCACCGTCACACGGTGCTCGGACGCCTGCTCGCGGTCCAGCGCGCCCGACGTCACCACCTTGTACGAGCCGCCCGACGACGCCACGATCGACAGCGGCGCCTCACTCGACAGCTCGCACGACACCTGACCGTTCTCCCCGGAGTCCCGGTCCCGCACTTTCACCAGCGCCACCACCGTGCCGACCGGCGCGTCCTCGGGCACCGGGCTCGACACCGACAGCATCGTGATCTCGGGCGCGTTGTCGTTCACGTCCAGCACCTCCACTTCCACCTTGCAGTGCGCCACCAAACCTCCCCCGTCCCGCGCCTCCACCAGCAGCGTGTAGCCTCGCGTGTCCTCGAAGTCCAGCGTCTCCCGCAGTGTGATGGTCCCGCTCTCTGCATCCACCGCGAACGTCTGAAGCACCTTGTCTGGCATTTCCCCGAAGACATAGGAGATGCGGGCGTTGGTGCCGGCGTCAGCGTCGGAGGCGGAGACGTTCAGCACCGTCGATCCCGGCGGCGCGTCCTCCCGCAGGCTCGCGCGGTAATGGTCCTGTGCGAAGACGGGCGCGTTATCGTTGGCGTCGGTGACGTTAACACGCACCTGGACTGTTCCGGACCTCACCGGGTCCCCGCTGTCCATCGCCGTCAGCACCAGTTGAATGGAGCTCTGCTTCTCGCGATCCAGTGCTCTCTCCAGCACTAATTCCAGCTGCTGGCTTCCATCACGGCTCCTCTTCACGGCCAGAGTGAAGGACGGGTCGTTAGTGAGCTGGTAAGTCAGCAGCGAGTTTGTACCTGCGTCCACGTCTCGGGCCGTCTGCAGGGGAAAACGAGCACCAGGAGGCGTCCATTCATCAATCTCGAGGTCCAAAACTTCCTTGCTGAAGGCCGGCGCGTTGTCGTTGACGTCCTGGATGGCCACCTCGACGTGGAAAACGTTCAGCGGGTTCTGCACCAGCGCCTCGAAGCTGACGGAGCAGGACGCCGACTCGCCGCACAGCTCCTCCCGGTCCAGCCGCTCGCTCACGTACAGGTTCCCCGTCTCCTCGCTCACGCCGAAGTATTGCTTCTCCGCGCTGAGACGCAGCTTGCGTGCCGGCAGGTCGGCCGGGCTCAGCCCCAGGTCCCGCGCCAGCGGCCCCACCAGCGAGCCTCTGCCCAGCTCCTCGGGGATGGCGTAGCGGATCCGCTCCGGCACCGCCCGGCAGCACCAGCCCAGCAGCACAGCGCACAGCAGCACTCGCCCGGCTGCTCGACCGCGCCTCGGCCCCTGCACGCCCGCCATTCTCGGTAGCGCTCGCCAAGCTCTCCTCTCTCCCGGACGCTCTCGCAGCCACCGACCGTTCTCCCGAGGTCGCGATCTCGGCTCCGGCTCGGACGCCGCTGCTCCCGGCTCCGCGCCGCCTCTCGCCGCTGCTGCCCGAGCCGCTGCCGCTCCGGCCGGCGCCGTGCGAGCGAGCAGCCTGCGGGGGCCGGACGCTGCGGCTCCGCTGCGGCGGCGGCTTCGGCGCCGCTCCGCGTCGGACAACAGCGGCACCCGGAGGCGCCGCGACGACATCGCAGCCGACTGATTGTCGCACTCCTGGGGACCTGTGCTTGCGGCCGCCGTTTACCCGCGGCACCCAGATTAATAATCTCCCTTTTATTGCGATTCGACAGACAGAAACTCTCGCTTCCTGAAACTCCAGTGAAAAGAAAGAGAAAAGGAGTGTATATTTGTTTTGATCGTAAGCCGATAAAGGAGTGTGTGTGTTGCAGTGATTCTAAGATGAAAAGAGGGTTTTCTGAAGATAGAGAGGAAGATGTTCATCTACTGGTAGTCCCGCCACTCCGAAAGAATTAGAGTCGCATTCCACAAGTGACGAGGGCAAGGAATAGACTGCTTCTGTTTGTGGAGGAACTAGGGGCCAGAGACAGAAAGCTGTACTGCAGGTTCCTTTTAGGATGCAGGACGCGGCAGAGCCCCCATGTCTATCCGCATAACCTTCACAGCCTCTGACACACTTCACTGGAAACAAGCAGTCGGGTTTTACCGGAATAATCCAGTTTAAGATTTTAGTACTATTGAGACTGTAATGATGACTTGTAATCCTAATTGGAGAGTTACGCAAGCCCTTTGTGAATATTTGTTTACACATGATGAAAGGAAGACAGTTTTAGAAAAAGCTAGGGAACCTTTGTAGCAAAGCCGTGGAGGAGTGGCATTTTTCATTGGGGATGAAACAGCCCAAACTTTTATCAAAATTGTATGAGGTAAGTCAAGAAGACAGAGGAAAACCGTCTGCTTGTTATGGAGGGTTGCGTGAGGTGGCTCAAAAATGGTCAGATTTGGATCAGGAATCCATTAAAACTTCACCAGCCCATCTTCTGGTTCCAATTAAGCTGCAGAATGAAATGATAGGGTTTTTTTTTTGCTAGCAGTGCCATTCGTTTGTCCGTGATTTGGACAATAACACGGCCTGTACTGAAACTGGGGATTGCCCTGCGCCAGGAGCAGGACCTTGCCATCCGCCTTGTTGATATACACACACGGTTTGCATGGGACACTTCAGCCTGTCAGGGTCCCTCTGGGTGGCAACCTCCTTTCCTGTGAATTCACTGCAACACTCAGCTTGCAGAGGGTGCACTCAATCCAATTGCCTCTCTCACTAGTGAAGAGAACAAATAGTCCTGATCCCAGTATGGATCCTTGAGGAACACCACACGTTACTGATTTCCATTTGCCATGGTACCTGAACTGTGTGCATAGTGGAGTTACTAAGACAAGCAGGGAAATGAGCATCCGCTTTTCTATGGCCCCCAACACCAGTACCTCTCCCACAGATCTTCTCTTTGACCCTAAACAACTTAGCAGTTGTGGACAGTAAAAGTTTTGGACCATAAATGTACTCTCATTTGTCCCACCTCCTCCTTCTACCAGCAAAAGCACTAATTCACAATGGAAGATAACCTCCTACCTGTAACTTAAATGGTACATAGAGGATACAAGCAAGGATGTTTCCATCTTCACTGTGGACACTGAAATTCATTACCCAGAGCAAATGGAAGTCATTGAGGTCCAAAGCCACCAGTGAGACTGTCAAGCCTAATGCTACACCACAAACCAAAGGGTTTTCATGTTTCAAATATTCATAATGGGCATCTTGATGAACGTAAGAAAATGGTCAAGAAACTCTAGATCCCAACAGTCCATGGAGATGAGTAACAGGCATTTCATACATGAACTATAAGCAATTCTAGCCATGCACCTTCTGTTTAATCACACATTTCTGCTCCAATGCTTATAATAAGAGGATTATCATTGCCTCTCTGGACAGTGCAGCTCATCAGGTCCAACCTCCTGCCAAAGCAGGGTCCCTAGGACAGGTTGCACAGGTAAGCATCCAGACAGGTCTTGAAAATCTCCGGAGAAGGAGACGCCACACCCCCCTAGGCAGCCTATTCCAGGGCTCCCTCACCCACACTGGGGAAAAGTTGTTGATGCGGAACTTCCTATACTCTAACTTGCATCCATTGCCCCGTGTCTTGTCTCCACTAACCACTGAAAAGGGTCTGGCCATTTCCTCCTGTGTCCCACGCTTGAGATATTTATAAACATTAAAAAGATCTCCTCTTAACCTTCTTTTCTCAAGGCGGAACAGCTTCAGTTCTTTCAGCCTATCCTCATAGGGGAGATACTCCAGTCCTTTAATCATCTTCATAGCCATTCACTGGACTCTCTCCAGGAAATCCCTATCCCTTGTATGCCAGGGAGGCCAGAACTGGATACAATATTCCATGTGGGTCTGACCAAGGCACAGCAGAGGGGGAGGATCACCTCCTGTCACCTGCTGCCCACACTCCTCCTGATGCCCCCAGGATCCCATTGTCTCTCTCAGCCCCAGGGCACACTACTGGCTCATGGCCACCCTGTCACCCACCAGCACCCCCAGGTCCTTCTCCACAGAGCTCCTCTCCAGCAGGTCATCCCCCAGCCTGTATTGATTCAAGTAGTTATTCCTTCCCAGGTGCAAGACTCTACACTTGCCTTTATTAAACCTCATCTGGTTTCTCCCTGCCCAGCTCTCCAGCCTGTCCAGGTCTCACTGGATGGCAGCACAGAGTTCCTGCATGTCAGCTGCTCCTCCCAGCTTTTTATCATTTGGTGTACTTTCTGAGGGTGGGCACTATTCCCTCATCGAGGTCGTTGATGAAGATGTTAAACAAGACTGGACCCAACACTGAGCCCTGGGGAACACCACTAGTTGCAGGTCTCCAGTCAGACTCTGCTCAACTGATCACCACCCTCTGAGGTTGGCCAAACAGTCAGTTTTCAACCCATCTCATGGTATACTTTCCTGCTTAGAAGCCAGCATCTCCTAATCCTTGCTCCCCTTCATCTCACTAGAGATGAACACAAGACCTCTGCTCATCACACTTATGTTGAGAAATGGAAAATGTTCTGAGTGGCAGAACATGCCACCCTGCCCAAACACACGACAGGAAAGCGACTGCTGCAGAGAGACACCACTGAAGGAAAACTTACACACACAGCTCCTCCCTAGCTCACAGCAGGGAACACAACATGGGCACAGCCAAAAGGATTTCTCTGCTCATCACAAAGTTTTCACAACACAGGATTTTGAAGAAGTGTGACATGTTCTGAAAGGCACAAGCCATTTGCAGCCCCGAGAAAGACCTCAAATCCTGTCACATGGGGTTGGAGTAACTAATGCAAAAACAACATGCAGACTTTCAATTGCACAAGCCCTGTCTGGCAATGGGAAAAAGGTACTAAGACCTCATTGGAGAGCTACTTTTTAAATGGAAAACTGTCGGGGAAGACAGCAGGCCTGCAGGCGGCCTAGCTCTCTTCTCCCAAGATTTAGGCCCTGACAATATTCTGCTGTTCCCATGAGACAGGAAAAGTTCCTCATGCTGAGAGGATCCTAATAATCCCATTCTCAAAACACAGAGGCCTTGCTGATAGGGACACAGGCTGCCCTAAGCCAAGAAGCAGTTATGGGAAGGGATTTGGGAGTAACAGAACATGTCAGGAACCAACCATAACAAGAGGGTCAAACAGCAGGTGTGGGGATGCTTTTAAGCATTAAAGGTAAACTAAGGATGTTTAGCTATAAGATAGGTTTATCAGAACTCGTTATAATTATTAACCAATCAATACAGTGTGAACAGTGTGTGTAACCAATGAGCAGTTTTTTAGCTTGCCACGTTTGCAGTCAGAAAGGTCTAGAATCTGGGTGATTTCACCTCATAAAATGGCTTCACCTACAATTCATATGGAATTGCCTGTTGCTCCCTGCCGGTCGCCACAGAAAACTGTCATTCTTAGCACATAGGCAAGCTGGAAGATATATCATGCTCAAACCTCAATGCAAAGGGCAAGTCTATGCTCAAAAACTGCCACTCACAGGAAACACCACACAGCAGGAAAGGAGGAACCTGATGTACCCACAGCTTGGCCACTTGGAATCTCAGCTGTGGGATCTCTAAAATTCAGACACATTCAGACTCATGTCATGACTCCACAGGTACCTGCTCACATACAGTACCCCCAAGACTCTCCTCAAACACTTCACAGGTCACACTGATACAGGATCTGTAAGTAAGCCAAATTCACAAAGGTGAACTATTATTGTGCAGTGGAACACAACAAATGTGTATGCACATAAGGTTGGAGTAATGCCATTCATCCAGTGCTGTTATAAAGGTTTTGCCTGCTTCCTAATACTAAACCAGCATTAAGAAGCTTACTTGCATTCTCAAATTTCAAAGTCAACATTGCTGTCAATGCTCCTTATCTCTGGAAAACAGACTACAAGGAATGGAAAGCTGCACCAAAAACGCCTTCTTACCATGGGGATTCCTGATTTCTGACCATGTACCTGTGACAAGAAAGAACCTTTCTCCCAGGAACTTTTTAGGGAAACTGTCCATCAGGTCTTCCTCTTCACACATTTTGTCCTGAATAAATGATTGGAAACGAAGGCCCCCCCTTCAGATCGTTGCACTGAGCAAGGTAAGAAGGAGAAACCAACATTTCTATCCAGTAACGATGTTAAAGCATGCATTGTGCTCTGCTCCTCACACACTGCTGGATTCTAAGCACTTTGCATCAAAAGATCAAGCACAGCTACACAAGATGAAGCAAGCTGTAAGGTGACACAAACAGCACAAATTAACTCCTCACATCAACAGTATCTTGACATTTCCTGAAGTGCCATGCCACCTGACACAGCAGCCCAGCACAAACTGACACAATACTTCCTAGCACTTCACCCATATTTGGAAGGCTTATGAGTCTAGAAGCATTGCTCTAATCTAGAACTGAACACTTACCAACAAGTCATGCCATTCCTCTCACACCCTATTCCTCAATCCAGAGCTTGGAGATCGCTTTTGACCCAACCAAGGAACTGCCAACAAACAAGTCACTGGCAGCAATGCCTGGGGATGTTCCCTGTGTTACAAGGGAAGAGTCATAACCGGGTGAAGCAACAAAACAGCTTAAGAAGTTAATCTAAACTAACGTCTCATTAATGAAAACAAAAGTGTCTTTCTAATGGCATGATCAATCTAATGAGAACCATTATTAAGTCTTTTCACTCTGTTTTCCACGATAATACAATTTTTTTTTAATAAATTATCTGATAATCAACACACGAAGAGAAAATCAGGTGAACAAAGAGGAAGGCCACATAGAAAGTTCAAAATATTGACCAATCACGGCAAAAACACAGCCCCAAAAATTATAACAGTTATTTCTATGTTTTAAGACATTACCAGCCATGAAGAGGCCCAGGTTTACAGTAGAACAAAAAATAAACTCCAACCAAAAAACCCAACCAGACAAAAAACAAACCAGACAAACAAAACCCAAAAGAAAAACCACATCAAGCTACAAGACAAGAATGGGAAAACTGCAGAAGGGAAGGAATCACAGATTAACACTTCAGATCATGTCAACGCATTAGGAACACAACAAGGGTATCAAGCTGGTAACAAGTCTCGCCCAGAAGCTCACACCACAGACCAAAGCCACAGAAACACAGTCACCTCTGCAGCCTCTTTCCATCTTTCAAACGAGTCCAACCTCGGCAAACTTCTTCCCCTGACCTGCCTGGACAGACAGAATGTGCCACCCTGCACCAACACCACACGACAGGAAACTGACCTCTGCAGATAGACACCACTGAAGCAAAACTTACACACACAACTGCTCCCTAGCTCACAGCAAGGATCACAACACGGGCACGGGCAAAGGGATTTCTCTGCTCATCACAAAGTTTTCCAAGCACTAGTTTGAAGAAGTGTGACGTGTTCTCGGGGGCACAGCCCCGAGAGAGACCCAGCGCTAAAAAGTATCTGCTCAAAGACACCGTGATGCTACATCAGCAGACTGCCAACTTGGCAGACACGCCACGGTCAAATATAACCGCAAAGGGTAGCTCTGTGCTCAAGAACTGCCATTCACGGGAAACACCATGCAGCAGGAAAGCCGCTTCCTACATTTCCCATTATGGCTCTGAGGAGGAAATTCCCAGGGCTCCCCGTACAGATTAAGGAACAGTACTAAGCCAACACATACCTGGAAAGATGTTAAAGCCCTAGAAAGGAAGAGATCAGGACATTGCATTCTATATAGCTGTGCTTAGAGTAGGCACACAAGTCAGGTGCTTAAGCGGCACTTCAGGGGTAATTAAGTCATTAGGCTGACTAGCAAGTAGCGACTTTATTCTTCACAAAGAATCGACGATGGATTTTATGCTAAGTACCCAATTCAGTTGTTTGTTAAGCATCACCGACAACCTGCACACACAGAGGAATGACACCCCCAATGCCAGGGCTCCCAGCCCAGCAGGAATTACAAGTCTTTGAGCCAGACCGCAGGGGGAAGAAGCAACTCGCGTTGAACGACGAGACACCCACTACGGACAGGAGCAGGGCCCTTCAGCAGCTCCTCAAGGCCCACCTGCCCGGACCACCCATCCTCATGACTCCCACCGCCCCGCCCGCACCTACAAAGCATCCCCCTCCGCGCAGTGAAAGGAGCAGAGGGGTGAGGGCAGAGGAGCAACAGCAGCGGGAGGCGTCGCGGAGGAAGCGCGGCCGGAGGAACTCACCGGGGCAGCGGAGGGGTCCTCCCCGAGCAGCGGCGCGGGCTCGTCGGGCGGCGGGCGGGCCGGGAGGGTGTCGCAGCAGCTGCCGCCCGACAAGCGGAGCTGGCTCTTGCGCGAGTCGGCCGTGAGCGACACCTCGTGCGAGTAGGAGTGCAGGAAGGCGCGGACGCCGTCGATGCCCACGAAGTGCGAGGCCGGCACGCCGCGCAAGACGCCGCTGCCCGCCGGCGGCAGCAGCTGCGAGCGGCGCCAGCGCCGCAGGCGCAGCGCCAGCAGCAGCAGCAGGAAGGCGAGGAAGAGGCACGACACGGCGGCCACGGCCACCACCAGCCAGCGCGTCAGGCTGCCGGCCGCCTCGCCCGGCGCTGCCGCCGCCGCCGCCGCGCTGCCCAGCTCGGCCAGCAGCTCGGCCACGCTCTCGGCAAGCACCACCGTCAGCGTGGCCGTGGCCGACAGCGCCGGCCGCCCGTGGTCCTTGACCAGCACCACCAGGCTCTGCCGCGCCGCGTCGCGGGCCAGCGGGAAGCGCGCCGTGCGCACCTCGCCGCTGTGCAGCCCCACGCGGAACAGCCCCGGCTCCGTCGCCTTGGCCAGCTCGTACGACAGCCAGGCGTTCTGCCCCGCGTCCGCGTCCACCGCCACCACCTTGGCCACCAGCGCCCCGGGCTCGGCCGAGCGCGGCGCCAGCTCCACGCCCGCCCAGCCCGCGCCCGGCGCCGCCGGCGGGTACAGCACCTGCGGCGCGTTGTCGTTCTCGTCCACGATCACGAGCCGCACCGACACGTTGCTGCTCAGCGCCGGCGCGCCGCCGTCCTCCGCCAGCACCCACAGCGCCACCTCGCGCACCTCCTCGTAGTCGAAGGAGCGCAGCGCGTACAGCGCGCCCGTCTCCGCCTGCACCGACACGTAGGACGACAGCGGCGCGCCCCGCACCCGCCCCTCCCACAGCCGGTAGCGCACGCGCGCGTTCGGACCCCAGTCCGCGTCCCACGCCCGCACCGTCAGCACCAGCGCGCCCGCCGCGTTGTTCTCGGGCACGCGGGCGCTGTAGCGCGCCTCCGCGAACACCGGCGCGTTGTCGTTCACGTCCAGCACCCGCAGCGCCAGCACCGCGCCGCTCCGCAGCGACGGCGACCCGCCGTCCGCCGCCCGCACCGTCACGTTGTACTCCGACACCTCCTCGCGGTCCAGCTGCCTCGCCGTCACCACGCGGTAGTAGTCCTCGAAGCTCTTCTCCAGGCGGAACGGCAGCCGCTCCGCGATGCTGCAGCGCACCTCGCCGTTCGGGCCCGAGTCGCGGTCCTGCACGTGCAGCAGGGCCACCACCGTCCCCGCCGGCGCGTCCTCCGAGATCGCGGGCAGATGAGAAGTCACTGTCACTTCGGGCGCGTTGTCGTTGACATCTGTGACCGTGATCGACACTTTCGCCGTGTCAAAAAGGCCGCCGCCGTCCCGCGCCTGCACCTCCATTTCATATGAGAAAAACTCCTCGAAGTCCATATCGCCCTTGAGGGATATTTCTCCTGTCTCAGAGTCCAGGTTAAGGAGTTCTGAAGCCAGATTTGAAATTTTATGAAAACTGTATTTCACGTGCCCGTTGAGACCCTCGTCGGCGTCGGTGGCCGTGAGGGTGACGAGGGTGGAGCCCACGGGCACGTCCTCCGGCACACGCACCGTGTACTCCGCCTGGCTGAACACGGGCGCGTTGTCGTTGGCGTCCAGCACGGCCACGCGGATCCGCGCCGTGCCCGTCCGTGCCGGCTCGCCGCCGTCGCTCGCCCTCAGCACCAGCTCGTGAAACGCCGCCTGCTCCCGGTCCAGCGCCTTGGCCAGCACCAGCTCGGGACGCTGATGCCCGCCGGGGCCCGCCTGCACGGCCAGCGAGAAGTGCTCGTCGCCGCTCAGCTCGTAGCTCTGCAGCGAATTCGCTCCCACGTCCGGGTCCTGCGCTTCTCGCAGAGGAAACCGCGAACCCGGTGCCGTCGTCTCGCCCATCCTCAGCTCTGTTTCCGCCTCTTGGAAGCTGGGGGCGTTGTCGTTAATGTCCGTGATTTCCACCTCGATGCCGTGAACCTGCATTTCCCCCTCCACTATCACCTCACAGCGCAGCACGCATTTCGCGGCCAGCCGGCACAGCTGCTCTCTGTCAATCCTCTCCGCCGTCACTAAATGTCCCGTCTGCTCCTGCAGAGCGAAATACTGCGTCCTACCGTTATCCAAGATGCGGACGCCGCGTTGTCGGAGCGCAGTGAGGTCGATCCCCAGGTCCTTGGCCACGTCGCCCACGAACGAGCCCTTCGGCATCTCCTCAGGAAGCGAGTAGCGCAGCTGCCCCCACGCCGCCTCCCACGCCGCCACCAGCACGCACCACAGCAGGGCTCGCTCCCGCCGGCCCCAACGCCTCCCCGCCGCGCACATCACCACGTCTCCGCCGAACGACGATCCGTCTTCCGCTGCCGTTTCGCCGCTGCCGGCCCCTCCGCCTCGCTGCAGCACGGTCACGGCTCGCAGCCTGGCTCCGCGCCGCCGCAACGCTCTCAGACCGCCCGGCCGCCGAGCCGACACAGCCAGCGAGCGAGCGAGCGAGCCGGGCGGCAGCGGGCGGGGCTGCCTGCAGCGCTCCGGCCTTCCTCTCGCTGCTCCTCGGTCAACAGCGGCGCCCGCAGCCTCCTCCCGGCATTGCATACAACGAGCGCTGCCCGCTGAGACTAAATTCGTCATAACAACGATATCTTATCTCCATATTAGAACTGCATTCCCCTAGTCTCTACGGCAGAACAGCCTCATGCCGGAATCCCACCTCCTACATCGCTTTGTCCAACCCCGACTTGCAGAACAGGGCAGCAAAGTTCAGCCCCAGTTAGAAGGAGTCCTGCTCAAGGTCTGCCCTGCTCTGGCGACTTTCCGCTTGGCACCGCCCACCCGGGTGTTGCTCAGAATCACGTATTTATAGAAATAATAATAATAAAAAAGCCTAAAACGCAAACACAGTAAAGACAGCTCTTCATTTTAAACACAGAAAAACCGTTTCAAAATCTGGTGAGAAAAAGCACCCAACTTTCTCGGCTTTGAGATTACATTGTGTGATTGAAACAAAACCACCCCAAATCAAAACAAAAATTTGGGATCACGAGAATGGGAGGAAGGAACAACAAAAAGTGTGAAAGAAATGAACGAATCGCTCAGCCGCAGTACTGTTTCCATCCCTGCAAGTCTTCCTGTGGGAGGGCACAGGACAACAGGAACAACCTGTAGATTCACACGTTTCCTTTACGAACGTAACACTGAAACAGCATTACCCAACGACTTTTTGTCCACCCAGGTGCTTCGGGAAGAGGGATCAACAAGGACAACACGAGAAGGAAGGATCTAAGGTCAAATGTATGGCTCTGCCATATACACTTGGAGGATCCCATTCTACACAGCAGGGATCTGTGTTTCCCGTGCCCAACACACACCATTAAGGGCTCCACAAGCTTTGTAGACAAAACTACTCAGCTCATCCAGAACGTGCCATGAACCAAAACAAAATCTGATATCGATCAAGTAGATTTTTTTTCAGGAAGGACAGAAATGTGGTTGGGTTTAGTAGTCAGTGAACCACCTTGCCTGGCTAACAACTCTTTGGAGAAAAGCCGAAGGACCGATAAAGAGGAAACATCCTGCCCAAGGACTATGCAAATTCACACACATGTACACCTTCAAGGACCATGTGTTTTAAACTGACCAAAAGCAGATGATGCGGCAGTTACGAACTACTTATCGTGACAGTAGGTGGGTAAATCTGTAACAAGGTCAGTAACTTTTAGCTGCTGTGTGTGCTCTGCTGGCTTTGAGGCATGAGTACCCGGCAACCATCTCTGTGCGAACACGGTTACTTCCAGGTTTCAGGGAAGCAGAGCTTGGCAACCCCCACTGTTTCCCGTGCCCAACACACACCATTTAGGGCTCCACAAGCTTTGTACTCAAAATTTTTCAGCTCAACCTGAACCTGTCATGAACCGAAAAAACCCCCGATATCGATCAGGTGGAATTTTCTTCTTTACAGGGACAGAAACGTGAGTTTAGTGAACTACCCGTGTTTGCTTAACAACTCTTCCTTTGGAGAAGAGCTGAAGTCTTTCCTGCCAGAAGACTATGCAAATTAACACGCACAGAAGTTCAGTATGTTTGAACAAGGTTCGATGCGGTAATTACTAACCAATTAGAGCAGATGTGGGTGGTTAATTCTGTAATAAAATCAGCAATATCCCTGCGGGGATATGGAATTCCTGTGTAATGGGTATATATTGGTGTATACCGCATGCGGGGTCACGATACCGTTTTGACAACGACACAGCTGCAACACAATTTTACCGTTTTCTGTGGCACAAGTAGAAGGGCAAACAACTCTCCCCTGACTCTCGGACGCTGCACAGGATTAGGGCAAAACCGACCCCTCTGCCCAGGGAAGAGCCCGCACCTCAGAACCCTCGGCAAGATGTTCGCAAAGACGCCGAGAAAAAAACCGCGCGGGTTTACAGAACATTTTGTGCTGTATATGAACTGAAATGTGTTTCAGCTTTGGTTTCCAACATAACACTTTCCTTTGCAGTAACTGAGGAAAAGGGAAAGGTGTCGGGGGAGTTCGTGACCATCCACCCTAGGTCAGCCTATGAAAATTACACACACACTCCCAAACAGTCAAGGAGCAGGTGTCCTAATTTCAAAAAGCTTAAAGAACGATGAGTACATTGCAAAACTGTTAGCCGACATGAATGTCGGTTTTTCTCATGCTGGAACAAGATCAATACGTTTCAAATGTGTGTGCTGTGGTGGCTTGGTGGAATTATCACACAGTACCCATCCCTGTGCAGATATGGAAGGAATGAAAACCTTCTGTTCTGGGTGCATATTGGCGTACTCTACACTGCGGAATACTCCTGCTTTGGAGACAACAGAACAGTCCACACTTGCACGGTTGTCAACAGCACAAGGAAGGTACCAGAAAAGGACCGCGCCAAATATGCACCATTCAGGACGCCACAAGCTTTGTAGTCAAAATTTCTCAGCTCAACCTGAACATGTCATGAACCAAAATAAGACCTGATATCGATCAAGTAGCATTTTCCTCCTTGCAGGGACAGAAATGTGAGTTTAGTGAACTACCTTTGCTTTGCTTAACCACTCTTCCTTTGGAGAAGAGGCGAAGTCTTTCCTGCCAACAGACTATGCATATAAACACACACACACAATATGTTGAAGAAGGTTAGCTGCGGTAATGACTACCCAGATAGAGTAAATGTGGGTGGTTAATCCTGTAAGTTCAATACTATCTCTGCGGGGACATGGAATACCTGTACTGCGGGTGTATACTGCACGAGGGGACACGATGCTGTTTTGACAACAACACAGCTGCAACACACATTTTACCCATTTCTAAGGTAAAAGTAGAAGAGCAAGAACATTTCCGCTGATTCTAGCCCACTGCCAAGCCGCCGAGAGAAGGACCGCGCGGGTTTACAGACCTGCGGTGCGTCGGGCTCGGCGGGCGGCTCTCCCGCGCCGGCAACGCTGCTGCTGCTGTTGGGGCTCGTCTTCGCGCAGGGCTCCCCGACCAGAAGCAGCTCCTCCGCCGGCAGGCTGGGCGGCGGCGGCAGCCAAGCGGCCTCGGGCACGGCGCGTCCCGGAGCCACGCACAGGTTGTAGGAGTAGGGCAAGGTGCCCTCGCAGAAGTCGGCCGGGAAGGCGGCGCCGGCCACGGAGAAGCGCTGCGCGCCCAGGCAGCGCAGGACGGCGGGCGGCCCGGCCCGGCGCAGCCGCGCCAGCACGGCCAGCGCCACGCTCAGCAGGAAGAGGGCGGAGAGGAGCGCCAGCGCCAGCACCAGGTAGAACTGCAGCTCCGCCGGCGAGTCGGCGCCCGCCGGCCGCTCGCTCAGCTCCGGCAGCGCCTCCTGCAAGCTCTCGGCCAGCACCACGTGCAGCGTGGCCGTGGCCGACAGCGCCGGCTGCCCCTGGTCCTTCACCACGGCCACCAGCCGCTGCTTCGCCGCGTCCCTCTCCGACACGGCCCGCGCCGTGCGCACCTCGCCGCTGTGCAGCCCCACGCGGAACAGCGCCGGCTCTGCCGCCTGCACCAGCTCGTACGACAGCCAGGCGTTGCGCCCCGCGTCCGCGTCCACCGCCACCACCTTGGCCACCAGGTAGCCGGCCTCGGCCGAGCGCGGCACCACCTCGAACGGCGCCGTGCCGGAACCCTCCCCCGCCGCTCCCGCCGCCGGCCACAGCACCCGCGGCGCGTTGTCGTTGCGGTCCAGCACGAAGACGCGCACCGTCGCCGTCGAGCTGCGCGCCGGCGCCCCGCCGTCCTGCGCCCGCACCGCCACCGCGAACTCGCGGCACTGCTCGTAGTCCAAGGAGCGCTGCGCGTACACCGCGCCGCTCCGCGCCTCCACCGACACGTAGGGCGCCGCGCCCGCGCTGCCGCCCGCCAGCCAGTAGCTCACGCGCCCGTTGGCGCCCGCGTCCGCGTCCCGCGCGCTCACGCGCAGCACCAGCGCGCCCGCCGCGTTGTTCTCCCACACGTAGGCGCTGTAGGCGGCCTCCTCGAACACCGGCGCGTTGTCGTTCACGTCCGACACCTCCAGCACCAGCGCCGCGCGGCTCCACAGCGCCGGGCTGCCCCGGTCCCGGGCCACCACCGTCACACGGTGCTCGGACGCCTGCTCGCGGTCCAGCGCGCCCGACGTCACCACCTTGTACGAGCCGCCCGACGACGCCACGATCGACAGCGGCGCCTCGCCCGACAGCTCGCACGACACCTGACCGTTCTCCCCGGAGTCCCGGTCCCGCACTTTCACCAGCGCCACCACCGTGCCGACCGGCGCGTCCTCGGGCACCGGGCTCGACACCGACAGCATCGCGATCTCAGGGGCGTTGTCATTCACGTCCAGCACCTCCACCTCCACCTTGCAGTTCGCCACCAGACCGCCCCCGTCCCGCGCCTCCACCAGCAGCGTGTAACCTCGCGTGTCCTCGAAGTCCAGCGCCTCCCGCAGTTCGATGATCCCGCTCTCTGCATCCACTGCGAACGTCTGAAGCACCTTGTCCGGCATTTCCCCGAAGCCATAGGAGATGCGGGCGTTGGAGCCGGCGTCGGCGTCAGAGGCGGAGACGTTCAGCACCGTCGATCCCTGCGGCGCGTCCTCCCACAGGCTTGCGCGGTACCGGTCCTGCGCGAAGACGGGCGCGTTGTCGTTGGCGTCGGTGACGTTGACACGAACCTGGACGGTTCCGGACCTCACCGGGTCCCCGCTGTCCATTGCTGTCAGCACCAGCTGAACGGAGCTCTGCTTCTCGCGATCCAGTGCTCTCTCCAGCACTAATTCCGGCTGCTGGCTTCCATCAGGGCTCTTCACTGCGAGACTGAAGGAAGGGTCGTTAGTGAGATGGTAAGTCAGCTGCGAGTTTGTACCTGCGTCTGCGTCTCGGGCCATCTGCAGGGGAAAACGAGCACCGGGAAGCGTCCATTCACCAATCTCGAGGTCCAGAACATCCTTGCTGAAGGCCGGCGCGTTGTCGTTGACGTCCTGGATGGCCACCTCGACGTGGAAAACGTTCAGCGGGTTCTGCACCAGCGCCTCGAAGCTGACGGAGCAGGACGCCGACTCGCCGCACAGCTCCTCCCGGTCCAGCCGCTCGCTCACGTACAGGTTCCCCGTCTCCTCGCTCACGCCGAAGTATTGCTTCTCCGCGCTGAGACGCAGCTTGCGTGCCGGCAGGTCGGCCGGGCTCAGCCCCAGGTCCCGCGCCAGCGGCCCCACCAGCGAGCCTCTGCCCAGCTCCTCGGGGATGGCGTAGCGGATCCGCTCCGGCGCCGCCCGGCAGCACCAGCCCAGCAGCACAGCGCACAGCAGCACTCGCCCGGCTGCTCGACCGCGCCTCGGCCCCTGCACGCCCGCCATTCTCGGCAGCGCTCGCCAAGCTCTCCTCTCTCCCGGACGCTCTCCGCAGACAGCGCACCGTTCTCCCGAGTGCCGCGATCTGGGCTCCGGCTCGGACGCCGCTGCTCCCCGCTCCGCGCCGCCTCTCGCCGCTGCTGCCCGAGCCGCTGTCGCTCCGCCGGCGCCGTGCGAGCGAGCAGCCTGCGGGGGCCGGACGCTGCGGCTCCGCTGCGGCGGCGGCTCCAGCGCCGCTCCGCGTCGGACAACAGCGGCACCCGGAGGCGCCGCGACGACATCGCAGCCGACTGATTGTCGCACTCCTGGGGACCTGTGCTTGCGGCCGCCGTTTACCCGCGGCACCCAGATTAATAATCTCCCTTTTATTGCGATTCGACAGACAGAAACTCTCGCTTCCTGAAACTCCAGTGAAAAGAAAGAGAAAAGGAGTGTATATTTGTTTTGATCGTAAGCCGATAAAGGAGTGTGTGTGTTGCAGTGATTCTAAGATGAAAAGAACGTTTTCTGAAGATAGAGAGGAAGATGTTCATCTACTGGTAGTCCCGCCACCCCGAAAGAATTAGAGTCGCATTCCACAAGTGACGAGGGCAAGGAATAGTCTGCTTCTGTTTGTGGAGGAACTAGGGGCCAGAGACAGAAAGCTGTACTGCAGGTTCCTTTTAGGATGCAGGACGCGGCAGAGCCCCCATGTCTATCCGCATAACCTTCACAGCCTCTGACACACTTCACTGGAAACAAGCAGTCGGGTTTTACCGGAATAATCCAGTTGAAGATTTTAGTACTATTGAGACTGTAACGATGACTTGTAATCCTAATTGGAGAGTTACGCAAGCCCTTTGTGAATATTTGTTTACACATGATGAAAGGAAGACAGTTTTAGAAAAAGCTAGGGAACGTTTGTAGCAAAGCCGTGGAGGAGTGGCATTTTTCATTGGGGATGAAACAGCCCAAACTTTTATCAAAATTGTATGAGGTAAGTCAAGAAGACAGAGGAAAACCGTCTGCTTGTTATGGAGGGTTGCGTGAGGTGGCTCAAAAATGGTCAGATTTGGATCAGGAATCCATTAAAACTTCACCAGCCCATCTTCTGGTTCCAATTAAGCTGCAGAATGAAATGATAGGGTTTTTTTTTTGCTAGCAGTGCCATTTGTTTGTCCGTGATTTGGACAATAACACGGCCTGTACTGAAACTGGGGATTGCCCTGAGCCAGGAGCAGGACCTTGCCATCCGCCTTGTTGGTATACACACACGGTTTGCATGGGACACTTCAGCCTGTCAGGGTCCCTCTGGGTGGCAACCTCCTTTCCTGTGAATTCACTGCAACACTCAGCTTGCAGAGGGTGCACTCAATCCAATTGCCTCTCTCACTAGTGAAGAGAACAAATAGTCCTGATCCCAGTATGGATCCTTGAGGAACACCACACGTTACTGATTTCCATTTGCCATGGTACCTGAACTGTGTGCATAGTGGAGTTACTAAGACAAGCAGGGAAATGAGCATCCGCTTTTCTATGGCCCCCAACACCAGTACCTCTCCCACAGATCTTCTCTTTGACCCTAAACAGCTTAGCAGTTGTGGACAGTAAAAGTTTTGGACCATAAATGTACTCTCATTTGTCCCACCTCCTCCTTCTACCAGCAAAAGCACTAATTCACAATGGAAGATAACCTCCTACTTGTAACTTAAATGGTACATAGAGGATACAAGCAAGGATGTTTCCATCTTCACTGTGGACACTGAAATTCATTACCCAGAGCAAATGGAAGTCATTGAGGTCCAAAGCCACCAGTGAGACTGTCAAGCCTAATGCTACACCACAAACCAAAGGGTTTTCATGTTTCAAATATTCATAATGGGCATCTTGATGAACATAAGAAAATGGTCAAGAAACTCTAGATCCCAACAGTCCATGGAGATGAGTAACAGGCATTTCATACAAGAACTATAAGCAATTCTAGCCATGCACCTTCTGTTTAATCACACATTTCTGCTCCAATACTTATAATAAGAGGATTATCATTGCCTCTCTGGACAGTGCAGCTCATCAGGTCCAACCTCCTGCCAAAGCAGGGTCCCTAGGACAGGTTGCACAGGTAAGCATCCAGACAGGTCTTGAAAATCTCCGGAGAAGGAGACGCCACACCCCCCTAGGCAGCCTATTCCAGGGCCCCCTCACCCACACTGGGGAAAAGTTGTTGGTGCGGAACTTCCTATACTCTAACTTGCATCCATTGCCCCGTGTCCTGTCTCCACTAACCACTGAAAAGGGGCTGGCCATTTCCCCCTGTGTCCCACGCTTGAGATATTTATAAACATTAACAAGATCTCCTCTTAACCTTCTTTTCTCAAGGCGGAACAGCTTCAGTTCTTTCAGCCTATCCTCATAGGGGAGATACTCCAGTCCTTTAATCATCTTCATAGCCATTCACTGGACTCTCTCCAGGAAATCCCTATCCCTTGTATGCCAGGGAGGCCAGAACTGGATACAATATTCCATGTGGGTCTGACCAAGGCACAGCAGAGGGGGAGGATCACCTCCTGTGACCTGCTGCCCACACTCCTCCTGATGCCCCCAGGATCCCATTGTCTCTCTCAGCCCCAGGGCACACTGCTGGCTCATGGCCAACCTGTCATCTACCAGGACCCCCAGGTCCTTCTCCACAGAGCTCCTCTCCAGCAGGTCATCCCCCAGCCTGTACTGATTCAAGTAGTTATTCCTTCCCAGGTGCAAGACTCTACACTTGCCTTTATTAAACCTCATCTGGTTTCTCCCTGCCCAGCTCTCCAGCCTGTCCAGGTCTCACTGGATGGCAGGACAGAGTTCCTGCATGTCAGCTGCTCCTCCCAGCTTTTTATCATTTGGTGTACTTTCTGAGGGTGGGCACTATTCCCTCATCGAGGTCGTTGATGAAGATGTTAAACAAGACTGGACCCAACACTGAGCCCTGGGGAACACCACTAGTTGCAGGTCTCCAGTCAGACTCTGCTCAACTGATCACCACCCTCTGAGGTTGGCCAAACAGTCAGTTTTCAACCCATCTCATGGTATACTTTCCTGCTTAGAAGCCAGCATCTCCCAATCCTTGCTCCCCTTCATCTCACTAGAGATGAACACAAGACCTCTGCTCATCACACTTATGTTGAGAAATGGAAAATGTTCTGAGTGGCAGAACATGCCACCCTGCCCAAACACACGACAGGAAAGCGACTGCTGCAGAGAGACACCACTGAAGGAAAACTTACACACACAGCTCCTCCCTAGCTCACAGCAGGGAACACAACACGGGCACAGCCAAAAGGATTTCTCTGCTCATCACAAAGTTTTCACAACACAGGATTTTGAAGAAGTGTGACATGTTCTGAAAGGCACAAGCCATTTGCAGCCCCGAGAAAGACCTCAAATCCTGTCACATGGGGTTGGAGTAACTAATGCAAAAACAACATGCAGACTTTCAATTGCACAAGCCCTGTCTGGCAATGGGAAAAAGGTACTAAGACCTCATTGGAGAGCTACTTTTTAAATGGAAAACTGTCGGGGAAGACAGCAGGCCTGCAGGCGGCCTAGCTCTCTTCTCCCAAGATTTAGGCCCTGACAATATTCTGCTGTTCCCATGAGACAGGAAAAGTTCCTCATGCTGAGAGGATCCTAATAATCCCATTCTCAAAACACAGAGGCCTTGCTGATAGGGACACAGGCTGCCCTAAACCAAGAAGCAGTTATGGGAAGGGATTTGGGAGTAACAGAACATGTCAGGAACCAACCATAACAAGAGGGTCAAACAGCAGGTGTGGGGATGCTTTTAAGCATTAAAGGTAAACTAAGGATGTTTAGCTATAAGATAGGTTTATCAGAACTCGTTATAATTATTAACCAATCAATACAGTGTGAACAGTGTGTGTAACCAATGAGCAGTTTTTTAGCTTGCCACGTTTGCAGTCAGAAAGGTCTAGAATCTGGGTGATTTCACCTCATAAAATGGCTTCACCTACAATTCATATGGAATTGCCTGTTGCTCCCTGCCGGTCGCCACAGAAAACTGTCATTCTTAGCACATAGGCAAGCTGGAAGATATATCATGCTCAAACCTCAATGCAAAGGGCAAGTCTATGCTCAAAAACTGCCACTCACAGGAAACACCACACAGCAGGAAAGGAGGAACCTGATGTACCCACAGCTTGGCCACTTGGAATGTCAGCTGTGGGATCTCTAAAATTCAGACACATTCAGACTCATGTCATGACTCCACAGGTACCTGCTCACATACAGTACCCCCAAGACTCTCCTCAAACACTTCACAGGTCACACTGATACAGGATCTGTAAGTAAGCCAAATTCACAAAGGTGAACTATTATTGTGCAGTGGAACACAACAAATGTGTATGCACATAAGGTTGGAGTAATGCCATTCATCCAGTGCTGTTATAAAGGTTTTGCCTGCTTCCTAATACTAAACCAGCATTAAGAAGCTTACTTGCATTCTCAAATTTCAAAGTCAACATTGCTGTCAATGCTCCTCATCTCTGGAAAACAGACTTCAAGGAATGGAAAGCTGCACCAAAAACGCCTTCTTACCATGGGGATTCCTGATTTCTGACCATGTACCTGTGACAAGAAAGAACCTTTCTCCCAGGAACTTTTTAGGGAAACTGTCCATCAGGTCTTCCTCTTCACACATTTTCTCCTGAATAAATGATTGGAAACGAAGGCCCCCCCTTCAGATCGTTGCACTGGGCAAGGTAAGAAGGAGAAACCAACATTTCTATCCAGTAACGATGTTAAAGCATGCATTGTGCTCTGCTCCTCACACACTGCTGGATTCTAAGCACTTTGCATCAAAAGATCAAGCACAGCTACACAAGATGAAGCAAGCTGTAAGGTGACACAAACAGCACAAATTAACTCCTCACATCAACAGTATCTTGACATTTCCTGAAGTGCCATGCCACCTGACACAGCAGCCCAGCGCAAACTGACACAATACTTCCTAGCACTTCACCCATATTTGGAAGGCTTATGAGTCTAGAAGCATTGCTCTAATCTAGAACTGAACACTTACCAACAAGTCATGCCATTCCTCTCACACCCTATTCCTCAATCCAGAGCTTGGAGATCGCTTTTGACCCAACCAAGGAACTGCCAACAAACAACAAGTCACTGGCAGCAATGCCTGGGGATGTTCCCTGTGTTACAAGGGAAGAGTCATAACCGGGTGAAGCAACAAAACAGCTTAAGAAGTTAATCTAAACTAACGTCTCATTAATGAAAACAAAAGTGTCTTTCTAATGGCATGATCAATCTAATGAGAACCATTATTAAGTCTTTTCACTCTGTTTTCCACGATAATACAATTTTTTTTTTTAATAAATTATCTGATAATCAACACACGAAGAGAAAATCAGGTGAACAAAGAGGAAGGCCACATAGAAAGTTCAAAATATTGACCAATCACAGCAAAAACACAGCCCCAAAAATTATAACAGTTATTTCTATGTTTTAAGACATTACCAGCCATGAAGAGGCCCAGGTTTACAGTAGAACAAAAAATAAACTCCAACCAAAAAACCCAACCAGACAAAAAACAAACCAGACAAACAAAACCCAAAAGAAAAACCACATCAAGCTACAAGACAAGAATGGGAAAACTGCAGAAGGGAAGGAATCACAGATTAACACTTCAGATCATGTCAACTCATTAGGAACACAACAAGGGTATCAAGCTGGTAACAAGCCTCGCCCAGAAGCTCACACCACAGACCAAAGCCACAGAAACACAGTCACCTCTGCAGCCTCTTTCCATCTTTCAAACGAGTCCAACCTCGGCAAACTTCTTCCCCTGACCTGCCTGGACAGACAGAATGTGCCACCCTGCACCAACACCACACGACAGGAAACTGACCTCTGCAGATAGACACCACTGAAGCAAAACTTACACACACAACTGCTCCCTAGCTCACAGCAAGGATCACAACACAAGCGCAGCTAAAGGGATTTCTCTGCTCATCACAAAGTTTTCCCAGCACTAGTTTGAAGAAGTGTGACGTGTTCTCGGGGGCACAGCCCCGAGAGAGACCCAGCGCTAAAAAGTATCAGCTCAAAGACACCGTGATGCTACATCCGCAGACTGCCAACTTGGCAGACACGCCACGGTCAAATATAACCGCAAAGGGTAGCTCTGTGCTCAAGAACTGCCATTCACGGGAAACACCATGCAGCAGGAAAGCCGCTTCCTACATTTCCCATTATGGCTCTGAGGAGGAAATTCCCAGGGCTCCCCGTACAGATGGAGGAACAGTACTAAGCCAACACATACCTGGAAAGATGTTAAAGCCCAAGAAAGGAAGAGATCAGGACATTGCATTCTATATTGCGGCGCTAAGAGTAAGCACACAAGTCAGGTGCTTAAGCGGCACTTCAGCGGTAATTAAGTGATTAGGCTGACTAGCAAGTAGCGACTTTATTCTTCACAAAGAATCGACGATGGATTTTATGCTAAGTACCCAATTCAGTTGTTTGTTAAGCATCACCGACAGCCTGCACACACAGAAGAATGACACCCCCAATGCCAGGGCTCCCAGTCCAGCAGCAATTACAAGTCTCTGAGCCAGACCTCAGGGGGAAGAAGCAACTCGAGATGCACTGCGCAACACTCACTACGGACAGGAGCAGGGCCCTTCAGCAGCTCCTCAAGGCCCACCTGCCCGGAACCCCATCCTCACGACTCCCATCGCCCCGCCCGCCCGTACAAAGCATCCCCCTCCGCGCAGTGAAAGGAGCAGAGGGGAGAGGGCAGAGGAGCAACAGCAGCGGAAGGCGTCGCGGAGCAAGCACGGCCGGAGGAACTCACCGGGGCAGCGGCGGGGTCCTCCCCGAGCAGCGGCGCGGGCTCGTCGGGCGGCGGGCGGGCCGGGAGGGTGTCGCAGCAGCTGCCGCCCGACAAGCGGAGCTGGCTCTTGCGCGAGTCGGCCGTGAGCGACACCTCGTGCGAGTAGGAGTGCAGGAAGGCGCGGACGCCGTCGATGCCCACGAAGTGCGAGGCCGGCACACCGCGCAAGACGCCGCTGCCCGCCGGCGGCAGCAGCTGCGAGCGGCGCCAGCGCCGCAGGCGCAGCGCCAGCAGCAGCAGTAGGAAGGCGAGGAAGAGGCACGACACGGCGGCCACGGCCACCACCAGCCAGCGCGTCAGGCTGCCGGCCGCCTCGCCCGGCGCCGCCGCCGCGGCGCTGCCCAGCTCGGCCAGCAGCTCGGCCACGCTCTCGGCCAGCACCACCGTCAGCGTGGCCGTGGCCGACAGCGCCGGCCGCCCGTGGTCCTTGACCAGCACCACCAGGCTCTGCCGCGCCGCGTCGCGGGCCAGCGGGAAGCGCGCCGTGCGCACCTCGCCGCTGTGCAGCCCCACGCGGAACAGCCCCGGCTCCGTCGCCTTGGCCAGCTCGTACGACAGCCAGGCGTTCTGCCCCGCGTCCGCGTCCACCGCCACCACCTTGGCCACCAGCGCCCCGGGCTCGGCCGAGCGCGGCGCCAGCTCCACGCCCGCCCAGCCCGCGCCCGGCGCCGCCGGCGGGTACAGCACCTGCGGCGCGTTGTCGTTCTCGTCCACGATCACGAGCCGCACCGACACGTTGCTGCTCAGCGCCGGCGCGCCGCCGTCCTCCGCCAGCACCCACAGCGCCACCTCGCGCACCTCCTCGTAGTCGAAGGAGCGCAGCGCGTACAGCGCGCCCGTCTCCGCCTGCACCGACACGTAGGACGACAGCGGCGCGCCCCGCACCCGCCCCTCCCACAGCCGGTAGCGCACGCGCGCGTTCGGACCCCAGTCCGCGTCCCGCGCCCGCACCGTCAGCACCAGCGCGCCCGCCGCGTTGTTCTCGGGCACGCGGGCGCTGTAGCGCGCCTCCGCGAACACCGGCGCGTTGTCGTTCACGTCCAGCACCCGCAGCGCCAGCACCGCGCCACTCCGCAGCGACGGCGACCCGCCGTCCGCCGCCCGCACCGTCACGTTGTACTCCGACACCTCCTCGCGGTCCAGCTGCCTCGCCGTCACCACGCGGTAGTAGTCCTCGAAGCTCTTCTCCAGGCGGAACGGCAGCCGCTCCGCGATGCTGCAGCGCACCTCGCCGTTCGGGCCCGAGTCGCGGTCCTGCACGTGCAGCAGGGCCACCACCGTCCCCGCCGGCGCGTCCTCCGAGATCTCGCTCAGCGCCGTCCGCACCGAAATCTCGGGCGCGTTGTCGTTGACGTCTGTCACCGTGATCGACACTTTCGCTGTATCGGAAAGTGTCCCGCCGTCCCGCGCCTGCACCTCCAATTCGTACGAGTAGCCTTCCTCGAAGTCCAGGGGACGCAAGAGCATGATCGCCCCCGACTCTGATTCCAGCTGGAAAATCTGCGAGGCTTTCTCTGTGATTTTCTTAAAAGAGTACTGTACGTGCCCGTTGAGGCCCTCGTCGGCGTCGGTGGCCGTGAGGGTGACGAGGGTGGAGCCCACGGGCACGTCCTCCGGCACACGCACCGTGTACTCCGCCTGGCTGAACACGGGCGCGTTGTCGTTGGCGTCCAGCACGGCCACGCGGATCCGCGCCGTGCCCGTCCGTGCCGGCTCGCCGCCGTCGCTCGCCCTCAGCACCAGCTCGTGAAACGCCGCCTGCTCCCGGTCCAGCGCCTTGGCCAGCACCAGCTCGGGACGCTGATGCCCGCCGGGGCCCGCCTGCACGGCCAGCGAGAAGTGCTCATCGCCGCTCAGCTCGTAGCTCTGCAGCGAATTCGCTCCCACGTCCGGGTCGTGAGCCTCGGCCAGGGGAAACCGCGACCCCGGCGCCGTCGTCTCGCTCATCCTCAGGTCCGTTTCTGTCTCTCGGAAGCTGGGGGCGTTGTCGTTAATGTCCGTGATTTCCACCTCGATGCCGTGAACCTGCATTTCCCCCTCCACTAACACCTCACAGCGCAGCACGCATTGCTGCACACTGTCGCACAGCTGCTCTCTGTCAATCCTCTCCGCCGTCACTAAATGTCCCGTCTGCTCGTGGAGAGCGAAATACTGCGTCCGACCTCTGTTTATGACGCTGATTCCGCGTTGTCGGAGCGCGGTGAGGTCGATCCCCAGGTCTTTGACCACGTCGCCCACGAACGAGCCCTTCGGCATCTCCTCGGGAAGCGAGTAGCGCAGCTGCCCCCACGCCGCCTCCCACGCCGCCACCAGCACGCACCACAGCAGGGCTCGCTCCCGCCGGCCCCACCGCCTCCTCGCCCGACACATCTCCGCCGCGTCTGCACTTGAAACCGTACCGCCGCAGAACGATGATCCTCCTCCCGCTGTTGTTCCGCAACTGCCGACCCTTCCGCCTCGCTGCAGCACGGTCTCGGACCGCGGAGACGCTCTCAGACCGCCCGGCCGCCGAGCCGACACAGCCAGCGAGCGAGCGAGCGAGCCGGGCGGCAGCGGGCGGGGCTGCCTGCAGCGCTCCGGCCTTCCTCTCGCTGCTCCGCGGTCAACAGCGGCGCCCGCAGCCTCCTGCCGGCACTGCAGACAACGAGCGCTGCTCTATAAGGGCGACACTGTATCTTCCTAAAATGCTGTCCCTCATAGTAGGACGCTTGTGTCCGAGCAACCCATAGCTAAAATCTGCACTGCGACTTGCACAGCTCTAGTCCTGACTGAATGGCATTGCCATCCACTTTTTCCCAAGCAGAAGACTGGGACCCCGACCAACTACATAGATTTCCCCAACCACGATCCACTGATCAAGGAAATAATACAGACCCCCAACTCAGCAGGGGTCGTACTCTGGGACTTTTGGCGGGTGAGATCTCATTCTAATGCTTAAGCACTTAGTGAACGAATAGTCATGAAAGTCGAGTCCCTATTGCTACTGCTCTTATTCCTGCAACAGCCTCTCCTCCAGAGAGGCGGCAGAGTACAATATGCGACTTTTCCGCTCATGGAGTCATACACACACTTCTTTTGCAAACCCAACACCCAAATACCTTTACCCAACGTTCACTTGTCACCCAGGTGCTTCAGGAAGAAGAGAGTGGAAAAGGATATTCTCAAACGTCGAGTGACAACCCGATTTTCATGACCCCGCCATGGAGTTACCACATACATTCTACACAGAAGGGATCTGCCATTCATGAGCCAAACACGCATCATTTGTTACGGCACACAAAATTACTCAGCTCAACCTGAAAGTGTCATGAACCAAAACAGTACCTGATATGTACCAAGAAAATGTTCCGCTTTATAGGAACAGATATGTAATTGTAATTTTGCTTTCCATCATAACACTTTGCAGTAACTGGGGAAATGGGAAAGGTATCAGGAGGAGTTCATGATCAAGCACCCTACATCGGACTATACAAATTACCTGTAAACACAGACCCTATCATGTAGCAGGTGTGCTGATTTGAAAATGCTAAATCAACGATGAGTTCAGTACTAATCAGTTAGCGGACACGAAGGTGGGTTTTTCTAATGCTGGAACAAGATAAATACGTTTCAAATGTGTGTGCTGTGGTAGCGTTGTGGAAGACGGAATATGGAAGGAATAAAATATTCGGTTCTGAGTATATATATTGACGTACTCAACACCGCAGAATACTCCTGCTTTGGAGACAACAGCACCACACCTGCACCGTAATCAGCAGCAAAAGCAAGGCGCTGAGAGAAGGACCGTGAGGGCTTACAGACCTGAGGTACGTCGGGCCCGGCGGGCGGCTCTCCCGCGCCGGCAACGCCGCTGCTGCTGTTGGGGCTCGTCTTCGCGCAGGGCTCCCCGACCAGAAGCAGCTCCTCCGCCGGCAGGCTGGGCGGCGGCGGCAGACAAGCGGCCTCGGGCCCGGCGCGTCCCGGCGCCACGCACAGGTTGTAGGAGTAGGGCAAGGTGCCCTCGCAGAAGTCGGCCGGGAAGGCGGCGCCGGCCACGGAGAAGCGCTGCGCGCCCAGGCAGCGCAGGACGGCGGGCGGCCCGGCCCGGCGCAGCCGCGCCAGCACGGCCAGCGCCACGCTCAGCAGGAAGAGGGCGGAGAGGAGCGCCAGCGCCAGCACCAGGTAGAACTGCAGCTCCGCCGGCGAGTCGGCGCCCGCCGGCCGCTCGCTCAGCTCCGGCAGCGCCTCCTGCAAGCTCTCGGCCAGCACCACGTGCAGCGTGGCCGTGGCCGACAGCGCCGGCTGCCCCTGGTCCTTCACCACGGCCACCAGCCGCTGCTTCGCCGCGTCCCTCTCCGACACGGCCCGCGCCGTGCGCACCTCGCCGCTGTGCAGCCCCACGCGGAACAGCGCCGGCTCCGCCGCCTGCACCAGCTCGTACGACAGCCAGGCGTTGCGCCCCGCGTCCGCGTCCACCGCCACCACCTTGGCCACCAGGTAGCCGGCCTCGGCCGAGCGCGGCACCACCTCGAACGGCGCCGTGCCGGAACCCTCCCCCGCCGCTCCCGCCGCCGGCCACAGCACCCGCGGCGCGTTGTCGTTGCGGTCCAGCACGAAGACGCGCACCGTCGCCGTCGAGCTGCGCGCCGGCGCCCCGCCGTCCTGCGCCCGCACCGCCACCGCGAACTCGCGGCACTGCTCGTAGTCCAAGGAGCGCTGCGCGTACACCGCGCCGCTCCGCGCCTCCACCGACACGTAGGGCGCCGCGCCCGCGCTGCCGCCCGCCAGCCAGTAGCTCACGCGCCCGTTGGCGCCCGCGTCCGCGTCCCGCGCGCTCACGCGCAGCACCAGCGCGCCCGCCGCGTTGTTCTCCCACACGTAGGCGCTGTAGGCGGCCTCCTCGAACACCGGCGCGTTGTCGTTCACGTCCGACACCTCCAGCACCAGCGCCGCGCGGCTCCACAGCGCCGGGCTGCCCCGGTCCCGGGCCACCACCGCCACCCGGTGCTCGGACGCCTGCTCGCGGTCCAGCGCGCGCGACGTCACCACCTTGTACGAGCCGCCCGACGACGCCACGATCGACAGCGGCGCCTCGCCCGACAGCTCGCACGACACCTGACCGTTCTCGCCGGAGTCCGCGTCCTCTATGTCCAGGAGGGCCACCACCGTGCCGACCGGCGCGTCCTCGGGCACCGGGCTCGACACCGACAGCATCGTGATCTCGGGTGCATTGTCGTTCACGTCCAGCACCTCCACTTCCACTTTGCAGTGCGCCACCAGACCGCCCCCGTCCCGTGCCTCCATGACAAGCCTGTATGCTCGCGTGTCCTCGAAGTCCAGTGCCTCCCGCAGCGTGATCGTCCCCCTCTCGGCATCCACCGCGAACGTCTGAAGCACCTTGACCGGCATTTCCCCGAAGCCATAGGAGATGCGGGCGTTGGTGCCGGCGTCAGCGTCGGAGGCGGAGACGTTCAGCACCGTCGATCCCGGCGGCGCGTCCTCCCGCAGGCTCGCGCGGTACCAGTCCTGCGCGAAGACGGGTGCGTTGTCGTTGGCGTCGGTGACGTTGACACGAACCTGGACGGTCCCGGACCTCATCGGATCCCCGCTGTCCATTGCTGTCAGCACCAGCTGAATGGAGCTCTGCTTCTCGCGATCCAGTGCTCTCTCCAGCACTAATTCCGGCTGCTGGCTTCCATCAGGGCTCTTCTTCACGGCCAGACTAAAGGACGGGTCGCCAGTGAGCTGGTAAGTCAGCAGCGAGTTTGTACCTGCGTCCACGTCTTGGGCCATCTGCAGGGGAAAACGAGCACCGGGAAATGTGAACTCTGCAATCTCGAGGTCCAGAACTTCCTTGCTGAAGGCCGGCGCGTTGTCGTTGACGTCCTGGATGGCCACCTCGACGTGGAAAACGTTCAGCGGGTTCTGCACCAGCACCTCGAAGCTGACGGAGCAGGACGCCGACTCGCCGCACAGCTCCTCCCGGTCCAGCCGCTCGCTCACGTACAGGTTCCCCGTCTCCTCGCTCACGGTGAAGTATTTCAGCTGCTTTTTCGCCGCGGACGCCACCCGCAGCTTGCGTGCCGGCAGGTCGGCCGGGCTCAGCCCCAGGTCCCGCGCCAGCGGCCCCACCAGCGAGCCTCTGCCCAGCTCCTCGGGGATGGCGTAGCGGATCCGCTCCGGCGCCGCCCGGCAGCACCAGCCCAGCAGCACAGCGCACAGCAGCACTCGCCCGGCTGCTCGACCGCGCCTCGGCCCCTGCACGCCCGCCATTCTCGGCAGCGCTCGCCAAGCTCTCCTCTCTCCCGGACGCTCTCCGCAGACAGCGCACCGTTCTCCCGAGTGCCGCGATCTGGGCTCCGGCTCGGACGCCGCTGCTCCCGGCTCCACGCCGGCGCCGTGCGAGCGAGCAGCCTGCGGGGGCCGGACGCTGCGGCGGCTCCGGCTGCGGCGGCTCCGGCTGCGGCGGCTCCGGCTGCGGCGGCTCCGGCTGCGGCGGCTCCGGCTGCGGCGGCTGCGGCGCTGCTCTGTGTCGGACAACAGCGGCCCCCGGAGGTTCCGCGACGACACCGCAGCCTCCTGATGGTCGTTCTTGAGGCTGCGGTTTAGTTCCGGCACCCAGCTACGGGGTCTCCCATTTATTGTGATCCCGCAGTCAGAAGCACTTGCTTCCTGCAACTCTGCGTTTGCATGCCTGGAACCTTGTTGGGTACATTCAGGTTGTCCTCTTGTGTCTCAATAAGAAGTCGGAGGCTAAACACCGTGGCAATCAATAAGTGAACTCAGCTGCCCTTAAGTGGATCGACATTGAACTATAAGAGGAAGAAGCGACAGTCTGGCTAGAGAACGCTTTCAGCGCATTTTACTTGCCTAATAGGTATTTTCTATTCTGTTTTCCCTTCCTCTTCACTAATACCAAGAAGGAAATACTCGGCTGACAGTAGAAAGTGCAAAGCCACCCACCATATCAGAGAATATTTTGGATTGGAAGGTAACTTTAAAGTCATGTAGTCCTACCGTTTTCCATAGGCAGGGTGATGAAATAAATGATCAAAATACCATCCAACCTGGCTTTAAACTCTTCCAATGATGGTGCAGCATTCACAACTTCTCTGGACAACCTGTTCCAGTGTCTCTCCACCCTCATTATACAATGTTTCTTCCTTATGGACAATAAAAATCTACCCTCTTCTAATTTGCAACCCTTGTCCTGTGTCCTGTCACAACATTCCCTTGTAGAAAACCTTTCTCCACCTGTTTCTTTATTTCAAAAGGCTCCCCCAGGGCCTTGCCTTCTTTAGGCTGAAGAATTGGAACCCTCTCAACCCTTCTTCACAGCCTAGAAATTCCAGCCCTTTGACACTTTTAGTGCTCTCCTCTGGACCAGCTCTAACAGGTCCATGTCTGGACACCCCCTCCTCCAGCAGCTGGCCACGTTTCTTGTTACGCAGACTGTGATACAACTGTATTTCTTGGCAGCTCATGTCCCATTTCTCATGCACCGGTACCTACAAGATTTTTTCTACTGGGCAGCTCTCAAATCATTCAAACTATGACCAACACTGAAACAGGGGATTGTCCCAGCCCAGGAGCAGGACTTTGCCCTTGGCCTTATTAATCTTCATAAGGTTGGCACAGGCCACTCCTCCAGCCTGTCAGGATCCCTCTGGGTAGCATCCCTTCACCCCAGCAAATCAACAGCACCACTGAGCTTGCAGAGGATGCTTTCAATCCCACTGTCTCTATCATCAGTGAAGAGAATATATAGTCCCGGTTCCCTTACTGTACCTTGAGGAACACCACACTTGGCAGGGTACCACAACTGTGTGTCTCATGGAGTTACTAAGAAACACAAGAAAATATGCATATGCTCATCTGTAGCCCCAATACCAGCATGTCTCCCTCAGGTCTTCTATCCAACCCTATACAACTGGCTGATTTGCCTCTGACCTTCTCATCCTTGCCAAAAATGTACCACAAGAGGAGAATGCAGTACAATCATACTGAGAAGGGAGGCACATTTGTCAGCTTACCAACATAATCAAAAGAAAAACAAGGATTCAGAAGCACACATGGTAAATGGCCAAAATCAAAAAGGGATGGTCATTCAAGAGAGATTGGGTCATCAAACCATCAACTGATGGGGAATTTCCTCCCCTCTTGTATCACATGCACAGTGTTTCACAGACATGCAAATTCTACTATATTCATACTTTCACCTACTCTCCCAACCAAAAACATACCACAAATGTACCCTTGAATCTCCTGCTTTCTCCTTCTCATACCAGTGAGAGGCACTAACACACAGTGGAAGATGGACTCCTACTTGTAACTAAAGCAACATATGGCAGAGACTAGAGGAAAAAAAATTACAAACATCTCTTTCCACCCACCACCACCAAACCAGCCAGAAACTCCAAACTAACAGAGAAGGAAAACAGCATCAATGGAGAAAAAAATGTCAGAGGAAAGTCACTGTAAGGATCTTCACGGCAGATACTGACATTCATCACTCAGAGCACCTGGAACTCACTGAGGTCTCAAGCTACAAGTGTGGCCTTAAATCCTCCCTCTGCACTATGTGGTAGGGGTGTTCACTTTTTCAAAGGTTTATCCCTGTTTTGTTAATCTCATAAAATAGCCTGTTAATGGTCACAACATTTTGTTAATCTCACAAAATCACACAATGATGGGAGTTTGAAGGGACCCCTGGAGATCATTTAGTCCAACCCCCTGCCAGAGCAGGATCAGTTACAGCAAGCGGCACATTACAGCATCCATTTGGGTTTTCAGTAACTCCAGAGATGGAGACTCCAGAAACTATCCGGGCAGCCTGTCCCAGTGCTCTGCTACTCTCAGACACCCATCATGTTTAGGTGGAATTTCTTATATTCAAGTTTGTACCCATTGCATCTTGTCCTGTTACAGGGCATCACTGAAAAAAACCTGACCCCATCCTCTTGAAACCCACTCCTTAAGTATTTCTAAGCATTGTTAAGATCCTACTCAGTCTTCTCTGGGCTAAAAAGTCCCAAGTCCTTCAGCCTCTCTTCCTAAGAGGGATGTTCTAGTCCTCTCATCACCTTCATAGCCCATTATTGTACCCTCTCCAGTAACTCCCTGTCATTCTTGACCTGGGGAGCCCAGCACTGCACACAATATTCCAGATGGGGCCTCACCAGGGTAGACCAGAGGGGGAGGAGAATCTGCCTTGACCTGCTGGCCACACAGGATGCCATTGGCTTTCTTGGCCACGAGGGCACATTGCTGGTCATGTTCAACTTGTTGTCCACCAGGACTCCTAAGTCTGTTTCCACAGAGCTGCTTCCCAGCACCTCAGTCCCTATGCCGTACTGGTACCTGGGGTTATTCCTCCCAAGGTGCAGGACCCTACACTTGCCTTTGTTGAATTTCCTAAGATTACTCTCTGCCTAAATCTTCAGCCTGTCCAGATCTTGATGGATGGCAGCACAGCCTTCTGTTGTGTCATGCACTTATCCCAGCTTTGTATTATCAGCAAACTTGCTGTGGGTACACTCTATCTCTTCATCCATCATCATCACAGAATCACAGAGTTGTAGGGGTTGGAAGGGACCTCAAGAGATCATCGGGTCCAACCCCCCTGCCAAAGCAGCTCCCCAGCTCATACTGCACAGATAGGCATCCAGAGAGTCTTGAATATCTCCTGAGAAGGAGACTCCACACCCCCTGGGCAGCCTGTCCCAGGGCTCCCTCACCCTCACTGGGGAAAAGCTTTTCCCCATGTTGGTGTGGAACTTCTTGTGTTCTAACTTGCAGCCATTACCCCTTGTCCTGTCTCCACTAACCACTGAAAAGGGGCTGGCTAATTTGCCCCGCATCCCATGCTTAAGATAATTGTAAACACCAATTAGGTCTCCCCTTAATCTTCTTTTCTCCAGGCTGAACAGTCCTAGTTTATTCAGCCTCTCCTCACAGGGGAGATGCTCCAGGCACTTAATCATCTTCGTAGCCCTTCTCTGGACTCTCTCCAGGAGATCACTGTCCTTTTTATACCAGGGAGCCCAGAACTGGACACAATCCTCCAGGTGGGGCCTGACCAGGGCAGAGGCGAGGGGGAGGATCCCCTCCTGTGACCTGCTCATCATTCATTGATGAATATATTGCACAAGGCTCAACCCAGGACTGACTCCTGAGGAACACCACTTGTTACAGGAACTCCAACTAGAGTTTGTACCACTGACCACAACCCTCTGGGCTCTGTCCTTCAGACAGTTTGCAATCGACCCTACTGTCCATTTCTCCAACCAATATGTTCTAAGCTTGCCTGTGAGGACACTGTGGGAAGCTGTGTTGAAAGCCTTGCTGAAGTCAAGGTAGACAACATCCACTGCTCTTCCTTTCTACCTGTCCAGTCCTGCCTTTGTAGAAGATTATCAGTTTAGTCAGATCTGGCTCCCCCTTGGTGAATCCATGCCGAGTACTTGATAACCTTATTTTCCTCCACATGTTTTGAGATTACCCCCAGAAAAAGCTTCTTTCTTGCCCTTTCTGAAGACTGGATTGAAACTGGCTTTCCTCCAATCTTCAGGCACCTCACCTGTTCTCCAGGACATTTCAAAGATAATGGAGAGAGTGGCTTAGCAAGGACTTCTGTCAGCTCCCTGCGCACTCACAGGTGCATCACATCAGGACCTCTCCTTGTCCGCTCCTCTACCACTCGAGTCAAAAAGTTATCATCAATACAATGGAGGAACCTCCTTGGCTGTATGTGCTTGCTCCTGACAGATTAAAACCTCATCATGGGTGTCCTTCCCAAGTTAAGAAAAAAATGGAATAGATTCTGGTTTACCTTTTACTTCATTTTCCTAACACCTCAAATCCTGTCTTTGGGTGGTTGAAGTAAGGATTTTGTATTAAAAAAAAATTAATTTGGAGCTTCAAATACAAAATCACCATTCAGAAATGGGGAAAAGGATCCACAACTTTGCAGGAAAGAAAGGTCTGGATGAATGACAACTATTAAAAGGCTCTAGATCCCACCAATCTTTGGAGATAGAGATGAGTAACAGAGGTTTCACACAGGAACTGTACACTCTTCCACCCATGCATCTTCCTTCTAGCTCCAACATGTTATTGTCAGATGTTATTTCCATTGCCAAAATGGACACTGAAGCTAGGATGATAAATAGCCCAGGCTTTGGCATCAGTCATGACATCCAGCCATTGCCCAGCCAAAACTACGTTGAGCCACAAATTTTCCTGGTTGGAAGCCAGCCAATCCCACTCCTTGCTCTGCATTTACAGCCTTCAGCTGAACCACAGGCAACACTCAACTTTTGGCCATACACCAGCCACAGGAAAATATACAGGGAAATAAAAAGGTATCAAAACCTTTGTGTAGCTGTACATCTTCAAGAGATGGATGGAAACTACTCCTGATCATTTTAACCCATCTCTATGTTTTTATCAGACAAACTGAGACCCAGTTTTTGAACATGAAAAGGAACATGGCAGGAATGTGAAACCTGCAGAAACGTGCAGAAGGGAAGGCATTATAGCTTAACTTTTCATATGATCTCAACTGTAATAGTTACACAATAACTAATTCCTGGAAGGAAAATGAAACCAGCAGAAGTGAAGGCATCATAGCTTAAAATTTCAAATTATCTCAACTGCAGTAGCTACAGAACAAGAGTATTTAGTTGGTGGACTGTACACAGGAGGATCACACAGGAATTTCAACTCAAGCTGCAGTTCTCAGAGCAGTTTCTCTGGGCAGGAAGAAAAGGAAAATGCACAGGACTGCAACTATGGGACTCGTGTAATAACTGGGAGAAATGGAACCTTCTAGACATCTCAAGCTACACCACAAGAAACTTGTCCACCTACCCTCTCTCTGAGCCGGCAGAACGCTCCACCTCACGCAAACATCACATTTGCCTCACCATGACAAGAAAGGCAAGACTTTAAGTGCCAGTCACAAGGAAAATCACCCCAAAGGAAAGTAAATACATGAACTCAAACAGCCACGTCACGCTCAAATGTAACTGCAAAGGGTAGCTCTATGATCAAGAACTGCCATTCACGGGAAACACCGTGCAGCAGAAAAGGAGGAACATGAGCAACAGCTGCCGCCTTCCACTTTTCCCATTAAGGCGCTGAGAAAGAAATTCACAGGGCTCCCAAACACATGAAGGGACAGTGCTTAGCCCAAACCTACTTGGAAAGATGTTAAAGCCCTAGAAAGAAAGAGATCAGTACATTGCATTCTATATAGCGGCGAATAGAGTAGGCACACAAGTCAGGTGCTTAAGCGGCACTTCAGCGGTAATTAAGTGATTAGGCTGACTAGCAAGTAACGACTTTATTCTTCACAAAGCCCGCAGTAGGGCTTTTATGCTAAGTACCCAATTCAGTTGTTTGTTAAGCATCACCGACAGCCAGTACACACAGAGGAATGACACCCCCAATGCCAGGGCTACCAGTACAGCAGCAATTACAAGTCTTTGAGCCAGACCTCAGGGGGAAGAAGCAACTCGAGTTGCACTACGCGACATCCACTATGGACAGGAGCAGAGAGTCTCAGAGGGGCCCTTCAGCAGCTCCTCAAGGCCCACCTGCCCGGACCCCCCCTCCCACCGTCCCTCCCGCCACTACAAAGCATCCCCCTCCGCGACGTGAAAGGAGCAGAGGGGTGAGGGCAGAAAAGAAACAGCAGCGGGAGTCGTCGCGGAGCAAGCGCGGCCGGAGGAACTCACCGGGGCGGCGTCGGGGTCCTCCCCGAGCAGCGGCGCGGGCTCGTCGGGCGGCGGGCGGGCCGGGAGGGTGTCGCAGCAGCTGCCGCCCGACAAGCGGAGCTGGCTCTTGCGCGAGTCGGCCGTGAGCGACACCTCGTGCGAGTAGGAGTGCAGGAAGGCGCGGACGCCGTCGATGCCCACGAAGTGCGAGGCCGGCACGCCGCGCAAGACGCCGCTGCCCGCCGGCGGCAGCAGCTGCGAGCGGCGCCAGCGCCGCAGGCGCAGCGCCAGCAGCAGCAGCAGGAAGGCGAGGAAGAGACACGACACGGCGGCCACGGCCACCACCAGCCAGCGCGTCAGGCTGCCGGCCGCCTCGCCCGGCGCCGCCGCCGCCGCCGCCGTGCGGCCCAGCTCGGCCAGCAGCTCGGCCACGCTCTCGGCCAGCACCACCGTCAGCGTGGCCGTGGCCGACAGCGCCGGCCGCCCGTGGTCCTTGACCAGCACCACCAGGCTCTGCCGCGCCGCGTCGCGGGCCAGCGGGAAGCGCGCCGTGCGCACCTCGCCGCTGTGCAGCCCCACGCGGAACAGCCCCGGCTCCGTCGCCTTGGCCAGCTCGTACGACAGCCAGGCGTTCTGCCCCGCGTCCGCGTCCACCGCCACCACCTTGGCCACCAGCGCCCCGGGCTCGGCCGAGCGCGGCGCCAGCTCCACGCCCGCCCAGCCCGCGCCCGGCGCCGCCGGCGGGTACAGCACCTGCGGCGCGTTGTCGTTCTCGTCCACGATCACGAGCCGCACCGACACGTTGCTGCTCAGCGCCGGCGCGCCGCCGTCCTCCGCCAGCACCCACAGCGCCACCTCGCGCACCTCCTCGTAGTCGAAGGAGCGCAGCGCGTACAGCGCGCCCGTCTCCGCCTGCACCGACACGTAGGACGACAGCGGCGCGCCCCGCACCCGCCCCTCCCACAGCCGGTAGCGCACGCGCGCGTTCGGACCCCAGTCCGCGTCCCGCGCCCGCACCGTCAGCACCAGCGCGCCCGCCGCGTTGTTCTCGGGCACGCGGGCGCTGTAGCGCGCCTCCGCGAACACCGGCGCGTTGTCGTTCACGTCCAGCACCCGCAGCGCCAGCACCGCGCCGCTCCGCAGCGACGGCGACCCGCCGTCCGCCGCCCGCACCGTCACGTTGTACTCCGACACCTCCTCGCGGTCCAGCTGCCTCGCCGTCACCACGCGGTAGTAGTCCTCGAAGCTCTTCTCCAGGCGGAACGGCAGCCGCTCCGCGATGCTGCAGCGCACCTCGCCGTTCGGGCCCGAGTCGCGGTCCTGCACGTGCAGCAGGGCCACCACCGTCCCCGCCGGCGCGTCCTCCGAGATCGCGCTCAGCACCGACCTCACCGAAATCTCGGGCGCGTTGTCGTTGACGTCTGTCACCGTGATCGATACTTTCGCGGTGTCAAAAAGGCCGCCACCATCGTGTGCCTGCACCTCCAGTTCATATGAGGTAAACTCCTCGAAGTCCAAATCGCTCTTGAGGGATATTTCTCCTGTCTCAGAGTCCAGGTTAAAAAGTTCCGACGCTTGATCTGAAATTTTTTGAAAACTGTATTTCAGGTGCCCGTTGAGGCCCTCGTCGGCGTCGGTGGCCGTGAGGGTGACGAGGGTGGAGCCCACGGGCACGTCCTCCGGCACACGCACCATGTACTCCGCCTGGTTGAACACGGGCGCGTTGTCGTTGGCGTCCAGCACGGCCACGCGGATCCGCGCCGTGCCCGTCCGTGCCGGCTCGCCGCCGTCGCTCGCCCTCAGCACCAGCTCGTGAAACGCCGCCTGCTCCCGGTCCAGCGCCTTGGCCAGCACCAGCTCGGGACGCTGATGCCCGCCGGGGCCCGCCTGCACGGCCAGCGAGAAGTGCTCGTCGCCGCTCAGCTCGTAGCTCTGCAGCGAATTCGCTCCCACGTCCGGGTCCTGCGCGTCTCGCAGGGGAAACCGCGACCCCGGCGCCGTCGTCTCGCTCATCCTCAGCTCCGTTTCTGCCTCTTGGAAGCTGGGGGCGTTGTCGTTAATGTCCGTGATTTCCACCTCGATGCCGTGAACCTGCATTTCCCCCTCCACTATCACCTCACAGCGCAGCACGCATTTCTCGGCCAGCCGGCACAGCTGCTCTCTGTCAATCCTCTCCGCCGTCACTAAATGTCCCGTCTGCTCCTGCAGAGCCAAATACTGCGTCTGACCTCCGGAGACAAAGCTGACACCGCGTTGTCGGAGCGCAGTGAGGTCGATCCCCAGGTCCTTGGCCACATCGCCCACGAACGAGCCCTTCGGCATCTCCTCGGGAAGCGAGTAGCGCAGCTGCCCCAGCGCCGCCTCCCACGCCGCCACCAGCACGCACCACAGCAGGGCTCGCTCCCGCCGGCCCCACCGCCTCCTCGCCCGACACATCTCCGCCACGGCTCCACTGGAAACCATACCGCCGCAGAACGATGATCCTCCTCCCGCTGTTGGTCCGCAGCTCCCGGCCCCACCGCCTCTCTGCAGCACGGTCCCGGACCACGGAGACGCTCGCAGACCGCCCGGCCGCCGATCCGACACAGCCAGCGAGCGAGCGAGCGAGCCGGGCGGCAGCGGGCGGGGCTGCCTGCAGCGCTCCGGCCTTCCTCTCGCTGCTCCTCGGTCAACAGCGGCGCCTGCAGCCTCCTCCCGGTACTGCAGACTGCTCGCTGCCACTACGGGCTTTATAAGGGCGATATCGTATCTTCGTGTTAGCACGGCAGGCCCCCTATCTGCACAGCAGAACATCCTCATCTCGGAATCCCACCACCTACATCGCTTTGCCCCAACCCCGACCAGCAGCACAAGGGAGCAACCGAGACCCCGCATCCTGCAGAGGGACTGCCCTGCACTCTCGACTCTCTGCTCGGCGCCTGCACCCCAGGGGCTGCTCGGAATCAGTCTTAAGATCTCCCCCTTCTCCAGCCATCGCTGCGGAATTGTGGATTAGAAGCCTCCCCTAGGCAGCGCCTCTGCAGCAGGCAGCGATGCACATACGCATCATTGCCATCGAAAATAAATGAAACCTAAACCAAACACCATGAAGCCAACTCTCCACGGATCCACGGTTTACAACGCTTTGAGAAAGGGGGAGAGAAATAATAGGGTAAGCGAGACTTCTTTTTTTTGTTCTGGATATTGAGATTCTAAGGGTTAATCGTTGAAAAAAATGCTAAAAATAAAAGAATAAAAAGGAGAAATAAGTGCAGAAGGAACTCAGAAGGTAATGTCTGGAAAAGGCGAGTCAGCCTCATTAGTGCTCCCATTTCTGGACGCAAAGAAAGAATCTAACTTCTCCATTCATGGAGCCTCACGCACATTTCCTTTGGGAACCAAACACCAAAACAGCCTTAGCCGATTGATTTTTGTTCACTTGTCACCCAGGGGCTTCGACTTCGATTTTCCGACCCTGATAGGTAGAGTTAGAGGATCTCATTCTACACGGAAAGAATCTGTTTCCCGTGCCCAACACACACCATTTAGGACTCCACAAGCTATGTAGACAAAACTGCTCAGCTCATCCTGAACATGTCGTGAAATAACACAAGACCTGATATCGATCAAGTAGAATTTTTCTGCAGGGACACAAATATGTTTGGGTTTAGTAGTCAGTGAACATTGCCTGGCAAACAACTCTTCCTTTGGAGAAGAGCCGAAGGACTGATAAAAGGGAACTATCCTGCCCAAGGACTATGCAAATTAAAACACATATACACATTCAAGGAGCCTGTGTACTAAATTGAATATCCTTGACCAATAGTCGATGATGCGGCAGTTAGTAACTCATAATCGTAGATGCAGGCGAGTAATCCTGTAACAAGATTAGTACTGTTTAGCTCCTGTTTGTGCTCTGCTGGCTTTGAGGCATGAGCACACAGCAACCATCTCTGCGCGAACACGGTTATTTTCACGGTTTGTGGGAGCAGAGCTGGGCAGCCCACGACCCAGCCGCCAAGGGAAGAAGAGCCCACAGCCCAGCGCCCTCGTCCTGGCACTGTAGTCACCGAGCGCTGCCCGATTCAGCTAGGGGCTTTTTAAGGGCGACATATCTTCATAATACGACGTGCCGTGTAGTCTCGTGTCCCATCCGCCCAAAATAACATTCCCCACCGCGACGTGCACATCTCTGGTTTGGGTTGATGACACTGCCTTTCCCATTTTCTGCAGGACAGAACCACGTCATCCTAAACCCCACCTGGTTTATCGATTTCCCCTATCCTAGCAGATGGTAGCGATGGAGATTCTCGCCTCCAACCCCTCTCTCCCCCCCCGCCCCCCGTCACACCCTCGTGACTTTCGGTTTAGAACCTTCAACCGGGGGCTGCTCGGAATCAGCCTTCAGAGCCCCCCCTTCTTCAGCCACCCTGTGGAATTGGGGATTATAACACTAGTCATCAGCAGGCAGCGCTGCGCATACACTTTCTGTCGTGGGCCTCGTTGCAAACATAAAGAAACAAAGCACCGTAAAGCTAACTCTTCATGTTAAATGAAGTACAACACTGATAGAAAAAAAAGAAAAAAATAGGGAAAATTGGAATTTCTGAGTTTGCAAAAAACATTCGACGGGTTAACTGTTGTTAAAAAAACCCCAAAGTCACGAATAGTAAAACAAATTAAGGAAAAAAAATGCAAAATAACTGCACAAGGAACTCAGAAGGTAGTGCCTGGAAAAGACCAATCAGCCTCATTAGTGCTGCAATTTCTACAGGTGGAGGAACAATCTGTAACTTCTCCATACATGGAGTCACACGCACATTTCCTTTGGGAAACCAACATTTCCCAACAAACATTTGTCCACGTGTCACCGCGGAGCTACAGGAAGAAGAGACCGGTAATGAAAAATCTCAAATGTTAAGTGAAAACCCCAAATTCCCGACCCCGCCATGGAGTGTTAGCAGATCTCATTCTACACAGCAAGGATTTGCCTTCCCTGTGCCCAATATGCACCATTTAGGACGCCACAAGCTTTGTAGTCAAAATTTCTCAGCTCAACCTGAACATGTCATGAACAAAAATAAGACCTGATATCGATATCGATCAAGTAGAATTTTCCTCCTTGCAGGGACAGAAATATGAGTTTAGTGAGCTACCTTTGCTTTGCTTAACCACTCTTCCTTTGGAGAAGAATCGAAGTCATTCCTGCCAACAGACTATGCATATAAACACACACACACAATATGTTGAAGAAGGTTAGCTGCAGTAATGACTACCCAGATAGAGTAAATGTGGGCGGTTAATCCTGTAAGTTCAATACTATCTCTGCGGGGACATGGAATACCTGTGCTGTAGGTATATATTGGTGTATAAAGCACGAGGGGACACGATGCTGTTTTGACAACAACACAGCTGCAACACACCTTTTACCCATTTCTAAGGTAAAAGTAGAATGGCAAGAACCTCTCCCCTGATTCTAGCCCACTGCCAAGCCGCCGAGATAAGGACCGCGCGGGTTTACAGACCTGCGGTGCGTCGGGCGGCTCTCCCGCGCCGGCAACGCCGCTGCTGCTGTTGGGGCTCGTCTTCGCGCAGGGCTCCCCGACCAGAAGCAGCTCCTCCGCCGGCAGGCTGGGCGGCGGAGGAGGCAGCCAAGCGGCCTCGGGCCCGGCGCGTCCCGGCGCCACGCACAGGTTGTAGGAGTAGGGCAAGGTGCCCTCGCAGAAGTCGGCCGGGAAGGCGGCGCCGGCCACGGAGAAGCGCTGCGCGCCCAGGCAGCGCAGGACGGCGGGCGGCCCGGCCCGGCGCAGCCGCGCCAGCACGGCCAGCGCCACGCTGAGCAGGAAGAGGGCGGAGAGGAGCGCCAGCGCCAGCACCAGGTAGAACTGCAGCTCCGCCGGCGAGTCGGCGCCCGCCGGCCGTTCGCTCAGCTCCGGCAGCGCCTCCTGCAAGCTCTCGGCCAGCACCACGTGCAGCGTGGCCGTGGCCGACAGCGCCGGCTGCCCCTGGTCCTTCACCACGGCCACCAGCCGCTGCTTCGCCGCGTCCCTCTCCGACACGGCCCGCGCCGTGCGCACCTCGCCGCTGTGCAGCCCCACGCGGAACAGCGCCGGCTCCGCCGCCTGCACCAGCTCGTACGACAGCCAGGCGTTGCGCCCCGCGTCCGCGTCCACCGCCACCACCTTGGCCACCAGGTAGCCGGCCTCGGCCGAGCGCGGCACCACCTCGAACGGCGCCGTGCCGGAACCCTCCCCCGCCGCTCCCGCCGCCGGCCACAGCACCCGCGGCGCGTTGTCGTTGCGGTCCAGCACGAAGACGCGCACCGTCGCCGTCGAGCTGCGCGCCGGCGCCCCGCCGTCCTGCGCCCGCACCGCCACCGCGAACTCGCGGCACTGCTCGTAGTCCAAGGAGCGCTGCGCGTACACCGCGCCGCTCCGCGCCTCCACCGACACGTAGGGCGCCGCGCCCGCGCTGCCGCCCGCCAGCCAGTAGCTCACGCGCCCGTTGGCGCCCGCGTCCGCGTCCCGCGCGCTCACGCGCAGCACCAGCGCGCCCGCCGCGTTGTTCTCCCACACGTAGGCGCTGTAGGCGGCCTCCTCGAACACCGGCGCGTTGTCGTTCACGTCCGACACCTCCAGCACCAGCGCCGCGCGGCTCCACAGCGCCGGGCTGCCCCGGTCCCGGGCCACCACCGTCACACGGTGCTCGGACGCCTGCTCGCGGTCCAGCGCGCCCGACGTCACCACCTTGTACGAGCCGCCCGACGACGCCACGATCGACAGCGGCGCCTCGCCCGACAGCTCGCATGATACCTGACCGTTATCCCCGGAGTCCGCGTCCTCCACGTTCAAGAGAGCCACCACCGTGCCGACCGGCGCGTCCTCGGGCACCGGGCTCGACACCGACAGCATCGTGATCTCGGGCGCGTTGTCGTTCACGTCCAGCACCTCCACCTCCACCTTGCAGTGAGTTACCAAACCGCCACCGTCCCGCGCCTCCACAAGCAGCGTGTAGCCTTGAGTGTTCTCGAAATCCAGTGCCTCCCGGAGTGTGATCGTCCCGCTCTCTGCATCCACCGCGAAAGTCTGAAGCACCTTGACCGGCATTTTCCCGAAGCCGTAGGTGATGCGGGCGTTGGAGCCGGCGTCGGCGTCGGTGGCGGAGACGTTCAGCACCGTCGATCCCGGCGGCGCGTCCTCCCGCAGGCTCGCGCGGTACCGGTCCTGCGCGAAGACGGGCGCGTTGTCGTTGGCGTCGGTGACGTTGATGAGGAGCTGGGCGGTGCCGCTGCGGGGCGGATCGCCGCCGTCCAGGGCCGTCAGCACCAGCCGCAGGCTCTGCTCGCTCTCCCGGTCTAGAGCGCGCCGCAGCACCAGCTCGGCGAACTTGCTGCCGTCCTGGCTCTGCTTCACCTCCACCGCGAAGTACCCGTTGGCCTCCAGCTCGTAGCCCTGCAGCGCGTTGCTGCCCACGTCCGCGTCCTCGGCGAAACCCACGGCAAAGCGAGCGCCGGGAGAAGTCAACTCGTTGATCTCGAGATAGAAATTATCTTGCAGGAAGCGCGGCGCGTTGTCGTTGACGTCCTGGATGGCCACCTCGACGTGGAAAACGTTCAGCGGGTTCTGCACCAGCGCCTCGAAGCTGACGGAGCAGGACGCCGACTCGCCGCACAGCTCCTCCCGGTCCAGCCGCTCGCTCACGTACAGGTTCCCCGTCTCCTCGCTCACGGTGAAGTATTTCAGCTGCTTTTTCGCCGCGGACGCCACCCGCAGCTTGCGTGCCGGCAGGTCGGCCGGGCTCAGCCCCAGGTCCCGCGCCAGCGGCCCCACCAGCGAGCCTCTGCCCAGCTCCTCGGGGATGGCGTAGCGGATCCGCTCCGGCGCCGCCCGGCAGCACCAGCCCAGCAGCACAGCGCACAGCAGCACTCGCCCGGCTGCTCGACCGCGCCTCGGCCCCTGCACGCCCGCCATTCTCGGCAGCGCTCGCCAAGCTCTCCTCTCTCCCGGACGCTCTCTGCAGCGAGCGCAAGTCCTGCCCGAATGCCGCGATCTGGGCTCCGGCTCGGACGCCGCTGCTCCCCGCTCCGCGCCGCCTCTCGCCGCTGCTGCTCCGGCCGGCGCCGTGCGAGCGAGCAGCCTGCGGGGGCCGAACACTGCGGCGGCTCCGGCTGCGTCTGCTCCGGCTGCGTCTGCAGCGCTGCTCCGCGTCGGACAACAGCGGCACCCGGAGGCGCCGCGACGACATCGCAGCCGCCTGATGGCCGCGCTCCTGGGGGTGCCTGTGATTGAGGACGTCGTTTCGTCGCGGCACCCGGATGCGGGGTCTCCCTTTAATTTCGATCTGGCAGACAGAAGCACTCGCTTCTTACAACTCCAATGGAAAGAGATAAAGGGAAAACGAGTGTATATTTGTTCTGTTCCAAAGCCGAGAATGAAGTGTTTGTGTTGCAAGGATTCCATGATTTAAGGGGCATGGATATTGTACTGACTTTAAGATGAGAGGAAAAAAGGTCACAAGACAGAGAGGAAGATATTCAGCTACTGGTAGTCCCCCCACCCCGAAATAATTAGGGTCCGATTCCACAAGTGAGGAGGAAAAGGAATATACTACTACTGTTTTAGGAGGAACGAGGAGGCAGACATAGAAAGTTGTACTGCAGGCTTTCTTTCGGATGCAGGACCCGGCAGAGCCCCGATGTCTATCCGCATAGCCTTCACTAATTCTTATTTACTACACTGGAAACAAGCAGTCGGTTCTTACCGGAATAATCCAGGTGAAGGGTCTAGTACTACTGAAACTGTAATGATGACTCGTGATCCTAATTGGAGAGTTATACACGCCCTTTGTGAACATTTGTTTACCCACGAAGAAAGGAAGACAGCTTTAGAAAAAGCTTTGCAGCAAAGCCATGGAGGAGTGCCTAGCACTGGCATTTATCTCCAAGGGAAGATCATGGATTGGGTTTTAATACGGATAAAGAATAACAAGAACGAATTTTGTACGGAATTCAAAAGAGGTTGGAAAAGCCTAAACATTTATCTAAATTGTATGAAGTAAGGCACGGAGACAAAGAACCCCTCTGCATTTTATGAAAGGTTGTATGAGTCAGCTCGAATAAGGACAGATTTGGATCTGGAGGATGCTAGCAATATGAAGTTGTTTAATATGTTTTTTTTTAATTCATCAATGAGAATCATGATGGAAACTGTAAAAGGTGAATGGTGCAGATGGAATGACAATTCCACTATTAACGTCGATCACATGCAGAGTATTTAATAACAAAGTGGTAGAAGAAAAGGAGAGGAGAGGACGAGCACACTTGCAGGCTGCTTTGCTGGCTGCCCTGACAGAAGGGCAGTGAAGAAGAGGTGTACAAGGACGATTTAGAGGCAGAGGCAGGTGCTGTGATAGTAGCAGAAGAAACTGCTCTGCAGTTTCCTTAAAAACAAATCAGTGTGCCTAATGTAAGCAGGAGGGTCATTGGAAAAAGGAATACCCACATCACTTGAATAGCTGGTTCCAATTAAGCTGCAGAATGAAACTATAGCTTTTTTGTTTGCTACCAGTGCCACCCATTTATCCATTATTTGGACAATTGGCCTGTACTGAAACTGGGGATTGCCCTGAGCCAGGAGCAGGAGCTTGCCATCCACCTTGCTGATATACATACGGTTTGCATGGGACATTTCAGCCTGTCAGGGTCCCTCTTGGTAGGATCCCTTCCTTCCTGTGAATTCACTGCAACACTCAGCTTGCAGAGGGTGCACTCAATCCAACTCCCTCTCTCACGGGTGAAGAGAACAAATAGTCCTGATCCCAGTATGGATCCTTGAGGAACACCACACGTTACTGATTTCCATTTGCCATGGTACCTGAACTGTGTGCATAGGGGAGTTACTAAGACAAGCAGGGAAATGTGCATCCACTTTTCTATGGCCCCCAACACCAGTACCTCTCCCACAGGTCTTCTCTTTGACCCTAAACCACTTACCAGTTTGCTTCTGGCCTTCTCTGGCAAAAACGTACCAATAGAGGATTGTGGAGTAGAAACACACCAGGACAGGAGGTAACGGAAGAAGGATTCAAATGAGCATGACTGATAAATGGCCAAAATGACAGAGGACCTTGATTCACAAAAGTTTATTTTTTTACGTCTCCATACTTGAGGGGCTGACAATGGAAATGAATGGTTTGAGTTGGAAGGGACCTGTAAAATAATGTAGTCCACCTCTCTGTCATAAGCAGGGATGCTCTCAAAATAAAAAGTCATCCAACTGAGAGTGGGTCATCAAGCCATCACTTTAGGGGGAATCTCCTCCCCTCTTCTATCACACACAACGTTTCACTGATAAGCAAGTCCAGCTATAATCATGTTTCATCTACTCTCCATACCAAAACATACCACAAATGTACCCTCACATCCCCTTCCTTCTTCTCCTGCCAGTGAGAGGCACTAACACTCAATGGAAGACATCATCCTACCTACAACTAAAACAATATATGGAGGAGACCCTGTGAAAAATATATGAGAGTTGGAAAGTCAGTGAAAGGATGTCTTAATGTACACTGTTGACAGTAAAAATTTCGGACCATAAATGTACTCTCATTTGTCCCACCTTCTCCTTCTACCAGCAAAAGGCACTAATGCACAATGGAAGATAACCTCCTACTTGTAACTAAAATAGTGCATAGAGGATACATGCAAGGATGTTTCCATCTTCACTGTGGACACTGAAATTCATTACCCAGAGCAGATGGAAGTCATTGAGGTCCAAAGCCACACGTAAGACTGTCAAGCCAAATACTATACCACAAACCAAAGGGTTTTCATGTTTCAAATATTCATAATGGGCATCTTGATAAACATAAGAAAACGGTTAAGAAACTCTAGATCCCAACAATCCATGGAGATGGAGATGAGTAACAGGCATTTCATACAGGAACTATAAGCTCTTCTAGCCACGCACCTTCTGTCTAAGTACACATTTCTGCTCGAATACTTATTATAAGAGGATTACCATTTTTTCTTTGGACAGTGCAGCTAGGACAATAACATAAATGGTCCAGGCCTTGTCATCGGGCATGGCATCTAGCCATTCCCACCCAAAACAATGATGGCTCACCTATTTTCCTGGTTAGAATGCAGCCAATGTCACTCCTTGCTCCACTTCATCTCTCCACAGATGAATGCATGAAGACCTTTACTCACCACACTCATGTGGATAAAACGTTCTGAATGGCAGGAGTGACATGCAGCTCAAGTTAAAGACAGGAGGTTTCACAAAGGAAATAGAAGCATCTCTTGCCATGCATAATCATTCTGCGTGCACATTACACAAGGCAACCACTTTACAACTGGAGGATTGTTATTCCCTGACTTTCAGGACAGTGAATCCAGGGTCACAGCATGCATTGCACAGCCATGAAGTCAAACTGCTGTTCAATCAAAATCACGTTGGCCCAGCTATTTCCCTAGTATCTTGTCAACACCAGAAAGAGGATTTCTTCTGGTAACTTGGCTGGAATTTTATCAAAATCTATGTCTTGGCAGAGGAACACTTTCACATTTTAAATGGAAACTGCATCCATAGCCTTAAAATTATAGAAGATCTTTTAATGTTTTAAGATAGAGCAAGGCTCAACTTCAGACCGGGGTGGGGGGAGGAGCAGGGAAAGACCCAACCCAAAAATAGAAGAAAGAAAGAAAAAAACACCCTATCTAACCCACCAAAAAACAACCCAGAAGGAAAGAGCCCAAATCCACATGAGCCCAACAGAGATGCTAACTCCACAGGTGGTAGCCACGGTTCCTCAATATACATCATTGGGCATTTAAAAATAACCGAAAAAAAGGTAAATGCAAGGAATCACAGCTGTTGGCCTCACCTAACAGCTGGAACTAACTCAACCTTTACACACTCTTATCTCTTTTCAGACATTTAAATCACACCTCAGCAAACTTCCTCACCTGATCTGCCTGGACAGAGAGAGAATATTTCATCTCCCGGAGGAGAAAGAGACAAAGCCTCCGTGGGTTGGGATACAGAGAGTTAACTGACGAAACCACTGCACATAGAACATTAATGGCCAATTACACTCACAGCCGGTGACAACACAGACTATCTTACAGACCCGACTAGTACAGAGTGGTGCCCCACACAAGGACCAACAGACTGACCAAACACCCCAGCTGCGCTCAGACTGTCCTAGAAACACCAAGCCCCTGCCCTTCCCCAGCCAGCCCCTTCTATACGGAAGTGGTGTCAGGTGGTGTGGAAAACAGCCCAGGCTAACTCAGCTCACCTGTGCTGGCTGCTTGGGAAGGTTAACTCTGGCCTGGCCAGAACCAGGACACATTCCCAAATTTTAAAGTCAGCATTGCTGACAGTGCTCCTCATATGTGGAAGACAGACTCTGGTGGAATGGAAAGGTTCATGGAAAACTCCTCCTGACTATGGGAATTCCTGACTTCTCACCATGTGCCTGTTACAAGAAAAAGCCTTTCTCCAAGTAAGATTTTAGGAAAGCTGTCCATCAACTTTTCCTCGATGCAGGTGTAAACAGGGATGCGGGACATTGCATATGTTGGACAGTCAGGCAAACATCACAGATTTTGTCCTCAGTAAAGTGATCAGAAACTAAGGCCCACCTTCAGACTGTTGCAACAAGCAAGGAAAGAAGTGATAATCAACATTTCCATCCAGTAACGTTATTAAAGAATGCATTCTGCTCTACTCCTCACACGCTGCTGGATTGTAAGCATGAAAAGATCAAGTATGGATAGAAAAGATGAACCGAGCTGTTAGGCAAAACAAACCCCACAAAATTAACTCCTCACATAGACAGAATCTTGACATTTCTTGAAGTGCCATGCCACCTGCAACAGCAGCCCAGCAGAAACGGACACAATACTTTCCAGTACTTCACCAGTAGTTGGAAGGCTTAACAAGTCTAGAAACATGCAGTTCTTCACCTCCATCCACAACCTTCTACAGATTAATTTTTGACCCAACCAAGGAAATGCCCACAAGCAACAAGGAATTGGCAGGAATGCCTGGGGATGGTCTCCAGTTAAGGAAGAAGTGCCTCCAGTGTGGAAAACCCAAACTGAATTCAGGTACACAAAGCTGACACTGCTGTCACTACAGACATGGTGAGGAGCTTGCTCACAAGACAAGTACAAAACTCTCCCAGAAGCAGGCACAGCCAGCTCCACTTTCCTTCCCAGCCATGGCTTAAATTTATACGAAATAACCACTGATGAGTGACAAAGCTGTGTTACAAGGGAAGAGTGATAACAGGGTGAAGCAACAAAAAACTTTAGAAGTAAATCTAAACTAACGGCTCATTCATGAAAAAACAAAACAGTGTGTTTCTAATGGCATCATCATTCTAATGAGAACTATTATTGAGTCTTTAATTGCACTCCTTTTTCAACGATAATACAAAATAAAAAAGATTGAGAGCTAATAAACACACATAGAATTCGATGAACAAAGAGCAAGGCCAAATCGAAAGTACAAAAATATTGACCAATCACGTCAAAACCAAATTATTCCACAGCCCCCAAATGATAAAAGATATTTTTATGTTTTAAGATCTTACCAGCCAAAAAGAGACACAGCTCAGCACTAGAAGAAAAAATAAACTCCAACCAGAAAAAACAACCACATAGACAAAGAAACAAAAAGCACAGCAAACTACAAGGCAAGAGTGGGAAACCTGCAGAAGGGAAGGAATCACAGATTAACACTTCAGATCATGTCAACTCAGTAGGAACACAACAATTGTATCGAGTTGGGAACAAGTCCACAGCACCCTCACACAGCTCACACCACAGATTTCTTCACCTGGCCTGGACAGACAGAATGTGCCACCTTGTACAAACATCACACGACAGAAAACTGACCTCAGCAGACAGACACCACTGAAGGAAAACTTACACACACAAATTCTCCCTAGCTCACAACAAGGGTCACAACACGGGCACAGGCAAAGGGACTTCTCTGCTCATGATAAAATTATCTCAATATTAGTTTGAAGAAAGGAACCTGATCAACAGCTGACGCCTTCCACATTTCCCATTATGGCGTTGTGGAGGAAATTGCCAGAGCTCCCATCTACGTAGAGGAACAATGCTTAGCCCAAACTTGATTGGAAAGATGTTAAAGCCCTAGAAAGGAAGGGATTAGGACACTGTCTTCGACCTAGCGGCACTTAGAGTAGGCACACATATTCAGGTGCTTAGGCGGCACTTCAGGGGCAATTAAGTGATTAGGCTGACTGGCAGGTAGCGACTTTAGTCTTAAAAAAGCCCCCACTATGGCTTTTATGTTAAGTACCCCATTCAGTTGTTTGTTAAGCATCGCCGACAGCCTGCAAACACCCCCAATGCCAGGGCTCCCAGCGCAGCAGTAATTACACGGTTTTGAGCCAGACCTCAGGGGGAAAAAGCAAATCTTGTTGCACGGCGTGACACCCTGCAGGGACAGAAGCAGAGTGTCACTGTGGGGCCCTTCAGCAGCTTCTCAAGGCCCAACTGCCCGGACTCCCACGAACCTCGGATGCCCCCTCCTTCCGTCTCCCTCCGAGCCTCCAACCATGCCCCTTCTGATGTTTCCCACTGCGCCCCGACGAGACATCCCCCTCCGCGCAGTAACACTGGCAGAGGGGCGAGGGCAGAGAAGCAACAGCAGCGGGAGTCGTCGCGGAACAAGCGCGGCTGGAGGAACTCACCGGGGCAGCGGCGGGGTCCTCCACGAGCAGCGGCGCGGGCTCGTTGGGCGGCGGGCGGGCCGGGAGGGTGTCGCAGCAGCTGCCGCCCGACAAGCGGAGCTGGCTCTTGCGCGAGTCGGCCGTGAGAGATACCTCGTGCGAGTAGGAGTGCAGGAAGGCGCGGACGCCGTCGATGCCCACGAAGTGCGAGGCCGGCACGCCGCGCAAGACGCCGCTGCCCGCCGGCGGTAGCAGCTGCGAGCGGCGCCAGCGCCGCAGGTGCAGCGCCAGCAGCAGCAGCAGGAAGGCGAGGAAGAGGCACGACACGGCGGCCACGGCCACGACCAGCCAGCGCGTCAGGCTGCCGGCCGCCTCGCCCGGCGCCGCCGCCGCCGCCGCGCTGCCCAGCTCGGCCAGCAGCTCGGCCACGCTCTCGGCCAGCACCACCGTCAGCGTGGCCGTGGCCGAGAGCGCCGGCCGCCCGTGGTCCTTGACCAGCACCACCAGGCTCTGCCGCGCCGCGTCGCGGGCCAGCGGGAAGCGCGCCGTGCGCACCTCGCCGCTGTGCAGCCCCACGCGGAACAGCCCCGGCTCCGTCGCCTTGGCCAGCTCGTACGACAGCCAGGCGTTCTGCCCCGCGTCCGCGTCCACCGCCACCACCTTGGCCACCAGCGCCCCGGGCTCGGCCGAGCGCGGCGCCAGCTCCACGCCCGCCCAGCCCGCGCCCGGCGCCGCCGGCGGGTACAGCACCTGCGGCGCGTTGTCGTTCTCGTCCACGATCACGAGCCGCACCGACACGTTGCTGCTCAGCGCCGGCGCGCCGCCGTCCTCCGCCAGCACCCACAGCGCCACCTCGCGCACCTCCTCGTAGTCGAAGGAGCGCAGCGCGTACAGCGCGCCCGTCTCCGCCTGCACCGACACGTAGGACGACAGCGGCGCGCCCCGCACCCGCCCCTCCCACAGCCGGTAGCGCACGCGCGCGTTCGGACCCCAGTCCGCGTCCCGCGCCCGCACCGTCAGCACCAGCGCGCCCGCCGCGTTGTTCTCGGGCACGCGGGCGCTGTAGCGCGCCTCCGCGAACACCGGCGCGTTGTCGTTCACGTCCAGCACCCGCAGCGCCAGCACCGCGCCGCTCCGCAGCGACGGCGACCCGCCGTCCGCCGCCCGCACCGTCACGTTATACTCCGACACCTCCTCGCGGTCCAGCTGCCTCGCCGTCACCACGCGGTAGTAGTCCTCGAAGCTCTTCTCCAGGCGGAACGGCAGCCGCTCCGCGATGCTGCAGCGCACCTCGCCGTTCGGGCCCGAGTCGCGGTCCTGCACGTGCAGCAGGGCCACCACCGTCCCCGCCGGCGCGTCCTCCGAGATCGCGCTCAGCGCCGACGAGACTGTCACTTCGGGCGCGTTGTCGTTGACATCTGTCACCGTGATCGACACTTTCGCTGTATCAGAAAGTGTCCCGCCGTCGTGTGCCTGCACCTCCAATTCGTACGAGTAGCCTTCCTCGAAGTCCAGGGGACGCAAGAGCGTGATCGACCCCGACTCTGAGTCCAGCTCGAAAAAATCTGATGCCGTGTCCGACAGTCTCTTAAACGAGTATTTCACGTGCCCGTTGAGGCCCTCGTCGGCGTCGGTGGCCGTGAGGGTGACGAGGGTGGAGCCCACGGGCACGTCCTCCGGCACACGCACCGTGTACTCCGCCTGGCTGAACACGGGCGCGTTGTCGTTGGCGTCCAGCACGGCCACGCGGATCCGCGCCGTGCCCGTCCGTGCCGGCTCGCCGCCGTCGCTCGCCCTCAGCACCAGCTCGTGAAACGCCGCCTGCTCCCGGTCCAGCGCCTTGGCCAGCACCAGCTCGGGACGCTGATGCCCGCCGGGGCCCGCCTGCACGGCCAGCGAGAAGTGCTCGTCGCCGCTCAGCTCGTAGCTCTGCAGCGAATTCGCTCCCACGTCCGGGTCGTGAGCCTCGGCCAGGGGAAATCGCGACCCCGGCGCTGTCGTCTCGCTAAGTCTCAGTTTTATATCTGCCTCTCGGAAGCTGGGGGCGTTGTCGTTAATGTCCGTGATTTCCACCTCGATGCTGTGAACCTGCATTTCCCCCTCCACTATCACCTCACAGCGCAGCACGCATTTCTCGGCCAGCCGGCACAGCTGCTCTCTGTCAATCCTCTGCGCCGTCACTAAATGTCCCGTCTGCCCGTGCACAGCGAAATACTGCGTCCTACCGTTATCCAAGATGCGGACGTTGCTTTGTCGGAGCGCGGTGAGGTTGATCGCCAGGTCCTTGGCCACGTCGCCCACGAACGAGCCCTTCGGCATCTCCTCGGGAAGCGAGTAGCGCAGCTGCCCCCACGCCGCCTCCCACGCCGCCGCCAGCACGCACCACAGCAGGGCTCGCTCCCGCCGGCCCCAACGCCTCCCCGCCGCGCACATCTCCGGCGCTGCACCACAGCGAAACGACGATTCACCTTCCGCTCCTGGCCCCTCCACCACGCTGCAGCGCGGTCTCGGACCTCGGAAAAGCTCTCAGAGCGCCCGGCCGCCGAGCCGACACAGCCAGCGAGCGAGCGAGCGAGCCGGGCGGCAGCGGGCGGGGCTGCCTGCAGCGCTCCGGCCTTCCTCTCGCTGCTCCTCGGTCAACAGCGGCGCCTGCAGCCTCCTCCCGGCACTGCAGCCACCCAGCTCTGCCCGCTGCCAGTAACGGCTTTATAAGGGCGATATAGTATTTTCGTGATAGCACCACAGTCTCCCTGTCTGCACGGCAGAACAGCCTCATCCCGGAATCCCACCACCTACATCGCTTTGCCCCCACACCGACCTGCAGCACAAGGCAGGAACGGAGACACCCTGTCAGAAGGAGACCTGCTCAGGGACTACCCTGTCCTCGCGACTTGCTGCTTGGCACCTCCACCCCGGGGGCTGCTGGGATCAGATCTTCCCCATTCTCCAGCCATCACTGCGGAATCGTGGATTAGAAGCCTCTCCGAGGCATCACCTCTGCAGCAGTCAGCGATGCACCTACAGGCTCCGTCGAGGACGTCATTGCAATCAAAAATAAATAAAACCTAAACCAAACACCATGAAGGCAACACTTCACGTTACTTGGAGAAACAGGGAGAGTAAAAATAGGGGAAGCGTGACTTTTTTTCTTCTGGATATTTACATTCTACAGGTTAATCGCTGTAGAAAAATTGTAAAAATATAAAAGCGAATAAAAAAGAGAAAAGACGAGTCAGACTCATTAGCTCCCCCAATGCTGGACGCAAAGAAACAGTCTGTAACTTATCTATTCATGGACTCTCACGCACATTTCCTTTAGGAACCCAACAATGAAACAGTCTCAGAGAATTTTTTTCTTCACTTGTCACCCAGTGGCTTCGACTTCGATTTTCCGACCCTGCCAGAAAGAGTTTGAGGATCTCATTCTGTACACCAAGGATCTGCGTTACCCTTGCCCAATATACACTACTTAAGACTCCACAAGCGTTGTACACAAAATTATTCATCTCATCCTGAACGTGTCATGAACCAAAACAAGACCTGATATAAACCAAGAAAATTTTCCTCTTTATAGGAACAGAAATGTAAATGAGCGTAAATGAGCTTTTGTTCCTAACAAAAGTTTTGTTTCTTTGCAGTAACTGAGGAAATTACAAAGGTGGCAGGGTGAGTTAGCGATCACCTACTCTAGATCGGAGTATGCAAATTACCCCCCAACACACACCCTGTCAAGGAGCAGATGTACTGATTTGAAAATGCTTGAACAACGATGAGATGATTACTAAGCCGTTAGCGTATCTGAAAGTGGGTTTTTCTAAACCTGAAACAAGGTGAGTACTTTTAAATGTGTGTGCTGTGCTAGCTTTGTAAAATTATCACTCAATACCCATCTCTGTACAGACAAGGAATGAATGAAGTACCTCTGATCTGGGTGTATATTGGCGTACTCTACACCGAGAAACAATCCTGCTTTGGAGGAACAGAACAGCACCACACTTTTCCATTCATGGAGTCATACACACACTTCTTTTGCAAACCCAACACCCAAATACCTTTACCCAACGTTCACTTGTCACCCAGGTGCTTCAGGAAGAAGAGAGTGGAAAAGGAAATTCTCAAACGTTGAGTGACAACCCGATTTTCATGACCCCGCCATGGAGTTACCGCATACATTCTACACAGAAGGGATCTGCCATTCATGAGCCAAACACGCATCATTTGTTACGGCACACAAAATTACTCAGCACAACCTGAATGTGTCATGAACCAAAACAGTATCTGATATGTACCAAGAAAATTTTCCGCATTATAGGAACAGATATGTAACTGAATTTTGGTTTCCATCATAACACTTTGCAGTAACTGGGGAAATGGGAAAGGTATCAGGAGTTCGTGACCACCCACCCTAAGTCGGACTATACAAATTACCTGTAAACACACACCCCGTCAAGGAGCAGGTGTGCTGATTTGAAAGTGCTAAATCAACGATGCGTTCAGTACTAATCAGTTAGCGGACACGAAGGTGGGTTTTTCTAATGCTAGAACAAGATCAACACATTTCAAATGTGTGTGCTGTGGTAGCTTTGTGGAAGACGGAATAAGGAAAGTATCTATTGGCATACTCCACACCTTGGGATACTCCTGCTTTGGAGACAACAGCACCACACTTGCTCCACTGTCAGCAGCACAGGAAAGCACCAGAAAAGGACCGCGCGGGTTTACAGACCTGCGGTGCGTCGGGCTCGGCGGGCGGCTCTCCCGCGCCGGCAACGCCGCTGCTGCTGTTGGGGCTCGTCTTCGCGCAGGGCTCCCCGACCAGAAGCAGCTCCTCCGCCGGCAGGCTGGGCGGCGGCGGCAGCCAAGCGGCCTCGGGCCCGGCGCGTCCCGGCGCCACGCACAGGTTGTAGGAGTAGGGCAAGGTGCCCTCGCAGAAGTCGGCCGGGAAGGCGGCGCCGGCCACGGAGAAGCGCTGCGCGCCCAGGCAGCGCAGGACGGCGGGCGGCCCGGCCCGGCGCAGCCGCGCCAGCACGGCCAGCGCCACGCTCAGCAGGAAGAGGGCGGAGAGGAGCGCCAGCGCCAGCACCAGGTAGAACTGCAGCTCCGCCGGCGAGTCGGCGCCCGCCGGCCGCTCGCTCAGCTCCGGCAGCGCCTCCTGCAAGCTCTCGGCCAGCACCACGTGCAGCGTGGCCGTGGCCGACAGCGCCGGCTGCCCCTGGTCCTTCACCACGGCCACCAGCCGCTGCTTCGCCGCGTCCCTCTCCGACACGGCCCGCGCCGTGCGCACCTCGCCGCTGTGCAGCCCCACGCGGAACAGCGCCGGCTCCGCCACCTGCACCAGCTCGTACGACAGCCAGGCGTTGCGCCCCGCGTCCGCGTCCACCGCCACCACCTTGGCCACCAGGTAACCGGCCTCGGCCGAGCGCGGCACCACCTCGAACGGCGCCGTGCCGGAACCCTCCCCCGCCGCTCCCGCCGCCGGCCACAGCACCCGCGGCGCGTTGTCGTTGCGGTCCAGCACGAAGACGCGCACCGTCGCCGTCGAGCTGCGCGCCGGCGCCCCGCCGTCCTGCGCCCGCACCGCCACCGCGAACTCGCGGCACTGCTCGTAGTCCAAGGAGCGCTGCGCGTACACCGCGCCGCTCCGCGCCTCCACCGACACGTAGGGCGCCGCGCCCGCGCTGCCGCCCGCCAGCCAGTAGCTCACGCGCCCGTTGGCGCCCGCGTCCGCGTCCCGCGCGCTCACGCGCAGCACCAGCGCGCCCGCCGCGTTGTTCTCCCACACGTAGGCGCTGTAGGCGGCCTCCTCGAACACCGGCGCGTTGTCGTTCACGTCCGACACCTCCAGCACCAGCGCCGCGCGGCTCCACAGCGCCGGGCTGCCCCGGTCCCGGGCCACCACCGTCACACGGTGCTCGGACGCCTGCTCGCGGTCCAGCGCGCCCGACGTCACCACCTTGTACGAGCCGCCCGACGACGCCACGATCGACAGCGGCGCCTCGCCCGACAGCTCGCACGACACCTGACCGTTATCCCCGGAGTCCGCGTCCTCTACGTTCAGGAGGGCCACCACGGTGCCGACCGGCGCGTCCTCGGGCACCGGGCTCGACACCGACAGCATCGTGATCTCGGGGGCGTTGTCGTTCACGTCCAGCACCTCTACTTCCACCCTGCAGTGCGTTACCAGACCGCCCCCGTCCCGCGCCTCCACGGCCAGGCTGAACGACCGTGTGTCCTCGAAGTCCAGGGCCTCCCGCAGCGTGATGGTCCCGCTCTCGGCATCCACCGCGAACGTCTGAAGCACCTTGTCCGGCATTTCCCCGAAGCCGTAGGAGATGCGGGCGTTGGTGCCGGCGTCAGCGTCGGAGGCGGAGACGTTCAGCACCGTCGATCCCGGCGGCGCGTCCTCCCGCAGGCTCGCGCGGTACCGGTCTTGCGCGAACACGGGCGCATTGTCGTTGGCGTCGGTGACGTTGACACGAACCTGGACGGTCCCGGACCTCACCGGGTCCCCGCTATCTACCGCCGTCAGCATCAGCTGAATGGAGCTCTGTTTCTCGCGGTCCAGCGCTCTTTCCAGAACTAATTCCGGCTGATTCTTTCCACCCGAGATTTCCTTCACGGCCAAACTGAAGGACGGGTTGTCAGTGAGCTGGTAAGTCAGCAGCGAGTTTGTGCCTACGTCCGCGTCTCGGGCCGTCTGCAGGGGAAATCGAGCACCAGGAGGCGTCCATTCATCAATCTCGAGGTCCAGAACTTCCTTGCTGAAGGCCGGCGCGTTGTCATTGACGTCCTGGATGGCCACCTCGACGTGGAAAACGTTCAGCGGGTTCTGCACCAGCACCTCGAAGCTGACGGAGCAGGACGCCGACTCGCCGCACAGCTCCTCCCGGTCCAGCCGCTCGCTCACGTACAGGTTCCCCGTCTCCTCGCTCACGGTGAAGTATTTCAGCTGCTTTTTCGCCGCGGACGCCACCCGCAGCTTGCGTGCCGGCAGGTCGGCCGGGCTCAGCCCCAGGTCCCGCGCCAGCGGCCCCACCAGCGAGCCTCTGCCCAGCTCCTCGGGGATGGCGTAGCGGATCCGCTCCGGCGCCGCCCGGCAGCACCAGCCCAGCAGCACAGCGCACAGCAGCACTCGCCCGGCTGCTCGACCGCGCCTCGGCCCCTGCACGCCCGCCATTCTCGGCAGCGCTCGCCAAGCTCTCCTCTCTCCCGGATGCTCTCCGCAGACAGCGCACCTCTCACTCTGACGCCGCTGCTCCCCGCTCCGCGCCGCCTCTCGCCGCTGCTGCCCGAGCCGCTGCCGCTCTGACCGGCGCCCGGTGCGAGCGAGCAGCCTGCGGGGGCCGGACGCTGCGGCGGCTGCGGCGTCTCCGGCTGCGTCTGCAGTAGCTCCAGCGCGGCTCCGCGTCGGACAACAGCGGCACCCGGAGGCGCCGCGACGACATCGCAGCCGCCTGATGGCCGCGCTCCTGGGGGGTCTGTGCTTGCCGCCGCGGTTTCGCTGCGGCACCCAGATTCAGGGTCTCCCTTTTATTGCCATCCGGCAGACAGAAGCACTCGCTTCCTTCAACGGCGTTTGGAACCGGAGAGGTTTTCGAATATATTCACATCGCCTCTTAAATTCTCAATGACGATTTACCTAATTACTGTTTCACTACACTAAGAAGGAAACATTTTGGTAGAGAAATCAATTATTATTCATAAAGAGAAAGGAAGCAAAAGGGATTTCAAACCGTTCATGCCAGATCTGCAAACAATTTACTTTTCCCAGGATTTCTTCTTTTTCCTCAGGTAAGTTCCTGATATTTTCCCTGATGTTATTTTTCCTGTATGGATAAGAACTATTACACCAAGACATGTTCCACAAAATGTAAGGAGCATATCTCTGTGTAGAGAGAGCAGAATCACCTTTATTACTTTCCTTACAAACAAATGATGCTTCTTTCATGTCTCTACCATGGTGCGTCTGAGAATACAAAGTGCAAACCATAAAAATCACAGAATGGCTTGTGTCTGAAGGGAGCTTTAAAGTCACCTAAGTCCACCCCTCTCCATGATCAGGTTGCTCAAAGCCCTGTTCAACCTAGCTGTGAAACCTTCCACTGATGGCACATGTAGAACTTCTCTAGGCAACTTGTTACAGTGCCTTACCATCCTCACTGTACAACATTTATTCCTTATGATCAATCAAAGTCTACCCCTTACATCTTAAAACCCCCAGTCCCTGGTCTGTCACAACATTCCCGTTTATAATACCTCTCTCAATTTTTTTTTTAAAGTCCCCCTAGTAAATGTTCCAAAAGGTGCATTAAGGCCCCCCAGAGCCTTGCCTTCTTCAGGCTTAAGAATCTGAAATCTCTCAGTGCTACTTCATAGCAAGGACATTCCAGCCCTTGGACAGTGGGGTTTTTCTCTGGACCATCTCTAACAGGTTAACATCTGGACCTCTCTCCAATGGGTGGCCATGCTCTTTGTTACACAGCCCATAATACAACTGTATATCTGGGCAGCAAGTGCACATTGCCAGCTCATATCCTATTTGTCACCCACCAGTACCCTCAAGTCCTTCTGCTTATGGCTGTTCTCAATCCATTCATCCGACAGCCTACAATGAAGCTGGGGATTGCCCCAACCCAGAAGCAGGACCTTACCCTTGGCCTTGTTGCTTGTCATGAGGTATGTGCAGACCATGAGGTATGCTCCAGCCTGACAGGGTCCCTGTGGGTGGCATTCCTTCCATCCAACAAATGAACTACAACACTCAGCTCACAGAGGATGCACTCAATCCCACTGCCTGTCATCAATGAAGAGAATAAATTAGTCATTGTCCCAGTATGGACTCTTGATGAACACCACACATTACTGTTTTCCACTTGGCAAAGCATGACATCTGTGTGAGTAATGGAATTACTAAGATGAGCAGAAAAATTAGTGTCTGCAGTTCTATGGCTCCAATGCCAGTACATCTCCCTCAGATCTTCTCTCAAACCCTATGCAACTTACTGGTTTGCTTCTGACCCTCTCATCACTGGCAAAAGCATACTATGTGAGAGTAATGCAGTACAATCACACCATGAATGGGAGTACATCTGTCTCATCGACACTGTTCAAACAAGACAATAAAGGATTCAGAAGGGTAAACCTAAAGGGTAAACAGCCAGAGAAGTGGTCACCCAACAAAGAACAGCTTCATCGAACTCAGGGATTAGTGGGAATCTCCTCTCTTTTATGCACATACTCAAAACTCAATGCAAAGGGTAGGTCTATGCTCAATAACTGCCACCCACAGGAAACATCACACAGTAGGAAAGGAGGAAACTGAGGTACCCAGAGCTTGGCCACTTGGAATCTCAGCCGTGGGATCTCCAACATTATACACTTCCAGACACATTGGATGTAGCGCAGTATTGTTGTCAATGACCTTCATCTGTGGAGGACAGACTCCATGGAATGGAAAGCTGCACAGAAAACTTCTTACCACAGGAATTCCTGACTTCTGACACGGGCACCAGGCAAGCAAGAACATTTCCCCAGTAACCTTTAAAAACAAATAATCTATAGAACTCATCCTCTTTACAACTGTAAACGGGAAAGGCGCACGTGGGACAGTCAGGCAAACATCACAGAAAAGACAAAAGTCTTTTGATCAGAAACTAAGGCCCACCTTCAGGTTATTGCAACCAGAAGGGGAAGAAGAAGAAACCAACATTTCTAAACAGTAATGCAATTAAAGAATGCATGGTACTCTGCTCCACCATTGGATTCTAAGCACTTGGTATGAAAAGATAAAGTGCAGCTATGTAAGATGAATCAAGCTGTAAGGCCACACAAAAAAAGCAAAATTAACTCTTCACATCATCAATGTCTTGCAATTTCTTGAAGTGCCATGCCACCTGCAATAGCACCCCAGCAGAAACTGACACAAGACTCTGCTTTCTAGCACTTCACCCTTAGTTGGCAGGCCTAGGAGGAGACTTAATGAGCACATCATTCAGTCTAGAAACATGCAGTTCTTCAACTCCACATTACCCAAGGAAGAGGACAGTGGTGGGTCACCACCGAGGTGATCAAACACTTCTCACATAAGCACTAGTATTCTAGAATTGAACACTTACCAACAAGTGATGTCACTCCCCTCACACTCTATTCCTCGATCAACAAACAACAAGGAATTGGCAGGAATGCCTGGGGATGCTCTCCAGTTAAGGAAGAAGTGCTCCCAGCATGGAAAACCCACACTGCATCTGAGTACACAAAGCTGACACTGCTGTCACTACTGGCTGGGTGATGAGCTTGCACACGTGAGGCAAGTACAAGACTCACTCAGAAGCAGGCACAGCCAGCTCCACTTTCCTTCCCAACCAAGGCTTAAATTTATATATATGCAAAATAACTACAGATGAGTGACAAAGCTGTTAACAAGGGAAGAGTGATGACTGAGCGAAACCACAAGAAACTTTAGAAATAAACCGAAACATGCCATTCACAGAATAAAACTACCGTGTATTTCTAATAGTCAAGTCCTATGAATAAAAACAATCACTGCCTGGGGAGGAGCATAGAAAAAGAAGACAGCATTTCTAATGAGAGCCATTGTTAAGTCTTTTCCTCACACTCTGTTTTTAACAATAATATCTAACAAAGTAAGATCAAGTGGTACTAAATACAGGAGCAAGAAATTACATGAACCAAGGTCAAGGCAGGAAAAGAAAACCCCAAACTATTTAGCAATCTCATTAAAAAGAAAATATATCCAACCACCAAAATGAAAAAGTGTTTCCAGCCAGAATGAGGCCCAGCTTGGGGATGGGAGGACGGGGATGGGGGGACAGGGGGAGCCAAAACAAAACAATTGAAAAAATAAAAATGAAAAGGGCAAAGTCAAACCACAAGGCAAGGAATCATAGCTTAACAGTTCAGATCGTTTCAGTTGCTGTAGGAACACAAGAGTATCAAGTTGGTAACAAGTCCACAGCAGCCTCGCACAGAAGCTCACACCACAGACCAAAGCCACAGTAACAGTTACACAGTAACCTTTACAGTCTCTTTCCATCTTTCAGACATTTCAAATCATACCTCAGCAAACTTTTTCACCTTGTGGAATGATGACTGGAGGCAACGGTAACTCAAAAGTTAAACCCTATTTCGAAAGGCTCAGCATTTACAAAACATTCCAGGGTAATAAACAGGTGAGATGCCAGGCACCCACTCAGTCATAAAATTCCTAAACATCCTCCTTCATATAAAGTTCCGAGGGGAGCTTGACATATCAACCCTGTGACAGCTACGTGGAGGATGGAGCAAAGTGGAGACATCGCGGCCAAACTCTGTGGTACCACGCAACTTGAGGGCTAAGACGGAACTGTTAAGTTGCACCCCTGCTGTCCCTGGTCCACGACCTCTCATGAATTTGACAAAATGTTGTCTTTTTGGTTATTTATGCTCGTTATAATGTCATCATAACACAAAAACACACCCCCATCTCAACAGCTACCCACCTCAAAGGTGCAACAACTCCCCACTGAGCATGCACTCTAAATTTCGTTAATCTGTACCTTTAAACACGATGAGAGAATTTTACACCAATCACAATAAAGGCATGTATGACTAGAGTCCCTCAAGCTCCATCGTAAAGATAAGAAATTACATAAAAATAGCGCAAAATGCAAGAAGATACCACCGAGTCAGGGAAGACACCACTGCGTCAGGGAAGATATCCTTGCACCTTACCTTAATCCCTGGGACCAGATAACGAGCTGAGCCTCTCTTCCCCCCTCATCGGGACGCCTTTGAGTAAGATTTCAACATCTGGTCATGCCAAGTACATCCCCCGGGAAACTTAGAAATCTCTATAGAGTTACTGTATATCTTTCAACTTGTTAGTAGTTCAGACCTTTAGTATTTACTAATGTTCAGACCTTTAGTATTTACTAATGTTTGGCAGAGAGTGAATTTATCACCAGGAATCCAAAGAATCTGTATGTCTGTTGCTTGCACAAAATACTCTTTCATTTGAGCCTGTGGTGTTAGTTCTCATTGAATTTGACCAAACTTATTTGAGGCAGCTGTGGTATTCCAAGGAACTCGACTAGGTTGAGGGAGTATTTTGTTATTTGTGAATCTGAATCGTGATAGATAAGTGCACCAAATGCAACCGGACTTATAAAGCTGTGGTATTCCAAGGAACTCGACTAGGTTGAGGGAGTATTTTGTTATTTGTGAATCTGAATCGTGATAGATAAGTGCACCAAATGCAACCGGACTTATATTCTGCATATCGTTACCTTTAACACAACACTCATGAAGGAAAACTTACACTTCTTCCTAGCTCACACCAAGGATCACAACGCGGGCACAGACAATGGGATTTCTCTGCTCATGAAAAGGTTCAAAACACAAGATTTTGAAAAAGTGTGACATGTTCTCAAGGAACAAGGCACATACAGCCCCGCCAAAGACCCAGTGCTAAAACTATCAACTCAAAGACGCCGTCATCCTACATCAGCACATGGGCAACCTGGAAGATACCTCACGCTAAAATCTCAAAGCAAGGGGTAGCTCTATGTTCAAGAACGGAAACATAAGGGGAAACACCATGCAGCAGGAAAGAAGGAACCTGAACAACAGTTACCACATTTCCCATTATGGTGCTGAGGAGGAAATTCCCAGGACTTCCAGTACAGGCGATGAGATGTGCCTTATGCTAACTAAGTTGGAAAGATATTAAAGCCCCAGAAAGAAAGGGATCGTAACATTCTTCTCTACAGAGAGGCGCTTAGAGTAGTCACACAATTCAGGTGCTCAAGCGGCACTTCACCGCTAACTAAGCGATTAGGCTGATTGGCAGGTAGCGACTTTCTTTTCGACAAAGCCCCCAGTAGGGCCTTTGTGCTAATCAATTCAGCGATTTGTTTGTTAAGCATCGCCGACAGCCTGCAGACACCGTGAAAGGACACCTCGGGGTCCCAGCCCAAAAGCAAGAATGCCTTCTAGTCAGACCTCTGGGGGAAGAAGCAACTCACGTGGCACGACGAGACCGCTGGACACCCAGCAGGGAGAGGAGCAGAGCGCCTCTGCGGGGCCCTCCAGCTGCTCCATACGCCCACCTGCTCGGACTCCTTCGCGCAATGAAACTCCCCCTCCTTATGTCTCCCCTCCGCCCTAAGAACAGCCCCTACCACCGCCCCGACGAGGCTTCCCACTCCTCGCAGAGAAAGGGGAAGAGGGGCGAGGAGCAGCAGGAGCACCTCGAACAGAACCCGGCCACCCAAAAGAAGTCTTCCCTCTAAGCGAAGAGGGGCAGAGGGGGGAGGGCAGAGAGGCAGCAGGAGCAAGCGCGACATGCAGAACTCACCGTGGCAGCTGCGGGGTCCGCGCGGAGGGTATCAGAAGAATCCTCCCCGAGCAGCGGCGCGGGCTCGTCGGGCGGCGGGCGGGCCGGGAGGGTGTCGCAGCAGCTGCCGCCCGACAAGCGGAGCTGGCTCTTGCGCGAGTCGGCCGTGAGCGACACCTCGTGCGAGTAGGAGTGCAGGAAGGCGCGGACGCCGTCGATGCCCACGAAGTGCGAGGCCGGCACGCCGCGCAAGGCGCCGCTGCCCGCCGGCGGTAGCAGCTGCGAGCGGCGCCAGCGCCGCAGGCGCAGCGCCAGCAGCAGCAGCAGGAAGGCGAGGAAGAGGCACGACACGGCGGCCACGGCCACCACCAGCCAGCGCGTCAGGCTGCCGGCCGCCTCGCCCGGCGCCGCCGCCGCCGCCGCCGCGCTGCCCAGCTCGGCCAGCAGCTCGGCCACGCTCTCGGCCAGCACCACCGTCAGCGTGGCCGTGGCCGACAGCGCCGGCCGCCCGTGGTCCTTGACCAGCACCACCAGGCTCTGCCGCGCCGCGTCGCGGGCCAGCGGGAAGCGCGCCGTGCGCACCTCGCCGCTGTGCAGCCCCACGCGGAACAGCCCCGGCTCCGTCGCCTTGGCCAGCTCGTACGACAGCCAGGCGTTCTGCCCCGCGTCCGCGTCCACCGCCACCACCTTGGCCACCAGCGCCCCGGGCTCGGCCGAGCGCGGCGCCAGCTCCACGCCCGCCCAGCCCGCGGCCGGCGCCGCCGGCGGGTACAGCACCTGCGGCGCGTTGTCGTTCTCGTCCACGATCACGAGCCGCACCGACACGTTGCTGCTCAGCGCCGGCGCGCCGCCGTCCTCCGCCAGCACCCACAGCGCCACCTCGCGCACCTCCTCGTAGTCGAAGGAGCGCAGCGCGTACAGCGCACCCGTCTCCGCCTGCACCGACACGTAGGACGACAGCGGCGCGCCCCGCACCCGCCCCTCCCACAGCCGGTAGCGCACGCGCGCGTTCGGACCCCAGTCCGCGTCCCGCGCCCGCACCGTCAGCACCAGCGCGCCCGCCGCGTTGTTCTCGGGCACGCGGGCGCTGTAGCGCGCCTCCGCGAACACCGGCGCGTTGTCGTTCACGTCCAGCACCCGCAGCGCCAGCACCGCGCCGCTCCGCAGCGACGGCGACCCGCCGTCCGCCGCCCGCACCGTCACGTTGTACTCCGACACCTCCTCGCGGTCCAGCTGCCTCGCCGTCACCACGCGGTAGTAGTCCTCGAAGCTCTTCTCCAGGCGGAACGGCAGCCGCTCCGCGATGCTGCAGCGCACCTCGCCGTTCGGGCCCGAGTCGCGGTCCTGCACGTGCAGCAGGGCCACCACCGTCCCCGCCGGCGCGTCCTCCGAGATCGCGCCCAGCGCCGACGAGACTGTCACTTCGGGCGCGTTGTCGTTGACGTCTGTGACCATGATCGATACTTTCGCCGTGTCAAATAGTCCGCCGCCGTCCCGCGCCTGCACCTCCAGTTCGTAGCGAGTCGCTTCCTCGAAGTCCAGGGGACGCAACAGCGTGATCTCTCCCGTCTCCGAGTCCAGCTCGAAAACCTTCGATGGTATATCCTTTGTTTTCTTCAGCGAGTATTTCAGGTGCCCGTTGAGGCCCTCGTCGGCGTCGGTGGCCGTGAGGGTGACGAGGGTGGAGCCCACGGGCACGTCCTCCGGCACACGCACCGTGTACTCCGCCTGGCTGAACACGGGCGCGTTGTCGTTGGCGTCCAGCACGGCCACGCGGATCCGCGCCGTGCCCGTCCGTGCCGGCTCGCCGCCGTCGCTCGCCCTCAGCACCAGCTCGTGAAACGCCGCCTGCTCCCGGTCCAGCGCCTTGGCCAGCACCAGCTCGGGACGCTGATGCCCGCCGGGGCCCGCCTGCACGGCCAGCGAGAAGTGCTCGTCGCCGCTCAGCTCGTAGCTCTGCAGCGAATTCGCTCCCACGTCCGGGTCGTGAGCCTCGTCCAGGGGTAACCGCGACCCCGGCGCCGTCGTCTCGCTCATCCTCAGCTCCGTTTCTGTCTCTTGGAAGCTGGGGGGGTTGTCGTTAATGTCCGTGATTTCCACCTCGATGCTGTTAACCTGCATTTCCCCCTCCACTATCACCTCACAGCGCAGCACGCATTTCTCGGCCAGCCGGCACAGCTGCTCTCTGTCAATCCTCTCCGCCGTCACTAAATGTCCCGTCAGCCCGTGCACAGCGAAATACTGCGTCCTACCGTTATCCAAGATGCGGACGTTGCTTTGTCGGAGCGCAGTGAGGTCGATCCCCAGGTCCTTGGCCACGTCGCCCACGAACGAGCCCTTCGGCATCTCCTCGGGAAGCGAGTAGCGCAGCTGCCCCCACGCCGCCTCCCACGCCGCCACCAGCACGCACCACAGCAGGGCTCGCTCCCGCCGGCCCCACCGACTCCCTGCCTCGCACATCTCCGGCGCTGCACCACCGCCGAATGACGATCCGCCTCCCGGTCCTGGCCCGTACGCCTCGCTGCAGCACGGTCTCGGACCGCGGAGACGCTCGCAGACAGCCCGGCCGCCGAGCCGACACAGCCAGCGAGCGAGCGAGCGAGCCGGGCGGCAGCGGGCGGGGCTGCCTGCAGCGCTCCGGCCTTCCTCTCGCTGCTCCTCGGTCAACAGCGGCGCCTGCAGCCTCCTCCCGGCACTGCAGACAACGAGCGCTGCACGGCGCCTTTGGAAGGGCGACATCGTATCTTCCTAATGTTACGTGCTGCACAGTATTTCTCCTCTGTCCCACTTCCCCAAAAGCACAGACCCCACCCCGAAATGCAGGGATTTGGGCGGGCTTGAATGACATCGCCCTCTCCCAATATGCCTAGCTGAGCATCATCATCTCGGAATCCCACCAGCCACATCGATTTCACCAACCCCGACTCCCAGCACAAGGCGACAATAGAGACCCCCCGCCGGAAGGAGTCCTGCTAAGGGACCTCCTTGCCCTCGCGACTTGCTGCTTGGCACCTCCATACCGGAGGCTGCTCTGAATCACCTCTTTAATAGCAATAATAATAATAAATAGGCCTAGAAAACTAACACCGTAAAGCCAGTACTTCACGTTAAATATATATAAATACCCTTGCTAAATCTGGTGAGGAAAAAAAAAGCAAAACCAACTTTCTCGGTTTTGAGATTACATTGCGTGATTAAATCAAAACCACCCCAAATCAAAACAAAAAAAAAAGCCAATTATTCACATTAAAAGTAGAATTCTTGAAGCAAAGGGGAATGCACAAGATAATAAAGTCTTTAGAATTTAAAAACCCGTGGTAGATAATGATTTGGTTTTAGTTTGCGGCTTTTGTTTTTTTGTTTACAATTCCCCCCTCCCCCCCCCCTTCATTCACTGAGTGAAACGTCCGCATCACGGGAGGCGGGGTGGGGGAAATAAGGAGGAAAAAGTGCGAAAGAAATGGATGCTCAGTCTCAGGAATGGACGCTCAGCCTCAGTACTGCTCCCATTCCTGCAGCACTTTTCCCTCCGGGGATAGGAGGGCACAGGAGGAACAACCTGTCGATTCACACACGTTTCCTTTAGGAACCCAACAGTGAAACAGCATTACCCAACGACATTTTGTCCACTTGTCACTCAGGTACTTCGGGAAGAAGAGATCGACAATGACAAAATATGAAGTGTGGAGCGATAACCCCATTTTCCCCACCAGGCTAACGAGAGTTAGTGGATCTCACTGTACACAGCAAAGACCCGCCTTAACCGTTAATAACGTTTCAGACAACACCCGCTTCGCAGTCAGAACGTCTCAGCTGAATCTGAACCTGCGACCGTCATTTTCCCAAGAATGCCAAAGGCATCCATCCTGCTATGAACGGATCAGTGTGAGCCTGTTCCTTCTCTCATTGATCTGTGGACACAGGCGGCAGCCAGAGCATCAGAAAAACACTAAGGAAAAAAGAACGGAGGTTCAGAAAAGGTAAGGGAACTCATTCGGCAGGGAAAGGAACCCTATACACCTATATAACCACTAAATGCCTGCTTGAAGGGGAAAATGATAAAAACTCATTTGGAGGTCTTGGGGTTTTTTTCCGCCTTGTGGAGCATCCATTGAGCTAATTCCAAAACAAAAACTGCACCGCACAGCACAAGCAGAAGAGCAAGAAACTGTCCCCTAAGTTTGCTGCGAGGAAAGACACGGCACAGGCTTTTTATCAAAACCCAAAAGAGACACCGTAATGCCAACTCTTCACATTAAACGAAGTATATCACCGGGGGAAACGGGGTGAGGAATATCTAGAAGAGAAATGTGACTGCTGATAATACATTGTATAGGTTAAACAATGTAAAAAAGGACTGCCCGGCACGGTAAAAAATAAAAGAGGAAATAAAAATTAGAAATAACCGCTCAAGAAGACAATGTCTGGAAAACAGGAGTCTCCTTAGTGCTCCCATTTCTAGAGGAGGAAAAACAATCTGTTAACTTTCTAGTTCATGGTGCCACACGCACGTTTCCTTCGTGAACCTAAGAGCAAAACAGTGTTACCCAAAGCATTTTTGCCAACTTTTCGTCGAGGTGCTTTGGGAAGAAGAGGGCAGAAACGAAAAATCTCAAATGTCGAGGGACAACCCAATTTTCCCGACCATGGACAGTTAGCGGATCTCATCGTATGCAACAGGATCCACCTTCACAATTATTAACGTTTAGTTAGTATGCTTCGTAGTCAGAACCTCTCAGCTCAACCTGAACCTACAACCCAAGAAATTCCGACACCTCCTGTCTGCTCTGAATGGATTGGGGTTAGCCTTTTCCTTCTCTCATTTCTCAGCAGTTCCGGGGAAATTCAGAGAAAAAAGGACGAGGTTCAGAAACATTGGGTAAAGCTCAGGCAACTAATTCGGCATGGAAAGGATCCACATACCGTTTTATACGGCACACTGTCTGTTTGGATGGGAAAACAAAAAAAAAAAATCTTTTGAGGACTTGTAGGAGTAGCCCTTGCTTCGTTTTCCCGGTACAAGCGGAAGGGTGAGAACCTCTGCCCTGAGCCCGCTGCCAGGAAGGATATGGCACAGGCTTATTCCGCTCGTTCACGGAAAAAGAGCTGGGCAGCTTCCGACCCCGCCGCCAAGGGAAGAGCCCGCAACCCAGCACCCTGGACGGGAGGTTCGCAAAGACACCGAGACAAGGACCGGGCGGGTTTACAGACCTGCGATGCGTCGGGCTCGGCGGGCGGCTCTCCCACGCCGGCAACGCTGCTGCTGCTGTTGGGGCTCGTCTTCGCGCAGGGCGCCCCGACCAGAAGCAGCTCCTCCGCCGGCAGGCTGGGCGGCGGAGGCGGCAGCCAAGCGGCCTCGGGCCCGGCGCGTCCCGGCGCCACGCACAGGTTGTAGGAGTAGGGCAAGGTGCCCTCGCAGAAGTCGGCCGGGAAGGCGGCGCCGGCCACGGAGAAGCGCTGCGCGCCCAGGCAGCGCAGGACGGCGGGCGGCCCGGCCCGGCGCAGCCGCGCCAGCACGGCCAGCGCCACGCTGAGCAGGAAGAGGGCGGAGAGGAGCGCCAGCGCCAGCACCAGGTAGAACTGCAGCTCCGCCGGCGAGTCGGCGCCCGCCGGCCGCTCGCTCAGCTCCGGCAGCGCCTCCTGCAAGCTCTCGGCCAGCACCACGTGCAGCGTGGCCGTGGCCGACAGCGCCGGCTGCCCCTGGTCCTTCACCACGGCCACCAGCCGCTGCTTCGCCGCGTCCCTCTCCGACACGGCCCGCGCCGTGCGCACCTCGCCGCTGTGCAGCCCCACGCGGAACAGCGCCGGCTCCGCCGCCTGCACCAGCTCGTACGACAGCCAGGCGTTGCGCCCCGCGTCCGCGTCCACCGCCACCACCTTGGCCACCAGGTAGCCGGCCTCGGCCGAGCGCGGCACCACCTCGAACGGCGCCGTGCCGGAACCCTCCCCCGCCGCTCCCGCCGCCGGCCACAGCACCCGCGGCGCGTTGTCGTTGCGGTCCAGCACGAAGACGCGCACCGTCGCCGTCGAGCTGCGCGCCGGCGCCCCGTCGTCCTGCGCCCGCACCGCCACCGCGAACTCGCGGCACTGCTCGTAGTCCAAGGAGCGCTGCGCGTACACCGCGCCGCTCCGCGCCTCCACCGACACGTAGGGCGCCGCGCCCGCGCTGCCGCCCGCCAGCCAGTAGCTCACGCGCCCGTTGGCGCCCGCGTCTGCGTCCCGCGCGCTCACGCGCAGCACCAGCGCGCCCGCCGCGTTGTTCTCCCACACGTAGGCGCTGTAGGCGGCCTCCTCGAACACCGGCGCGTTGTCGTTCACGTCCGACACCTCCAGCACCAGCGCCGCGCGGCTCCACAGCGCCGGGCTGCCCCGGTCCGTTGCAGTGATGGTGATGTTGTAAGCGGAGACCGTTTCTCTGTCCAGGGCGCTGGCTATTATGAGTTTATAGGTGTTCTCCGATGACGGTTCTAGTCTGAAAGGTATATCGCCGTCGATGGCGCAGCTCACTTCTCCGTTATCCCCTGAGTCTCTGTCACGGATGCTGATCACAGCTACCACTGTGGTCGGAACCGAGTCTTCTGGCACTGGGTTCAAGATAGGCAGGAGAGAAAGTGTTGGCGGATTGTCGTTCACGTCTAGAATATCTATTTGCATTTTGACGTGCGAACTCATACCGCCCCCGTCCCTTCCTTCAATACTCGCTTCATAATATTTCCCTTCTTCATAATCTAAGGGACCTGTTACCTTCACGTCTCCCGTCCTGGAGTCCAGAGTGAAGAGCTGGCGTGCGTTGTTTTCGATGTCACTGAAGGAATAAGTAATTTCTGCATTTGTACCTTCATCGGCGTCAGTAGCTTTCACCTGAATAGCTAAGGAGCCCTCTGGCAGGTTTTCCAGCAGTCGAACCCTGTAGATCTCTTTGGTGAACACTGGCGGATTGTCATTTGCGTCAGTCACTGTAATCTTAATCTGTGCCGTGCCAGACCGGACTGGATCCCCGCCATCCACCGCTGTCAGTATCAAATGGTGATTTTTCTGGGTTTCTCGATCTAAGCTTTTCTCCAGGACTAATTCCGGCTTCTTTGTGCCATCAGGACCCTCCCTCACAACAAGGGAGAAGAGCGGGTTAGGGGTAATTAGGTAGTTTTGTAATGAGTTTTCCCCAATGTCGGGGTCTCTGCCTGCTCCCAGGGGGAACCTGGTCCCTGGAGGAGTGGACTCGATAATTTCGATGACAATAAATTCCCTGTCAAACTGCGGCGCATTGTCGTTGATGTCCTGGATAGCAACGCTGACACGAACTATATTGAAAGGGTTTTCCACGACTGCCTCTAAACTGAGAACACAGGGAGATACGGCCCCGCAGATGTCCTCTCGGTCTATCACTTCGTTTACCCGCAAATTTGTATTATCTTCCCCGAGAGTGAAATATTTATTTTCGTCACCAGAGACTATCCGCAGCTTGCGTGCCGGCAGGTCGGCCGGGCTCAGCCCCAGGTCCCGCGCCAGCGGCCCCACCAGCGAGCCTCTGCCCAGCTCCTCGGGGATGGCGTAGCGGATCCGCTCCGGCGCCGCCCGGCAGCACAGCGGCAGCAGCACGGCCAACAGCGCGATCCTCCCGGCTGCTGCGCGGCCCTGAGCCGCCGGTCGGACCTTCATTCTCTGTTTTCCTGAAGCGTATTTCTGCAGGAGGCGATTTTAAATTAGGCTTTCCGAGCAGCGAAATCGGTACCTGAGAAAAACTGACGTATGAAATCCCTTTTGCCGGTCGGAGGACGAGCTGAATCGGGCCGCTCCTGCTCTTTCCGCTCTGCGCGGGAGCCAGGGAGGAGCCGTCGGTCGAGCCGCTTCTCCGCCTTGGCCAACAGTGACACCCTGAGTCCGTGTCTGAGAACCGCAGCATCCGAGAAGCAGAGCACAGCCCCAGGTTCCTACTGTGCACACCAGTAAATCGCAGTCCCATGCTGGTTGCAAAATACGGATGTCAGTAACAAGAACAGAAAACCTCTATTTGTGCTGAAACGGCGCATCTAGGAACTCCCACTGTCTAAATTCCTTACACTTCCAAGTCTTCTGCAGGACGAATCCTCCACCGTTTCTCCGAGGATGTAGAGCAAGGTGTCTGTCTCTGCCCCATAGTTATCTTACCAGTCTCTCGGGAGAGGTGCTGGCGTGTCCCCGCCGTCTCCTCACCACCGTGAGAGAAATGGCAGGAGGGGATGAACGCTGAAGTACTACTCGTACATATGGGCCTAATTTCCGAAAGCAGGAAGATCCTGAGCTAGCACTAAGCTTTCCCACTTTGAACCGTGATCACTGATGGACGAGCAAAGCCGGGAATCTCTGGCACTGAGGAAACCACAGCAGACCTACGTATCTCATCTCTTTCGACATATGAAAGCCAGCATCATCATATGAGTGCCGAACAACCCAACCCGGAATTACTTTTGACCATGTCTCTGATAAACCACGCCCTCATCTCCTATGCCGGCCACATTGCATCGAGTCTAAAGCCTTAAGGATATTTTCTAACAAATACCGACGGCGGTTACCGAAGGAGCTAAGAGAAAACAGATAGATCCCTCACGAAAACCCGTTGCATCTCACCTGTGCATTAAAACCTCGTCACTCTTATGGTGATGGAAACACCCCCAAACAAACAAACAAACAAACCCCAAAAAAAGACCTGAAGGAAAGCTCTATCACCACAGCCCCTCACGGAGAAGACAAGGTTAGAGAACTCTCCACACTACCCCGTGGAGTAACTTTCACATACACACTAACGCCGAGTCTCTGTGGACACCAATGTGGAGACCTCTTACCCTTCTCAGTACGGTGTCCTTAGATTTTCCTGCTAGCTCCGTCCATTTACACAGTGTAAGATAATTTATTTTCCTCCAGCCGCACCTATACACAACTCACAGTACCAAATTATTAACCTATTAGAACCAGAAGTTGTTTTCAACTTGTGGTGTTTCTGGAGTCAAGAGGTAACAATCATGTGAGCATGTCCATACGAGGTTAAGACAAGAATGTGAATATTTATATAGGGATGGGGCGGGGGGAGACAGGGCTGAAACTTGTCAGGATCAATTCACTGCCTCCTATGTGTGTGAACTGTCTATCACAACCCAGACACACATATTCATGCATCTTCACACACTGAATCTCCATCTAAATAGCTGTGTTCAGCGATGTCCCCTTGCTCCGGGATTTTCTCTTCCACCTTGTACGTGAGTCTACAGATTACAGCACAGACCTGAGAGGGACACAGCTAAGAACAAATCTGCATCGGAGAAGGAATAATTTTCTTCCTGAATACATGTCGCATGTAAGTGTGTGTCTGATGGATGACAGCAGTGAGGATTAACGACCGTAAAGTCAGTTCATGTAAGGTTATGTCTCAGCTTACATACTCATCACACACAAAAGCACCAGTACAAAGTGTTCTGGGTTCAGCTAGGATAGAGTTAATTTTCTTTCTAGCAGTCCGTGGAATGCCGTGTTTTGGAGCTGGGATGACAGTGCTGATAACACAGGGATGGTTTAGTATATTGCCAAGCAGTCAGGGACTTTTCAGTTGTTCATATTGCCTTTCTAACGGGAAGGTGAAGGGCACCCAGGAAGCTGGGGTGGGACACAGGCGAAACAGGTGACCTAAACTGGACAAAGAAGGTATTTCATACCAATTACATCATGCTCAGCATAACGGGCGGGCTGTTGGTGGGAGAAGCAGACAGATCCAGGACGTGAGGTTTTGGGGACGATCCGGTTTCTGTACGGCCTGAGCTGTACGGTTCAGAAATTGCAGGAGAGGAGGAACCTGATCAACAGCCGCCGCCTCCCACATTTCCCGTAATGACATTGAGGAACAAATTCCCAGCGCTCCCGTACAGATCGAGGGACAGTACTAAGCCAAACGTACCTGGAAAGATGTTAAAGCCCCAGAAGGAAAGGGACCGCAACATTCTTCTCTACATAGTGGTGTTTAGAGTAGGCACACATTTAGGTGCTTAAGCGGCACTTCACTGCTAATTAAGAAATAAGGCTGATTGACAGGTAGCCCCGCAGTAGGGCCTTTGTGCTAAGTACCCAATTCATCTGTTTGTTAAGCATCACCGACAGCCGGCAGACACAGAGGAATGACCCCAAAGGGCGCACAGCCCCGCAGCAAGAACACGTCTTCTAGCCAGACCTCGGGGAGAAGAAGCAACTCGCGTTGTACGACGCAACCGCTGGACACCCAGCAAGGACAGGAGCAGAGCGTCGCTGCGGGGTCCTTCAGCAGCTCCTCACGCCCACCAGCCCGGACTCCCCCGCGCAAACAAACTCCCCCTCCTTATGTCTCCCCTCCGCCCTAAGAACAGCCCCTACCACCACCCCCACGAGGCTTCCCACTCCTCGCAGAGAAAGGGGAAAAGGAGCGAGGAGCAGTAGGAGCAAGCGCGACATGCAGAACTCACCTTGGCAGCTGCGGGGTCCGCGCGGAGGGTATCAGCGGAATCCTCCCCGAGCAGCGGCGCGGGCTCGTCGGGCGGCAGGCGGGCCGGGAGGGTGTCGCAGCAGCTGCCGCCCGACAAGCGGAGCTGGCTCTTGCGCGAGTCGGCCGTGAGCGAAACCTCGTGCGAGTAGGAGTGCAGGAAGGCGCGGACGCCGTCGATGCCCACGAAGTGCGAGGCCGGCACGCCGCGCAAGACGCCGCTGCCCGCCGGCGGCAGCAGCTGCGAGCGGCGCCAGCGCCGCAGGCGCAGCGCCAGCAGCAGCAGCAGGAAGGCGAGGAAGAGGCACGACACGGCGGCCACGGCCACCACCAGCCAGCGCGTCAGGCTGCCGGCCGCCTCGCCCGGCGCCGCCGCCGCCGCGCTGCCCAGCTCGGCCAGCAGCTCGGCCACGCTCTCGGCCAGCACCACCGTCAGCGTGGCCGTGGCCGACAGCGCCGGCCGCCCGTGGTCCTTGACCAGCACCACCAGGCTCTGCCGCGCCGCGTCGCGGGCCAGCGGGAAGCGCGCCGTGCGCACCTCGCCGCTGTGCAGCCCCACGCGGAACAGCCCCGGCTCCGTCGCCTTGGCCAGCTCGTACGACAGCCAGGCGTTCTGCCCCGCGTCCGCGTCCACCGCCACCACCTTGGCCACCAGCGCCCCGGGCTCGGCCGAGCGCGGCGCCAGCTCCACGCCCGCCCAGCCCGCGCCCGGCGCCGCCGGCGGGTACAGCACCTGCGGCGCGTTGTCGTTCTCGTCCACGATCACGAGCCGCACCGACACGTTGCTGCTCAGCGCCGGCGCGCCGCCGTCCTCCGCCAGCACCCACAGCGCCACCTCGCGCACCTCCTCGTAGTCGAAGGAGCGCAGCGCGTACAGCGCGCCCGTCTCCGCCTGCACCGACACGTAGGACGACAGCGGCGCGCCCCGCACCCGCCCCTCCCACAGCCGGTAGCGCACGCGCGCGTTCGGACCCCAGTCCGCGTCCCGCGCCCGCACCGTCAGCACCAGCGCGCCCGCCGCGTTGTTCTCGGGCACGCGGGCGCTGTAGCGCGCCTCCGCGAACACCGGCGCGTTGTCGTTCACGTCCAGCACCCGCAGCGCCAGCACCGCGCCGCTCCGCAGCGACGGCGACCCGCCGTCCGCCGCCCGCACCGTCACGTTGTACTCCGACACCTCCTCGCGGTCCAGCTGCCTCGCCGTCACCACGCGGTAGTAGTCCTCGAAGCTCTTCTCCAGGCGGAACGGCAGCCGCTCCGCGATGCTGCAGCGCACCTCGCCGTTCGGCCCCGAGTCGCGGTCCCGCACGTGCAGCAGGGCCACCACCGTCCCGGCCGGCGCGTCCTCCGAGATCGCGCTCAGCGCCGACGAGACTGTCACTTCGGGCGCGTTGTCGTTGACGTCTGTCACCGTGATCGACACTTTCGCCGTGTCGAAAAGCTCCCCGGTATCCCGCGCCTGCACCTCCAGTTTGTACAGGGCCACTTCCTCGAAGTCCAGGGGATGCATCAGTGTGATTTCTCCCGTCTCCGAGTCCAGCTCGAAAATCTGCGAGGCTTTCTCTGTGATTTTCTTAAACGAGTATTTCAGGTGCCCGTTGAGGCCCTCGTCAGCGTCGGTGGCCATGAGGGTGACGAGGGTGGAGCCCACGGGCACGTCCTCCGGCACACGCACCGTGTACTCCGCCTGGCTGAACACGGGCGCGTTGTCGTTGGCGTCCAGCACGGCCACGCGGATCCGCGCCGTGCCCGTCCGTGCCGGCTCGCCGCCGTCGCTCGCCCTCAGCACCAGCTCGTGAAACGCCGCCTGCTCCCGGTCCAGCGCCTTGGCCAGCACCAGCTCGGGACGCTGATGCCCGCCGGGGCCCGCCTGCACGGCCAGCGAGAAGTGCTCGTCGCCGCTCAGCTCGTAGCTCTGCAGCGAATTCGCTCCCACGTCCGGGTCGTGAGCCTCAGTCAGGGGAAACCGCGACCCCGGTGCCGTAGTTTCGCTCATTCTCTCTTCCAGCTCAGCCTCTTTGAAACTGGGTGCGTTGTCGTTAATGTCTGTGATTTCCACTTCGATGCCGTGAACCTGCATTTCCCCCTCCACTATCACCTCACAGCGCAGCACGCATTGCTGCACACTGTCGCACAGCTGCTCTCTGTCAATCCTCTCCGCCGTCACTAAATGTCCCGTCAGCCCGTGCACAGCGAAATACTGCGTCCTACCGTTATCCAAGATGCGGACGCCGCGTTGTCGGAGCGCGATGAGGTCGATGCCCAGGTCCTTGGCCACGTCGCCCACGAACGAGCCCTTCGGCATCTCCTCGGGAAGCGAGTAGCGCAGCTGCCCCCACGCCGCCTCCCACGCCGCCACCAGTACGCACCACAGCAGGGCTCGCCTCCGCCGGTCCAGGTTCACTCCTCCCTCCGCCATTGCAAAGCACCTTCCCCTTCTCCCCTTCGCCCACCGCAGCCGGTCTGCGTGTTACTTGTGCCTCCTTCAACCGGCCAGTCCCGCTTGAGTCAGTTCGTCTCGGCTCGCTGCCTTGCTGCTTACGGCTCGGACCTTGCAGCCCCGCGGCTCGCTCGCTGCTCGTTGTTGCTTCCGCTGTCGCCGCCCGCCGGCCCATCGTGAGCCAACAGCGACACTCTCAGTCATAGGCATAAACTGCAGCTGTCTAGCGTCCGAAAGTGACCCTCCACTCTGCCGGCTTCCTACTCCTGCTCTGCTCAATGCCCCTGCTGCAGTACCGGGCTGGCGATCATCCCTGGCAGCAGAGCTTACAGAAGCAGGGGACCCATACATGTATTTGAGAGAGTGGCTCTGACAAGCCCTGCTCACTGCTTTGCTTTATAGAATGATAGATTGAACAACAGAATGATGGAATGATACAATTATGGATCGACAGAATCACAGTAGCAGTGAATCATAGAATGGTTTAGGCTGGATGGGACCTTTAAAGTACATCTACAGAATAGCAGGGACATCTTCAACGAGATGCTTGCTCTGAGCACTGTCCAACCTGAACTTGAATTTTACTAGGTGTGGGGCATCCACCAGCTCTCTGGACAACCTCTTCTAGTGTTTCACCACCATCGCACACACACACAGAGGAAGAAAAGGGGGGGAAAGCCTTCTTATATCTAGTCTTAATGACCCCTTGTCCTATTGCAACAGGCCCTACTAAAACATCCATCCTCATCTTTCTTATGAGCCCCCTTTAAGCACTATTGCAGGTGGATGTCATGGTTCAACCCCAGCCAGCAACTGAGCACCACACAGGGCTCCCTTTCCAGCCTGGGGAAGGGTAAGATGGATAAAAACACTCGTCCAGTGGGAAAAGGATGGTTTGCTGACACAGCACAGGGAGAGGCTAACAACAACAGGACTCCTGACAGAATACACACACGGTGATAACACAAAGCTCTTTACCTACTGGACCACCCACCAGAAGCTCTGTCAGCACCCAGCCAATCCCAGAGCTGCATGGCCACACCCCTTCCCGCCCAACTCCCTTCATGGGGAGCATGATGTCAGGTGGTATGGAAAACACCCTTTGCCAGCTCGGTTCACCTGTGCTGACTCCTTGGGGAAATTAACTCTGTCCTACCAGACACTAGGGTCTCACCAGAATGGAGTAGAGGGGGAGAATTACTTCCCTTGACCTGCTGGCTATGCAGCCCAGGAGGTGGTTGGCTTTCACTGAGTGTACATTGCTTACTCATGTCCTATTTGCCACCCACAAGTACCCTCAAGTCCTTCTCTGTGGGACTGCTCTCATTTCCTTCATCCCCCAGCCTGTCTTGATCCTGAGGGGTGTCCCAGTGCAGGATCTTACACTTGGCCATCTTGAACCTCATGAATTTTCAGTGGGTCTACTTCTTGAGCTTATCCAGGTCCCTCTAAATGGCATCCCTTCCCTTGGGCATGTCAATTCCCAGGACACCTGCATCACTGAGCTTGATGCTATCTGCAAATATGCACTCAATCCCACTCTCCAATTTACTAATAAAGCTCTTAAACAGTTCTGGTCCCCATATGGACCCATGAGGGATCACTCATCCCTGATTCCCATCCAGACATTGAGTGTTGACCACCACTTTCTGGATGCAAACAGCCAGCCAATTGATCTTCCCAGACTGACTGGTCAGTGGTTCCCAGCATCTTCCTTTTAACCCTTTTTTAAATGGGTCCAAAGTTTCTTTCCCTTTTACAATCACCAGGGACTTCACCTGACTACCATGACTTTTGAAATGTGAGGTGGCTTGACAATTACATTAGCCTGTCTCTCAGATCAGCCTCAGGTCTCTCAGATGTATCTCAGTACAAGGACACAGACTTCTTGGAGTGAGTACAGAGTAGGGCTATGAGGATGATCAGAGGGCTGGACCACCTCTCCTATGAAGACAGGCTGAGAGAGCTTGGGTTGTTCAGCATGGAGAAGGCTGTAGGGAGAACATACTGCAGCCTTTCAGTATCTGAAGTGAGCCTGCACAAAAGCTGGAGAGGGATTTGTTACAAGGGCATGGAGTAACAGGACAAGGGAAAATGGCTTTAAACAGAAAGAAAGTATATTTAAATTAGATATAAGAAAAGTGTTCTTCACTGTGAGGGAGGTGAGGCACTGGCACAGGTTACCCAAGGAGGTTCTGGATGCTTCCTTCATGGAAATGCTCAAAGCCAGCTTGTGTGGCACTTTGGGCAGCATGATCTAGTGGAGGGTATCCCTGCCCATGGCACAGAGATTAGAACTTAAGGCCCCTTCCAACCCAAACCATTCTATGATGTCCTCAGGTACCACAAACTTGCGTTTGCTCAGGTTCCTCAGGTGGTCTTGAGCCTGATCTTCCCTCGTGGCAGGAGGGACTTTACTCCCTAGTCCCTGCCTTGAGGTTCACTCAGGCATTGTGGGAAGAGAGGTGGCCAGTGAAGACTGATGTAAAAAAGGTGTTGAGTACTTCAACCTTCTTTTTGTGGGTTGTTACCAGTTTGCCAGGTGTGTTCATGAGGGTATGTAGCTTTCCCTTGACTTTCTTTTTCTAGCTGACATACCTGTAGAAGCCCTTCTTGTTCTTCTTTGTTCCTTTGCCAAGTTCAGCTTACACCTTGGTCTTTCTGACCTCATCCCTACACAACTGGGCAACAGCCCTATACAATTCCCAGGACACCTACCTGTCCCTGCTCTCCCTGCCTGTGCATTTCCTTCTCACCCTTTAGTTTGAATAGCAGGTCTTTACTCACCTATGCTGGTCTCTTACCTTCCTTTCTTCATTTCTTACATGCCAGGATCAAGAGATCTTATGCTCTGTGGAAAACATCATTAAAGGTCTGCAGCTCTGTTATGCTCCCTGGTCCCTGAGGACAGTTACCCAGGGAGTTCTACTGACTAATGCTTCAAACAGCTGGAAGCTGTTTTTTCAGGGTCTGGACTTGACTCTTAGCCTTACTTGTTTCCCTCAGGGCTGTCAACTCTAAATAACCACTGTAGCTCAGGCTTTCTCCAATCTTGACATCTCTAATTAGCTTGTTTGCATAGCTGACCAATAGGTCCCACCTGAGAGCACTGTGTATTACTTGGCTTAAGAAGTTCTCCTTCCTAAAGGGCACCTCTAATGAGCCCCTTAGGAAAGCTCAGCACTGTGTCCAGGCCCCCCAGTAAAGGCAACAATCTCCTCCTCTCAGAGGGTAAAAATCGTAATCAAACATCCAGTCATTAATGACATCAGGCACATCAACCTGTGAGCTGGAACAACCTGAGAAACAGCCGTTTGACACCAGGAGTTGCTGGTTCTTTGAGGCTTCAGCAAGAGAGGCCTGGTGGCTCTCTAAGATGTCATTCACAACTCTCTGTTGTAGCTCTCACAGATTAAATTAGCATAGATAATCATAGTACCTTTAGATGCTGAGAACCCCAAGCAGATTAGATTCACACAGGACACTATCCAGGTACAATCATGCCCCACAGACCTCAGTCAGAGAAAAGCAAGAGTGCCCCAGTTTCATTCATTCACATAATTTTTGGGCTTTCCTACAATGAAGCAATTCTATTCTTAATTTCTACAGTCGCAGTAAAAGTACTTTGCATGTGTATTTGTTGCTCACTGGTGGGAGCATCCTGCGGGCTCTTCAGTTGCAATGAGCTGAGTATATCCTTCCACTGAGGGATTTGTGCAGGACAACACAGTGCATGACAGCACAGCACAGGTCTGTGCCTGAGAGGATACTGTAGGGAGGTGGGTGTTGGACTCTTCCCAAGTAACAACTGTGTTGTGGTTTAGCCCTAGTGGGCAGCCAAGCACCATCCAGCTGCTTGCTCCTTTCCTCCTCTCCCCCGCCCTCCCCAACCCCCACCCCCCCGAGTGAGGGGAGGAACAAAAAGGGGTGGGAAAGAGGGGAAAAAAAAAGGCAAACACAGTTTGGAATAAGGACAGTTTACTGGGACAGCAAAGGGAGGGAGAAATAACAGTAACAGGACTTTATAGCAAAATACACAAAACTGGTGATACACACTGCAATTTCCCACTTAACTGCACAACTCGGATTGTACAGCTCAGAGCCATCCCAAAGCCATCCATCCCCAAGCTGTGTGTCCTGGAGCTGTGCACTCCTCCCACACCAGCCCCCCTTTAATGCTGAGCATGATGTCATGGTATGAAATACCCCCTTGGGTTAATTTGGGTCACCTATCCCGGCTGTGTCCCCTCCCAGCTTCTTGGGTGCCCCCCACACCTTCTCATTAGCAACACAGCATGAGAAGCTAAAAAGTCCTTGACTACTTGGCAACGACTAAAACATCGGTGTGTTATCAGCACTGCTCTCATCCTAAATCCCAAACACAACACTACACCAGCTACCAGAAAGAAGATTAACTCTATGATAGCTGAACCCAACCCAGGACATTATCCACCTCTTATTCTATACCATGTATGTCGTGCCCAGATCTGACAATTCCCTTAAGCACCACCATTTTCCTTTTGACATGTATACATATATACATACATACAAACATATATTATTCCTTTTGTCTATAGGTCATCCCTCCAAAACATCTCTTGAGTGCATTTAATCCATTACTTTGGGGTCCATCTTGTCATAACAGTCTCTCAGGGCAGGAACGATGATGTGTGCTGTTAAATCGTTGCATGATGCATCTGGGACTCACAACTGGTGTATCTGGTGTGATCCATGCCTGTGGTCTGTAGGTTGAAGGCGTTGATAGTCAAAGACGTTGCTCAGTGGTGGTTCTTGAGGCCAGTTCTAGTTCCATCATCATAGTGCTCATCTTTTATTAATTTGTGTGATTCTTACTGTAATACTCTTCATACAACATATAGCAATCATAGCAAAGATAATATACAATGAAGGGTTATTTAGCAATTAACATAATACAATTTCTAATTTATTTGCTATATTGGCTATTCTCACCCAAAATCAGATCCCCTTGGAGCACACATCAGACTTCCCCATCCTTCTGTATCACTCACCAAGTGCACCCAGGTTCTCAAGCAAAAACAACCCCACAAATGGGTTTTATCTTTGCCTGAAGCAGGGCTAATGCAGACTATCTTCCCCAACATATTCTTCATACTCACTATGGAGACCCTGGCTCCTTCTACAGTACATGGAAGTTTTGACTGGACAGGGCCACTTGGACTGGTAGACCCACTGAAGTTAAGTAACCATGTGGCCTTTGTTAAATGTGTATCCCAATGTTTAAAGGTCCCACCACCCTTGCTCTCAATGTAGTCTTTAACAGCCCATATTACCACTCAGTTTTCCCAGAGGCTGGTGCATAATAAAGAGTGTGATACCTCCATTCAGTGCCATGCTTTTCGACCTGGGTGTCTGTGAGGGTGTTTGGAGAATGAGTCCTGTTGTGTGGTGGTTTGATGCTGGTTGGAGGTCAGATGTCCACCAAAGTCGTTCTATCAGTCCCCTTTTCAGCTGGACAGGGAAGAAAATAGATATTGAGAGGCTCAGAAGTAGGGATAAGTACAGGGAGAGATCATCCCACAGTCAGTGTCACGGGCAGAACAGACTCAACACAAAGTAAAGGAATGAAAACTGCACACCCAGTGACACCAGAGTCATAATGAGAAGTGTGACCAGATCCTAAAGCACCTCCCCCCCCCCCCTTCTTAGCAGACTGCACTTTAGTCAGGATTTTGCTCCCTTCTCCCCCCTCCCATTGTGTCATGGGGAGGGGCAGGGACTGGGGGAATGAGGGTTCCTCACAAGTTGGTTACCTTCTTGGCCAGGGGAGGGAGGGGGCATTCCTCACACCCTTCCTCTGCTCTAGCATGGGGCCCTACCCACAGGAGACAGTCCTTCACGAACTTCTCCAACGTGAGTCTTTTCCCACGGGGCTTCAGCTCTGCCCAGCTGGGTCACTGCTGTGGGTACAGCCACAGATCACAGAATGGCTCTCAGTCCCTCAGGCCAAGATTGCTCCAGCCTGGCCCCCACGGAGTCACAAGCCCTCCCCCCCACCCCACCCCCAGCAAACCTGTTTGGGTGTAGATCTCAATCTCTCATCTCTGTGTCTCTCTCCACAGGCTGCACGTGCTGGCAGAGGCTTGCTCCAATGTGGATCACAGCATCTTCTATGTGTCCACCTGCTCCAGCGGGGAGCCTCTCCACAGGCTGCAGGTGGGGTCTCAGCCTTTTCCATGGGCTGTGGAGGGACACCTGCTCCATGGGCTGCAAGGGAATCTTTCTGGCACATGGGGCACCTTCGCCTCCTGCCTGCACTGGCCTTGGTGTCTACACAGCTCCTCACACCTTCTCACTCCCATCTCTAGAGGCAAAACCAGCTGCTTGCAGTTCTTTTCTCCTAACTGTGATTCCCAGAGGTGCTGTGACCATCACTGATGGGCTTGGCCTTGGTCAGCAAAGACTCTGGCCTTGAATTGGCTGGTGTTTGCTCTGTGGGACCTACAAAAAGCTTCTAGCTACTTCTTGCAGAAGCAACTTCTGCAGCCTCCCTTCTCCACCAGAACCCAGTCATGCAAAACTGTCTGACTATTCTTTCTGGGGTGCTATGAAACCGCAGGACTTGCTTTCCAAGGCCCAGGATTTTGTCCCAAGCAGTGGCATGGCATATGGGATATGTTTCCAGCTATCTGGTGGTTGCTTCCACCATTGTAAGCACATAGTGCTTGCCCTGACAAATTTATGGGAGTGTGATGTAATCAGTCAGGACTCCCCATAATTATATTTCTGCCATCATCCTCCATACCAAAAAAGCTTTAACTGTTTGGCTTGCACCTGAGGTGTCGTGGGCCCACTGATCTATAAATAATTCACACTTAGGTTGCCAATCCAGATCTATTTGAGCCACTTCAATCCTAGCAACCTGATTCACCTGCTGCTTGTTCTGATATTCCTCCACGGCCTAACTCTTGGTTATATGGACATCTACATGATGTACTTTCACAATCAGTGTCTCCAGCTGAGCAGCAATATCTTGCCACAATTCAGCAGCCCAGATGAGTTTCCTTCTGTGCTACCAGTTGCTATGTTTCCATTGCTGTAACCACCCCACAGGGCATGTGCTACCACCATCCATAAGTCAGTATAGAGGTAGAGCATTGGTCACTTTTTCCTTTCAGCAATGTCCAGATTCAACTGGATGTCTTTCACTTCTGCAAACTGGATCAATTTACCTTCTGCCTCAGTGTTTCTCATTCTTCAGTAGTTTACTGTGTGGTGGGGCTTCTTCAGCACATACTACCTCCTACTCTGGTGACATTCTGAAATCTTTGCTTTCTGGCCAGTCCATGATCACTTCCAGAATTCCTGTACAATTGGAGTTTCCTATTTCAGCCCACTGTGTGGTCAGTGAGACACATCACATGGAATCAGTTGAATGATGTGTAGAGGGGACCCTCCCTTTGAACATCCACCCCAGCACCATCAGTTGAGGTGCCAGGAGGAGCTGTGTTTCAGTAACAATCACTTCTGAGGCAGATCAAACCCCTTCATATACTGCCAATGTCTCCTTTTCAACTGGACTGTAACAGGCCCAGGGTCAACCTCAAGTCTCCCCTGGTGCTTTCTCTCAGAGACTCCAAGTAGGGCCATTCCCCCTGGATGTGGTGTAGCGTACAGTTTTTTTCATCTGTTTCTGTCCAGACTGTAGGGACTATTTCCTGTCTGATTTCTTCAAAGGCTTGTTGCTACTCAGGGCCCCATTGGAATACATTCTTCTTCCAGGTTACATGGTAGAAAGGGCTCATAATGAGACTAATTTGTGTTATGCATTCACCAGAAGCCCACAATGCCAAAGAAACCTCGTGTATCCTTTTTGTTGGACAGTGGAGACATAGTTGCTATTTTATTGATAGCATCCATCAGGATCTGATGACATCCATCTTGCCATTTTATTCCTAAAAACTGAATCTCCTGTGCAGGTCCCTTGACCTTACTTCATTTTACAGCAAAACCAGTTTTCAAGAGGATTTGGACTATCTTCTTCCCTTTCTCAAAAACTTCCTCTGCTGTGTTGTCCTATGCAATGATTCATCAATGTGGGTTCTCTGAGGTTTCACACTTTTCTAATGCAGACTGGATCAGTCCATGCCAGATGGTGGGGCTGTGTTTCCACACCTGGGGCAGTCAATGTGTATTGAATGCCCCTTCAAGTGAAAGCCAACTGTGGCCTGCACTCTGCTGCCAAAGGGATCAAGAAGAATGCATTAGTGATATCAGTTGTAGTGTACCACTTGGCTGCCTTTGACTCCATTTCATATGGAAGTTCCAAAATGTCTGGCACAGCAGCACTCACAGGCAGTGTGACTTCATTCAGGCCACAACAGTCTACTGTCTGTCTCCTCTCTCCATATAGGACTGTTAAAGGGTGAGTGAGTTCTGCTGATCACTCCCTAACTCTCCAGTTTACAAATTACTTTCTGAATGGGAATCAGGGAATCTCAGTTGTTGTGGTATTGTCATCTATGCACCATGAAGGTAACAATTAGCACCTGTTGTTTTTTGACCTTTAGCAACCCCACAACAGAAGGGTCCTCCGAGAACCCAGGCAAAACAGACAATTGTTCAATTTCTTACATCTCCAAGGCAGCTATTCCAACAACCCATCTTTTGGGCCCTTAAAATACCCTCTATGGGGATAGACTATACTCAGGATGCATGGAGCCTCTGGGCCAGTAACAATGGGGTATTTTTCCCAGTCCTTCCCAGTTAGATCCACCTCAGCCTCCAGTAGAGTCAACTGTTGGGATCCTCCTGTCTCTCCAGAAATACAGATGGGTTCACCCCTTCATGGCTCGATGGTACACTCTGCACTGGTGTCCATTAGAGCCTTGTATTCTTGTGGATCTGATGTGCCAGGCCATTGGATCTACACAGTCCAATTCATTTGATTGGTTCTCTCCTCCACCTGCCTGGCAGTAGGGCCCCTCTATTCTTGCTTATCATATTTACTCCTCACTTCTTTCCAAGAAAGACTCAGAGATCCCTTCCAGAGGATCATACATACAAGTAGGCCTTCCACTTGGTTTGGAGGACCTCCTTATGGAAACTGGAGCAGCATTTTTCCTGGAAGAATCTGTGATTGCTTTGACTTGCAACTCACATGCTCATGCATGTAAGGGCAAAGTAGGCTTTCCTCATGTCCTCTCTGTGATCCCACAGGTAAGCCCACAGCAGTATAGCCTCTATATCTTCTCTATTGAGCAGAGGGATGCTTACTTATTTATATTTCATCCACTGTCCTTCATACCAAAGGGGCTTTAACTGCTTAGCTTGCTTGATTGCAGCACATGTCTCCCATTCATGGATAACTTGTGTGATAGCGTCCATGGTGAAGTCTGCCCCTCGATCCCGAACCCATCTATATGCTGCTTCTCTCCCTTGATGACCTGAGGTATCATGAGCTCATCGAGCTATGAATAATTCACCCTTATGTTTCCAGTCTAGATCTACCTGACCCACTTCAATCTTAGTAGCCTTATCTACCCGATGGTTGTTTTGATGTTCCCTGCTTGCATAAAGGACTTGGTCTAGGGAACTGCCTGGTGGAAACTGGTGCAGCATCTCATGTTTGATCTGTTCAGAGGCTTGCTGCTGCTCAGGGCCCCATTAGAAATCATTCTTCTTCTTTCTGAGTTATGTGGTTGAGAGGGCTCACAATGACACTGTAGTTTGGGCTATGCATTCGCCAAAAACCTGTAACACCTAAGAAAGCTTGTGTTTCCTTTTTGTTGCTTGGTGGAGACATAGCTGCTATTTTATTCCTAAAAACTGGATTTCTTGCACAGGACCCTTGACTTTGTTTTATAGCAAAACCAGTTTTTAAAAGGATTTGAATTATCCTTTTTCCTTTCTCAAAAACTTCCTCTGTTGTGTTGCTCCATATAATGACGTCATCAATACAATGCAGGTGCTCTGGGGCTTCACCCTTCACTCCTAATAGCTGTGATACTGGTCTGTACAGGTGAGGAGTAGGACATCTCATCTTTGAGTTGCCAGACCTTCTGGGACAGTTTCTCTACAGCTGAGATGAGGGAAGAAAGACTTTCTTCATAGTGTCATAGACAGACAATTCATTCACTGTCAGCACGTCTTCACTTTTCCAATCCATTAATGACAGTGAATTCACATATGATGATGGTGTGCTCCACACAAACTTACACTGCATGACTCAGGTACATCCAACTTCATCATGATCAGTGGGTAACTGCATGTTTTCCGGATCATAATAGGCCATCTCCTGCATGGCAAATTATCTCAGGTACTGGGTAACTCTCTCCATGGTGGTCTACTTGGCTGGCTGACATACATCATCTTCACTGAATGGGTACCTTTCCCTCACACTTGACAGAAGTCACCTCCAGAGGCTGAGGGCTTCTGACTTTTTCCCAGTTGATGTCTCCTTCTCTAGACAGGGATCCCAGGTGCTTGGTCTCCCTGCCTTCTAATTCCAGGTTGCTGGCCCTGTTACCCCAGCAACAGAGCAGCCAAGTGATAAGGTGCTTACCTGGATGGCAGATGGTATGTTTTTGCATATCTTGTGGCTCACTCAGGGACAGGGATTGGATGATTATCTCTGATTCTGCCTCTTCTATCCATTCTCATGATGATCCTGGTTCAACATCATCCTTCACTAAATGTGGTAGTTTAGCCCCAACTGGTGACTGAGCACCACACACTACTCGCTCACTCACTCCCAGAGGAGAAAGAGACAGAGCCTCCGTGGGCTGGGATAAGGACAGTTTACTGACAAAATAACTGTGAACATAGAAGAGTAGCAGCTAATTACACTCACAGCCAGTGATAACACAGAGTACCTTACCCACCCAACAATTACAGAATGCTGCCCCACACAAGGACCAATCAGTCCAACACCCCAACTGCACTCAGACTGTCCTAGAGGCACTAAGCCTCTCCCCTTCCCCAATCAACCCCTTTTATAGGGAAGTGGCGTCAGGTGGTGTGGAAAACAGCCCAGGCTAACTCAGCTCACCTGTGCTGGCTGCTTGGGGAGGTTGACTCTGGCCTGACCAGAACCAGGACTACTAAGCAAATGGATTTCTTTGTGCAGTTCCTCTTCTGTATAGGGGTGGCTGACACCAGTAACAGTTCGGATTTTTTTGTTCATCTGCACTGACTGTCATGGGGGTTTAAGTAGCCACAATGGATGTAGTGGGGGTCACAGTACCTGCAGTGCTCATTGTGGAGGTCATGCTAACCATACCGCCTGTTGTGGGGGCTGAGGTAGCCACAGTGGCTGCTGGCCTATTTTACTTACCTTCTCCCTCATGGTGCTGCTGACTGTCGAGCAGCATTTAGTAGATAGTGGCCAGGGCCCACCACACTGCAGTAAGTTGTCCTTCCTTGAAACAGCTACTGGTTGAAAGAACGTAGCCAAAGGGTGGTGGTCAATGGGTCTGTGTCCAGGTGGAGGCCGGTGACAAGTAGGGTCCCCCAGGGATCTGTCTTGGGACTGGTTCTCTTTAACATCTTTATCAGTGACATCGATGATGGGATTGAGGGCACCCTCAGCAAGTCTGCGGATGACACCAAGCTGAGTGGTGTGGTTGACACAACAGAAGGAAAGGAAGCCATCCAGAGGGATCTTGACAGGCTGGAAAGATGGGACCAGGTGAACCTAATGAGGTTCAACACCGTGAAGTGTCAGGTGTTGCACTTGGGCTGGAAGAATCCCAGACACAGATACAGACTGGGAGAAGAGCTGCTGGAGAGCAGCCCTGTGAGAAGGACCTGGCGATTCTGGGGGATGAGAAACTCCCCATGAGCCAGCAGTGGCTCTTGCAGCTCGCAAGGCCAATGGGATCCTGGGCTCCATCAGCAGAGGGGTGGCAGCAGGGACAGGGAGGGGATTGTCCCTCTCTGCTCTGCCCTCCTGAGGCCCCAGCTGGATCCTGTGTCCAGATCTGGGGCCCCAATACAAGAAAGATGTGGGACTGTTGGAAAGGGTTCAGAGGCCACAAAGACAATTAGAGGGCTGGAGCAGCTCCCCTGTGAAGAGAAGCTGGGGGAGCTGGGCTGGTTCAGCCTAGAGAAGACAAGGCTGTGGGGGGAACCTCATTGCAGCCTGCCAGTCCCTGAAGGGAGCAGAGGAACAGGAGGGGAATCAGCTTGTTAAAGGGCAGAGACTGGCAGGACAAGAGAGATGGAGTGAAGCTGGAGGAGGGAAGGGGGAGAAGAGAGACTGGGGGAAGTTCTTTACAGAAAGAGTGATGAGGTACTGGAACAGGCTGCCCAGAGAGGGGGTGGATGCCCCATCCTTGGGGGTGTTCAAAGCCAGGTTGGATGGGGCCCTGGGCAACCTTGTGTAGCTCCAGGCCTGGAGGTTGGTGTCCCTGCCTGTGGCAGGGGGTTGGAGCTCTGTGATCCTTGGGGTCCCTTCCAACCCTTGCCATTCTATGATTCTATTATTTTCTTTTCAGATATTCTGTCACTTTATCAGGGCCCTGTAGCTGTTCAGGAGTGAAATTCCAAACCATCGGGAGTGAGATGTTCTCTAGGTACCTGTCCATACTCTCCCAGAAGCCATGCAACCCATTTATATTCCAGCCTTGGGGAAAATCTCCAAGTGATATTCTTAAGCAGTTTTAAAATCTTAAATAGAATGTGAACCATATTCAGAAGAGCTAGCAATAGCAATATGTTGGCCTGAACATCTCAATGGTATTAAAAGTCATTGAGAGCTGTTAAAAAAGCTGTTGCTTTTAGCCCAAAAGAGAAGGTGCAGGTACTCCCCTCTGGGGGAGGGGACCAGACTGGGTGCCATTATTAATACCTACCTGTCTGAGGAATGGATATCACAGCAAAACCTCAAATACCAGATCAAGCTCATGATCATTGATGTTATAATATCACAGGTTCATATCACACAATATGGAAAAATTAGGAACTGGAACCCACTCCCAGAGGTGGTAAACATCACTGCAAAGAGTACATACAGCAAGTATGAGTTTAAATACCACAGCCATATGATCAAGCACAACAACATTGTGAACAGCAGCTCTTTCAAGAATATCATGACTTTTTAATCACAATTTTATTTGGAATACATCTGGGCAGATCTACTGTTATCCCAACCCTTTGTGCTCCATGTTGGGCACCAAAAAAGACTGTCACGGTTTTGCCCCAGCTCACAGCTGAACATCATGCAACCATTGGCTCATTCCCCCCACCTACCCTGCCCAGTGGGGGGAGAAAAAGAAATGGGGGGGAAAGAGGAAAAGAAAAAAAAGATGAAGACAAAATCAAAACAGATGGGTTGGGATAAGGAGTTTATTAGGACAGCAAAGGGAGGGAGAAATAACATTATTTTATGGCTAAATATACAAAACTGGTGATACACAATGCAGCTTCTCACTGAACTGCACAACTCAGGCTGTACCGCTTGGAGCCATCCTGAGGACAGACTGCCCCATGCTGTGTGTCCTGGAGGTGTGTGACCCTTCCCTACCAGCCCCCCCTTTCTGCTGAACATGATGTCATCAGTATGGAATACTCCCTTTGGTTTGTTTGGGTCACCTGTCCTGGCTGTGTGCCCTCCCAGCTTTCTGGGCGCCACTCACATTCATGTTAGCAGGGCAACATGAGAAACTGAAAAGTCCTTGACTGCTTGGCAACAACTAAAACATCAGTGTGTTATCAATACTGCTCTCATCCTAAATCTCAAAAACAGCACTACAAGAGGTGCTGGAAAAAAAGATTATCCTAGTAAAACACAGGACAAAGTGACAGGGTGAAAGGAAATGAGCTCAGGTTGGTTTAGCTGGGAAAGCTGTTTACATGGAATATTAGGAAATTTTTATTTACCCAATAGATTGTCAAGCATTTAAACAGGCTACCCAGGGAAGTGGTTGAGACATGTTCCCTGGATGTGGCCCTTAGGGACGTGGCTTAGTGGTAGACATGATGAGGGTAACAGACTTGATGTTCTCATGGATCTTTTCAAATCAAATGATCCTACAATTCAATTGAGCTAAGTGGATCATAGATAATTTTCTCCTTGAGGTACAATGGTTTACTGGAGAGAATCACTACACCAGCCTTTGCTAAGTACTTAACTTTTTATCAGGGCTGTTCTGGAAGAGATGGATGTACTCCTCTGTGTTACCTGAGAGGAAAGCCTCTCCCATTTTGCTTCCCGAATTTCCATCTCCTGGTGCTCCCCCACGTACTTGGCAAGGGAATGTTCATGCTGTCTCTGTGCCTTCCACTTTCGGCACAGTTAAACATTTAGCAGCACAAACACATGCTGCTCAAACAGCTCACAGTTACTATCTGCAGTTGGAGCTCTTATGAGAGCAGGGAAAGTTGCTCCTCTACCTAACTGCTTTGATGAGGCTTTGCCCACCCAGACCACCGTGACTACAGGGAACAGCATCCTCTAACTTGGATCTAATGGTGACCAGTCACCCAACCATAACTGTGCTCAGAAGACCTGTACAGCCCTGCCCAACTCCCTGCTCCCCACCATTTCCCTAAATGCTCTATTAGTGCAAATCACGTACCTGTTCAACCTCACCTCAGAAAAGGGACAACAATCTCCAAGCTGTTTGAAAAACACTCTCAGCACATTCCCAGAAAGAACATCTCTCCAAAGACTACTGTCTGCACACAAGGCATTCGGGAGGTCTCTTTATTTCCTTTGTACACACAAGGTATCCTGGTTTAAGAGACTACAGTACAGACCTCCAGCACAGCACAGCGTGAGGCTTTCCAAACGTTCCATGCCACAACGCTTCCATTCAAACAATCCCTTATCACAACGAGTGACCATGCTTGTGAAGAGGAACAGGCAAGGCAAGGCTCAAACAGAGTGCACAGGGTAGCAGGAGAGAGGGAATGAAAGGAGAATACAAATGCTCTAACTCCAAGCCAGAAAGTCATATGGGGACAGCTTTGCCCTCCCATCACAAAGCCTCTGATTTGGGAAATACCAATGGCCAGACCCAGCTCAAAGGTCTTTTCCAAAATCATCTTCATTCTACCTCCAAAAAAAATTCCCTGAAGACTAATGGACTTTTACAACACTGCACCCCAGAACAATGACTTTGATTCCATACCTCTGTGCACTTATAGACCATGAATAGACCATTTGTGCTGCTCTATTCTAAAAGCTAGACCACAGAGACAGACTGCCCAAGCCTCTCTTACAGACCCAATGAAAATCTGGTGCATTTTCCCTCATCCATAGACAGGATGAGACTGCTGTACTTAAAGGGTCAAAATATCCTTCTAGCCTGCTGACCTGGAATAGCCCACGTCACAATAGTTGGAAGTGAGCAGCTCCCTGTTTCACTGGGCAACCCTAGGGCAGCGTATGCAGACACACAGCAGATGTCTTGTCAACATTTCTGTCCGGACAAGAGAAAAACAAGAATACACCCACTACAGAAACATCCATGGAGCACACAGAAGAGAAAAAGGCTTGTGATAACACGACATGTGACATAGTACTCACAATGGCCAGGGAGGAGGAAATGGCCTGAACTGGGAGGAGGAATACATGCATTTCAGTGAGAAAAACACTTGACCGCACCACAGCACAGAGGAAGAGATCCATGGCATTACCTAAGAACAAGGGGGCCAAGAACTTAGCCAGGGGATACTGGAACTAGACCATAATGGGATTAATTTCAGAAATGGCTGTACGAGAGGTGAAACATTTTATTTCTTTAATGAGGGAGCCATGAGACTATTTTCTTTGCATCTGTTTTGGAGGAGGAACAACATTTCACCTGACTTCAAATCTCAGAGAAAGCACTGATGCCAAGTGCAAATGCAGATTAACTCTGGAGGAACCACTGCCACATGTTGCAGTCTGGATCCCTTCCCATGACAAGGCATGAAGCCTCTGGCTGTGATCACTGCATGCTAGTTCACGGACAGACTATGGAACGGTTCAGCTGAGAGTATCCCTGGGTCAGGTGGCGCCACATCCTCCATGGTGACAGGGCCAGGGGGCCAGGTCTGCTCATCATCTTCAGTGCCACCATCCGTGGCAAAATGATGAGGTGGCAGGCTGGGCAGGATGGGCTTGAGGAACTTGAACTCGCTGTTGCCTGAGCCTGTTGTGAGGCTGATCTCATAGCAGTAGGCGTGGGGCAGGGTCCCTGCAGCGGCTGCCTCGGCCAGGCTGCTCTGCAAGTTCCCGGTGCCATAAAGCACGTGGCCACTCTTCAGCTCCTTTCTCTTGCAGGCCTTATGAGCAACAAAGGCTGTGAGAGATGCAAGGAAGAGCAGTGAGACAAAGACCAAGGAAATGAATAAATAGGTGGTCAAGGAGCCACCCTCCTCCTCCGTGGACAGGCTGCTGTGTGGCAGGCGCACATCCGAGAAGTCACTGAGCAGGAGTGCGCTCAGGGCTGCGGTGGCTGACAGCGGGGGCCGCCCATTGTCTCGCACCAGGACCACCAGCTTCTGCTTCACGGCATCTCTCTCTGTCACCGGCCTCTTCAGACGCACCTCCCCACTCTGGGCGCCCACCACAAACAGCCCGGGGTCCGTGGCCTTCAGCAGGTGGTACGACAGCCACGAGTTCTGCCCCGAGTCAGCATCAACTGCCACCACTTTGGTGACCAGGTACCCTGCCTCAGCCGAAATGGGCACAAGCTCGCTGGACACCGGGCTGCTGTCCTGGGCGGGGTGCAGCACCAGGGGTGAGTTGTCATTCTCATCCACCACAACCAGGCGGATGGTGACATTGGTGCTAAGGCGAGGTGACCCAGCATCGGATGCACTCACTGAGACCTCGATCTGCCTCACGTGCTCATAGTCCAGGGGCCGCAGCACAAACACGTGCCCATTCTCAGAGTTCACAGAGATACAGGAGCAGGGGGGGCGCTCTGCAGGGAGGGATGGCAACAGGGAGTAGGTCACCTTGGCATTGGGCCCCACATCAGCATCCGAGGCACTGACGGCTCCAGTGAACACCGTGGGCATGTTGTTCTCATGCACATACATGGTGTAGGAAGTCTGGTTGAAGACAGGAGCATTGTCGTTGACATCAGAGATGTCCACTGTGAAGGTCTGCGTGGTTGTAAGAGCAGGTGACCCTGCATCTGCTGCTGTCACAGCCAGGATGTAGTGTGCCACCTGCTCCCTGTCCAGTGCCTTCACTGTCACCAGCTCAAAGTAATTTTTATAGGCTGGGCGCAGGGAGAATGACAGCTGGTCTTCAAGGGCACACGTGATCTTCCCATTGGCACCAGCATCCCGGTCCCGGACAGTAAAGAGGGCTACCACTGTCCCCGGTGGTGCATTCTCAGGCAGGGGGCTGCTGAAGGAACTCACCACCAGCTCTGGCGCATTGTCATTCACATCCAACACCTCCACCAGCACCTTGCAGATTGCTGAGAGACCCCCACCATCTGTGGCGCGCACTCTGAGCTCGTGAGTCTCTGCAGCCTCAAAGTCCAGAGGCTTGGCGAGTTTAATTTCACCGGTCACAGGGTCAAGGACAAATGCCGAGGGGCTCTGGCTCCCTACTTGGCTGAACTGATAGGAGATGTCCCCGTTAGATCCCGCATCTAGATCAGTTGCTACCAACCTGAGAACCACAGAGCCCTCTGGCGCATCTTCCAAAACCCGCCCAATGTACAGGTCCTCTGTGAAGACTGGAGCGTTGTCATTGACATCTAGAACAACAACGTGGATCTGGGTGGTCCCACTGCGGGGTGGAGAGCCTCCATCCACTGCAATGAGACTGAAACCCATCTCCGCATGCTCCTCTCTGTCCAACGCCTTTTCCAACACCAGTTCTACATAACTTTCGTCCGCACGGCGACTCCCAAAGGAGACGCTGAAGTACTCGTTCTCGGGGCTGATGCTGTAAGCCTGGATGCTGTTGCTGCCAATATCCAGGTCCCGAGCACCCTCCAGCGGGAAACGCATACCAGAGTGGCTGTTCTCCGGGATCCTGAAAGTGATTCGCTCCTCCGGGAAGACGGGCGAATGGTCATTGATGTCCTCCACCGCCACCTCGACCCGAAAGAACTGCAGCGGGTCCGCCAGCAGGAGCTCGAAGGGGAGCGTGCACGTCCCGGCCTGCCCGCACAGCTGCTCCCGGTCCAGCCGCTCGGCCACGACGAGGCGGCCGGTGCCGCGCTCTAAGCGAAAGTGCTGCCGGCCGTCCTCCGAGGCCAGGCGGGCGCCGCGAGCCGCCAGCTGCGCCACGGCCAGACCCGCGTCCTCCGCCACGTTGGCCACCACCGAGCCGCTCGCCGCCTCCTCGGCTACGGAGTAGCGGATGGGCTCGGAGCGAGCGTGCGGCAGCCAGAGGAAAGCAGAGAGACAAAGCACTTGCCTTGCGATCGCCATGTCGGGGCGGCGGACAGCCTCCGTCTCGCGGCTCGCCCGCGCAGTCCTCCGCGGAAAGCGGCGCCCGGCACCAGCGCGGCGGCGGCCGACCGCCCGCTCTGCCTCCCTCTCGCCCAGACCGGCCGGCGGCGGATGCCACGGAGCGCCGCTCGCCGCCGCTGCCCGGCTGCGCTCAGCTGCGCTGCGCTGGGCGGGACCGCACTGGGCAGGGCCGGGCCGGGCTCGGCCGCCTCTCCGCTCGCAGCCGCTCAGCGTCGCCTTGGCCGGGGGCGCCACCCTGCGGCCCGCGCCGGGACTGCGCCCGCTGCTGCCCGCGCTGCCCCCGCCTCGCCCCGGCACACGCACCCGCGCGTGCAAACCGTGCCGAGCTTGCCCGGACTCACGGTTATATACAACTCCGGTGGTCACAGAGCTAAAGGAACAGGCCGTCAGTAGCCACACTCACTCCCCGTAGATCTCCCCAGCCCGGCCGCTCCTTGAGCCCAACGGGAAAGGGCGAGTAACGATCGGCTATCGGCGCTGCCATCCAGGCACTGACCCGGTACCAGCGGCGGCTCCTGACACAGACCAACTGATCTCTACCCTCCAGCAGCGGTCTCTCAACACTTTAGCCGCCCCCGCTGTGAAAGTCCCGTTTCTCCTGCTGCCTGTGCAGCAGAGGGATCCGAATAAATCTGCATTGCCATGGGAAGGCGCCCAACAGCCTTTGACTCGTTTGCCTCGGGGCTCTCGGCATTCCCCTGCCTTAGCGCACCGCGCCCAGCCCAGGCACCACCAGAAATCACTCCTGACGAGGGGCTGCCAGTGCACCCATAGAAACGGAGGGGGATTGCCCGAAGAACAAATAGCGGAGAGTAGTTAATAAAAAAGGTGTAGGGAACATTCACCGCTTTCTTACCATCTTCCTCTTCTGCACATACGCCCATGGCAGAAAACATAAAATTAACACCACGTAGATAGTCCAGCCTCTTTACAGCGGTTCTGGTAGAGCTGGGTTTCTTTTCTCTTACAGGAAAAGAATCCTATTAATATCAGAGAAGAATCCCACGAACGGTTACTTACAGTGCTCTCGATTTTACATTTCGTGGAATCAATGTTAGTCTTGCAACTGTCACAGTGTGCTGATGTTTACACCACCTTCATTGCTTTGCATGACCTGTCTCTTCTCCTTCAGCGTCAGCTTAATGTCAGGACAGGGTGAAAATGTGACTCATAGCCTTGCCTGGGATGTGATTCAGGATTTTATACGGGCATGGAACTCTAAAGATCAAGGGCTATGAAGTGCTCTGCCGAAGTCTGCTGAAGAGATGTAAGAGGTTTGCTTTCCCCTTATCCTGTCCTTTGTGTTTAATACAACTAATGTAACCAGCTCTGTCCGTCTCCCAAAGTTGTGGATCAATGATTATGACAATACAAGCAATTGTCACAGGGCATTGATGTTTTCATTGTTTTGGAGGACCTGGCTCGTCACTCTTCCACTCCACACAATGTACGATAGGCTCACACACACACAGTCCAAAGTGTGGGGCCAAGTTGCATTAGAGACTCACCTTTCAAACGTCTGGTGCACATCCACCATCCAAGGAACACAACATAATGACGAACTACACTGGATGCCCTGCTGGTGATATCTTCTCTCATTACCCATTTCTCTGGGTTTCTACTGCTATTCTCAGCAGCTTATTTGCTCTAGTTCTATTAATTGTAATGCATTGCTCTAATAATATACCACGGTATCAGTGGGGTTTGCAGGCTTCATAACCCTCCTCAGTTTTAAGTAAAGTTGTGTTTTGCTTGGAACACCTGGGTAATCGTTGATGCACTCAATGTGCAACGGGCTTGTGGTCAGCATTAACACAGCAGCCTTTGCTCAGGACTACCATCTACAGGTAGTAGGACTGCCAAACTACATTGGATCACAGGGCGGTGATATTCTCATATACTCATTCTCCCTCCTTCTCTCTCTCTCAATTTCTAATGCATTTCTCAGGACGTAAGAGTAACAGCATTTATCATTTTCTTTAGTTCTATTAATTGTAATGCATTGCTCTAATAATATACCACGGTATCAGGGGTCTTTTTGCGAGTTTCATAATCCTCCTCAGCTTTAAGTTGTGTTTTGCTCGGGCCACCTGGGTAATCGTTGTTATTCCTGATGCATTCAACGAGCAAGGGGCTTGCGGTCAGCATTACAACAGCAGCCTTTGCTCAGGACTACCGCCTCCTGGGGGCTTTGCAGAAGGGAAAGTTGAAGTCCTGAGCATTTCCCACGAGCAAAACCTCTCCCTGGCAGGAGTCTGCAACAACCTACTGCTGCTCCCCAAACACTTCCACAAGGACCATGTCTGTCCACTGTATTTCTGCCAGGCATCCCCCAAGACATTACAATCAGAACACTTCTGACCAAAAAGCTCAAGTTGTCTTTGACAACTCTCGTGAGACCTGGAAAGGTCACTGCTGCACCTCACTGCTTTGATGAGGCTTTGCGCACTCTCGTGCTTCAGCTGCAGGCAGCCGCTGAGCACCACTCGCCGCTTGCTCAGCCCTCTCCCGGCGGACAAACAGACAGTGCCCCGGGGGTGGGATAAGGACAGTTACAGACACGGCACCCTGAGAGGGGATCAGTGACACAGCCTGTGGCAGAACACACACACACACACGGGGGTAACACGCAGTACCTTACCGACCCGACAAGGTGATAACACAGAGCGCTGCACCCACGCGAGGACCGACCCGATACCCGACCGCACTCGCACTGTCCCGCATTCGTGCAGACCCGCCCCTCCCCGACCAGCCCCTTTTATGGGTGCGGGATGTGACGTGGTGTGGAAGACAGCCTGGGCCAGCTCTACACACCTGTGCTGGCTACTTGCGTATTTCACTCTGTCCTGGCCAGAACCAGGACATGGTCTGTGTGAAACGAAGAGTGGCCCTGACAAAGAGACACGGACAAGCAGCCAGCATAGGGACAGAGACACAAGCAGCCAGCATAGGGGTGACTGATATGGGGACTGGTTGCTTTTCTGCCTCAGCTACAGGGTTGGTCTTTCAGGTTTGAGCAGCCACAGTGCCTGTGGTGGGGGTTGGAGTAGCTGCAGTGCCTATGGATCTGTTCTTCTGCTCTATTTGCTCACACTCTCCCACATACCATGCCAGCTCGGACCAAAAGATCTCTTGGCAATAGTGTTGAAACAATTTGTTGTAGCACATAAGACTTAAAAACATTCAGGAGAATGAGCAACAGGAGCATACTGGCCTGAACATCACAGGGGTAGTCCAAGCTCTCAATGGCTGTTGTAACAAGCCTGAAGGAGAACAGGGAGGAGAAACCATCCTGCCCCCACCCTAAATTGAGTGTGATCATTAAACAGTGCTGATATATGTGCCCAAGATATGGATGTGACAGAGAAACACCACATACAAAGACCAACTGAGGCTCACGAACACGGGTGATATCTTGTCATTAGTCGGTATCACGCAGGAGAAGAGAGTTAGAATCCTGACTCCCATCCCTGAGGTGATAAACAACAGTTCCCGGCGGGTCGGGAGAAGGACATTTTACTGACAAAGGACACTTTACTGACAAAGCTCTGTGAATGGGGAACAACAACAAAGACCATAGCAGAATACACACACACAAACAATGATCAGAAGTAGCACTTTACGACCTGATGAGGTGATAACACAGAGCACTGCAGCGATGTGAGGACCAACCGGACACTGACTGCACCCGGACTGTCACGGAGATGTGTGGACCCTCCCTCCCCCCCAGATGCTTTTATGGGGCCTTGATGTCACATAGTGTAGAAAACAGCCTGGGCTGGCTGCTTGGGGAAGTTCACTCTGTCCAAACCGGAACCAGGAAACCCATCAGAGCCCCTGTGAGCACAGGGAACGGTACCCGCTGACCTGGATCCTGCCCTGGTCAGCCACCAGAAGCTCAGTGATCAGAAGACCTGTACAGCCTTGCCAGAAATTCCCTGCAAACCACCATATTCCTAAATGCTCTACCGGCTCCATCTCCAAACAAAAGTAACCGTTCAACCTCACTGCAGAAAAGGAACAACGGGAGGAACAAGCTCCCAGGTGTTTGGAAAACACTCTCAACACATTCCCAGAAAGAACGTATCTCCAAAGACTACTGCCTGCACACAAGGCATTTGGGAGGTCTCTTTATTTCCTTTGTACACACAAGGTATCCTGGTTTAAAAGACTACAGGACAGACCTGCAGCACAGCACAGCGCGAGGCTTTCCAAACGTTCCGTGCCACAACGCTTCCATTCAAACAATCTCTTATTACACCGGGGTGACCGTGCTTGTGAAGAGGAACAGGCAAGGCAAGGCTCACACAGAGTGCACAGGGTAGCAGGAGAAAGGGCAAAAAAAGGACAATGCAAATGCTTCAACCCCAAGCCAGAAAGTCATATGGGGACAGCTTTCCCCTCCCCCCAAAAAAGGCCTCTGAATTGGAGAACAACAATGGTGAGACCCAACTGAAAGGCCTTTCCCAAATTAATCTTCATTTTACCTGCAGACAAAGTCCCTTGAAGACTCATGGATTTTTAGAACAATGCACCCAAGGACGACTGTGATTCCATAGCTCTGTACAGTTATGGGCCATACATGGACTCTTTGTGCTGCTCTGTTCCCAAGGCTAGCCCATGTAGACAGACAGCTCAAGCCTCTCTAAAGGGCCCAATGAAACTCTTGTACAATATTTTTGCTCTGCCCAAAGGGGATGGTGATCCTGCACCCAAATGGTCAAAACACACTTCTTGTCTGCTGACCTCAATCTATTATGATGTGAGCAGCTTCCTGCTTCACTGGGAAGCCATAGGGCAGCATATAGAGACAAACAGCAGCAGTCTAGGCAGAACACACAGACACTCCCACCAGAGACACTGACATGCACACCCAGAAAACAAAGAGCCCTGTTCATGCTGCACGGTGACACAGTAATCAAAAATGCACTGCTTGCCTGAACCAGGAGGAGACCTACATGCATTTCAGAGACCACATCATTTGCCTCCCTGCATCACAGCACGCAGGAAGGGTTCCATGGTCTTGCTGAGAGCAAGGAAAACAAGAACTTAGCCAGGGGATCCTGGAACTAGTCCATAACTGGAATCATTTCAGAAATGGCTGCAAGAGAGATTAATTTCTTTAATGAGGGAGCCATGAGACTCTTTTCTTTGCATCTGTTCTGGAAGGAGGAGAAAACATTTCACCTGACTTCAAAACTAGAGGGAAACCACTGATGCCAATTGCAAATGCAGATTAACTCTGGAGGAATCACTGCCACATGTTGCAGCCCGGATCCCTTCCCACGACAAGGCATGAAGCCTCTGGCTGTGATCACTGCATGCTAGTTCAAGGACAGACTATGGAACGGTTCAGATGAGAGCATCCCTGGGTCAGGTGGTGCCACGTCCTCCAGGGTGACAGGGCCAGGGGGCCACTCCTGTTCATCATCTTCAGTGCCACTGCCCATGGCACAGTGCTGAGGTGGCAGGCTGGGCAGGATGGGCTTGAGGAACTTGAACTCGCTGTTGCCTGAGCCTGTTGTGAGGCTGATCTCATAGCAGTAGGCGTGGGGCAGGGTCCCTGCAGCGGCTGCCTCGGCCAGGCTGCTCTGCAAGTTCCCGGTGCCATAAAGCACGTGGCCACTCTTCAGCTCCTTTCTCTTGCAGGCCTTATGAGCAACAAAGGCTACGAGAGATGCAAGGAAGAGCAGTGAGACAAAGACCAAGGAAATGATTAAATAGGTGGTCAGGGAGCCACCCTCCTCCTCCGTGGACAGGCTGCTGTGCGGCAGGCGCACATCTGAGAAGTCACTGAGCAGGAGTGCGCTCAGGGCTGCGGTGGCTGACAGCGGTGGCCGCCCATTGTCTCGCACCAGGACCACCAGCTTCTGCTTCACGGCATCTCTCTCTGTCACCGGCCTCTTCAGACGCACCTCCCCACTCTGGGCGCCCACCACAAACAGCCCGGGGTCCGTGGCCTTCAGCAGGTGGTACGACAGCCACGAGTTCTGCCCCGAGTCGGCATCAACCGCCACCACTTTGGTGACCAGGTACCCTGCCTCAGCCGAAATGGGCACCAGCTCGCTGGACACTGGGCTGCTGTCCTGGGCGGGGTGCAGCACCAGGGGTGAGTTGTCATTCTCATCCACCACCACCAGGCGGACGGTGACATTGGTGCTAAGGCGAGGTGACCCAGCATCGGATGCACTCACTGAGACCTCGATCTGCCTCACGTGCTCATAGTCCAGGGGCCGCAGCACAAACACGTGTCCGTTCTCAGAGTTCACAGAGATACAGGAGCAGGGGGGCCGCTCTGCAGGAAGGGATGGCAACAGGGAGTAGGTCACCTTGGCATTGGGCCCCACATCAGCATCCGAGGCACTGACGGCTCCAACCAACACTGTGGGCATGTTGTTCTCACGCACATACATGGTGTAGGAAGTCTGGTTGAAGACAGGAGCATTGTCGTTGACATCAGAGATGTCCACTGTGAAGGTCTGAGTGGTTGTAAGAGCAGGTGACCCTGCATCTGCTGCTGTCACAGCCAGGATGTAACGTGCCACCTGCTCCCTGTCCAGTGCCCTCACTGTCACCAGCTCATAGTATTTCTTATAGGCAGGTCGCAGGGAGAACGACAGCTGGTCTTCAAGGGCACACGTGATCCTCCCATTGGCACCAGCATCCCGGTCCCGGACAGTAAAGAGGGCAACCACTGTCCCCGGTGGTGCATTCTCAGGCAGGGGGCTGCTGAAGGAACCCACCACCAACTCTGGCGCATTGTCATTCACATCCAACACCTCCACCAGCACCTTGCAGATTGCCGACAGGCCCCCACCATCCATAGCCTGAACGTTGAGCTCGTGAGTCTCTGCAGCCTCAAAGTCCAGAGGCTTGGCAAGTTTAATTTCACCATTCACAGGGTCAAGGACAAATGCCGAGGGGCTCTGGCTCCCTGCTTGGCTGAACTGATAGGAGATCTCCCCGTTAGATTCCGCATCTAGATCAGTTGCCACTACCCTGAGAACCACAGTGCCCTCTGGAGCATTTTCCAAAACCTGACCAACATACCGTTCCTGTGTGAAGACTGGAGCATTGTCATTTGCATCCAGAATGACAATGTGGATCTGGGTGGTCCCGCTGCGGGGTGGGGAGCCCCCATCCACTGCAATGAGACTGAAACCCAACTCCGCGTGCTCCTCTCTGTCCAGCGCCTTTTCCAACACCAGCTCCACATACTTATCACCATTACTCCGACGCTCAAAGGAGACGCTGAAGTACTCGTTCTCGGGGCTGATGCTGTAAGCCTGGATGCTGTTGCTGCCAATATCCAGATCTCGAGCACCCACCAGCGGGAAACGCGAGCCCGGGTTGCTGGTCTCCGGGATCCTGAAAGTGATTCGCTCCTCCGGGAAGACGGGCGAATGGTCATTGATGTCCTCCACCGCCACCTCGACCCGAAAGATCTGCAGCGGGTCCGCCAGCAGGAGCTCGAAGGGGAGCGTGCACGTCCCGGCCTGCCCGCACAGCTGCTCCCGGTCCAGCCGCTCGGCCACGACGAGGCGGCCGGTGCCGCGCTCTAAGCGAAAGTGCTGCCGGCCGTCCTCCGAGGCCAGGCGGGCGCCGCGAGCCGCCAGCTGCGCCACGGCCAGACCCGCGTCCTCCGCCACGTTGGCCACCACCGAGCCGCTCGCCGCCTCCTCGGCTACGGAGTAGCGGATGGGCTCGGAGCGAGCGTGCGGCAGCCAGAGGAAAGCAGAGAGACAAAGCACTTGCCTTGCGATCGCCATGTCGGGGCGGCGGACAGCCTCCGTCTCGCGGCTCGCCCGCGCAGTCCTCCGCGGAAAGCGGCGCCCGGCACCAGCGCGGCGGCGGCGGCGGCCGACCGTTCGCTCTGCCTCCCTCTCGCCCAGACCGGCCGGCGGCGGATGCCACGGAGCGCCGCTCGCCGCCGCTGCCCGGCTGCGCTCAGCTGCGCTGCGCTGGGCGGGACCGCACTGGGCAGGGCCGGGCCGGGCTCGGCCGCCTCTCCGCTCGCAGCCGCTCAGCGTCGCCTTGGCCGGGGGCGCCACCCTGCGGCCCGCGCCGGGACTGCGCCCGCTGCTGCCCGCGCTGCCCCCGCCTCGCCCCGGCACACGCACCCGCGCGTGCAAACCGTGCCGAGCTTGCCCGGACTCACGGTTATATACAACTCCGGTGGTCACAGAGCTAAAGGAACAGGGCGTCAGTAGCCACACTCACTCCCCGTAGATCTCCCCAGCCCGGCCGCTCCTTGAGCCCAACGGGAAAGGGCGAGTAACGATCGGCTATCGGCGCTGCGATCCAGGCACTGACCCGGTACCAGCGGCGGCTCCTGACACAGACCAACTGATCTCTACCCTCCAGCAGCGGTCTCTCAACACTTTAGCCGCCCCCGCTGTGAAAGACCCGTTTCTCCTGCTGCCTGTGCAGCACAGGGATCCGAATAAATCTGCATTGCCATGGGAAGGCGCCCAACAGCCTTTGACTCGTTTGCCTCGGGGCTCTCGGCATTCCCCTGCCTTAGCGCACCGCGCCCAGCCCAGGCACCACCAGAAATCACTCCTGACGAGGGGCTGCCAGTGCACCCATAGAAACGGAGGGGGATTGCCCGAAGAACAAATAGCGGAGAGTAGTTAATAAAAAAGTTGTAGGGAACATTCACCACTTTCTTACCGTCTTCCTCTTCTCCACAAACGCCCTTGACATCACAGTGTGTTGATGTTCTCACCGCTTTCATTGTTTTGCAGGACCTGTCTCTTCACTCTACCATGCAACACAATGTCATTTGGTTCACCTGTTCCACACCAAAGAGGGGAGCAAGTGTGATTAAAGACACAGATTTCTTTACTTCTATTGATTGTAATGCATTGCACTAAAAATACACCACTGTATCTGGGGTTTTTACAAGTTTCATAATCCTCCTCAGCTTAGAATGAAGTTGAGCTTTGCTTGGACCGCCTGGGTAATCATTGGTACTCCTGATGCACTCGGTGTGCAACGGGCTTGTGGTCAGTATTACAACAGCAGGACCATATCCACTGTATTTGTGCCATGCTTTCCCCAAGACGCTTACAATCAAGGTAACCCAGACTAGGCTCTTTATCCCCCTCTACAGTACATGGGAGTTTTGATTGGGCAGGTCCAGGTACACTGGTAAATCCCCTGGAATTAACTAATCAGGTGGCCTTTGCTAATCTAGGGTTTCATCATTAGTGTAGTTTTAAGAATCAATTGTACCTCTCAGTTTTCCCCAAGGCTGGTGTGTGGTAGGGTATATGGTAAAACTATTCAATGCCATGTTCTTTGGCCCATGTGCCTAGGAGAGTGTTTTGGATATGAGTCCTGTTGTCTGACTCAATCCCTTCTGGAGTGCCATGTTGCCAGAGGACTTGCTTCTCCAGAGCCAGCGTGGTCTTCTGGCTGGTGGCATAGGGGACAGGACAGGTTTCTAGTCAGCCAGTGGTTCTTCTAACATTGTGAGCACAAACTGCTGGCTTGGCATGTCTGTGGGAGAGTGATGTAATCGACCTGCCAGGGCTCTCCATATTTGTACTGTAGCCATCATCCTCCATACCACAGAGGCTTTCATCACTTGGCTTCCTTGATCGAGACACATGTTTTGCATTCATGGATGATCTGCGAGATAGTGTCCAGGGTCAAATCTACCCCCCAATCACAAGCCCATCTGTATGTAACATCTCTTTCTTGATGGCCTGAGATGTCATGGACCGATCCAGCTATAAATGAATTGCCCTTATGTGTCCAATCAAGGTCTGGGTGGGTTTGCCTCGGCACTGCCAGTTGCTTTGTTTCCGTTGTTGCAACCAGGACATGGGCCACCATTCATGAGTCAGTATAGTGCTACAATTTCAGCCACTTTTCCCATTTGCAATGTTCAAATCCAGCTGGATGCCTTTTACCTCTGCAAAATGTCTGGATTTGCATTGTCCTACAGCAGCTTCTGCAACTCATCATGTAGAACTCCATACAGCAACCTTCCACCTCTGATGTTTTCCAACAATGCAACAGGACCCATGGGTCAATGGGCAGATTTATTCTCATTTTCTGGCAGTTCATTAGACAATGTGGATTCGGTGGCACGTGTCACTCTTCCTCTGGTGATATTCAAAAATCTTTGCCTTCTGTCCTGCCTGTGATTGCCTGTTGTTTTCTGGCAGAGACACCAGGTAGGGCCTTTCTCCCTGGCTGCAATGTAGAGCACATTCTTTACATCGGTCCCTGTCCAGACAGGCCCAGGGGCTACTGCATGGACTATCTCCTCTTTGATCGGCTCAAAGGCATGTTGCTGCTCAGGGCCCCATATGAAATTATTCTTCTTCTGGGTTACATGGGAGAGAGAGCTCACAATGACACTGCTTTTTGGGCTATGCATAAGCCAAAAAGCCACAAAGCCTAAGAAAGCTCCTGTCTCCTTTTTGTTGGTTGGTGGAGCCATAGCAGCTATTTTATTGATAGCATCCCTTGGGATCTGATGATGCCCATCCTGCCATTTTATGCCTAAAACCTGAATTTCTAGAGTAGATCCACTGACCTTGTTTCATAGCAAAAAGAGGTTTTACAGCATTTGGATTATTTCCTTCCCTTTCTCAAAAGCCTCCTCTGCTGTATTGCCCCATACAATGATGTCATCAATATACAGTGGTGCTCCGGGGCTTCACCCTGTTCTAGTGCAGTCTGGATCAGTCTGTGGCAGATGGGGCTAAGCTTCCACCCCTGGGGCAGTTGATACCAGGTGGACTGGATGCCCTTCCAAGTGAAAGCAAACTGTGGCTCTGAAAAGAAAGCGTTTGTAATGTCAATTGTGGCAAAACACTTGGCTGTTTTTGACTCTAGTTCATACTGGAGTTTACTCATGCTCAGAGAGATGAGGAAGAAGAAGAAGAAAGACTTTCTTCATATTACTGGAGTCGGCCAGACAACTCATGGGTGGGTAGCTGCACAGTGTCAGGGTCAGAGTAAACCATCTCACACATGGCTCACTCCCTCAAGTACTGGATACCTCACTCCATGGTTGTCCACTTCCTTGACCAACACTCAACATCTTCACTGAACGGGTACCTTTCCCCTATGCTTGATAGAAGTCGCCTCCAGACACTGAGAGCTTGGGGCTTTCCTCCAATCACCTTGTCGATGCCTCCTTCTCTGGACAGGGATCCCAGCTGCCTGGCATCCCTGCCTTCTAATTCCAGGCTGTTGGCCCCATTGTCCCAGCATCAGAGTAGCCAGGAAATGATGTGCTCATCCAGAAGGTGGCTGAAATCTTTTCTCACATCTCTCAGTTCACTCCAGGACAGGGATCAGGTGATGAGCTGTGGTACCACCTCTTCATCGTGTTCTCCTGATGGTTCCAGTTTACCATCATCTTTCACAACACAGACTGATTTCTTTGTGTATCTCTTCATCTGCGTAGGGGTGACTAATACTAATATCGGGACTGGTTGGCTTTCTGGCTCAGCTACAGGGTTGGTCTCTCAGGTTTGAGCAGCCACAGCGCCTGTTGTGGGGGTTGGAATACCTGCAGTGCCTATGGATCTGTTCTTCTGCTCTATCTATTTGTTCACATTCTCCCACATACCCTGCCAGCTCTGACCATTCAGCCCCAGGGAAGATCTCTTGGCAATAGTCTTGAAACATTTCTTTGTAGCACATAAGACTTGAAAAACATTCAGGAGAATGAGCAACAGGAACATACTGGCCTGAACATCCCAGGGGTAGTCCAAGTTCTCAAAGGCTGTTATAGCAAGCCTGAAGGAGAACAGGGAGGAGAAACCATCCTGCCCCCACCCTAAATTGAGCGCAATCATTAAACAATGCTGATGTATGCTGCCCAATATATGGACATTACAGTGAAACGTCACATACAAACACCAACTGAGGTTCATGAACACAGATGATAGCTTGTCATAAGTCGATATCACACAGTAGGAGAGAGTTAGAATCCTGATTCCCATCCCTGAGATGATAAACAACAGGGCCCTCTGGGTTAGGATAAGGACACTTTACTGCCAAAGCCCTATGAAAGGGGAACAGTAACAAAGCCCATAGCAGAATACACACACACACACAGAGAAAACCCCCGATGATTAGAAGGAGTAATTTACAACCTGATGACACAGAGCACTGCACCAATGTGAGGAACAACCTGACACTGACTGCACCCAGACTGACCCAGAGATGCGTGGACCCTCCTTCCCCAACCAGCCTCTTTTATGAGGCCTTGATGTCACATGGTGACAGTACAACAGAGGAAGAATCCTGACTCCCATCCCCGAGGTCATAAAGAACAGAATAGGAATTCTATAAAGATAGTGTGGGTTCACATACCACAGGCAGGTGACCAAACAGAACATCATTGTTATCAGCATCACTTTGAATAACATAATATTTATCACAGCTTTTTTAGCACGATTGGGCCAGATCTACCGCTATCCCAATGCATTGAGCCCCACCTTGAGTGCCAAAAAGGGCTGTCCTGGATCAGCCCCAGGAAGCGGATGTTCACAAAATGCTGTTCTCCCTCTGAGGAGAAACAGGCAGAGCCCCGAGGGTTGGGGTAAGGACACTTTAAAGTCAAAGGAAGTGGAATGGGAGAAACAGCAGAATACAAAGAGACATACAGACACAGAGACACACACTGAGAACAAGGAGCACTCTACTGACCTGATGAGGTGATAACACAGAACACTGCACCAATATGAGGACCAACTCAACACTGATTTCCACCCAGACTGTCACAGAGATGCCTGGACATTCCTTCCCAAACCACCCACATTTATGGGGCCTTGATGTCACATGGTGTGCAAAACAGCCTGGGCTGGCTGCTTGGGGAAGTTCACTATGTCCAGACTAAAACCAGGACACCCATCAGAGCCCCTGTGAGCACAGGGAACAGTACCCGCTGACCTGGATCCCGCCCTGGTCAGACACCAGAAACTCAGTGCTCAGAAGGCCTGTACAGCCAGAAATTCCCTGCGCCCCACCACGTTTCTAAATGCTCTCTTGGCCCCATCTCCAAACACAAAGTTCCTGCAACACCACCAATGCAGAAAAGGAACAATGGGAGGAACAGGCCCCCAGGCGTTTGGAAAACACTCACAACACTTTCCCAGAAAGAAGGTCTCTCCAAAGACTACTGTCTGCACACAAAGCATTTGGGAGGTCTCTTTATTTCCTTTGTACACACAAGGTATCCTGGTTTAAAAGACTACAGGACAGACCTGCAGCACAGCACAGCATGAGGCTTTCCAAACGTTCCGTGCCACAACGCTTCCATTCAAACAATCTCTTATCACACCACAGTGACTGTGCTTGTGAAGAGGAACAGGCAAGGCAAGGCTCAAACAGAGTGCACAGGGTAGCAGGAGAAAGGGGAAAAAAAGGACAATGCAAATTCTCCAACCCCAAACCAGAATGTCATAAGGGACAGCTTTCCCATCCCATCAAAAAGCTTCTGAATAGGGGAAAACCCATGGTCAGACACAGCTCTGAGACTCTTACAAAATAATCTTCATTCTACGTGCACACACAAAACATTTCACCTGACATCAAAACAAAAGGGAAACCACTGATGCCAATTGCAAATGCAGATTAACTCAGGAGGAACCACTGCCACATGTTGCAGCCCGGATCCCTTTCCCATGACAAGGCGTGAAGCCTCTGGCTGTGATCACTGCATGCTAGTTCAAGGACAAACTATGGAACGGTTCAGCTGAGAGCATCCCTGGGTCAGGGGGCACCATGTCCTCCATGGTGACAGGGCCAGGGGGCCACTCCTGTTCATCATCTTCAGTGCCATCACCCGTGGCACAGTGCTGAGGTGGCAGGCTGGGCAGGATGGGCTTGAGGAACTTGAACTCGCTGTTGCCTGAGCCTGTTGTGAGGCTGATCTCATAGCAGTAGGCGTGGGGCAGGGTCCCTGCAGCGGCTGCCTCGGCCAGGCTGCTCTGCAAGTTCCCGGTGCCATAAAGCACGTGGCCACTCTTCAGCTCCTTTCTCTTGCAGGCCTTATGAGCAACAAAGGCTACGAGAGATGCAAGGAAGAGCAGTGAGACAAAGACCAAGGAAATGATTAAATAGGTGGTCAAGGAGCCACCCTCCTCCTCCGTGGACAGGCTGCTGTGCGGCAGGCGCACATCCGAGAAGTCACTGAGCAGGAGTGCGCTCAGGGCTGCGGTGGCTGACAGCGGTGGCCGCCCATTGTCTCGCACCAGGACCACCAGCTTCTGCTTCACGGCATCTCTCTCTGTCACCGGCCTCTTCAGACGCACCTCCCCGCTCTGGGCGCCCACCACAAACAGCCCGGGGTCTGTGGCCTTCAGCAGGTGGTACGACAGCCACGAGTTCTGCCCCGAGTCGGCATCAACCGCCACCACTTTGGTGACCAGGTACCCTGCCTCAGCCGAAATGGGCACCAGCTCGCTGGACACCGGGCTGCTGTCCTGGGCGGGGTGCAGCACCAGGGGTGAGTTGTCATTCTCATCCACCACAACCAGGCGGACGGTGACATTGGTGCTAAGGCGAGGTGACCCAGCATCAGATGCACTCACTGAGACCTCGATCTGCCTCACGTGCTCATAGTCCAGGGCTCGCAGCACAAACACGTGTCCGTTCTCAGAGTTCACAGAGATGCAGGAGCAGGGGGGCCGCTCTGCAGGGGGGGATGGCAACAGGGAGTAGGTCACCTTGGCATTGGGCCCCACATCAGCATCCGAGGCACTGACGGCTCCAACCAAGACCGTTGGCATGTTGTTCTCATGCACATACATGGTGTAGGAAGTCTGGTTGAAGACAGGAGCATTGTCGTTGACATCAGAGATGTCCACTGTGAAGGTCTGCGTGGTTGTAAGAGCAGGTGACCCTGCATCTGCTGCTGTCACAGCCAGGATGTAGCGTGCCACCTGCTCCCTGTCCAGTGCCCTCACTGTCACCAGCTCATAGTATTTCTTATAGGCAGGTCGCAGGGAGAAGAACAGCTGGTCTTCAAGGGCACACGTGATCTTCCCATTGGCACCAGCATCCCGGTCCCGGACAGTAAACAGGGCAACTACTGTCCCAGGTGGTGCATTCTCAGGCAGGGGGCTGCTGAAGGAACTCACCACCAGCTCCGGTGCATTGTCATTCACATCCAACACCTCCACCAGCACCTTGCAGATTGCTGACAGACCCCCACCATCCATAGCCCGAACGTTGAACTCGTGAGTCTCTGCAGCCTCAAAGTCCAGAGGCTTGGCGAGTTTAATTTCACCATTCACAGGGTCAAGGACAAATGCAGAGGGGCTCTGGCTCCCTGCTTGGCTGAAATGATAGGAGATGTCACCATTAGGTCCAGCGTCCAGATCAGTTGCCACTACCCTGAGAACCACAGTGCCCTCTGGCGCATCTTCCAAAACCTGCCCAATGTACAGCTCCTGTGTGAAGACTGGAGCGTTGTCATTGACATCTAGAACAACAATGTGGATCTGGGTGGTCCCGCTGCGGGGTGGAGAGCCCCCATCCACTGCAATGAGACTGAAACCCAACTCCGCATGCTCCTCTCTGTCCAGTGCCTTTTCCAACACCAGTTCCACATACTGCCTTCCCTTACTCCGACGCTCAAAGGAGACGCTGAAGTACTCGTTCTCGGGGCTGATGCTGTAAGCCTGGATGCTGTTGCTGCCAATATCCAGGTCCCGAGCACCCTCCAGCGGGAAACGCGAGCCCGGATCGCTGGTCTCCGGGATCCTGAAAGTGATTCGCTCCTCCGGGAAGACGGGCGAATGGTCATTGATGTCCTCCACCGCCACCTCGACCCGAAAGATCTGCAGCGGGTCCGCCAGCAGGAGCTCGAAGGGGAGCGTGCACGTCCCGGCCTGCCCGCACAGCTGCTCCCGGTCCAGCCGCTCGGCCACGACGAGGCGGCCGGTGCCGCGCTCTAAGCGAAAGTGCTGCCGGCCGTCCTCCGAGGCCAGGCGGGCGCCGCGAGCCGCCAGCTGCGCCACGGCCAGACCCGCGTCCTCCGCCACGTTGGCCACCACCGAGCCGCTCGCCGCCTCCTCGGCTACGGAGTAGCGGATGGGCTCGGAGCGAGCGTGCGGCAGCCAGAGGAAAGCAGAGAGACAAAGCACTTGCCTTGCGATCGCCATGTCGGGGCGGCGGACAGCCTCCGTCTCGCGGCTCGCCCGCGCAGTCCTCCGCGGAAAGCGGCGCCCGGCACCAGCGCGGCGGCGGCGGCGGCCGCCCGCTCTGCCTCCCTCTCGCCCAGACCGGCCGGCGGCGGATGCCACGGAGCGCCGCTCGCCGCCGCTGCCCGGCTGCGCTCAGCTGCGCTGCGCTGGGCGGGACCGCACTGGGCAGGGCCGGGCCGGGCTCGGCCGCCTCTCCGCTCGCAGCCGCTCAGCGTCGCCTTGGCCGGGGGCGCCACCCTGCGGCCCGCGCCGGGACTGCGCCCGCTGCTGCCCGCGCTGCCCCCGCCTCGCCCCGGCACACGCACCCGCGCGTGCAAACCGTGCCGAGCTTGCCCGGACTCACGGTTACATACAACTCCGGTGGTCACAGAGCTAAAGGAACAGGCCGCCAGTAGCCACACTCACTCCCCGTAGATCTCCCCAGCCCGGCCGCTCCTTGAGCCCAACGGGAAAGGGCGAGTAACGATCGGCTATCGGCGCTGCCATCCAGGCACTGACCCGGTACCAGCGGCGGCTCCTGACACAGACCAACTGATCTCTACCCTCCAGCAGCGGTCTCTCAACACTTTAGCCGCCCCCGCTGTGAAAGAATCAACACTTTAGCCTCCCCCGCTGTGAAAGACCCGTTTCTCCTGCTGCCTGTGCAGCACAGGGATCCGAATAAATCTGCATTGCCATGGGAAGGCGCCCAACAGCCTTTGACTCGTTAATAAAAAAGGTGTAGGGAACATTCACCGCTTTCATACCACCTTCCTCTTCTCCACAAGCGCCCTTGACATCACAGTGTGTTGATGTTCTCACCGCTTTCATTGTTTTGCAGGACCTGTCTCTTCACTCTACCATGCAACACAATGTCATTTGGTACACCTGTTCCACACCAAAGAGGGGAGCAAGTGCGATTAAAGACACAGATTTCTTTACTTCTATTGATTGTAATGCATTGCACTAAAATACACCACTGTATCAGGGGTTTTTACAAGTTTCATAATCCTCCTCAGCTTAGAATGAAGTTGAGCTTTGCTTGGACCACCTGGGTAATCATTGGTACTCCTGATGCACTCGGTGTGCAACGGGCTTGTGGTCAGTATTACAACAGCAGGACCATATCCATTGTATTTGTGCCATGCTTTACCCAAGACGCTTACAATCAAGGTAACCCAGACTAGGCTCTTTATCCCCCTCTACAGTACATGGGAGTTTTGATTGGGCAGGTCCAGGTAGACTGGTAAATCCCCCGGAATTAACTAATCAGGTGGCCTTTGCTAATCTAGGGGTTCATCATTAGTGTAGTTTTTAAGAATCAATTGTACCTCTCAGTTATCCCCAAGGCTAGTGTATGGTAGGGTATATGGCAAACCTATTCAATGCCATGTTCTTTGGCCCAGGTATCTAGGAGAGTGCTTCGGATATGAGTCCTGTTGTCTGACTCAATCCCTTCTGGAGTGCCATGTTGCCAGAGGACTTGCTGCTCCAGACCCAGCGTGGTCTTCTGGCTGGTGGCATAGGGGACAGGACAGGTTTCTAGTCAGCCAGTGGTTCTTCTACCATTGTGAGCACAAACTGCTGGCTTGGCATGTCTGTGGGAGAGTGATGCAATCGAACTGCCAGGGCTCTCTGTATTTGTACTGTAGCCATCATCCTCCATACCACAGAGGCTTTCATCACTTGGCTTGCTTGATCCAGGCACATGTTTTGCATTCATAATGTCCCATAATGACCCGTTTCTCCTGCTGCCTGTGCAGCACAGGGATCCGAATAAATCTGCATTGCCATGGGAAGGCGCCCAACAGCCTTTGACTCGTTTGCCTCGGGGCTCTCGGCATTCCCCTGCCTTAGCGCACCGCGCCCAGCCCAGGCACCACCAGAAATCACTCCTGACGAGGGGCTTCCAGTGCACCCATAGAAACGGAGGGGGATTGCCCGAAGAATAAATAGCGGAGAGTAGTTAATAAAAAAGGTGTAGGGAACATTCACCGCTTTCATACCACCTTCCTCTTCAACAAGCGCCCTTGACATCACAGTGTGTTGATGTTCTCACCGCTTTCATTGTTTTGCAGGACCTGTCTCTTCACTCTACCATGCAACACAATTTCATTTGGTACACCTGTTCCACGCCAAAGAGGTGATTACGTTGGATTGAGACACAGATTTCTTTACTTCTGTTGATGCATTGCGCTTTAATGCATTGCTCTAATAACATACCGTAGTGTCAGAGTATTTTGAAAGTTTTATAATCCTCCTCAGTTTTACCTGAAGTTGTGCAGTGCTTGGGACCACCAGGGTAATCGTTGTTACTCCTGATGCACTCGATCTGCAACAGGTTTGTGGTCTGCATTACAACAGCAGGACCATATCCACTGTATTTGTGCCTTGCTTTCCCAAAAACGTTTACAATCAAGGTCATCCAGACTATCTTCACCAATGGGTTTTTCATGCACACTATAGGCTCTTTATCCCCCTCTACAGTACATGGGAGTTTTGATTGGGCAGGTCCAGATAGACTGGTAAATCCCCTGGAATTAACTAATCAGGTGGCCTTTGCTAATCTAGGGGTTCATCATTAGTGTAGTTTTTAAGAATCAATTGTACTTCTCAATTTTCCCCAAGGCTGGTGTGTGGTAGGGTATATGGTAAAACTATTCAATGCCATGTTCTTTGGCCCATGTGCCTAGGAGAGTGCTTCGGATATGAGTCCTGTTGTCTGACTCAATCCCTTCTGGAGTGCCATGTTGCCAGAGGACTTGCTTCTCCAGACCCAGTGGGGTCTTCTGGCTGGTGGCATAGGGGACAGGACAGGTTTCTAGTCAGCCAGTGGTTCTTCTAACTTTGTGAGCACAAACTGCTGGCTTGGCATGTCTGTGGGAGAGTGATGCAATCAAACTGCCAGGGCTCTCTGTATTTGTACTGTAGCCATCATCCTCCATACCACAGAGGCTTTCATCACTTGGCTTCCTTGATCGAGACACATGTTTTGCATTCATGGATGACCTGCGAGATAATGTCCAGGGTCAAATCTACTCCCCAGTCACAAGCCCATCTATATGTAACATCTCTTCCTTGATGGCCTGAGATGTCATGGACCCATCCAGCTATAAATGAATTGCCCTTATGTGTCCAATCAAGGTCTGCGTGGGTTTGCCTCTGCACTGACAGTTGCTTTGTTTCCGTTGTTGCAACCAGGACATGGGCCACCATTCATGAGTCAGTATAGTGCTACAATTTCAGCCACTTTTCCCATTTGCAATGTTCAAAGCCAGCTGGATGCCTTTTACCTCTGCAAACTGTCTGGATTTGCATTGTCCTACAGCAGCTTCTGCAACTCATCATGTAGGATGCCATACAGCAACCTTCCACCTCTGATGTTTTCCAACAATGCAACTGGACCCATGGGTCAATGGGCAGATTTATTCTCATTTTCTGGCAGTTCATTAGACAATGTGGATTCGGTGGCACGTATCACTCTTCCTCTGGTGAAATTCAAAAATCTTTGCCTTCTGTCCTGCCTGTGATTGCCTGTTGTTTTCTGCCAGAGACACCAGGTAAGGCCATTCTCCCTGGCTGCAATGTAGAGCACATTCTTTACATCGGCCCCTGACCAGACAGGCCCAGGGGCTACTGCATGGACTATCTACTCTTTGATCGGCTCAAAAGCATGTTGCTGCTCAGGGCCCCACATGAAATTATTCTTCTTCTGGGTTACACGGGAGAGAGAGCTCACAATGACACTGCTTTTTGGGCTATGCATAAGCCAAAAAGCCACAAAGCCTAAGAAAGCTCCTGTCTCCTTTCTGTTGGTTGGTGGTGCCATAGCAGCTATTTTATTGATAGCATCCCTTGGGATCTGATGATGCCCATCCTGCCATTTTATGCCTAAAACCTGAATTTCTTGAGTAGATCCATTGACCTTGTTTCATAGCAAAAAGAGGTTTTACAGCATTTGGATTATTTCCTTCCCTTTCTCAAAAGCCTCCTCTGCTGTATTGCCCCATACAATGATGTCATCAATATACAGTGGTGCTCCGGGGCTTCACCCTGTTCTAGTGCAGTCTAGATAAGCCCGTGGCAGATGGTGGGGCTAAGCTTCCACCCTTGGGGCAGTTGATTCCAGGTGGACTGGATGCCCTTCCAAGTGAAAGCAAACTGTGGCTCTGAAAAGAAAACGTTTGTAATGTCTATTGCGGCAAAACACTTGGCTGTTTTTGACTCTAGTTCATACCGGAGTTTACTCGTACTCAGAGGGCTGAGGAAGAAGAGGAAGAAAGACTTTCTTCATATTGCTGGAGTCGGCCAGACAACTCATGGGTGGGTAGCTGCACAGTGTCAGGGTCAGAGTAAACCATCTCTCACATGGCTCACTCCCTCAAGTACTGGATACCTCACTCCATGCTCGTCCACTTCCTTGACCAACACTCAACATCTTCACTGAACGGGTACCTTTCCCCTATGCTTGATAGAAGTTGCCTCCAGACACTGAGAGCTTGGGGCTTTCTTCCAATCACCTTGTCGAAGCCTCCTTCCCGGAACAGGGATCCCAACTGCCTGGCATCCCTGCCTTCTAATTCCAGGCTGCTGGCTCCATTGTCCCAGCATCAGAGCAGCCAGGAAATGATGTGCTCATCCAGAAGGTGGCTGAAATCTTTTCTCACATCTCTCAGTTCACTCCAGGACAGGGATCAGGTGATGAGCTGTGGTACCACCTCTTCATCATGTTCTCCTGATGGTTCCAGTTTACCATCATCTTTCACAACACAGACTGATTTCTTCGTGTATCTCTTCTTCTGCATAGGGGTGACTAATACTAATATCGGGACTGGTTGGCTTTCTGGATCAGCTACAGGGTTGGTCTCTCAGGTTTGAGCAGCCACAGCGCCTGTTGTGGGGGTTGGAGACGCTGCTGTGCCTATGGATCTGTTCTTCTGCTCTATCTATTTGTTCACATCCTCCCACATACCATGCCAGCTTGGAGCATTCAGCCCCAGGGGAAGATCTCTTGGCAATAGTCTTGAAACATTTCTTTGTAGCACATAAGACTTGAAAAACTTCAGGAGAATGAGCAACAGGAACATACTGGCCTGAACATCCCATGGAGAAATCACTCCTGACGAGGGGCTGCCAGTGCATCCATATAGACGGAGCGGGGGCAATTTCCCGTTCCTGGGGCATCAGTGTACAGGTGGCGGCTTGGACCAGACGGTCCTACTCTCCCCGCTAGGTTTTTGTCAAGCCGCTTTGAAGATGAGAACAATATTACTCCACCTGTGAAAAGCGGCTGGTTGTAGTCAGTCTTGGTTTGCGAGAAGTAGCATTTGCTTCCCCAGAGATGGAATCTCCTCCTGCCTAAAGCAAAGCAGCGCCACTCCCCTCCATTTGACTCTCATCTACAAAATGTGGGGTTCACTGGCGCCTCTTTAGGGAGAGGGGAAAAATATGGCAATCGCGAGTGGTAACTCTGAAGGTCAATATCTGAGAAGAAATCATAACAAAGGTGCAGGGAGTATCACTCCTGCTTTCATATCACCTTCCCCTTCTCGACAAACGGCCATGACATCACGGAGTGCTGATTTTTAAACGGCTTTCATTGTTTTGGAAGACCCGTCTCTCCACTCTACAACTCAACACAAGGTACATTAGGCTCACCCCCCCAAAGGGTGGGGTCAAGTTGCATTGGAGACACAGATTGCAAACATCGGGTTCGTATCCACCATCCAAGAACAACTTTATGCCAAACTAGTCTGGATCCCTGGCTGGTGATATCTTCTCTCATTCCCTCTCTCTCTGGGTTTCTACTTCTATTCTCATCAGCTTATTTGCTTTAGTTCTATAAATTTTAAAGCATTGCTGTAATATACCACGATATTGGGTTTGGGGTTTTTTTGCAAGCTTCATAATCTTCCTCAGTTTTAAGTTGTGCTTTGCTTGGACCACTTGGGTAATCGATGTTACTCCTGATGCACTCGATGTGCAACGGGCTTGCGGTCAGCATTACAACAGCAGCCTTTGCTCAGGACTACAGTCTCCTGGGGGCTTTGCAGAAGGGAAAGTTGCGGTCCTGAGCATTTCCCACGAGCAAAACCTCTCCCTGGCAGGAGTCTGCAACAGCCTACTGCTGCTCCCCCAAACACTTCTACAAGGACCATGTCTGTCCACTGTATTTGTGCCAGGCATCCCCCAAGAATTACAATCAAAACACTTCTGACCAAAAAGCTCAAACTGTCTTTGACAGCTCTCGTGAGACCTGGAAAGGTCACTGCTGCACCTCACTGCTTTGAAGAGGCTTTGCGCACTCTCCTGCTTCAGCTCCAGGCAGCAGCTGAGCACCACTCGCCGCTTGCTCAGCCCTCCCCCGGAGGACAGACAGAAAGAGCCCCGGGGGTGGGATAAGGACAGTTACAGACACGGCACCCTGAGAGGGGATCAGTGACACAGCCTGTGGCAGAACACACACACACACACGGGGATAACACGCAGTACCTTACCGACCCGACAAGGTGATAACACAGAACGCTGCACCCACGCGAGGTCTGACCCGATGTGCGACCGCACTCGCACTGTCCCGCATTCGTGCAGACCCGCCCCTCCCCCACCAGCCCCTTTTATGGGTGCGGGATGTGACGTGGTGTGGAAGACAGCCTGGGCCAGCTCTACACACCTGTGCTGGCTACTTGCATATTTCACTCTGTCCTGGCCAGACCCAGGACATGGTCTGTGTGAAATGAAGAGTGGCTCTGACAAAGAGACACGGACAAGCAGTCAGCATAGGGGTGACTGATATGGGGACTGGTTGTTTTTCTGCCTCAGCTACAGGGTTGGTCTCTCAGGTTTGAGCAGCCACAGTGCCTGTGGTGGGGGTTGGAGTAGCTGCAGTGCCTATGGATCTGTTCTTCTGCTCTATTTGCTCACACTCTCCCCCATACCATGCCAGCTCGGACCAGAAGATCTCTTGGCAATATTCTTGAAACAATTTGTTGTAGCACATAAGACTTGAAAAACATTCAGGAGAATGAGCAACAGGAACATACTGGCCTGAACATCACAGGGGTACTCCAAGCTCTCAATGGCTGTTGTAACAAGCCTGAAGGAGAACAGGGAGGAGAAACCATCCTGCCCCCACCCTAAATTGAGTGCGATCATTAAACAGTGCTGATATATGTGCCCAAGATATGGATGTGACAGAGAAACACCACATACAGAGACCAACTGAGGCTCAGGAACACCGGTGATATCTTGTCATTAGTCGGCATCACACAGTACAACAGAGTTAGAATCCTGACTCCCATCCCTGAGGTGATAAACAACAGGTACCCGCGGGTCGGGAGAAGGACATTTTACTGACAAAGGACACTTTACTGACAAAGCTCTGTGAAAGGGGAACAACAACAAAGACCATAGCAGAACACACAAACAATGATCAGAAGTAGCACTTTACGACCTGATGAGGTGATAACACAGTGCACTGCAGTGATGTGAGGACCAACCGGACACTGACTGCACCCGGACTGTCACGGAGATGTGTGGACCCTCCCTCCCCCCCAGATGCCTTTATGGGGCCTTGATGTCACATAGTGTGGAAACCAGCCTGGGCTGGCTGTAAATTAACTCTGTCCAAACCGGAACCAGGACACCCACCAGAGGCCCCGTGAGCACAGGGAACAGTACCTGCTGACCTGGATCCTACCCTGGTCAGACACCAGAAGCTCAGTGCTCAGAAGACCTGTAACAGCCCTGCCAGAAATACCCTGCACACCACCACTTTCCTAAATGCTCTCTTGGCCCCATCTCCAAACACAAAATACCCGCTCAACCTCACTTCAGAAAAGGAACAACAGGAGGAACAGACTCCCAGGTGTTTGGAAAACACTCTCAGCACTTTCCCAGAAAGAATGTCTCTCCAAAGACTACTGTCTGCACACAAGGCATTCGGGAGGTCTCTTTATTTCCTTTGTACACACAAGGTATCCTGGTTTAAAAGACTACAGGACAGACCTGCAGCACAGCACAGCGCGAGGCTTTCCAAACGTTCCGTGCCACAACGCTTCCATTCAAACAATCCTCTATCACACCGGGGTGACTGTGCTTGTGAAGAGGAACAGGTAAAGCAAGGGCCAAACAGAGTGCACAGAGTAGCAGGAGAAAGAGAAAAAAAGGATGAGAATACAAATGTTCTAACCCCCAGACACAAAGTCATAAGGGGACAGATTTCCTATCTCATCAAAAAGCCTCTGAATTGGGGAAGAACAATGGCCAGACCCAAATCAAAGGCGTTTCCAATATAATCATTCTACCTGAAGAGACATACACCTCAAGACTCCTGGAATTTTACAACAATGCACCCAAGGACAATGACTGTGATTCCATAGCTCTGTACAGCTGTGGGCCATGCATGGACCATTTGTGCTGCTCTGTTCCCAAGGCTATCACATGGAGACAGACTGCCCAAGTCTCTCAAAATGGCCCAATGAAAATGTCATGCAGGTTTTTTCACTCCCCAAAAAGATGATGGGGATCCTGTACCCAAAATGTACTTTCTTCCCTGCATTACAGCACAGAGCAAGAGCTCCATGGACCTGCATGAGAAGAAGGGGGACAAGAACTTAGCCAGGGGATACTGGAACTAGCCCATAAAGGGATTAATTTCAGAAATGGCTGTACGAGAGGTGAAACATTTTATTTCTTTAATGAGGGAGCCATGAGACTCTTTTGTTTGCATCTGTTTTGGAGGAGGGACAACAAGGCTCAAACAGAGTACACAGGGTAACAGGAGAAAGGGAATAAAAGGAGAATAAGAATGCTCTAACCCCAAGCCAGAAAGTCATATGGGGACAGCATTCCCCCCCCCCCCCATCAAAAATCCTCTGAATTGGAGAAAAACAATGGGCAGACATAACCCAAAGATCTTTCCAAATAAATCTTTATTCCACCTGCACTCAAATGCCCTTGAAAACTCATAGACTTTCACAAAATGCACACAAGGACAATGACTGTTATTCCATAGCTCTGTAAAGTTATGGGCCATGCATCGACCATTTGTGTTGCTCTGTTCCCAAGGCTATCACATGGAGACAGACTGCCCAAGCCTCTCTTACGGGCCCAATGAAAGCCTCATGCAGTTTTTTGTTCTCCCCAGAAGATGATGGGGATACTGTACCCTGCATTATAACACAGAGGAAGAGCTCCATGGCCTTGCTTGGGAACAAGGGGGAGAAAAACTTAGTCACTGGACACAGGAACTAGCCAATACTTGGAGGCATTTCAGAAATGGCTGCAAGAGAGATGAATCATTACGTTAATGAGGGAGCCCTGAGACCCTTTTCTTAGCATCTGTTCTGGAAGGGGGGGAAACATTTCACCTGACTTCAAAACTAGAGGGAAACCACTATTGCCAATGGAAAATGCAGATTAACTCTGGAGGAAACACTGCCACATGTTGCAGCCTGGATCCCTTCCCATGACAAGGCATGAAGCCTCTGGCTGTGACCACTGCATGCTAGTTCACGGACAGACTATGGAAAGGTTCAGCTGAGAGCATCCCTGGGTCAGGTGGCGCCACATCCTCCATGGTGACAGGACCAGGGGGCCACTCCTGCTCATCATCATCAGTGCCACCACCCGTGGCACAGTGCTGAGGTGGCAGGCTGGGCAGGATGGGCTTGAGGAACTTGAACTCACTGTTGCCTGAGCCTGTTGTGAGGCTGATCTCATAGCAGTAGGCGTGGGGCAGGGTCCCTGCAGCGGCTGCCTCGGCCAGGCTGCTCTGCAAGTTCCCGGTGCCATAAAGCACGTGGCCACTCTTCAGCTCCTTTCTCTTGCAGGCCTTATGAGCAACAAAGGCTACGAGAGATGCAAGGAAGAGCAGTGAGACAAAGACCAGGGAAATGATTAAATAGGTGGTCAAGGAGCCACCCTCCTCCTCCGTGGACAGGCTGCTGTGCGGCAGGCGCACATCCGAGAAGTCACTGAGCAGGAGTGCGCTCAGGGCTGCGGTGGCTGACAGCGGTGGCCGCCCATTGTCTCGCACCAGGACCACCAGCTTCTGCTTCACGGCATCTCTCTCTGTCACCGGCCTCTTCAGACGCACCTCCCCGCTCTGGGCGCCCACCACAAACAGCCCGGGGTCCGTGGCCTTCAGCAGGTGGTACGACAGCCACGAGTTCTGCCCCGAGTCGGCATCAACCGCCACCACTTTGGTGACCAGGTACCCTGCCTCGGCCGAAATGGGCACCAGCTCGCTGGACAATGGGCTGCTGTCCTGGGCGGGGTGCAGCACCAGGGGTGAGTTGTCATTCTCATCCACCACCACCAGGCGGACGGTGACATTGGTGCTAAGGCGCGGTGACCCAGCATCGGATGCACTCACTGAGACCTCGATCTGCCTCACCTGCTCATAGTCCAGGGGCCGCAGCACAAACACGTGCCCGTTCTCAGAGTTCACAGAGACACAGGAGCAGGGGGGGCGCTCTGCAGGGGGGGATGGCAACAGGGAGTAGGTCACCTTGGCATTGGGCCCCACATCAGCATCCGAGGCACTGACGGCTCCAACCAACACTGTGGGCATGTTGTTCTCACGCACATACATGATGTAGGAAGTCTGGTTGAAGACAGGAGCATTGTCGTTGACATCAGAGATGTCCACTGTGAAGGTCTGCGTGGTTGTAAGAGCAGGTGACCCTGCATCTGCTGCTGTCACAGCCAGGATGTAGCGTGCCACCTGCTCCCTGTCCAGTGCCCTCACTGTCACCAGCTCATAGTATTTCTTATAGGCAGGTCGCAGGGAGAACGACAGCTGGTCTTCAAGGGCACACGTGATCTTCCCATTGGCACCAGCATCCCGGTCCCGGACAGTAAAGAGGGCAACTACTGTCCCCGGTGGTGCATTCTCAGGCAGGGGGCTGCTGAAGGAACTCACCACCAGCTCCGGTGCATTGTCATTCACATCCAACACCTCCACCAGCACCTTGCAGATTGCCGACAGGCCCCCACCATCCGTAGCCTGAACGTTGAGCTCGTGAGTCCCTGCAGCCTCAAAGTCCAGAGGCTTGGCGAGTTTAATTTCACCATTCACAGGGTCAAGGACAAATGCCGAGGGGCTCTGGCTCCCTGCTTGGCTGAACTGATAGGAGATGTCACCGTTAGATCCAGCATCCCGATCAGTTGCCACTACCCTGAGAACCACAGTGCCCTCTGGCGCATTCTCCAAAACCTGGCCAATATACCGTTCCTGTGTGAAGACTGGAGCATTGTCATTGACATCTAGAACAACAATGTGGATCTGGGTGGTCCCGCTGCGGGGTGGGGAGCCCCCATCCACTGCAATGAGACTGAAACCCAACTCCGCATGCTCCTCTCTGTCCAGTGCCTTTTCCAACACCAGTTCCACATACTTATCGCCATTACTCCGACGCCCAAAGGAGACGCTGAAGTACTCGTTCTCGGGGCTGATGCTGTAAGCCTGGATGCTGTTACTGCCAATATCCAGGTCCCGAGCACCCACCAGTGGTAAACGCAATCCAGGGTGGCTGTTCTCCGGGATCCTGAAAGTGATTCGCTCCTCCGGGAAGACGGGCGAATGGTCATTGATGTCCTCCACCGCCACCTCGACCCGAAAGATCTGCAGCGGGTCCGCCAGCAGGAGCTCGAAGGGGAGCGTGCACGTCCCGGCCTGCCCGCACAGCTGCTCCCGGTCCAGCCGCTCGGCCACGACGAGGCGGCCGGTGCCGCGCTCTAAGCGAAAGTGCTGCCGGCCGTCCTCCGAGGCCAGGCGGGCGCCGCGAGCCGCCAGCTGCGCCACGGCCAGACCCGCGTCCTCCGCCACGTTGGCCACCACCGAGCCGCTCGCCGCCTCCTCGGCTACGGAGTAGCGGAGGGGCTCGGAGCGAGCGTGCGGCAGCCAGAGGAAAGCAGAGAGACAAAGCACTTGCCTTGCGATCGCCATGTCGGGGCGGCGGACAGCCTCCGTCTCGCGGCTCGCCCGCGCAGTCCTCCGCGGAAAGCGGCGCCCGGCACCAGCGCGGCGGCGGCGGCGGCCGACCGCTCTGCCTCCCTCTCGCCCAGACCGGCCGGCGGCGGATGCCACGGAGCGCCGCTCGCCGCCGCTGCCCGGCTGCGCTCAGCTGCGCTGCGCTGGGCGGGACCGCACTGGGCAGGGCCGGGCCGGGCTCGGCCGCCTCTCCGCTCGCAGCCGCTCAGCGTCGCCTTGGCCGGGGGCGCCACCCTGCGGCCCGCGCCGGGACTGCGCCCGCTGCTGCCCGCGCTGCCCCCGCCTCGCCCCGGCACACGCACCCGCGCGTGCAAACCGTGCCGAGCTTGCCCGGACTCACGGTTATATACAACTCCGGTGGTCACAGAGCTAAAGGAACAGGCCGCCAGTAGCCACACTCACTCCCCGTAGATCTCCCCAGCCCCGCCGCTCCTTGAGCCCAACGGGAAAGGGCGAGTAACGATCGGCTATCGGCGCTGCGATCCAGGCACTGACCCGGTACCAGCGGCGGCTCCTGACACTGACCAACTGATCTCTACCCTCCAGCAGCGGTCTCGGAACACTTTAGCCGCCCCCGCTGTGAAAGAATCATCACTTTAGCCGCCCCCGCTGTGAAAGACCCGTTTCTCCTGCTGCCTGTGCAGCAGAGGGATCCGAATAAATCTGCATTGCCATGGGAAGGCGCCCAACAGCCTTTGACTCGTTTGCCTCGGGGCTCTCGGCATTCCCCTGCCTTAGCGCACCGCGCCCAGCCCAGGCACCACCAGAAATCACTCCTGACGAGGGGCTGCCATTGCACCCATAGAAACGGAGGGGGATTGCCCGAAGAATAAATAGCGGAGAGTAGTTAATAAAAAAGGTGTAGGGAACATTCACCGCTTTCATACCACCTTCCTCTTCAACAAGCGCCCTTAACATCACAGTGTGTTGATGTTCTCACTGCTTTCATTGTTTTGCAGGACCTGTCTCTTCACTCTACCATGCAACACAATTTCATTTGGTTCACCTCTTCCACGCCAAAGAGGTGATTAAGTTGGATTGAGACACAGATTTCTTTACTTCTATTGATTGTAATGCATTGCACTAAAAATACACCACTGTATCTGGGGTTTTTACAAGTTTCATAATCCTCCTCAGCTTAGAATGAAGTTGAGCTTTGCTTGGACCACCTGGGTAATCATTGGTACTCCTGATGCACTCGGTGTGCAACGGGCTTGTGGTCAGTATTACAACAGCAGGACCATATCCACTGTATTTGTGCCATGCTTTCCCCAAGACGCTTACAATCAAGGTAACCCAGACTAGGCTCTTTATCCCCCTCTACAGTACATGGGAGTTTTGATTGGGCAGGTCCAGGTACACTGGTAAATCCCCTGGAATTAACTAATCAGGTGGCCTTTGCTAATCTAGGGGTTCATCATTAGTGTAGTTTTTAAGAATCAATTGTACCTCTCAGTTTTCCCCAAGGCTAGTGTATGGCAGGGTATATGGTAAACCTATTCAATGCCATGTTCTTTGGCCCATGTGCCTAGGAGAGTGCTTCGGATATGAGTCCTGTTGTCTGACTCAATCCTTTCTGGAGTGCCATGTTGCCAGAGGACTTACTTCTCCAGACCCAGTGGGGTCTTCTGGCTGGTGGCATAGGGGACCGGACAGGTTTCTAGTCAGCCAGTGGTTCTTCTAACTTTGTGAGCACAAACTGCTGGCTTGGCATGTCTGTGGGAGAGTGATGTAATCGACCTGCCAGGACTCTCCATATTTGTACTGTAGCCATCATCCTCCATACCACAAAGACTTTCATCATTTGGCTTGCTTGATCCAGGCACATGTTTTGCATTCATGGATGACCTGCGAGATAATGTCCAGGGTCAAATCTATCCCCCAATCTCAAGGTCCTTGATGACCTGAGGTGTCATGGACCCATCCAGCTATAAATGAATCGCCCTTATGTGTCCAATCAAGGTCTGGGTGGGTTTGCCTCTGCACTGACAGTTGCTTTGTTTCCGTTGTTGCAACCAGGACATGGGCCACCATTCATGAGTCAGTATAGTGCTACAATTTCAGCCACTTTTCCCATTTGGCAATGTTCAAAGCCAGCTGGATGTCTTTTACCTCTGCAAACTGTCTGGATTTGCATTGTCCTACAGCAGCTTCTGCAACTCATCATGTAGGACTCCATACAGCAACCTTCCACCTCTGATGTTTTCCAACAATGCAACAGGACCCATGGGTCAATGGGCATATTTATTCTCATTTTCTGGCAGTTCATTAGACAATGTGGATTCGGTGGCACGTGTCACTCTTCCTCTGGTGATATTCAAAAATCTTTGCCTTCTGTCCTGCCTGTGATTGCCTGTTGTTTTCTGCCAGAGACACCAGGTAGGGCCTTTCTCCCTGGCTGCAATGTAGAGCACATTCTTTACATTGGTCCCTGTCCAGACAGGACCAAGGGCTACTGCATGGACTATCTCCTCTTTGATCGGCTCAAAGGCATGTTGCTGCTCAGGGCCCCATATGAAATTATTCTTCTTCTGGGTTACATGGGAGAGAGAGCTCACAATGACACTGCTTTTTGGGCTATGCATAAGCCAAAAAGCCACAAAGCCTAAGAAAGCTCCTGTCTCCTTTCTGTTGGTTGGTGGAGCCATAGCAGCTATTTTATTGATAGCATCCCTTGGGATCTGATGATGCCTATCCTGCCATTTTATGCCTAAAACCTGAATTTCTAGAGTAGATCCACTGACCTTGTTTCATAGTAAAAAGAGGTTTTACAGCATTTGGATTATTTCCTTCCCTTTCTCAAAAGCCTCCTCTGCTGTATTGCCCCATACAATGATGTCATCAATATACAGTGGTGCTCCGGGGCTTCACCCTGTTCTAGTGCAGTCTGGATCAGTCTGTGGCAGATGGGGCTAAGCTTCCACCCTTGGGGCAGTTGATACCAGGTGGACTGGATGCCCTTCCAAGTGAAAGCAAACTGTGGCTCTGAAAAGAAAACATTTGTAATGTCAATTGTGGCAAAACACTTGGCTGTTTTTGACTCTAGTTCATACTGGAGTTTACTCATGCTCAGAGAGATGAGGAAGAAGAAGAAGAAAGACTTTCTTCATATTACTGGAGTCGGCCAGACAACTCATGGGTGGGTAGCTGCACAGTGTCAGGGTCAGAGTAAACCATCTCACACATGGCTCACTCCCTCAAGTACTGGATACCTCACTCCATGGTTGTCCACTTCCTTGACCAACACTCAACATCTTCACTGAACGGGTACCTTTCCCCTATGCTTGATAGAAGTCGCCTCCAGACACTGAGAGCTTGGGGCTTTCCTCCAATCACCTTGTCGATGCCTCCTTCCTGGGACAGGGATCCCAGCTGCCTGGCATCCCTGCCTTCTAATTCCAGGCTCTTGGCCCCATTGTCCCAGCATCAGAGTAGCCAGGAAATGATGTGCTCATCCAGAAGGTGGCTGAAATCTTTTCTCACATCTCTCAGTTCACTCCAGGACAGGGATCAGGTGATGAGCTCTGGCACCACCTCTTCATCGTGTTCTCCTGATGGTTCCAGTTTACCATCATCTTTCACAACACAGACTGATTTCTTTGTGTATCTCTTCATCTGCGTAGGGGTGACTAATACTAATATCGGGACTGGTTGGCTTTCTGGCTCAGCTACAGGGTTGGTCTCTCAGGTTTGAGCAGCCACAGCGCCTGTTGTGGGGGTTGGAATACCTGCAGTGCCTGTGGATCTGTTCTTCTGCTCTATCTATTTGTTCACATTCTCCCACATACCCTGCCAGCTCTTACCATTCAGCCCCAGGGAAGATCTCTTGGCAATAGTCTTGAAACATTTCTTTGTAGCACATAAGACTTGAAAAACATTCAGGAGAATGAGCAACAGGAACATACCGGCCTGAACATCCCAGGGGTAGTCCAAGTTCTCAAAGGCTGTTATAGCAAGCCTGAAGGAGAACAGGGAGGAGAAACCATCCTGCCCCCACCCTAAATTGAGCGCAATCATTAAACAATGCTGATGTATGCTGCCCAATATATGGACATTACAGTGAAACGTCACATACAAACACCAACTGAGGTTCATGAACACAGATGATAGCTTGTCATAAGTCGATATCACACAGTAGGAGAGAGTTAGAATCCTGATTCCCATCCCCGAGGTGATAAACAAAAGGGCCCCCTGGGTTAGGATAAGGACACTTTACTGCCAAAGCCCTATGAAAGGTGAACAGTAACAAAGCCCATAGCAGAATACACACACACACACACAGAGAAAACCCCCGATGATTAGAAGGAGTAATTTACAACCTGATGCCACAGAGCAAAGCACCAATGTGAGGAACAACCTGACACTGACTGCACCCAGACTGACCCAGAGATGCGTGGACCCTCCTACCCCAACCAGCCTCTTTTATGAGGCCTTGATGTCACATGGTGACAGTACAACAGAGGAAGAATCCTGACTCCCATCCCCGAGGTGATAAAGAACAGAATAGGAATTCTATAAAGATAGTGTGGGTTCACATACCACAGGCAGGTGACCAAACAGAACATCATTGTTATCAGCATCACTTTGAATAACATAATATTTATCACAGCTTTTTTAGCACGATTGGGCCAGATCTACCGCTATCCCAATGCATTGAGCCCCACCTTGAGTGCCAAAAAGGGCTGTCCTGGATCAGCCCCAGGAAGTGGATGATCACAAAATGCTGTTCTCCCTCTGAGGAGAAACAGGCAGAGCCCCAAGGGCTGGGGTAAGGACACTTTAACGTCAAAGGAAGTGGAATGGGAGAAACAGCAGAATACAAAGAGACATACAGACACAGAGACACACACTGAGAACAAGGAGCACTCTACTGACCTGATGAGGTGATAACACAGAACACTGCACCAATATGAGGACCAACTCAACACTGATTTGCACCCAGACTGTCACAGAGATGCCTGGACATTCCTTCCCAAACCACCCACATTTATGGGGCCTTGATGTCACATGGTGTAGAAAACAGCCTGGGCTGGCTGCTTGGGGAAGTTCACTATGTCCAGACTAAAACCAGGACACCCACCAGAGCCCCTGTGAGCACAGGGAACAGTAGACGCTGACCTGGATCCCACTCTGGTCAGACACCAGAAACTCAGTGCTCAGAAGGCCTGTACAGCCAGAAATTCCCTGCGCCCCACCACGTTTCTAAATGCTCTCTTGGCCCCGTCTCCAAACACAAAGTTCCTGCAACACCACCAATGCAGAAAAGGAACAATGGGAGGAACAGGCCCCCAGGCATTTGGAAAACACTCACAACACTTTCCCAGAAAGAAGGTCTCTCCAAAGACTACTGTCTGTAGACAAAGCATTTGGGAGGTCTCTTTATTTCCTTTGTACACACAAGGTATCCTGGTTTAAAAGACTACAGGACAGACCTGCAGCACAGCACAGCATGAGGCTTTCCAAACGTTCCGTGCCACAACGCTTCCATTCAAACAATCTCTTATCACACCACAGTGACTGTGCTTGTGAAGAGGAACAGGCAAGGCAAGGCTCAAACAGAGTGCACAGGGTAGCAGGAGAAAGGGGAAAAAAAGGACAATGCAAATTCTCCAACCCCAAACCAGAATGTCATAAGGGACAGCTTTCCTATCCCATCAAAAAGCTTCTGAATAGGGGAAAACCCATGGTCAGACACAGCTCTGAGACCCTTATAAAATAATCTTCATTCTACGTGCACACACAAAACATTTCACCTGACATCAAAACAAGAGGGAAACCACTGATGCCAATTGCAAATGCAGATTAACTCAGGAGGAACCACTGCCACATGTTGCAGCCCGGATCCCTTCCCATGACAAGGCGTGAAGCCTCTGGCTCTGATCACTGCATGCTAGTTCAAGGACAGACTATGGAACGGTTCAGCTGAGAGCATCCCTGGGTCAGGGGGCACCATGTCCTCCATGGTGACAGGGCCAGGGGGCCACTCCTGTTCATCATCATCCGTGCCATCACCCGTGGCACAGTGCTGAGGTGGCAGGCTGGGCAGGATGGGCTTGAGGAACTTGAACTCGCTGTTGCCTGAGCCTGTTGTGAGGCTGATCTCATAGCAGTAGGCGTGGGGCAGGGTCCCTGCAGCGGCTGCCTCGGCCAGGCTGCTCTGCAAGTTCCCGGTGCCATAAAGCACGTGGCCACTCTTCAGCTCCTTTCTCTTGCAGGCCTTATGAGCAACAAAGGCTACGAGAGATGCAAGGAAGAGCAGTGAGACAAAGACCAAGGAAATAATTAAATAGGTGGTCAGGGAGCCACCCTCCTCCTCCGTGGACAGGCTGCTGTGCGGCAGGCGCACATCCGAGAAGTCACTGAGCAGGAGTGCGCTCAGGGCTGCGGTGGCTGACAGCGGTGGCCGCCCATTGTCTCGCACCAGGACCACCAGCTTCTGCTTCACGGCATCTCTCTCTGTCACCGGCCTCTTCAGACGCACCTCCCCGCTCTGGGCACCCACCACAAACAGCCCGGGGTCCGTGGCCTTCAGCAGGTGGTACGACAGCCACGAGTTCTGCCCCGAGTCGGCATCAACCGCCACCACTTTGGTGACCAGGTACCCTGCCTCAGCCGAAATGGGCACCAGCTCGCTGGACACCGGGCTGCTGTCCTGGGCAGGGTGCAGCACCAGGGGTGAGTTGTCATTCTCATCCACCACAACCAGGCGGACGGTGACATTGGTGCTAAGGCGAGGTGACCCAGCATCAGATGCACTCACTGAGACCTCGATCTGCCTCACATGCTCATAGTCCAGGGGCCGCAGCACAAACACGTGCCCGTTCTCAGAGTTCACAGAGACACAGGAGCAGGGGGGGCGCTCTGAAGGGGGGGATGGCAACAGGGAGTAGGTCACCTTGGCATTGGGCCCCACATCAGCATCCGAGGCACTGACGGCTCCAGTGAACACCGTGGGCATGTTGTTCTCACGCACATACATGATGTAGGAAGTCTGGTTGAAGACAGGAGCATTGTCGTTGACATCAGAGATGTCCACTGTGAAGGTCTGCGTGGTTGTAAGAGCAGGTGACCCTGCATCTGCTGCTGTCACAGCCAGGATGTAGCGTGCCACCTGCTCCCGGTCCAGTGCCCTCACTGTCACCAGCTCATAGTATTTCTTATAGGCTGGTCGCAGGGAGAACGAGAGCTGGTCTTCAAGGGCACACGTGATCTTCCCATTGGCACCAGCATCCCGGTCCCGGACAGTAAACAGGGCAACTACTGTCCCCGGTGGTGCATTCTCAGGCAGGGGGCTGCTGAAGGAACTCACCACCAGCTCCGGTGCATTGTCATTCACATCCAACACCTCCACCAGCACCTTGCAGATTGCCGACAGGCCCCCACCATCCGTAGCCTGAACGTTGAGCTCGTGAGTCTCTGCAGCCTCAAAGTCCAGAGGCTTGGCGAGTTTAATTTCACCATTCACAGGGTCAAGGACAAATGCCGAGGGGCTCTGGCTCCCTGCTTGGCTGAACTGATAGGAGATGTCACCGTTAGATCCAGCATCCCGATCAGTTGCCACTACCCTGAGAACCACAGTGCCCTCTGGCGCATTCTCCAAAACCTGGCCAATATACCGTTCCTGTGTGAAGACTGGAGCGTTGTCATTGACATCTAGAACAACAATGTGGATCTGGGTGGTCCCGCTGCGGGGTGGGGAGCCCCCATCCACTGCAATGAGACTGAAACCCAACTCCGCATGCTCCTCTCTGTCCAGTGCCTTTTCCAACACCAGTTCCACATACTTATCGCCATTACTCCGACGCCCAAAGGAGACGCTGAAGTACTCGTTCTCGGGGCTGATGCTGTAAGCCTGGATGCTGTTACTGCCAATATCCAGGTCCCGAGCACCCACCAGCGGAAAACGCGAGCCCGGGTCGCCCCTTTCAGGGATCCTGAAAGTGATTCGCTCCTCCGGGAAGACGGGCGAATGGTCATTGATGTCCTCCACCGCCACCTCGACCCGAAAGAACTGCAGCGGGTCCGCCAGCAGGAGCTCGAAGGGGAGCGTGCACGTCCCGGCCTGCCCGCACAGCTGCTCCCGGTCCAGCCGCTCGGCCACGACGAGGCGGCCGGTGCCGCGCTCTAAGCGAAAGTGCTGCCGGCCGTCCTCCGAGGCCAGGCGGGCGCCGCGAGCCGCCAGCTGCGCCACGGCCAGACCCGCGTCCTCCGCCACGTTGGCCACCACCGAGCCGCTCGCCGCCTCCTCGGCTACGGAGTAGCGGATGGGCTCGGAGCGAGCGTGCGGCAGCCAGAGGAAAGCAGAGAGACAAAGCACTTGCCTTGCGATCGCCATGTCGGGGCGGCGGACAGCCTCCGTCTCGCGGCTCGCCCGCGCAGTCCTCCGCGGAAAGCGGCGCCCGGCACCAGCGCGGCGGCGGCGGCGGCCGACCGCCCGCTCTGCCTCCCTCTCGCCCAGACCGGCCGGCGGCGGATGCCACGGAGCGCCGCTCGCCGCCGCTGCCCGGCTGCGCTCAGCTGCGCTGCGCTGGGCGGGACCGCACTGGGCAGGGCCGGGCCGGGCTCGGCCGCCTCTCCGCTCGCAGCCGCTCAGCGTCGCCTTGGCCGGGGGCGCCACCCTGCGGCCCGCGCCGGGACTGCGCCCGCTGCTGCCCGCGCTGCCCCCGCCTCGCCCCGGCACACGCACCCGCGCGTGCAAACCGTGCCGAGCTTGCCCGGACTCACGGTTATATACAACTCCGGTGGTCACAGAGCTAAAGGAACAGGCCGCCAGTAGCCACACTCACTCCCCGTAGATCTCCCCAGCCCGGCCGCTCCTTGAGCCCAACGGGAAAGGGCGAGTAACGATCGGCTATCGGCGCTGCGATCCAGGCACTGACCCGGTACCAGCGGCGGCTCCTGACACAGACCAACTGATCTCTACCCTCCAGCAGCGGTCTCTCAACACTTTAGCCGCCCCCGCTGTGAAAGACCCGTTTCTCCTGCTGCCTGTGCAGCACAGGGATCCGAATAAATCTGCATTGCCATGGGAAGGCGCCCAACAGCCTTTGACTCGTTTGCCTCGGGGCTCTCGGCATTCCCCTGCCTTAGCGCACCGCGCCCAGCCCAGGCACCACCAGAAATCACTCCTGACGAGGGGCTGCCAGTGCACCCATAGAAACGGAGGGGGATTGCCCGAAGAACAAATAGCGGAGAGTAGTTAATAAAAAAGGTGTAGGGAACATTCACCGCTTTCATAACACCTTCCTCTTCTCCACAAGCGCCCTTGACATCACAGTGTGTTGATGTTCTCACCGCTTTCATTGTTTTGCAGGACCTGTCTCTTCACTCTACCATGCAACACAATTTCATTTGGTACACCTGTTCCACACCAAAGAGGGGAGCAAGTGCGATTAAAGACACAGATTTCTTTACTTCTATTGATTGTAATGCATTGCACTAAAAATACACCACTGTATCAGGGGTTTTTACAAGTTTCATAATCCTCCTCAGCTTAGAATGAAGTTGAGCTTTGCTTGGACCACCTGGGTAATCATTGGTACTCCTGATGCACTCGGTGTGCAACGGGCTTGTGGTCAGTATTACAACAGCAGGATCATATCCACTGTATTTGTGCCATGCTTTCCCCAAGACGCTTACAATCAAGGTAACCCAGACTAGGCTCTTTATCCCCCTCTACAGTACATGGGAGTTTTGATTGGGCAGGTCCAGATAGACTGGTAAATCCCCTGGAATTAACTAATCAGGTGGCCTTTGCTAATCTAGGGGTTCATCATTAGTGTAGTTTTAAGAATCAATTGTACCTCTCAGTTTTCCCCAAGGCTGGTGTATGGTAGGGTATATGGTAAAACTATTCAATGCCATGTTCTTTGGCCCAGGTATCTAGGAGAGTGCTTCGGATATGAGTCCTGTTGTCTGACTCAATCCCTTCTGGAGTGCCATGTTGCCAGAGGACTTGCTTCTCCAGAACCAGCATGGTCTTCTGGCTGGTGGCATAGGGGACAGGACAGGTTTCTAGTCAGCCAGTGGTTCTTCTACCATTGTGAGCACAAACTGCTGGCTTGGCATGTCTGTGGGAGAGTGATGTTATTCACCTGCCAGGGCTCTCCGTATATGTACTGTAGCCATCATCCTCCATACCACAGAGGCTTTCATCACTTGGCTTGCTTGATCCAGGCACATGTTTTGCATTCATGGATGACCTGTGAGATAATGTCCATGGTCAAATCTACCCCCCAATCACAAGGTCCTTCATGACCTGAGGTGTCATGGACCCATCCAGCTATAAATGAATTGCCCTTATGTGTCCAATCAAGGTCTGGGTGGGTTTGCCTCTGCACTGACAGTTGCTTTGTTTCCATTGTTGCAACCAGGACATGGGCCACCATTCATGAGTCAGTATAGTGGTACAATTTCAGCCGCTTTTCCCATTTGCAATGTTCAAAGCCAGCTGGATGCCTTTTACCTCTGCAAACTGTCTGGATTTGCATTGTCCTACAGCAGCTTCTGCAACTCATCATGTAGGACTCCATACAGCAACCTTCCACCTCTGATGTTTTCCAACAATGCAACCGGACCCATGGGTAGCTGCACAGTGTCAGGGTCAGAGTAAACCATCTCTCACATGGCTCACTCCCTCAAGTATAGGATACCTCACTCCATGGTTGTCCACTTCCTTGACCAACACTCAACATCTTCACTGAACGGGTACCTTTCCACTATGCTTGAAAGAAGTCGCCTCCAGACACTGAGAGCTTGGGGCTTTCTTCCAATCACCTTGTCGAAGCCTCCTTCCCGGAACAGGGATCCCAGCTGCCTGGCATCCCTGCCTTCTAATTCCAGGCTGCTGGCCCTATTGTCCCAGCATCAGAGTAGCCAGGAAATGATGTGCTCATCCAGAAGGTGGCTGAAATCTTTTCTCACATCTCTCAGTTCACTCCAGGACAGGGATCAGGTGATGAGCTCTGGCACCACCTCTTCATCGTGTTCTCCTGAGGGTTCCAGTTTACCATCATCTTTCACAAAGCAGACTGTGTGTATCTCTTCATCTGCATAGGGGTGACTAATACTAATATCAGGACTGGTTGGCTTTCTGGCTCAGCTACAGGGTTGGTCTCTCAGGTTTGAGCAGCCACAGCACCTTTTGTGGGGGTTGGAGACGCTGCTGTGCCTATGGATCTGTTCTTCTGCTCTATCTATTTGTTCACACTCTCCCACATACCCTGCCAGCTTGGACCATTCAGCCCCAGGGAAGATCTCTTGGCAATAGTCTTGAAACATTTCTTTGTAGCACATAAGACTTGAAAAACATTCAGGAGAATGAGCAACAGGAACATACTGGCCTGAACATCCCAGGGGAAGTCCAAGTTCTCAAAGGCTGTTGTAGCAAGCCTGAAGGAGAACAGGGAGGAGAAACCATCCACTCCCAACTCTAAACTGAGCGCAATCATTAAACAATGCTGATGTATGCTGCCCAATATATGGACATTACAGTGAAACGTCACATACAAACACCAACTGAGGTTCATGAACACAGATGATAGCTTGTCATAAGTCGATATCACACAGTAGGAGAGAGTTAGAATCCTGATTCCCATCCCTGAGATGATAAACAACAGGGCCCCTGGGTTGGGATAAGGACACTTTACTGCCAAAGCCCTGTGAAAGGAGAACAGTAACAAAGCCCATAGCAGAATACACACACACACACACACACACAGAAAACCCCCGATGATTAGAAGGAGCAATTTACAACCTGATGACACAGAGCACTGCACCAATGTGAGGAACAACCTGACACTGACTGCACCCAGACTCTCCCAGAGATGCGTGGACCCTCCTTCCCCAACCAGCCTCTTTTATGAGGCCTTGATGTCACATGGTGGCAGTACAACACAGTAAGAATCCTGACTCCCATCCCCGAGGGGATAAACAACAGAGTGGGAATTCTATAAAGATAGTGTGGGTTCACATACCACAGGCAGGTGACCAAACAGAACATCATTGTTATCAGCATCATTTTGAATAACATAATGTTTATCACAGCTTTTTTAGCACGATTGGGCCAGATCTACCGCTATCCCAATGCATTGAGCCCCACCTCGGCTGTCAAAAAGGGCTGTCCTGGATCAGCCCCAGGAAGCGGATGATCACAAAATGCTGTTCTCCCTCTGAGGAGAAACAGGCAGAGCCCCAAGGGTTGTTATAAGGACACTTTAAAGTCAAAGGAAGTGGAAAGGGAGAAACAGCAGAATACAAAGAGACATACAGACACAGAGACACACACTGAGAACAAGGAGCACTTTACTGACCTGATGAGGTTATAACACAGAACACTGCTCCAATGTGAGGACCAACTCGACACTGATTTGCACTCAGACTGTCACAGAGATGCCTGGACATTCCTTCCCAAACCACCCACATTTATGGGGCCTTGATGTCACATGGTGTAGAAAACAGCCTGGGCTGTCTGCTTGGGGATGTTAACTCTGTCCAAACCGGAACCAGGACACCTACCAGAGCCCCTGTGAGCACAGGGAACACTAGACGCTGACCTGGATCCAATCCTGGTCAGACACCAGAAACTCAGTGCTCAGAAGACCTGTACAGCCCTGCCAGAAATTCCCTGCACACCATCACGTTCCTAAATGCTCTACTGACACCATCTCCAAACACAAAGTACATGTTACATTACACCACCAACTCAGAAAAGGAACAATGGGAGGAAAAGGCTCCCAGGTGTTTGGAAAACACTCTCAGCACTTTTCCAGGAAGAGCATCTCTCCAAAGACTATTGTCTGCACACAAGGCATTCGGGAGGTCTCTTTATTTCCTTTGTACACACAAGGCATCCTGGTTTAAAAAACTACAGGACAGACCTACAGCACAGTACAGCGCGAGGCTTTCCAAATGTTCTGTGCCACAACGCTACCATTCAAACAATACCTTATCACACCGGGGTGACCGTGCTTGTGAAAAGGAACATGCAAGGCAAGGCTCAAACAGAGTGCACAGGGTAGCAGGAGAAAGGGAAATAAAAGGACAACGCAAATTCTCCACCCCCAAGCCAGAATGTCATAAGGGGCAACTTTCCTATCCCATCAAAAAGCCTCTGAACTGGGGAAAAACAATGGCCAGAACCAGCTCTATGACCCTTCCAAAATAATCTTCATTCTACCTGCACACAAACCCCCTGAAAGCAACATAGGGTCTTTTATGACAATGAACCCAAGGATAATGACTGTGATTCCATAGCTCTGTACAGTTATGGGCCATGCATGGACCATTTGAGCTGCTCTGTTCCCAAGCCTAGCCCATGGAGACAGACAGCTCAAGCCTGTCTACAGGCCCAATGAAAATCTCGTGGAGTATTGTTGTTCTCCCCAAAAGAGGATGGGCATTCTGTAACCAAATGGTAAAAACACCCTTCTTGCCTGCTTCCCTGGGCAGCACAAGGGCAGCATATCCAGACACACAGCAGCTGTCTGGGTAGAACACACAGAGCCCTCCCACCAGAGATATCGATATGCACACTCAGAAAAGAAAGAGTCCTGTGCACAAGTCACATGCTGACACAGTACTCAAAAATGCCATACTTGCCAGAACCAGGAGGTGGACTACATGCATTTTGGTGAGTACATCACTTGCCTACCTGCATAACAGCACAGAGGAAGAGCTCCATGGCCTTGTCTGAGATCAAGGAAAACTTAACCAGGGGATCCTGGAACTAGCCATATCTGGATTCAGCTCAGAAATGGCTACACAAGAGCTGAAACATATTATTTCTTTAATGATGGAGCCATGAGACTCCTTTGTTTACATCTGTTTTGTAGGGAAGACAACATTTGCCCTGATTTAAAAACTGAGGGAAGCCACTAATGCCAATTGCAAATACAGATTAATTCTGGAGGAAACACTGTCACATGTTGCAGCCTGGATCCCTTTCCCATGACAAGGCATGAAGCCTCTGGCTGTGATCACTGCATGCTAGTTCAAGGACAGACAATGGAAAGGTTCAGATGAGAGCATCCCTGGGTCAGGTGGCGCCACGTCCTCCATGGTGACAGGGCCAGGGGGCCACTCCTGCTCATCATCATCAGTTCCACCATCCGTGGCACAGTGCTGAGGTGGCAGGCTGGGCAGGATGGGCTTGAGGAACTTGAACTCGCTGTTGCCTGAGCCTGTTGTGAGGCTGATCTCATAGCAGTAGGCGTGGGGCAGAGTCCCTGCAGCGGCTGCCTCGGCCAGGCTGCTCTGCAAGTTCCCGGTGCCATAAAGCACGTGGCCACTCTTCAGCTCCTTTCTCTTGCAGGCCTTATGAGCAACAAAGGCTACGAGAGATGCAAGGAAGAGCAGTGAGACAAAGACCAAGGAAATGATTAAATAGGTGGTCAGGGAGCCACCCTCCTCCTCCGTGGACAGGCTGCTGTGCGGCAGGCGCACATCCGAGAAGTCACTGAGCAGGAGTGCGCTCAGGGCTGCGGTGGCTGACAGCGGTGGCCGCCCATTGTCTCGCACCAGGACCACCAGCTTCTGTTTCACGGCATCTCTCTCTGTCACCGGCCTCTTCAGGCGCACCTCCCCGCTCTGGGCGCCCACCACAAACAGCCCGGGGTCCGTGGCCTTCAGCAGGTGGTACGACAGCCACGAGTTCTGCCCCGAGTCGGCATCAACCGCCACCACTTTGGTGACCAGGTACCCTGCCTCAGCCGAAATGGGCACCAGCTCGCTGGACACTGGGCTGGAGTCCTGGGCGGGGTGCAGCACCAGGGGTGAGTTGTCATTCTCATCCACCACAACCAGGCGGACGGTGACATTGGTGCTAAGGCGAGGAGAGCCAGCATCAGATGCACTCACTGAGACCTCGATCTGCCTCACGTGCTCATAGTCCAGGGGCCGCAGCACAAACACGTGCCCATTCTCAGAGTTCACAGAGACACAGGAGCAGGGGGGCCGCTCTGCAGGGAGGGATGGCAACAGGGAGTAGGTCACCTTGGCATTGGGCCCCATGTCGGCATCTGAAGCGCTGACAGCTCCAACGAACACCGTGGGCATGTTGTTCTCACGCAAATGCATGGTGTAGGAAGTCTGGTTGAAGACAGGAGCATTGTCGTTGACATCAGAGATGTCCACTGTGAAGGTCTGCGTGGTTGTAAGAGCAGGTGACCCTGCATCTGCTGCTGTCACAGCCAGGATGTAGCGTGCCACCTGCTCCCTGTCCAGTGACCTCACTGTCACCAGCTCATAGTAATTTTTATAGGCTGGTCGCAGGGAGAACGACAGCTGGTCTTCGAGGGCACACGTGATCTTCCCATTGGCACCAGCATCCCGGTCCCGGACAGTAAACAGGGCTACCACTGTCCCAGGCGGTGCATTCTCAGGCAGGGGGCTGCTGAAGGAACTCACCACCAGCTCCGGTGCATTGTCATTCACATCCAACACCTCCACCAGCACCTTGCAGATTGCCGACAGGCCCCCACCATCTGTAGCCCGCACACTGAGCTCATGAGTCTCTGCAGCCTCAAAGTCCAGAGGCTTGGCAAGTTTAATTTCACCGCTCACAGGGTCAAGGACAAATGCCGAGGGGCTCTGGCTCCCTGCTTGGCTGAAATGATAGGAGATGTCACCATTAGGTCCAGCGTCCAGATCAGTTGCCACTACCCTGAGAACTACAGAGCCCTCTGGTGCATCTTCCAAAACCTGCCCAATGTACAGCTCCTGTGTGAAGACTGGAGCATTGTCATTGACATCTAGAACAACAATGTGGATCTGGGTGGTCCCGCTGCGGGGTGGGGAGCCCCCGTCCACTGCAATGAGACTGAAACCCAACTCCGCATGCTCCTCTCTGTCCAGTGCCTTTTCCAACACAAGTTGCACATACTGCCTTCCCTTACTCCGACGCTCAAAGGAGACGCTGAAGTACTCGTTCTCGGGGCTGATGCTGTAAGCCTGGATGCTGTTACTGCCAATATCCAGGTCCCGAGCACCCTCCAGCGGGAAACGCGAGCCCGGGTCGCCCCTTTCCGGGATCCTGAAAGTGATTCGCTCCTCCGGGAAGACGGGCGAATGGTCATTGATGTCCTCCACCGCCACCTCGACCCGAAAGAACTGCAGCGGGTCCGCCAGCAGGAGCTCGAAGGGGAGCGTGCACGTCCCGGCCTGCCCGCACAGCTGCTCCCGGTCCAGCCGCTCGGCCACGACGAGGCGGCCGGTGCCGCGCTCTAAGCGAAAGTGCTGCCGGCCGTCCTCCGAGGCCAGGCGGGCGCCGCGAGCCGCCAGCTGCGCCACGGCCAGACCCGCGTCCTCCGCCACGTTGGCCACCACCGAGCCGCTCGCCGCCTCCTCGGCTACGGAGTAGCGGATGGGCTCGGAGCGAGCGTGCGGCAGCCAGAGGAAAGCAGAGAGACAAAGCACTTGCCTTGCGATCGCCATGTCGGGGCGGCGGACAGCCTCCGTCTCGCGGCTCGCCCGCGCAGTCCTCCGCGGAAAGCGGCGCCCGGCACCAGCGCGGCGGCGGCGGCGGCCGACCGCTCTGCCTCCCTCTCGCCCAGACCGGCCGGCGGCGGATGCCACGGAGCGCCGCTCGCCGCCGCTGCCCGGCTGCGCTCAGCTGCGCTGCGCTGGGCGGGACCGCACTGGGCAGGGCCGGGCCGGGCTCGGCCGCCTCTCCGCTCGCAGCCGCTCAGCGTCGCCTTGGCCGGGGGCGCCACCCTGCGGCCCGCGCCGGGACTGCGCCCGCTGCTGCCAGCGCTGCCCCCGCCTCGCCCCGGCACACGCACCCGCGCGTGCAAACCGTGCCGAGCTTGCCCGGACTCACGGTTATATACAACTCCGGTGGTCACAGAGCTAAAGGAACAGGCCGCCAGTAGCCACACTCACTCCCCGTAGATCTCCCCAGCCCGGCCGCTCCTTGAGCCCAATGGGAAAGGGCGAGTAACGATCGGCTATCGGCGCTGCGATCCAGGCACTGACCCGGTACCAGCGGCGGCTCCTGACACAGACCAACTGATCTCTACCCTCCAGCAGCGGTCTCGGAACACTTTAGCTGCCCCCGCTGTGAAAGAATCAACACCTTAGCCGCCCCCGCTGTGAAAGACCCGTTTCTCCTGCTGCCTGTGCAGCAGAGGGATCCGAATAAATCTGCATTGCCATGGGAAGGCGCCCAACAGCCTTTGACTCGTTTGCCTCGGGGCTCTCGGCATTCCCCTGCCTTAGCGCACCGCGCCCAGCCCAGGCACCACCAGAAATCACTCCTGACGAGGGGCTGCCAGTGCACCCATAGAAACGGAGGGGGATTGCCCGAAGAACAAATAGCAGAGAGTAGTTAATAAAAAAGGTGTAGGGAACATTCACCGCTTTCATACCACCTTCCTCTTCTCCACAAGCGCCCTTAACATCACAGTGTGTTGATGTTCTCACCGCTTTCATTGTTTTGCAGGACCTGTCTCTTCACTCTACCATGCAACACAATGTCATTTGGTACACCTGTTCCGCACCAAAGAGGGGAGCAAGTGCGATTAAAGACACAGATTTCTTTACTTCTATTGATTGTAATGCATTGCACTAAAAATACACCACTGTATCTGGGGTTTTTACAAGTTTCATAATCCTCCTCAGCTTAGAATGAAGTTGAGCTTTGCTTGGACCACCTGGGTAATCATTGGTATTCCTGATGCACTCGGTGTGCAACGGGCTTGTGGTCAGTATTACAACAGCAGGACCATATCCACTGTATTTGTGCCATGCTTTCCCCAAGACGCTTACAATCAAGGTAACCCAGTCTAGGCTTCTTATCCCCCTCTACAGTACATGGGAGTTTTGACTGGGCAGGTCCAGATAGACTGGTAAATCCCCTGGAATTAACTAATCAGGTGGCCTTTGCTAATCTAGGGGTTCATCATTAGTGTAGTTTTAAGAATCAATTGTACCTCTCAGTTTTCCCCAAGGCTGGTGTGTGGTAGGGTATATGGTAAAACTATTCAATGCCATGTTCTTTGGCCCAGGTATCTAGGAGAGTGCTTCGGATATGAGTCCTGTTGTCTGACTCAATCCCTTCTGGAGTGCCATGTTGCCAGAGGACTTGTTTCTCCAGAACCAGCATGGTCTTCTGGCTGGTGGCATAGGGGACAGGACAGGTTTCTAGTCAGCCAGTGGTTCTTCTACCATTGTGAGCCCGAACTGCTGGCTTGGCATGTCTGTGGGAGAGTGATGTTATTCACCTGCCAGGGCTCTCCGTATATGTACTGTAGCCATCATCCTCCATACCACAGAGACTTTCATCACTTGGCTTGCTTGATCCAGGCACATGTTTTGCATTCATGGATGACCTGTGAGATAATGTCCATGGTCAAATCTACCCCCCAATCACAAGGTCCTTCATGACCTGAGGTGTCATGGACCCATCCAGCAATAAATGAATTGCCCTTATGTGTCCAATCAAGGTCTGGGTGGGTTTGCCTCTGCACTGACAGTTGCTTTGTTTCCATTGTTGCAACCAGGACATGGGCCACCATTCATGAGTCAGTATAGTGCTACAATTTCAGCCGCTTTTCCCATTTGCAATGTTCAAAGCCAGCTGGATGCCTTTTACCTCTGCAAACTGTCTGGATTTGCATTGTCCTACAGCAGCTTCTGCAACTCATCATGTAGGACTCCATACAGCAACCTTCCACCTCTGATGTTTTCCAACAATGCAACCGGACCCATGGGTAGCTGCACAGTGTCAGGGTCAGAGTAAACCATCTCTCACATGGCTCACTCCCTCAAGTATAGGATACCTCACTCCATGGTTGTCCACTTCCTTGACCAACACTCAACATCTTCACTGAACGGGTACCTTTCCCCTATGCTTGATAGAAGTCGCCTCCAGACACTGAGAGCTTGGGGCTTTCTTCCAATCACCTTGTCGAAGCCTCCTTCCCTGGACAGGGATCCCAGCTGCCTGGCATCCCTGCCTTCTAATTCCAGGCTGCTGGCCCCATTGTCCCAGCATCAGAGTAGCCAGGAAATGATGTGCTCATCCAGAAGGTGGCTGAAATCTTTTCTCACATCTCTCAGTTCACTCCAGGACAGGGATCAGGTGATGAGCTCTGGCACCACCTCTTCATCGTGTTCTCCTGATGGTTCCAGTTTACCATCATCTTTCACAACACAGACTGTGTGTATCTCTTCATCTGCATAGGGGTGACTAATACTAATATCGGGACTGGTTGGCTTTCTGGCTCAGCTACAGGGTTGGTCTCTCAGGTTTGAGCAGCCACAGCACCTTTTGTGGGGGTTGGAGACGCTGCTGTGCCTATGGATCTGTTCTTCTGCTCTATCTATTTGTTCACACTCTCCCACATACCCTGCCAGCTTGGACCATTCAGCCCCAGGGAAGATCTCTTGGCAATAGTCTTGAAACATTTCTTTGTAGCACATAAGACTTGAAAAACATTCAGGAGAATGAGCAACAGGAACATACTGGCCTGAACATCCCAGGGGAAGTCCAAGTTCTCAAAGGCTGTTGTAGCAAGCCTGAAGGAGAACAGGGAGGAGAAACCATCCACTCCCAACTCTAAACTGAGCGCAATCATTAAACAATGCTGATGTATGCTGCCCAATATATGGACGTTACAGTGAAACGTCACATACAAACACCAACTGAGGTTCATGAACACAGATGATAGCTTGTCATAAGTCGATATCACACAGTAGGAGAGAGTTAGAATCCTGATTCCCATCCCTGAGATGATAAACAACAGGGCCCCTGGGTTGGGATAAGGACACTTTACTGCCAAAGCCCTGTGAAAGGGGAACAGTAACAAAGCCCATAGCAGAATACACACACACACACACAGAGAAAACCCCCGATGATTAGAAGGAGCAATTTACAACCTGATGACACAGAGCACTGCACCAATGTGAGGAACAACCTGACACTGACTGCACCCAGACTGTCCCAGAGATGCGTGGAGCCTCCTTCCCCAACCAGCCTCTTTTATGAGGCCTTGATGTCACATGGTGGCAGTACAACACAATAAGAATCCTGACTCCCATCCCCGAGGGGATAAACAACAGAGTGGGAATTCTATAAAGATAGTGTGGGTTCACATACCACAGGCAGGTGACCAAAAAGAACATCATTGTTATCAGCATCATTTTGAATAACATAATGTTTATCACAGCTTTTTTAGCACGATTGGGCCAGATCTACCGCTATCCCAATGCATTGAGCCCCACCTCGGCTGTCAAAAAGGGCTGTCCTGGATCAGCCCCAGGAAGCGGATGATCACAAAATGCTGTTCTCCCTCTGAGGAGAAACAGGCAGAGCCCCGAGGGTTGGGGTAAGGACACTTTAAAGTCAAAGGAAGTGGAAAGGGAGAAACAGCAGAATACAAAGAGACATACAGACACAGAGACACACACTGAGAACAAGGAGCACTCTACTGACCTGATGAGGTGATAACACAGAACACTGCTCCAATGTGAGGACCAACTCGACACTGATTTGCACTCAGACTGTCACAGAGATGCCTGGACATTCCTTCCCAAACCACCCACATTTATGGGGCCTTGATGTCACATGGTGTAGAAAACAGCCTGGGCTGTCTGCTTGGGGATGTTAACTCTGTCCAAACCGGAACCAGGACACCTACCAGAGCCCCTGTGAGCACAGGGAACAGTAGACGCTGATCTGGATCCAACCCTGGTCAGACACCAGAAACTCAGTGCTCAGAAGACCTGTACAGCCCTGCCAGAAATTCCCTGCACACCATCACGTTCCTAAATGCTCTACTGACACCATCTCCAAACACAAAGTACATGTTACATTACACCACCAACTCAGAAAAGGAACAATGGGAGGAACAGGCTCCCAGGTGTTTGGAAAACACTCTCAGCACTTTTCCAGGAAGAGCATCTCTCCAAAGACTATTGTCTGCACACAAGGCATTCGGGAGGTCTCTTTATTTCCTTTGTACACACAAGGTATCCTGGTTTAAAAGATTACAGGACAGACCTACAGCACAGCACAGCGCGAGGCTTTCCAAACATTCCGTGCCACAACGCTTCCATTCAAACAATCCCTTATCACACCAGGGTGACCGTGCTTGTGAAAAGGAACATGCAAGGCAAGGCTCAAACAGAGTGCACAGGGTAGCAGGAGAAAGGGAAATAAAAGGACAACGCAAATTCTCCACCCCCAAGCCAGAATGTCATAAGGGACAACTTTCCTATCCCATCAAAAAGCCTCTGAACTGGGGAAAAACAATGGCCAGAACCAGCTCTATGACCCTTCCAAAATAATCTTCATTCTACCTGCACACAAACCCCCTGAAAGCAACATAGGGTCTTTTATGACAATGAACCCAAGGATAATGACTGTGATTCCATAGCTCTGTACAGTTATGGGCCATGCATGGACCATTTGAGCTGCTCTGTTCCCAAGCCTAGCCCATGGAGACAGACAGCTCAAGCCTGTCTACAGGCCCAATGAAAATCTCGTGGAGTATTGTTGTTCTCCCCAAAAGAGGATGGGCATTCTGTAACCAAATGGTAAAAACACCCTTCTTGCCTGCTTCCCTGGGCAGCACAAGGGCAGCATATCCAGACACACAGCAGCTGTCTGGGTAGAACACACAGAGCCCTCCCACCAGAGATATCGATATGCACACTCAGAAAAGAAAGAGTCCTGTGCACAAGTCACATGCTGACACAGTACTCAAAAATGCCATACTTGCCAGAACCAGGAGGTGGACTACATGCATTTTGGTGAGTACATCACTTCCCTACCTGCATAACAGCACAGAGGAAGAGCTCCATGGCCTTGTCTGAGATCAAGGAAAACTTAACCAGGGGATCCTGGAACTAGCCATATTTGGATTCAGCTCAGAAATGGCTACACAAGAGCTGAAATATATTATTTCTTTAATGACGGAGCCATGAGACTCCTTTGTTTACATCTGTTTTGTAGGGAAGACAACATTTGCCCTGATTTAAAAACTGAGGGAAGCCACTAATGCCAATTGCAAATACAGATTAATTCTGGAGGAAACACTGTCACATGTTGCAGCCTGGATCCCTTTCCCATGACAAGGCATGAAGCCTCTGGCTGTGCTCACTCCAGGCTAGTTAAAGGAAAGACTTTGGAAAGGTTCAGCAGAGAGCATCCCTGGGTCAGCTGGTGCCACGTCCTCCATGGTGACAGGGCCAGGGGGCCACTCCTGCTCATCATCGTCAGTGCCACCGCCCATGGCACAGTGCTGAGGTGGCAGGCTGGGCAGGATGGGCTTGAGGAACTTGAACTCGCTGTTGCCTGAGCCTGTTGTGAGGCTGATCTCATAGCAGTAGGCGTGGGGCAGGGTCCCTGCAGCGGCTGCCTCGGCCAGGCTGCTCCGCAAGTTCCCAGTGCCATAAAGCACGTGGCCACTCTTCAGCTCCCTTCTCTTGCAGGCCTTATGAGCAACAAATGCTACGAGAGATGCAAGGAAGAGCAGTGAGACAAAGACCAAGGAAATGATTAAATAGGTGGTCAGGGAGCCACCCTCCTCCTCCGTGGACAGGCTGCTGTGCGGCAGGCGCACATCCGAGAAGTCACTGAGCAGGAGTGCGCTCAGGGCTGCGGTGGCTGACAGCGGTGGCCGCCCATTGTCTCGCACCAGGACCACCAGCTTCTGCTTCACGGCATCTCTCTCTGTCACCAGCCTCTTCAGACGCACCTCCCCGCTCTGGGCGCCCACCACAAACAGCCCTGGGTCCGTGGCCTTCAGCAGGTGGTACGACAGCCACGAGTTCTGCCCCGAGTCGGCATCAACCGCCACCACTTTGGTGACCAGGTACCCTGCCTCAGCCGAAATGGGCACCAGCTCGCTGGACACCGGGCTGCTGTCCTGGGCGGGGTGCAGCACCAGGGGGGAGTTGTCATTCTCATCCACCACAACCAGGCGGACGGTGACATTGGTGCTAAGGCGAGGTGACCCAGCATCGGATGCACTCACTGAGACCTCGATCTGCCTCACGTGCTCATAGTCCAGGGGCCGCAGCACAAACACGTGCCCATTCTCAGAGTTCACAGAGACACAGGAGCAGGGGGGCCGCTCTGCAGGGGGGGATGGCAACAGGGAGTAGGTCACCTTGGCATTGGGCCCCACATCAGCATCCGAGGCTCTGACGGCTCCAACCAACACTGTGGGCATGTTGTTCTCATGCACATACATGGTGTAGGAAGTCTGGTTGAAGACAGGAGCATTGTCATTGACATCAGAGATGTCCACTGTGAAGGTCTGCGTGGTTGTAAGAGCAGGTGACCCTGCGTCTTCTGCTGTCACAGCCAGGATGTAGCGTGCCACCTGCTCCCGGTCCAGTGCCCTCACTGTCACCAGCTCATAGTATTTCTTATAGGCAGGTCGCAGGGAGAAAGGCAGCTGGTCTTCAAGGGCACACGTGATCTTCCCATTGGCACCAGCATCCCGGTCCCGGACAGTAAACAGGGCTACCACTGTCCCCGGTGGTGCGTTCTCAGGCAGGGGGCTGCTGAAGGAACTCACCACCAGCTCGGGTGCATTGTCATTCACATCCAACACCTCCACCAGCACCTTGCAGATTGCTGACAGACCCCCACCATCCGTAGCCTGAATGTTGAGCTCGTGAGTCTCTGCAGCCTCAAAGTCCAGAGGCTTGGCGAGTTTAATTTCACCATTCACAGGGTCAAGGACAAATGCCGAGGGGCTCTGGCTCCCTGCTTGGCTGAACTGATAGGAGATGTCACCATTAGGTCCAGCGTCCAGATCAGTTGCCAATACCCTGAGAACTACAGAGCCCTCTGGTGCATCTTCCAAAACCTGCCCAATGTACAGCTCCTGTGTGAAGACTGGAGCATTGTCATTGACATCTAGAACAACAATGTGGATCTGGGTGGTCCCGCTGCGGGGTGGGGAGCCCCCATCCACTGCAATGAGACTGAAACCCAACTCCGCATGCTCCTCTCTGTCCAGTGCCTTTTTTAACACCAGTTCCACATACTGCCTTCCCTTACTCCGACGCTCAAAGGAGACGCTGAAGTACTCGTTCTCGGGGTTGATGCTGTAAGCCTGGATGCTGTTGCTGCCAATGTCCAGGTCCCGAGCACCCTCCAGCGGGAAACGCGAGCCCGGGTTGCTGGTCTCCGGGATCCTGAAAGTGATTCGCTCCTCCGGGAAGACGGGCGAATGGTCATTGATGTCCTCTACCGCCACCTCGACCCGAAAGAACTGCAGCGGGTCCGCCAGCAGGAGCTCGAAGGGGAGCGTGCACGTCCCGGCCTGCCCGCACAGCTGCTCCCGGTCCAGCCGCTCGGCCACGACGAGGCGGCCGGTGCCGCGCTCTAAGCGAAAGTGCTGCCGGCCGTCCTCCGAGGCCAGGCGGGCGCCGCGAGCCGCCAGCTGCGCCACGGCCAGACCCGCGTCCTCCGCCACGTTGGCCACCACCGAGCCGCTCGCCGCCTCCTCGGCTACGGAGTAGCGGATGGGCTCGGAGCGAGCGTGCGGCAGCCAGAGGAAAGCAGAGAGACAAAGCACTTGCCTTGCGATCGCCATGTCGGGGCGGCGGACAGCCTCCGTCTCGCGGCTCGCCCGCGCAGTCCTCCGCGGAAAGCGGCGCCCGGCACCAGCGCGGCGGCGGCGGCGGCCGACCGCTCTGCCTCCCTCTCGCCCAGACCGGCCGGCGGCGGATGCCACGGAGCGCCGCTCGCCGCCGCTGCCCGGCTGCGCTCAGCTGCGCTGCGCTGGGCGGGACCGCACTGGGCAGGGCCGGGCCGGGCTCGGCCGCCTCTCCGCTCGCAGCCGCTCAGCGTCGCCTTGGCCGGGGGCGCCACCCTGCGGCCCGCGCCGGGACTGCGCCCGCTGCTGCCTCGCCCCGGCACACGCACCCGCGCGTGCAAACCGTGCCGAGCTTGCCCGGACTCACGGTTATATACAACTCCGGTGGTCACAGAGCTAAAGGAACAGGCCGCCAGTAGCCACACTCACTCCCCGTAGATCTCCCCAGCCCGGCCGCTCCTTGAGCCCAACGGGAAAGGGCGAGTAACGATCGGCTATCGGCGCTGCCATCCAGGCACTGACCCGGTACCAGCGGCGGCTCCTGACACAGACCAACTGATCTCTACCCTCCAGCAGCGGTCTCTCAACACTTTAGCCGCCCCCGCTGTGAAAGACCCGTTTCTCCTGCTGCCTGTGCAGCAGAGGGATCCGAATAAATCTGCATTGCCATGGGAAGGCGCCCAACAGCCTTTGACTCGTTTGCCTCGGGGCTCTCGGCATTCCCCTGCCTTAGCGCACCGCGCCCAGCCCAGGCACCACCAGAAATCACTCCTGACGAGGGGCTGCCAGTGCACCCATAGAAACGGAGGGGGATTGCCCGAAGAACAAATAGCGGAGAGTAGTTAATAAAAAAGGTGTAGGGAACATTCACCGCTTTCTTACCATCTTCCTCTTCTGCACATACGCCCATGGCAGAAAACATAAAATTAACACCACGTAGATAGTCCAGCCTCTTTACAGCGGTTCTGGTAGAGCTGGGTTTCTTTTCTCTTACAGGAAAAGAATCCTATTAATATCAGAGAAGAATCCCACGAACGGTTACTTACAGTGCTCTCGATTTTACATTTCGTGGAATCAATGTTAGTCTTGCAACTGTCACAGTGTGCTGATGTTTACACCACCTTCATTGCTTTGCATGACCTGTCTCTTCTCCTTCAGCGTCAGCTTAATGTCAGGACAGGGTGAAAATGTGACTCATAGCCTTGCCTGGGATGTGATTCAGGATTTTATACGGGCATGGAACTCTAAAGATCAAGGGCTATGAAGTGCTCTGCCGAAGTCTGCTGAAGAGATGTAAGAGGTTTGCTTTCCCCTTATCCTGTCCTTTGTGTTTAATACAACTAATGTAACCAGCTCTGTCCGTCTCCCAAAGTTGTGGATCAATGATTATGACAATACAAGCAATTGTCACAGGGCATTGATGTTTTCATTGTTTTGGAGGACCTGGCTCGTCACTCTTCCACTCCACACAATGTACGATAGGCTCACACACACACAGTCCAAAGTGTGGGGCCAAGTTGCATTAGAGACTCACCTTTCAAACGTCTGGTGCACATCCACCATCCAAGGAACACAACATAATGACGAACTACACTGGATGCCCTGCTGGTGATATCTTCTCTCATTACCCATTTCTCTGGGTTTCTACTGCTATTCTCAGCAGCTTATTTGCTCTAGTTCTATTAATTGTAATGCATTGCTCTAATAATATACCACGGTATCAGTGGGGTTTGCAGGCTTCATAACCCTCCTCAGTTTTAAGTAAAGTTGTGTTTTGCTTGGAACACCTGGGTAATCGTTGATGCACTCAATGTGCAACGGGCTTGTGGTCAGCATTAACACAGCAGCCTTTGCTCAGGACTACCATCTACAGGTAGTAGGACTGCCAAACTACATTGGATCACAGGGCGGTGATATTCTCATATACTCATTCTCCCTCCTTCTCTCTCTCTCAATTTCTAATGCATTTCTCAGGACGTAAGAGTAACAGCATTTATCATTTTCTTTAGTTCTATTAATTGTAATGCATTGCTCTAATAATATACCACGGTATCAGGGGTCTTTTTGCGAGTTTCATAATCCTCCTCAGCTTTAAGTTGTGTTTTGCTCGGGCCACCTGGGTAATCGTTGTTATTCCTGATGCATTCAACGAGCAAGGGGCTTGCGGTCAGCATTACAACAGCAGCCTTTGCTCAGGACTACCGCCTCCTGGGGGCTTTGCAGAAGGGAAAGTTGAAGTCCTGAGCATTTCCCACGAGCAAAACCTCTCCCTGGCAGGAGTCTGCAACAACCTACTGCTGCTCCCCAAACACTTCCACAAGGACCATGTCTGTCCACTGTATTTCTGCCAGGCATCCCCCAAGACATTACAATCAGAACACTTCTGACCAAAAAGCTCAAGTTGTCTTTGACAACTCTCGTGTGACCTGGAAAGATCACTGCTGCACCTCACTGCTTTGATGAGGCTTTGCGCACTCTCGTGCTTCAGCTGCAGGCAGCCGCTGAGCACCACTCGCCGCTTGCTCAGCCCTCTCCCGGCGGACAAACAGACAGTGCCCCGGGGGTGGGATAAGGACAGTTACAGACACGGCACCCTGAGAGGGGATCAGTGACACAGCCTGTGGCAGAACACACACACACACACGGGGGTAACACGCAGTACCTTACCGACCCGACAAGGTGATAACACAGAGCGCTGCACCCACGCGAGGACCGACCCGATACCCGACCGCACTCGCACTGTCCCGCATTCGTGCAGACCCGCCCCTCCCCGACCAGCCCCTTTTATGGGTGCGGGATGTGAGGTGGTGTGGAAGACAGCCTGGGCCAGCTCTACACACCTGTGCTGGCTACTTGCGTATTTCACTCTGTCCTGGCCAGAACCAGGACATGGTCTGTGTGAAACGAAGAGTGGCCCTGACAAAGAGACACGGACAAGCAGCCAGCATAGGGACAGACACACAAGCAGCCAGCATAGGGGTGACTGATATGGGGACTGGTTGCTTTTCTGCCTCAGCTACAGGGTTGGTCTTTCAGGTTTGAGCAGCCACAGTGCCTGTGGTGGGGGTTGGAGTAGCTGCAGTGCCTATGGATCTGTTCTTCTGCTCTATTTGCTCACACTCTCCCCCATACCATGCCAGCTCGGACCAAAAGATCTCTTGGCAATAGTGTTGAAACAATTTGTTGTAGCACATAAGACTTGAAAAACATTCAGGAGAATGAGCAACAGGAACATACTGGCCTGAACATCACAGGGGTAGTCCAAGCTCTCAATGGCTGTTGTAACAAGCCTGAAGGAGAACAGGGAGGAGAAACCATCCTGCCCCCACCCTAAATTGAGTGTGATCATTAAACAGTGCTGATATATGTGCCCAAGATATGGATGTGACAGAGAAACACCACATACAGAGACCAACTGAGGCTCAGGAACACGGGTGATATCTTGTCATTAGTCGGTATCACACAGGAGAAGAGAGTTAGAATCCTGACTCCCATCCCTGAGGTGATAAACAACAGGTCCCCGCGGGTCGGGAGAAGGACATTTTACTGACAAAGGACACTTTACTGACAAAGCTCTGTGAATGGGGAACAACAACCAAGACCATAGCAGAATACACACACACAAACAATGATCAGAAGTAGCACTTTACGACCTGATGAGGTGATAACACAGAGCACTGCAGCGATGTGAGGACCAACCGGACACTAACTGCACCCGGACTGTCACGGAGATGTGTGGACCCTCCCTCCCCCCCAGATGCTTTTATGGGGCCTTGATGTCACATAGTGTAGAAAACAGCCTGGGCTGGCTGCTTGGGGAAGTTCACTCTGTCCAAACCGGAACCAGGAAACCCATCAGAGCCCCTGTGAGCACAGGGAACGGTACCCGCTGACCTGGATCCTACCCTGGTCAGCCACCAGAAGCTCAGTGATCAGAAGACCTGTACAGCCTTGCCAGAAATTCCCTGCAAACCACCATATTCCTAAATGCTCTACCGGCTCCATCTCCAAACAAAAGTAACCGTTCAACCTCACTGCAGAAAAGGAACAACGGGAGGAACAAGCTCCCAGGTGTTTGGAAAACACTCTCAACACATTCCCAGAAAGAACGTCTCTCCAAAGACTACTGTCTGCACACAAGGCATTCGGGTGGTCTCTTTATTTCCTTTGTACACACAAGGTATCCTGGTTTAAAAGACTACAGGACAGACCTGCAGCACAGCACAGCGCGAGGCTTTCCAAACGTTCCATGCCACAACGCTTCCATTCAAACAATCTCTTATTACACTGGGGTGACCATGCTTGTGAAGAGGAACAGGCAAGGCAAGGCTCAAACAGAGTGCACAGGGTAGCAGGAGAAAGGGCAAAAAAAGGACAATGCAAATGCTTCAACCCTAAGCCAGAAAGTCATATGGGGACAGCTTTCCCCTCCCCCCAAAAAAGGCCTCTGAATTGGAGAACAACAATGGTGAGACCCAACTGAAAGGCCTTTCCCAAATTAATCTTCATTTTACCTGCAGACAAAGTCCCTTGAAGACTCGTGGATTTTTTGAACAATGCACCCAAGGACAACTGTGATTCCATAGCTCTGTACAGTTATGGGCCATACATGGACTCTTTGTGCTGCTCTGTTCCCAAGGCTAGCCCATGTAGACAGACAGCTCAAGCCTCTCTAAAGGGCCCAATGAAACTCTTGTACAATATTTTTGCTCTGCCCAAAGGGGATGGTGATCCTGCACCCAAATGGTCAAAACACACTTCTTGTCTGCTGACCTGGGATTGCTCACATCATAATAGATTGATGTGAGCAGCTTCCTGCTTCACTGGGCAGCCATAGGGCAGCATATAGAGACAAACAGCAGCAGTCTAGGCAGAACACACAGACCCTCCCACCAGAGACACTGACATGCACACCCAGAAAACAAAGAGCCCTGTTCATGCTGCACGGTGACACAGTAATCAAAAATGCACTGCTTGCCTGAACCAGCAGGAGACCTACATGCATTTCAGAGACCACATCATTTGCCTCTCTGCATCACAGCACGCAGGAAGGGTTCCATGGTCTTGCCTGAGAGCAAGGAAAACAAGAACTTAGCCAAGGGATCCTGGAAATAGTCCATAACAGGAATCATTTCAGAAATGGCTGCAAGAAAGATGAATTTCTTTAATGAGGGAGCCATGAGACTATTTTGTTTGCATCTGTTCTGGAAGGGGGAGAAAACATTTCACCTGACTTCAAAACTAGAGGGAAACCACCGATGCCAATTGCAAATGCAGATTATCTCAGGAGAAACCACTGCCATATTTTGCAGCCTGGATCCCTTCCCATGAAAAGGCATGAAGCCTCTGGCTGTGATCACTGCATGCTAGTTCAAGGACAGACTATGGAACGGTTCAGCTGAGAGCATCCCTGGGTCAGGTGGTGCCACGTCCTCCATGGTGACAGGGCCAGGGGGCCACTCCTGCTCATCATCTTCAGTGCCACTGCCCATGGCACAGTGCTGAGGTGGCAGGCTGGGCAGGATGGGTTTGAGGAACTTGAACTCGCTGTTGCCTGAGCCTGTTGTGAGGCTGATCTCATAGCAGTAGGTGTGGGGCAGGGTCCCTGCAGCGGCTGCCTCGGCCAGGCTGCTCTGCAAGTTCCCGGTGCCATAAAGCACGTGGCCACTCTTCAGCTCCTTTCTCTTGCAGGCCTTATGAGCAACAAAGGCTACGAGAGATGCAAGGAAGAGCAGTGAGACAAAGACCAAGGAAATGATTAAATAGGTGGTCAGGGAGCCACCCTCCTCCTCCGTGGACAGGCTGCTGTGCGGCAGGCGCACATCCGAGAAGTCACTGAGCAGGAGTGCGCTCAGGGCTGCGGTGGCTGACAGCGGTGGCCGCCCATTGTCTCGCACCAGGACCATCAGCTTCTGCTTCACAGCATCTCTCGCTGTCACGGGCCTCTTCAGACGCACCTCCCCGCTCTGGGCGCCCACCACAAACAGCCCAGGGTCCGTGGCCTTCAGCAGGTGGTACGACAGCCACGAGTTCTGCCCCGAGTCGGCATCAACCGCCACCACTTTGGTGACCAGGTACCCTGCCTCAGCCGAAATGGGCACCAGCTCGCTGGACACCGGGCTGCTGTCCTGGGCGGGGTGCAGCACCAGGGGGGAGTTGTCATTCTCATCCACCACAACCAGGCGGACGGTGACATTGGTGCTAAGGCGAGGTGACCCAGCATCGGATGCACTCACTGAGACCTCGATCTGCCTCACGTGCTCATAGTCCAGGGGCCGCAGCACAAACACGTGCCCATTCTCAGAGTTCACAGAGACACAGGAGCAGGGGGGCCGCTCTGCAGGGGGGGATGGCAACAGGGAGTAGGTCACCTTGGCATTGGGCCCCACATCAGCATCCGAGGCACTGACGGCTCCAACCAACACTGTGGGCATGTTGTTCTCATGCACATACATGGTGTAGGAAGTCTGGTTGAAGGCAGGAGCATTGTCGTTGACATCAGAGATGTCCACTGTGAAGGTCTGCGTGGTTGTAAGAGCAGGTGACCCTGCATCTGCTGCTGTCACAGCCAGGATGTAGCGTGCCACCTGCTCCCTGTCCAGTGACCTCACTGTCACCAGCTCATAGTAATTTTTATAGGCTGGTCGCAGGGAGAAAGACAGCTGGTCTTCAAGGGCACATGTGATCTTCCCATTGGCACCAGCATCCCGGTCCCGGACAGTAAAGAGGGCAACCACTGTCCCCGGAGGTGCGTTCTCAGGCAGGGAGCTGCTGAAGGAACTCACCACCAGCTCTGGTGCATTGTCATTCACATCCAACACCTCCACCAGCACCTTGCAGATTGCAGACAGGCCCCCACCATCCGTAGCCCGCACACTGAGCTCGTGAGTCTCTGCAGCCTCAAAGTCCAGAGGCTTGGTGAGTTTAATTTCACCATTCACTGGGTCAAGGACAAATGCCGAGGGGCTCTGGCTCCCTGCTTGGCTGAACTGATAGGAGATGTCCCCATTAGATCCCGCATCTAGATCAGTTGCCACCACCTTGAGAACCACAGTGCCCTCTGGCGCGTTTTCCAAAACCTGCCCAATGTACAATTTCTGTGTGAAGACTGGAGCGTTGTCATTGACATCTAGAACAACAATGTGGATCTGGGTGGTCCCGCTGCGGGGTGGGGAGCCCCCATCCACAGCAATGAGACTGAAACCCAACTCCGCGTGCTCCTCTCTGTCCAGCGGTTTTTCCAACACCAGTTCCACAAAGTTATCATCCTCATTCTGACTCCCAAAGGAGACGCTGAAGTACTCGTTCTCGGGGTTGATGCTGTAAGCCTGGATGCTGTTGCTGCCAATATCCAGGTCTCGAGCACCCTCCAGCGGGAAACGCGAGCCCGGGTTGCTGGTCTCCGGGATCCTGAAAGTGATTCGCTCCTCCGGGAAGACGGGCGAATGGTCATTGATGTCCTCCACCGCCACCTCGACCCGAAAGAACTGCAGCGGGTCCGCCAGCAGGAGCTCGAAGGGGAGCGTGCACGTCCCGGCCTGCCCGCACAGCTGCTCCCGGTCCAGCCGCTCGGCCACGACGAGGCGGCCGGTGCCGCGCTCTAAGCGAAAGTGCTGCCGGCCGTCCTCCGAGGCCAGGCGGGCGCCGCGAGCCGCCAGCTGCGCCACGGCCAGACCCGCGTCCTCCGCCACGTTGGCCACCACCGAGCCGCTCGCCGCCTCCTCGGCTACGGAGTAGCGGATGGGCTCGGAGCGAGCGTGCGGCAGCCAGAGGAAAGCAGAGAGACAAAGCACTTGCCTTGCGATCGCCATGTCGGGGCGGCGGACAGCCTCCGTCTCGCGGCTCGCCCGCGCAGTCCTCCGCGGAAAGCGGCGCCCGGCACCAGCGCGGCGGCGGCGGCGGCCGACCGCTCTGCCTCCCTCTCGCCCAGACCGGCCGGCGGCGGATGCCACGGAGCGCCGCTCGCCGCCGCTGCCCGGCTGCGCTCAGCTGCGCTGCGCTGGGCGGGACCGCACTGGGCAGGGCCGGGCCGGGCTCGGCCGCCTCTCCGCTCGCAGCCGCTCAGCGTCGCCTTGGCCGGGGGCGCCACCCTGCGGCCCGCGCCGGGACTGCGCCCGCTGCTGCCCGCGCTGCCCCCGCCTCGTCCCGGCACACGCATCCATGTGGATATGCGCCGCTGATCGCCGCTCTCCGCTTTGTGGTCCCGCGGAAGGTCGCGCGCTCAGCGCCCCTTGAGGCACTGTGCCTTCCCGCAAATCTGAGCGCACGGGCATCCCTGGTAGCTGCCTCGCTCTTCCCCCCCCCGTCCCTGGAGCTCACGGGCTGCCGTGTTCTCTCGGTTCTCTGTACGCCAGACAGTGGCCTTCGCGGATCACGGCAGATGCAAGTACAAGGTGTTTTCCGCCGCACGCTGAGGAGGTGTATCCCGGAGGTCTGTAGTCGTCTTCTCCGTCCGGGCAAGAACCTCTCCACAATAGCCGCTCGCAGGTAACAGCATAGCACGCCACTACAGCGACTGGGGAATCTCAGGTTGCGGACCGGGAAAGGAGGCGGATGTCAGCAAGTATCAAGCTCAGGCGTGGGCGTGCCTGCCGGCCGGCCAGCCACACACAACTACGGGACCCGGGTTAGCTTCCTTCTCACCAGTCAGATGAGAGCTGCCAGGAACTGGAATTTGCTCCACCCCAGCCGGTCATTGCCATAAGACGGAGAGAGCTCTGGATTTATTTTAAGCGTGCTAGCCACGTCCCCGCCGTCGGTGGCGGAGTTGGCTTCCGTGTAACGGCGGGCAGACGGTGGCGGCAGCTGTGCCCACAGGCGAACCTTGTGGAGGTTGGCAATCGAAAAGGCGAAAGATGAAAAGCGACGAGACACAACACAGTGAGGTTACGATGTAGCAGATGAGCAGGTCCTCCTCACCTGTCTGCTGTTTCCTCCTCGCAGGAGCACGGTTGAGCTGGAGGAATGCATCGGAGAAGCCGTCCACTATCGCGATGCCGAGGGTGGCCGTGGCGGAGCGCGGCGGCTGCCCGCGGTCTCGTACCACCACAATGAGCTTCTGCCGGGCCGCGTCCCTCTCCGACACGGCCCGCGCCGTGCGCACCTCGCCGCTGTGCAGCCCCACGCGGAACAGCCCCGGCTCTGTCGCCTTGGCCAGCTCGTACGACAGCCAGGCGTTCTGCCCCGCGTCCGCGTCCACCGCCACCACCTTGGCCACCAGGTAGTCCGCCTGTGCCCAGCGCGGTACCAGTTCTCCCGCCGCCGCGCTGCTGTCGGGAGGCAGGCGCAACACGACGGGCGCGTTGTCGTTCTCGTCCCACACCACGACGCGCAGCACCGCCTGGGCGCTGAGAGGGGGCGAGCGTACCCTCACCTCGAAGGAGAGCGCCTCCTCGCAATCCAGCGGGTGTAGCGCCTTCAAGATTCCGCTCTCCTCGTGTACGGACACAAATGACGCTGCTAGGTAAGCCCCTGACGGGGGCAGCCCCTGCGCGTAGTTTACGGGCGTGTTTTTTCCCGCGTCGGCGTCCGTTGCACTCAGATGACCCAGAGTCGTCCCCGCGGGCTCGTTTTCACTCACAACCATGGTGTAAAATTCCTGGGCAAAGGTGGGAGCGTCGTCGTTCACCTCCAGCAGCTGCACGAACAATGTCTGGGATGCCTAGAGTGCGGGGGAGCCCTTGTCGTGGGCCGGACCGTCACGTTGTACTTTGCCACCTGCTCTTGGTCCCATGCCTCTGATGTCACCAGAGCGCACGTGTCACCTACCAGCGTCACGATGCTAAGGGGCTGCTCACCCATCAGTTCGCAGCTCGTTCTGCCGTTGTCCTCTGAGTGCCGGTCCCGTACGTTGAAGAGGGCTACCACAGTGTTTGTCGGCGCGGCCTCCTAGATGGTGCTGGTGAAGGAAGTGATGATCACCTCTGGGGCGTTGTCGTTCACATCCTCCACTTTCACGTCCACCTTGCAGTGCGCAGACAGGCTACCTTCGTCTGTAACCTGTACGTCTATCTCGTAGATCTTTGTTTCTGCATAATCCACCGTCTTTTTTAGTCTAATCTACCCTGTCTCTTGATTTATTTTAAACGTCTAGAGATTTTCCTCTGAATTTTGAACTATGGAATAGGCTATTTCGCCCTTCGTTCCTGAGTCTAAATCGGTAGCAGACACTGTCACCACCAAGGAATCCTGGGAGATATTTTCTAATACTATCCTCCGGCTAAATAGGGGGATATTGTCATTTGTATTCAGGACTATCACGCAGATTAAGGGTGTACCAGAGCACGGCGGAGACCCACCATCCACAACCGTGCTGCTGAAAGCCACTTCTGACTGCTGCTCCCGGTACAGGACTCGGTCCAACACCAGTTCGGCGTACCTCCACCCATTACTCCGCCTCCAGGTGTAGATATGGAAATACTCGTTCGAGCTGATACTGTAATGCTGATGTTCCCTACGTCTGGATCCTGAACGCTTTCCAGCAAAAATCGAGCCTTTGGCATTGCACTTTCCGGGATCTTTAAAATGACCTCTTTATTTAAGAACACAGGAGCACGATGATTTACATCGGTGAGGCGTACCTCAGTTCGGTAGGATTGCAGCGGGATCTACAACAGCACCTCGAAAAACATCAGGCAAGGCTCGCTCTGCCCGCACAGCTCCTCCTCGGTCCACCTGCTCTCGCACCACAAAATCCCCGGTGTGTTGGTTAAGATGTAAATACTACTTGCCTCCTTCAGCAACGAGCCTGTCGACACGATAATTCCTCACCGAACAGTCCCAAATCCTTAGCGATATTCGCCATAAAGGACCCTCTCTTCGCCTCTTCGGGCATGGAGTACCGGGCGGTTCCTGCTCTCATCCCCGACACGCAGAAGAGCGCGATCAGAGCCACCGCTCGCCCTGGGAACGATTCCTCTCTCTTCAGCTCCATTCCCTCTAAGTGAATCGATCTGTTCCCCTTGTGAACTGGATGGAGCTGTCGATCCAGCCTGCTGACCCCTCCTTAGCAGAGCAGCCCGGGATTGTGCAGCCCAGGGTCTGCGCAGAGCCTCAGCGCATCTGCAGTCAGCAGCGACATCAGGCAGCCAATTTGCAGAAGGACGCAGAGATTTCCCAGCCCAAAGACTCAGGAACCCATCTATTTCTCTCTTGCGAGTGCAGGGCATACAAATGTAAATGCCCATACAACCCTGTTCAAAGTATGCCCAAAAGTTGAATGAACAGCGCTTCTAATCTCAAATAAAATGCAAAGAAGATTTACCTAAGGCTGTATTTTCTAATGTCCCTCGCTACAACGCTTTGTACTGTTTATGCACAGTGAAAAAATTATTTTTAGGCTGTTGAGTTAAAAAAAAACCAACCAAATCAAACCCAAACCACACCAGTGTATTTTTTCAGGTGTCTAACATGAGTGAGCTGGTCCATCAATCAGGGCAGCCCTCGCTGTGTAGTTTCCTGTAGTAATTCCCATGTGGATTTCTGGAATGAACTGACTGAGGTATTTTCCCCCCAGTTTATTACTTCATGACCTTGCAAAGGGACGGGGGCAGCTCCTCAGACCTCAGCGTGGCTCAAACAAACCCTCTCAAACTTATCTGCCTTCTGAGAACTGCCTACTTCCAAGTCATTCCCCTCCATAAAATCGACTCCAAAATGCACTTATTCTCAAAATCCAGCCCTTGGGGTGGCTATTTCTTCGGTGATGGCTGCGGCAAGGGATCTTCGAGAAAACACACTCACCTGAGGGAGTTCCAAGTAGGTTTTATTGTTTTCCTCTCATCAAGCATGAGACTCTTAAAAAATGAGTGAACGACAGGAAATACCACAGTACTTTATAGATCAATACCAACTAATGAAAGGTAACAGAAAGCTTCTTGATGCCCCATATTCTACAGTGCCATAAGTTTATGATAAACATTTCCCCCTAATTTACTGTAAAACCACAAACTGTATTTTTAAGTCTTTACTACTTCACACTCAAAAATCCTGAAATGTTCATTTCAACTTTACATTATGATAAAAAAAATGGCAAAAACACACCAAACAAATAAAAAACCAAACCCCATTTCTCAATGTCCACTCTTTATAGTACGGAGAACCTGTAAACTCCTGGTCAAATATGTGAAGTGTCCCAGTGTCAGCCACTTCTAGTGTTTCTAATGTCTCTTCTGGTTTTATTAAGGAATTAATTTGCAAGCACCACTTAATTTTTGCTTAATATTTGGCCTGGTATTGAACAGACTGCAGAAAATTAAGACATTACCACAGACTCCTGTCCATAAGGAAAAAACCACAACCAAGTAATTCAGAAAAGGTGTTAGAGGAAAAGTATCTTGAAGATCTGCTTCCAGTTTTCATGATCTGCCCTAATATTTAGAAGCAATGGCACTTTCACAGTCATACATCAAGTCTTCATGTAATCAACATGCAACACAGTTCCTCCATTCATATCACAATTACAAAATATCTACATGAATAAAGTACTACTGCTCAAGAGGAGAGTGTTTCTGCTACCTCACAGAGAAGTCTTAGACCTCCCTGGTACTTCCTTGGTGTATGTTTGGTCTTTTCATTCTCTTTTCCCTGTGAGGACATTAGCCAGTGAGGACAGACATACTTGTCCTTCTCCTCACTTACTGGTGGGTGAGCCAAGGGTTTTGATCAGAATTGACATCTAGCTCCATCCCCCTGTTTGCTTCTACAGGTCTGGGCCCCATGCCTTCAGAGAGAGGAGGTCTGCCCTGCAAAGAACAGAGAGTCGAGGTTGTCATTTAGGTGTTTAACATAAGCAGGCATCAGCAAAAGTTTAGAGGGCACTTCTTACACCACTTCATGTGTGATACCACTCTTCCCTACCAAGAGTCAAAAAGGAGGTTGGATCATGTGGTGGGTCTCTGACCTGAATGGGGAAAATAAAGCTGGAAACCATCCCCCACCATGGACCTCAAAGACACTACTGCAAACCTTTTAGGAGTTTGAGGGAGTAACTTAAGATGGTCTGAGCCCAAAATAAAACTGCTTTCTCTGATGGATCAAGATGGCTCCTTGTCTTCTCTGCAACTATCATGACCGTGGTTCTGAGAACCTGCAGTAGAGAGAGTCCATGTCATCAGTAGATGTGAAATAGGAAAATATTAAGGGGTGATGGTCAGATGGTGGTTGTGGGTCTTCAGCCTCATAAGTATTCATTGTCTGGAGTCTTCTGAAGTGCTAGCTGGATCACAATTAACCCCATGTTTAGAGGTGACTAAAACTGGGAGAAGGAGGAGAGAGGGACTTGTTTCAACAGTTATCTTTTGTTTCTCCCTCATGCTCTCTGAACAGCCAGAGGCTATGGGACTCCTCACACAAGACTCATTTTAAGTTCACAACAGCACTGAGAAAAGAGGTGCTGGTACTGTCTGGGAGCACCCGACAGTGTCAGGAAAGAATGGGAAGGGTGCATCGTAACATCCCAATAATAACATTTTTCTAGCTGATACAGTTTCTACAAGCCACAAAAACATAAGGGAATTTAATGTCAGAGGTCCCCACACACGTGGCCTCAGCACATTAAGATGAACACCACGGACACCATCAATGATGTGACACTCCTTTGCATCGTTATCCCTCCAGTCTTTATTAAGGCTGGACAGGACCATTATGTTCCCTTTGTTGCCACCTCTGTGAGAATGTGTTCCTAGGAGCAGTATCGTTCCAGCCCTGTGGGGTCTGCACGAGGCATTGACAGGACCCATCACGTGGCTCACATATATACCCGTACTTCTCATCTCATGATCCAACCGCTCTCTTTTGGGGGTCACACGAAAGGCTTGCTCTAACATGGATATCTGGGGCTGGATGCAGAGGGGAGCAGTTGGTCAGCACTTGGGGAGCTGCTGAGCCATGCCAGATCCTCCTGGGGGGCCCCTACGAGCAGCTCCGAGACCCTCTCAACCCTCTCCTCCCACCCACTTGCTCTTCTGCCACCAGCTCCGCCATATCGGTACTCCTTACCCTCACAGGTGACCCCAGTACCGCGCTGTTCCCTCCCCGCTCCCCCCATCCCCTCGGCCCGTCCGGGTCCCTCACCTGTGCAGCCCAGTCACCTTCCCCGAGGTTGGCCGCTTCCTGCGAGCACACCGAGCTCCGCTGTTCGCCCGGGGCGGGGGGCAGCCCGGCGGGGAAGCAGGGGAAGAGGGGTCTGAGGAATCGAAACTCGCTGTTGACGGTCCCGGCGGTGAAGCAGACGTCATACACATAGCTGCGGGGCAGGGACCCCGCCTCGCTCTCCGTGGCAGCCTTCGGGAACGTGGGCAAAGCCGCTGCCTCGCTCCGCTTGGCCCGCCGCACCTTCACCACCACGGTGGCCACCGCGGTGGCCAGGAACAACGCCGACACGCAGGCCAGGCAAACGATGAGGTACATGGTCAGCAGCCCGTCGGGCTCAGCGACCGGCGCCTGCTCGCTCACCCGCAAGTGGGCGTCGGAGAAGCCGTCCACTAGCGCGATGCCGAGGGTGGCCGTGGCGGAGCGCGGCGGCTGCCCGCGGTCTCGTACCACCACGACGAGCCTCTGCCGGGCCGTGTCCCTCTCCGACACGGCCCGCGCCGTGCGCACCTCGCCGCTGTGCAGCCCCACGCGGAACAGCCCCGGCTCTGTCGCCTTGGCCAGCTCGTACGACAGCCAGGCGTTCTGCCCCGCGTCTCCGTCCACCGCCACCACCTTGGCCACCAGGTAGTCCGCCTGTGCCCAGCGCGGTACCAGTTCTCCCGCCGCCGCGCTGCTGTCGGGAGGAGGGTGCAACACGACGGGCGCGTTGTCGTTTTCGTCTAGCACCACGACGCGCAGCACTGCCTGGGCGCTGAGAGGGGGCGAGCCACCGTCGGTGGCGCGTACCGTCACCTCGAAGGCGTGCACCTTCTCGTAGTCCAACGGGCGGAGGACATAAACATCCCCATTTTCAGAGTTGACCGACACGTCAGGGTGCTCCTTACCCTCCTGCTGTACCAGAGCGTAATTTACACGAGCGTTTTTTCCCGCATCGGAGTCGGTGGCGTTCACGCTTCCGATCCGGAGCATGCGGCCGTTGTTTTCCATCACCGACATGGTGTAATCCTTCTGGGTGAATTCCGGAGGATTGTCATTCACGTCTGATATCTGTACGAAGATGCTTTCTCGAGAGCTCAGCCGTGTCGTGCCCCAGTCCATGGCTGTGATGGTGATGTTATATTCCGCCGTCCTCTCCCTGTCCAACGCTGCATTTGTTCTCAGTTCGTAGTAATTATCAAAAGTGGGGGTGAGGCTGAAGGGCAAATCCCCGTCAATCGCGCACTCCGTCCGGCCGTTGTCTCCAGAGTCCCGGTCCCGCACACTGAATAGGGCCACCACAGTGCGGGGTGGGGCGTCCTCGGGAATGGAGGCGGTAAGGGAAGTGAGTGCTATCTCCGGGGCATTGTCATTCACGTCTAGGACCTCCACCTGCACTTTGCAATGCGCAGACAACCCCCCTCCATCGGTGGCTCTTACCACCATCTCGTGGTTTTCCGCGTCCTCGAAGTCCAGGTTGCCCGAGACCCGTATCTCCCCGGTGTCGGGATTCAGCTCGAAGAGCTGCCGGGACCTCTCCGACGTCTGGGTGAAGGCATACCGCACTTTCCCGTAGGATCCTTCGTCGGGATCAGCAGCCGCGACTCTGACCACCAGCTGCCCCGGGGGGCTGTTCTCAGCCAGACGCACCTCATAGACCTCCCTACCAAAGACTGGGATGTTGTCATTTGCATCCAGCACCACGATCCGGACCCGAGCCGTGCCTGACCTGGGTGGCGAGCCCCCGTCGGTGGCGGTGAGGAGTAAACTCAGCTCTCGCTGCACTTCGCGGTCCAGCTCCCGCTCTAGGACGAGTTCTGCGTATTTTGCTCCACCTTTCCCTGTTCCGAGAGCGAGGGAGAAATGCGAATTGGACCCGAGGCTGTAGTTCTGCAAGCCGTTGCTGCCCACATCCAAGTCCTGGGCACTTTCCAGAGGGAAACGGGACCCAGGAGATGTCGTTTCCAGAATCTCAAAAACCATCTCCTTCTCCGGGAACACGGGGGAGTTGTCATTGACGTCACGAACCTCCACCTCCCCTCGGATCAGCTGCAAGGGATTTTCAAAGAATATCTTAAAGAAGAGTGTGCAGCTATCGCTCTGCGGACAGATCTCCTCTCGGTCCAGAGAATCCTTTGCCGTCAGGACTCCGGTGTTTTGATTGAGGCGGAAAAGCTGCTCGTTCCCCTCGGACACAATACGGGCCTTGCGAGCTGCGAGCTGGCTCGGAGCAACGCCCAAGTCGTTTGCAATATTGGCGACAAAAGAGTCCCTCTCCCTTTCCTCCTCCAGAGAATAGCGGAGGGTTTCAGCCCTGCTCTGACACACGCAAACGCACAGAATAAACAAGATCACTTGCCTCTTGCTGCCTCCGCTCCGTCTCCCCCACGCCATTACTGTCCAGCGAATCCATCCACCGTCCTCCACGGTTCCCAGCATTTTTTAACAGCGTCCAAAACACAGTGGCGTTTGTTTGGAATCCTGGGGTAAGGGTGCCTGAAAGCACCCCCGACCACCCCTGCTCCGCGTCCCGCCGCCCTTCCCGAGCCGCTCACACGGTTTAGGTTGGGGCTTTTTTTGTTCCCTGTGCCTGCAAACCCGGTGCGGGCAGAGGAACCCGCCGGTCCGTGGCCAACACCCCCACCAAGCGTCGTAAAGGGGGAATACTTCCTCAGCCTTCTCAGTCAGGCCAGCGCTGCTCATTAGGAGTTTGCTGATTGAATCTGCACTTTTCGTACCAAACCGAAGCTCAAAAGTGCAGTGTAATTGCTCTCTTCACTTGGAAGCAGGTCCCCTCTGGGTATCACTTCCCACTTCTCAACGGCGAACTCTTGGTACCCAGCTTACGATGCTGTGTAGGTATTAAAAGATCCACCACGGGATATATTGAGGGATTTTCCTTTTAATCTCCGCTTGCTAACGAGCACGGGAGAGTTAACAAGAGGGGCGGGTCAGAGAAGCGCCGCTATTGAATATGAGAATTGGTACCAGGGAACGATCCCGACAGTAAATGCTTCATTCGTCATCACCCTAGCTCATAGTCACCTTAGCTCATCATCACCCTAGAATAATAATGCTGTTCTAGGGCACATCATTCTAATGCTGTTTTCTTCACAATGTGTATCACACCTCGCCAAAAGGACACATAACTCCTTAATTGACAGGAGTATCCTCCCCAGCCGCCTGCTGATGCTTGTACCCATGATAAGCTGTGTCACTGTATAATTCATTCGTGCAAAGCGTCCTCAGACGGAGACAAAGACTGCAACTTGTTTACATGTTTTGGAGGTATCCTGTCCTTTTTCCTCTGTTGTCACCACGCAGACTTAGAAATACCTCAAAGGTCCCTAACACACAGAGATCAAACCTAACCTTCTGTACCTGTGTAAGGATATGCGGCCAATCATTTAATTAAAAGACAAGAAGACAAACAGGAGAGGTGATAAATTAAACGTCCAGGTACACAAATGATAATGAGCTAACGGAGACAATAGCAAAGACTGGGGATCAAACGCCACCGGTCGATGGGCCATTAGAGGCACCATTCAAGTGGAAAACTCAAGAGGTTCAACCAGAAACTTTCTAAACGAGGGGTGAGGAGGGGATTATCAGAAAGGGTCTCATAGGGAAGAGCAAAACTAATTAAGAAGGGTGAGTGGGTGGAGGTGGTGTGTTCTAGGAATATGCAAAGGTTGTTATGGAATGGCTGGAGGCAGGATCAAGTGTCCGTAAAAGGGAGAGGTTCTAGGCGAAGTCCTAGAAATTCGATGATGCAATCATTTGTTTTAAAATAAAATCTTCGTGACTGTATCAGTAGGAGAAAGTAACAACCAGGGTTGGCTTTTGGATTCCCCAGAATTTTAGCTGCTAGGAGACTTGGCACAGATGGAGCCGGTTTTGATGATTTCCTTTTACCGCCCTTTGACCAGAAAGCGTGATAAAATCTAAAAGACTAATTCACATCCAAGGTCAGATCAGCTCTTTCTTCCCTTCCAGGGATGTGCCCATCTCTCGCACTGCTATCTTTATCACTAACACCGAAGCTTGATGTAAAACCAACCATAGGCCAAGCACAGCGGTAGATGCTTTGGGAATGGGGCTTCTCTCCTCATTCATGCCATGCAAAAAGAACAGTGATACCCGAATTCCATTTGCTTTATGCCCTTGCCAGGGCTCCTACTCAAGTCCTGGTACCTCCAAGAGAGGACGGTGTATTTGCTTCTTTGTAACCTACCCCTTGGCACAACTACACAGCAGGGAGCAAGCTGAGAAGAGCTTCCACAGACATTCCCCATCCTGACTGCAATAACCCGGTAATTGTTCTCTTCATTTCGGAGGAGAAATGGTGTCTTCCAGCTTCAGGTGTAGAAGGGTGTAAGAGGAACAGTGGTCCTTAACGGAGCTCTTGGCTATCATAGTATTTGCACATCAGAAGATGCTGTTCTCAGACTGAAGATCTTATTCTTTCAGATTTGAGAGAAATGCAAAATAAAGAGGGTCACTTACCGTGCACAATTGGATAGCTAATGCTGGTGGTTTCTGCCCCTTGAATGTAAGAATAATAATGTAATTTGTATAAATGTGTCAGACAAATTACTTCTCTTCTTGAGAACATAGTGACGTTGCAGGAGACTTCGGGGTTTTTTTGTTTTTACGTCTTTAACCTAAGAATATAGCTTAAAATGACCAAAACCCTCACCTGTCCTTACTCTGAGATTTACATCTTAATGCTAGAAAAGAGCTGCAGCAACATGTCCTGCTCAGTTCCTGGTATAGCTCTGCATTTCCAAACAGTGCTGCTTCAGCCCACACGTCTTTAGCTGGATCAATTTCAGTTTCCAAACCCCTCTTCTTAGACTTCCAGCTGGAAATTCAGATCTGCCGAGTGAAATCCCAGAGGTTCCAGGCTGCGATTTATCCTCTGCTCTGCATAAAACTTTCTTTCCCATCTTGGAGCCACTGCCCATCCACTTCCAGCAGACCCTGCAGAAAGTGTGGCTTGGGAAGAGCAGATGAAGACGCAGAGGAAAAAAGCTTGCAGATGAAAAGCACGGATGTTTCCCGGAGTAGCTGTGGTTTCCATGCAGAGACGGATTTCTTCTCTCCTCTTTGGCATTCAGAATTCCTGCAGAGATGATCCCTGAGTTCTCCACTGGATGTAAAGGCGAGGGAAGCCGGGAGAATCATTCCTCACATTCTACCTCTGCGTTAGGCTATAAATACCACTTGTACATGTCCTGTTTGCATTTAATTTTCTGACAGATAAACCGGTTTCCTCCAGTTATGCTTTCCCTATCGTTCTGCCAGATCTTGGTCGCGGTATTACGCCGGTGCTTACCAATTAATGGGCTCTGCCTGAGACACCCCAGACCTACAGCAAAATCCTGTCAAATCTCCCAGGGATGGACTGCGTCATCAGCGGGCTGGGGACAGCCTGGAAGACCGTCTCCCTCCTTCACATCCCCAATTCCTTGTGCTCTTGATGTTTCCAGATGGTAGTCGATGCGGCAATTCCCAGCATATCCCTCGGAAAGGCTTTGAACTAGGTCATTTCAGCTGGGTTCTCAGCGAATGTCAGCTACGCAGCGTCTGACTGGTGCTTACTGGTCTCGCACTGCTAGGGAGCTCCCTGCCCAGTAGCAGCAACACACCCCCAGCACTGGGCAACAGCGGCGCTGGGCGTCCAACGCAGGAACTGCACATGGGTGTCCACCCCCGAGCCTCAGCACGTATGTCCTCCGTGAGGTTATGGCTCTTGCTAGGGAAAAATATAACACACATTTCCCACCCGAGGTATTTGGTAAATAAACGCACTTTCTTAGTACTTAGAAACGTTTGGTTGGGTTGGCACCCAATTCAGGCAAGTATGGAGTGTCTAGAAGGTGCCCTATGCAAACCCGCTCTTAAACGTGCTTAAAGAGGGAAACTATGGGAAAACTTAGTAAGCATTGGTCATGTGTTGTGCATTACATCTTCCACAAGTCAGAGAGACAATCAAGGCGTTTTCAAGCACAGGATGGTTTATCTTTCACAAGGAGAACTCCAACTGTTGTATATCCTCTCCTAGAATAACCTGAAGTTAAGAATTAATTCAGTGTAACAAGCAGCATGAGCCTCCACCATCCCTTTGATCAGCTGCAATAGTTTTTCAATTAATATCTTAAATAAGAGTGTGCAGATGTTGCTCTGTGGACAGATGTCCCAGTCCAGTGACACCTTTGCCACTTTGATTCAGTTCTCCGGTGTTTTTCTTGGTGTAGAAATGTTGCTCATTCTCCTTGGAAACAATGTGGACATTTCCTCCTAGAGAGCAGTACTTCCACAAACATCAGTTTGTGAGATTTTCTGCTCTAAGATTTCCCCTGCATACTTTCTGACTTCAAAGAATAAAAGGGAAATTCCCTGCTGCAAAAGTCTGAGGCCACAAATCTTCTCACCAAAATTCTGCACTCTCCAGTCTCTGAAGGTAATGCTGGAAAGAAGACACCTGCCAGTTGTCTACCCAGACTTTTCCATCCCTCATCTTTGAAGAGAAGAATTCTTGCTCTCTTCTCTCTACCTGTGACAATCTCAGTACTTCTCACTTGAAAATAAATCCTTCACAGCTTCAAAACTTTGCTATTACAAATGCCTTTGAAGCCAACTAAGTAATTATTCTTGTTTTCATAAACGTTGTGCTCAGTGGCACCCAGTTTTCCATCCTCAAACTCACTCCTAGGTCAGATATGCAGCAGACAATATTCTTCATCAATCCCCAGAGCCACATGTTTTCTTTCACCATGAGGTCTCAAATGGACCACAAATAATATTTTAACTTTGCTGTGGTTTTGAGTGGTGGGATTCTGGTGGAGGAGGGGGGACTGCATGGGTGGCTTCTACAAGAAGCAGCTAGAAGCTTTCCCTAGGCCAAAGAGAGTAAATACTGGCCAGGCTCAAGGTTGGACCTGCTGCTGACCAAGGCATGATGAAGCAGGTTGTCTCCATGCAGCCCATGGAAGATGATGGGGAGCAGAGACCCTCATCTGCAGTCTGTGGAGAGGCCCCATGCTGGAGCAGGTGGAGACAAATGGAAGATGTGACCTGTGTTGGAGCAAGCTCCTGGCAGGGCTTGCAGCCTGTGGAGAGAGAGTCTCATGCCAGGGAAGGTTTACTGGGGGGACTTGTGACTCTGAGGTAGCAGGCTGGAGCACTCTGGGCCTGAGGGACTGCATCCCATAGAAGTGATCCACACTGGGGCAGTTGGTGAAGAGCTGAAGCCCCATGGGAAAGGACTCACACTGAAGATGTTTGTGTGGGTAGGACCCCACACTGGAGCAGAGGAAGGGTGTGAGGAATGTAACATGGAATGGAATGGAATGGAATGGAATGGAATGGAATGGAATGGAATGGAATGGAATGGAATGGCAAGGGTTTGAATGGACCCCAAGGATCACAGAGCTCCAACCCCCTGCCACAGGCAGGGCCACCAACCTCAGGCCTGGAGCTACACAAGGTTGCCCAGGGCCCCATCCAACCTGGCCTTGAACACTTCCAGGGATGGGGCATCCACCACCTCTCTGGGCAGCCTGTTCCAGCCCCTCACCACTCTTTCTGTAAAAAACTTCCCCCTAATATCGAATCTAACCCTTCCCTCCTTTAGCTTTAAACCATTCCCCCTTGTCCTACCGTTATATGCCCTTTTAAAAAGCTGATTCCCCTCCTGTTTGTATGCTCCCTTCAGGGACTGGAAGGCTGCAATGGGGTCCCCCCACAGCCTTCTCTTCTCCAGGCTGAACAAGCCCAGCTCCCCCAGCCTCTCTTCATAGGGCATCTGGTCCAGCCCTCTAATTGTCCCTTATATCTCCTGAGCCTCTCAATATCTATTTTCTCCCCTGTCCATCTGAAAAGGGGAGTGATAGAGCAGCTTTGGTGGTCATCTGACCTCCAGCCAGGGTCAAACCATCACATCCCACCATAAGAGAAATATGGCCCATACCTTACAGAAGCATCAGATATGTCCTGGGACAATACCTGGGAAAACAGAAGCTTTTTGTACTATCTGTTTAACACCCTCTGCCCTCAGCTGCAGCTCCCTTTCTCTCACAATATGGTTCTATCAACAACTGCAGATCAGGCACTCTTCAGGATCAGAGGATGACCCTTGTATCTCTGATAATTAAATCATTCCTACAAACACAAGGTGAGTAGTAAACTTCCTGGGACATCTTTTACATGATGTAGTGACATTCAGGCTCTCCATATACTAACATACCCTTGTATCTTGACTATTTTATTTTATACCTGTTTTATCTTGTCAAAGTTGAGCTGTGAAAAGCCATCTTTTTGCCTGATGATGTTTAGATTTGCTCAATACTGCTGACCAATGTAGATACTCTGAAAGAAAGGAAAATTACAAACCAGAAAACATACATCTTGTGGGTAGAAATCAAAAAAGAGTTTATTCACTGTTTGGGCAGCAGACAAATACTGACATCAGCATTACATTTAGTAATGGCAATGAAAAACTGAGCAGTAAACTTAGAGATGCACAGACACATTTTCTAGGGAATAGTTATAAAAGGATGTAGGCACTTGCCTGACAGCTAATTTACTTTCCAAAGAGTTTGTACCTGGACAGGTGCAGCCCACCTCTTATGTCAAGATCCTTCTGGTGCTGGTTTCATAAATCTGGGGCAGGGGAGAAGAAAAAGTAAGGGTGTGATGGAATATGTTTTTAAAATGAAGATACTGGGTCCTATCCATGGGGAGGGCTAATATAGAACAATCTGTAGTCTATGAGCGCTGTTACAAGTAAAAATATTATCAGCTCAAGCCCAACCAAAAAGGGGATGAGACTTGGGCACACTTTGGCATCACTTAAATGGGTTTGGGTTGGGTTTTTTTTTCTCTCCCCTGTGTCAGCCCCTGCCCGGAGCAGAGGCTGTTGCAATCCCAGCTCTCTGCCACCAGAGGACAGCCCTCACCAGGGAAAAAAAACCGACTGGCGAATTTGCAAGTCACGGAAAGGAGCGGCAGAAAAGGATTCGGCAACGACCTGGCTCGGCAGCTCCCTGGGTTCTGCTGGGGTGAGGGAGAGGGTCCCCGGGAGAGAGGCAGGTCTCTATCTATCTATCTATCCATCTATCTATCTATCTATCCATCCATCTATCTATCCATCTATTTATGCATGTATGTTTCTATGTATCTATCTGTACCTATCTATGTGCGTATGTATCTATCTGTATCTATGTATCTATCTATATCTATGTATCTCTGTACCTATCTATGTGCCTATGTATGTATCTATTCAACCATGCATCCATCTATGCATGTATGTTTCTATGTATCTATCTGTATCTTTGTATCTATCTATGTGCCTATGTAGGTATGTATCTATCTATCCATCCATCCACCTATGCATGTATGTTTCTATGTATCGCTGTGTCTATATACCTACCTATGTGCCTATATATTTATGCCTATATATCATCTCTCTCTTTTTCTCTTATCTATCATCTGTCTATCTATCTCTGTCTGTGCATCCGTCCGCCCATAGAATTGTTTAGGTTGGAAAAGACCTTTAAGATCATGAAGTCCAACTGTAAACCTAGCACTGCTAAGTTCACCAGATCGAGCTGGCTCTCTGTCTCCTTGCCCAGAGGACCTGGCTCCTGTTGTGCTGCTTGGTGCTCTGGGGAAAGGAGCACACATTTGGATCCAGAGAAACAAGCTCAGATTGGGAGAGTTTTTGGCTCAAATGAGGCTGGAGGGAAAGGGGGTCTATGGGGTCACTAATGAGATTGTGAGGGAGGACCTGGTGCCCTGAACTGAGCTCAGACTGGGAGGAGATATAGGTCATGGAGCAACCACAGAGATCGTTTTATCCCTTGGGGACCCTAATGCTGGCTTTCTGCCTTTGTTACAGATCAAAAATGAACTTGCAGTAGTATTGAGCAGTGTGCTGGTTCTCCCCGGCACTGGGACCTCAGGGCAAGTGAGGACAACAACCAGCTTAAACCCTGGGAATCAGGGATTGCTGTAGGACACACCAGGGCTGAATAATCTCTTCCTTCTCTGTCAGGTCAGAGTGTGTCTAATGCAGAAAACATTTATACCTTTTAAAATATGCTTAAAGATCTGTGTCCATTTCATTACTACATACCTGTTGTCTGTTTAAATCTTGACAGAAGGCAAAGAAAGGGAATACAGACATCTATATGCAACCCTGACAGCTGTCAGGGATTTATATATATATACATATATATATAGAGAGAGACATATATATATGTAATATTCATAAACACCCCCCGTAACTTAAAGTAAAATTCACAGGCTTCTCTAAGATTGATTAATTTAAAATACCTTAAATAAAATACACCTTAAAAAACTTAAGCCAAGATTTTAAAATGAGTGGTATGGAGGAATTCAATACCAAGAAATTTCAGTTGAGAACACAGTAAACAAATCCGATTTTCAGGAAGCAAGCATATTATGTGCTACTGTAAATCTTCCCCTCAGGTACAAGAAAAATAGGTTTTCATATCTTTTTTTTTTTTTCTTCTTTTAAAAAATGTTGTGCAAAGCAACTAAAGAAAGCCAGCAATGTACATTGCCTTTTAATTTCTGATGATCAGCCTGGGTTTTTTTATTCTACTTGGGATGTACAGTTCTAGTTCTCTAGTCCTCTAGGCTTGCAAATGCAAGTCTAGTTAGACAAAGATAATTGAAATGCAAATGGGCAGCATGTTTTGTATTCTGTTAGAAGAAAATGAATGTGTAGACTTCAAATTAGACAGGTACATATATAGTGTTGAAGAAAATTACATGTCTAGAAAATGCATGTCTTAATTTCACCAGTCATCTCACCACTAGTCAGGACTAGCTCTGAAGGACCAGATGATTTTAAAATAGTAGTCTACAGAGGGAGGGTCTGTTTACAAGACACTTAGTGTGAGGACAAGGGACAACGGCCTTGAGGAGAGATTTAGATTAGATATTAGGAAAAAATTCTTCCCTGTGAGGGTGGTGAGGCCCTGGCACAGGGTGCCCAGAGAAGCTGTGGCCACCCCTGGTAGGGTTCAAGGCCAGATGAGATGGGGCTTTGGTCACCCTGGACTAGTGGAGGGTGTCCCTGGACATGGCAGGGGGAGGCACTGGGTGGGGTTTGAGGGCTCTTCAAACCCAAAGCCACCCCTGTAGCTCCACATACCCCGGCCCCCTAAACCTGGCCATGCAAACCCACAAGAGAAAGTGATAAGGTAGCCATGCTGGCAAAAGGCTTTCTATTTCACAGCAAAGCACCCCATATTGTGAGTTATTTAACTTGCTGCTCCATGAAATATTATCTATAATTTTTAACTGTTTAGGTGGTGGCTGAGGAGTGCTGTTACCATACCTCTGCTACCCGTGTCCTGCCAGCACCTCAGAGATTTCCTGTCTTTTGTCATGGATCCCCATAATCCCTCTTCAGACACCCAGCAACAAATTCACCATTGACCCATTACCATCTTTCTTCCAGTGCTGGGAGGTCCTCCATTACAAGCATTATGGGATTGCACCCTCAGAATCAGATTTCTGAAGGAAATCCTGCATAACAAGGCATGTCAGGAGGCTCAATCCTTACACTCTCCTTAGAGGGTCTCCTGTCAGCATGGGGATGCTACCAGGTCATTGAAAGGGCAGGAGGGGACATACAGCATGCTATGTATGTACACACTAGCCTCGTCATATAGGATTCCTAATCTTGCCTTCGGTGCCAGAAGGATGTGGGTCTGCAATAGACCCTGTGTCAGATTTCCCAGTCCTCCATGAGTATCCCAGTTACTGTTGCATATGGCACTGGCTGTCAATCAACAAGTAAAGGAGTCCCACATGTTGTTTCTAAACCACAATTATTGTATTTGGACATAAGGGTAAACATGTAGAAACAGTCACTAGCAAGGGGAAAGCAGTGCTGTCAGGCACTGAGAAGCAGAAGACATGAACTAACCAATCCCTCAATTCCTACTGTATCACATCGAATTTAGTACTTTCTTCTAGATACTCCTCTCATTGTGTGGCAACAGCTTAAACCCTCATCACAAGTCTAATGAGGAGAGTGCAGCTTAATGGAAAGCAGATTATGTCAAAGAGATTTGATATCTTTCTCTGACAAGATTACAAATATGAAGGATAATGGAGACTGCACTGCTGATATAATATAATCAGACTTTTGTAAGACTTCTGGCTTAATGCCTGTAACTTTCAGATAAAAAAGTAAAACCAAGAGCACCAGGGAAAATCAGAATGGTGCATCCTTAATCAAATTGAACATGTCAAGTTGATAGTCTCACTGCAATTAATGTGGATGCAACAAATAATTGCAATTAGACTAGTAATTTCCTATAAAGACTTTGTCTTGTGCTTTTCTATAGTTATAATCTTCTTTTGCAATATAGAGATCGAATGATAATGTAAATGTACATTTGTTCTTGGAGTGTTTTTAGATCATAGGAATATTGGGATGGAGATAAACAAGAAAGCTAATGAGGAGTTCAGAGCTGGCACACCAAGGCAACTTTTAATACAATAAACCACAGTGTCATTCCTGCAGGAACAAAGAATCATACACAAAGACCTGTCACTGGACAGTGCTCCAAAAGACATTGGCTCTGGTCAGGGTGAAAATTTCTGTAGGCAATCTCTTGAACACCACTTGGAAGGTTACCAAATACATGGATTATTAGAGAATAATGCTGACTAGAAATACAGGATTTCTTTGATAGAAACTATTGTGACACAGCCTTAAAACTGTCTGTAGTTCACAGATAAACAGTGAGAATGGCTCTAGAGAACAGGACAGAGACTGAAAGTACTCCAGGCTCCAACTTACTGTTGTGAAGCTATAGGTGGCTTGATCAAATTCTGATGAACACATATCTATTGGATGGCTCTTTAACCTACTAAAAACATCTGACATGTCCCTGTTATAAACCAGAGGTTTAAAGAAATTAAAACAGGGAATAAAGCATTATTTCTAACACCAAGAGAACATGGCCAAAGCACATGGTGTGTTTCCTCTCATTTGATACCTTCAAATCATGAGGTGGGATCTTTCTAAAGGTAGCTTGTAATAAAACAAGTCTTGTTGCAGGGAGCAGTGGATACTAATATACAGTGTAGCAACACACAAAGCCAATTAGATGGTCACAAAATTAATCTTGCATCTGTGAAATGCATCTATTGGTATCTAACAAGCTTCAGGTTGTATACTTCATGTCTTCTGTACTAGCCTTTCCACATTATTCCCCAGTACCATGTAACAACTAGCTTTCAAAACTATCCTTTAATTGACCCTTGGATTCCCCAGGAATTAATTTTTTAAACAACATAATAAACAAAATCAACCTTTTACTCTGCTTTGGGACTGTCGGGGAAGACAGCAGGCCTGCTGGCGGCCTAGCTCTCTTCTCCCAAGATTTAGGCCCTGACAATATTCTTCTGTTCCCATGAGAAAGGAAAAGTTACTCATGTAGAGAGGATCTTAATAACCACATTCTCAAAACACAGAGGCCTTGCTGATAGGGGTACAGGCTGCACTAACCCAAGAAGCAGGTATGGGAAGGTACTTGGGAGTAACAGAACATGTCAGGAACCAACCATAACAAGAGGGTCAAACAGCAGGTGTGGGGATGCTTTTAGGTATTAAAGGTAAACTAAGGATATTTATCTATAAGATAGGCTTATCAGAACTTGTTATAGTTACTAACAAATCAATATGGTGTGAACAGTGTGTGTAACCAATGAGCAGTTTTTTAGCTTGCCACATTTGCAGTCAGAAAGGTCTAGAATCTGGGTGATTTCACCTCATAAAATGGCTTCCTGGCTTCATGGCTTCACCTAAAATTCATATATTGAATTGCGTGTTGCTCCCTGCTAGATGCCACATGTGACCCTAGTAAAGATAAAGAGAACTAGAGATTCTTCACTAAAGTTACTGAAAAAACAGGGTAAAGCAAAGTTTAAACTTTGTACATTTAAAAACAAGCACAAGTTTCTTTCCTTCTGTTCAAGACATATGTGAGCATCACACGTTGTCTCCTGTGAGTCCATTTCCCACAGGATTCTTTCAAATGGCAGGTTCACCTCTGTTCTATCCACAAGGGACTGAATACATATGTAGTAGGTAGAATAAGTTGGCAGTTTGGGTTTTTTTAAAGTTTTCTTTTGTCATTCTGGAAATATTGCTTTTCAAGTCCAATTGTCTTTTCAAGAGCAGATATCCTACTGACTCCCTAGCTGTATCTAGTTTTGCTATTTATTTTATTTTTCCCTTTGAGATCTCTGCTCTGCCTCTTCAGTACAATAAATATCAACTGAAGTGTTAAAGAAGATGCATCTGCAGGGCCAGATGCTGGCCTTGGTAATGGCTGCACCCAGATACTTCCTTCTGCTATTATATGCTCTGAAACAATGAACTTTCAGAAGATAAATATCAATATGATGTGTTGTATATTAACTTTCCTATTGCACCTATTCACCAGACCGTGCAGGTAGTCTGATTTTAACTAAAAATGCTGTTTCCTGACAATAGTAGATACTGCTTCTTCCTTATATTAGGAAAGTGTTTGATTTGTCTTCAGTCAACACTGGATTCTTAAAACCTGCATTTCCATCATTACTTTTTAAAGTGAAACATGAGTTTAATCTGCTTTATCTGGAATAGAGAGGCATTTGATGTGTCCTTTGTCCATGTGATGCCTGCCACACAGCACACTTATTTCCTTGCCTTCTTGTTGCTGTTAATATTATAGAGGCTTTCATGTTGCCATATCATCACTCACCAGTTCTGACTCCAGATCATCTTCAGCTAGACTAACTTGAACTCAACATAAGCAAGTCAGGTTTCGATATTCCTTTCAGACAGTCTGTACTCACTTTCACTGTGAGTTTGCTGCTTATTCAGGTTGGTTTCTGAATTCCTGTGTGTTGGGATGGCACTTTCTTGTGTTTTGAGGAGGTTTTCTGTGAAAATCAATGGTCTGTCCTGGGTCCTTTGCTCCTCACTATAGTAGGGAGTTGGGCAGAAGTTTCTAAGGAATGAGATCAGGATGTAAAACAGGCTGGGTTGTAGAGAGGTAATGAAACAGATTCATGTTTGCTCATTTGAAGGGCTAGACATTCACAGATACATAAATACTACCAAAAGGAATCAGGAAGTAGGATTTATTATGTTACCTATGCAAGCTGAAATATTGCATTACTTGGGTTTCCTCAAGGGCAGTGGTTACAATTTCAAGTCCTACAAACTACCCAGAAAGGATTATTCTATTTGTATTCCTGTTTTATACCTGTTCTGCAGGTTAAAGCACAAAGTTCTGCTGTAAAAAGAAACAGGACAACTTCAGTCACCAGAGATTACTCATTGTGTCCTTTGCTAAAGGCTGCATTATTTTCCCCAAAATATCATGGCATTGCTTCTGCACTTATTTCCCATGTCCTGATAATGGACTCTCACCTGTACTGTCTTAATAAATTTGAGGAAAGTTCCAGAAGATATTTAATAGCAAAGTATTAGGATGTCAATGAAACTGGTGGAAAAGGATAAGCAGTCTCCATTTTAAAGGAATACAGACTCAACTCCTCAAGCCAGATCACCTCTCTGCACTCTAAATGCTCTTCAGGGTCCCTTCTTACTCATTGTGTTCTCCTCCAAGCCTTACCAGGATGTAGTTGACGTGTTCCTCACTGGATGGCAGTGGAGATTAGTGTGCTACGAACTTCATACAGTTACTCTATACTTAATCTATGTCTCCTCATGCAAGAACATGGAAGGGCCCCAAGGAGGGTTTTTGGAAAATCACCAGGAAGAAGTGATGTAAGCTGTAAGAAAACAGCTCTTTTGCCCCAAATGTGGTTCCCTATTTGTTCTAATATTCAGAGATCTTTCATGCTCCAAGATATCATGCATAGCTTTCTTACACCAGGAGGTATCATATACTGGTCCCAGGTGTTGTGAGTTATCAAAAACTTGGCAGTCTAAAAAATAACCTCTCAAAAGCAGCCATCTTCCAAATCCACAACTGTGGATTTTTAGAAACAGTTCCTGTTTCTAAAAAATTCTAGTTCAACACAGAGACACTGTTCCCATGTGGCCCAACAGAATCTAATAAGGTAAATTTATTGCATTTGAAGATGAATAGTTTCAGAAGTGAAAGAACAGACAACAAAGGTATCAGACCTTTGGACATATACCTAGAAAAAAAGAGTGTCTCAGGCAGATTTCTGTTTGAGAAATCCACAGACTGGTTCACAAGGAGGATGTGAGGCAAAACCAGTATCCCTCAGGAGACTCTTCCTTGTCTAAAGGTTTTGAAGTCACATTTACTGTGCTAAAAGGCATTTTGAGATGTGACAACATCCCTCCAAATTGCGGGGGGGTGGGGGCAGAGGGAAACATATCACTAAAGATAGAAAAATTTCAAATATATTTAGTTACTACTTGGAATTTCAGCTATTTGGTCAAATGGTGATACTTTCTTTGTATTTGTACCTACTCAGGCCTATGTGATGTTTGACCCAGAATAGGCTTTCTGGGTAAATTCTTCTACTATAATGTAGCTACTTGTGCCACAATTATTACCTAAAGGAAATACAAATTCATAAACATATTTTCATTGTAATACAAAATTCATACAATTGTTATTTCCAGTTTAGGCAATACTTTTATTTACCATTTACTCCATAAATATTGATTTGGGAAGCACTCCTGAAATACCCTGAAAAGTAATGAATGCATCATAAGGGCTGTTAGCTTGATTTTAGCTGGTGTAATCTAAAGTAAAAGGCAATGTACTCTGCAAGTCAACTGTGTATTTTGGCAATTTCCTATGCCATCACTTGCTGCTTTTTCATATATTTCTTTAATTTATAGTGGACAGTATAAAAAGACCAGAAGTTCTAATATAACCCAGCACGTCTGTACTCTGTTCAGTACAATGAACTTCCAGGATGCTTCCTGTTTTCTAAACAGCAGACATGAAGGCTTTGTCATATTTTTAATTAACTACAGTTCCTAGGAGTGTGGGTAATTCTGACAGATTTATATTCTCTCTGTTTCTATAATATCCGTTTTATAATAAACGGATGGTCACATCACACCAGATAGCTTAAACACCACATGTTCATAAACTTAGCCAAGCCAAAGAAACATTATCAACTGATAAAAGGCTTGAAGGAAATTAAATGTGAGGAAAGAGAGGTAAAAATGTATAGCTTAGGGAGAAACAGATGAAGATGTGAGATTGAAGTCTACAAAAATCAGAAGTGTGTCAATGATGAAGCAAGAAATAGCAGAGGCACAGGGGTGCAAAACTAAACACATGCCCAAAATGACTTTGGGGAAGATGTAAACTGAATGCTAAGGAACTGTTGGGGTTTATTTACATATAGATCCCTGCAAGTCTAAACATAATCTCCATATAAAAGCACATTCTAAAATTGATTATAGCAGATTTTTTTGGGTGAATTCTGTGGAGTAAACCTGAAAATTAGGAACTATGAAAGAGAACAATCAGTATTCTTGACCTAATTGATCTTTTGCCATCTAATATATTTTAATCAACAGCAAATTGTATCAGAAAAATATTAAGTTTACAGGGAAGTACCTAAAATTTAAGAGGAAGAACTGTAGTTAGAACTGTAGCTAATTTGCAATGAAACAAATTATCCTTCTTAAAATCAAAATTCCAGGTTTTAACCTCAGCTTTAAATTTAACTAGCTGTACAATGATAAGGAAAGGTATGAGTGAAAATTCCAAAGTTTTACCTCTGCCTTAAGGTGACACCTTGCACTATATGTATCACTTGCTAAATGGTCATCCTAATGCAAAGTTTGTGCTACCACCTTATTTTTGCCACCAGCAAGTATATAATATTTTTAAAGAAGTTTGGCTTTGACAAGACTTTATGTTTTTGTCAAAGAGCCCACAGCCAGATTGTTCAGTTGTAACCAAGATATCAGCATAACAGCAAACAGTATTTCAGCCACATGAGAAGCAAGAACGCCCATGGAAACTACTAAAAATCCCCACATAATCATTAAAGCAAGCCACTTTTCCTAAGAACAGATGTTATTATTTTAGAAAATAAAACCCACTGAAGAAAACTGGAACTTAGCCAGATCTGGTACTTAGAAAGAAAGGAAGGAAAAGAAAAAAAAAAAAAGGATATAAGAGGAAAAAATAGAGCATTTGAAGATTAAGCAACTGTGCCAAATGAGAAAGTCTCCATTGCAGAATCCTGAGGCAAGTACCAGAAAGAACCGGGCCAGTATTAGCATATGTATTCAGCATGCTTCTGGAAGCAAGGAGATGTTTAGAGTGATTCAAGTGTAACACCTGGCTTTTTTACTAAGGAAAAAGGCAAGAATAAAAAAAAAATATGAAGGAAGGGTAACGGAGGACACTGCTAAGCTAAGATGGAGCAGGCCAGCTGGACTGTTATGATTTAATTAAGGAGGGTTTGACTCAGTGGGATTCACACATGGGAGATTTTTCCTATCAAATCTGTCAGAATTTTTCACAGTAGTAACAAATATCACAGAGGGAAACTGTGGACATAAACCTGATTTGACATTGTACTGCATACTGTTAAATTAGAGAGTTAACGATTAGGGTATAGACAGCATGACAAGCTTGTACTGGGAAAAGCTGCCTTTAAAATTAAATATATGGAATCAAAAGATAAAGGGTAGACCAAATTTTAATTTACTCAGCTACATCAAATTAAATATATCTGCCTACTCGTAATATCTTTTGGTCAACTAACCATAGAGGTATAACACAACACTTTGCACACACAGTTTCCCATGATTTGCTGCCTCATCTTCTACCTTAAATGCACAAATTGTACTTTATCTAAATGTGAGCAATTCTTTCTTTGATTCTGGTCTTGTCTTTTCTTCCTGGGACCTCACTGGCAAACTGCAATCAGGTTTCTCCTCATTCACAGAGCCACAGAATAGCTGATGTTAGAAGGCAGCTTCTGGATATCATTTAGCTCAGCCCCCCTCCCTCTCCACTGATGCTGGGTAGGCTAAAACAAGTTGCTCAGGCTCTCAGCCAGTTGGGTTTTGAATATCTTCAGGAATGGAGACCCCATCACCTTTCTGGGCAACCTGTTGCAGTGGTCAAAGACTATGTTATAACATGAAAGATTTTTCCATTCATTTAGAAGAAAATTTTTTGTATTTCCATCCTTGCCCATTGCCTGCTGTCCTGTCAGACAGCTGGTCTCTGTCTGCTTTACTGCCTCTGATCAGCTATTTGATTTATAAAATCCCCCATGATCCTTCTCTAGGCTGAGCTCTACCAACATTCTGTACCCTCATAATGCTGGCTGGTCTCCAGCTGAACTTTCTACCTCTAGTCCCAGTCCTTTGATCCAGGCAGTTTAACCAGTTTTCAGTCCACTTATCTAGGCCACGCTTTACCAGTTTGTCTGTAGAAATATTATAAGAGACAATACTGAAATCCTTATTAAAGTCAAGGTAAGCACCATCTTCCATAACACAATGATCCTGTAATTTCAATGTAGAAATACTGGGATTAATCAAACATGATTTCCCTTTCAGAACTCAATGCTTACTACTCCACCTTCTTTCCTATTCCATCCTTGCATATGTCTTAGACAGCATCTCTGTTTTCCTGTGAGGTCACTTGTCCATTCATTTTCCTTTTGCAAGGTACTTTTAATGGTTGAATAGTGCCAGGAGCTCCTTGATAATTCATGTAAACTTTCTACCACCAGTCTTAGAGCTTGGAGAAGGCAAGTCCTGAACTGCTCTTCCTCCTGGGATCATATTCTATGGGACTCTTACAAGCAGGTCCCTGAACAGGTCAAAATGTACTCTACTGATGCCTAGGACTGAGAGACTGCTATCTGCCCAATTTTCTACTTTTTAACTCCCCCATTGTGTGATCCTTAAAATAAAGGCTCCCCTAGTCTTCACACATGGTTCTTGTTTGTAAGTATCAGGTCCAGCTAAGAACTTCCTCTCTTTAGTTCCTTGAGTCACCTGTAATTTGGGAGTTATCATTAATGCACTCCAGAAACCTCCTGGCTTGCTTGTGTCCCACTCTGTTCCACTGTTTCAGCAAGTATCAGAGCGGTTTCTATCAGCTGAGGCTGTTGTACTACCCAGAAAGTAATTCTAGAGGAACTCCACTGCTTGTTGAAAAACTGCTTTAGTGACTGCTCCTTCGGTCTAAAACTCATTTCCCCACTTGGTTTAAGAGAAACAAAGTTTGTTGACTTTGGCCCCAAAACTGTACTTTAGTAAACACTGAAGTTATTTGTGTAAGTTCCAAATTTTTCCAGATAAAAGATTGTTAAGGTAGAAGGCAGTCACTCTAGATAGTATCAACCAACAAACAAAGCATGTTGAAGAATTACTCATATATTTTACCAACAGTACTGTTTACAGTGATGCAATCTGCTACAAAGATCATTTTAAAATAGCCTAATATTTAGAAGGAAATTAAATCCAAGCTTTGACAGTTATCTGTTCTGAAGATCAGAGCTAGGGCCACAGATATTGATTCTCTGTAATAACATTGAGTTCAGTTTTCAGACTCCTGGAGCTCTCAGTTTGACAGCAAGAAAGCAACACATTCATCTCTGTCGGGCTGGTATTGGGGTCATTTCATAGGCAAGAAGGTTCCTTACTAAGAAAATATAATAACATTGTACATGCATTAAGTAATGTTTGGGAAATTTAGTTCTGTAGTTTCATATACACTTAATACATTTTAAAATCCATACACTGGTGTGGCATTTAATGATGGACTTTGTAGGTTACATGTGAAAGCTGTGTTGCATCACGTAGCTTCATCATACAACCCTGCACCAGAATTCTTCCTTGGGGAATGAGATGCACAAATCTCCTTTCTGGAGTGATTTATGAATGGTGGGAGGAAGCCAGAGGAGGAATGCTTCCAGTGCCATGGTACACTTCTATACCACAAATACCTCCAGATGATGATTAGTCCTTGATTATTTATGGGTATGAAAGTATAGCTATGACTCAACAGACCCAAAGAGGGGAGGTCAAAAGGCATATCTCACACCTGGTTGGTGCTGAAAATACCAAACCAGACATGTTTTCCTTTATAGCTACTACAGATCACATTACCCACTCCATGTGGGGACCCCGTCACTCAGCTTAATAGCTTCACTGCCTCATCAAACCTGATTGCTGAGGTCTGAAAGGAACCAGGAACATATTGGGATGTATTCAACATAGAGTGCGTGTATAAGGCAACTAGAATTTTGTCCACCTCCCTAGCCTAATCCTTAAAGAAAGATTCTTCTTGTATCTGGGTACTATAGTACCTCTCAGTTGGTGTATCAGCATCTCTGAGCACATTAAGAGCTGTGTAAATCTGCTCCACTCAGTACCTCACTGTAGCATATGTTGTTTTCAGAACTTTCTGGAGCATGGACTCAGCCCAATTCATGCTGAAATAGTTTTTACTGCTCTTCATGACATCTGTGTTGTGACACGCACCATGGAGTCAAAATGCAGATGTGAAAAAAACCTGGTTTGGTCTTTGGCCACACTGTCTCTCCTTGGATAATCCCTCTTTTTCCTCATTGCTCCTCTTCCTGCTACCGCTCATACTGATCTCTACTGCAGTCTGTGCACAGAATAACTGCAAGAAAGACTTTCACTTGTCCAAAAGGTCTTGATGCCTCATTTGGACACATAGAACATTTATAAAGCCAACTCATTTTCCTTTTCTTAAAGAAGCCTGCATATCTTCATGGAAGTGACTGAAGAGCACTGAGCTTTCTTACAGTTAATGACTTCTCACATGCAGAGTCCAAGCTTGTGCTGACCGGTGCCCCAGAAAGCAGATAAGGACAACCTAAAGGTAGTCTTCAGTGAGTTGAAATTAAGATTCAACACTTACAGCTCTTAAACATAAATAAATTACAGTGAAGCTTAAAAAGGAAGGAAGATATAGTAAGAACAAAATGCCCTTGAGCAACAAAAAGATGCAGAGTGAAGGAAACACAAGCAGAACAGAATGATTCTCACATGAGCGACAACATGAACTGTGCAGTAAAAGGTGCTTACTGTGCACAGGAGCATCGATTTACATGGGCATCAGTGGGCTTCGCTTACCCCACTGAACTGTCACCCCTGATCACAGGAAACTTAAATGACAGCAGATATATAGGGAAATCCCAGGATGCTCTGACACAGAAAGATGGCACATAAAAGAGAGACTCACATCATGAAAAGTGGTTACCTGCTAAGTTTTCTGGCCTTTGCATAGAAGCACAACTTCTGCTGGCAGTGATACTGATTGGGGTCTTGACTTCGACAGTCAGTCGATAAAATGGGGCATCTAATACTGTTTCTTCAAGGGTTAAAATCTGTCTTTGAAAATGTCCATATGAGTTTAAGCTCAAACTGTGCATAATCCATCTCAATTCCTATGTCTGCTACAGTGAGTGACATGAGTTTTTTGGAGAAAATAAACAAGGACCTGTTCTCTCCTACTACTCTCCCCAGTGGTTGCTTACTTTTGCGGAGGAAATTTTTCCCAGTGAGGGTGAGGGAGCCCTGGGACAGGCTGCCCAGGGAGGTGGTGGAGTCTCCTTCTCTGGAGATATTCAAGACTCGTCTGGACGCCTATCTGCCCAGTATGAGCTGGGGAGCTGCTTTGGCAGGGGGGTTGGACCCGATGATGTCTCGAGGTCCCTTCCAACCCCTACAATTCTGTGATTCTGTGATTCAATCTCCTCTTACAAATCCCTCTGCCAGGGGTTTCTAGCCTGTTTGCTCCAGACAGTCCTTCACAAACAATGTGAGTCCTTTTCTACAGGGCTTCAGCTCTTCCCAGCTGCCCCAGCGTGGGTCACTGCTACAGTGGGCAGTCATAAATCACCACGGTTTCTCCACATTCTGTAGATGGGATTTCTGCTCCCCATCATTATCCATGGGCTGTGGGGGGACACCTGCTTCCCCATGGGTTTCTCCAGGGGCTGCAGGGGCATCTTTTGCTCCAGTACCTGAGGCATCTTCTCTCTTCACCGGCCTTGGTATCTGAACAGCTTCTTACATCTTCTCACTCCCTTCTCTGGGGGCAAAAAGTGGCTGCTGATGGAGTTTGTTTCTCCTAAATGTGACTCCCAGAGGTGCTGTGACCATCGCTGTTGGGCTCAGCCTTGGTCAGCAGCGACTCCAGCTTTGAATAGGCAGATGCTTCCTCTCTGGGGCCTGCAGAGTTTCTAGTTGCTTCTTGCAGCAGTCATCTCTGCAGTCCCCCACTTCTCTACCAGTACCCAACCATGCAAAACCGCAGCAATCAACCATCACCTTTTAATAACCTATTACTCCAATTCTGACCTCTCCCCTCCTCAACTTTCAACCTGACACTTATGTGCTGGAGTTTGCAGATGAACTTCCAAAACCAACCTGGTTGCACCCTAGAAATAATTCAGATTAAATCACCGTAACATTCATAAGTAATTGGCTCTGAAGAAATTCAGTGTTTAACCTATGATTTACTGTCAATCTGTGTCATTTCATGTGTACACCTTCAGCAGGTTATCATTGACCCAAAGAAATGTTTTACTAGCTCCTTGCATGCTACTGCAATACACAGAATCTTAGCTCATGCCAACCTGGGACAGCAAAAAAAGGGAAGCTTTTTGGAATTCAAAATACCCTTGAAAATTTGGGAAAACAGGGTCTGAAATAAGACAAAATTCACACATTCAAAAAGGTGCAGTCAGGAAGTTCAGAGAAATTTAAAAGAGCAAAATGGGACAATAAATGAGTGAGCAGTACTGCAGAAAATATCTGGGGTTATAGTGGTTCACAGACTATGAGATGCCACTTTAAAAAAATGGAAAACTCTCATTCTGGGGTATCAGAAGTGTTGTATGCAAGACAAGGGAGGTAATTATTCTGCTCTACTTGTTACTAGTGAAAGCTTGGTTCCTGCTTTGGGAGCAGCAGTTAAAGAAGTATGGGCATAGAGAACATCCAACAGTTAGCAAGAAAAATAAGGTGTTTCAAAAAAACATCATCTTTCAAGAACTGTTTAGATAATAAAAAAGGAGGTTGAGGGAAGGGGAGAAGAGTCTTCCAGTTTACTCTAAGTAACTACAACACAGACAGTGATCAATTGTTCTCAGTGTCCTCTGGAAGAGGAGGGAAAGAATTAATCTGCTTAATTTGCAGCAAAGAGGATTTAGGTTACACAGTAGAAAAGAAACTCGCTACTATAAGGCTATTTAAGCTCCAGGGCAGGCTGGCTGGAGGGGTAGCAGGATCCTTTCAGTAAGAACTTTTGAGACTTATTTTGTCTAATGCATCAAGGATAGGAGCTGCATGTATGTGAGCAGTGAGGTGGAAGATCATTTGGCCATCTCATGCATCTTTGACATAACCTGCATCTACATATATTCCATATATACTGATACTGGACCAGACGGTGCATCTGAGCTCACACTGATGAGCATCCCGATTGCCAAATAAGCAGGAATTCTGGAGAGACTAAAGTGTTTGGTAAATTAAATCACTGAGTGTGTTCCAGCCATCTTTGACAGAATCAACACACATGCTGACGAGGATCATTAGCAGCAATATTTGATGACTGTGTAATTATGAATCAGAAAAGACTATGAAACATTATTTCAGGGCAAGTCCTCCTAGACCAGTCTATGACTTGGTCAACAGGTTTTATAATATTTTTGACGTTGAACTTCTCTGATTTCCACACCTTTTGTGCGTGAAATACCCACAGAGGACACACCATACCTAGGCATTGAAGTGCAATGTTTTCACATTTGTAAATTTCAACCTATTGATTTTTATCCCTAAAGCTTCTTTGTGTCTTGTTTATCTTGGAAATCCTCTTTCTCCCCATGTGACACTAAGCGAATTCTTCATTACCAAGCTGCTTTGACACTTAACTTCCTTTTCAAATGACAGGGAACTGTTGGCCTGCTATTTCCTTTAGGTGACCTGCACGTTGAATTCACCTCCTTCTTAGGTGTGACAAGCAGCAAGGGGATTCTCCCAACTTACAATGTATTTTTTATTACACACACCTTAGGAGCTTTCAATTCTGCAAAGGAACAAGGAATTTCATAGATTTTTAAGGACTTTAAGTTTGATGGATTTTAAAGTTTTAAAAAAAGTAGTGGCCCCAAGGTAAGTCTTTTGAATAAATGTCATTTAAAACAAACTGATAAATAATCTGCTAATACTAAGCTGTGATAATGTCTTTGTCATCTTTAATTTTCAGATCCTTTCACTTGCCTATTTGTGGGACTTTCATTGTATAATGCCAGCAGCAGATTTGTTAGAATTTAAAAAAAGTTACCTGTGCTATTTGCCCAAGGATTAATAACTGCTTCAAAAGCTGCTTTCAAAGCATCACTTCTCACCTTCGTGCATCACATCACAGGTTCCCTGCTTTAACAAGCAGCCAGTGATGCAACAGGAAGGTGATAGAACTATACTTCCAACTAAAGTGATCTTGCAGTCACAAAACAAATCTGGGAGATAGAAGGAAAGAAACGTAATGGCCAAATATCATTCCAACATGTAATCTACAGGTGTGTCAGTCTGACCTCATACACCAGGGAAGATCATGGAATGGATGCTGTCATCTTGGGTGCACACATGACAACTGGGTGATCAGGCCCAATCAACATGAGTTTATGAAATGTCCTGCCAAACTAACCTGATTGTCTTCTATGACAAGGTGACCCATTTAGTGAATGAGGGAAAGGTTGTGGATATAGTGTACTTGGACTTCAGCAAAACCTTTGATACCAGTTCTCATAGCACTCTGCTTGTGAAACTGGCTACCACTGGCCTGGACAGGTGCAGCTTCTGCTGGGTAAAGTACTGGCTGGATGACCAGGCACAAAGTGTGGTGGTAAATGGAGCTAAATCCAGCTGAGGTCAGTCACAAGTGGCATCCCTCAGGGTTCAGTCCTCAGTCCAGTTTTAATATCTTTATCAATGACCTGGATGAAGGGATCAAATGTTTCCTCAGTATGTTTTCAGACAACACTAAGCTGGAAGGAAGTGTTGATCTGCTTGAGACTAGGGAGGCTCTTCAAAGGGATCTGAACAGGCTGGATTGATGAGCTGAGACCAATGGGATGAGGTTCAACAGGGCCAAGTGCAGAGTCCTGCACTTGGGACATAACCCCATGCAGCACTACAGTCTTGGGAATGAGCCACTAGAAAGCTGCCTGGCCGAGAAGAACCTGGGGATATTGTTTGACTGCCAAATGAATATGAGTCAGCAATATGCCCAGGTGGCCAAGAAGGCTAATAGCATCTTGGCTTGTATCAGCAAAAGCATGGCCAGCAGGTCCAGGGAAGGTATTATGCCCCTGTAGTTGGCATTGGTGAGGCTGCACCTCAAATACTGTGTTCAGTTTTGGGCCCCTCACTACAAGAAAGACATTGAGGTCCTGTAGTGTGTCCAGAGAAAGGCAACCAGGCTGGTGGAGGGGATAGAGAGCAAACCCCTCAGGAATAGCTGAAGGAACTGGGATTGCTTAGCCTGGAGAAGAGGAGGCTGAGGGGAGACCTTGTCACCAACTACAATTACCTGAAAGGAGAGTGTAGAGATGTGGGTGATGGTCTATTCACCCAAGTAACGGGTGATAGGACAAGGGGGAAATGGCCTCAAGCTATGCCAGGGCACATTCAGCTTAGACTTTAGGAAAAATTTCTTCACTGAAAGGGTTATCAGGCATTGGAACAGGCTGCTCAGGGAGATGGTTGAGTCACCATCTTTGGATGTATTTAAAAGGCAGGTAGATGAGGTGCTTAGGGATATAGTTTAGTAGATGACAGGTATGGTTGGAGTCCATAATCTCAAAGGTCTTTTCCAACCTTGTGATTCTTTAACAGGACAGAGATGCAGTCAAGGACAGTCCATGCAGACTTAATTAAATAGCTACTCATCACAAGACAGATCTGTGAAAAGAAACCCCAAATCCTAAAAATTACAAGGCCAAGCAGTATGAATAGAAGGTATATAAGACACCCCAGAATAACAGGCTGGCCCAAACAACAAGTCAGCTCAACTACTAGAGTAATCAATAACTGAGGAGTTAGAAGTGTGTATATATTGAACCCCACTGTTTTAAGCTTGTTAGAAGTCTATCCCATGAGGTGCTCTCAAAAACCTCAGATGCCTAGTAGGAACAAAGTATATAAAAATGCTTTTTTCTTACCACTGTAGCAAGAACCCCTAAAACATACCCCAAAACCCTGACAGCACAAAGACCACCAGCAAGTACAAGCTGATTTTTAAGTTTTGTGAGTGTCTGTGCTGTGCTCTGGGCCTAGACAAGAAAATAGTCCTTTAAAAGTCTAGACTAGTCATTTAACTGACTGCCAGTCCCCTTATTACATCAAGGAACAAACATATTGTTCCAACCAGAAAGTTTTTGCCTTTCACACAGTATTCAGAGTTATTAATTCAGAGGAAAAAACAGCAGTAGCTCAGGAATAACAATGGGACGGGTTGGCATGCATGCTCTTTTTTCCCATAAGAGAAGGACTGAGTTCCATTGTATTTGTACAATATGGACCAGATGTGCACACTGAGTTCTGCTGAGACCACAAAGGATCTCAGGAAGGGCAAGCTGGGACACTAGGCTTTAGGAGCTGTGACTTCTCAGGGAATCCAAAGGCAAACTAGTAGCCTGGTTGTCATTGTAGAGACAGACACGATGCACCAGTCGACGATCAAAGTGCTTCTGGATGCTTGCTTGCTTTATTGCAGCAGCACAGGCATTTTTATAGTATCAACCAAACAACACATACAAATGCTATAGGCTAAAAGGTTGTTTTTAACTTCTCCCACTGTTTGTCCTTTTTTACCCCCTCCTTGGCTCAGCGTGGTCTGTATACCCTGTCTTCATGGTCACCAGGTCCCAGGAACTTGTTACAAAGCTTTCAGCATGAGTGACTTCCCTACGTCAAGGGAATGCAGGGATATTGTCAAGGTCAATCCCTTCTGAGATCAGAGCCAGGCTGCTGGCAGACCAGCTGCCGACCCTGACACCTGGTACAGACAGGGAAAAAAAGTGTTCTGACAGTATTTGTAGCTTTTCATCAGCTGTACCTTCATATGATGTTTACCATAATTTAGATTTTAAGCCAAAAAAGGCATATTTCCAAGTTGTACAGCAGGCTAGGGAGATCCAATGGGGCTGGAATATGTGCAAAAGGAGTGCAACTTTTTTCCATTGAGTCAGCAACGCACAGCTGGCATAAACCACTTGTGTTTACTCCATGCCTGTAATCTGTCTGCAATCTGTAGAAGATTACATCCCTAGAGTCACATCCCTAGACTCTTTCCTAGTCCTTGAATTTTAGCAGCTGTCACTTTATATTTATGTCTTCCCTTGTCTGGAAGCTATTTTAGTGCAAATGCAAGCACATGTGCCCTGAGCAAGGCTCTGAAGAGCAGCCAGCGTGACAGGTACACTCCTACATATGTGTATTCTTTCAACAGGCTAGAAACTAGCGGCAAATATTTTTCCCTTTAATGTAGCTTTCCTTAATCCATGGCCTGCTGCAATGCTCCTTTTCCTCACTGCTTCCCAATTCATCTCCTATGGCATAGAGCATTGGCCACGGCACCTTAGTAGAGCTTAAGGTGGTACTGGGCTTACAGCAGCCAGATCCCAGGGAAGGAGAAGCACAAAGACCTATGGTAGGGATCAAACCTGTTATAGGTCTCCTCTGCTGTTGTTTCTTGTGTTGCCATGTCTTGAGCTTCAGCTTGAGAAAAGGAAATGTCTTGGCTCTCACACTGCCTCATCCATTGCTCTCCGGATGTGTTGTATTTTCCTGGCTGCCCTTAGGAAACAAAGTCACCCCTACAATCACTTCTCCAGCACTTTCTCTGCCTGTTTGCCCTATATCAGGAGCTAGTGAACCCTAGTAGAACCTGGATTTCCTGTTATTAGTCATCTTTTCCCTTTACCCAGTATAAATTGCATTGCCATCATATCTTACTCCCCAGAATAGCCACCATTTCAACAGCATAAAGAGCTGCATTCCTCCTACACACAAAAAAATACTCTGATGGCATCCAAACTGGGGGGTGGCTTAAAGAAGAGGGACACTGGGAACACCAGTTTAAGCAAGGGGGAAAAAATAAAAGTCTGCATAACAGTTATTCTGGACCTATAACTGATCAACCCCTACTTAACCACAAAAACTAGATTGCTTGGAGAAGATTAAGGATAGTAATCTTTCTGGTTTTCTTACTCTGACTAAACCAAAATTTTAGCAGCTTCCTTGTGAAGAGACAGAAGAGAAACTTCTGGCTAGACAAGCTTCCAGGCACAGACATCTCCAATAGCCAAAGGGTGAGATTTCCCTGTCAAAATGGAGCTGTTTGTGGTGCAGACTGTCACCTCGGAGCTCATTGTCTGGGCTCTCTTTTCAAAGAGACAGAAATAGGCCTTTCAGGGGTCACCTCATCTCACTGGAAGATAGGACAAATGACTAGAATTTCAGAAGAGTTTATTTTCCTCCACTGAATATGAAAGGAGACGCAAAGATTAGATCAGATGCAGGTATCTATGCTGCAGACTTCTCAGATTAGGAGAGATGAGTCCCACTGGCTTTTCTATATCTTGCCCATGCATTTCCCATTTGTCCTATGTAACATAAAATATCTAAATACCAGATACAGTGTTCAATATTGGATCTTTGATTCCTTCACTACTGAAAATAAGACCCTCTAGTACACCCCTGATGTTGCAATTGAGTACAACCATACTAATTTGGGAAGTAGGGATTGCTCTGATTGGAGCATTTAGAAGACAGAGTAATAAGGGCAGATTTAAACTCTAAAAGTCAAGCCCAGTTTACTTGCCCAATCTTAATAATAACCAACTAACACTTGTTGGTACTTACAGCAAAGGGAGAGGCAAATAACAACAACAGGACTTAAAATACACAAAGCTGGTGATACATGATGCCATTTCTCACTGAGCCACCCAACTCAGACTCATCATGATGCCAGACAAACCCCAAGTTGCACATTGACACCCCCACCTCTCAACCCCCTACTTTTACAGCAAGTATGAAGTCATAGTATGGTATAGCCCTTTGGTTAGTTGGGGTCACCTTCTCCTGGCTGTATCCCACTAACTTCTGATAAAAATTAACTTTACCCTAGCAGAACCCAGGACACTGATTCATAGTTGTGTGGGCTCTACTTCAACGTGTGCCCACATATTTAAAGCCTTAACTGCTAGCCTATGTTTAAATTGTGTATAGAGCTAAAGCCATTAGCTTAAGCTCAAGTTCACACAAAATCCTTGTAACAAGCTACCAATAAAACTAATAGGCAGGGACTGGAGTCTGGCACAGTTAGGATAAAGCCAGAGACCTGTCTCTAGCAATGGCATTGCTATTTTTATTAGGACACAAGGTACAAAAAAATGCTTATACACTGCTTGATAGTGCTGCAATATGAGTGTGCTCATGTTTGAGTTCAAAACAAGCTGATATTAATTATATCCTGCTAATTCAGCTCCTGTATCCAGGGGTGCAACAGGCCTCTGGTTTGACTGCGGCAACCTTTAAGCCCCAGAATTCTTGAAAGCTTCATCTTCTCTAGAAAGACCTATCCCTCCTAAGTGCCTTGTCCAAAAAAAACAAATAGTCATTACACTAATGTAGAAACAGTATCCTTATTCACAGTTTACATTCCTTCATCCTTCCAACTGCTGTTTTGGAATTAGTAGTTTCTTTTATTTGTTTTTCAGTGAAAATTTTTGTATTTTTTTTACAGGCATAAAGACTTAAGGAGTGATTAAAAAATAGTAGGGAAGAGACCAATCTGAGAACAATAGACTATGACCATAGCAATTTTCAATAGCATAGTTTCACACAGAGAATTTAGAATAAAATTATTTAGAACAATTTGTATCACTGGGACCTAAGCAAGCATAACTTTGCACCTATTTGAAAACAAGGGATGTTTCTTTTTTCCTGTTAAACACAGACTTCAAGTATGAAACTACTTCTCCCTTGTTGCATTCAAGAGCTAGTCCTTCACAAAAAGCAAGAGAAAAGGTGGAAATACACCTTCAGCTCACTCTGTCATGGCATTACATGCACAGCCTGTTTAGGACTGAGATTGCAAGGTAAACTCTGACAGTGGCTAATGCTCTGGAGACTGATTCAGCCCAAACCCTTCCCAAATTCATTTTCTTCTATGACACCAGAAGAATAACTAAGCAGTTGACCATCGTAGGATAAATTTGTTTCCTTCTCTCTGTTCCAAACCGTGATTTCAGAAACTAAATGATTACAAGCACTTGTGATTTCTAAGAGGAGCAAACAAATTAATGTGACTAATTGGTTTACCAGGAAAAAAAGGGGGGTGGGGATGAGGGAGCAAGTTATTTAATCATCTTCCTAATATTTAATAACCCTCCCATTCCAACACTTCACAATAAATCAGTTTAGCCCTGTAGCACAGCAAATCAGGAGGCAGGCTTACATGCACACAGATTGACTCAGAGGAGCCACAGCTGACAGGACACATCACCTCTAAGAGAAAGTCATCACTAGGCAAAAGTGAGTTAAAAAAGGGCAGGAAGAAGAGAGAGTGAAAGCTCTCCTAGCAACTGAAAGTACACCTCTGATACAAGGAGGAAACCGCAAATACTTTTCTAGCTATAACAGACCCTACTCAGTCTCCCCATTATCACTGTTAAGGCTAATAGTGGTGATTGGAGCAGACTTTGATGAAGTGCTGACATTGACATTGCAGTGCTAATTGCCCATTAGGCTGATGTTTATTAGTTAAATGATGATGTCTCCTATTGTTTTCTACTGAGAAGTATGGTCCTTAGTAGTTTTAGATCAAAAGAACAAAGCAGGAGGTAGAACAGGGGGTCAACCACAAATCAAACATATCAGATCCAACCTGTATTTAGTGTAGGTCTGGAAGGTTAGGGGACTTTTGGTGCAGAGGTGAAAGCATTGTCCCAGAGGCCGGTGGAGACAGCAAGGGTATAAAGACTTCAAAATTACCAATATCAGGAAGGTTACATTGCGGAAGTGAAAGCAGGAAAACTCCAAACTCTATATTCAGTAGGTGTTTTCTTCTCTCTCTTCTGTCACTAAATTATTCTATTACATTTTTGTTAAAAGCATTTTCCCACTTCCTCTATCCTCAGGGTTTTGACATGGAATAACCTTCTTTGCTAGTCTGAAATACATTAAGCTGTGCATTAAAAGAAGCTCAGCTGCCCATTAAACGACAAAATCTTTTGTAAAATCATGTAATTTTTTTAGGAGATAATACATTAGTTAGAAATGCATTAGATAAATCATTAAAGAATTGAATTTTAGAGGCACAAAAAGAAGAAACCAGGTTAGTAAAATATGTTAAGATTTCTAACCTGAATCAAAACAGTAAGCCCAGATGAGCAATTCTTTTGGTCCCAGTGTTATTTGATTTCCAAACCAGCTGGTTCAGACAAATAATAAATAAATAGCCCAGGAGGGGAGATAGAGACACGGAGATGAATGAGGGAGACCCACGCTGGAGCAGGTTTGCTGAGGAGGAGCTTGTGACCCCGTGGGGGACCAGGCTGGAGCAGTCTGGGCCTGAGGGACTGAGAACCATTCTGTGCGTTGTGACTGCACCCTCAGCAGTGACCCAGCTGGGGAAGAGTTGAAGCCCCATGGGGAAGGGCTCATGCTGGAGAAGCTGGTAGACCCCATGGTGCAGTCATGGAAGGGTGTCATTGGGGGTACAGGGCAAGGCCATCAATTAGAGATTTTTCTTTCCCTTATTCTGTGTTGAGTCTGTTCTGCCCATGATGTTGACAGTGGAATGATCTCTCCCTGCCCTCATCTCCACTCTTGAGCCTCTCAGCATCTATCTTCTCCCCTGTCCAGCTGAAAAAAGGAATGATAGAGCAACTCTAGTGGCATCTGGCCTCCAGCCAGGGCTAAACCATCACAGCAGGGACAGTCTCCACTGATCCAGGATGCCCAAAGCCCCATCCAAGCTGACCTGGAACACTGCCAGGGATGCAGGGGCAGCCAGAGCTTCCCTGGGCAACTTGTACCAGAGCCTCAGGAGAAGGATTTCTTCCTAATACCTAATCTAAATCTACCCTCCTTCAGCTTATCACCATTAGCCCTAATTTCATCACTCCTTGCCCCTGTAAACAGTTCTTCTCCATCCTTCCTGGAAGCTTCTTTAGGGACTAGAAGGCTCTCCCCAGAGCCTTCTCTTCTCCAGGCTGAACAAGCCCAATTGTCTCAGCCTGTACCCATAACAGAGGTGCTCCAGCCCTCATATCCTCTTCATTGCCTCCTTTGGACCAGCAGCAGATCCATGTTGTTCTTGTACGGGTAACCTCAAAGCCTGATGCAGTAATCCTGGTGGGATTTCACCAGAGTGGAGTAGAGGCGCCTGCTCATTACGCTGCTTTTGATGCAGCCCAGGATACTCTTGGCTTTCTGGGTAGCAAGCATACATTGTTGGCTCATGCTGACCTCTTAACCAGCCAATGTCCTCAAGTCCTTCTCAGGGCTTCTTTCAATCCATATTTTCATGGTTGCAGCAGGAATAGAGTTAATTTTTATCCTAGCAGCTGATACAGTGCAGTGGTTTGGATTTAGGATGAGAATAATGCTGTTGTCAGATGTTTTTAGTTGTTGCCAAGCAGCTGAGGACTTTTCAACTTCTCACACTGGTCTGGCCAACAGGAAGACAAGGGGTGTCCAAGAAATCAGGAAGGAACATGGCCAGAAGAGCCAACCAAAGAGATATTCCATACCATAAGTTGTCATGTTCCATAGTTCACTAGGGGTGAGCCAGGAGGCAGGAGACCTCAGGATCTTGAGGAGCATTGACTTCAGGTGGTGAGAAGTGATATTCATAGCCTCTTTTGTATATTCTTTGTGGTAGTGTTATCATCTCTTCTTTCTCCTTCTCATCCTTCACCTTCTCCCTTTTTTGTTCTATTAATTTGTCTTTATCTCAACCCATGAGGCTTTTCTTTTTTTCTTTTCCTATTTTCAGCTCTTGCCTCCCTCTGACTGGTAGTGGGGGAGTGAGCAAACAGGTCTGTGGTTGTTTTAACTGCCTGGCTTAAACCATGACACATATTCATAATGAGTCATCATGAACTTAGCAGAAAAAGTGGTGATCACAGTGACCTTGCTGAACATATTTGAGGAAGATGTCCATCTATGTAACTGCAGCAGAAAGTGTCTTGTACTACCTGAGAAAAGCAGTGTATGTAATGCACTACTTTTGAAACATGCCAGTGAAGGCAAACTTGCCCCCAGATTTTATTGTGGTATGTTATTTTTCATTACTGTTAAAAACTAGAGGCTGATGAAAGACCCTGTGCCATTTGCCTATTGCATGGTTGTGGTGGTTTGGCCCTGGCTAGAGGCCAAATACCCACCAAACCACTCACTCACTCCCAGAGAAGAAACAGGCAGATCCTCCATGGGTTGGGATAAGGACAAGTATCAAAGTGAATACAGCACAATAACAGCTGGTTACACAAACACCCAGTGCTCACGCAGAGTACCTTACTGATCTGACAATTACAGAGGGCTGCCCAAGAGTAAGAACCAACCTACCTGACATCCCAGCCACACTCCAACTGTCCCAGAAGCAAAAACCAGCCCTAACCCCTCCCCAACCAGCTGCTTTTATGGGCAAGCGGTTTTGGGTGGTATGGAAAACAGCTCTGGCTAACTCAGCTCACCTGGGCTGACTCAGCTCACCTGTGTGGTCTGATTAGGAAGGTTAACCCTGGCCTGGCCAGAACCAGGAGAATGATCCAAATTTCTATTTTATTTCTGTGATTTCATGCTTGTCCTTGTCATACAGAAGACAATCTTGACAGCACGTCTATATTTTGAAGAGATTGTCCTAAGCTACCAGCCAACTAGAGAAATGTGAACTGCCAAACTGGTGAAATGAAGCATTCTTAGATCAAAAAATCATTAACTCTTTTGTTTCTCTTCACATTTACAAAAAAAAAAGCTCTCTCTTTCCTGTAACTCCCTCCCACATCTTTTCATGTCAAAAGCTCCAGTTATTCTTTAATATTTTTAACACTTTCTATGAGATTATTTTTTGAGAATAGGACAATCAGGGCCCTTGAGAAGAAAAGGAAAATTGTGTCATGACTATAATTACTATTACAGTGAACAGTTCAGAAGAATTGTGCTGATTATGTGAGCAATTGAAAATGAAACCCCTGCAAAAGTTCTAGTCTTTTGCACCAGGGACTGAGGGATGAGGTACTTGAAAGCAGGAGTTAGGACTCAGTTTGCAGCAGCACATACATGGCTTTGACAATTAGATTTGTGACATTTCCCTACCTCTGCTAAACTCTGTTTGGCAAAAGGATTATGTTGAATATCTCAATTCACTGTGACCCACTATTTTGCATGTGTAAGTGTATCTGGAGCTGATGGCAGGTGAGACAGGTATCTATATTCAAGAGCAATACAAGAACTGTCTGGGGTCCCTTTGGTGATTGATTATTTTAACACCTCTTGGAACTCTGGAGATTGATCAGTGAGAGGCCAAATGGCAAGAACTAGAAAGTCTTTGGTCAATAGTCCTAAGATTTCTGCCAGGAAATAATAAAGTAAGACTGGTGTGGCATGTAGTCTTAGTAAAGACTAAAACGATGGTTTTATGAAAAATAGGTCTTGTCAAATAAACGCAGTGCCATTTTTTAATGGATCATTGGCATGATTTGTAGAGAAATCTGTGCTAATAACAAAGTTAATTTAGTGTCTTAGTTTTACACAATAGTAATCATATATAATAAAGCTGTAAATTGGCTACTGAAAGTCTTGCAACATATAGAATGCACCAAGAAAATGTAAATCTTTCTCTCAGATCTTCTGTGCATCTCCAGGGGATTTCTTCACCAAATACTGCTAAATTAATAATGTAGGAGAAGATATAAAATTACTTAAAGAAAAAAACAGAGGGCACTTACTAATAGACAATGAGACACTTAGGTCAGTTGTACAGACTGACCTGAACTGGTTTGGAAGGCAGAGAGCATCCCCGTATATTTTATGGAGAGACACATATACTTTACCACATCCAAAAGCATTATCTTATATGATCAAGAATGTAGGTCATGTGTCTGACTAGAGGAATCATATCTGTAACCACTGTGTATTGAAAAGGGCTTTGGACTACTCAGCGAACCAGTTCCACCGGGATCTCACGCTCTGTGTGTCAGCTGGGATTGTCCCTGGATATATAAGTACTGGGCAGGGGAGGGCTGGGACGCAGGTCAATGGAGGTTGGAGATGTGTGCCACCTTGATCTGTGTCAGCCCTTGTCCACTCAACCTTAGAAAAGGCTAAAAGCCTGTGAGCCATCACAGGGAGGAAGGTCCATGCTCTTTCAAAATACTTTAAACAGTTTTCTGAAACAGAGCTTGGGGTAGGTGGGTAGGTATGAGAGCAGAAGAGAAGCAGACATGATAGGCTTAGACAGGGAGTGTTTGGACAGTCTCTTAATTTTGAAGGTGTGTCTGGACATGGGCATAAATCCAGTTGCTGAACTTGCCCAATTCTGCGTTTTTAAATGAGTTTCTGGAAGAGGCAAGGGGAGCTGCACTAAGGCAGGAGGAGGTGCTGCATGGTTTTCACCATCAAATTCTTTGATTTCTTTTGACAGTGCACGTAAAACACAGAAAGATGTCATCTTCTTCATGCATTTAAAAGAGGACACAGGATTTCTGGTTGAGATAACTTGTAGGAAGAGTGGAACGACAGGCCTGACCTCACCCTGACATGAGCTTGGGAGCTTTCAAGATGGACTCAAGAAATCACTATTTGCCATGTGGGTGACTGAGCATCAGGGCATCTGGCCCATTTGCCACCATAATCCCACCATTGATTGACAGCATGTATGGACTTTGTCACCTTCACCCTTACACAGAGCAGATCCCAGCAGCCTAAAGCGCACTGGTATCTACAGCCAGCACTATAGACATATATGACCTTGCAGGATAAGGTCAGGGAGCATGGATAAGAGCCTATGGGGTCAAGAGTACATACCCCTGTGTTGGGGTTGGATAGGGCATAGCATCACATAAATATCTCCCAGAGTCTGCCCTGCAGGGTGTGCAGCCATCCTGTAAGTGTTCATTGCACAATGTACCATTTGGGCTGCACATGCCTACACCTACAGCTTGCCTGTGACCTATTTATTATTTCAGGCAGACTCACAATTTCTGGTAGGCATTGCAGCAGTGAGTGCTTCACCACAAAACTCATTTGCTGCAGGGGTTTCACTTTGTAAGTTAATCAATGCAAAACTAACTGCACCATCAACATTGATCAGGTTGTGAAGGCTTTGGCCTTATAGTACTGCAATATTATTATATCCATTGCAACACAATGCTTTGGGTGCATTATAATGAATGCCAGCACCGACATGGCTTGGCAGGTTCCCAATAAGGGCCTAAGCAAACACACTTTACATTCTTTTTCTTGGGTATGAACAACTGGAGCAATATAGCTCACAGGTCAGCAGTTCCTGCCATCAGCCAAGCAGCATGTTTGACAGCTTTGCAGATGATACAGGCTGTCCGTTTGTGAAAGCTTGCTTAACCCAAGGGGCCATTAGCAAGATCTATAGGCAAAATAGACCCTCCCTCTGACTGAAAGTAAGTGCATTTAGTGCCCTATGTTGACCTCTCTCTCTGGTATCTTCTACTGTTGTGGAAGAATTAACCCATGTAACACTCTCACCACTTCCTGGCTAATAAATGTCTCCTTGCATTGCTGTCCAGAATCTGACCCCATGTGGCCAGCTGAGACCTTCCCTTGTATGTTCGAAGGATAAAACAAAACTGGTTTCACCTTTTTGTGCCATTTACTCACCAAGGACAGTGGGAGGTACTGGCCCTGGCCAGTTCTCAGTACAGGCACCCTTTAGGGTAAGATGCAGCTTACCATCAGGACTGCATTTATACTGCAATTGCACTGAAGTAGATTAACAAGAGGTTGCTGTATGTGGCTTTGGAAAGATCACAGCAGCTTTTGTGATGCTTGTGGTAGCTTGAATTCATAGAATCATAGAATTGCCTTGGTTGGAAAAGACCTTTCAGATCATCAAGTCCAACTATAAACCTTACCTGTCAAAACCACCACTAAACCATGTCCCTAAGCACTGCATCTACCCAGCTTTTAAATACCTCCAGGGATAGCAACTCCATCACCTCCCTGGGCAGCCCATTCCAAGATTTAGGCAGCTCCTGTTTATCAGCTAAAGACCCATCAGTACCTTTGAGGATGCCTTTTCAAATGTCAATACCTGAATGCTGCGTAATCCCCTTTAAGGCATGGAAGAAGACAAGCAGATTTTCATCGGTTTAGGCTTGTCCCTTATCTAACATGCACCCCAGGTAACATCCACACTGCAAGGCAGTGAGTTGAAAGCAAGTTCAGCAAAATTAAGCCACTTCATCCTGTTACCATATGCCCCAATGCCAGCTGAAGCTGATCATAGATGGGGTTCACAGCATCTGGGAAGGGCCAGCATAGCTGCTCTTGATAGGGTCTGAGCCTCCTGGGCCAGCCCATGGGAATGATGTGTCCTCACTGAGACTAAGGCTGTTTGCACCACAGGTGATGAAGGGGAAGGTAGATACCAGTCAGTAATGGTTTTGACATTGTCGAAAATCTGGTGGTAGGAGTGCTGATGTCTGAAAAGCCTTAAGTCCTGGAGAAGAGAATTCACTTGATTTGTAACTGCTTAGCACCCCATTTCACACATAGAGGTAGGATTTTTTAAATACTGATGGAAGGAAGTTCCTCAAAGTAGGGAGTGATTCATGTCCTCCTAAAGGAGGCTATAATACACTGGGGATTTAGTTAGGACATAGGGTTACCTCTGTGAATGTTTTCAGTCTAACTTTTCTCAGAATCACACACACATTTTTCCCACTGAAGCTGCTCTGAGTGGAATCTGAGTGCCAGAAAAGCTGAAAGATTTATCTAATAGGAAAGCTATTGCAGGATTAAAAGTCTAGGGTGGCTGTGATGGATGTGTTTTAACAATTACTATATCTTGTCAGGCTACTTGAGTGGCACCATTCCTGTAATTAGTAGGCAAAGGCTTTCTAATTCTCCTCAGTGCTGCTCAGAGGGTACCAAGACACTAGAACTTTTCATGAAGTATCACCGAAGGAGCTGGAACAGGGATGCCAGGGCCTGCTCTAATGTTATCCTGTCTCAGTGCTGAAGCCTGAATGCCCCAGCACTCAGTGCTGAGGCTATAGGACAGCCCTTCAGGGTCACATTTGGTAGGGATTTAGATAATATCTCTGTTTGAATGACACAGTGGTAACACAGGCTTTCACCTGTCTCCTAACACAAAGCCCCACGGGTGCCAACACCCCATTTGTGTGCCTTGTTGCAGTGGTATAGCTGCAGGATAATGTTTCCTACCTGACAGCATATATGGGGTTGTCTCTTCACAACACAATCCCTTCCCCCCATCACAATGGAGCTCATTATCTCGAGGAGCAAGTGAGTTGAGAGGTGGGTGTGACTACAGACTCACAGCTGCTCTACTTGGTATGAAGTCCAACTTAATACCTCCAACTCTCTGTCAGGATCCTGGTTTCTATGCCTAGCATGTTTGGTTTGTAATACATTCCAGACATCAGTTTGTAAATGTGGATGAGTTCCCTGCAGTCTATTTTCAGACATAGCTCTGGATGCCACTGGCAGGCAAATGTATTTAATACTTGCTAAATTGTGTGGTTTCTGAGAGATGTTTACTTCATCTCTGTCACCATTTGATGTTAAAACTAGAGTCAGAGTGATTGCATGGAGGCAGTCATAGAATGTGAAAAGGGATCCACAGTGCAGTGTAAGATAGGCTCTTCTCACCATGTGGCAGAAACAATTGTGCGGTACTTCATGCTGCAAGATTCCTTGCAGTAGTTCTCAAAGCCAGCCAAGGGCACCAAAACTACGTATACTACTATATTCTAGAAGTAGGAGCATCATGTCAGTGTAGTAGCATCACCTGGAAAAACACAATAGGCTTTACCTGGGCAGTATTACCACTGGCAGTAGGTGTTGTAGTCTTCTGTATAACAACACAACTAGGTCCCAGATTTTTACAAGTATCTATATGAATACTTGCATGTGTATGTAGATATATATGTGTATATATATACACACACACTCCCCTCCTATGTGCACATTAAGAGCAGTATCACTGGATCCTCTAGTGAGAGATAGAGGTCATAAAGTAGAAAGAACTCAGGAAAGTAGAGAGTACAGCATCACCACACCAAGAGCTAATGGAAAATTAATTTAAGCTACACAAGGTCATTAAAATGTGATTAAAAAAATTATTTCACTACATCTATTCTGTACACTCTTGGTATGTCTAGTTCTGTGAGCACTTCGCAAAGCCAACCATCCTGACATGTGGGAGCCTCATACACAGCCTACCATAGATCAAACTCTATATCAAGTGCTTCATATATATAATTTATCATTGCATTACTGGGAATCCTCAGCTCGCCCTATGCTTCCCAGAGCATTTATTTGCTTCTGGCAGATTAATCTATGTGTTATGATATAAAAAATGGTTCCAAATAATTAAATAACAGCAAAACTGAGGGGCCTACTCATTCTTTAGGACTCAAATGAGGATAATGGCATGTTTGTCTCACGTGGGACCCACCATAATACTGCTAGGGAACAATTGGATAGGGAAGACTGTATATGATTTGTTTTACCCAGTTGTTGACAGAAACTTGGCTACAACCTGGATTAAAACAAGTGAGGCCAATTGTATAAAAGAAAAGCAACAGCTGACTTTACATTTTTAAGAACATAATTACTGTTTGACAACAGGTGATTTTAGAAACACAGAAAGCTCTAACTGAAGTGCTTGGTGGAATGAAGCAGGCACAATCATGGATTCATTCTGTACTTTAAATATGTTACATGTAGATTAAGGAGCTAATAAAATAGGGTTTCCCAGAGGTAATGCTATTTATTGTAACTGTGAGACTGTTACACTCCAGAATGGGCAAGTCTAAGTTTTTGACCAGCCAAAATGAATAATGTATGCTATAGAAATTCTACTAATGAGGACTCTTCTATAAAGGTAGCTTACACATTTTTTTCCCCCAGGCAGAAAGTCAATTAACCATATAAGGGCTTCTTCCAAAACCTGAAGCATATCAAATCAGTGTAGAAGGTGGCAAATGGAAGATGATCCTAAAAGATACCAAAGCTGGCTGAAATTAATGCCAGAATGGCTTTTTATATACAAAATTTGGGAAATGCATTTTGGGTTCTGTGTTCTTCTCCCTATATAAGATCATTGGAAAACTTTAATTGGATCCCCATGACCAAATACTGAGCAGAAAGGAACTGCAAGATTAAGACTTAAAAGCCTAATGTAAAATGAGATAGCTTTTTAGTGACAAAATGTAATTAATATGCAACATAGCTCAGACTTAATTGTTATAAAAGCCCGGTGGTTTTGAGGACTGATCCTGTATGCATAAACCCCAAACTTCCAAAGACAATATGCAGGAATATATGCATTCTGAGAGGAAAAAATTGTTTAAGTGGTAAAAAGCCCTTAAAATTGTACTTGCACAGGGAAAATATGCATTCTGAGAAGAAAAAAAAATTTTTAAGTGGTAAAAAGCCCTTAAAATTGTGCTTGTTAACAATTTTGGGAAGGTATTTTTGTCTTGCCAAAGGCTGATTTTTACTTCTTGATTCATGGTGGTCTTGGCCACCACCTCTGATCCTCAATTCCCATTGCTATGTGGTAGTTAAACAATACCCCCCCCTCAAAATGTGGCAGAGAGTGCAAATTCCAAAACCAAGGTTCTCAACGGTCTCATTTGTATACTAGATTTGAAATATTGAATTTTCACTTTAGGTGTATCAGCATTTCCAGCTGCACTTGAAGGTTCAAATGAGGAAAAATCTGGAGGTGCCTAATTCAATCTTCTGACAACAGAATAATCTGTGAAACATATGTGTGAATTCTCCTCTCCAAGCTTTTTTTTTCCTCTTTTCTATCAGATCTCCATACTGAAATGTTCATTTTCAGATAGTCTGTTTTGTCTATCAAGTCATTCAAGTGTAGAATCCTCCTGCAGTAAGCACCTGCATCAAACTCAGCAATTTTAAGTGTCATTTTGTGTTAAAACAGGCAAATCAGGGACATACTGCAGCTCTTTGTTCACATAGAAGCAAGCCTTGGTAAATCAGCTATGTATGTATGACCAGTGATGAAAAATTAATAAAATCAGAATTGCCCATAAAGAGGAAAATGCAAGCACTCAAAAAACCCCAAACCAAACACCCCACCCCCAACCTAAAAATACTCAACTGTTAAAGATACATGCAGGAATTAAATTTGTATGGTGGATTTTTGCCAGGGGCATTGAGGAGAACTACTTTACGATGAGTCCAAAACAACTGTATCCTTCTGTGTACAGAAGTTACCCTTGTAAATCCAGTTTATGAACATTCTGGGAACTGTTGGATGAGTCACCAAATAAATAAAAAGAAGCACAAGTCAAAACATACTTGCATGGCACATGTGCATAAATGAACATTTCCCTCCCCAGATCTTCATTTGTCTTTCCTTTTAGCTGGCCTTTAAAACTGAACCAAGGTTGCTCTTTCTCAAGTAGCATCTTTTCATTGTCAGTAAGACAAGACTGGTAGCAAAAGAAAACTTCTAAACAGACCACATGAGGCCATTGGTGGTTCATGCTTTGAGATATGAATTCTTTTATTGGAGCTTTACCTTCTGTGATGTTTTAAGACTTGCTGCAGGTTCTTAAAAATAAATCAGAATTGTCATATTCAGAACTGTCAGCAGTTTGGAAACTTAAAACATCCAGGACATGTCTCAAGAAATCCAGTTGTTTGATGAGAGATTAAAGGGTTTGTTAGAAATTTGAGAGCTATGTAGCTTCTTACACAGTTCCAATTAATACGACACTTGAGCTTTATTCTGTGAATGTACAATAATGTAGAAAACTCCTCAGAATTCCCTCACCAGCTATATTCTACTTAAAAATACATGTATTGGTTTCATATCAACATCCTCAACCACATTCCACACTCCATTTATACCCTTAGGTTTAGTAATTCACAGAGCTTTAGCTTCACAGATTCTCACCAAAAAATCCCAAAATGCATGCATGGCTTGATTTAAGAAAGATATTTTACTTGTGTTTCATACACAAAAAAAAAAAAAATCCAATTACCAACAGTGGCTTAAAAAATTAACACTACTCCACTTTTTCACAAGTGTACAAAGAAAGAAATAATGAATTTACATTCAACGGTAAAGCTTAAAGTCCACTCTAATAATAGTTGCAATGACATTCACATACACAAGCACAGAATAAATATTTCAGGATTCTTATAAGAGCATACAGCATACATACAGTACTTGAATTTTACATAATGAGTGCTAGTAGGGTCAGAAATTCATAATCTCATAGAAAAGTAAAACTAAAATCAGAAAAAGGTTGTGTGGGAGGTAACACCAAGGTACTGCACAGAGCTAGCAGGTTAGTAAATTCATTTGTGTGAGGAGTTTGCTTCTGCTTCTTCATATCTGGACAGTTTCTTTGCAAAGGTGTATTCAAAGTGCATATTAATGCAATTAAAAAAAAAAGAAAAAGAGAAGATATTCTTGTATTTAATACATGCAAGAGGCAGCCCCCAAGTCACCCGACAGAATAAAGCTGTTATTGGCAAGTGGCCGATATAATACAGATGTTTCAGGCAATTTTTTTTTTTCTAAAGCACTTTAGTAGCAGCAATTGTCATTTATAATGGCTCTAGATTGACTTCTGTTTGGGTTAAAGGGCATCATATTTCTTTAACATTTACAGCTATATTTCTTTATAAATAAATATCTCAAATAACAAATAGCATAGTTAACTTTTCTTTTTTCTCTCTTTTGCATAAGTGTCGTGGAAAAACTCTGACCTTTTCAGAGACATAATGTGCAAAATAACGTTAGAGTGGAAATAGGGACACAGAGCATCACAGTCAGTTACATTCCTGGGATGTCAGCCCAGCCCTTCTTACACTCTGAGGGCTAGCCTTGCCAGGGTAATGCAGGGCTTTAAGGGACAATTTTCCCAATGGCTTGTTTGGTAAGAGATAAAATTTATGGTATCTTAAAAGAGCTGTAAATGTATTTGCAGGAGTGTGTACAATACGTCATGTATAGGGCTCAGTATTCCCACACAGCGACTTCTCAAGATTTGAAAAGCCTGGGCATCTCCTTTCAGACATTTCCTCCCCAGCCTGAACATCTCTGAACATTTGTGTTCATTAGGTGTTTCCTCTGTCGCATATTTACCAGCTCTTCTTGCGTTTTCTAATCTGATCTCGTATCACCTAGCTGACATCTGCACACAAATATTTCCAATCGGATAGAGGGTGCACAACATTAAAACTGTTTAAACCTGTCCTGTAAGTGTCATCAAGACAGGAGCACAGGAACCACAGTGCAGAGTCCAACCTCTCACTGGCTGTACTGTGAAGATTCTCCTTTTCGGCGTAGGAGAAAGGAAACTTGTGTCTGCTTTTTAGATTCTGAAAACAAGCCAGAGTGGAGAAAAAGAGTTAACACCAGACTTAATAAAGCTTTTAAGACAAAACCTGTTAAGCAATCTAGACAGACACTGTGAATTTCCTGCTGATTTTCCCAAGTCTGTACATACAGGAAATTTGTTAACAGTAGGAAGAAGTTGGGAGTTGCTACATAGGAGAAATCTGCCATTATTACAAAAACTGGCTAAGTGGGTTCTTTGAGTATAAACCCTTCACTGGTCACTGTTCTCAGTGGTGCTGTTGCCCTTTTCTTTTTTCTCCTGAGTCTTGTTTCCCTTCTTCTTTTTCTTCTTTTTCTTGGTCTCTTCCTTCTTGCCAAAGGTTATGAAGTCACTTTTGTCAATTTGGCTGTTTGGTGGCTCCTGCCGGATGGAGATGATTGCAGGAGATCCTGGGATAATGAATTTGTCTGGCAACTCACCAGGACCACCTTGTTTGGGATTGCCCGGTCCAAATTTAAAGGTCCAGCTGTTGCTGTTCACACCAGCTCCCACTGGGGGGGACACCTCTCCCGCCTCAGGTTCTGAAAAAGTCAAAACAGCAAGAAAAGCTTAAAGCGTCACTAAATACAAGTGCTCAGTATCAGCTCCCTATTTGAAAGCTGCAGCTTTAGCCTGGCTCTACAATGACTTTGATTGCTGCTCATCTGGGTGTTATCAAGTGGTACTTGTCCCAGCTGCCCAATGCTGCACTGACTCACTCCACATACTGCTGGGCCCAGCAAGCTCAGGATCCCAGGTTGTGTTGAAATACAGTTGTTCTCTATTTTTCTTTTGAATTTGGAATGCAGGGAATAAGAGATCACTGTGGTGCAGCTCAGTGTAGCGTTTTATAGCACGAAGCACAAGGATGTGCATTGCAGAGCACCAGGGTTCCAAGTCTTTTGGTAGAGGGTCCCAGAAGTGTCCAGGGCAGCAGAGTCAGGCTTGTTAAGTATGTACACCCACACTGGACATCTTAGCAAAGCACTCAGCTGTGTCCAGGATTTCTCATGGTGGGAGTGAGTTGAGGCATCCCAGAGAGGAATCTGAGAGCCAATTAACACGTATGTACATATGTATGCATGTATGTATGTATGTATGCAATGTGAATGAGCAGCAGACACAGCCCTAGAACAAAACCAGGAATGAACTGATTTGCCTGGGTAGAGGTACTGCAGGACTCCTTCAATCAGGGTGCAGAATCTGGTCTCAGAAATATTCATGGTTTTCTTCAAGGCAAGGCTCAAACAACATGCTTTTTGGCCAGGAAAGGGGGTGACTGATGAAAACATTCTTACCTACACTCTCAAAATGCAGTGTCACTAGCATAGGACCTGTCACACTTGTAACTCTCCTAACCACATGCAGATTATTGCAATACTACATGAACAATGCTAGTATCACCGATACAATTAAATCTCAGCATCGTTGGATTCTGCAACAGAGCTGTCCAGTTGAATAGGTAAAGATCCTCAGGGGAAAGGAGGGAGGTAGGAGCTACATTGGTACAAGGAAAGATTCAAAAACCAGCACAGAGGGACACCACAGCCTTTGGAAGATGGAGAGGAGAAAAGAGGGAGAAATCTCAGGTTTCTCACTGATGAAAGAGGACAGGAAGAGAAAACATAGTAGACAATCTACAGTGAGAACCAACATTTTTACCAGACCAGAGGATGCTATTTAGTAAATCGCAGCTACTGACTGGTCTGTATCCCTGTATGAATGAATAATATTGCATTTACCTTAGCAGCCATTTCATGAAATGAACAGCATCTCTTGTACTTCTTATTCTTTTATGATTCCTCATCTTATATTTTATGAGAAAGAGGAATATGTTTTATATGTCATGCATACAGACTCTCCTGGATCAAAAGATAAAGAACACATTCTGCTGCTTGACAATCTTGCCTAGTGGCAAAACAAACACTGCTGGAAAGCATGATTCCTATTTAAGCTTTTCTATAGTTAGCAGTATGTCCATGTTACAGAGCCAAAGAAACGTGTACACATGACACATCAGAACTGTCTCAGAGACCATCTGTGTAATAGGTTTGGCACATGGAATCTTTATAAAGGAGGAGGTATGACTGCTTTTACGATGTGGTATTCAATCAAGAATTAGAAGAGCTTCTTTTTCCCCCTAAAATTGTATTTAATGATGAAGAAAATTTGAACTGCTGAAGTTGTTTTAGTGACTTTAACCCCCCTAGTCCCAAATACCTTTTTAAAAGTTATTACTAATATGAAAGTTCCTCCATTTTATTAGTTGGGGTTTTCTATCATTTTTGTGGCTGACAGGCAGGACACTGCGCTGCCATCCAGAGCCCTGGCCAGGCTGGAGAGCTGGGCAGGGAGAAACCAGATGGAGCAAGTGGAGAGTCTGGCACCTGGGGAGGAACAACCACATGGATCAGGACAGGCTGGGGGTGACCTGCTGGAGAAGAGCTCTGTGGAGAAGGACCTGGGGGTCCTGGTGGGTGACAGGGTGGCCATGAGCCAGCAGTGTGCCCTGGGGCTGAGAGAGACAATGGGATCCTGGGGGCATCAGGAGGAGTGTGGGCAGCAGGTCACAGGAGGGGATCCTCCCCCTCTGCTCTGCCCTGCTCAGGCCGCACCTGGAGTGTTGTGTCCAGTGCTGGGCTCCCTGGTGTAAAAAGGACAGGGATCTCCTGGAGAAAGTCCAGAGAAGGGCTATGAAGATGATGAAGGGCCTGGAGCATCTCCCCTGTGATGAGAGGCTGAATAAGCTGGGACTATTCAGCCTGGAGAAAAGAAGACTAAGGGGGGACCTAATTGGTGTTTATAATTATCTTAAGCATGGGATGCAGGGGAAATTAGCCAACCCCTTCTCAGTGTCTGTGGGGACAGGACAAGGGGCAATGGCTGCAAGTTAGAACACAGGAAGTTCTGGACCAACATGGGGAAAAGCTTTTTCACAGTGAGGGTGAGGGAGCCCTGGGACAGGCTGCCCAGGGGGTGTGGAGTCTCCTTCTCTGGAGAGATTCCAGACCCATCTGGACACCGACCTGTGCAGTATGAGCTGGGGAGCTGCTTTGGCAGGGGGTTGGACCTGATGAGCTCTTGAGGTCCCTTCCAACCCCTACAATTCTGTGATTCTGTGATTTATGCATTAAGTATGAAAGTCCTTGCTAGGACATTGCTGTTACCAACAACAAACATGTAAAAAAGCTGAAGTTGATGGTTAAGAGTGTAGGAAATATGAACCAGCTTTCATTTCTGTGTTACACAGTATTCTGCTCAGGTATGTTTCACATAACTTTTGTTTCTTTGAGATGATAAATTACAGAAAATGTTGTGTGCCTTGGCCTCTTCCCAGATTATTAATCAATTGTCTTTCTCTTGCTATACAGAAATGTGAGCTTTCATATTGTATGCAATAAATTAAGGCCTATTTGACAAATAAATCCTTTCTCCTTCCCAACAAGCCCATGCAACATTCATTCCAATCAACATTGGCCCAGACCCAATGCTCTGTTCCTATTCCTGGCAGGAAAAAACTAGATGAAGGTGACCTCAAAACAGTTTTGAGCCATCCTTGCCCTCCCTGGGCAGAGCCCTGCAGCAGTGAATAGCTGCAGGGCTGTTTGTGTAATGCACGGGGCTACCTTACTCTATGGATCACAGTGCCACCACAGCACCCATGGGATACAGTGTGTGGTCGTGCCACATTGATGTGACCATATCAGGCTAAAGACAGGAAATGAGATGATGACAGTGACTTTAGGTTATCCATTTTAGCACACAAATACAGTAACATGCAAGAATAGAGGGCATCCTTAAAGCACAGCATCTCTTTTTCCTTGCATGAAAACCCTTGCCAGTCTAACGGGCTGCATATCCCAGGCTGCATTCTTGAAATCTAATTCAGAACAGGATATTGACCCTTTAATCTGGTTCTGCCTAGACAAATCCACTTGCCAGATGAAGTCAGGAACATTTATCACAAAGCCATCTGACATAATGTATCCAAACACAACAAACCCATCATATCTACCTTAGAATCAGGATTCTGTCAAGCTCAAGACTAAGGGAGTTTGTTTGCCTTTCTGGGTGCTTTTTTTTTGCAGCCCCTGAGTATGTTGGTTGTCTGCACAAATGAAGCATTTTAATTCTCCTTAATATGCACTAAGCCAAAGGAAACTAATTATGTGCGCTGTATGGAGAGCTCACATACAAAAAGCCAGAGACAGACAGAACTTAATGAGTTAATAACCATCATTTCCTATGAGTTGGGCTTCAACAGCATCCTCAGGAAATTTCCTTTCTGCTGGTTTACCTGATAACGTGCATGTTTATCAGTATTGGCAGGCTGGAAGGTCACAGTTCAGCTGTATTAACCATGCTGTATGCTTAGGCATTTCAGATCAAGGATAAATGTCACCACCTAGTTTCCAAAGCTTCCTCAAACATCTCTTCTGTTTCTTATCAGCAGGAATTTAACAACAAAAACTTCCCATTTAGATGCTATTTTACATTTAACAGGATTAGTTGTACTTCTCTTGCATTTTTCCTGAGTCTTATTGAATGCTTTAATGTTGTTTATTAAACTTAGAGGAGCAAATCCACCAGCTATATTTATACCACATAATTTAAAACATTACACTTCTTCCAACAGGGGGGTTGGCAGAGCTCCTATAATAACAGTGCAGAGCCTGGCCATTTCCTGGAGTAACTCAGAGGATTATTTTGGAGATTGCCCCTTTGCTTTGTTCTCAAAGGATACTGCTGCCTTCATGTTCAGTGAACAAATGATTTATTTTTAAAATGCATACATGCAGCAGAACCCAAAATCTAGGCTGCACCTGCAGCTCCTGATGCTTCTTTGCCTGTGTGTCTGCATGCTAAAAGGGGAGATGAACTATTCACCCCTTCCATTTCCTCCTACTCTCACCATATTACAAGTGTCTCAGTAGACTTCAAATGGACCCTAGAGCAACAGAGACTCTGCAGCTGAGTAGATCACATATTTAGCTGGGAGGAAAGGACTTCAAAACACTTCTTCTATCCACTGACTGTTGTCTGACATGCCCAGGCAGAGCTACATACAATCCCTTCCCAACAAACCCAACGCCTAAAATCAACTATAGGAATGGCTGCAGTGCTAGGGTATGATGTCCAGCTACCTTTTCCTCTTCCAGAGGCATTTATGAGTCACATGCACTAAACCTCTACCTCACAGGACTTGAAAAAAACATACAAACCTCCATGAATAGTTCATCAAGTCCTAATTGCTTCAAAAGCACCTGATTTCATCCCTGCTGTCAGACAGAAAGTGTCACGTGGATGTCACAGGCTCGAAGACCCCAGACAAGGGGCAGGTTGCACATGAGTTGTGTCACCTTGCTGAGCACAGAGCTCTTCGTTTCCACGCTCCAGGCAGCCCTGATCTCTCTGCACAGGGAGCCCAGGTACCTACTACAAGGAACAAGGGTCCTTTAAATTTAGCCTGTAGTACCTGTAGGCACCTATATTTTCTTTTTTTCTTAGATGTCATCCATAGAATAAGGTGTCCCTTTCCTAAATTCACCTGCCAAAAAGTTGGTATCCAATCTAAACTGTTTAATTTGGGTTTTGCTGCAGTCTGTAGAGAGGCGCCCTCAGAAAACAGCTCAATCTACCAAGCTGAAACACCTGGATTTAGATGCAATGAATTTTCTTTGGTCCTCTCTCTCTTGTGGCTGTATTTGCTTCTTTAACTACAGGCAAAGGCCAGCCAGCCAATTTAAATCAGACAGCTCCTTTTTGGGTGGTTAGTAGAAAAGGAGCTGAATTCCACCCTCAGAAGCAAGCTAAGCATCATCCTAGCTTGGGGGATGTTGGATTAATGAATGTGCTAGAGTATTAAAATAAAAAAAGAAGTTTGAAACGAATCACTTTAACAGTGACAGCCACAAAAAATCCTGTGCAACTATTTGCAAGATGAGGCCACTTTCTCAGCCCTAATCCCTTTGTGGGATTTTATTTAGGCAGGTATTTGCATCTGCTGTTCAGAAATACCTGAGAAAGTTCAGCCACATGATTAAGGTTGTACCATTTCCACCCTTCAGAGATCACATTTTAGTTATGAAAGCAGCAACACCAGTAGTTTGGGTCTTGGTTGATACTTTACTGCAAAGCTCCAAAGTCCAGGTCTGTCACTGAGATTTTCAGAGCTGTCTTTTCAAATGCAGCATTTGTGAATTCACTCAATTGAAGGGTTGGCTTTCATCAGCTTGTAAAACCCATCCAAGCTGATAGGTAAATGGAACAAAGTAAAAAAGCTGAGTGATGGGTACAAACAGTCTGAAATTGAGATGTCTTCCAAATCTGGGGCAAAATGCCTGCTCACAGAACATGTCATCACCAGCCCACAGATCAATATCCCATCAGGTCCAGGCTAAGACTGCTGTTTCTATCTCACTGACATTTTTCTCTCTTTTTGGGGGGATCATGTGGGGATTTTCCTGTCCCTGTATATCCCCACAGCTCCAATCTGGTGTTTACTAGGACCAGGTGGTGCTCACTTCCCATAACACGAGCTGGCCATATATTCTGAGTGTCATGTACATCATCTCTACCTCCTATGCCTCTGCTGCTTTCTTAAAGAACCTTTGTCAGAAGAAGCCTAACTCGTGTTAGAACAGATGTGCCCTCGCTCAAGGGGGAGAGGAGGAAAGCATTTCTGTGCAGCTCTGCCTCCCTGCAGAGACATTTCTGACTGTGTGACATGCTTAGCTCAGACAGCAGCTTGCTTTCACTCTGTTCCACTCCTCCCTGCTCACCACTTTGTCCCTGTCTTTAAAAATTTGGTGGCTCATGGACCCAGGAGATCACTGAGATAAAAGCTTTCAATCAAACCATCATTATTAAGTGTAAAGGAAATATTTTTCAGTATTTCTTTTTTTCCTAGACACCAGAACATGTTGACTAAAGCCACGTGAGACCAGGAATACCCCAATATTAATCATAGACCCTTCTGTCCACTGGTCAAAGTAGCAAAATACATTCATTAAATGAATTTATTTAAAAGTGAGATCAGGCAATAAGGGGAGAAAGCTAGTCATTAACCTGATTTCTCTCTTCCCTGCCTCCTCCACTGATGCTGTACTGACTGCAGCTTCTGCCTCTGGCAGGCTTAATGAATATTCACTGCTATAAAGAGTCTGACATTCTGCACTGATTCTGGAACAGCACATCAAATGCAAACAGCGTGCACTGAAAAACCCTCTCTGTCATTTGGAGGATCTCTGTGGACATTCTGGCTTCACTGATCATCCCTAAGCCTTGTGGGGATTAAAATGCCCATTTAATCTTGTTTTTTCTTTAAAAAAAAAAAAATCAGAAAACTAAAAAACAACATACCCCCAAACCACAACCAACACAACAAACCAAGCAAATAAAAATCCATCATCAGCATGATAAAATGACAGACACTGAACTGAAAGGCAGAGAAATGATACTGTCAAGAACTAAGTTGAACCGTTGTAACTATCAGTTTACTAAATAATCCCAACTGCCTCTATGGACTGTGTCCATTTGGAGGCTTAAAGATAAAAAAAGATCAAAATTCTCACTCTCTGCCCTTCCATCTGTTTGACCTGTTCTGCACTAATGATTCACAGACAGGAGGAATGAAAGGTAGGAAAACTTCTCCCCACCAAGGAGCCTGTAGCTTTAATCCACTGCTTGGATTTAAAGTCAGTAACATTACCCAGGGTAATTATAGCACATATGTTGTGGGAGATCTATACATCCCCCCCTCCCTGCTGATACAAAGCAAGTGGCAGGCAGGGAGGTCACTTCCAGCCCAGTCTCAAGTTTCCATCCAGGCTAACATAGCAATTTAATTTAAATAGATTATCTATCTCATTATAAGGGACAGTCTTACATGGCTGTGTATTAAAGCAATTGCTTCAGCTACCAAATAGCTCTGCCAGCATATTCTGAGATATGTGAAAGCACAAATTGATTTGCTTGCTATCAGGGCCTGCTGTGGCCAGAGCCCAACAAACGGCTTCTCGCAGCTGCTGAAGAAGCAAACAGAGCCCAGTGCCTGCAGCCCCCAGCCTCTCTCACTCTATTTTCACTAACAGAAGCTTTTCCTCCCACAAAAACATCAACCCTCTCAGGTAACATCCTTCTAGTCCTGTATTTGTGCCCAGTTCTGTTCCATCCAGTAGAATTTGTCTTGGAAAGGACTCAGTGCTTGCTCAGCACAAGCTTTAACCTTTTCCTCCCCAAAGTGCAGACTAATCTGCTGCATCACCAAGACATCATGCACATACATCCAGGATGCTCCATGTCATCTTTCCAGTTCATGTTTGTGGTATGTGCAGAGGCTGTTAGGGTGAGATCCTGCAATAGCATTTTTATTTGGGCATAGTTGAAACCAGCCAAAAAATCCCCAGATGGTTTTCATCTTATGAATGTGCTGTAGAGTGTGGACAGCTAAAACACCAGTCATTCTGACCTTTTTAAAATAGAAGAGTAAGGGAACAGGGGATCGATAGAGCAGGAAAACTGGACTTGGCACTGGGGAGACTGCTGTGCTCCTCAGTCCCCAGGAAGGGAGACGGGAGAGGTGGGGTGTGAAGCAGCCAGAGATCCACAACACATCCCTCAAGGACCCAAAGCAGGGTCAGCATCCTCACTGCATCTCCCACCTCCAACAGGGAAAAGACTTTTCTTTGCCTTCACATCAAGCCATGTGTTATGTAACCTCCTTAATGCTCTAACTGAGCCAACCATAGCAGGAAACATCTACCAAGGCCTCCGCTCAGGGTCGATTTTAGCATTGCTGAGTGACACATCTTTAAAGATAAATATTTAAAACCTGAGGTGTTTGATTTGTGGCTCAAATTTCCCCCCTGGATGTGACCAGGATGGAGGTGGCATGCTGACTGCTTTCAGCTGGCTAGTTCTGTGTGTGGGCACTGCCACACACAGAACATGAAATGAACAGACATGAAATACTGCAAAGAGAGCAAAAATCATTTCAGAAGACAAAGCTCCAAACAGCAGGAGGACCAGAACAGATCTGTACCTTCTGTATGACAGACAGCCAATTCAGGTTACTGGGTTCTGTCAAATGTAAATTAAAAAAAAAAGTAAAAATTAATTCTTACATACAATCACTTTTATGTGAAAACAACAGGCTCACAGACCATCACAAATCCTGCTGGGAAAGTGACAAGGAGGAAGCATTTTCTGGCTGCTGCTGCAATCTGTAACAGCATGCTGCAAACAGCCAACCCCCCCTCTTTGCTCTCAGCTAGATGAGCTATTGAACGGAGGCCAAGAGCAGAGACTATTCGGGATACCCGATCACCTCCTGCCACTGGAGGCCACTCTGCTTCTATGGGCTGATCACAGCACCACTAACTTGGACTCCAATCTACAGCCACCTTCTGCCTCAGCGCCCTGTGATTAGTTCTCCAAATGATTATTTCAGGATGTGGATTTCAGGCTACCTGATGGGAAAATCTCCCAACGTTGGATCTCCTGGACTGGACTAGCTTGTTGTTAGCACAAGTCTTATGAGGAGCAACTGAAGGAACTGGGGTTGTTGAGCCTGGAGAAGAAAAGGCTGAGGGGAAACATCATTGCTCTCTACATCTATCTGAAAGGAAGGTGTAGTGAGGTGGAGGCTGGTCTCTTCTCCTAAGTAACTAGCAATAGGAGACATGCTCAAGTCATGTCAGGGGATGTTTAGTTTAGTTATGAGGGAAAATTTCTTCACTGAAAGAGTGGTCAGACATTGGACCAGGCTGTCCAGAGAGGTGGTGGAGTCACCATCCAAAGAGGTGTTAAAACCCCCCTCCCCCATGTAGATGTGGCACTGTAGGACATGATTTGACATGGTGGTATTGGACAGATGGTTGGACTTGATGATCATAGAGGCCATTTCCAACCTTAAAGATACTACTCTATTGTTTGTGTTTCCCTTGGAAAATGAACCCTCCTGAGAGAATTCAGACCCTTCTGCTTCCCCTCAACAAAACTTTATTAAGTACCAGCCTCTACAGCTATGAAAACTTTCTGCAAGTAAACATACCATGGCACAGCCCACGTTACTGCTGGTGCACGAAGGGGAAATAGCCCAGTCTGGTTGCCAGAGCCCAGTGCTGGTAGCAAAAAGAGAATCCCCACTTTTTAACGAAGCACAATTAATAGAAAGACTGTAACTATGGAAACATAAAGCATCAATTTTAGTCTTTCGAAGCAGAATCTAATTTTAACCAACTAATTGGATGCTTGAAGTGGTAGTGAAAGAAAGAGGGATGCATCTATTTTAAATGTGAATGAATGTGTGAGCTTCACCACTTAGGATGGCATAGTAATGGATCATGGAGACCTAAGAAATGGTCTTAAAAGAGAACTTTTCTCCTCTTCATCATCTACCTTTATCCCACAGGCTTCAACCATTCCTCTCACATACAGTTCCCATTCCAGCAGCCCAAATAACTGTAATCTCCAAGCCAGGTGACTACGGTGTGAAGCTTTCTGCTTGGATCCAAAAAACACACAGAGCTTCAGAGAGTGAAAATTGCAGTGCCTTGTCTCTGGGGTGTTGAAGGTGGCTCTGTGCTCTGAACCTCAGAGCTGGAACTTGTTCCCTGGCTCGGCTCACAAAGAAAGGGATAATCTTACTGCAGTCTTATGAATGAAAGTGGAAATTGGCCTTTTCTCTATCTGGACCATAAAGTGGAAGAAAAAGTACTATTACTGGTTAGGTCAGTTTAGTTTGGTTCTTTTATCCTCAACATATTCCTTCATTGTAAAAGTAAACTAGAACATAGAGGTATATAAAATTAATTTAGACCTGCATAATCCTTTAGCTGACCTACTTGGAGCAGCTTATCGCTGAACCTCTGCAAAACTTCTTCACTGAAAGCCAATTAACTAAATACTAAGCAACGTCTATTTTGATTCTCACCAATTAGCCAACAACCTGCCCTGAAAGAGGTAGGTTGCTTTGATACCTTTGATGGGAAGGGGCTGTTAAACCAAAGACAGCACAGACCTCAAAACAGACTTTTGCAGTCTTTTCTACAATATATATGTCACATTAGCAGCTTCCTATCATCTCCTGTTAGGATCACATCTCATTTTCATTCCTTTTTACTGATACAGGATGAATGGAGCTCATAATATTTCACATCAGCCTAAAAGGAATCTTAATTAAATGTGATGAGTAGCTGCTAATACAATGTGATAAGCCCCCTGGATAAGCACTCTACACAATGTCTCTGTTTCTGAGAGAAACATTCTCCAAAGAGGAAATGGAGGTGACCTCCCCACATGCCTTCTCCTGCTGCAGAAACTGCTTTGCTCATTCAGATGGCTGTGAGGTCCACATTGGGAGGACTTTTTATTATGTTGTAGGTAAATCCAGATATTATGATCATTTAGAATCAGCTGGGTTTTAACCCTCTAAAATATTTTGGTACTGATGAGATGAACCAGACTGACTGCCCTGGAAGTCATAGAATCATAGAATGGCATGGGTTGGAAGGGACCTCAAGGATCATGAAGCTCCAACACCCCTGCCACAGGCAGGGACACCAACCTCAGGCCTGGAGCTACACAAGGTTGCCCAGGCCCCAATCCAACCTGGCCTTGAACACCCCCAGGGATGGGGCATCCACTACTTCTCTGGGCAGCCTGTTCCAGGACCTCACCACTCTTTCTGTAAAAAACTTCCCCCCAATATCTAATCTAAACCTTCCCTCCTTTAGCTTTAATCCATCCCCCTTGTCCTGCCATTGTCTATACTTTTAAAAAGCTGAATCCCCTCCTGCTTATAAGCTCCCTTCAGGGACTGGCAGGCTGCAATGAGGTCCCCCCGCAGCCTTCTCTTCTCCAGGCTGAACCAGCCCAGCTCCCTCAGCCTCTCTTTGTAGGGCAGCTGCTTCAGCCCAGTGAGCATCTCCGTGGCCCTAAAAATATAAATATAGAAGTCCAAACCTACTGTGTCACAGCTCCAAGCCCATTGTCCCTCCCTGCACTGAAAGAGTCCTCTCTTAATAGAGGCAACAGTATCTGCTTGAAACACATGATGAAAAGTGTACTTTTGCTTTCCAGCAGATGTGTATCAGTGCACTTCTGCTGAATTTAACAGATCTTCATGCAGTTCTGCTCTGGCTGATTGTTGAAAGCCAATTGAAATGTGTTTATAAACCTCCTAACTTGGCTGGTGATTTATTCTACTTGGTCTCAAGGACTGAAATCACAAACTGCTAGGTGATTGCTGTAAAGGCCATATAATGCTGAAATAAAATATATTTAACAGAGATTACTTGAGGTGGCATAATCCACAACTACAGAATATTAAGGTACAGTTATCTAAGTAAAGATGAGCTCAAAGTTGACAGTTCCTTGAAATGGATGGCACTGCATCACAACAGCCATTTTAATAAAGTTGCAGATGCTTTTTGTGTCCGGTCCCTAGGACTACACTTCCTTAAATATTCATCAAATGGTAAGTATTGCATCTTGGATGCTTAACACTTATCCAAAAAGTGAATAGAACCATGCCTGTTAATTTTTTTATCACTGTAATATAGAATAGAGCCTTCATAATCCCAGTTTAAGAGCTAGTCAATGACCTACTTTATATATCAATTATTTTGATTACAATTTTACAGCCCTGGTTATGCTTTAAGACAAGCTTTGTTCCCTCTGTGGAACAATTGGAGAAATGGCTCAGGCTTGTCCTTCCACATAAAACAATGCTTTACAGAGGAACTGCTCATTTGATTATAAACTCTCTTTCAAGAAAGGCATTGCTCAAACTGTTGTAGCAACATATCAGTAAGTTATTTATATAATATGCCTGCCCCTTCACGTCTCTGAAGGATATATTAAAAATGGAAGAAGATCTCGCTTGAAATGGAAGATCAAATCTGGGAAATGAATTATTACACATAGAGTGTAATGGATGTAAAATGGATGTCTGAGAGCAAAGTAAGGAAAATTAACTTCATTTCTACATTATTGCTTAATGGAGGCTGACTTAGGAAAAAAAATCCTATCCTGATTAAATTTTATAAAATTCACATTTCTTTCGAGCTGGGATTCCTCTACATCAAAAGGCAGGGAGAAAATCTGGGATGGACTGTATCTGGATTAATAGCACAGTTATTTTCCTTCCAGAAATTATGTCATATGCTCACGTAACTAGGACAAGCTGTCAAAGAACAGAGACATTGAAAAGATCTTAGTGGTTAAAAAGGCTAAAAGGTGATGTTATTGCTTTTAGACTCCTTCACTTCAAAAGGAATTTTAAATCACCATCTGGTGCAATCTACAAGTAGAATATTAGAAAACTGTTTTAACACTGAATAAAATTTAAACTTTTGGTTCTGCATTGCAATTGTTAATACATAATTGGTTAATACATAATTGGTTCTTTTTTTTAATTTCTGTGATTGTTGAGGAGGTAACTGGCTTCTTAATTTATTATGCATATGGTCTACATGTAAATGCACTCGGAACCATGTAGAGGGCTACCCCTGGTAGCAACAGGGACGTGGAGTGTCAGCCACATGTGTGTCAAGCCATAAAGTGGACACTTCTCTGTACAGCAGAAAGGAAACTGGGGCATTCATACATTCTTGGCAAAAAACATGCTCTGTCAATATCCACAGTAGTTCTGGCATTGAGGTGGACACACATAACCTAATGACAATACTTCTTTCAGAAACTCTAGGCCAAATCAGATGGACTACTTTAAAGATTGATTTGAGTTGGAAATGTGAAGTGAGACCACATTATTTGCAACTCCATATTCAACCAGGGCCTCCTGAACTTGTGCTTCCAAGGATGGGCCAAATAACACCCTGTCATCTTCCCTCAGTCACACCGCTACCAGGTCAGGTCAGGGAGGAAAGGGCTTGTTACATTATCAACTCTCTATATGCAACAGAATCTTAATGGATATTGTGTCCCAGTCTGTTTTAACCCATGGACATTGCTCAAATTCACCAAGCCCTGCTGTGTGGTGCAGCACTCATATGTCATATCATATGATGACAAATGCACATCCCCGCTCTGCCAGGTAACCCTGTTTTCTCACTTGGGGATGCCCTGTGTCAGGCAAAGTAACTCTTCAGATCTCTCAGCATTTGCTGTATGAGTTGGGGAGAGCAGCGATTCTTCATTGCAAAGGTGTGAGATAAGCAGGGGAGCACAGTCTGCCCTAAACCAAGAAGCAGCTATAGGAAGGTATTTGGGAGTAACAGAACGTGTCAGGAACCAACCATAACAAGAGGGTCAAACAGCAGGTGTGGGGATGCTTTTAGGTATTAAAGGTAAACTAAGGATGTTTAGCTATAAGACAGGTTTATCAGAACTCGTTATCATTACTAACCAATCAATATGGTGTGAACAGTGTGTGTAACCAATGAGCAGTGTTTTAGCTTGCCACGTTGGTAATAAAAAAGGTCTAGAATCTGGGTGATAATAAATGGCTTCACCTAAAATTCATATATTGACTTGTGTGTTGCTCTCTGCCGGTCGCCACACTTGGCCATGAGAACACATTGCTGGTCACGGTCAATCTGTTGCCCACCAGAACTCCCAGGTCTTTTTCCATAAAGCTGCTTCCCAGCGAGACACCCCTAACCTGTACTGGTCCCTGGGGTTCTTCCTCCTGAGGTGCAGAACCCCACACTGGCCCTTGTACAATCTCATACAACTACTCTCTGCCCAGATCTCACTGGATGGCAGCACAGCCTTCCAGTGCATTAGGCACTCTGCCAGTTTTGTATCACCAGGAAACCTGCTGAGGGCACACTCTATCCCTTCATCTAAGTCACTGATGAATATATTGAATATACTGGACAGCAAGAGGAGCCATTCATTACACTTTTTCCCACTAAGCACTGGGTATAAATTGCTGCAATCCTTCCATTGTTTCATTTTCTCCCTAGGATCCACGACTGCAGCACTGCACCTAACTTGAACATATTCCCTTTACACCAGATTCAAAGATGAAATGGCTTGGAGTAGCCAGCAGAAAGACAGTTTATGACAACAAGGAGAAGAAAGCTCTATTTATATCTCTTCCTGCTGACACATGGAGTAACGCACTCGTCATTCATGCATGCACACAGCTGCTCAATGGCTGGAATCTCTGCAGCGGTTAAGGAGACTGGAGGAAGTGCAGTCAAAGCACATAGATCTTGTGCTGAGGAGAACAGACAGCAGAAGGATGCTTTAAAACACTGCACTTGATTCAATTCATTCTACCCACCAGAGAGGTGCAGGATTCTGGATTTTATATTAAAAAATGGGTGTGTATTTACTGAAAACAGCACTAATATTTAATGCCTCTTCCTGTAAAAACAGCATTAGCACGAATGCAGATCTCAGAGCAGCTATCAGCAATTTTTGCATTAGCAATTATCCAATTAGCATTTCTCGTGAAACAACAAACAAATTTGCAAACAGATTTGCATCTCTGTGGATGAGGCCTGCCAGTTGCTTAAAGCTGATGTGTCAGTCTTCAGGAGGGGACAAATTTTTAGGTTCAATAGCCAATACTGACATGAACCATCTTGTTTACAGTATCTGAGAAAAACAAACAGCAGAATGAATTCCAATGACTTTAGACTTTTTCTTTTCTTTTTCTTTTTTTTTCTTTTCTTTTTTCTTTTTTTTTTTCTTTTCTTTTTCTCCCCAGGGGCCTGACCTTTCTCTTTGGCACATAAATATTGAGAGATACAGACACAATCTTAAAAAAAAAAGAAGTGTGAGAGGGGAAGCTAAGAATTTGCAAACAAAACAACTGTTCATAAATACTGAAAACAATCTGTTAATTGCTCAGCTGCTCTCTTTAAGGCCTCAGCCATTCACCAAACTACTGGGTGCCAAGAAGCTAAGATAACCTCACTGATCCAAGGCCACGCTAGGACTCTGAGTCATCTGGACAATTACATCTGCAATTGCACCCAAACCTGCAGAGCTTTTTAAAGATAAACCTGCACTATTTCTCCCCTAAACAATTTAAGAATCTGTTCATACTCCTCCCAAATATCCTTCCCACTCCTGCCAGAAGCTTTGATTTAGTGCTTGTCTTCAGAAGTCAAAGTGAATCACCCATTTCCTTCTTCCTAATCCTCTATCACAACACTCTGCAGCTTTTCTGCTGCTCCTCTGGGCAATTCTGCTTTGGTCTGAGTAAAAAAAGCTGCATTAAGAGAAAAATGCTGATCGGGTGGCACTGGCATAGTCTAACGCACACAGAATGGAATCGAGCTTGTTCCTTTGTGGGTGTTGTATTTTAATCACAATTAAATGATGAAAGACTATAAACTGCAGCCTGAATTTTCTCATGTAGCTTTTTCTACCCATGTGGGAGTTCTCTGTCTCAGTCTTTGCACTGTGGAATTGTGTCATGACCGTTCATCCTGCTAATTCTCAGAATATTTGTCACTGAAGTAATCGGTAGGCTTGTGATTTTATGAGAATTTCAGGTGTCACAAGAGAGGAAAAAAAAGAGATTACTTTTATCTGTTAAGACATCAGAAAGCAAACAAAAGGAACACATTGTTATAAGGAAAAAAATCATCATTTAGTTTTTAGCATTTGGGATTGGCAGCATAGGATTGACCCAATGTAATTTCATGGTCTGTTTATCCATCCCATTCTCTGCACCCTCACACATTTAAAAACAGGTGTTCTCCCTTACCCTAGCATCTGTGACAAACAGAACACTTCGTGCATGAGCTACTGCTCCAGAGAAAGCAACTGCCTTCACGAATTTAATTCCAGTCAATGAAGAGCTTGTGTCTGAGAATCACAGAACTGAGTAATCAATAATCATGGTCTGCAAGATAGAGAAATACCTTCCGATGGTTTCAGTCAAAGCTGTGTACCATTTTCAGGCTTCTTTTTCCAGCATTTCAGTATTATGCTGCTTCCCTAAAGGCTGTGTGGACCAACACTCTTCTCCTACATAACTGTATCTGGCACTTGACCTGAATATGTTTCTCCCGATTAGGCAGTGACATTCTCATCTGGAAACTGTTTGTACACTTAAATTGTTGTCTCAGCGTAAAGGTGTACCCTAGTTATTCTGAAAACCCAGCTGAATGTTTGCTAGGATCTGTAGCGCCTCCTCTAGCAGCAGCCCATAGTCTTAAATGTATAAGGAACCTGTAACCCTAAGATTGTATGTTACCTAATTCAGCCACTAACTATAAAGCTACGTGAGTAGTCAACAGGAACTGGATCAAAGAGAAACAGCCTTGAAAAATCTATCAATTTAGTATCCTTAGGTCACTGACACCTGAACTAGCAGGATGTACATCCTGGAATCACAGTTTTAGTTAAATTGTCCTTGACACAATCAAGGACTTGGCAAGCAGAAGTAAAAACTCTCCTTAGGTCATCATTATAATGATGAAATACCTACCCCCCAGTCAAAAAGACCTCTGTCCTGGGGAGAACCCTTACCCTGTGCAGGCACAGTTTGATCCAAGAATGAATCAGCAGAGATTATAATTACATGTAAATTACTAACCAATCATCATAACTGGGAGTGTTCCATCTGACAACTTTTGGTATAAGTATGCAAGAAACAGTGATAGGCATGTACTTCAAGAGGAGGGATCCCCCCATGCATCTGATGCTGTGATAAAGAATGCCTGCTGCTTAATCCTCTGGTGGTGTTGAGAAGTTTAATCCCCAATTTCAGTGATAATCCCCATTCTAAAATTTGCTGCTCCTAGCCTGTGTGTTATGAAGTGATGGGCCTCTGTCAAGTGGTGGGAGAGACAAACCTCTGCCAACCTCAGTAGAGAAATGGAAGGATGATTAATACATAAATAAGAGCCAGTGGGTACTATCTGTGAGTCTTCCAGGTTAAAGATGAAACACAAACAGGTCTGCAAAGAAGGCAGAAATTTCTGCCCAGCACCTCCTCTGCAGGAAATCTCACTGCCAGGTGCAATTTACTCCCTTTCATAATTGCTAAATTTACCTCAGCAATCAAATATTCCTCTGTTCTTAACCCATGTTAGGTATTTTTCATGTTTCCCATTGGAATTGAAGAGTCTCACTGTTCTTTTCTGTATGAAAAGAACTGGCAACTGTTGCCTCTTCTCAGAGTGAATGGAGGCCATTCAAAAAACAAACAACCCTCTCTAGTCTTCTCAATTCCTCTGAGCAAGTAGGAGTCTGCATGTAGCCTAGAAGGCCACATACTTTGAGTAAAAAACCAAGCTCTGCTCTGCAGGAATACCTGTGCACCAGTTTTAAGACAAATACTCAGCATCTGAGCTGATCTTAACTATTAGACCAACAAAGGAAGTGAGGGGTTGTGCATCTAAAAGTGAAGATCAAGGATATCTAAAACCCCACAGTACACTCTATGTTGTACCTTGACTTGGCTAGTGTGCCAAAACTGCTATTATAAAAAAGAAAAGAAAATAAAGTAGTATTCATACGTTCACAGAAATTAATACCATGGAATTAATATGGCTCTACTTTCTGCCAGCAATTACTTTCAAGTGTCCAATGGCCAGTTCTTGTTTTGTGCATGCTACACAATGGCTGCTAGACTCTTTGAAGGCTCAAACGCTGTTCCAGCACTCTATAACCTCAGATTTTAACCAAATGAAATCTATAATCCCTATGGCTTTGGGAAAAACCAGGCAGGGGGAAAGAAGAAAGAAAAAAGACTCATAGCCCTGACAAACAAACAGAAAGTTTGATTTTTTAAGAGTCTGATGATCTTTGGATGTTTGACTACTGAGCTCTGTACATGGGACTGGTAATAATTAGCTTTCAAATCACTTCTCAAGTACAATGGCCTGCACAGCTCAAAGGAATGGTTATTCCTGTGAAGCTGAAATGGTAGAGCAAATATTGAATTACTATTTTCTCCAATTCCCAGCTTGTATCTCAAAAGCAGATGTACAACCAGTCCAATGCTAGCTTAGCTCCTCTTGCCAGGATCCATCAGAATGTTACCCAAATCCCAGGCAGCAGTATCAAAGACCATTGAAATGTTTGGGAAAAAAAAATAGCTTGGCCTTCCAAGGACTGTTTATCGTTAAGGGAAGACATCAACTGGAATAAGCAATCTGCATTCCATAACTGAGTTAAAAATAGACTTTAAAAAGATACAGATAATTAGCAGTCTCCAAACAACCCTCTTCTCACAGTGGACTCTGTTTTGACTGGGCCAGCAGGGACAAGGAGGTGACTGTCCCTCTCTGCTCTGCCCTAGGGAGGCCCCATCTGGAGTCCTGTGTCCAGAGCTGGGGTCCCAATACAAGAAAGATGTGGGACTGTTGTTGAGGGGCTGGAACAGGCTGCCCAGAGAGGGGGTGCATGCCCCATCCCTGGGGGTGTTCAAGGCCAGGTTGGATGGGGCCCTGGGCAACCTTGTGTAGCTCCAGGCCTGAGGTTGGTGGTGCTGCCTGTGGCAGGGGGGTTGGAGCTCTGTGATCCTTGGGGTCCCTTCCAACCCATGCCATTCTATGATTCTATGATTCTATGACTTCAGCTTCCTCTTAGAAACATCCTAAGAGGGCTTGAGAAGGGAGGAAGAACCCATGATGGGTCCTCCCTCCTCTCTTCTGCTGAATATGCTCATGCAACGCTGCAACTACACACAAGGCTTACTCTGCCTGCTACAAAGGATTCCGAGCAATAGTGTCTCATAGACAGTGAGTTTCTCCTCAGCAGCCTGCAACTGCCCACTAGACATGAAATAGTTCTTATAATACAACATGAGCATTTAGTCATGTTCTCCAATCCGATATCACCGCTTATCAGTATTGCTGATTGTATTGCAGCTGGCAGCACAATCCATCAGGAATGGATTGGGTCATTGATCAAATAAACTGGCTGCACATGTGGCCACTGAAAATCAAATAAACTGGCTACACAGATGGCTGCTGAGAACCTGGCAGCTCATCATAACTAAAGTATCCACTGAGAATGCCTGGGTCTGCTAAAATCATACCACGGGTTTCAACTTCATTCTATGTTTCCACATCACTAGGTGGATTCTTGTACCTAGTTTTTCTTAGGCTGGATGACTGTGGTATCTGTTCCAACACCCAGTGTCAATGTTTGTCTTTCCCTGTGCTGGGCAAAGGTTTTAGTCTTAATTAAGAACACAGAAATCACAGTTGGTGTACTGTGGCCTCTGCCTATGGCATAGATGTCAGCATTTCCACTAGTCATGACAGGCTGCTCAAGTAAGAATGAAAAAGGAACTTGGTGAACATAATTCAGCAGATCTATTTTAGCTACCAGCTCTAGGAAGTGACAAACTAAATATAAGATGTTATTTCTCTCCACCAGAATTTGCTTGAGCTCACAAGTTTGTGTGACCAACTGGGATGGTACCATTTACAACATGGGCAACTAAAGTTAAACCAATGCCCACCCTCTGGTTTATGTCTCTTAGTTTCTCACATGTTGACCAGGTAGACTTGTCATGTGTTCACAGCAGTCAAATCCTGATCTGTCTTCTAAAGATCCGAGCATTTCTCTGATGTTTTATCTGGGGGGGTTTTAACGATTTTGTTTGGTTTGAGTGGCACCAAAGCCAGATTCACTGATGTCTGGGATATTTACTGTTGTGGTTTAGCTCTTATCATGGGAAAAGGATAGTTTACTGGGACAGCAAAGAGAGGGAGAAATAACAATAACAAGACTTACAGCACAGTGTACAAAACTGGTCATATACAATCCAGTTTCTCACCTAACTGCATGACTCAGACCGTACAGATCAGAGCTGTCCCAATGACAGATCATCCCCAAACCATGCAACCTGGAGCTGTGCACTCCTCCCCCAGCAGCCCCCCCTTTAATACTGAGCATGACATCATGGTATGGAAAACCCCCTTGGGTTAGTTTGGGTCACTTGTCCTGGCTGTGTCCCCTCCCAGCTTCTTGGGCACCCCCTACCTTCTTGTTAGCAGGACAATATGAACAACTTAGAAGCCCTTGACTGCTTGGCCATAACTGAAAGCATTGGTGTGTTAACAGTACTGCTCTCATCCTAAATCCCAAACAGCACTGCACCAGCTACTCTATGGTAGCCAATCACAGGACATTAGCCACCTCTGCCAAGTGTCAGGTGTTACACTTGGGCTGGAAGAATCCCAGCCATAGATAAAACCTGGGAAAAGAGCTTCTTGAGAGTAGCCCTGCTGAGAAGGACCTGGGTATCATAGTGGATGAGAAACTTAACATGAGCCAGCAATGGCTCTTGCAGCTCTCAAGGCCAATGGGATCCTGGGCTCCATCAGCAGAGGGGTGGCAGCAGGGACAGGGAGGGGATTGTCCCTCTCTGCTCTGCCCTCATGAGAACTGTGTCCAGAGCTGGGACCCCAATACAAGAAAGATGTGGGACTGTTGGAGAGGGTTCAGAGGAGCCATGGAGATGCTCAGAGGGCTGGAGCAGCTGCCCTACAAAGAGAGGCTGAGGGAGCTGGGCTGGGTCAGCCTGGAGAAGAGAAGGCTGTGGGGGGACCTCATTGCAGCCTGCCAGTCCCTGAAGGGAGATTATAAGCAAGAGGGGATTCAACTTTTTAAACGGGCAGATAATGGCAGGACAAGGGGGATGGATTAAAGCTAAAGGAGGGAAGATTTAGATTGGATATTAGGGGGAGGTTTTTTACATAAAGAGTGGTAAGGTCCTGGAACAGGCTGCCCAGAGAGGGGGTGGGTGCCCCGTGTCTGGGGGTGTTCAAGGCCAGGTTGGATGGGGCCCTGGGCAACCTTATGTAGCTCCAGGCCTGAGGTTGGTGTCCCTGTCTGTGGCAGGGGGGTTGGAGCTCTGTGATCCTTGGGGTCACTTCCAACCCTTGCCATTCTATGATTCTATGCCATTTATGTTATGCCCAGATCCAACAATTCCCTTAAGCACCACCATTTTCCCTGTCTTTAACATACACACACACACACATATATATACACACAAACACATACACACAGAGAGATATCATTCCCTTAGTCTATAAATGAAACTCTATCCCAGTTGAACCCAGGACACTTACCCACACCTGAGGCTCTGCACGAGCAAACCCTAGAGAAGCCACACATGCTGAACACAGCCTAGTTGTAACAGTATGGCTGTAACTCATCTGTATCTCCTAATTCCAGAAATTGGTGTCTCCATTGCTGGAGTTGTATGTTCTTCATGCAGATACCTATTCAATATTCTACTTCATACATATACATTAGAAATAACAAATTGTAGAAGAATTCATTCCGTCAGGGGATTGCTAAACTACTCAAGCCCTTTATCAAAAGCTTCATTGTTCTTGGACACAGTATCTCATTGTTTGTGTTCTGCATATTCTGATAATGAAGGTCCTTATCTTCCTTTTCTCTTCATTATTGTTACCATCAACTCTACAACAAGATCATTTCTTGTTCTCTGTTTCTGCCACCATGTTTTCACAAGGTTGAACCTCTACAAGGACAACACTCCTTTTGCTCTGAAGATGCAGTCCCACCCATTTAGTCTGTAGCATCCCTCCTCTAGAAGCTTCACTATCTTCCCTGCCAACAGCCCCCATGCTTCTTGGAATACAATCTGTGTTAAGAGCAGGAAATTATCCCATTGTCCTAAAGTTAAAAGCTAACTCTTTTTTTAAAAATTAAAATTACATGCAGTAAGCTTGGTTCTATACAGGTAGGAGTACAGACATCAGGAGAGTTACCAGCTTCCTCCAAACTCTGGCTTGTGCAGCCTCTCCCTTCCATCCTCCACAACCTCATTTAACCATCACCAAAAAAACCAATGGGGCAGGGGGGGCAAAGGGGAAAAAGACAGATAGGAGCAAAAATCTGCTATTTTTATTCGGTTTCCTAGCAACTCTGCAGGAAGACTTGGCAGTGATTCTGTACTAAGCACTAGTTAACACAGCATTGTTGCAGCTCCCCTCTTTCTCTCCTTCCTTACACAAGTGGAGGACCCTTGAAGGCTACCTGGAAGTACAGGATGAAACAGGAGGAAACACCTACATTTTACTTTTACCTCCATTCCATCCTCTGATAAGTTTGTACTCTACTAGAAGGAAGCAAAAAGAGTTCTTAAAAAAGTATTTAATGCAAATTAGTCAGGGGAAAGGAACAAATGGAAAAGAGAATCTGCAGATCAGAGTGAAGTTATCATCAATGTCCTCCAGCCAAACTGACCTCACATCATAGCTATGAAGAACCCAAATGCAGTTCCTACAACGTCTGTTACAAACATCTGCCATCTGGGAATGGCAAAGAGCAAAAATACCAGGCAAGAATAAGGAGGTTAATTGTGAACCATGATGAGGATTAAGCTCCTAAAATTGTATTTGACATAAAATTCAAAGAGTCATAAAAATGCATCATGAAATAAACAGCAGGACTCATGGCTAGGAATGCATTTCTCAGGGAGCTGGCAGAAATGCTCCAAGCTTTCCATCATGCTGTCTAGCCAACATGCCTCAGAAAAGATCAGAAGGTGACCTGCACAAATTTAGTCTGTATGACCCACTGGCCTCCCTGTTAGGGCTGCCAGTTGGTTTCAGTTGTGACTGTTCTCTCTGATGTGGCAAATTGCCAGCAGGGAACTGGGTTAGGATCACCAAATTATTTTGCCTGTCATCCCTGAGGTAATTAGTTGTCCTTCCTGTTAATGGGTCTTCTAGGTAGGTTTAGTTGCAATTTAAAAGTCTGTACATTGAGATGGACATGCTGATTTACAGTGTGGAACAACAGAGACACTCTTTGATCTGTCTCCAAAAATAACTTTACTATATAACTGCATGTGCATTCTTCAAAAGACAGGAATCCAGAGCAGACCACAGCACGTGTGGTCCTCATGAAGCCTGTGAACCTTTCTTGCCCTACAGGAAATAAGCTTAATTAAAAGCAAAAGGTGATGTTCATCGTGGTGCTTTATTTCTCCCAACTACCACAAGTCTGGAAAAAACTGAGGCAGATAATTTGACACTAAGGTGGGTTTGGTTTTTTTAAATTCTTCTCTTTCCAGCTACACATGTGGATGAGTCTACCTGCTTAGCATAAATTTGCATCAAGATAATAATCTACCAAGAACAGGTGATTTTGGCCATGAAGAGATGACATTATGCATGATAGGCCTGTGACTAGCGGTGTTCCCCAGGGCTCAGTGTTGGATCCAGTCCTCTTTAATATCTTCATTGATGACTTTGATGAGGGAACAACATCCACCCTCAGCAAGTGCTGATGATCCAGAGCTGGGAGGGGTGGCTGCGAGGCAGGACACTGCGCTGCCATCCAGAGCCCTGGCCAGGCTGGAGAGCTGGGCAGGGAGAAACCTAAAGAAGTTCAACAACAGCAAGTGGAGAGTCTGGCAACTGGGGAGGAACAACCACATGGATCAGGACAGGCTGGGGGTGACCTGCTGGAGAAGAGCTCTGTGGAGAAGGACCTGGGGGTGCTGGTGGGTGACAGGGTGGCCATGAGCCAGCAGTGTGCCCTGGGGCTGAGACAATGGGATCCTGGGGGGCATCAGGAGGAGTGTGGGCAGCAGGTCACAGGAGGGGATCCTCCCCCTCTGCTCTGCCCTGGTCTGGCCCCACCTGGAGTGTTGTGTCCAGTGCTGGGCTCCATTGTATAAAAAGGACAGGGATCTCCTGGAGAGAGTCCAGAGAAGGGCTACAAAGATGATGAAGGGCCTGGAGCATCTCCCCTGCGAGGAAAGGCTGAGAGAGCTGGGGCTGTTCAGCCTGGAGAGAAGACGACTGAGGGGGGATCTGATCAATGTCTATAAATATCTTAAGTATGGGGTGCAGGGGGAATTGGCCAGCCCCTTTTCAGTGTCTGTGGGGACAGGACAAGGGGCAATGGCTGCAAATTGGAGCACAGGAAGTTCCACACCAACATGGGGAGGAACATTTCCCCAGTGAGGGTGAGGGAGCCCTGGGACAGGCTGCCCAGGGGGTGTGGAGTCTCCTTCTCTGGAGAGATTCCAGCCCCATCTGGACACCGAGCTGTGCAGTATGAGCTAGGGAGCTGCTTTGGCAGGGGGTTGGACCCCAGGAGCTCTTGAGGTCCCTTCCAACCCCTACAACTCTGTGATTTTGTGATTCTGTGGTAACTAGAGAGAACAAATCCCTTGGAAACCTAACAAGCAGTGTGGTGCTAAAACCCTCCTCCTCTTCCCAGGTTCCTGCTCATGGTCTAGACATGCTGCAGTTGCAGGTTACTCCTTTGAGCCAGCTTATCCTCTGGATGTGACTGAATACATTTGACTCCAGACATTTGGAAAGGAAACAATTTAGCATTACAGTCTGTCTGCTTATACTGTTTGAGACGACAGCAGGAGCAGTTTGAAATGGTACAATGAACCCTGAAGACAATGTATCCAGTTACTGTACTTATTAATTATGACCACTTAAACATCATGGTAGGCATGGAAATTGATTTGCCACTAAAATGACAGTCTCTTGCTCCTGTGAGCATCCAGGACCATGGAAAAGCAATACAGCACAGGATAGTGAAAAGCAGAGAGCAGGAGGGAGGAGAATGTAATTTGCAACTTCAGATTCTGAGATGTGTTTAATGTGTAGCATTCCTTGGTAATGGAAAATTCAGATTGGATTTTGTGTCACAAAAGCAGTGTTGTAAGGTCTTCAGGCAGTGTTTGAGAGAAACTTGGGAGAGGAATTGTTCATTTTTCAGTATTATGATATTTTTAATATGGGTTTTGCCATTTTTCACTCACTGCCTTTGTTCAAAACCCCTCTTTTCTTCTGAGTCTTACAAAGTTCTGTTCTTGCTCTAAGCTCAGCTACCATATTCAAGTGATTACATGCAACAAAATTATCAGAAAATTGAATCAAGAGAACTAAAGAAAATTCAGGACTCCCTTGATTGTTTCTGAGCTCAATCTATGGCTGCTTGATTTCCAAGTGCCTCCCAGCGTATTAAAAATCTGAATGTAAAAAAACCTGCAGAAATTACTTGATAACTAGAGCTTGCCTCTTCAAAATAACTAGGTTTTTCCTTTTCTAGGTTTGAACAACTTAGCTAGAATAAGCAATCCATAGGACCAGGCACCAGGCCAAGGAGGTGTGATTACAGGATAAGAAGGTATAATCAAAGGCAAGCCCCCTCTGTCAGCTCTGGTACCCATGGGGACAAACACAGAGAGGGAAGGGCAGAGGACCTCTCTTGCCATTAATTGTCTAAGTGAGCCTAAGGAGATTAGCTGCACAATTAGGTATTTAATCAGCACCACTCCCAGCCTGGGCAGCTGACTGAGCTCCCTCTCTTATGTCTGCTTCAGTATTAGCTGCCTGAGGTCTGACCTTTACATGGAGATTGAATTCCCTCTGCAGCCCCTCAAATCCCACACCACTCTATGCAGCAACCCAGGGAATGCATCAGCACAGGATTTACTTGCCAGACAACAAATCTTACTTGCTTTCTCAACAGCTTCTTTTCTTAACAAGCACAAAACCAAGGCATGGGAGGCAGGCACACCACAGAACTGGGCCACTAACAACAGGAAATGAAGCACTTGCTCTGTTCCTAATAACAAACTGAATCAAAATACGAGCAACTTAATTTAATCATCTTCAAACCACTACCAAGGAATTGTGTCCTAGCTCCAGCCTTGATAGCATTTATTGTGGGACAAATCACTGCTGTTGACTGGTTTGCTCTGGTTGCCTCTTGGTATCTGATCCTGGCCACTGGGTGCTAGGCTGGAATGTGCAGCCTCTGCACCAAGTCCTGAGGGCTGCACCCCATCTCCCCTGCCTTCTCTGATCATGTCCTACCGACCCATGTAAGTTGAAGCAGCACACTGTTTTCTTCTGCATAAACACATAGAAAAAATTTCCACAAGACTAGAAAGGGTTCCTGGTTTTGTTGGGTGGGGTTTTTTTAAATCCTAATAACCCATTTATTTTGCTAGCTGCTCCTTCATGCTAAGAGAGGATGCTCTTAGGGATGGGTGACTGTAATCATACAAGACAAGAGCAGAGAAGCTACACTCAGATTCATTCCCTCCACAGCCAGAGCCTTGATTTTCTGAGAATTAAATCCCCATAATGAAGGGGATGCCTGTGCGTGCTGCTGTTGCTGTTTTACATCTCTCATTACACCCCCTGAGTGCACATGCTGACTGAATGAGTTCAGAGTTTAGTTCTCAAAGTAAATTCAGCATCTCTAAGTCAATGTTATATAAATAGTCAGAAAAACATGCACAGTGTTGCAGTACTGCTTTCACTTTGTGCAGCCCACTTGTATTCCAGCAGACCCAGCAAAGCAAGGATATGGCAAAGTGATCAGAGAGGTGCAAAAGAGAGGAGAGAGGGGAATGAGAAGCAGCCTTTGCCTGCATATTTAAAAGCAGGGATTGTGAGCTGCTAAACATTTCAGGCAAAGGGCCTGTAAGCAGTGAAATATGAAGGCTGAAACAATAATCACAGAGGGGTCAGGAAGCCCTGATGGGCTCTCTCCAGCTCAGCAAGGAAGGATGGCCCCACACAGGCTCATGGCTCTGCTGTTCTTTGCTCACCCCTGCTGCAGTGAGAGCATTTTGGGCCAGGTGGATGCCGACCCCATCTTCAGCATCACCACAGAGCCTTCTGTGATAAGAATAATTTTAACTCAAAAGTCAAACTCATTTCCCCCTCTTTTTAAAGCAGGATAATGATCCTTCCTTTTCCCTCATGTCCCCAGACTTTGTCTGCCCTACTCATGTACATGGTAAGTTCCTTAAGGCAAGTTTTGTCTTTTGCTGATGGCACAGGCTTTGTGTAGTGCTGCCTGACCCGAGAGGCACTGCCACACTACAACATTAATAACAGATGCTGAAGCGATGCCTGGTTACAAAAATAAACCCATGAAAAATACATCCATGACCCTCGTGTACAGCAAAGTGCTGCAGACAGGCAGACATCCATTAGAGGAAGATGCAGTATCACAGGGTGGTCTGTACTCCCTCACCCTTTTTTTTCCTTCCATCATCTGCAATATAAATATATTCCAGATCAAAATGCCTTACAATTGCTTAGAACCTGCCTTATTTTATCCAGCTCTTGTCTTCCAGATAGTGAATTGTGTATTACAAGTGATAATAGGAGTGAAAATCCTCTGGAACTGTGAATTTAATAGTTGTTTTAACATTTACTTGAGTATATTTTCTTTTAAGAAAATCTAAAACAAATCAATTAAGCCCACAGCAGTAGAGAAAGAGGGAAAAAACTCCCCACCCAAACCACACACACAAAAGGGAGGCACAACAGGGAGAAAATAAAGCAGCTGTAAAGTCATGTGGAAGCAATCTGATTACCATCAATTCCCTGAAGTACTGACCAGATAAACATTTGTGTAGCTTATAAGTTCTGACAAGATCACAACCCAAGGTAGTACAGCTGTGAGTGATTTTTTTTTTTCTATGTATTTATTGAAACCTCTGAGAAACTAATAGAGATGGGAATCAAAAGCCATGTCTTCTGTGTAGCTACAGAATATCACTAGTAGGTATGCTGCCATCCAGAGCCCTGGCCAGGCTGGAGAGCTGGGCAGGAAGAGACCAGATGGGATTCAACAACAGCAAGTGGAGAGTCTGGCACCTGGGAAGGAACAACCACATGGATCAGGACAGGCTGGGGGTGACCTGCTGGAGAGGAGCTCTGTGGAGAAGGACCTGGGGGTCCTGGTTGACAATAGGTTGGCTATGAGTCAGCAGTGTGCCCTGGTAGCTAAGAGAGCCAATGGGATCCTGGGGTGCATCAGGAGTGTGGCCAGCAGGTCAAAGGAGGGGATCCTCCCCCTCTACTCTGCCCTGCTCAGGCCCCACCTGGAGTATTGTGTCCAGTTCTGGGCTCCATTGTATAAAAAGGACAGGGATCTCCTGGAGAGAGTCCAGAGAAGGGCTACAAAGATGATGAAAGGCCTGGAGCATCTCCCTTGTGAGGAAAGGCTGAGAGAGCTGGGGCTGTTCAGCCTGGAGAGAAGAAGACTGAGGGGGGACCTGATCAATGTTTATCAATATCTGAAGCATGGGGTGCAGGGGGAATTGGCCAGCCCCTTTTCAGTGTCTGTGGGGACAGGACAAGGGGCAATGGCTGCAAATTGGAGCACAGGGAGTTCCACACCAACATGGGGAGGAACTTTTCCCCAGTGAGGGTGAGGGAGCCCTGGGACAGGCTGCCCAGGGGGTGTGGAGTCTCCTTCTCTGGAGAGATTCCAGCCCCATCTGGATGCCTATCTGTGTAATATGAGCTGGGGAGCTGCTTTGGCAAGGGGGTTGGACCCCATGATCTCTCAAGGTCCCTTCCAACCCCTACAACTCTTTGATTCTGTGAAGACAAACTCACTGGCATTGTTACTGAGATCACAAAGCACATGCCTAGAGCTATGGACAAGAGAAAATGTTGCTTAGATTTGAAAATCAGACTTGGGTTTATTTACAAAATAATTTCCTAGCAGATGTCTAGTAACCAATCACATAATCTAGGAAATCCTTTTTCAATTTTTGGTTTTTGGGAAGAAGTGTTCCTCTCCCCCTGCTTTTTGCTCAGTTACAGGATCACTTGGTGTATGTCTAACTTCTAGATGTTAATCAGGGTGGGAAACCAATAAACTGGCTGGAGTTTTTGATGGTCAATGCAGAAGAGTTAAGGAGCTATTGGCCATTATAGACATCACAAAATTAGCCAAAATAAAAATAAAGTGCGTGTCAAGAGATGCTACTTTGTTCTTAATACAAAGAGTAACAGTAGTTACAGTAGTAACAGCTAGCAAATGAGAAATGCTTTCTAGGTGCAACTGTTAACTTCCATTTTGAAGAAGCAAAGAGATTATTATCATAGAATCATAGAATGGCATGGGTTGGAAGGGACCCTAAGGATCATGGAGCTACAACCCCCCTGCCACAGGCAGGGCCACCAACCTCAGGCCTGGAGCTACACAAGGTTGCCCAGGGCCCCATCCAACCTGGCCTTGAACACCCCCAGGGACAGGGCACCCACCCCCTCTCTGGGCAGCCTGTTCCAGCCCCTCACCACTCTCTCTGTAAAAAACTTCCCCCTAATATCCAATCTAACCCTTCCCTCCTTTAGTTTTAATCCATCCCCCTTGTCCTGCCATTGTCTATCCTTTAAAAAAGTTGAATCCCCTCCTGTGTCTCTGCTCCCTTCAGGGACTGGCAGGCTGCAATGAGGTCCCCCCACAGCCTTCTCTTCTCCAGGCTGACCCAGCCCAGCTCCCTTGGCCTCTCTTTGTAAGGGAGGTACTCCAGCCCTCTAATCATCATTATTATAGTAAAGAATGTTTCTGTCATTAAACATTTCCTAGCACCTAAATATAGAAATTGCAGCCAGCTAAACTGCTTGTGAAAAATCTCTTCATCACATCTTAAAATGACAGTCTTGAGCTACAGCAATGTTTCTCCACAGCTTGGGAAGACCTGCTTCATATTACTTGCTCAAAGAAAACCTTTTGCTCCTATTACTCTTATTTTATTACATGTTTTAGAAATGTTGTCAGCCTTCTGTGTTATTAGAACCTCAGCTGGAGTTATCAGCCTTACATGAACCTTCAAGAAATCTGCATTGGAATGATCACACCACGTGAAGATCAGAAGTTGGATGTGGTTGTCTCCACCAAGTTCAACAACTGGCTCCAGTCAGGGACAAGCATGACCTTAATCTAAGCAAAACAGACATTCACAGGGACTTGCCTAAATGACAAGATGCACAGATGCATTTTTGGTTTGGGTTTGCATAGCAAGGGTTGGGGGTAAAAGGGAGGGGGGATAGTGAGCTGCAGGGCTGGCTTCTGTGAGAAGCTGCTAGAAGCTTCCCTCAGGTCTAACAGAGCTGGCCCAAAGATGGGATCTGCCACTGACCAACACCAAGTCCTCTCACAAATCTTTGCAGCAGGTGGAATCAATCCTCCACAGTATACAAAGACTCTTCCAAGACATGTTCTCTTTCATTGTCAAAATGAAAACAAAGTCTAAGTCAACTATATCAAGACAGACTACACAATTTTGAAGTTTTCCAGCAACAGCCTATTTCAAATTCTGGTGAGTCCTTTTTTGCTCCTTACATTGAGTCTTCAAGGATTAAGGAATCATGCACCATTAAATCTCTCATCGACATTACCTAATTTACTTGGTACACTCCAATGAAAAATAATGGACCCTGTAATACAGAGCACAAATGCTATTTCAGGTCAGTCATGAGTTTTTTGGAGCTAAGAGGAAAGTAACAAAATAACAGAAAGTAAATTTAATGGTAACCAAATCATGACTGTAGTTTCTGCATGATATAAAATCTTTCCCCTTCCTTTTTTTGCCTAATCAGCTAAACTGAAATCTAAACTAACTTGTTCATCATAGAATCATAGAATGGCCTGGGTTGGAAGGGACCCCAAGGGTCACAGAACTCCAACCCCCCTGCCACAGGCAGGGACACCAACCTCCAGGCCTGGAGTTACACAAGGTTGCCCGGGGCCCCATCCAACCTGGCCCTGAACACTTCCAGGGATGGGGCATCCATCCCCTCTCTGTTCATTTACTTAGTCCTGGCTGCAAATACTGAAAGCCCAAACTGCTTGTTCAACTATCATTTGCATGCAGTGAAGCAGACATGGACCTGGCCAGATCAGTCATCAGCTCTTAAAATATAACAATCAGTCAAGCTGCATCTGTCATAAAAGTATCTGACATGTTCTTTTTAGAAATCTTTCTGATTTCAAAATGCTTCTCTTCAGCACAAGCAGCATCTGAAATTCTCAGCCCTCTCCAACCTCCATCAGGCTGTCAGAAATGAGAAGCATTTATCACAGAAAATTCTTACTCAGGATGAAATATTGAAAAGGTGATATGTGGCCAAGGCAGTGATCCACAGTTCAGCATTCCTGGAATAACAATACAGAAGGGAGACAGAGTGGACAGATGAGCAGGAAGAGACCAGAGTCGTTAGATGAAAGGAATAAACAAGTTTTAAAGAGAAATAGAGGAGAGGTAACAGGGAAGAGTAAAATATGAAGGATACAGAAGTGGAAAGCAGAAGAGCAGGAAGTATAGAGGGAGTATCCTGGGAATAAAGCCTACTGGGAGCAGGAGGACTGTGCATCACGTTGCAGCGAGGTGGAATTAACTTAAGAATTCAATGACCAAGGTCAAAACATGAGATGAAAGAAAGGGATTTAGCCTTATATGGTCCTTGCAGATTATTTCTATTTCAGTAGAGTGGCATTGCTCTGCACCTACATGAGAAAGCTGCTGTAATTTCCTTCTCTGGAGTTAGTAGAGCAGCTTTAAATAATAATTTTAGTATGTTGTATGGAGATGATTTTTCCCACAAATACAAGAGGCTGTGAACCAAATCTCTATGATAGTTTACTATGTAGGCTCAGGAACTTGTTATACTGTCTATGACCTTTGTTTTGGAGACATTATATCACTGATTTGAAGGCTCATTTTTCACAACATATATAACTAACTTGGCTGTTCTGCATTTTCCCTATTTTCACCTTTTAAAATTTTATACATATTATCACAGTGGTTCTTTAGCCATGTAGGTATGGTTCTTAGAGCTGGTGTTTTGATGTGTAGGTATTTCTGGGTTTGAAAGTTGGAATTATGACACTTCATTAAAAATTCATTATAAAATAAAATAAAAATAGAGGACACAGATGTGCACAGCTGCATTTTCTAGCTCCTTCCATTTTAAACAGCTGCCACCATCTGCAACAAACCAAGATCCCAGTTTTGTACTCTGGGTTGTTAATTAGTTATTATCTTTTACCAGCTTTAATCAATGACCTGCTAAAGCTCAGCCAGACCAATGTTCTGTGTGGTTATTTGTGAATTAACCTTTAACAGTCTCAAAGCAGCAGCACTTTGGGCACCTGTAAATTCTTTGCAGTGACTGCTTGGTGAATCTCAATTAGTCCCCTTTTCTGTAGGTAAGGAAGGTCACTTGTAGAAGGTGAATAGCAACTCACTGACATTTAAGAAGAAATTGTTCTGCATTTACAACTGCAATGTAAAGCCATAGCCTATGAAATATGCTATATCTGAGGTCTTATAGGACTCATTTATTTTCTTAGGCTCTTTAATTTTTAGAAAAATCCTTCAGAAGCCAAGAGCCTTATCACAGTATTGTGGTCCTCTGTTAGCTTCTAGTGGAGTGTTGGGCACGCTGAATTTCTAGAACAGTGTCTGTTGCAACAGTGAGAGTCAAAAAACCCAACAAAACCATTTATTCCCTTCTGTGCTGATATTAAATCAAGAGAGATCAAACAATTATTTCATGAAAAGAAGAACTAACTTCAGTGTGGCTTTCAGTCCCCCTCATCACAACCTCTCATCACAATCAATGTAAATGTGCCAACCTATGCTTAGTAGTCACTTAAGTCTCGACTGTGTCATCCCCAGAGATATCTGCCTCTTGTAGACCCTCTAGTATCCTCTCTCCAGTTGTTTTTCTCCATCAGACCCTCTGTGCTCACCTTCTGCTTCCAAGATTTTTACTGGTGGCCCCCTCATGTCCTTAGATTTCTCTGCTCAAATCTTTCCTTCTCACACTAACATCCCATCTCCCATCTGGCCTGTTCTCATGCTGTTCTGTTGGAAGACAGTATCTCTGACAAAACATTCTTACTCAAGTAAGATTTACTTGCTTGCCATCTAAAAAGTCTGTGAAATACCAAATCATGTATACCACAATAACACTAGATAACTGCAATAACTTCTTCTCTCAAGGAATTCCTGGCCAATTTTATTCAAATCCACACAAGCATCCACCCCCTTTTTTCCTTCACAGCTTTTCCACAGCCATCCCATTCACAACACTACCCCAAACCAGCAGTACAAATCTTACTAGGAAAACTGACTGACTTTACCTTCTAGATAATCTTGCTTATTTTCCATATTTATAGTTGCCTCTCATTTAATTTGCAGTATTCATCACTTATGCTACAGCCCTCACTCCATGAATGGACCTCTTCTGCATTCCAGCTGACTGCAGCAGAAACTGTTCTCTAAGAGCAACATAAATCTATTCCAGTCATTTGGAATATAAAATCAGGACAGTCTGAGACTACACAGGCATGAAATATCCCTAGCTAGCTTGGCATGGGTAGAAAGGTCACAATTAGGCAGGAGGTAAGGAACTGCAGGAAAAAAAATAATTTGGAGAGGAAAGCCATGCTAGACAAAAACTTCAGAGGATAAATGTTGAAAGAGCATTGGGGTGATGGGACACAATGAGCTGTATACATCTTTGTCTAAAGATTTTATATATACACAGATATTCATAAATACATATATGTGCATATATAGCATGTACAGTCCTCTCTGGGTTTCTTGGTTCTGATATTCCCCTGTCTTTTCCAACAGCTAACCTGTCTCTCCTGCCAATATGACTACTGCTGTTTACTTTGCCAGTTCAAGGGATAAACATATGCACCATGAATATCATGCCTGGAGGACTGCCTGTGTTGAGGCCGGTAGAATCTCATGCAATATAATGACTTTTTCCATAAGAGTGCTTTAAAAGACAAGGCTACCACCTCTCTTCCCTGGCTCATTACCTGGGAAAAAGAAGCAAAAAAATGACTTTCTTAGAAGAAAGTTACCACCACAAAACCAGGAGCATAAAATTAGCATATTTTAGCAGGGGATTTGCCTCCACAGCCTTAATTTGGTCCCCTGTGCAGATTTGTGAGGCTAGACACTGAAATTCACAGCTTCCTTCAAGTCTGTGGGCTATTTGCCATGGACTTCAGAGATGTCAGTACTTCACCTGCATGCTTCCAAATTTCAGAGGCAGATTTTTTCATGTGGTTCTTTCCTCTTTTGTTTATGGAGCTGTCTGAATGGAGGTATTTTTTTCCCCCTCTCTATATGTGGTGTGTGTAGCCTAGTGCCTTATTTACCACACACAAATAAAGCCTACACTGAATATAGGATTTAAAATTCTTTGTGGCTGTTTCACATCACAGAACCTTATCTTTCTTCTGAGTCTTACATGTGCTACAAAAGCATCTTTAGCCTGTTTTTGTAAAGCCCTTGCATTACCAGGTCTGTTTTGTGGATTGGAACCTGGAGCTCAGAACAGTACACACAGATTTGTCTAATGCTCACTAATTCAAGGAAGGAAGGGTTAGATTAGATGTTAGGGGGATGTTTTTTACAGAAAGAGTGGTGAGGGGCTGGAACAGGCTGCCCAGAGAGGGGGTGGGTGCCCCGTGTCTGGGGGTGTTCAAGGCCAGGTTGGATGGGGCCCTGGGCAACCTTGTGTAGCTCCAGGCCTGAGGTTGGTGGTGCTGCCTGTGGCAGGGGGGTTGGAGCTCTGTGATCCTTGGGGTCCCTTCCAACCCATGCCATTCAATGATTCTATGAATTCCAATCTCTGAATTATGCACAGGTCTGATTTATTTGGAAATCTTCAGTGCTGGACATTTAAAGCAAAGTTTCTGTTCAGTTTAGTTCAGTTTCATGAGCTCCCACCATTTCTGCAAACCAAGCTCAAACTATTCCAAGTTAGGCATCCAGAAAATAAAGTTCCCCCAGGTTAGAATTCATCTACAGAAGGTCTGATACAATTGCCAGACCTGTAGAAGGTCATAGAGCAAAACCCAGAAATCTGTCTGCATTTCAGAGCCCTGGGACAGGCTGCCCAGGGGGTGTGGATTCTCCTTCTCTGGAGAGATTCAAGACTCATCTGGACACCGACCTGTGCAGTATGAGCTGGGGAGCTGCTTTGGCAGGGGGGTTGGACCCCATGATCTCTCAAGGTCCCTTCCAACCCCTACAACTCTGTGATTCTGTGATTCCTAGGCTCACTATATAGCACACAAGGGATGATTGAAGGGCCCCAGAAAGCTAAAGCCAATGTTATCCTCTATCCAGAGGGAGCTGGAGCCCTCTTGTCCCACTTGACTTGGACATATTCTGAGTAGAAAACTACAAACTATTGGACTGGTGAATCAAGAAATGCAAAGATTAAATAATGCCAGGTTGAGACTTCCCCTGCATGGGTGAGATATGCAGTAGAGTCACTAGAGGTGATGACAGTCAAATGAGGACCAGGTTTTGCTTGGACAACACATATTTGCTGAAACATGTGATGTTTGAGTACAGCTATGCATTAGGAATTAAGGATTTACTGATTTAACACTTGACTGGTTCAGCCTTCTTAAAGTGCTCCTATGACATCATCTTTGAATGTTCTCATTGATTAACTCTGAATCTGTCTCTGTGAGGCATCTCAGCCATGGCTTTTGTGGATTGTTAAATGAAATGAATGGTTTAGTGACAAACTGATGGGTATTAATCAGTTGACTAAACAACTGCATGGAGAATTTGTACAGAACAGGCTGGGAAGTGGTTTCTAGTGAGCAGAACACAGTCTGCTGATTTAGATAGTAGGGAAAAAAGTCTTCCCTCTGTTGCCTAGAGAAGCTGTGGCCATCCCTGGATCCCTGGCAGTGTTCAGGGCCAGGCTGGATGGGGCTTTGGGCACCCTGAGCTAGTGGAGGGTGTCCCTGCCCATGGCAGGGGGTGGCACTGGGAGGCCATTAAGGTCCCTTCCAACCTAAACTGCTCAATGGTTCTGTGATAAGAGAGATAACAAATAGCAATAACAATATCTGGACAGAGACGCACTCCACTCCATTCATATGCAAATGATGTCAAAAGCAAATGTATTTGCTAACTCAACCTACTGCAATTGAATACCATGAGTTGAAGCTCTTCTGAAGAGCTTCACTTGTATATGATAGCCTCATGAAGAATATACATCTTGAACCAAAGCCATGAAAAGAAGGAAGCATTGAAACAGATATTTAGGGGAAACTGCAGATAGGATCCTAAACCAGTAGTAGTAAATGGCTGAAAAAGTGACATATGATGATGTACTCAAGCTATGAGAATTAAAATAATCATTAAGCCTAACTGAGACTTTGCTATGACCAGGACCAGGGATATCTGTAACATTTGCTTATAAAGAGTAGGAGAATAATATTATCTGAAACGCACTAAAAAACCAGACTAATTAATATAATGTCAGGGTCACCTTGGGAGCAGACAAAGACACACAAAACTTCATTGTGCATGAAAAGAAAAATCATATACTCAGAACCTGATTCACAAAAATTGGATTAAAAGGCAGCTGTAACTAGTGGATATTCAGTAATGTCTCTGCAATTAGTCACCTTTGCCTGTATGACAGAAAGTTTCTTATTGCCAAAGGTATTTCTTAAATCCTGTTTGAATACATTACCTAGAAATAAACCCCCCAGATAAACAATACTCTACAATGCTCCATGCAAGGGCCAGAGTAAACAGCCTTGGCACTTAGACTGTCACCTCTCCACCTGCCCAGCTCCACAGGGCCTGCTGCCAGCTTCTCCTCACACTACTTCTCCAGCCTACAAAGCCACCCACTTCCAGAGCAGCTTATGTGATAGGCATGTACCTCTTGCCCAAGTGCATGGTCATGGAGGGAAAGAGCAATAAGGCTCATGGTTTAGTGCTGCTCCTCAAACAAAGAGATGTTCAGGTTCACAAAGTGAGTCTAAAATTGTAAGACCCAAAAATAATAGTAGGGAGGAATCCAGAAAGTGGAGCAGGACTCTGGGACCCAAGTGCCAATGGAACCCCTCAGAAGAAAGGACCATCCTACCTTTACATTTACATTCAGGGACCTAGAAATCTACACTAGCAGCACGCAAACATCTGGGCAAGTATTTGCATCCATATTGCACTTGGTATAAGGTAATACACCAAGAGCTCAGTCAAGGATGATCAGTGCAGCTGAAAGCCAGAGAGAAGCCCTTGGAAAGGTTAGAGTGTATTTGTGGTGACATTTTCAAATGCAAGCTCAACAGTTACATGCCCTTCAGCACATGCACAAGCTCTGTTCTCCCTGCACAACCTGCAACAGAAGGAAGAGCACACAAACCCCAGGTAATTATGGCCTAGGGGCCTATTATATACTACATTAATTTCCAAATCTGTTTCTGCAGATAATTCTTCTGCAACACCAGTGCAGGTTTTGCTGGGCACCGTTATTTCAAGGATATGCTGTAACTGTGATGATAAATCTCCTCAGCCCTTTATCCAGGTAAAATATCAATTTTAAGTCAAGAGAAAGTTTTGCACCAAAAAGTATTAAGTAAAGCAGATCTCACACCTTTTCAACTCCACTTCTCAGCCTTTGACCTGTCTCTGTGATAGGAGCGTGTCTCCTCACTTTAATTTCTAGGGGACTCACAATGCTTGCAGAGCTATCATATAGGGCTCATAACCCTACACAGAGCATCCACCAAGCTGGCAGTTTAATTTGGATGTGACTGACACTGCTGATCACACCAGCAAGCAGCTGCTCTGGTACCTGTATTTTTCCTGCTCTGACATTTTAAGTGAGAATATTTTATTGCCTGCACTGCAAAATATACAGGTGATTTTCTTTTCTGAACTCAGTGAGGACCTTTAGCCAATTCTTACTAACTGCTGTGAAGTCATCAGTCAGTGACTGAGTAAATGAAGCTTCATCCTAAAATGTATTTTTGGTTATTTATTTTGACAAGAAAATAATAGTTTAGTTTCTGTCATCCATTACTAGTGAAGGAAAATAGCCAGCAAGGAAGTAGGTCTGATTTCACCACAGAAAATGAGGAGAGACATTCAAATAGACTTACTGGGTTTGTAAATGTAACAAACGGAGAACTGATAAGCTCCTACCCCAGTTTTACTGTTCCTTTGAAAGGCAAATCAGATCTAGTCCCAAGCATTTTGAATCTGAATACACACATCAGAACTGAAGCCCTTTCATTACACAAACCAATAACCTCCAAAGGCAAAGGCAGGGGATCAAAGACTCTTATCTCCAGTACTCAGTTGAGACCCAGTAAAGAAAAAGATATGGTTTATGCTTTATTATTCCACTCTATCTAGATTCCATAGACTAATTTACAAGAACTTTACTCAGAAGTAAAACCAAGGTGGGAGGATTAGAAAGTCTACTTCAGTTGACACTAATGCCTCATATATGCTCTGGATTTTCACAGCCTTACCTGGAGTAGCACTGGAGACAGTTGGCCACTGCTGATCAGGCCCTCCTGGTCCTCCACGTAGGACTCCTGCCTCCTCCATATGCACAGCACTGAGTAAGCAGATATCATAGTTAGATGATATGGTTCCCCTCTGCCCTGGGCTTTATAACATTTCCCTTTTATTGCCACTCTTCACAAATGTTTGTCTCAGTGCAACCACTACTGAGCATCACACATACATTGTATGATGCTAACAAATTCTGCTGGAGTCAGACACATGCAGTGGTCTCAGGAATGGACCAGTTGAATCTCAGTTTTGGACTTCAACCTTTTGCAGGCTCTTCAGCCCTATGGATAATGGAGAAAAGGTGATGACTACAGTCATCAACCAACATACCAACAATTTGGGGAAAAGCACCTTGCAATGCCACTAGGAACTACTGCAGCCATAGAATTCCATCTAAACCTGTAAGGTAGTTTTATTAATTATGTCAGATTATTCCTGAATGTATAACCACTGTTTTAATCTGCTCAGTAAGGGAGAACAGTGATATTATTTTATTTAGGATTTACAAAACCACTATTTTTTTCCAGCTGTACTGAGTACCAAATTATAGCAGAGACTGATTGTGATGTTAAGCAGAGGGCTTTTAAAGAGATTTTGACACAACCTCACTTTTCCTTCCTTGAAAATCCACCTCATGTTTTCAAAATGTCCTTTAAACTGTGTTAATTGTCTTGATTGCACCATGTTAATAAACCGACTGCAGGAGCAGCAAGCTTTCATGGTAACGAGAGAAAATGCAGCAGTGCTGCAGAGTCTATTGAAAGGTATCAACATAGATGATTACAGGGAGATTTAAAGTAAACACAAAAGTATATAATCACAGTTAAATAATTCAATCATTGGAGCGATTATGCCTTGACAGTCAATGTATAAAAAGGCAGGAGGCAAACACAAAAAACCCCCAAAGCTCTATGGTACTGTAATAGCAGCAGTAAGATGCAGCCAGACTGGATCTGTAGCACTTGGAGACTGGAAGTGACAGCAGCAGAACTCAGATGCTTCCCAGCTCTATGTACAGATATCATCCGTCTAGGGCATCAAAGGAGCCAGACAGCTTTGCCTTTTTCAAAGGAGACAAAGACAGAATTCCCCTTCATGTGAGGAAACACCACACCTACCTTTGCATTCCTGCCCTTAAAGATGCAGAGTATCGCCAGTCAGGATTGGGGTGTTTTGGCTGTAGAAACAAAAAACCCAGGATAACGTGGTTAGTGTATGTGAAACATGCTGAAAAGCATATGCATCTGGCTAATTTGGGGGGTCAGAAGAGTCTTTATGGAGCTACTCAATTTTTGTGAATTTTCAGAGCTGCCAAATCCTTCTATAAATCTAAGGAAACTTTCAAATGGACACACAGAGATTTTATCCTGGACCAAAGAAACTCGTTTGCATGCCAAAGCCTTTGGCTAGGGATGATCTCTGTGGAATGACATTTAAAGCTGGAAATTAGTGGACAGATATTTTATACATTTATCAACATTCAGGGCATAGGAAAATTAAAAAAAAAAAGTTATAAAATCCATAATTGTTCATTTACCTGATAAGCTGAGGAAACTCGAGCTGCTGCACTGAACAGCATCTGCCTAGAGGGTGTATAAAATGCAGGCCTAAAATGTGAAGGGGACATGCAGGGTAGTTTGTTTGCCCTGAGGTTTGTGCTGGCACTTAGTGTACTGCAGAGGACTGCACTAGATCGTATCAGATTTGCAGACTGCAGCAAGTCTTTTATCAAAGGCAGACTTGCTCTTTTCTTTTTTCTTTTTCTTTTTTAATCAAGAACGACTACATTCTCCATATTCATGAGAGGGCATAAGAGGTGGAAGGAGAAAATAGCCAGCAATAATACCCTTTGAGCAACAAACTTCAGCCTCTGCTGACCTGCTGCAGAATGGCTTGCTAAATAAAGAGATAATTAAGAAATCCTCTGTTGATCAAAAAATTGCTCCAGAAAAATCTCTTTTGCATTGTCAAGGGACCATCCCATAATTTTGAACTACAGCAATGAATGCAAGCTCAGGTCCTTTAAAATTAAGCCCTGAGCACCTAACAAGGTTATTTCTCAGGATTCTCAAGACATTATTTTGTAGGTGTTACCACAGCCAATGCTTAACTTCAGGCACTGGAATTCAAAGAGAGAACTTATGTCCAGGAACATAATGGATTACACACATTCCTGGTGTGTCTTGTACAGTGCCAAACACACACATAATATATGACAGTAATGGTTTAATTCTCTTCAAGCTATTGGATGCAGATCAGAAATGAATTTGGTCCCATTACTTGAAAGAGAAAAAGAAAGCGTTGAATGCTCTGAATTATTTAAAGCCAACTTCTTCCTCTTGAGGTTTGGGGTATGCTTTTCCCTGGATCAATAGGCTTTATTCAAATAAAAATGGAGCAATTACAATTTACACTACTGCTCTACCACCATATTTCCCGGGTTCAGCATCACTCAAGAGTGAGATGCTCTTGGATGATGTGCATCCCAGTATTCTTTATGGTCTGATTTACACAAAGGGAGGAGGCTGCTATTTGCAACCACACATTAAACATCCATGCTAGCAATTTCCTTCCCATTTAGCCCCCAGTTCTCTGGCATGCTCAGGTTCTGCTGACTTTAGCAGAAAGTGGCTGACAAGGAGCCCATTATACATGGTTCCAGTATTTTCTGATTCATTCCATTTTGGCTCCAGTCCCAGGGATGTGAAAGCAACTCTGAAGTCAACCATGGAGGAAGAGTTGATGAAAGAGGATACAAAATAATACACACTCATGAGAGCCTCACCTGAGTTTTTCTTTCATGATGTATGAAGGGTGCTTACACCAAAAGATTTGGCTTTTCCTCTGCTGGGGGTTTATTTGTTTATAGCAGGGGAAGTGCCAGGCTGGGATTGGGGGGAAACCCCATTGCTCTTTTTTGGTAATGGGAGAGGTGGGAGATTACTAATTTGCACAGGTTTACAGGCAGTGTGGGGAGGAGGAGAGGAGGAGTTTTACAATAGTCACAGGCAAAACACAAGATGAAGTGCAATTACATCAAAGAGCTGGAAAAGCCTGACACAAGTTGGGTAGGAGTGAGAAAAGAGGAAACTGGCCACTCACTCACAGTATATAGATTTTTGTCTTTCCAACTCTTGGCTAGAAAACAAAAATCTAGTGGGAACTTTCAGGCACCAGATCATAAATTGGTGATGATGGCAAGAGAAACTCATCAGTTAGAAATTCATCATTCATTCACTTCACATGCATTGACCAATGTTTACCATGTCAACATAACAGGAACACTGTGGTATTTTCAAAGGTTACTATCCAGAAGCCGTGGCATCTTGTAGCTACTTATATAAACAGGTTTTTTTATCTGCTATTACTTTTTAGGCAGGGGTCTAGTGCTGCTCCCAGAAGGGGAGAAGAAGGAAGGAGGGGATAGGATCAGAAAAATACACTCTGAAAATTGAAAAACCCTATTGCCACAGTTGACTTGCAGGAGGAGAACAGGAAGGGCAGGCAGTTGGGCAGCATTTTGCCCTTATCCAGACTTTTTTTCACCCAGTTTTACCATGTGCTCACTGCTTGACTGTGAAGTTACAGACCTCAGCAAGAGATGCATGTTTGTCTCACACTTGTGTTATCACAGGTCAACATCCTGCGACAGGCAAAACTGCTGAAATTCCAATTTTGACAATGCAACTGGCTTCTCCTTTTGGTCTACTACAGACTATAGTTCTTGAAGTTCCTCTGGTCATAAGAGAAAAACTTTTTCAAAACAAATTTAAATGAGACTGGTCAATTAAGAGTAAGAAAAGCAAAAAAAAAGCATGACCAATAACAGAAGAAGCAAACCTGTTCAAGAATATCTTTCCCCAGTTTGGATGAAGCAAATGCTCTTTGTTACAGGCCCATCAGGCATTCACAGCCTGCATGCTTGAGTTGACTTCTACCTCTGGCTATGAACAGTCCCCCTTTACCAGATCACCCCCTGAAACCTGCCACATGGACACGTGATGTCACACAGTGCACAGTCACTGTGTCATGACACAATATGGCCCATCCCAAAGTAGACCAGAATCTTCAGCACAGTCCCAGGGGACAGGAGTCTGCACAGAATCTGTCAAGTGGCTCCTCTGCACAGCTGGAACACAGGCTTTGTGGTGAGAAGTGAGTTTACATCAACAACACCAGGACAAGAAAAAGCTGGCTGGGAAGCATGAGGACAGAGAGGAAGCACAAAGAGGAACACAGACTCTGAAGTGGATCAGGTACTTCCCACTTGTATATCCCCACATTCTCGCTAAGCCACACAGTGCTGACAAAGATATTCTTGTTCCTTTTACCTCCTCAGCTCCCAAGTCATTACAAACCCCTGTTTATCACATACCAGCCCACAGCACTAATTCTTAGGTAATCTTAGCTTGCTGTTTCCCTCAGAGATTTTTGGAGGTCATGTATCAAGCTCAGCAGTCCTGTCCTGACCACTCATCAGTGGAGGTGAGGGAAACCACACAATCCAGCACAGAAGTAATCAACTATTCCCTGTTTCTCCCATCACTCCCTTTTTTTCTGATTTAGCAACATCATTATAGTTGTGAGATGAGACAAAATCTATCCAGGGGCCTATTGAAGTGCAGGGGCCTATTTTGAATCTATCCTATCAAAGTGAATCTATCCTATCTATCTATGCATCCTATCTATCAAAATCCTTTTGAATCTATCTTATTGAATCTATCTTATTGAAGTGCAGGGGTCTATTTTGAATCTATCCTATTTTGGATCTATCCTATCAAAGTGAATCTATCCTATCTATCCATCCATCCATCCATCCATCTATCTATCTATGCATCCTATCTATCAAAATCCTTTTGAATCCATCCTATTGAATCTACCTTACTGAAGTGCAGGGGTCTATTTTGAATCTATCTGGGAGCCTATTGAAGTGCAGGGGCCTATTTTGAATCCGTCCTATCAAAGTGAATCTATCGTATCTATCTTTCCTATCTATCTATCCTATCTATCTATCTATCCTATCTATCCTATCCTATCTATCCTATCCTATCCTGTCCTATCCTATCAATCTGTCCTATCTATCAAAATCCTTTTGAATCTATCCTGTTGAATCTATCCTATTGAAGTGCAGGGGTCTCTTTTGAATCTATCCAGGGGCCTGTTTTCACTGCACCAGATGAACACCTTGCATCAACAGTTTGCTCCTGTTGGTTCCTCCAGGCATCTGGGTTACACTCTGCAAACCATGTAACCACAGGCATTGAAATGACAAAGCATAAATAACCACCCTGACTCGAAAGTCTGAAAAACAAAGGAAGGTGTAATAGAAAATGGAGCCACCTTAGTCACAAAAATGCTCATGCAAAATTTCCCACTGATCTTTTCAGATTACACAGCAAGGAAGATTTTCATTGCTTCATAGAGAATAAATTCAGTTGAAACCCCATTGTTACAAACATTGTGCTCTTCTTTGGATAATGCACAGTAAGAGAAATATTTTCTCTGGGAAATAGAGACAGAAATTCCTTCCATAGAAGGAACTTCTAAAATTTTATAATGTTGTACTGATCCTGTTCTCATTAAAACCAATGCAAGGGCCATCATTCACTCCATTGTACCATTGTGGGAGTTAGCACAGGGCTTGCTTGAGGTAAAGGAGTGTGAATCAAACATTTACAAACAGTTCCCAGATGATGAGATTGCTAAAAGCATCCCACTCTGCTGCTATTTCCACACAAACGCATGACAGAATGACATAAGGTATATTTATCAAATATATCTGCTTTGAAGCAATAATAAAAGGCTTTTAAGATCCCTTGACCACATACAGCTCTGCTGCTTTTCAGGTGACATGAAGCTGACAGATGTGGGGAAACAAAGGCTTCTATTCCTGATTTCCTTCTGTAAATATTTTGAATTAATTTGATGTGGAAAACAAACTATTTATAGATTGAACATGTGTTTATCATATAAGAAATCTGACTAGAAACTGGAGAAGGGTGTAATTCAGCAGCCCAGAGATTCTCCTCCTGGCCGTGTTCATTTGCTTTCCTAACACAAAGGAAACTAAGGCACAGGGAACAGGCAAGTACTTCTGTAAAGTGAGTTCCGAGAGAACTTGGTATTAGATGCAAATTTCTGCTGGCACAGCAATAAACATCAAACCAAGAGCCTGATTGCCCTGAAGTGCAATGCAGTGTCCCTGCTTTGTAGGACAGGTTCAGATGCTGCCACCAAACAAAAGAACAAGCATTTATAGTTAACCTTTACAATGTCAGTGGGGCGAGAGAATTTCTTAAAGGCTTAAGTTCTTGAACAGAGATTGTAAGATATTGCGCCATTTAATACCCTTAAAGCCTCTGTGGGAAATCTCTTGCTCCAGACAATGCTGTGGGTTTACTTGACTTGGGCACTTCAAAACAGGCTTGCATTTTAAAGCAGTATAGAGTTGTTTTCAACTCGAGTGTTGGTTGTTTTTTCCTATGCATTTAGCAAGTTGGTTTTGAAGTGCAAAATCCAGAGGAAGAGTGAGAAGCACAGCAAACAGACATAAACCACCAAGGAACCCCTGGATCTTACCATCGCTGACTGCTGCTTTTGTACTGCTTTCTGAAAAGTGTGCAGAGAGCACAATGCAAATTTATTTTGCAGCCACATGTGTCACCACACAAAAAAAAAAGGGTAGAAGGAAATGTGGAAGAGTTTCTAGCCAGTGCTGTCAAGTATCCAGACTGCCCACTCATCACTAGGAATGCGACAGTCTGCCCCCCACCCCGGGGCAGCAAACTCCTGTTAAAACATATGTTGGTTTGATTGCTGCTCCCTGCATTGAAGGGAAAAGGTTGTCATGAGATGCAAAACTTAATGAACCAGCTTAACTGCACAGGGCATGAAGAACAAGAAGGGAGAGATGAAAAGACAAACCAGGGAGCAGGCACTACCCAGACATCACTCAGCATCTTCACAGGTACATGAGGGAAGGGACTTCAGACTAAAGCACTGAAACCTTTCCTGAAAACATCACATCATCATTGCAGCAATGCCCAGGAACAAAATCGCATCTTCACACACCCCCACCCCCCATCATAGCTGTGCCCCACCCTTTCGACAGGCAGGGATCCAGGCGGCCCACAGCCTCACCCAGTGCCAGGAATGAAGCTGCAGTATTTGGCTGTCTCTATCTGCTGCCCACGCTGCCTGCCTGGTCACCCTGCTGTGGTTACCTATTACACCGCGTTCTGATCCTTAATCCCAAACTCCTGCCAGCAGTAAGAGTTGCCAAGGTTTTCAGTGCAGCTCTAAGTGTCAGTACATTTCTTCCTTTCCAAAACACGCTCGGTTTCAGATACTCTTATAAACCCACAAAGAACCACACAGCAAGCAGGGTGAATGCAGGAGCACAGACTATCTTGCAGAAACAAGCTCCTATTCACATACCAGGACAAGTCAGACCAGTCACACAAGAATCTGCAGTTCAACAAAGAATTTCCTTCCCAACCTTAGCATCGTTTTCCCTTCCACTGCATCCTTCTAATAAGCAAATGAAGTCAGTCATAACTTAGTGTAAAGTCATTAACGACATCTTCGACCATACGAGTTAACAGGAAAGGTACCAAGATGTGATTACATCAAACATTACTGAGATTAATCCCAAAAAATGTTGAAATATTCTTCCTCTATTTGTATAAACGTTTACAAAGCCCATTCACCTGGTACCATCCTCAACAATGAATGACTAACAGAAGATCAGTTTCCAAAAACTGTAACACAACCCCTCCCCCCCCAACCTGTCATATCCAAAAGTAACATCCACACGGGGGATTAATCTCCTAAATCAACTGGAGGACAATGATGCCTGTTGCTATGCTTCTCAGGTGAAGGCACAGACTGTTACAGATTGAAAGTTCACTTTATCTAAAAAGAGAAACACAGTTCTCTAAAGACCTAGTAACATGAAGATCATTATCCTTAAAAAGCAGAATTCAGTGTTGCTAAGCAATGGATGGCATTTTCAGTGCATATGCTGAGTGTGAAACAAGGGAAAGATGGGGTTTTATAGTATGTAATTAGTTAGGAACTAGTAATTAGTGAATGCCATTGCATTCACCTATTTTTGAATGTACCCCTGGCATCTTCATAGAATGTACCAGCACCTAACAGTTTATGAAGCAGAGACCTAAAAATACAACTTGTGATGAGCAGAACTTGTCAGAATTTCACCTCTGTTTATATCACACAGAACTCCTTGAATAATTAACTCTTCTTTTTTTGGATAACTCCACACAGACAGGCATTCATTCATTTCTTCTCTACACCACTCTACTTCTGTAGTCCAAGTTTAGGCTGGCTTTGCTACCTCTGCTTCATCTGCACCAGTGTTTAAAACTTGCTAATTCACTGCATGCAACGGAGCCATCCCTAAAATGTGATAGGAATCTGTTTGTTAAACTAATTTTCTACTGGTCTTGCATCCAAAGTGAAGCCATTTTCAATTATTGCTCATCTTTTTTCTTTTTTTCTTCCCTGAGAAAATAAAATTTAAAGCATATATTTAAAGCATATATTTCATTCTCTGATTCTTCAGCATGCTCTATAGAGCATGTCTTATGTTCCTGCCTATATCAAACAAATTCCAGGCATTTTATTATACTTGGAAAGAGTCTAAGTTGCAAAAGCTGTGTAGAAAAAGTACTTCCCCCACACCCTGCCACGGTGATTTATAAAAAACCACTACATTAACTATAAATGGACAGGTTTGAATGGATGATCATTACTCCCTAAATGCATTTTTATGGAAAATTTCTTGTCTTTAAGATTTGTGCATCTTTGTGTAACTAAACAACAGTTGCAAAAGCTGCTAACTTACCTAAGTATGAAGAAATAAATCATATTTCTGTGGCAAGAATACACAAGTCAGGCTCTTTTCCACCCCACCACAGCTGCTCCCCTAACTTTACCCTTTCTCAAGGCACAGCACACCTTAATACACACCCTAATAGCACACCTGCCACAATTACAGGGCACAAACACCACACAGTAATTGCCAATTTTTTTTCTCTTGTGAACCTGAATGAATCTCCTCTGTGACTGTTTCTGGGTTTAGCTCTGATATATGTAGAAAGGAAAGTGTACAGAGCAAGCAGACCACAGAGGAGCTGCGGACTGCCTGTATGCCAGCATAAAGCAACCACTAATTCTTCACTGTGGGAAAATATTGCAAAGGTTAATACACTGCTGGTTAAACCATAGGTATTAAGCAAATTTTGACAGCAACCCAGCAGGTCAGAAGTTGCCACATTGTAAACTTCACGATGGTAACTTGTGGTAATTCTCTACACAGGTGTCACTGGCTTGTCACCATCCAGAAAGCATGCAATGCAACGTTGGGCAGAAGGAATGTTATCAAAGGAGGGATTGCAGCTTTCAGGCAACTAAACCATGCCTGCATTAGTAAGCAAAGCATGTTATCACAACGATCTAAATGCAAGAGCTTTGCAACAGCTTTGCAACAGCTTTGCATTTAGTAGTCAGTGTAGTAGCAAATATCTATAACTGCCATAAAGTAATCTATTGATTTCCAGGCTAATCGCCTTTTTTTTCCCCCTTCTGCAATATTAGTTTTAGTGTTAAGTATTTAAGACCACATGTCATTCTCTAGCACCCTGTGACAGCAGGCAGTTTTTGATCTATAAAAGGGGAGAAGGCAATAAATACTCCCTGCTGCAAAAACGATGCATGTACTGAACTTACCAAACAGACCCTGAAAGTCCCAGTATTTACCTAGAAACAAAATGCATTGCACAGATTAGATTCATTAGGACCGTGTCTCATAGCCATGTGTCAGTGAGCCCAAAGGGAATACACTTAATCTGAGTCTTCCAGTTTGAACCTCTCCATAAGCATAGTTTCACTCAGAGCACTGTGCTGAAGTATCCTCACCTCGTTAGGAGTAATGGAGTCATTTTTAAGTATGATCAGGTTTTGTGCACTCTGCCCACTTTGTCCTGTCAGATGCCTCTCAGTCATCACTGCAGAGGGACCAGTAGTTCCTGTTGGGCCACAGGTATTGTAAAACATAAAAGTGTCACTTCCTGATCCTGCAGTTAGGCATGCCTTATAGCAGTAGGTCTTAGTGAGAGACCCATTGCCCCTCACTTCAATGAAATGGGGTTGTACTTTTAAACCGTGGGGTAACCTAGCATCAATGTTGTTGTTTGCCTGCTTGTACAATTCAGCAGGGGACCGTTCTCTGACCCCACAGAACCCTGCACAGCAGGAGTCCCCGTACAAACTGTATCTGTAGCACTTGATAACGGTAAGCCCAATGATTGTGAAAAGGAAAACGAAGGAGATGGCGCTCAAAGCGATAATGAGATAGAGGGTGATCTCTGAGTAATTGCTCGGACTTTTAATGTGCCTTCTTGTATCAGGGATGATTTTGGAAACTCTGTCCACCACGGCAACAGTGATGGCTACTGATGAGGACATCGGTGGCTCTCCATTGTCTCTCACCTCCACCGTCAGGTTGAAGGTAGGTGTGCTGTCCTCCCCCAGTTTACGAGTAGTCCTAATTTCCCCAGTATGGAGCTCTATCCTGAACATGCCTGGATCAGAGGTGTGCACCAGGTGAAAGAACAACCAGGCATTCTGTCCTGAATCCCCATCAATGGCTATAATTTTGGTTACCAAATATCCAGCATACGCTGAGCGTGGGATCATCTCCAGGGCTGCTGAAGTGTTGGTTGAGGTAGGATACAGAATCTGTGGAGCATGGTCATTCTCATCCACCACATAGATGTAGACAGTGACAGTGCTGCTCAGTGGTGGGATCCCAGCATCCTGAGCCTGCACAACCACCTGGAACTCCCTTAGTGTCTCATAGTCAAAGGACCTGACAGCATACATGTTGCCACTGTCAGATTTAATGGAGACATAGGAGGTGACAGGCAGCCCTTCAATCTCCCCATCCAGTAGAGAATAGGACACATAAGCATTTTCAGCAACATCTGGGTCGGTGGCTTTGATAGTGCACAGCAACACTCCAAGGGGGTTGTTCTCAGGGATGTAAACTGAGTACACAGGTTCCTCAAAGCGTGGAGGATTGTCATTGATGTCGGAGATCTCCACATGGATCACCTTTTGGGAGGAGAGAGGAGGGCTCCCAGAGTCAGTAGCTGTAACTGTGATGTTGTAGGCTGCTGCTTTCTCATGGTCCAGTTTGCCCTGGGTGACCAAGGTGTAGGAGTTTTTAAAGGAGTTGAGTGTGAATGGGAGACCAGGAGGAATGCGCAGACTCACCTGCTTGTTCAGCCCTGAGTCCTGGTCAGTGACACTCATCAGGGCCACCACAGTTCCAGCCTTTGCATCCTCTGGCACTGGACTGTATAGGGAGGTCAGAACCACCTCAGGAGCATTATCATTGGCATCCACAATGTTGACCAGCACTTTGCAGTGCCCGGCCATAGAGACAGGGCCCTGGTCAGTGGCTTGCACATAGATCTCATAGGAGGATGACTCTTCATAATCCAAGGTACCATTAACCCGCACTTCCCCTGAGTGTGGGTCCACACTAAAGAGCTGCCTCACCTTCTGTGGGGTGTAGCTGCTAAAGGAGTAGATCACATCCCCATTGGAGCCCTCATCAGGGTCTGAGGCATTGAGTTTGACCACTAGTGTGCCAGGCAGGGCATTCTCCAGAAGGCTCACAGTGTAGGTGGAGCGGTCAAAGGCAGGTGGGTTGTCATTGGTATCTACAACTCGCACAGAGATCTGGGCTGTGCCAGACTTGGGGGGGTCCCCACCATCCACAGCAGTGAGCACCAGCTGCTGCAGGGCACTCTGCTCCCGGTCCAGTGGCTGCTGCAACACCAGCTCCAGGAGCTTGCTGCCACTCTGGAAGCCTTTAAGGTCCAGGGCAAAGTGGCGGCTAGGGCTGAGCTGGTAGCTCTGTACAGAGTTAGTGCCCACATCGGGGTCCTGGGCACTCTCGATGGGGAAACGGGCCCCAGGCACGGCAGACTCACTGATCTCCAGCCGGTAATCCTGGCGTGGGAAGCGCGGCGCGTTGTCATTGATGTCCAGCACCTCCACCTCCACGTTGTGCACCTCGATGGGCTGCTCGATGACCAGCTCCAGGCTGAGGAAGCATGTGGGGTTCAGTTCGCAGAGCGTTTCGCGGTCCATGCGCTCCCGCACCAGCAGTGCCCCGCGGCCCAGCTCCAGCTCCAGGTACTGCCGGCCGCTGCCCGAGGTAAGCCGCGCTCCCCTCGCCGCCAGTCGCCGGGGATCCACGCCCAGGTCGCTCGCCACGCTGCCCACGAAGGCGCCGTGCGGCAGCTCCTCCCGTACCGAGTAGCGGAGCGGCCCGCCCGCCGCCCGCCCGGCGCACAGCCCCAGCAGCAGCAGGCCCAGCACCACCGCTCCACCGCGGCTCCGCCGAGCAGCCGCCGCCATAGCCGGGGCGGGGGGGGGGGTGGGGAGCTGCCGGAGCCCGGAGCCGCCTCTCCCGGCCCTGGCCCGGCCTCACTCCCCGCCGCCGCCGCCCGGCCGCCTCATGCAAGCGGCGAGCAGCAGCCGCCGGCCGCCTCCGGCCCCGCCGTCACCGTCCGGTCCATGCTCGCCGGCTTCCTGAGAGACGGCGGCTCCGACCTCTCTCCCTCCGGCGGCTCCGGGGGGGCGGAGGAGGAGGAGGAGGAGGAAGGAGGAGGGACCGGGACTCGCCGGATCCGCTTTCTCCTGCTCCAGCTGCTGCGCGGGAGGAGGCGGGGGAGGACGCTAAGCCGCGGCTGGCTCCGGTTCAGCACCTGGGCAGGGAACAGCGACAAGGCTGCCGGCGGGAGCCGCCCCGCAGGACCCCGCTGCCTGCCGGAGCCCGCTGCCTGCCGGAGCCCGCTCTCCCTGCCCCGTTCTCACCCACGTGTTGCGGCCCCTCGGTGAGCCGGACCCCTCGCTCCCGGTGGCCGCGGGCTCTCGGCCGGGAAGAGGGAGGTGGGGGGGGTGCGGCTCCCGCAGCCACCGCCTCCCCTCGTCTCCGCCCCGGCTTCGCTGCTGAATCTTCGGGGGCGCGGGGAGGAGAGCGGCGGGGGAGGGAAGGGCCGCAAACCGCCCGCACTTCTGGACCTGCTGCTGCAGTGCTAAAGTACATCCGCTCGGGAGGGTTAAAATCAGCGCAGGGCTCCGAAAAAAAATGGGCCTCCAGCCAGGTCTGGTGCCGACTGTGTGTTGCTGCAGTATGTTTGACGACCTCTTTCTTGGAGACCTGCCCCTCTGCTCCCTCGGAGATTCATCCTTGCTGCAGCACAATCCCTCTCTGCCCACCCCCTGCCCTGCTTCCACCCTCCTCCTGCTCAGCTCCCCCTCGCCCTTGCTGCAGCCACCATGGCCCGACAGCAGCTTGGCTGGTGGAATTCTGCAAGTCACACCCATGAGTTATGACCATTTAGGGTGGGCTTCAGTTTCTCACCCAATGCAATACACAGGCTTAAGGCGACCAGACGCAGACGGAGAGAAGATGGAATATGATCTATTTTCCAGTTACAGTTTCTTCCTCCTCTATGCTTGTGATGGAGGACTGACAAAAAAACAGGACCATGAACACTGTTGGCAAACTCAGCAGTGGGGGTGAGAATCTTGCAGCTCCAATAAGTTTTACCCTAATGCCACAAGTCTCAGCAAGGGCAATAAACTTAAGCATTCGTTCATATAACATCAAAGTCACCAAACTGCAGGAAATGAAAGGTCCTGAAAGATTGGACTAGATGTTCCTTGGGGTCCCTTCCAACCTGGTATTCTGTGATCCTATGACACAGCCCTCCAGGAGTGCAACTATGTTGTACCTGTCAGGGAAGACAGCAGGCCTGCCAGCGGCCTAGCTCTCTTCACCCAAGACACAGGCCCTGACAATATTCTCCTATTCCCATGAGAAAGGTTCCTCATGCTGAGAGGATCCTAATAGTCACATTCTCAAAACACAGAGGCCTTGCTGATAGGGGTACAGGCTGCCCTAAACCAAGAAGCAGTTATGGGAAGGGATTTGGGAGTAACAGAACATGTCAGGAACCAACCATAACAAGAGGGTCAAACAGCAGGTGTGGGGATGCTTTTAGGTATTAAAGGTAAACTAAGGATGTTTAGCTATAAGATAGGGTTATCAGAACTCGTTATAATCACTAACCAATCAATATGGTGTGAACAGTGTGTGTAACCAATGAGCAGTTTTTTAGCTTGCCACGTTTGCAGTAAGAAAGGTCTAGAATCTGGGTGATTTCACCTCATAAAATGGCTTCATGACTTCACCTAAAATTCATATATTGAATTGCATGTTGCTCCCTGCTGGATGCCACATGTACCTATTACCCAGTGCAGAGACTGCTTCTCTACTAATATTTATCTCCCTGTTGTTTTGGGGTTTTTTCCATTGCTTACCCCACAGAGTCTTTTGGAATGTCTCTGGATTGGGCTGTTCTATCAAGGGAAGGGCATGACCTCTACATTCAACTAGAATGCCCTTTGTGGGCTTGGGCATCTTTCAGCATGTGGGATGACTTTTGAGAATGCAATCTTACACTTTAAATCCTCAAGATTTTTACTATAATGTACCTGATACATAAACCCCAGGGAACAATTGCCCTAAATCTGACTCAGCACCACTAAAAATGATTACCTGTCAGTCAGCAACCCCTATTATCAGAAGAGGCAATATTCAGGGCACGATTACCCTATTTACATATTGACTGATGGGTTCTTCTGATTCTCAGCCCATTTTTGTGGTCTAAATATTTGCCCACATATTTATTCTAAGGTGCCATGTACTCCAGTGTCTACAAATACTGCTGTGGAACCACCCAGCCCTGCTAATCTTTTTAAGTAGGATAAATGTAGGTCTGTGCAGACCAACAAGGACAGTTAGAGATGCCAAGTGCCTAGAACATGTGGAAATGTGCCCATTTCATCCAGTCATCTAAACAGAAGCCAAACACTTAAAAAAAAATCAGCTTCACATTTTTGGCTAGCTACTCACCTTCAAGTTCACAATATTCACAGATCCAGAGCAAAATGCCCCAACAGTCTCACAAAACCCAAACCAAACCAAACCACAACAAAACCAAAGACCCAAACCCCTCTCAAAAAAACACCCTAAATACTCTGCTAAAAGCTATTTTTAAAAACAACCCAAAAAAGCCCCTATAGCATCACTAATATGCATGGATTATGTGGCCATGTGTCAAAACAAGTTGCTGTCATCATATAAAACAGAAGCCTGAAGGGACACACCCTCAGTTTTCCTGACAATCAAGGAGTATTTTCTATCAAGAGATATGTCCTCTGCCCCATACCTCCCGTGTCTACAGCCACAAAGTCCTCTAACAAACACACAGCACATCAAAAAAAGGTCAAAAGCCACAGCAACACCAGCAACATCTAAAATCTTGCCTCAAGGAACGTGTGGTACAGACTCTCCTGGAAATGGACAATGCCTGTGGCTGAGGTGGTAGTGTTAAAACAAAACTCCCTAGGCAGTGCTTTTCTAGGCACAAGTTGATTTTCTTACAATACCTGAATGAAACAGACATCCAGAAGTTTTCATACCAGCAAGGAATCTTACTGAGTTACTTCTGATCAACATTCGTGCTCCGTCCTAGTGCACCCCAGCTGGCTTCCCCAGCAAGGAAGGGTTGATGAACCCTCAAATCCTGGCCCACCTCATTATTTACATCCTACCTAGGTTCAGCTTCCCTCCTGACCTGTTTCTCTGTGGACAACTAAAACTTTGCATGTCCAAAATTTTGCACAACACCACAGAATATAAAACCTGAACAGAGATGATGCACACACATACACTTACCTGAGCCATCCTAGAGCATATTCATAGACTCATAGGGGTTGGAAGGGACCTCAAGAAATCATCGAGTCCAACCCCCAGAGTATTTTCATTCCGATTAAATCAATTCCTAAGCCTCACATTCTTAGAAACTATTTCTCCTAATTTTTGAATTGGAAGTTCTAGGGTTGTCTGGCTTCTTGCCGTTTGGTAAGTTTTATAGCACCAATAAAATAGGTAGTCTAATTTTCATTTTACAAGTTAATACTGTAGTTTGGCTTATTTACAGTAGCACTGTACAAATGCAAGTCTTTCTCAAATTATTACCTTTATACTGTTTATGCTGACTACACAGTTAATAAGTGATATACTGAAACTTGTTCGGTTCCAATTAAACGTTCCCCAAGTCCCTTTAAATCTATTGAAAATTCATCCATGGACACAATAATTTGAGGTCTTTTCAGCAGTTTCAGTGGTAATGCTGGGTCAGTCCTGCAGGCTATGATTTCTAATTCAGGAAAAAATTCCATTGAGAAAATATTTCAGGATCTGGTCTGTAGTAATATTGATTATTCTAGTGAAAGGTAGAAATTGAAACACAGAAAAAACATAACTTCAGTTTCAACTGAACTGAAGCTTAGAAGCTTTCTAGTGTTTGCTTTGGGGTTTTGTGGGTATTTTTTTCCTGGAGATTTGATTTCCAGTAATTTCTTGAACTTTTATCTAAGCACTGAATTTTGAAACACCTCCAAAGCTCACTAAATAAAAATGCACCCCAGTGGGTTCAGATCAATCCACTTGAGCAAAAGCATCAGAATCCATCCCTGCAGCAAAATCAGCTAAGAAAGCATACCAGCACCAACTATCTATTTACTGATAAACCTGATAACCCCTGAAGTGATTGAATACTGCCTGCATGAATATCTCCATACACATGCCTATTGGGCTTTGCTGACATATAAAAGTTGCCCCACTGTAATTAGCTGAGTTAAATTAAATGGTACAAACCCAAGACTATACTGATTTTATCAAGTCCTGCAAAAAAAAAAAAGTATATATCAAGACAGTAATATATTTATCTATGCTAGAGGTTGTAGCAACTATTTTAGTCCTTATATTCCTGTGCAAGCCTTCCTTGAAAAAGCTCTACAAATAGATATGGCTGAATTAGTAGCAGCTCAATACAGGGCCATAGAAATATTTCTGTGCAGATATTTCTTTTGGAAGTGGTATAATTATCCACAGATGTAGTTCTGTAGGTATTTAGGGCCTTGAAAAGCTCGTCCATTTCAAATCACACCTGTACAAGGACTGATTTTATACAACATTGCCACCAGAATCACATACTTTGCTGGAGCAGCATTAAATCAGTGTTCAATGTGCTCCACTGCAGAACACTATGCAGAGTCCTTCCTCTGGCTATTTCTGAGTCTCACACAGCAAAAGGAGAGAGAAAGACATGTCAGAAAACAGGAAAACATGAAAAATACATGTTAACTGAAGAACTCCAAGGTATTTTGACATCTGAAAAGACATTTTGCTTCTTTGTAAATAATTTCACCCTCAGTAACTCCCATTCCTTAACCATAGCAAATGACTCAGTGACACAATGGTGCTCCTTTCTGAACTGGTGGGCAGTCACCAGCTCCAAGGATCAGGCTCTGGATTTTTGCAGGTAGTCTTGCCAATATGTAGGCTTTGAGCAACAATGAGATTACTTGCACACTATCCTGTGCACACACAATTTCTGCCTACTGATACAACTGTATGGAAAAAAATATGGAGCCTAGAGAATTTATACAGCTTAACAAGTAGGTAAACTGTGTCATTCTCTAGAAAAAACTAGATTTTCTCTCTGTGCCTGCTTGCATGTGGTGCCTATAATTTGTCTGCCTTATTTAGAATTAAATCTAATCCAGAGGAAAGGAACAGCTATCAGTCACAGGCCAGATTACATCAACCACAGTGGAAAACAATAGCCATAAACTGTAAGGGGATGACTCAAATTTGTGGAGTTTCTAATTTACAGTCTTTTTCAGTAGCCCTGCTGAGAAGGTCCTGGGTGTCACAGTGGATGAGAAACTCCCCATGAGCAGCAGTGGCTCTTGCAGCTCGCAAGGCCAGTGGGATCCTGGGCTCCATCAGCAGAGGGGTGGCAGCAGGGACAGGGAGGGGATTGTCCCTCTCTGCTCTGCACTCCTGAGGCCCCACATGGAGAACTGTGTCCAGATCTGGGGCCCCCAATACAAGAAAGATGTAGAACTGTTGGAGAGGGTTCAGAGGAGGTCACAAAGATGCTCAGAGGGCTGGAGCAGCTGCCCTACAAGGAGAGACTGAGGGAGCTGGGCTTGTTCAGCCTGGAGAAGAGAAGGTTGTGGGGGGACCTCATTGCAGCCTGCCAGTACCTGAAGGGAGCAGAGAAACAGGAGGGGAATCAACTTTTTAAAAGGGCAGATAATGGCAGGACAAGGGGGATGGATTAAAACTAAAGGAGGGAAGGTTTAGATTGGATATTAGGGGGAAGTTTTTTACAGAAAGAGTGGTGAGGGGCTGGAACAGGCTGCCCAGAGAGGGGGTGGGTGCCCCGTGTCTGGGGGTGTTCAAGGCCAGGTTGGATGGGGCCCTGGGCAACCTTGTGTAGCTCCAGACCTGAGGTTGGTGTCCCTGCCTGTGGCAGGGGGGTTGGAGCTCTGTGATCCTTGGGGTCCCTTCCAACCCATGCCATTCTATGATTCAGTGAGATGGTGGGACAGCAGCACCATCTTCTATCTTGTGGATACTCATGAGATCGTGGGAAAATTCAACTTGATAGTATCAAGAGATGCTCACAGTGTTTCTTCAGTCCAACCCCATCTTTCCCCTCACAGGACTGCTTCTGGTCATGCCCCATGTCTCCAGTACTATCCAACCAGGAAGATACTACCTACAGATGAGGCTGTGTAAGGGCAGGAGTGAAAGCAATTCACACCCCACTGTGGCTCCCTGCCTAACAAGCCTCTGGCAGTCTCAATTTAGCAATCTGAGCTCAGAGATCCCAAAATATGGGAGAGTAGCTTCCTAAACAACCCCTAAAACAGAGTCCTAAAGTGGAACCAGATCTCTTTTAGGATATAGTCTGTGTTCTCTACTGCAAAATGCATCTGTGAGGTAATGGAAAATTATTTCTACACTCAACTTCTTTTCTCCTATGTCCAAGTCATCTTCCACACTCAAATCACTACTTGACAAGCCATCTTTTCACAGGCAACTTGCCTTTCCCTTGTTTGAGATAGGTATGGTGCCAAATCACTCTGTTGGATTGGCACTGTTCTAAATAAGTTTTACACATTTGTGTGAGTCGAACTGGTGAAGTTCTTGGGGCTTTTTAAATCCCAGACATCCGAAGCCATCCTATTTAAAGCATTGCTGTTATGGGAACCATGGCTGCTAAAGAGCCAGAAAAAATCCTGTTTGTATTTAGGTCACAATTTTTTTTTCCTTTTCAGTAGTGTATTTACTGTAATTCTAGCACTTAGCATGTAAAGAAAAAGGTGGGGGGGCGTCTATGTATGGGGAAAGATCTGCTTTGTAAACCTGAATTCAGACAAACCACACAGAGATACGTGGAAAATACATTTCTTTGCTTCTCTTACTCACCAATGTACCTTCAGTTATTTCTCATTTCTAGTCTAAAAATCAAGGATGGATATCTCTCTGACTCATTCTGTTTGTCTTCTGCTGTGTTTTTCTGATGACTTCAAAATCATTTCAGTAATATATTGATTCTACTGTCACACACAGTGCCATTCTAAATGGAAGGGCATTAACAACTGGGACATTGACAAAATAACTTTTACCTTCCTAAAGTCACCAAAAAGCCTGTAAGTGCTACATCTACTGCCAAATGTTTTCTTGCAAGTTTTGGTTGGTGCATTTTCCTTTATCAGTATTGTGTGTCTTGAGAGCCACAGTCTTTGTAAGATTAAAACTTTTGTGTCACTTATACGTACACATACCTCTGTGTGTGTGTTAGTGATGATAAACTATTTTCCATTCCTGCTGATTGTACCAGGTCCTGATGACACCATGTCACAGACAATACATAACCAGTATCATTACATGCACAACAGCATCTCTTATTCTCACTATGGTTTTAAGCTTTTAAAAAATAAACATTTAACTCTATGGTTGTAATTTAATATTACCTATGTCACATTTTTCCTATCCTATCTACAAAAATTCATTATTATCCAGTCTATTGGCCTATTTTGGGGGGAGCTCCATTCATACCTGGATGTGAAGCATTTCACACATATTATTCTCACATTCAGGTATACTAGTATGTTGTTACCTTTACACCCCCTATGAGAATTGCAGAATCGTAGGGGTTGGAAGGGATCTCAAGAGCTCCTGGGGTCCAACCCCCTGCCAAAGCAGCTCCACAGCTCATACTGCACAGGTCCGTGTCCAGACGGGGCTGGAATCTCTCCAGAGGAGGAGACTCCACCACCTCCTGGGCAGCCTGTCCCAGGGCTCCCTCACCCTCACTGGGGAAAAGTTCCTCCCCATGTTGGTGTGGAACTCCCTGTGCTCCAATTTGCAGCCATTGCCCCTTGTCCTGTCCCCACAGACACTGAAAAGGGGCTGGCCAATTCCCCCTGCACCCCATACTTAAGATCTCAAATCTGAAGGATCTTCCAGTAAGCCATATTTTTGAGGAATAGGTACAATTTGGCACATTGTTACTTCAAAGATTGTTTTATCTATCCTATGAGGAAAGGCTGAGAGAGCTGGGGCTGTTCAGCCTGGAGAAAAGAAGACTGAGGAGGAACCTAATCAATGTTTATAAATATCTTAAGTCTGGGGTGATGAGATATTCAAGACCCGTCTGGACACCGACCTGTGCAGTATGAGCTGGGGAGCTGCTTTGGCAGGGGGGTTGGACCCCATGATCTCTCAAGGACCCATCCAAACCTTATAACTCTGTGATTCTGTGATTTTTTTGTCTACTAGACTTGGATGGTCCTCTCAGTTCAAGTCTCTACTAATGACTCCTACACTCTCCTAAATGAAAATCCAAGTTGGGCAACTTTAAATCTGCCAGTGCTGCCTTCTTGTTCAGAGTCTGGCTCTTCAACTCACCCTTTTCTGCTTTTCCTGTTTATGTATTCTCCTGAAATATTATTTTCTCTATTACTAGCCTCAGCTTAACTTTGCATTTCCATCTTTTATTTACACTATCCTCCCATGCTTTCCATTTTGTTTTCTCTACTTTTCTCCATCTTATTTCCTTCCACTGAATATTCTCTTTTCTTTCCATCTTCTATCTCTAGTTTATTCAGGTATTTTCTACTCCATTATCAGCCAGTCCTCCTACCTCTTTCACTTTTGCCTGGGTCATCCACTCACTTTCTCTCTGTATGTGGATTTTCCATATTTCTTCCCCCTTAACATCCTAGAATTTTGCATTTGTCCTTCTGGATATACAAGAAATTTACTGTGTTACAAAATTATGCTGATAAGTGATACTGATGTCTCATTTTCCCTTCATTTTTGCTCACACAACTCAGATAAAGTAGGAAGCTAAGCACCAAACTGGCTTCAGAACCAATGGAAAAAGAGAGTTAGGTATAAAAATAGGTATTGAGAATCAAAAGTACAAGCAAGGAGTAATATGAGGAACAGTCACCTTCTTCACTGCTGAGAAAGACTGAGCATTTTCTGTACAGCTTGTCAGTGCCTCTCTTTAAGAGGCAAAAGAGGTCAAGTTTGCATTATAAAAGATTATACAAGTACCTAAGTACTGTGTAGTCACTCTCTTGAAACCATGTACTGAGTTACATCTCTTAACTTTATTTCTACTCCCTGCTTACTCCTCAGTGACTCTTAGAAGTTAACCAGCTACAGCTGAAACTGCCTACTTTGGATCTGAAGAGGAGCTCGCAATCATGTCAGTTCATTATCCCACGCTGGTTTATTGATGACCTGCTTGCCTTTGAGCAGGTTAGAAGTATTGACTGTCAGTGCCCTAACTGTAACCTGTACATCTTGTGCTAGATCAGATTTTGCTTTTTGGAAGGGTGGTGCTTTCTCCTCCTTCATTTGCACTTTTCTTTCTTGCTCTACTGCTCACCTAATGACTTTGCCAGGTTTGCTGAACTGCCTAATAGCACCTCCGTCAATTCTCTTAATCTGTGGGAGTACAAATTAGAAAATTAAAAATTCAAGACATAAATGATATCCTAAGCTTTAATTTTAATGCTTAATTTATTGAGCCCTGTGTCTGGACAATCATATTTAACCCAGAGCCACAAAACCGCAGAAAAAAACATTGTGAAGATCTCCTTTCCTCAGCTGAGTTGCTCTGCTGAGATACAAACAGGATTACCCTTGTACTGAATGGTTAACTCACGCTTTTGTTATTCAAAGATTCTTTCACAGCAACTTTCTTTTACAAACCTGCCTAACCCATCCTTAACATATCAGAGAAGGGCAACCAGGCTGGGGAAGGGGCTGGAGGGCAAATCATATGAGGAACGGCTGGGAGCTGGGGGTGTTCAGCCTGGAGAAGAGGAGGCTGAGGGGAGACCTTCTCCCCACCTCCCCTGCCCTGACAGGAGGGTGCAGAGAGGTGGGGGATGGTCTCTGCAGCCAGGGGACAGGAGATGGGACAAGGGGCAATGGGCTCAAGCTGCCCCAGGGCAGGGTCAGAGCAGATGGGAGGGAAAAGTTCTTCCCTGGCAGAGCTGTGGGGCTGTGGCACAGGCTGCCCAGGGAGGGGCTGAGTCACCCCCCTGGGTGTGTTTAACAGAGGGGAGATGAGGTGCTCAGGGATCTGGTTTAGCTTAGGATGGGAATGGTTGGACTTGATCTTAAAGGTCTTTTCCAACCTTGTGACTTTGTGATATCTTCAGGTTACCTCAAATGCTGCAGACCTTCCAGTGAATAAATACATTTTTAAAGGAACAGGGTGGGGGAAAAACCAGACTCACCTGTCTCACTTCTGCTGCCACACTGTTTCCTGGTATTTTCAAAACCACATATCACCAGCTGAAGCAGGCATTAGCCTGTCACACAGGGCTGCTAATACCAAGGACATTTTCTCAGCAAAGCAGACATAGAGGCAACTTCAGTCCTATGTGACATCTTAAAGGTGACAAAAGTGTTTTGTATTTATTCCATTATTGTGGTTTTTGCCCCAGCTGAGAGCAGAGCACCACACAGCCACTTTTTCTCTAAAAGGAAGTGGAGTGGGGGGGGGGGGGGGGGGGGAGTTGTGAGAGGGGGAAAGGGAAGGAGAAGAAAAACCCAAGGAATCAAAACCTCACAGGTTGGGATAGTTTACTGGGATAGCAGAAAAATAGATATTATAATAATAACAGGACTTTATAGCAAAATAGATGAAACTGGTGATACACAATGCAGTTTCTCACTGAACCACACAGCTCAGGCATTATAGCTCAGAGCCATCCCTAAAACTGCACATCCTGGAGCTGCCTGCTCTTCCCTCCCACCAGCCCCCCCCCCTTTTATGTTGAGCATGATGCAATTGGCATGGAATACCCCCTTTGGCCAGTTCAGGTCACCTGTCCTGGCTGTGTCCCCTCCCTTCTCATTAGTGGGGAAATAATGAATAACTGAAAAGTCCTTGACTGCTTGGCAACAACTAGAAATATCAGGGCCTTACCAGCACTGCTCTCATCCCAACTCCCAAACATGGCATTCCATCCACTGCTAGAAAATCAATTAACTCTATCCTACCTGTAACCAGGACACCTGTACAGGAATGAATTCCAATATACATTCAGCACACAACCTGCAGCTGCTCCAGACAGCCCAAACCCAAGTAGATCTCTAAGATGCACAATATGAAGAAGGATGGGTCATCCACTGGTTACAGCTAAGCAGACTTCAGGTTGCTCTAAATTTCTTTCCAGCAGCTGTGAGTCACAGTTCTGTCCTTTCTTCCTTCCTGGCACATCTCCACTGCAAAGCTATATGGGAGGTTATTAGCATTGAGCTACAAGCCACTGCCATGTTCTTACACAGCCACAAGCTGCAACTTGCTCCTGAAGTTAAATAAATAAAGCAGCACAGAAATGATGAAGGACAGATGTTCTCAATCTAAAACCAAGCCCAAAATGCTACTGCACTGAGCTGTACAAAGCTGCCCTAAATTTCAGCATTTACTCAAATTAATAGAACAAATTACATTGAAACAGAGTTAAATGTGTAGAGATGACTTTGCTTTTCAAGGTTATGTTTTAGGATTAACTGCTTAATTGCTGGTTTCTTGATGTTGGAAACAGTCAATTTTGCCAGGAAATTAAATCATTAGAGCTTTGCTTTTTAAAACATAGAAGTGAGGCAAATCATCCCCTCTACTGAGGGCTGGTGCTCTCAGACCCAATTCCCATGCTTTCTGCTGCCAGAGGCTCAGCCACGGCTATGGTACTGTCTCCAAGCCAGAGCAGGCAGAACTGTCTAGATATCATGGAATATATCTAGTTGCACAATGGAGAAGCTACCAAAGGAACAGTGAAGGTGTTGCTCTGAGCTTCCAGAGTTCCCCACAACAAACACAGGTTGAGTACAGGTTGTAGTCAGCACGCTTGCCATGAGAGAAGAGCCAGAGGGACAGGATGTTATCCAGAGGGACCTGGATGAGTTAAGGAGGTGGATCCATGTAAACCTCATGAATTTCAACAAAGACAAGTGCAAGGTCCTGCAACTGGTTCAGGACAATCCTCATTATGAATACAGGCTGGGGGATGATGTGATAAAGAGCGGAAAAGGACTTGGGGATACTGATGGATGAAATGATGGACATGAGCCAACAATGGGCACTTGCAGCTCAGAAGGCCAGTTGCATCCTGGGCTGTATCACAAGTATGACCAGCCGATTAAGAGAGGGGATTCTCCCCCTCTGCTCTGCTTCTGTGAGACTGCACCTGCAGAGCTGCATCCAGCTCTGGAGCCCTCAGCACAAGAAGGATATGGACCTCTTGGAGTGGGTTCAGAGGAGTGTACAAGGATGATCAAAGGGCTGGAGCACCTCTCCTATGAAGACTTGCTGAGATAGTTTGGCTTGTTCACCCTGGAGAAGAGAAGGCTCAGGGTAGACCTTAGAGCTTCTTCCAGTACCTGAAGGGAGCTACAGAAAAGCTGGGGAGGGACTGTTTGTAAGGGCATGGAGTGATATGACAAGGGTCAATGGTTTTAAACTAGAGAAGGCCAGGTTAAGATCAGACATTAAGAAGTTCATCACTCTGAGGGTGGTGACACACTAGCACAGGTTGCCCAGAGAGGTGGAGACATCCCTAGAGACATTCAAGATGAGGATAGATGAAGCTGTGGGCAACCTGATCCAGTTAAAGGTGTCCCTGCTCACTGCAGGGGTGTTGGACTAGATGGACATGAAAGGTCCCTTCCAACCTAACACAGTCTGTGATTTGATGATCACTGTCTCAAGTAAACAGAAAATTAAAACCTTTCAGCTGTTTTAAAGAGCAGCTGAGAGCCATGAAAGAGGCAGGAGTGGATTATAGCACAGGCCCCATAAAACACTGAATCTGTGAGGATTTTTTATGAGACCAGTATGCTGCTCTCCAGCACTCTGTATTCCATGTGTCCACATAGGAATGGCTGAGCAGAGAAAGTAGGGCAGGAGAATATTTTGGTTTGTCTGCTAATTCTCAACAGGCATTTCTGAGCTTAGAAGATTTTCACCTCAAATCCTATTTTAAAAAAAAAATAAATAAAATCCATCTGCCCAAACTGCTGTGCTTGGACTATTTTTAACCTATAACCACATAGATGATGGGCAAAATGTTAATACTGCAGATTCTGCTGACATTCTCTGACCTCAGGACAAGTCCCATTGATTTTCTTACTCAGCAGAACCAGGAACAGCATCTGACCCTGACTTACACACCCTGACAGTGATTTTGTTTTATATTTGTATTTCTCTTCAGGGTCCTGGCACACAGTGGGATCCCACACCCTACTTGCCCCCAATTCTCCCCTAAACAGACATGCAAAAGCTTGTTCTCTTTCCCCTCTTGACTTGTAATTCATATTCCAGCCATTTCAGGACCTTTCCTGTATTTCTACAATCTCAGTCCTATTTTCCCTTTGATAAAGTTCCCAGAACATCACAGAGAATTGGATTAGAAATCTGCACTTAAAAGTAGTACCTGATAACGTGCCAAAACACCGTCTGCCAATAATTCTATGCACAAAACCAGCCACAATTTTGCTTTCTCATTTCTTGTCAACACTTTATCAATACTTTGAGTTCATTACCCATAACTAATCTGAGTTTTTTCTTGGTATTTTACCTGCACCTGTTCGTTACTACTCTGCCCTTGGGAGGCCCCAGCTGGATCCTGCATCCAGAGCTGGGACCCCAATACAAGAAAGATGTGGGGCTGTTGGAGAGGGGTCAGAGGAGCCACAGAGATGCTCAGAGGGCTGGAGCAGCTGCCCTACAAAGAGAGGCTGAGGGAGGTGGGCTGGTTCAGCCTGGAGGAGAGAAGGCTATGAGGGGACCTCATTGCAGCCTGCCAGTCCCTGAAGGGAGATTATAAGCAGGAGGGGATTCAACTTTTTAAATGGGCAGATAAAGGCAGGACAAGGGGGATGGATTAAAAGCTAAAGGAAGGAAGGTTTAGATTACATATTAGGGGGAAGTTTTTACAGAAAGAGTGGTGAGGGGCTGGAACAGGCTGCCCAGAGAAGTAGTGGATACCCCATCCCTGGGGGTGTTCAAGGCCAGGTTGGATGGGGCCCTGGGCAACCTTGTGTAGCTCCAGGCCCGAGGTTGGTGTCCCTGCGTGTGGCAGGGGGGTTGGAGCTCTGTGACCCTTGGGGTCCCTTCCAACCCATGCCATTCAACGATGATTCTATTATTACCTTTGCGCTGATCAAGGGCATAACTAAAATACTCTCAGATCTGGTTCACCCCTCCAATTACTACCCATTACTCATTGTTCAGGCAGGCAATGATGAAATCTCTCAGAGAAGTCTGAGAATTATCAAAAGAGACTTCAGGGGTTTAGGGAGGCTGATTGAGGGAGGGGGAGTGCGAGGGGTGTTTTCTATGCCATTTGGGACAGCAAAGAACATGAAGTGGGCTAAGAAAGTAGAGGTGTTGAATGGGTGGCTGAGGGGCTGGGGTCGCCTCAGGAACTTCGGGTTTTTCAGTCATGGGGTGGCTTACTCAGCACCTTGCCTGATGGCTGTGAACGGGTGTCACCTGTCTCCAAGAGGGAAAAGAATCGTAGCTCAAGAGCTGGCAATCCTCATTGACAGGCCTCTAACTTGCAGCCATTGCCCCTTGTCCTGTCTCCACAGACCACAGAAAAGGGGCTGGCCAATTCCCCCTGCACCCCATACTTCAGATATTTATAAACATTGATCAGGTCCCCCCTCAGTCTTCTTTTTTCAAGGCTGAACAGCCCCAGCTCCCTCAGCCTTTCCTCACAGGGGAAACGCTCCAGGTCCTTAATCATCTTCCTAGCCCTCCTCTGGACTCTCTCCAGGAGATCCCTGTCCTTTTTACACCAGGGAGCACAGAACTGGACACAACACTCCAGGTGGGGCCAGACCAGGGCAGAGCAGAGGGGGAGGATCCCCTCCTGTGACCTGCTGCCCACACTCCTCCTGATGCCCCCCAGGATCCCATTGTTTCTCTCAGCCCCAGGGCACACTGCTGGCTCATGGCCACCCTGTCATCTACCAGGACCCCCAGGTCCTTCTCCTCAGAGCTCCTCTCCAGCAGGCCACCCCCAGCCTGTACTGATTCAAACAGTTATTCCTTCCCAGGTACAAGACTCTACATTTGCTTCTATTGAAACTCATTCAGTTTCTCCCTGCCCAGCTCTCCAGCCTGTCCAGTCTGACCAGTGTCCTGCCTGTCAGCCACTCCTGCCAGCTCTGTATCATCAGTACTTGCTGAGGGTGGGTGCTATTCCCTCATCAAGGTCGTCAATGAAGATATTAAACAGGACTGGAGCCTTAAAACACATAGCTGAGAAATACAAGACAATTGTGAAATTAAAGGATTTTATCTAAGGATTATAAAGGGGTGAGCCAAAATAATGATGCTGAAAGTACCAAAGAACACCCATTCCTAGAGGGAATTAATGGCCCCAGTTCAGTCTACAACCAATGAATGAGAACCTACAAGCCATGATAGCTGGTATCCCTCATCTTCTGTATTGCAGACAAGTGATCCTGGTCAGCATTGGACATCAGGTGCATGTGAGTATGTGGGACTGAGCCAAATCTATAAGTGAATGAGTGAGAGTGGGAAACTAGATACTTTGTAGAAGAAAATCAGTTTTCCCTCTACAAGATCTAGCCTTCAGTTCTGTTATACTACTTTCCTACAGAACAAATACAGATTCTTCTCACTAAGACACATTAAAAGTGTTCAGTCAGAAAGGGTGGAGCTTAGCAATAGCTAGAAGATCCTGTGAGGAACCAGGAAAACACAAAAGCAGCCAATACTATGTAGAAGAGCCCAGAGAAGAACAACTATCAATAACTTTTGCAACCCAGAGACTTCAAGAAAGGGTTGAGGGCCATACCAGCTCTCTGCTCCAAGTCCACATCCCCACCTACATATAGACATCAGCATCAGCTCCCACATCCTCCATCACAATTCCTCACAGCCTCTGCTGCTGGAGAACAGGACTAACTCCAGGGAGGTGGACGGGCTGCAAGGAGCAGAGCAGGAAAGAGATGAGATGGGAGCATCTCTCAGCCCCCTACCTGGATGGGAACAGCAGCAAGGAATCAGACAGTGGTGAACAGACCTTAGAAAATACATGAACTGCAACATCATACGCTATTTTTATAAAGATTTGACAGCATGGCATGAAATAAGCCCTGTGTTTCACAGGCTGAAAGGTCACCTCTGGGTGAAACAGGGGTCAAGTTATTAAGATGATGACAGAGAACCACCAACCACAGCTGCCCAGTTCAGCACTGGTGAAAAAACCTCTGTTCTGATTCACCAGTGCTCAAATCCACTTCTGATTTACAGCACCTCCAAGAGTACTTGGAAGAGGAAGCAAAGAAAGGGACAGATTATGACTAGAAGCCCAGAGGCTCCTGAAGGCTTGAAACTGAAAAGCAATGGCTCTCAGGCAGTAACAAGAAAGGGGATGTGGATGGGGTGGGTGGGTGGGTGGAAGTTCCCTGGAGCTAAGTTGATGTTTTTGAAAACAGAACAAGACAAAAGTGAGATGATGGCAGAAGCAGCTGATCATGCCATAAGATCAGGAAGTCAGAGAACTGGGTTCTGTTCACTGCTCCATGATTTTTGGCAAGTATCCTAATTGGTTCCAGTATGTGGGCTCAAATGGCCACTGCAAGGTTTAAAGCACTACTGCAAAGGGTTCTTGGATAGTCTTAAAGAAGATACATATGTATGTATAATTTATTGTTTATAATGGGTGCCTAAGGGAGAAAATTGTTTGGCTTTTTTAAGCAAACATTAAGCAAGTATGTTTTCAAACTTCTCTTTAGAATTCTTAAAACCTCAGCAACATGAAATATTTATGTATTTAGAAATAGTTCAGTATTTCTTAAGCACAAGAGTTCTCACTGAATAGGTCAGAGTGCTTGAACTAGTACAGCATTTCTTTTAAACCTAGGCCAGAGCCAGTGTTTAGCACTAGGTAATACTGAAGTATTAATGCAGATTTACTTTTGCATTTGGCATGGATCATGTAAACTCCTCCTTTGGTACTGAGGTAAACCTGCATTGTATGTACTTGTCCCTGCAACAGCAAGCAATGGTTCAATGCAGAGGACAGGGTATCCTGCCTGGCCCTCAGCTGCTCTTCCCAAGAGGGCACCAATCTCCCACAGGTCCTATGTGCCAACCTTAGAAGGATATGTTTGTTAGCCCTGACCTCAAATGACACTAGACTTCTAGCATTTAACAGCTCAGCTGAGCTTAGTGCTCAGTTCTATCCTTGAACACAGGAACCACAGCAGGACATTTTAGACTCAGAATGATGATGATACCAAATGTACCCACCAAAATCAAGCCTCCCCCCTCCTTCTACTAATCAAAACATTGTCCTGCACAATCAGATAGACCTTCCATGATTTCTCTCACTTCATATTATTTTTTTAACTGTCCTGTTTGCAAACAGATTTAAGGATTGAACATTTGAAATACAAACTGTTCCTAGAAACATGATTAGGAAAAAACCTAAAATAATGGCCAGCAGCATCACCAGTGTCTCTTTATCACAATGAACACTGTTTGAAGATACCATGGTTAGAGGTCTTCAAGTCCAGTTCACTGAGAAAGCAGCCATATGCCTCCCAGACCATTAGCACAGTGGTCAGGGGAAGTATTTAAGCATTTCAGTGGAAACAGAGCCAGTCTCCAGCCAACAAAGTCAAGGTTCATGAGAGCAAAACAGGCAACCTAGTTCTACCTCTTGGAAAGAACACAATAGCAACAGGACACTGACTCTGGCCCCTCTCTCAGGGGCCTATATATTTTAAATCAGAGTACAATCTGATAATATTTCTGGGAGTAGGAGTTAGCTCTAAGGAGAAGGTGAGGAAATAGGGATAAGGCCTGGGAAAGAAAAATGAAAGAAGAAAAAGCCAAAAAGAGGTTTGGAAAGACTGGAGGCACAGCCCAATTAGTAATCTCATCCTTTCAGTACTTAGGATGAGGGGTACTGGATTTAAACTTGAAAAGAGTAGATTTAGGATGGATATTAGAAAAAGTTCTTCAATATGAGGATGGTAGATCACTGGCATAGGATGCCCAGAGAGGTTGTCGAGGCCTCATCCCTGGAGATATTTTAGGTCAGGCTTGATGGGGCTCTGAGCACCCTGATTTTGTTTATCATGTTTTTAATTGAACATGGGTGCAGCTGAGAAAAATACCTAGGGAAGTATTAGGAGCGTTCCCTGGAAAAGGACAGGCCTGAGCCCCAGGGTGAGAGGGGCTGCTTGTGGGCTACATGAGGAGGTTTCAGGCCATTTATTATTTCAGTCCTCACATCTTTGGTTTGGGACCTTGTGCTGGATGTTTAGCATGTTTTTAATTGATAGCTGGTACAGCCTAGAAAAATACCAAGGGAAGTATTAGGTGCATTCCCTGGAAAAGGAAAGCCTTAGCACAGGGATCAGAGGGGTTCCTTGGGGACTCCATGGGTAGGTTTCAGGCCAGGTATGGCTTTCAATCCTGGCGCCTTTGGTATGACTAGATGGCCATTAAAGGTCCCTTCTAACCCAACACACTCTATGATTTGATGATTAGTTCTGCACCCATAAACTCTGTATTTATCTTCCTGCTGTACACACACTGGGAGCAATTTTGACATTTTATTTTCACCAAAGAATTTAAGTTCTTTCCAGTCCTTCAAGAATTCTTGCACATAAAACCCTCCACAGTGGGAACTCTGCCAAGTGTTATCACTATTGAATTATTTTCTGGTTTTTATACTGCTGCAATACTGAAGCCTTTACACTTTTCAATTTCTCTAGAATCTCTCTGAAACAAAGCATCTCCCCCAAAGACACTCACCAAGCATGTATTTGGTACTTCACATTGGAACATCTCAAAGTACTCACAAATGAGCAGTCAGCACAACTGACATACATTTATAATGGGAAAATGACTCACAATGGCAGAAGGACATGTCAAGGCTATGGAAGAGAACCAGGAACAGACCCCGTCTGTCTCCCGCAACCCAATTCAGTGTTCTGATCTCTAGACCACTTGGTCTCCTCCTGTGCAATGAATTTCTATACCTTCTGTTCTGAAACGAGAGACCCTCCCCTTCCCTGTATCTCAGTCCTAGACTTTTCTTTGTTTTTTCTTTGCTCCCTGTCTTCTTGTTCTTGTTTTTCATTCTCAGCTCCAGCTCCAACTTTGGCCTGGGCCAACATCATACAACTGCAATTATAGGAAGGTCCATCCAGCTCTTGGCTGAACCAGAGCTCTGTGCTGGCAGGACTCAGAGGGAACCACGCTTTCCAGCTCTTGCAATCATCTACCAAGTACAGCAAACAAGAATTTCTCAAAAGCTTGTAACTCAGCCAACCTTAGCAGATCTTAATGACCATCAAACATGACATAAAGACCAATTCATAACAAATATCAAGTTCTTTATCCAAAATATACTTCATCACAAGTTGGAAAGGAATTATCAGACACATTTTTGCTATAGGCAAAAATACTGTTTTTCACAACCCACATATAATGGACAGAGCTGGAAAAAGACAATTCTGTAGCTCCCAGTTAACTAACTGTGATTGCTTTCATTAAAGGGACGGGGGGGAAATCCAACCTAAAAAATTGCTCACATTGCTTCATCATTAACAAGGTGACAGAATTCTCTTCAGATCGCAGAATCACAGAGTTGTAGGGGTTGGAAGGGACCTCGAGAGATCATCGGGTCCAACCCCCCTGCCAAAGCAGCTCCCCAGCTCACACTGCACAGGTCGGCATCCAGACGAGTTTTGAGTATCTCCAGAGAAGGAGACTCCACATCCCCTGGGCAGCTTGTCCCAGTGCTCCCTCACCCTCACTGGGGAAAAGTTCCTCCCCATGTTGGTGCAGAACTTCCTGTGCTCCAACTTGCAGCCATTGCCCCTTGTCCTGTCTCCACTGACACTGAAAAGGGGCTGGCCAATTCCCCCTGCACCCCATATCCAGTAAACTGAGTTTTACATTCATTCAGAATGATAGCTAATTTAAGTGCACTAGAAAAAACAAACCAAAACACACACACACCCATAAAACCCCCTCACTTGTTCTTTTATCTTACTGGCACTTCTAATCTGACAGATTTACCCCATTAATTTGTCTGCCTTTCTAGCATTGCTTTCAACAACTCACAAAAAATTGTTCAGAAGAAACAACAAACATCAACACAATGTATCATTTCAAATCAGACTATATGCAGAAGATTCAATTATCATGTATGAAAAACGACATTTCCCTTAATCAACTTCTGAAATTCATCATTGTTTTTGTCAAACAGTGAACCAGGCTACAATTATTGTGCATAATCCCTTTCCATCAACTTTTCTTGGGTGCTACAGTTGTCAACAGGTTCAAGACAGAAAAGATAATTTAACAGCAGAAAGAGCATTTGAAAGGCAGAGTAGGATTTCCTTGCAAAAGGTAACATATGAGCAATACACTGTTATATAGTACCCCACGAACTAACAGCTGGAGCAAAGTCATTTCCACAGTTCCCCAGTGAACGGAGTATTTCCCCTCTTCCTTGTTAACAGCTACCCTAGAACCCTGAGCACACAGGACCAATAGCTGTTTCAACTTGGTCACCAGGCTCATCATTTATATCTGAGGAACTCTCATTTGCAAGAGGAGAGAGAGAAGAATATTAAAATCTTCTCAGTTACACGTAACCCAGGATAAAGGAAAGACCTGGGCTTCCTTTGGGAGCTGGATTATTAGCATAAATGCTTTCCAGAATAGGAAAATAACTATTCTGTTACAGGAAAATATTATTTTGGAAGAGAACTCAAGCCTACAATTAAATGTGCAAAGCTAGTTTCAGACACCAAAACTTCCCCCAAAACTAGGTACATGCTGTTTCCTGCTCATGCTTGTGTGGCCAAGCAGAGCTCCCTAACTTGAGTACAGTCATCACTGTAGCTGCAGCTGAAGACAGATGGGTACAACCCATAAGGACCATGGAAAGGGATGCCACCAACTGGCATCAGATGTTTTTTCATGTTTTCCCTGTCTTTCACAGTGGGATTTGAACATCTACTGGGAAATACACAGTATCATAACCCCTGTAAACAATCAGTACAGGTTTTGAAAATGGAATGAAGCATAATTTCTTGAAAGGCTGTAACAACTTTTGAATGTTCACATTTTGCCCCATCTCAAGGAAACACAGTAAAAACCAAATAGGTTGGAAAGGACCTCAGGAGGTCTCTACTTAAACCTCCTACTCAAATGGAAGAGGACTAACCTGACAGGTAGTTCAAGTTGAACAGGATCTTTGCACAGTCCAGCTTTGCATACTTCCAAGGATGGAGATCCCAACACCCCCCTGGGATCCCTCCCTGGATTGTACCACTCTCACAAAGAATGTGTTCTTCACATTGAGCATGAATTTCCCCTGCTGAAATCTGTAGCTATTTCCTCTCCTCATACCACTGCAATGCCTGCCAGGTAGTGGAAAACTATTGCTAATTCCCACCTCATGTTTTTGGTGGGAGGGGTTTTAGAAGGGTTTTGTTGGGGGGGTTTTGTTGTGTTTTTGTTGTTTGTGTTTTTTCCCAATAAAGTTTAACTCCAATATTGGCTGTTTTCCAAGAACCTAAATTAATTACACTAAAGAACACTGACTCCATATCCTAGATGATAATACAAACCATACAAAAGCAAAGCACTTGAAGATGAACTATTAATTCCTCCAGTGGAGACTCACATCTGCAAGGCTTAATAACTCAAATCAGATGCTATCCAAAAACATCTGGGTCCTCTTTGAGCAGCTTGAGTGAATAAAAGCTTTTGGATAACATTGCAAAAGTAAAGGGCCTCACCAGGCTGAGAGCTCCAAAGTTATACTATTCAGTGAAGGTTTGTATTCCACAGCTATATCCTGACCATGATCAAACTGGCACCTTTCCATGTTCTGCATTAGCTCAGGTGGTTTTTTTCTTGTAGTTTTTCAAATAAGTTGAGCCACATTAAAGAGATTGAATGCCTTGTAGAGAAGCACGACATAGTAAAAGAGAAGACAGGAACTCACTAATTCTAATCCCTAGACAAATAGATAATAAAATTAAAATAAAGATGAAAGTGCAAATAGCAGTCCTAAACCAACAACCCCAAATCCTTTGAAGGTATTCCAGATGGCAACTCAGATTACATAAGACATTTACTAGGGTAATTTTACTTGGCCAGCCCCAAAAAAAGGTAAGACAAGACAGCAGTTACATCTCCAGTGATTAAAAGGAAGGAATCACTTTCTTTTTTCCCCAGATTTCCTTCCTACCAATACTATATTGAAAACAAATAGCTTTTGGGTTTTATTATCTTTAGGATATTCATGATTGCCCAACCAAAAAAGCCCAAACAAACCAATCCCAAAACTCTACAACAGCCACATAAAACCTCTGAACAAGTAAAGGATTCACTGGAAGGAGTATGTTTGGATAGTAAAATTGAGCAGGGCCATGATCCACAAGACTAAGATTCTACAAAGAAAAGGAGTCAACTGAAGGAAACATGTTCACAGCATCACATTTTAATGATTCCTGAAGGTAAATCTACTGGAGATATATAGCAGGGTGAGTTAAATTGCATAAGTTTGCTGGATTTTCTTTTCATTTTTTAGGGGCTGGGGGTGGGAAGGGTATGGGGAAAATAGGTAATGCAAACAAATAGGAGTCTAGCTACAAATCTGAAAATTTAAAAAAAACCAACCCCAAACACCTCAACCTACACTGTTGCAGGGGTCACAGGAATTACAACATAAAATATTAAGTCAGTCCTGTTTCAACACCTTTAGCATTCTTGTGCTTTTTGCAGCATCCATGGCCTTTCACAGGATTTGGTCACTGAACATTGAACTCAGCGATTACCCTCAGTAACATTTACTGGCATTTATCAATATTCATACATCTCCTATTTTATACTAAACAAAACTCCTCAAATTCTGCAGCTCCTTTAGCCTGGTTTAGATGTTTTGAGTTCTTGTTATATGTGGTATCTTAAGTAAAAATTAAAAACACAGATAAGGTGTCCCTGAACAAACATATACTTGAGGGTTTGGACTGGTTTGGTTTTGTTGGGGTTTTTTTAACTTCCTTGTCCCAAAAAGATTCCCTAAAGTACATATAAACAAAAATGTACTCTCATCAAATTGATGGGGTATGATGTTTCAGCTAGAAATCCCTTAGCATCACAGATCCTATGGCTAGATCATCCTCTCACAGAGTACACAGGTTCTAAAAACTTTTGTTACATTAACCAATTCTCTTCCCTGCTCTCAACCTCCAGTTATTGTATTGTTTTGACTGAACAATTCACGTGCAGGAACATTGCTTTTTATAGACAAGTGATCCATATTATAGGCATAAGCATAAAACCCAATGGTTTTGCTAAATCCTGTAACTTTAAAATGGTCTAATTTAGTTATTATTATTATACCAATTGTGATAAACAAAAGGCTTGAACTTTTTGAGTCTAAAAAAACCCCCTCAGCAATCTCATTCTGAAATCCTCAAGCATTTACCCATAATTTCTCAACATCTCTATCACATTTGTAGCCCAGCACCACCTCTGCCCCAAGAAGTATTTTATTCAATGGAAACCTACTAGAGGATATAATTCTCATTGCAGAAGTTGCACCTTTTCTCCATCATCATCATCACACAGCTCAGGTAGAGCATATGTGGCAGATTAAGGACAATACAGAATCACAAAGTTGTTGAGATTGGAAGGGACCAACAGAGGTCATCTTGTCCAACTCCACACTTCTCAAGCAGGGCCAACTAACCCAGGTTGTCTTGGATCATGTCCAGATGGCTTCAGAATACCTCCAAGGATGGAGACTCCACAACTTCCCTGGAAAATCTGTGGCAGTGGTCAGCATCCTCACAGTAAAAAAACCCAAAACAAACCAACAACCAAACTAAACAAATATATATATAATTTTTTCCCCTTACACTTAGACCCTCTTTCTTTCCCTGAGCATCACTGAAAAGAACCTGACTCTATCTTCTTTACACACTCCCTTCAGATATTAATGACACTTCCCCCAAGCCTTCTCTTTCACTTCTCTGGGCTAAAGAGTCCCAGTTCTCTCAGCCTTTCCTCATATGAGAAATGGTCATGCCCCTAAGTTATCTTAGAGGCCTTTCACTGTACTCTCTCCAGAGTATCACTATCTCTCTCTTGTACTAGGATTTGTGGAGTCTCACTAAGTTAAAAGACTGGAATCAGGTTTATATTGAGATTACTTCAAGTCTTAATACTATAGGTCTGCTCACAAGCCTGTGAATTTAATACCATGCAAAGAAAACTGATTTGACCATATAGATATTGTGCCAGTCCCCAAAGAACTATTGGCTAGAAAGCAGAGCCTAAAAACTACCTAAAATACCTTCCCAACACACATAGAGAACAACTAGTTCAAAGGATGAAGAGCTCAATCACCTGTAAAAATTCCTTGCTCAGCCTCTTCACCTTACAGGGGAACTGTAAAAGGATGAGGAACAGCACAGAACTTTTTGGAACCAACGGCCTCATGTTGGAACATCATAAACTTTGATTTCACACACCAATCATGCAAAGATGTTTGACTTTGAGAAGGCAGCTTTTGTAGAACAAAAAGAAAAGTTAAAAGGCACTAAATGAGGTGTGAAGGAGGAAAGACCCATCAGGCTGGGACAAGCTCAGGGGAAGAAACAACAGATCAAAATATTAAAAGAATTCATTCGGAGAAGAAAGAATCCAAAGAACAAAAGTGTTTGTTTTCCCTAGAGAAACTTCTCAAACACAAGAGAGTACAACCCTTTTTTTATTTCTTCATGTACCTTTGTTCTTGCCATATTAGTCAAATTTGCTGTTGGTCTCCAAATGCCTCTGACAGCATTAAATCTTTGAGCTGTTGCCCTGCCCTTTGCTCTGCCTTACAAACCTCAACTGAATATCTGAATTCCCATGTCCCTGATTCCCTCCCTTTTCAGTCCTAGCGTTGATTTTGTTGCTATTCTTTTAATTAATTGTGACTTGAAAAGCCCCTCAGCAATTCACACTCTTAGCAGAATTCATTTTGTTATATTGAAACAAGTTAACTGTAATCCCCAAAATGCACAGCAGGACTGCTGTTATATTGGACAACAGAAAGATTTCAGCATCTCTCAGCATCCAACAAGATACAGAGGATGCACAGGCCAATGCTACGGAACACGGTGTATGTGGACCAATCCCCTTGATACATCATCTCATCTTCTGACAATAAATCCATATTTCCCTCTGTTTTCAATATCTTGCATGTGATGTTGACTATGTGACAAGTTACTCTGAGGGAATGGAAATTGGTGGCACTGAGGCAGAATTAAAATGTTTAGCATTCTCAAATCCCCACTACCTCATTTCCATCACAGATTTCCAGGAGAACTGACAAATAAAACACAGGACTGAGGAAAGTTTGTTGTGGTTTGCATTGGGTTTGGGGTTTTTTTAAATAAACTTATCCAGTCTGGAGTAGAATACTCAGATTGGAGAACAGCAACCACAATGCCAGTAGTTTAGAATGGTAAAATCCAGCCTGTGTGACCACAAAGCCCAATACACTGCCTGTTTGGATATAAATTTGGAGGAAGGAATAATGGAGCAATTAAGATAGGAAAGGAAATTCTCATAGACTTATCAAAAGCAACTATTTGTTAGACTGGCCTTCAATTCTCTTCAGTGAAAACACAAACCAAAATTCATCCAATCTATTCTGATTTCAGTAACATATTCAATACAGCAACACATTGAAATGGCACAAGAAGTTGGACTATTCTAACAAGAGTTGCAGAAGACATCCTATGGCATCACTCACTGCAGGACCAACTTGACGTGACACAGAAATGGATGACATCTAATAACTCAAAGTCCAGATTCCTATAAAGTACTAATTCTATCAGCCAGGTTGGATGGGACCCTGGGCAACCTTGTGTAGATCCAGGCCTGGAGGTTGGTGGCCCTGCTTGTGGCAGGGGGGTTGGAGCTCTATGATCCTTGGGGTCCCTTCCAACCCATCCCATTCTATGATTCTATGAACTAGTTTCAGTCATTTAAGTAGCCCATCTAGTCTGCACTGCTTGTAAACTATGTCTAAACTGGCTATGTCTAAGATGAACAGAATAAGTTGCTCTCAGGAGATGGCTATGACTTCTAAGGTTCAAACATCAAGCATTTAGATGGATGAAACTAGGCAGAACCACCACCACATTCCCTCACCCACCTCTACCCCAAAGAAGTTCCGCAATAAAACATAACTGATTAAATAACAATAACAATGAAGAAGATAACAGTCAACCCAAGAAGTAGAATGTGTAAGGTTGAAAGGGACCCTTAAATGTCATCTAGTCCAACCCCCCTACTAAATCAGGATCACCTACAGCAGCCTACACAGGTCCAGGCAGGTCTTTAATATCTCCAGAGATTGATGTATACTTATCAGTATTGGTATTCATGTTGCTGTGTCTGAAATATTATATATAAATCTGGTCACATATTTGCAAGACACATATCTACAAAGGAAGAACAAATACAGAGAAGGAACATTAGCAGCACTGGAAAAGTGCAGAGGTGACTATACGAAAAAGCTGAAAGACACTGGCTTGTTTAGCTTAGTCAAATAAAGCCTAAGAAAAGATGTGGTTGCTCTCTAAACTATGGAGAAAGCAAGCCCCAAAGAGGGAAAATAACTATGTATACTAAAAGGACACTGCTGGCACAAGAACAAACATCTACAAATTCATAGCAAATAACTGGTGACAGGATGTCAAAGGAGGGTTTCAAAGCCTTAGAGGAATAATTTTCCAAAAGGAGTAATGGCCACAACCTAGTGAATTTTGCTATTAAAATTAGAATCTTTATAATTGAAATTTAAATATTTTAATATTTAAGATTAAAGAGTAGCTGATACAGGAAAGGACTGGACTTGATTCAAGACTGGACAAGATTCATTTCCTTGTTCTTTCCTTTCATACCAGAAATACTACTCACATCTACCCTCCCTGAGCTCATGTCACCATCCAATCTCAGTCTTTCCTGCCCATCATTGCCTTTGCCTTGTGCATTTCCAAACACACATTGCTGTATGCCTTCCTTCAAGCTACTCCTGTCCTTCTCCCTTCCACTACCTCTGAAACTAATACTCCAAGGCAGACATCAGGCACACAAAGTTTCAACCCAGTTAGTTGGAACTTCTTTTTTTGCTGGACACAGTGTTCTTCTGTTGAACACTGAAGCTACAACATTACCTTTCTTTGCAAAAGGTAACAGAGCACTGGAATAGGCTGCCCAGGGAGGTGGTGGAGTCTCCTTCCCTGGAGATATTCAAGACCCATCTGGATGCCTACCTGTGTAGTATAAGCTGGGGAGCTGCTTTGGCAGGAGGTTTGGACCCGATGATCTCTTGAGGTCCCTTCCAACCCCTGTGATTCTGTGAATTGGAGTGGTCAGGAAAAAGGGAAATCTACAGCAGTTCCTCTTGCTGAATTTTCTTTGATCATTGCTCTTTCTAGGATTTTTCTTGGCCTGACCCCAAGAATAAGTTCTATAGCCAAGAAATCTGCCTACACAACTGAATTCTTCCAAGGGGGAGTCAGGCTGTTGTTTCTGGGCAGGTTGTTACCAGCACAGACTGAAAAAATTGGGGATGTGCTTCACACTTACACTTGGCATGGTTCCAGGCTGGTTCCTGTCGGAACCAGGCACAGTGAGGGTTCATTCAGAGGGCTGGTCTTTACTTGTGTAAGCCACTGATGTTTAGCCTGCAGCAGCTCAGCCTAGATCGCGTGCCGGTGTCTCAGTGTACGCACATCCCCTCTTGGCACTGGGAGCTCACGCCGCATTGAGCAAAATTATTCCACTCCTATTCTAGTTTAGCAAGAAATAGTCTCTGTTAGTAGGTTTGTATCTATTTTTGGATGTAACCTAAATATTGAATGTCATATCACAGAGAGGTCACTCTGGTTTGAATGCAGAAATATCTTCCAGGACAACAGAGGCAAACAAAAGAGCTGTTACAACCCATGGTCACATCACATTCCAGAAGTACTCAGTGACCTACCACTTAGAGTAGTGATTCCACTAGTGCCCTAACACTACACAGTAGCAGAGCAGCTTAACAGGCTCTTCACTGAGCTGTCACTTATGCTACATTGCAGAAAGATACAGCAAAATACTTAAAGGAGATACAATTGCTGTTTCCTATATTGCTATTAAGGGCATATATTGGTCTATTTATAGCTCTAACCTCAATAGAAGATGTAAAAGCTCAAAAGGGTCTTGTGCATCTGTATATGTAAAAATCATTCAAGCTAATAATTTAATCCAGTCACCAAAAAAATGACCAAGAAGTTAACATAATTTTTGAATCTACATTTAACTTCTGGAATGTTAAATACCTTTTGGTTAACTTCCACATATTAAAAAGTGTAAACACACCCCCCACCCCCAATTAAAATATGAACTAAAATCAGGGATATTGAAAATCTGCAATTCTGGAGTAATCTTCAGTGCCTTGGAGTTGTTCCCATTTAGATATTTGATACTTTCTTTTTGTTACTTTTATGTTCTTAGGGAGCCACACTAACATTTCTCCTCAGAAGCTCCAAGAGTAATTTATTTTTATATTTATGTTATATTTAACTTATGTATAAACATAAAAATAATGTTATATGTAGCACCAAATGAGTGAGTCCGAAAACACTTAAAGACAAAATTTAGTCAACAGCCAAAGTTAAATTTCATTTTGTTGGCAAACTGTGAGAAATTCTAATCCTCTCATTGTTTTATACAAAAGGAGTAAAAATATTCCTCACTAATATTGCAAAAGACTGTGATCTTTCTGCATAGAAATCACATTTAAGTCAAAAGGGATTTGTTAGGAACAGCTTTCAGGAATGAGTGACAGTTCTCTTTCCCACCTCAGATGACTGGAAATTCTTATCCAAGCAACTAGACATAATTAGACTTTATTTTAATCAGCTGAATCTAAAGCATGTTCAGAAATTACAGTACAAAATCACCAGCTTCTGCTCACTCATTTGTACATGAATGTGATTTTAATAACTTGCAAATCTTGCAAGAAATATGCAAACTGTGTATATACACACATATGTACACAGAAATGTGTAACTGATTCTTCACCATACCAACCACTGGAATCATTATCACTAAATTAATTATAACAGGCATAATTGTGTTTCTAAGGATAGATGAGTTTTCACAATCTGCCTCTGCTCCCCTCCCCAGCTCAGTTAATACACAACCTTCCACATAGGTCACATCTATGGTTACCCATTCCTCTATATCAGGAACTAAGAAAAGAAAACTGCCAGAAGTGACACCTGGGATTTATTCTGGGCACTATCCAAAGCTGCTGGAAGGATATCTTGTATTTCAAGTTTAAATATTCACCTCAATGACTGAGATACATTAAGAAATAATGGGAGACCTCTTGGTTGTTCTCATTACAGAGATGAGAGATGCTTTTACATTTCTATTATTATTTAGTTGGTTAATATGTTGGTAACCTGAGATCTTGCTCAATAGGAACACAGTAATGAGTTGTGTCAGGTTTGTTGGTTGGTCTTTGGTTAGGTTTTTTTTAGATCACCTTCATTATAGAACTTTTACAATTATGGACTACTCTCCAAACAAGGGTATGTTGCCAGGACATTATCAGAGTTCCTGCAAACCCCTTCTGAGTTAAGAGATTGCCAACAAAGAATTTTGCCCCCCATTACAAAAGCTCTAATGCAGCCTTTCCTCCCCCACCCTCCCACCCCCAATCCTCAAGCTAATCAATGATATTCCTAAAGTATGTCAATGGATTAGGCATGAGTCCTTGTTTTCATCCTGATAATTGCTATTAAGACACTAACACTTTACTTTTGCAAGATTTATTCCATTCCCACCTTTGCACAAGGAGACAGACATGATGTTTGCAACCCTCTGTCACTGCAGAGACCAGAACTTAAAACTGATAATGACTTTGATGAAATATGAGGTAAACCATCATGAGTAAATGAAGTAACAACTATTTGAGAAAATATCTTGCTTTATCAATAGGATTTATGGGGAAAAGGTGTTCAGGAAAGGGGAGAGGTTGGGGGAACAACACAAAACCCCAAACCCACAAGCCTGTCTCACCTTGCCAATAAGGGAAGGCATGATAAACTAGTAGTATAGTTAAAAAGAAATCAGGAATCTCTTCTAGAACAAGAAAAAACTTCCTAAAAAACATTACTTGGAAATTCAAGAGTTATAAAAGGAAGTGCTTTTTCAGATGCTATATAGTTGAAGGTGTATTTGATTATCCAAAGAAATTGCTGGATGTTCCTTTTTGACCTTCACATGAAGGTTGAAGAAGGAGGCCATTTAGATTTATTTTAAGGTATAATATTATTTTCCAAAAAAAAAAGAATCAAACTAAAACCATCATTACAGACTTAGGAAAACCTCTAAGAATGGTAAATTAGGATTAAAAACAACTGCAGGAAGCAGGTTATACCATGTCTGTCTTACATGGATTCTTGCATTCGGGTCAGAATCATCTAGAACTGCTCTTACCATAGAGTACTGGCCTGGATAGAGCCAGCACTACTAAGTTACTGTTACATAAAAATATAATGACAACTCACAGCACCTATTAAAAATACAGTGTTCCTTTGCATATATGAAAAGTGAATCCTGGTCAAGTGATGCAGCAAAGCCCAGGAGATCCAACCTGAAGACATGTCCCTCATAGCCCTGTTCTGTGATCACAGCAAGGCATGTTTTCCTGCAAAGTCACTCAACACACTACTGAGAAGAAACCAACTTGGTCAGAGGCTCAGGAGATAATTATTTAGATTCACAAAATCTATGGACTGCTTGAAAAGACAGATGAGAACTACAAATTAAATTTCTTAAAGAGGTGCTGAATATTGAATTCCTGATACTATGTCACAGGCTTGCCTTGGGCATGGTAAACCAGTATACTGGCTCAGCAAACTACTCACCCCTCAATTAAAAATGCTGAGGAATTGGGTTGGGAGAAGGAAGGGAGAAAGAAGTATGAAAAAAAAAAAAAAGACAGGATCCATACAATGTACACTAGAACCACCCATGGATTAAAAACCTGCACAGACTCTTATCATTCCACTACTTTGCTATCTGAAGGCAGTGGCTCAGTTTGCAAGATATTTATTTTTCTTTTACATCATCTGTACCTTCAGTTAGGTCTGAAGGTACTAAATATTTTTGTTGAAAAAAGAATTCAATCTCTTTTCTCATCCTATGACCATGATTCATCCAAAAAGATCATGGTTTTAGGAAAGATATTAAAGGAACCCAAGTTTCCTCCAGGTGCCTTGAAATGATGCCTGTTCTGAAAATACTCTCAGTACCTTCTCCACACTGTCAGCACCCTTGTATAGACACAAAGTGAAGTGCCCAGAAGAAAAAAATAGGAAAAGGAATAAACACTTACCACAAGGACAGCACTCAACCGGTCACTTTGGACCTGCTGCACTTGGATGCAGGGCCCTGGCACTTGTAACCTTGAGCCGCTGGGAACATTCCCAGCATCACCATTTGGGATGCTGCTGTTACTAGGCCCAAGACCTACAGATGCCCTGTACAAGTAGGTATGGGTCAGTTTACCCACACCAGTGACTTCCAGCATGTCCGGTGGGAGATGGGAGCTGGGAAGCATGTGCACACTATAGCAATACTTTTCATATTCATTGGCTGGGCAGCAGCAACTGCAGCAGCAAGTCCGACACCGGCAAAGCCGCGCAATAGCAAGAGAAAGGAGGAACGCCGCAAAGATGCAGGAGACACAGGCGAGGGAAACAATCAAGTAGATGTTTGTAGCGTTGAGGAGTGGTGGTGGCACCCCATTGTCATCAAAGTCCGGCAATGCCTGGGGCAGGGTGTCAGCCAGTAGGATGCCCACTGTCACAGTAGAGGAAAGAGGTGGATCCCCGTGGTCCCGCACCACCACAACCACCTTGTGCTTGAGGAAGTCGGTGGTACGTAAGGAACGCGTGGTGCGTAGCTCACCAGAGTGTGGTGCCAAGCGGAATAGGGTGGAATCAGAGGCTTGGACAAGGTGATAGGAGAGCCAGGCGTTCTGAGCGTTGTCCTCATCATCTGCCACCACTTTGGTCACCAAGTAGTCCTCATCAGCCAGGCGAGGCACAACTTCCACAGCTACTGAGCCATTCTGGCTGGTGGGGTACAGGATGGCTGGGGCATTGTCATTCTGGTCTGAGATGTAAACATTCACAGTTATGGCAGCACTCAAGGCTGGTGACCCATTGTCCTTGGCTTCCACTTGGAAATAGAAGCTCCTAAGCTGCTCAAAGTCGAAGGCACGTGTTGCATAGATGCTCCCATTGGCCAAGCTCACAGATAAAAAACTGGCCAGGGCACTGCCTGCAACTGTGGAATTCCTGAGCATGTAAGAGACCCGTCCATTCTCCCCCATATCAGGGTCAGATGCTGAGACTTGGTAGAGAAAAGCACCGAGTGGATTGTTCTCTTCCACAAACACATCAAGTGTATCAGCACTGAAGACAGGGGGGTTATCATTCACATCAGAAATCTGCACCCAAAGGGTCTTCTGAGTGGTGATGGGTGGAGACCCCAAGTCTGTGGCAGTAATGGTGATGTTGTACACACTGACTAGCTCTCGGTCCAGAAGCTCACTGGTGACCAAGCTGTAGTAGTTTTCAAGGGAAGGCTTTAACTGGAAGGGAAGGTTATCAGAGATCTGGCAGGTTACTTTCCCATTCTCCCCAGGGTCCTTATCCATAACACTCAATAGAGCTATCACTGTGCCAGGAACAGCATCCTCAGGAATGGGACTGGAAAGGGATGTAATTGTTATCTCTGGGCCATGATTGTTCACATCAGCGATTTCCACCAGCAGCTTAGCTGTGCTGGACATACCAAATGCCCCGTTATCCCTTGCCTCAATAAGCATCTCAAGGAGAGGTCTCTGAACAGCTAAAACGCCATTAACTGTCACCTCTCCAGTGTGCGGGTGAATTAAGAACATTCTCTGTAGCTCAGCAGAAGTAGTATTGCTAAAAGAATACCTGACCTCTCCATTTGGACCTTCATCCAAGTCCGTGGCATGCACTTGCACTACCAAAGTGCCACTGGGGGAGTTTTCCAAGATACTCGCCCTGTAGACTGAGTGCTCAAATTCTGGTGCATTGTCATTGGTATCCAGCACAGTCACAATGACCGGGACATCACCAGACTTTGGAGGATTCCCACCATCTTTGGCTGTAAGGACAAGTCTGTGAGTGGCTTGCTGCTCCCTGTCTAAGGCTTTCTTCAGCACCAATTCAGGATATTTACTCCCGTCCCCGCGAGTTTGCATTTCCAAATGGAAATGTTCATCAGGGCTCAGAGTATAATTCTGGACACTGTTGGTACCTTCATCAAGATCTTGGGCGTTGGGGAGTGTAAACCGTGCCCCAGGTGAAAGGAACTCAGGCACGTTTATATGATATTCACTTAAGGGAAAACTGGGGGAGTTGTCATTTATGTCCAAGACTTTAAATTCCATCCTATAGATCTCCAGAGGTTTTTCTAGCACGAGTTCATAATTCAGAAGGCAGGCAGACTTTAATTCACAAAGCTGCTCTCTGTCTATGGGCTCGTTAACAGACAAAGCCCCCGTGCTTGCATTTATATTAAAATATTGCTTACTTGAACCGGTGATCATGCGAAATTTCCGAGCTGAAAGTGTAGCTGCATCTAGTCCTAAATCCTTGGCTATGTTCCCGACAGACGCTCCGCGCTCCGTTTCCTCCGCGATGGAATACACTACTTGTCCGTTTGCGGTGCAGCAAATAAGGCAGAAGACCAATAAATAGACCCGCATTCTTCCTCCTCTCGCTCAGCTCCCCGCAGACCGGCTCAGCAGGAACATAATCCAGAATTCCAGTAGACACCCCCCACCCCCACCCACCCACCCACCCCCCCCCCGCCTCAAGAAGTTCCAAGCACGAAGCGAACGGCCACCGGGGAGGAGCACCGGCGGCAAAGCAAGAAGTTCCCTGCAGGGGCGGGAGGTGGCCCGGATTGTGTCCCACACCGCTCCCCCCCCTCCCCGCGCCGCCGGTTTCCGTGCGGGGAGAGGCGGCAGCTCCGCTGCGCTGCTCCCGCTCCCGCCGCCGCTCTCAGTGACCGGCGCGGCGGGACCCCGCGCGCTTCTTACACTCGTGCGGCGGCGGCGGCGCCACCCAGAGGCCGCGGCGACATCTGCGGCACCGGGGGAAAGGGCTGCGCTCCCCCCCGCTGCTGCTGCCGCCCCTCCGGCTGCTGCTCCTCCTTCCACTCCTCCCCGCCTTCGTTTTCTGTTTTAACGCCGCGATGGGGAACAAGGGCGGGGGAGGGGAGCTCCGGGTTCTCGAGTCCGCGGCAGGGCTGTGCTTCCGTGAAGGAGAGATGCAGAACAGACACCCCCCCTTCCCTCCTTCCCTTCCCCCTTGCAGGAGAGGCAGCGCTGCCGCACGCTGTCAGAGTACAGCGGTGGAAGAGGAACGCGTATGAGAAGTGACAGGCATCGGCTAAACATGGGGCAGCACAGTGCAGGCACGCTCTGGCTGAGCACAACATTTCCCAGAGGGGTTTTAAGAGCACAATTAAAGGAGGCAGTCGACTCTAGCCCTGTTAAACTTAAGGAAAAAAAAATAACAAAAAACAAACAAAAAACAGAGAGCAAAAAAACGCACGAAAGGGGGGGAGAAGGGGGGAAAAAAAAGAAGAAGGGGGGAAAAAAAAGAAGAAGGGGGGAAAAAAAAAGAAGAAGGGGGGAAAAAAAAGAAGAAGGGGGGAAAAAAAAGAAGAAGGGAGGAAAAAAGAAGAAGGGGAAAAAAGAAGAAGAAGGGGAAAAAAGAAGAAGAAGGGGGGAAGAAAGAAGAAGGGGGGGAAGAAAGAAGAAGGGGGGGGAAGAAAGAAGAAGGGGGGGAAGAAAGAAGAAGGGGGGGAAGAAAGAAGAAGGGGGGAAGAAAGAAGAAGGGGGGAAGAAAGAAGAAGGGGGGAAGAAAGAAGAAGGGGGGAAGAAAGAAGAAGGGGGGAGAAAAAGAAGAAGGGGGGGAAAAGAAGAAGGGGGAAAAAGAAGAAGGGGGGAAAAAAGAAGAAGGGGGGGAAAAAAGAAGAAGGGGGAAAAAAGAAGAAGGGGAAAAAAAGAAGAAGGGGGAAAAAAGAAGGGGGAAAAAAAGAAGAAGGGGAAAAAAAAGAAGGGGGAAAAAAAAGAAGAAGGGGAAAAAAAGAAGAGGGGGAAAAAAAGAAGAAGGGGGGAAAAAAGAAGAAGGGGGGAAAAAAAGAAGAAGGGGAAAAAAAAGAAGGGGGAAAAAAAAGAAGAAGGGGAAAAAAAGAAGAAGGGGAAAAAAAAGAAGAGGGGGGAGGGGGAAAAGAAGAGGGGGGAGGGGGAAAAGAAGAGGGGGGAGGGGGAAAAGAAGAGGGGGGGAGGGGGAAAAGAAGAGGGGGGAGGGGGAAAAGAAGAGGGGGGAGGGGGAAAAGAAGAGGGGGGAGGGGGAAAAGAAGAGGGGGGAGGGGGAAAAGAAGAGGGGGGAGGGGGAAAAGAAGAGGGGGGAGGGGGAAAAGAAGAGGAGGGAGGGGGAAAAGAAGAGGAGGGAGGGGGAAAAGAAGAGGAGGGAGGGGGAAAAGAAGAGGGGGGAGGGGGAAAAGAAGAGGGGGGAGGGGGAAAAGAAGAGGGGGGAGGGGGAAAAGAAGAGGGGGGGAGGGGGAAAAGAGAAAAACTACGACAAAAAGCGCCTCTTTCTTGCTTCGCCTTCTGGACAAAGTAAATTAACACGGATTTTTAGAGAGGACGACCTGTCCCCTGACAGTCCCCAGTCTGATCACCCGCAGGCACAGGCGGGCTCTCACCCAACCCGCCAAAGCAGGGTGGGGATGGCTCGGATGGGCGGGAGCAGCGCAGCAAGGAAACAGTCGAATTACTTATAGAGAAGTAAATATCGGCGCCAGAGAGGTCTTGTATTTAGGACGTGTCCAGGAACTGTAGGGAGAAATGAACTGATGCTGCACAGAGCAGATCACAAGCGAAAGAAATAAAATCAAAGCTCTCTGCACCCCCGACTTTTTGCTCTGAGGGAAGAGGTTAGCAACTATCCCCTCACAGGTGGAAGAGAGCAGAAAGCATTTCAAAATACTCTCATGGAATAAATCTTCCTGGAATGACCCTCGGTAGGAAGTTACACCACCCCCAGATATCCTCCATTTCCAGTTTCCTTCTGTGAGAGATGATGATGATTATTTCCTAATCAATAAAAGCAAGAAGCTGTAAGTCTGGGATAAGGAGATACTTTAATCCTTCATGTGTTCACTGTGCTTCTCTATACAGCTGAGAATTTCTGGGCAAGTGAAAAAGAACATTTCAACTATACATAGTATCAGGGCACTTCAAAATAGGAGGAAACCGGGCACAAGGCCAAAAATCGTGCATTAAATTAAAAAAAAATTGAAAAAGATCGATACATCATTTATACCCTCTCAACTCAGCAAAACGTCCCAGTGAGGTTCCTACTTGACAAAGCCTTGGTCAGCTCTAGCACAAGTATCTGCAGATATAATGCCTTTTTAAATCCAGGAGCCCCTGGCAGTGTCTAAAAGCTGCTTTTTACTTCTACTGCGTAGTCAGAGCTGTGGGGAACGGGAGGGGTACAGTGCAGGAGCTGTGGAGCTTTAATTCACACACTGCCTAAATTTGTTCAATGGACACTGCACTCAGTATACAATATAACTCTTTATGGTATGCTGAGTACCTTGCTCTTTTCTATTTTTTTCCTTGATTGCTAATTGCAGAAATCCCCAGTTCCCACCTAATTACCATAAATTTGTTGTCCAGACTCCCTCCAACCCAACATTTCCCCTAGACTCATAGATACAATGACTCCCCTAGAAACAATGTCATATATGAAAATGTTGCTGGGTTTACTGCTCTGTAGTGACAAACACCCTGAACCAATGTGGTAACACCTATTAAAGTCTGAGGAAAGTCTTCCTCAACAGAGATAAATCCATCTGCCTGTGAAGTCCAGGGCAGTAGGCATTGGTGTCCCAGATGCACACACACACAAAACACACAGACTCTACTCACCCTTCTGTGACTTGGTTTGTAACCAAGAAACCCAAGAATTCCAGGCACATCATCCTACTCAAAGGCAGCTTTTCTTTAAATCTTAATGTTGGAATAACAACTGTGGTTATGCACACTGATGCCTGAAATACCAGCGGTTCTAACAGAAAACAATTCATGAACAATGACCAAAATCTGTCAAAATAATCATACATTTTTCTTTTTCTGAGGCATACTCACCTTTTGAGAGGTATCTGGCAGCTACAACAATTTTGTCTTTAATTCACTCATTTACTACTCATTTACCACCCAAAATATCTTCTTCAGCTTTCTGATACATCCTTTTAAGTTTTCTAGTACTGCCTAATGTGTCCCTGCAGGACTCTAAGGGAACCTGCCTTCAATTGTCTTTCTTTGTGATGTTTTTAAAGGTTGCAACCCTGCTTTAGTATATTGTCCATTTCCACTCTGCTGTGGACAGTGATATATTCCCAGCAGTCACTCACCAGAACACTTTTGTTACCAGCACCATATCAATTGAACCTGCATGGGCACCTCATCCACACACCACACAGGTAGACAGGTTCATGGCCAAAATTCAGTGCTTAGTAATATTAAATACCAAGGGCCAGTTGCGCCACAGTGACTCCTGCTGTGAAGGGAGTAACACTGTTGTGGCGTGAGGGCAGAATCCATCCCTGCCATCTATCCATGAAGCCACTGCTCCAGGACTCAGCAGAGACCCAGGCCCTTTCCTCCTTCTCTGCCCTTACTCTGCCTCCCCTATCCAGCTGCCTCAGAGGTCTCAAGAGTGCGTTTACATTCACTTTCTCCACTCTCGCTGTTGTTTGCTGCCCTTCCACCTAACCTCTCTTTTCAGGGTCTCCCATCTCAAAGCTCTCCTCTCCATCTTATGTTGTTTATCCTAATTACGTTATTTGCACATCAGTGGTATTAAATACCTGTAATGTAGAAGTGTCTACTCCCCACCCTTGGTATCATAGGAGATAACCACTGTTTAAAATCTCTCGTTTCACCTTTTCACATTTGTCAAGGGAATGGTTGCCCATTCCCTTCCCTCACCCTCGTCTATTCTTAAAGCTGGTTCGACCCGACTCGACGAGCAGTTTAACTTTTTGCGATCCAGAGGGCATGGTCCGTTGTCTCACCACCGTTACTCGATCCTTCTCACCACCTCCCCCTCCCCGACGCGCCCACGGGCGCTTTCTGCACGGTTACGAGCAGCTGCAGTGCTGCTTTACACCGCCCGAGCTCCAAGCATCCCTTACGTATTCTTCTTCCCGCCCTGACCTCTATTTTCAGCCAGTCATCCCCTTTTCCAGCAATAAGACGTCATTAGTCCAACCATAAACGTTGTGCTCGGAACAATGGTAGCGGCTGGAAGAGACTGATAAGCGACTAAAGGCAAGAAAATAGAGGCGAATAGTAAACCTGGGTTACACCGGGGCTGCGGAGCACATGGCTGCACGACACGAGGCTCCACTCGTGTTTAAATACCGTTATCCACGTCAGCGATGAGTTTAAGGCGCCGTTTCCCCGGGCTGTGCGGACGCGGGTACCTTTGGCGGAGGTTTGCAGGACAAGTCCCGCTCGGTACTCCGGCTCGGGGAAATTCTGGGGACGCCCACCAGAACCGAGGAGCCCCGATGGAGCGTTTCAGCGGGAGATAGCAGACTGGGCTGCATCCGTCCCGGCGAGCAGACGGAGCGACAGCCCCGCGTTTTCTCCTCCGAAGGGAACCGGCAACTGTCCCCGGGCAGCCCCAGCTCCGGGAGCTTTCTCCACACGGAAAGGAGCACATGATAAGCCTATGCAGTGACAGCAGCCCTACAGTAAATAGGATCTGTCAGCGGAATGAGAAAGATGGGAGCCAAAAGCAGGGTCTCCTCCTCGGACCGAGTCGAAATGGGCAGCCCGGAGCCACAGGGAACCCGCCATCGTCTTTCTCTGGTGGGCTCCTCAGGGCAGGGATGAGCGCAAGGACGGCGACACCCTCTGTGACCCGAAACACCGAGCTCCTCCCGTTCGGGATCTGGTGTGGTAGACAGCCCGTGCTGTCCACCGAGGGAGTCCCTTCCCCTCCGCTCCCTCCCCTCTCCCCCATCCCACCCGCCGGGATCACTCTCAGCTCCACGCCTTCCCTAGCGACAAGGGAAGGGGGTGAGGGGGAGGGAACAGAGCAGCTCTGCTGTTGGCCGCAGCGCCGGGTTGATCCGCTGCTGTTCCCACAGCTCCGACACCAGCACCCCGCCCCCCGCCTCTCCCTGCCCTCCTCCGCGGACGCAGGCTTGGCAGAGCGGGCAGCGACGTCTGGACGCCCTTTAACAAGCCACGGGAGCTCGCAGCTGCTACACCGGGACAGCGGGAGTGGAGATTACTGACAGGAACACGGGAAAACAAGCTCGTACGCGGAGGATTTCTAGATGCCAGCGAACCTCACGAAAAGCCACAGAAATGCGGGCTCACAACGTGCTATTCAGCATATCGCAGGCAAGAATTCTCCTCTCGAACGCGAGGGCATAGACTGGTCTTATTTACCCCGTCAGAGACCACCGAGCTTGGTGGGAGGGGACACCGGCGAGGGCGGGTACGGCGGACCGGTCCCGCTGATGTGACAGAGCAGCCAGGAGCGAGAGACCCGGCGTCTCTCCCAACTCCCCCGGCAGCCGCGCCGGGCATTTCCCCGCCTGTAAAATCTCCGATTCTGAGACTGCAAAACCACCTCCGGCCACTACAGCGGTGCAGCCGCCGTTCCGCCGCCGTTCCCCGCCCCTTCCGCTCCCCGCCCCGACCGCGGAACAGCGCACCCGGCTGCAAGCTCTGCCTCGGCTGCCACGCTTACATTGTGGCCGGTAACATTCATCAGCATCATTCTCCAAAACGATCAGAGAGTCTGATGAGCCCTGCGCGAAATTGCTGTATTTACTCAAGACACTGAGTGGATATTCTAGCGCTTTCTATTCAATAACTCCAGCCCAGAACATGCTAGGAAGTCAAAGCATCCACGAGCTCCGTTTCTGAAGTTAAGGTTGCTTCATGTTTCTAAAAGGGATACTGAAATATTTCCCGACAGAGCACGGCTATAATAAATCCCTTTCGGATCTGTAATTCGTCACCGCAGTCAGAGAAACCGTACAGAAGCCGAACAACTCCCCTGCCCCAAACGATCTCTGTTAAGAGACTCTGCATCACTTTTAATCCAGGAAAGGAGTCTTTCTCACATTTGTGGGCAAATTGTTGTATTTTTGCATCCTCTTATTCAGAACTGATTAAACCTTCTTACAAACATAAGTAGATTTTCCTTTAGGAGATGGCAGTCTGCTGTTCCTGCTTTCTATCACATCCATGTGAATGAAGGAAATAGGCGTAAAAAAGACAGGAAAATTCGTGGGATGCGCTGACATTTTTTTCTCTGTATAGGCGGGAGATAACACACTCCCTACGACTTTTTTTTTCCAAGATGGACACGAAGTTTTCACCTTTCTCTACTGAATTTCGGTTTCCCTATAAGCACCATTCTTATTTATTTAGAAGAACGATCTGCAATTATTTCTATCCCACGTCCTTCGTGTAAAAAAGCCCATTAGTACACAATCCAACAAAAATCTTCATTCTTAAAAGAAATGAAGGCGTTACAAGTACTCATCTTACAATACTCATCTTACAATACTCATCTTACAATACTCATATTACAATACTCATCTTACAATACTCATCTTACAATACTCATCTTACAATAAAACACTGGTAAACATACAAACACGTGCCTCTGACGAGCTGAACTTGTAACATGAGAAAGAACTATATTGAAGTACTGCTTATTCTTATCACACACCCCACCATCCCCAGCAGACCTACAGGTTTCGTTTTTATGCTCTAAAAATCAGATGTAAGAGATCTTTGCTTTTCCCTACAGAAGTTGTATCCGGTTTCTAACACCGAACAAAGAACCCTAAACATGACCCTTATCCGTATCATACCTCAGAGTACTTTGGAGGTGGTCTCAATGAGAACAGAGTCAATGCAGTGCTATCCATGCATGGCCTGAACCAGCTGCTTCGGTAACGCTGTTAAAACGACCCGGTAAGTGAGGAATCGCTCTCCACACACAGAAATTCAAGTGGACACCAGTACCGAAAACTTTTACCCAAAGGAGTCTGTTTTTCCCTCCTGCTTCTCCTCTACTGATGTGAGACCGAAAAGCTTTCAATCTAACTCCAAGCCATCCAATACTGCACAGAGAACTGCTCCCCCCGAGCCCCCCATCTCTCGATCCCCACCCCCCACCCCACCCCCCTATATTTCAACTTTACTTTCCACAGCACGTTTCTGGGATGGATGGTTTAGAACAGACACCACAACACTACGAAGAAAGCGACATCCAGAGGCAGAATGATATTCACGACATCACCAAAGCTTCTCCTCACTGCACTCCACAACTATCACTCCATATATTTCAGCTGCTTAAGACTCACGGAACGCACCACTCCCCAAGCGTAGAAATCCATAAAACCCCAAACGATCCTTGGCGCACGTTAACTCTATATTGATGAAAACCGAGCCCAGTTTCGAAGAACACTAGTACCCTAATTATAGGCACCCTGAGGGATCTAGGAAACTCAATGGGCACCTCTCGGGTGTTTTCACACTTTGAAAGACGCGGAAAAAAAGATCTCCTAACACCGAATATTAACATTGGGCGCCAAGCACGGGGGACGACAAAGGGCAGGGGAAACTTTACCAAGCTAGGAATAGCCTCAATCATAATATCAAGGAAAAATTAAATTAAAAATATGAACAAAAGTCTCCAACGCGGATTAAAATGCCTACATCCAACAGCAACAGGTGACTAGAACTGGCATTGCAAGATGCTTACGACAGAAAAGGCGTTTAAATACATTATCCATTAAATGTAACAGGTAAAAAGACTACACTCTAAAACAAACAACAACAGCAGGCAACTAAGAAAAAAACACAACCCTCCCCAAACTAAATACAAATACACTTACCAAGCCTGAAGCAAGTGGGGACTGAGAAGGACCCTTCCCAACTGAACCATTTTCTACAGCAGGGTCGGGCGGCGGCGGGAAGTTGGGGCTGAAAACCATCAGGTCGCTCTTGCCCGCGCCGTCCGTGGCCACGCACAGGCTCCGGCTCTGGCGCTGCGAGTACGACCAGCTCCCCGCTTCGCTGGCGCACACCAGCGTCGCCGGCCCGGGCCCCGACAGCACGGCCGCCCGCGGCGCCCACCGCGACGCCCCGTACAGCACCACCGCCAGCACCAACAGGCTCGACACCGCGCAGATGCCCACCACCAGCCACACGTTCGTCGACGACGACGACAACGACCCCAGGGCTACGCCCGCCCCATCGGCGCCCGCCGCCGGACGCAGCCCCGGCCCCGACGACGACGAGCCCGCCGCCGCCGGCGCCGCCTCGGCGCCCTCCACCAGCGACACGCTCAGCGTGGCCGTGGCCGAGCGCGCCGGCTCCCCGTGGTCCCGCACCACGATCACCAGCCTCTGACGAGGGCCGTCCGCCTCCTCCAGCGCCCGCGCCGTGCTCACCTCGCCGCTGTACAGCCCCACGCGGAACGCGCCCTTCCCCCGCGGCTCCCACAGCTCGTAGCGCAGCCACGCGTTGTAGCCAGAGTCCGCGTCCACCGCGCGGATCTTCGCCACCACCTGCCCCGCCGGAGACCCCCACGCCGCCCACGCCCACACCACCTCCGAGCCCGGACCCGACGCCGCCTCGCCCCACGACCCGACGCCCGACGCCGGCAGCAGCGCCGGCGCGTTGTCGTTCTCGTCCACCACGAACAGCTGCACCGTGGCGTTGCCGCACAGCGCCGGCTCCCCCGCGTCCACCGCACGCACCTCGAACTGCAGCACCTGCACCTCCTCGTAGTCCAAGGGCTGCAGCGCCCACAGACGCCCGCTCTCCGCGTCCACCGACACGTAGCTCGACGCCGGCCGCCACCCCCCCGCCCGACGACGCGCCCCCGGCGCCGCCCTCCCACACCGAGTAGCTCACGCGGCCGTTGCCCGCCTCGTCCGGGTCCCGCGCCCACACGCGCGCCAGCTCCGCGCCCGCCGCGTTGTTCTCCCGCGCCAGCACCGTGTACACGGCCTGCGCGAACGACGGCGCGTTGTCGTTCACGTCCGACACCGGCACCCGCACCCCGCGGCTGGCGCGCAGCGACGGCGCCCCGCCGTCCTCCGCACGCACCTCCACTTCGTACTCCGACACCCGCTCGCGGTCCAGCGCCTCCCGCAGCACCAGCGAGTACGAGCCCGCGAACGTCGACACCAGACCGAACGGCGACGGCGGCCACACCGCGCACCGCACGCGACCGTTCGCCCCCGAGTCCCGGTCCGACACGCTCAGCAGCGCCACCACCGTCCCCACCGACGCGTCCTCGGGCACCGGCACCGACAGCGACGTCACCCACACCTCCGGCGCGTTGTCGTTCACGTCCAGCACCTCCACCACCACCTTGCAGTGACCCGACAGTGGAGGCGTGCCTTTGTCTCTGGCTTCTACCGTCATCTCGTATCTATCCCTTTCTTCGTAGTCTAACTTCCCTTGAAGTCGGATTTCTCCTTTATTTTCATCGATACTGAACATTTCTTTAACTTCTGCAGGAACACGCCTACTAAATGAATATGTAACGTCTTTGTTTACCCCTTCGTCCAAATCCGTCACATTCAGCCTTATTAACAAAGTCCTGGGCTCTGAACCCTCTAAGACTTTCACGTTATACACCGACTGGTTGAACTGGGGCGCGTTGTCGTTGGCATCCAGCACCGAGATCACCAGCTCCATCGTGCCCGTCAGCGGCGGCCGGCCCCCGTCACTCGCCGTCACCACCAGGCGGTGCACAGGAACAGTCTCGCGGTCCAGAGATTTCGTGAGCACCAGGAATAAGGACTCCCCGTCCTCCTCGGTTTTTTTGAGATCCAGCGTGAAGTGCTCGCTGGGGCTGAGTGTATAGGAGAGCTGCGCGTTGGCTCCCACATCGGCATCCGACGCGCCCTCCAACGGGAAACGGGACCCCGGCAGAGTGTTTAATTCCGGGATGCTAAAGGCTTCTTCTTTCTCGGGGAAGAGCGGGGCGTTGTCGTTGATGTCGGTGACCTCCAGCTCCACGTGGAAGACGCGCAGCGGCCGCTCCACCAGCACCTCCAGGCGCAGGGCGCACGGCGCGCTCTTCCCGCACAGCTCCTCCCGGTCCAGCCGCGAGCTCACCACCAGCGCCCCGCTCGCCCCGTTCACCTCCACGCTCGCCCGCCGGCCCTGCGACACCAGCCGCAGCCCCCGAGCCTCCGACTCGCCCGCCTCCAGGCCCAGGTCCTGCGCCAGCCGGCCCACCACCGTCCCGGCCTTGGCTTCCTCCGGCACCGAGTAGCGCACCTGGCCGCCCACCAGCGCCCAGGCCGCCTGCAGCACCAGCACCCGCAGCACCGGCCCCCAACACGACACCATCGCCCACTCACCGCCGCTGCCCGCACCCGCCCGGGCTCTCCGCCTCACCAGCAGGCGCGGCGCCGCGCTCCGGGGTTCCAGCCCGCCGCTTCCCGCCTCCCGCCGCCGTTGCTGAGCTTGCTGACGGAGCCTTGACAGGAGCTCGGGGAGGAGCCGCCGCCCTTCGCCGAGCTCACGGAGCCTTCGCGGCCAACAGCGGCACCTGGTGTCCGACCGCGGCTTCTTCGGCGAGCAGCCGCCTCCTGCTGCCGGTGCAACGCTCGCGAAACAACGGGCTGTAGTTCCGTCGCTCTGCCGCCTGCGCCGCTACTTCCCTTCGGAACACTTCATAACGGTAACTTCCCTTCTCTCTTCCCTTGCCTTCCCTTCTATCTTCCTTTTCTTCTTTACCTGCCGCCTTCTCTTCTCTTCTCTTCTCTTCTCTTCTCTTCTCTTCTCTTCTCTTCTCTTCTCTTCTCTTCTCTTCTCTTCTCTTCTCTTCTCTTCTCTTCTCTTCTCTTCTCTTCTCTTCTCTTCTCTTCTCTTCTCTTCTCTTCCTTTTATACATACCTGTCAAAATGTTTCCTAACCGCCTACATTAACCCAGGAATCATTCTTGGGAAGGTCTTCACTGAAAAAACCTACCTCACTTCTGATGTCCTGATTTTGCCTTCCCTGCACGTTGCTGAAGGGGGCGTAACTCCGTCTCTTCATTTATTGCTTTGTGAAGAGCCTTCAGTTGTTTCCTCTGCAGAAGACATCCTTTATCTTCCATCTATAAAGTACTCAGCTCCCGAGAAAGTCACAGATTCGCATAGAATGTACCTATGTCTGCTGCAGAAATGCCAAAATCAAGCAGAAATTGCTCACTCCTCTGTCTTTGTGCCAGTGATATAGCTGAGCAATCACAACCACTCTTCTGTTTTCTTGGAATAAAGAATTAAGGCATCATTTACACAAAAACTGGTGTCTGCCCATAACAGAATAGTTTTGCCATTTGAAGTCCAACTCCAGCCCAAGAAAACAGCAATGCACACAACTTCCAAAGACTTTCCACAGTCCATCAGTGATTCCCTAACTCTATGTCTCTGTCTGAACGTAAGCCTCATAGCCCAGATCTTCTCAGCAGGGTGAAACAGCACAGGGAAACTGAGCTCTTTAGTAGCCTTTATGTGTCCCAGTGAAGTATGTCCTGTAAGTTGTCTTCCCCACTTGTAGATGCACAATGAATTACAAGTTCTTTCTTACCTTTTTAAGAACGTAGGCACTCACAGTTCAGCAAACCAATGTGTCCATTAGCGATGGAGATGAGCCGATGCAGGATACAATACAGTCCTCCACCCACGACATAACTGAGAACAGCACAAAAGGGTTGTACCACACCTCTGGAAAGGTATAGTACATTTTGCAAAATGTTCCCAGGCTCCCACCTCATCCAATGACATAAAGACATCAGGGTCCCTCGTCTAAAAAACCACAGGCACTTGTTTTCCTGCCATGTAGACTGGGCAGCCACACGAACCATATGATTTCACATGGTAGTGAGTTGCTGGTCCTACCACAGACACCTCAGTAATGCAACAGGAGGTCAAAACAAAATGAAGGTACCAAATGCTAAAAAGATCTGGACAGGTTTGTTGATAGATCATTTTTAATTACACCTGTTGCTATTCTATTCTGTTGCTAACAGTTGTCTTGATTTATTTCCAGGTTTCCATTGTCAGGGCCAAGTTCAAGGATCATGCTTGACAATTTTGGGGAAGCAAGGCTGAAAAAGCAAAGAGGTTTTGTCCAGCCTGTCAAATTCCTGCTTGTATTGCCAGCATTTCTGTGTGTGCTTCTATGATGGTAGAAACAAAAATTAAACCTGAAGCCTCAAAGCAGGGAAAAAAACTCACCTTGAGGGTATAAGAGAGTGAATGACAGTGATGGAATGGGCCACAAATTCTGAAATCCAACAGTCAACTCTATTTGGCAGCATAGCTCTTGTTCACAACTACTGACAGGTCTCCTGCAAAAGGCAAGCTAAACCACACAGTCTATTGGGGTGATCAGGAGTTTCAAGTGGCATCTAAATTCATACTTACATGATCATCGTAACGCACAAAGACAACCAGACACAAACTAACACTTTATTTTACAAAGTATTCTCAGGAAGGAGGAGATAAGAAAAAAAAAAGGGGGTGGGGGGTGGAGGGGAGAATATAAAGCCTACCACTGGAGGTACATGGAACTCTCAGAGTCAGGAATGGTAGCTGAAGTGCTTCTACAAATATATTTGTCCATCAACACCAAGTCCTCTAGCAATACATCTTTCCTAATGTAGCACTATAGCGGCACATCTTTCACACCTTCCACAGGTCATGTTCTTCTGCTGTTAAGTACTTTGTATTAGAAAATACATTTACATCATACTTAGAGCGGCAACGTGAAATACTTCTACTCTGATTTCCAAGTCCATAGTAATTCTGTAGTACTTCACAGGCTATTACATGCCTTACAAGGTGAACAGAGAAGATCCTAGAGTAGCAATCGTGGTCACCTTGCACAGGATCGGTTTCAGAGGAGAATCAAAAGGGAGGACAGACTTCAGATTAAGAAATAAAGGGAAACCGTCAATTCCCAGCTCCCAAAATCAAAAAAGTTCTCCGAAACTGCCCTACCTGCAAGAGAGCACACTGCACACACACGAAGGCACTTCATACAGAATAAAAAACGTAAAACCCCCCAACTTTAGAGCAATGAAAAATTACATAGATTACATAGCAAGAAATCCAAACCAGGTCAATTGAGCAAAGTAATAAGGTCATCTCTGCACTCCAGCAGAGACCTTTGCTGGCAACCATGACAATTAATAGCTTATCAAGGGAACCCAAAAAGTCATGGAGAGAGATGTAAAAAGGTTAGAGGAGATATTGCCCTATGGAACAGAGTTACAATCCAGGTCTGCTCAGAACTGCAGACTTGATGACCCTAAAGGCCTAGGTAGGAAAATGACAAAAGATTTTCCATGCAGAAAAGAAAGAAGCTGACCCTGAAACAATATTTATGATTCTGAAGTTATATCGTTGGTATAGGGAAGACAATGACATGGATATATCAGCTCTGACTGCCAATCGGAATTATTTCTGAGATAATGGAATAAAACTGTATTTCATCCAACTTTGTGGAAATAATAAGATTCAAGAAAGCATTAGGAGTCCATTCGGAAGTCCTCCCCTTCTAAACACTGTAAGAAGAAAAAAGGAGACCAGAAAAGTTTCAAAAGAGGCCAGCAGGGTGATCAAATATTTAGAGCAGCTGCTACCTGAGAAAAATGTCTACATGTTAAAAAAAAGAAGATTGAATGGAAATAATATAAAACTTCAAAAGCAGAAGCACTATGAAAGATGAAAAGTCATGAAAAACTGGACTAAACCATACAGTGAGAACAACCATCCAACTTTAGAATTCCACTTTTCACGACTGCAAATTTCAATACATCCTTTCAAACCCAAATTAGGCTCTCGTCCTCCCCAATCAGGTCAGGCTTCTCTACAAAAATACCTTACATACTACAGACAGCAGTAGCCTCTCCTATCACACTTCAGAGATAAATTCAAAAACCATCACTTGAAGATATAAGCGAGTCACGGTGCTATAGAAAATGCTTGCAGAATTGCTCCAAGAAATCACGATAGCCAGAAACAAATAAAAAGGCATTTTAAAAATGTAGACGCACACTTGGCAGTGGAAGAAAATAAAAAGGACAACGCAACTAATAATGTAAGAGTAAAAACCCGCCAAGCACCCACAGAAAACCAGCTGCCCCAAGCACCAGCCCAGCAGGCAGGACAAGCCTCGAGGACGGGCCAGGTAAGGGAATGGGCAAGGAAGAGCCACTGACCGTGTCCAGGAGCGCGGGCGGCTCCGGCTGCGTCTCCTTCGCCCCGGCGCCGGGCGGCGGCGGGAAGTTGGGGCTGAAAACCATCAGGTCGCTCTTGCCCGCGCCGTCCGTGGCCACGCACAGGCTCCGGCTCTGGCGCTGCGAGTACGACCAGCTCCCCGCTTCGCTGGCGCACACCAGCGTCGCCGGCCCGGGCCCCGACAGCACGGCCGCCCGCGGCGCCCACCGCGACGCCCCGTACAGCACCACCGCCAGCACCAACAGGCTCGACACCGCGCAGATGCCCACCACCAGCCACACGTTGGTCGACGACGACGACAACGACCCCAGGGCTACGCCCGCCCCATCGGCGCCCGCCGCCGGACGCAGCCCCGGCCCCGACGACGACGAGGACGAGCCCGCCGCCGCCAGCGCCGCCTCGGCGCCCTCCACCAGCGACACGCTCAGCGTGGCCGTGGCCGAGCGCGCCGGCTCCCCGTGGTCCCGCACCACGATCACCAGCCTCTGACGAGGGCCGTCCGCCTCCTCCAGCGCCCGCGCCGTGCTCACCTCGCCGCTGTACAGCCCCACGCGGAACGCGCCCTTCCCCCGCGGCTCCCACAGCTCGTAGCGCAGCCACGCGTTGTAGCCAGAGTCCGCGTCCACCGCGCGGATCTTCGCCACCACCTGCCCCGCCGGAGACCCCCACGCCGCCCACGCCCACACCACCTCCGAGCCCGGACCCGACGCCGCCTCGCCCCACGACCCGACGCCCGACGCCGGCAGCAGCGCCGGCGCGTTGTCGTTCTCGTCCACCACGAACAGCTGCACCGTGGCGTTGCCGCACAGCGCCGGCTCCCCCGCGTCCACCGCACGCACCTCGAACTGCAGCACCTGCACCTCCTCGTAGTCCAAGGGCTGCAGCGCCCACAGACGCCCGCTCTCCGCGTCCACCGACACGTAGCTCGACGCCGGCCGCCACCCCCCCGCCCGACGACGCGCCCCCGGCGCCGCCCTCCCACACCGAGTAGCTCACGCGGCCGTTGCCCGCCTCGTCCGGGTCCCGCGCCCACACGCGCGCCAGCTCCGCGCCCGCCGCGTTGTTCTCCCCGCGCCAGCACCGTGTACACGGCCTGCGCGAACGACGGCGCGTTGTCGTTCACGTCCGACACCGGCACCCGCACCCCGCGGCTGGCGCGCAGCGACGGCGCCCCGCCGTCCTCCGCACGCACCTCCACCTCGTACTCCGACACCCGCTCGCGGTCCAGCGCCTCCCGCAGCACCAGCGAGTACGAGCCCGCGAACGTCGACACCAGACCGAACGGCGACGGCGGCCACACCGCGCACCGCACGCGACCGTTCGCCCCCGAGTCCCGGTCCGACACGCTCAGCAGCGCCACCACCGTCCCCACCGACGCGTCCTCGGGCACCGGCACCGACAGCGACGTCACCCACACCTCCGGCGCGTTGTCGTTCACGTCCAGCACCTCCACCACCACCTTGCAGTGACCCGACAGTGGAGGCGTGCCTTTGTCTCTGGCTTCTACCGTCATCTCGTATCTATCCCTTTCTTCGTAGTCTAACTTCCCTTGAAGTCTGATTTCCCCTTTATTTTCATCGATACTGAACATTTCTTTAACTTCTGCAGGAACACGCCTACTAAATGAATATGTAACATCTTTGTTTACCCCCTTCGTCCATATCCGTCACATTCAGCCTTATTAACAAAGTCCTGGGCTCTGAACCCTCTAAGACTTTCACGTTATACACCGACTGGTTGAACTGGGGCGCGTTGTCGTTGGCATCCAGCACCGAGATCACCAGCTCCATCGTGCCCGTCAGCGGCGGCCGGCCCCCGTCACTCGCCGTCACCACCAGGCGGTGCACAGGAACAGTCTCGCGGTCCAGAGATTTCGTGAGCACCAGGAATAAGGACTCCCCGTCCTCCTCGGTTTTCTTGAGATCCAGAGAGAAGTGCTCGCTGGGGCTGAGTGTATAGGAGAGCTGCGCGTTGGCTCCCACATCGGCATCCGACGCGCCCTCCAGCGGGAAGCGGGACCCCGGCAGCGTGTTGAATTCCGTGATGCTAAAGGTTTCTTCTTTCACGGGGAAGAGCGGGGCGTTGTCGTTGATGTCGGTGACCTCCAGCTCCACGTGGAAGACGCGCAGCGGCCGCTCCACCAGCACCTCCAGGCGCAGGGCGCACGGCGCGCTCTTCCCGCACAGCTCCTCCCGGTCCAGCCGCGAGCTCACCACCAGCGCCCCGCTCGCCACGCTCACCTCCACGCTCGCCCGCCGGCCCTGCGACACCAGCCGCAGCCCCCGAGCCTCCGACTCGCCCGCCTCCAGGCCCAGGTCCTGCGCCAGCCGGCCCACCACCGTCCCGGCCTTGGCTTCCTCCGGCACCGAGTAGCGCACCTGGCCGCCCACCAGCGCCCAGGCCGCCTGCAGCACCAGCACCCGCAGCACCGGCCCCCAACACGACACCATCGCCCACTCACCGCCGCGGGACCCCCGCACCCTCCGGGACCCGCACGGCTCCCCGCCGCCGCCCGCACTCACGCCCCGGCTCTGCTGACCGCTCCTCGCCGCCCCCCCGCGCTCACAGCCGGGCTCTCCGCCGCACCGGGGCGGAGCCGCCTCGCCGCTCCGCCGCCGTTGCTGAGCCTGCAGCGACACCGTGTGCTGCTCACACGCCTCACACGCTCCCCAGCAACACCGCCACTCCGCACCCGCGCTGCTCGGCTCCTCTCCCGTCTCCTCCTGACCCTCCACTCTGTCTTGCCCTTCTTGCTCTCCTCTTCCACCAACTCATCTTCCTGCCTTCGCTTTTGCTTGCAGAGATTTCTTCCTTTCCATCTTCCTTCTTCTTTCCCACTTTCTCTTCCCTTTTCTGTCTTCTTTTTCCCACTATCTTCTCTTCCTTCTTCTCACTTTGCCTTTATTCCGTTTCTTCGCCCTCATTCTTCTCCTTTTCCGTTTCGTCTGGCCCAGCCGTGCCCGATTCTTCAACCCCTGGCCCTTCTCTTTCCACACTTCTCTCTCCTTTCTCCCTGCTCACAGCTCCCCAGCCGACACCGGCCCCGCGGCGAGACCATCAAAGACGGACGCCGCAGCGCTAATTACGAGGCAGCAGCCCCGGAGCGCGGGACTCTAACCACCGCGACGTGGGCGGGGTTTGTAGGGACGAAATTCTCACCGGCCACAGACATGGGCAGTGTGTATCCTCGGTCCTCTCTTCCTTCCTGTCCTTTTTGCTTCCATATAGTCGTTCCTTGTCTTCTCCCTTCCCCTCTGCCATTCCTTTATCTCCTTTCTTTTTTCTCACTGTAATTTATTCTTTGTTCCTCCTCGGTATTTTTCTTCCTCTTTTGTTTCCTGTTGCTTTCACCCTCATTTTTGTACCCTAATCTTTATTTGTTTCACCACAGCCGAGCCGTTGTCCTATTTTTCTTCTCCTTAAGAGAAATTATTTGAAAATATTTACAACACACCCAGAATGAACAATCCAAAACAAGTCAGGCAAGAACTCTCACTCCTCTTCCTCGGGACTTTTCAACAAGCCTTGCTCAGAGTCTTTGCTAATGAATCCCGAGGTCCCCGCTGCATTTATCATGTCAGAGAATACTGGCAAGCTCCTCTATTTTCCCTTCTTCTCTTTTCAGTCTCTCATTATTTCTTGCTTCCTTCTTCATTGCGTAGAGTCCATAGAGAGCTTCCTTCCCTTCTTTCTGTCTTCCTCTCTTTCTTTCTTTGTCTTCCTTTCTTTTCTATCCTTCTTTCTCCTCTTTTCTCTTTCCCTGCATGTCTCAAGTTTTCATCTTTTTTCCCCGTTGTTCTATCTTTCCCTCCGTCCCTCTTCTGTTTCCTCCTTGTTTCTTCTTTTTTCCCATTACCAATTTTTTCAGTTGTCTACACCACACTCGCCAAGAAACATGGAAATACCCTCGGGGAACAGCTCTCACTCCTCATCCTCACAGCATTTCCTCAGTCCTTACACAATGTCCTTGTATGCCAAAGATGCTGAGGTCCTCAACTCCTTTCAGCACATAGAGATAACCTCGGGGAATGATGGTAATCTCCATATATTCTTTCCCTGCGTTCCTTTTTTAACCTAGTTCTTTCTACTTGCTCGGATAGCTGCTTTTCTCCTTTTGCTCTTCTGTAATTTTCTTCTTGATTTTTTGGTGGTGGTGGTGCTGGTACCTGTTTTGTCCAGCAGCATTCTTTCCTCCAGTTTTTCTCTACTTCCATCATTCTATCGTCTGTTCACTTTTCCATTAACAATATTTTAATGTCTAAACCATGCACTACATTGAAGAGAGGCATGCCCTTTGGCAGGAGCACTCCCTCCTCTTCCTTTCCACCTTCCATACCTACAAACGGGGAAAAAGCCTTCCTGCTTTCCCCTGTAAATGCTCCTGCAAATTCCATGCCCTTCAGGAAGGAGGCCTCCTTCACTCTTCAGCCTCCCATCCACTCAAAGACGCACCAAACACAAGAGTAAGGCAATCACATGGACAAGAATAGCTCTGCTGCATCAGAACAGAACCCACCACTCTGAGAAACACAAGCCCAAGCCCAGGAAGTTGCACAGCTCTGCAAGCAGGCTCCAGTGAATTCCAAGCAGTACAACAGAGTCCTCCAAATAGGTGCTCAAACCCACCACAGACCAGCATGATAATCGTCCACAAAGATTCAAGCAGCACAGGGCAACCACAGCTCCCAAACACTCATCATGTCTCTCAGGGAAGACCTATTATTTGGACCTCATTTTCCACCTGCTTCAGGAATGTCAAGCTCTTGCTCTCCCTTTCAGGAGGATACACTCAGCCAGAGCCACACACCAAGCACCTCTCTCCCTGCAAGCAGCACTCCCCATGGAATACCTCCCACTCATCAGCATCAGCTACCTCAATAACAGCCAAACAAAAGCCAGGAAGGAAACACCACAACATGCTCACTGAGAACATCACCTTGACACCAACACACCCATTGTGTGAAATGCCTTGGCGTCCCTCTAGCCATGTTCACTGACATGATCCAAGAAGAAGATACAACGCATATAGCAGGAACAAAAAGTACACTGGTATCTGAAACACATCTTCTCTGGGTAGCATTGACTTACCTGTCACATCACTGCTTGCTTCTTCAGAACAAGAAACATTTTCATCACAGGAGGACTAGTTTTAAGGCACATTTTCCCTCTAAAAATATGACATGTTTCTAAGGAACATGAGCAGAAAAGGCTCATGATATGTGGTCTGCAAAACATCAAAAGCATGAGACAGAACACAGTGCTCCCTTCTGGACTTCTATCACAGCAGAGGCACAAGGGAGACATGAAAGTAAAGGACATTCTCTCAACATCACGCTCATCCCAGGAGAGGGGAAAATACATCCCCAAAAACCAAAGTCACACAGCCCAAACCTCTGCAGCCAGACAGCTGTGAAAATTCCACCACGGGCACTCATCCACTGTTCCCAACACATTGCCAATGTCAAAGATGACAAACCAAAAGGGTGGAATGTTTGCTGAGGGAAGGAAACTAAATGAATTCAATTCCCTGTATTGAAATAAAATGTTTGATGACTTCTTCTAGATCTCTCCTCCTCCTTAGAAAGATCAGCAGAGAGCTGACCAGAGACAGCTTTCAAGAAGGCAAAGAAAGCCAGATTTCTAAACCCCTCTGCCTGACCAGTGATATACCACATTCTGGAGAAAATGCCAATGGGGACAAAAGGGCTTGAGGATATGGGGAACCTCTGGAGGTCCTGAGAGGATCTCACAGGGCAGGCAGCAGTGGCTCAAGGGTTTCTATTGGCATCCTCAGTGACATGCCATGGGAAATCAGATCTCCAGTTAAGCAGGCAAACTCCATTTCCTCACCAGTGACACATATGATTTCCTACCCAGCATCTCCATTTACTCCTGGCAGGGCTCTTTCTGACTCAAAGTCACCCTCCCCATGACACATGCTGAGGCCGTCCTGCATGTCTCAAGGAGCATTGCTGCCACAAGACATCGCTCCACCACAGGAACAGGCTCCAGCTCTAAAACATGCTCGGAGCATGTCCCAGGCCTTTCCACATCCTCACCTTCCCTCATCATTGGCACACAGAAAAGAGAGAGACAGGCAAAGCCACTCAGAGCCAGGCAGGTTCTTCCCACATCCGTGACCCTCACACCAATGCTTTGTGTCTTTTCCAGCAATTCAGGATGGAAACCCCACACAGCTGCACTTCAGAGGCTTAAAAATCCTGTGATCAGAGCTGCAACACCTCTGATCCCACTCTGCACCAGTCTTATTCTTCAGCAGAACCACAGCAAACACCAGCTCACAAGCACTGAGTAGTACCAACTGGGTGAGAGAATTTCTACCACACAAAAGCAGAGCTGGGCTGCTGTGCAGGGACTGTCCTGCACACACAGATCACACAGAGCCACGTGCAGTGTCACAGGTTCTCTACAAAGGCCATCCCTGCAAGTGCCAAGTAGGAGAAAACAGGAGACCAAAGACCATGCTCATCTCCTCCCTGGCCTTGAAAAATACTGCTTCAGGAGGAGCAATGAATCAGCATGGCAAATCAAAAGCTTTGGAAGCTACTGCAGATGCCTTTGACTGCACAAGGACACCACAGGGGAAGTGCTACACTCTCACAACACTTTATCCAAAGCAAGCAGTCTTTCAGACAGTACTGCCCAGTCTGCATGGCACCCCCTCCCACCACCCCATCACAGATGTCACGCAGGCAGAAGCACAAGGGACCGTTTCTGTTGGGAGATACACATCACCTCAAAGGACCACATGGGTGTTTCAACAGCACACAGCATCTCAAGATATGAATGCCTCCAACTTCAGACCCTTGAGAGAAGCACATCGAACCTCATTATTGTCTTCTTATGACATGGCCCATGGTTTTACTGAGGATTCCCATGACTACTGATCCAAATGAAGACCACAGCCACATTCACCTCTGCAACATGTCAGAGATTCCTCTCCCTCTTCAAGGTTCTGGTCTGCTGAACCTTCCCGTCAATGAGAGCACCATATAAAACATAGAAGGTATCACATCCACCTGTCTAGCAAACTCTCTGCATCTGCCCCTTCAGGACTACAATGCTTCAGCAGTTGCAGAGGGAGATGCTACCCGAGCTACACTCTCACAACACTTTATCCAAAGCAAGCAGTCTTTCAGACAGTACTGCCCAACCTGCACGGCACCCACTCTCACCACCCCATCACAGACGTCACACAGGCAGAAGCACAAGGGACCGTTTCTGTTGGGAGATACACATCGCCTCAAAAGACCACATGGGCGTTTTAACACCAAAGAGCATATCAAGGTCTAGAAGGCCTCCAACCTAAGACTTGAGAGAGAATCATATCAAGCCTCATTGTCGTCTTCTTCTTGTGACATGGGCCATGGTCTTCCTGAGAATTTCAAACAACCATTGACCCTACTGAATGCCACTGCCACATTCACCTCTGCAACATGTCAGAGATTCCTCTCCCACTTCCAGGTTCAATTCCACGGGTCTGCTGAAACTTCCCATTAGTGAGAGCACCTTATAAAACATATAAACATATAAAACATGCCCAGTGTCTGGCAAACCGCTGCATCTGCCCCTTCAGGACTGCAATGTTCCAGCAGTTGCAGAAGGAGATGCTACAGACCTGAGAGCGAGGTCTCAACTCTCTAGAACTCATGTCAGGATAAATCTAATGGCAACTGACACTGGTTTCAGGCTGAGAGAGACCACACCACATGGTGATGAAAACACCAATGCACCAGAAGGCATCGACTCTGTAGCTGAATTTGCCTGAGGGGAAAAGAGGACTTGCAGGGAACTTGTACAGCTGTTGCAGCTAATGCAAATATTGAAAGAACATCAAATCAGGCCAGTGCCCATCAAGACACTTACACAGCCAAGAATGCAAGTTCATAACTGGGGCAGGGAGGAGAAACACAAATTCCCATTTCTAACACCTCTTTGGGTCACACTCAATCCCTGAACACATTCCATTGCCACGTACCATGTTACATTGTAGTGGGAAAAGAAAACAAATTCTGTCCAGAAAGCATTCCAAACTTTCTAAAGCCTCAGTCGGGCCAAGTAAAAGGGAACATTAGCCCACGTGCAGAGAAACAAAAAGATGATCAGTACACAAAGGCCACCAAGCAGGAACCAAGGCTGACAATAACGTTCTGTGCTGTTGCACCAAATGCAGGAGCCAGAGAGGAGGTGAAAGTAAACGCAACATGGTCATTAGCATCCTTAAGAAGCCGCCAAACACCCACACACCAACAGCGACCCCAAACGACAGCCCATCGAGCTGAGACACCTGCCCAGAGAGGCGGGGCGAGTAAGGGGTTAGCACGGGGCGGGCAAGTTGGAGCCACTGACCGTGTCCAGGAGCGCGGGCGGCTCCGGCTGCGTCTCCTTCGCTCCGGCGCCGGGCGGCGGCGGGAAGTTGGGGCTGAAAACCATCAGGTCGCTCTTGCCCGCGCCGTCCGTGGCCACGCACAGGCTCCGGCTCTGGCGCTGCGAGTACGACCAGCTCCCCGCTTCGCTGGCGCACACCAGCGTCGCCGGCCCGGGCCCCGACAGCACGGCCGCCCGCGGCGCCCACCGCGACGCCCCGTACAGCACCACCGCCAGCACCAACAGGCTCGACACCGCGCAGATGCCCACCACCAGCCACACGTTCGTCGACGACGACGACAACGACCCCAGGGCTACGCCCGCCCCCTCGGCGCCCTCCGGCGGCCGCAGCCCCGGCCCCGACGACGACGAGGACGAGCCCGCCGCCGCCAGCGCCGCCTCGGCGCCCTCCACCAGCGACACGCTCAGCGTGGCCGTGGCCGAGCGCGCCGGCTCCCCGTGGTCCCGCACCACGATCACCAGCCTCTGACGAGGGCCGTCCGCCTCCTCCAGCGCCCGCGCCGTGCTCACCTCGCCGCTGTACAGCCCCACGCGGAACGCGCCCTTCCCCCGCGGCTCCCACAGCTCGTAGCGCAGCCACGCGTTGTAGCCAGAGTCCGCGTCCACCGCGCGGATCTTCGCCACCACCTGCCCCGCCGGAGACCCCCACGCCGCCCACGCCCACACCACCTCCGAGCCCGGACCCGACGCCGCCTCGCCCCACGACCCGGCGCCAGACGCCGGCAGCAGCGCCGGCGCGTTGTCGTTCTCGTCCACCACGAACAGCTGCACCGTGGCGTTGCCGCACAGCGCCGGCTCCCCCGCGTCCACCGCACGCACCTCGAACTGCAGCACCTGCACCTCCTCGTAGTCCAAGGGCTGCAGCGCCCACAGACGCCCGCTCTCCGCGTCCACCGACACGTAGCTCGACGCCGGCCGCCACCCCCCCGCCCGACGACGCGCCCCCGGCGCCGCCCTCCCACACCGAGTAGCTCACGCGGCCGTTGCCCGCCTCGTCCGGGTCCCGCGCCCACACGCGCGCCAGCTCCGCGCCCGCCGCGTTGTTCTCCCGCGCCAGCACCGTGTACACGGCCTGCGCGAACGACGGCGCGTTGTCGTTCACGTCCGACACCGGCACCCGCACCCCGCGGCTGGCGCGCAGCGACGGCGCCCCGCCGTCCTCCGCACGCACCTCCACCTCGTACTCCGACACCCGCTCGCGGTCCAGCGCCTCCCGCAGCACCAGCGAGTACGAGCCCGCGAACGTCGACACCAGACCGAACGGCGACGGCGGCCACACCGCGCACCGCACGCGACCGTTCGCCCCCGAGTCCCGGTCCGACACGCTCAGCAGCGCCACCACCGTCCCCACCGACGCGTCCTCGGGCACCGGCACCGACAGCGACGTCACCCACACCTCCGGCGCGTTGTCGTTCACGTCCAGCACCTCCAGCTCCACGCTGCAGTGACCTGACAGTGGGGGAGTCCCTTTGTCTCTCGCTTCAATACGGAAATCAAATATACTGACGTCTTCAAAGTCCAGGGCACCTGAGAGATGGATCTCTCCCGTCTTTGCATTCACAGTAATCACGTCTCTTCCACTCAGCGGAAGGAAGCTGGTTGCGGTATAAGTCACCTCACTATTAATTCCCTCGTCAGGATCCGTGGCGTTCACCCGCGCCACCAGCGTCCCCTTGGCAGCGTTCTCCGGCAGCTGCACTTTGTACACCGACTGGTTGAACTGGGGCGCGTTGTCGTTGGCATCCAGCACCGAGATCACCAGCTCCATCGTGCCCGTCAGCGGCGGCCGGCCCCCGTCACTCGCCGTCACCACCAGGCGGTGCACGGGAACAGTCTCGCGGTCCAGAGCTTTCGTGAGCACCAGGAACAGAGATTTACTGCGCGAGTTACTGTTTTCCTCCTCCACTCTGAAGTGCTCGCTGGGGCTGAGTGTATAGGAGAGCTGCGCGTTGGCTCCCACATCGGCATCCGACGCGCCCTCCAGCGGGAAGCGGGAGCCGGGAGGGGAATTCTCGGAGATACTGAGGTTCTTGCGGGCGGCGGGGAAGAGCGGGGCGTTGTCGTTGATGTCGGTGACCTCCAGCTCCACGTGGAAGACGCGCAGCGGCCGCTCCACCAGCACCTCCAGGCGCAGGGCGCACGGCGCGCTCTTCCCGCACAGCTCCTCCCGGTCCAGCCGCGAGCTCACCACCAGCGCCCCGCTCGCCCCGCTCACCTCCACGCTCGCCCGCCGGCCCTGCGACACCAGCCGCAGCCCCCGAGCCTCCGACTCGCCCGCCTCCAGGCCCAGGTCCTGCGCCAGCCGGCCCACCACCGTCCCGGCCTTGGCTTCCTCCGGCACCGAGTAGCGCACCTGGCCGCCCACCAGCGCCCAGGCCGCCTGCAGCACCAGCACCCGCAGCACCGGCCCCCAACACGACACCATCGCCCACTCACCGCCGCGGGACCCCCGCACCCTCCGGGACCCGCACGGCTCCCCGCCGCCGCCCGCACTCACGCCCCGACTCTGCTGACCGCTCCTCGCCGCCCCCCCGCGCTCACAGCCGGGCTCTCCGCCGCACCGGGGCGGAGCCGCCTCGCCGCTCCGCCGCCGTTGCTGAGCCTGCAGCGACACCGTGTGCTGCTCACACGCCTCACACGCTCCCCAGCAACACCGCCACTCCGCACCCGCGCTGCTCGGCTCCTCTCCCGTCTCCTCCTGACCCTCCACTCTGACTTGCCCTTCTCGCTCTCCTCTTCCACCAACTCATCTTCCTGCCTTCGCTTTTGCTTGCAGAGATTTCTTCCTTTCCATCTTCCTTCTTCTTTCCCACTTTCTCTTCCCTTTTCTTTCGTCTTTTTCCCACTTTCTTCTCTTCCTTCTTCTCACTTTGCCTTTATTCCGTTTCTTCGCCCTCATTCTTCTCCTTTTCCGTTTCGTCTGGCCCAGCCGTGCCCGATTCTTCACCCCCGAGCCCTTCTCTTTCCACACTTCTCTCTCATTTCTCCCTGCTCACAGCTCCCCAGCCGACACCTGCTCCGCGGCGGAGACCATCAAAGACGGACCCATCAGCGCTAAATACGGGGCAACAGCACCGGAGCGCGGGACTCTAACCACGGCGGGGGGGAGGGGGCGGGTTGCGCAGCGGGGTCCTTAGGGACCAACTCCGCTCAGTGGCCAGTGTATCCTCTCTCCTCTCTTCCTTCTTCCATCGCGTGTTTCTTTTTACTTGTCTTCTCCTTTCCCCTCTGCCATTCCTTTTGAGTCCTAATCTTTACTTCACCACAGGCGAGCCATTGTCTTGATTTTTTTCTCCTTAAGAAAAATTATTTCCAAATGCCTACAGCACATTCGTAGCCCGTCAGGCAAGAGCTCTCACTCCTCTTCCTCGGGACTTTTCAACGAGCTGAGTCCACCATTTCAACAGTGCTGAGGTCCCCCACTGCATTTATCATGTCAGAGCATGGTATCTTCCATCCTTCCTTCCCTTCCTTCCTTCTTCTATAAATTATTTCCTTCTCCACTTCCTTCCACTCTGCCATTGCTTTTCCTTCCACCATACTCTTTTGCTTCCTCTCTCTTGCTCTCTTTCCCTCTGCATCCTCCTTATTTTTCTCCATTTTTTTGGTTTCTTCTTCCTCTTTCCACATTCTCTCTTTCTCTCTCGTTTTTCCTCGTTTTTTCCACACTAAACCTTTTTGTTTGTGGAAACACAACCAGCCGTTGCCTATTGTTTTTTTTTTCTAATGAAACAAAATTATTTTGTAACGGCTACAGCACACTCGTAATGAAGCATGTGATGTGCAAGCACCCTCAGGAAAGAGATCTCACTCCTCTTCACCACGACTTTTCCACAAGCCTTGCTCAGTGTCCTCATGTTCGAGGATGCCCAGGTGCTCCACTGCATTTATAATGTGCAGAGAATGTCAGAGCATACTGGCAAACTTCTCTCTGTCTGGTCCTCCCTTCCTTCCCCTCCTTTCTGTCTCTTCTTACTTCTTCCCTCCTTGCTTCCCTCTCCACAACACAGAGTCCTTCCTTTCCTTCTTTCTTTAGCTCCTTCTACATCTTGCCTTCTTTTCTTTCTCTCTTCCTTCATGTCTCCACTTTTCTTTCTCTATTCCTATTTTTCTTCCTTTCCTCCCTTTCCCTCCTCTCCTCTTCTGTTTCCTCCTTGCCTCTTCTTCCCGGATTTTTTTTATTTGTCTACACCACATTCGCCATGAAACATGGAAATACATTCAAAGAAGAGCTCGAACTCCTCTTCCTCACAGCATTTCCCCAATTCATACAGAGTCCTCTTGTACCAAGGATGTTGAGGTCCTCAACTGCATTCAACATGGAGATGACCTCGGGGAATGCTGCTAACTTCCTCTATTTTCTCTCTATATATATTCCTGTTCTTCTTCCTGTATTTCTTTCTACTTGCTTCCTCCTTCTTGCATGGACTCCTTCTTTCTTTCTTTTGCTCTTCTGTACCTTCCTTCTTGTCTTTTTGTTGTTGCTGCTGCTGCTGGTGCTTGTTTTGTCCAGCCCTATTCTTTCCTCCAGTTTTCTTCTACTCCCATGCTTGCATGTCCTGTTCATGTTTCCATTAACAAAAAGATTTCATGCCAAATCATGCATGGCATTGAACAGAGACATGCCCTTTGGCAACACGGCTCCTTCCCTTCAGACAGGGAAAAAAACCCTTCCTACTTTCCCCTGCACATGCTCCTGCAAATTCCATGCCCTTCAGGAAGGAGGCCTCCTTCACTCTTCAGCCTCCCATCCACTCAAAGACGCACCAAACACAAGAGTAAGGCAATCACATGGACAAGAATAGCTCTGCTGCATCAGAACAGAACCCACCACTCTGAGAAACACAAGCCCAAGCCCAGGACGTTGCACAGCTCTGCAAGCAGGCTCCAGTGAATTCCAAGCAGTACAACAGAGTCCTCCAAATAGGAGCTCAAACCCACCACAGACCAGCATGATAATCGTCCACAAAGATTCAACCACAGCTCCCAAACACTCATCATGTCTCTCAGGGAAGACCTATTATTTGGACCTCATTTTCCACCTGCTTCAGGAATGTCAAGCTCTTGCTCTCCCTTTCAGGAGGATACACTCAGCCAGAGCCACACACCAAGCACCTCTCTCCTTGCAAGCAGCACTGCCCATGGAATACCTCCCACTCATCAGCATCAGCTACCTGAATAACAGCCAAACAAAAGCCAGGAAGGAAACACTACAACATGCTCACTGAGAACATCACCTTGACACCAACACACCCATTGTGTGAAATGCCTTGGCGTCCCTCTAGCCATGTTCACTGACATGATCCAACAAGAAGATACAACACATATTGTAGGAACAAAAAGTACACTGGTATCTGAAACACATCTTCTCTGGGTAGCATCGACTTACCTGTCACATCACTGCTTGCTTCTTCAGAACAAGAAACATTTTCATCACAGGAGGACTAGTTTTAAGGCACATTTTCCCTCTAAAAATATGACATGTTTCTAAGGAACATGAGCAGAAAAGGCTTGATATGTGGTCTGCAAAACATCAAAAGCATGAGACAGAACACAGTGCTCCCTTCTGGACTTCTATCACAGCAGAGGCACAAGGGAGACATGAAAGTAAAGGACATTCTCTCAACATCATGCTCATCCAGGAAGAGGTGAAAATACATCCCCAACAACCAAAGTCACACAGCCCAAACCTCTGCAGCCAGACAGCTGTGAAAATTCCACCACGGGCACTCATCCACTGTTCCCAACACATTGCCAATGTCAAAGATGACAAACCAAAAGGGTGGAATGTTTGCTGAGGAAAGGAAACTAAATGAATTCAATTCCCTGTATTGAAATAAAATGTTTGATGACTTCTTCTAGATCTCTCCTCCTCCTTAGAAAGATCAGCAGAGAGCTGACCAGAGACAGCTTTCAAGAAGGCAAAGAAAGCCAGATTTCTAAACCCCTCTGCCTGACCAGTGATATACCACATTCTGGAGAAAAAAGGGAACAAATGGCATGCGGATATGGAGAACCTCTGGAGGTCCTGAGAGGATCTCACAGGGCAGGCAGCTGTGGCTCAAGGGTTTCTATTGGCATCCTCCGTGACATGCCATGGGAAATCAGATCTCCAGTTAAGCAGGCAAACTCCATTTCCTCACCAGTGACACATATGATTTCCCACCCAGCATCTCCATTTACTCCTGGCAGGGCTCTTTCTGACTCAAAGTCACCCTCCCTGTCACACACGCTGAGGCCCTCCTGCATGTCTCAAGGAGCATTGCTGCCACGAGACATCGCTCCACCACAGGAACAGGCTCCAGCTCTAAAACATGCTCAGAGCATGTCCGAGGCCTTTCCACATCCTCACCTTCCCTCGTCATTGGCACACAGAAAAGAGAGAGACAGGCAAAGCCACTCACAGTCAGGCAGGTTCTTCCCACATCAATGAGCCTCACAGCAATGCTTTGGGTCTTTTCCAGCAATTCAGGATGGAAACCCCACACAGCTGCACTTCAGAGGCTTAAAAATCCTGTGATCAGAGCTGCAACACCTCTGATCCCACTCTGCACCAGTCTTATTCTTCAGCAGAACCACAGCAAACACCAGCTCACAAGCAGTGAGTAGTACCAACTAGGTGAGAGAACTTCTACCGCACAAAAGCAGAGCTGGGCTGCTGTGCAGGGACTGTCCTGCACACACAGATCACACAGAGCAACGTGCAATAACACAGATTCTCTATTAAGGCCTGCAAGTGCCAAGTAGGAGAAAACAGGAGAGCAAAGACCATACTCACCTCCTCCCTGGCCTTGAAACTTCCTGCTTCAGGAGGAGCAATGAATCATCGTTGCAAATCAAAAGCTTTGGAAGCTACTGCAGATGCCTTTGACTGCACAAGGACAGCACAGGCGAAGTGCTACACTCTCACAACACTTTATCCAAAGCAAGCAGTCTTTCAGACAGTACTGCCCAGTCTGCACGGCACCCCCTCTCACCACCCCATCACAGATGTCACGCAGGCAGAAGCACAAGGGACCATTTCTGTTGGGAGATACACATCGCCTCAAAGGACCACATGGGTGTTTCAACACCACACAGCATATCAAGATCTAGGAGGCCTCCAACCTCTGACTTGAGAGAGAAGCACATCAAGCCTCATTGTCGTCTTCTTCTTGTGACATGGGCCATGGTCTGCCTGAGGATTTCAAACAACCATTGACCCTACTGAATGCCACTGCCACATTCACCTCTGCAACATGTCAGAGATTCCTCTCCCACTTCCAGGTTCAATTCCACGGGTCTGCTGAACCTTCCCATCAGTGAGAGCACCTTATAAAACATATAAACATATAAAACATGCCCAGTGTCTGGCAAACCCGCTGCATCTGCCCCGTCAGGCAAGCAATGCTCCAGCAGATGCAGAGGGAGATGCTACAGACCTGAGAGCGAGGTCTCAACTCTCTAGAACTCATGCCAGGATAAATCTAATGGCAACGGATACGGGTTTCAGGCTGAGAGAGACCACACCACATGGTGATGAAAACACCAATGCACCAGAACACATCGACTCTGTATCTGAATTTGGCTGAGAGGAAAAGAGGACTTGCAGGGAACTTGTACAGCTGTTGCTGCTAATGCAAATATTGAAAGAACATCAAATCAGGCCAGTGCCCATCAAGACACTTACACAGCCAGGAATGGAAGTTCATAACTGGGGCAGGGGGAGGAAACACAAATTCCCATTTCTAACACCTCTTTGGGTCACACTCAATCCCTGAACACGTTCCACTGCCACGTACCGTGTTACATCGTAGTGGGAAAAGACAACAGGATCTGTCCAGAAAGCATTCCAATCTTTCTAAAGCCTCAGTCGGGCCAAGTAAAAGGGAACATTAGACCACGTGCAGAGAAACTAAAAGATGATCAGTACACATCAAGCATTCTTGCAGAAGAAGAGTGAAGAAGAGGAGGACAAAGACAAACCCACATCTGATACCACCACAGTCAGCAGTCAACAATGGTAAGAAGGCACCAAAGGTGACCGGGGGACTGTCACCACCTGCCTATCCTGTGCTCCTGAACAAGCTCAAACCCCAAATGCGACACAAATGCCAGCAAGCAAGAACCAAGGATGACAATAACGTTCGGTGCTGTTGCACCAAATGCAGGAGCCAGAGAGGAGAACAGCCACACACCAACAGCGACCCCAAGCGTCAGCCCATCGGACTCAGACATCTGCCCGGGGAGTCGGGGCCAGAAAGGGGTTAGCACAGGGCGGGCAAGTTGGTGGCCACTGACCGTGTCCAGGAGCGCGGGCGGCTCCGGCTGCGTCTCCTTCGCCCCGGCGCCGGGCGGCGGCGGGAAGTTGGGGCTGAAAACCATCAGGTCGCTCTTGCCCGCGCCGTCCGTGGCCACGCACAGGCTCCGGCTCTGGCGCTGCGAGTACGACCAGCTCCCCGCTTCGCTGGCGCACACCAGCGTCGCCGGCCCGGGCCCCGACAGCACGGCCGCCCGCGGCGCCCACCGCGACGCCCCGTACAGCACCACTGCCAGCACCAACAGGCTCGACACCGCGCAGATGCCCACCACCAGCCACACGTTCGTCGACGACGACGACAACGACCCCACGGCCGCGCCCTCCGGCGGCCGCAGCCCCGGCCCCGACGACGACGAGGACGAGCCCGCCGCCGCCAGCGCCGCCTCGGCGCCCTCCACCAGCGACACGCTCAGCGTGGCCGTGGCCGAGCGCGCCGGCTCCCCGTGGTCCCGCACCACGATCACCAGCCTCTGACGAGGGCCGTCCGCCTCCTCCAGCGCCCGCGCCGTGCTCACCTCGCCGCTGTACAGCCCCACGCGGAACGCGCCCTTCCCCCGCGGCTCCCACAGCTCGTAGCGCAGCCACGCGTTGTAGCCAGAGTCCGCGTCCACCGCGCGGATCTTCGCCACCACCTGCCCCGCCGGAGACCCCCACGCCGCCCACGCCCACACCACCTCCGAGCCCGGACCCGACGCCGCCTCGCCCCACGACCCGGCGCCAGACGCCGGCAGCAGCGCCGGCGCGTTGTCGTTCTCGTCCACCACGAACAGCTGCACCGTGGCGTTGCCGCACAGCGCCGGCTCCCCCGCGTCCACCGCACGCACCTCGAACTGCAGCACCTGCACCTCCTCGTAGTCCAAGGGCTGCAGCGCCCACAGACGCCCGCTCTCCGCGTCCACCGACACGTAGCTCGACGCCGGCCGCCACCCCCCGCCCGACGACGCGCCCCCGGCGCCGCCCTCCCACACCGAGTAGCTCACGCGGCCGTTGCCCGCCTCGTCCGGGTCCCGCGCCCACACGCGCGCCAGCTCCGCGCCCGCCGCGTTGTTCTCCCGCGCCAGCACCGTGTACACGGCCTGCGCGAACGACGGCGCGTTGTCGTTCACGTCCGACACCGGCACCCGCACCCCGCGGCTGGCGCGCAGCGACGGCGCCCCGCCGTCCTCCGCACGCACCTCCACCTCGTACTCCGACACCCGCTCGCGGTCCAGCGCCTCCCGCAGCACCAGCGAGTACGAGCCCGCGAACGTCGACACCAGACCGAACGGCGACGGCGGCCACACCGCGCACCGCACGCGACCGTTCGCCCCCGAGTCCCGGTCCGACACGCTCAGCAGCGCCACCACCGTCCCCACCGACGCGTCCTCGGGCACCGGCACCGACAGCGACGTCACCCACACCTCCGGCGCGTTGTCGTTCACGTCCAGCACCTCCAGCAATACACTACAGTGACCCGACAGCGGGGGAGTGCCTTTGTCTCTCGCTTCGATCTCCAGGTCATACGATTGAACCTCCTCGAAATCCAGTTCCCCGGCAGTCCGTAGCTCCCCCGTTTTTCCGTCAATGACAAACAAGTCTCTAACGTTGGCAGAAATCGTCTCGGCAAACGAATAATCTATCTCTCGATTAAGTCCCTCATCTTTGTCTGTGGCTGATAACTGGAAAAAAAAAGTTCCCGGAGCAGCGTTCTCCGGCAGCTGCACTTTGTACACCGACTGGTTGAACTGGGGCGCGTTGTCGTTGGCATCCAGCACCGAGATCACCAGCTCCATCGTGCCCGTCAGCGGCGGCCGGCCCCCGTCACTCGCCGTCACCACCAGACGGTGCACGGGAACAGTCTCGCGGTCCAGCGGTTTCTTTAAAACGAGCACTAGGGACATTTTATTTTCGTCTTTGGATTTCACTTCCAAACCGAAATGCTCGCTGGGGCTGAGTGTATAGGAGAGCTGCGCGTTGGCTCCCACATCGGCATCCGACGCGCCCTCCAGCGGGAAACGGGAGCCGGGAGGGGAGTTCTCGGAGATACTGAGGTTCTTGCGGGCGGCGGGGAAGAGCGGGGCGTTGTCGTTGATGTCGGTGACCTCCAGCTCCACGTGGAAGACGCGCAGCGGCCGCTCCACCAGCACCTCCAGGCGCAGGGCGCACGGCGCGCTCTTCCCGCACAGCTCCTCCCGGTCCAGCCGCGAGCTCACCAGCAGCGCCCCGCTCGTCCCGCTCACCTCCACGCTCGCCCGCCGGCCCTGCGACACCAGCCGCAGCCCCCGAGCCTCCGACTCGCCCGCCTCCAGGCCCAGGTCCTGCGCCAGCCGGCCCACCACCGTCCCGGCCTTGGCTTCCTCCGGCACCGAGTAGCGCACCTGGCCGCCCACCAGCGCCCAGGCCGCCTGCAGCACCAGCACCCGCAGCACCGGCCCCCAACACGACACCATCGCCCACTCACCGCCGCGGGACCCCCGCACCCTCCGGGACCCGCACGGCTCCCCGCCGCCGCCCGCACTCACGCCCCGGCTCTGCTGACCGCTCCTCGCCGCCCCCCCGCGCTCACAGCCGGGCTCTCCGCCGCACCGGGGCGGAGCCGCCTCGCCGCTCCGCCGCCGTTGCTGAGCCTGCAGCGACACCGTGTGCTGCTCCCACGCCTCACACGCTCCCCAGCAACACCGCCACTCCGCACCCGCGCTGCTCGGCTCCTCTCCCGTCTCCTCCTGACCCTCCACTCTGTATTGCCCTTCTCGCTCCGCTCTTCCCCGAACTCATTTCCTTTCCTGCCTTGCTTTTTGCTTGCAGAGATTTCTTCCTTTCCATCTTACTCGTTTTTTGCTTTCTCTTTCCTTTTCCGTCTTCTTTCTTCTCGTTGGGCTTTACTCTCTTTCCTCCTTCTCTTCCTTCTCCTTCTCCGTTTCGTTCTGGCCCCGCCGTGCCCGATTCCTTTCCCTCCTCGCCCTTCTCTTTCCACACTTCTCTCTCCTTTCTCCCCGCTCGCAGCACCCGAGGCGCCTCCGGCCCCGCGGCGGAGACCATCCAAGTCGGAGCCAGCAGCGGGTGGGGGAGTTATTTGGGGACCGCTCAACGGCCAGACAGAACGGCGGTGTCTCTCCTCTTTCTTCCTTCCTTACTTCCTTCTTTTTACTTCCATACAGTCGTTCCTTGTCTTCTTCCTTCCCCTCTGCCATTCCTTTATCTCTTCTCTTTCTACTCACCGTGCTTTATTCTTTTTTTCTTTTTCCCATATTTTTGTCTTCCTTTTTAATTACTTTCAGCCTCTCTTTTGCATCACAAACTTTTTCAGTTTTTAAAACACACCCGAGCTGCTTTTTTTTTTAATTCCATTAATTCTTCTTTCCTTTCTGCAATTTGTGTTTTTATCTGACAAACGCTTGTCCTTTGTCTCTCTTTCTCCCTTCTTCTCATTCATGTCCTTCAGGCAGGAGCTCTCACTCCTCTTTCTCACGAATCTTCCACGAGCCTTGCTCTGCAGCCCCCATATCCCAGCATGAACAGTTTCTCCACTCCATTCATTGTGTCAGGATAATTCAGAGCACACTGGTCATCTCCTCTATTGTCCCTTCACTCCTTCCTCTCTTTTTTGTCTCTTTTTCCTCCATCCGTCTTTCCTGATTTGTTGCATAGAGGAACAAATCTTTCATAAGCTCCTTCATTCTCTTTCCTTCCTTCTTTCTCTTCCATGGCCCCTTCCATCCTGTCTCTACTTTTTCTTCTCCATCTCATCCTCTTTTCTTCCCTTGCTCTATCTTTCCCTACTCACCTCTTCTGTTTTTGCCCTTCTTCTTGTTCTTTCTGAAATATCCACACCACACTTATATGAAAATGGAAATACCCTCAGGGTACCCTCTCTTCCTCGCTTGCTCCCTTCTCACCTGCAAGGTTTATTTCTTCCCTTCTTTCTTGCTTTTTGTCTTCCTTCATGTCGTCATTCTTAAGCTCCTTAATTCTCTTTCCTTGATATGAAAATGGAAATACCACACTTGATATGAAAATGGAAATACACTCGGGGTACGCCTCTCAGCCCTCTTCCTCACGGCATTTCCTCAATCCTGACACAGTGTCCTTGTGTACCAAGGATGCTGAGGTCCTCCAACTCCATTCAGTATGTAGAGATAACCTTGGTTATCCCTCTCTTCTTTACTTGTTTCCTTCTTACTTGCATGGATTATTCCTTCCCTTCTTTCTTGTTTTTGGGCTTCCTTCTTCTCTCTGTTTTTGTTCTTCTTGTGGGTCCAGACGCATTGTTTCCTCCCATTCTCTTCTACTTACATCCTTGTGACTCCCATTCATTTTTCCATTACTTAAAATGCATCATGGATTACATGGAGCACAGACATGTCCCTCGGGAAGGAAGAGCACTCATTCCTCTTCCCTCCTGCATAACGGGCTTGCTGCCACAGCCTCGTGGGTAGACAGCTCTGCCTGGAAGCAGCAGGGCAAGAACGAGAGCAGGCAGTGGGGCTGTGCTGCTCAACACCTACAGGTATCACAGTCTGGGCAGCATTCAGTCCATCCAGCAGGAAGACACAAGGCCTGAGCAGCAGCAAAATACATCCAGCCATCAAACACATCTTCAGCTATCATCAACTTACCTGTCACACCACTTCTTGGGTCTTCAGAACAAGAAACATTTTCATTACAGGAGACTTGCTTTAAAGACACATTTTCCCTTAACAATATCCCATATTTCTGGGGAACCTGAACAGAAGAACAATTATCCACATTCTCTAAAAGCCTCAAAATCACAGGACAGAGCACTGTGCTCCCTTACACCTTAGTGCACAGCAGAGGCACAAGGGAGACCTGAAAGCCAAGGACATTCTCTCAACATCAACCTCATCGCAGGACAGGGGAAAAGCCATCCCCCACACTGAGAGCACACAGCCCAAACCTCTGCAACCAGACAGCAGTGAAAATTCAGCCCTCTGCATCTCATCCACTGTTACCAACACGGTGCTGATGTGAAGAAACACAAACCAAAGGGTGGGAATGGCTACTCATTGAAAAACCTTCTGATTCACCACCTTCAAGGAGAATGCTGTGGGGGACATAAGGATGTTCAGAACATATGTGTATGCCCTGAGAGGACCTCAGAGAGAAAGCACCTCTGCTCAGGGTTTTCTACTGGCATACACAATGGCATGTCAGGAGAAAAGACATCTCAAGCTAAGGAGGAGATAATTCCTCTATTTCCTCTCCAGTCACACAGACCATCTCCTACCACCATCTCCATTTCCCTCTAGCAAAGTACTTCTCCACTCAAACTCCTCCTCCCAGTGACACATGCCCAGGCCCTACTGCATCCCACTAGGAACATCACTGCCACAAGACATTGCTCCACACCAGGAACATGCTCCAGCTCAAAAACACGCCCTGGGCATGACCTGGGCCATTTTACATCCTCACCTTCCCTCCTGATGGGCACAAAGCACATTGAAAGGCACACAAAGCCACTTATGGTCAGGCAGGCTCTTCCCACATCACTGAACATCACCATCAGTGCTTTGTGGGTTTGCCAGCAATTCAGGATGGAATGCCCATGGAGCTGCACTTCAGAGATCTTCAAGATCCCATGATGGGAACTGAGACAGTCCCACTCCACAACATTTTACTTGATCAGGAGAAGCACGGCAAACACCAAAGCACAAGCACTCACACAGTATCAACTGAGGGAGAGAATTGCTGTCATGCAAACCAGAGCTGGGCTGCAGTGCAGGGACTGGCATGTTCATACACACATTGGGAGGAGCCACACGTGATGACACAGGGTCTCTACCAAGGCCGACCATGCAAGCACACAAGTGAGGGACGTCAGGAGACCAAAGACTATACCCACCTCCTCCTGGGCAGCAAGATCAAAAGCTTTGGAAGCTACTGTAGATGCCTTCCACTAAACAAGGACAGTGGAGGTAGGTAAGTGCTGCCCTCTCACAACAACCTTTCCCAAAACAACTGCTCTCTCAGGCAGCATTCCCCATCTCTATGTCACCCCCTCTAACCAACATGTCCCCTATGTCAGGCAGGCAGCAGCACAAGAGACTGTCTCAGGTGTGAGTTATTTATTCCCTTAGAAGACCTTGTGAGCATTTCAACACCACAACTGTATCAAGATCCAGAAGGCCTTGGGAGCCTGGGAAGGGGACTTGGGCACAAAGACTCTCTGCCCATTCTGCCTTGTGCAACCTTCTAGGCATCCTCCATTCCCCACCCTGGCCCATGTGCTCTCCAGAAATGTGCCTCTTGGCCCATTCCTGTCTTCTTTTGACATTATGGACCATGATCTTCCCAAGGATTCCCTGTTCCTGCAAACAAATCTTCCCACTGCTCACAATCACCCTTCACACAAGGACATGGCCAGGCCATACTCAATACCACTGCCACATTCAACTCTGTGACATGCCACAGTCTCCTTTCCCACATTATGGCTCACTCCAGCTGTGACATGCCACAGTTTTCTTTCCCACCTCAGGCGTCAGTCCGGGGATCAGACCCTTCCCCTCCATAATAGCACTGCAGTAAAACAGGGAAGGCATCATGTAGATCACCTCCAAAACATTCTATACTCTTTCTAAAAGTGCTCTGAATGAACATGGCATTGATTTCATGCTGTGATAGAACAACCCAAACACTGACAAGCACCCCAGTGTAACTCCTGATACTGACTGCAAGAGAATTCGGGTCTGGGCATTCGCTTGGTGTTCTGTTGTGGTTTAAAATGAATGATTCTAGGGCTGAAATTGCAAATATGGAAAGAAATCAAACCAGGTTGGTGTGTATCACACCATTTCTCTGGCCAGGAACCCAACTGCACACCTCTGCCCATCAATGGGAGTACCACAGGCACCATACAGAGGGTACCCCAAACACACTGTTCAGCAGAATCTGAATCTCTCTAACTGACCCTTCATGTTCTGCACTGCTTCACATGTCTCACATGAGAATGGTACAGGTCTGGGAGCACAGCTACACATCTGCAATGTCACACATCTCTTTGTACAGACAGTCTCAGGACAGCTCTTCTTAAACAGGGGCAGCTGAATGCCCAAAGCTCAAACAACCCTTCTTGACTCCCCTTACCAAACCTGCGTGAAGAGCAATCATCATGTCAGATGCAGAAAGAAACACCATAGTATATTTCACAGAGAACATCTCCTCAATGTCCAACACATCCACTCAAATAAATGCATTGGCATCCCTCCCCTGCCTGTCCATGCTCCTCTCTCTTCAAGCTGTACCTGGAAGCAGCAGCAAAGAGCAGGCAGTGGTGCTGTGCTGCTACAAACATACAGGCATTGAAATCCTGGCAATAATGTGTTGCTCCGACCTAAAGAGGCTATAAATTATCAGGAACAAAAGCACATCTTTCTCTCAAGAACATCAGCTTTCTATCTGAAGTGACCTACCTGTTGACACACTGGCTGCTTCTTCAGAGAAGAGAGATTTTCAAGACAGAGGCACATCACCTTCAGCTCAGGAGAGTGGGAAAAACCTTCTCCACACTGATGGGAAATTGACCAAATATTTCGCACCTGAAAGAATCCCAAATTCAGCAGTCTGCCCCTCATCCACTGCTACCAATGTGAGGGAAGGACAAACCAGAAGAGCAGGAGGTTTTGGTGTGAGGAGAGAACAAAAGCAAAGTGATCCTGGGCCACTGTATTGAAAGAGAAGGTTTGGCAGCTTCCTGAAAGACTTAGGCCAGGCTCTTTTCCACACCACCTGATATCACTTCCACATTACAGGGGAAGGCTGGGGAGGGGCACTCCTGGGTGCTTCCAGGGCAGTCTTTGCATGGGGCACCACTCTCTAATCATGACTTGGGTAAGGCACTCTGTGTTATCACCAGGTGTGAGTGTAATTGGCTGTTATTGTTCTACAGCCACGGTGCTTTTGCCAGCAAACTGGCCTTATCCCAACACACAGGGGCTCTGTCTCTTTCTCCTCCAGTAGTGAGCAAGCTGTGTGTGGAACTCAGCCACTGTTTGGGGCTGAACCAGCACAACACTGAATCATTTCCTTGGCAGATGACAATAAAGTAGAGGAGGACACAGTAACAGCAGAAATGAACAGAGTAAACCTCAGTATTGCCTGCCCCAATCGTCCTCCTGATTTCAAGACATGTTCCCAGGACAAACAGACCGTTCTTTTCTAATAACATTGCCCATGGTCTTCCCAAGGATTTCCAGTTCCCACAGACAACTCTGCCCACTGCTTAAGGCCACTCTTCACACAAAGAGATGGCCAACCCCTACGCAGTGCCAATGCCACTGCCACCTCTGTGACATGCTACAATTTATTCTCCCACCTCAAGGCTCAATCCGACTTTCACAGACCCTTCCCAACAGTTAGAGCACCAGAAAACCACACAGAGGTGCCACATGCACGGTCCCCTGCAGACTCACCGCAGCTGAACCTTCAAGCTGAAGGTTGACAAAGCTTCAGCTACCTCAGTTGGCAATCTGGCAGACCTGGCAGCAATGCTCTTTCTGAAGGTGAGCTCAGGAGAGTGATAAACAGCAACAGCACTGATTTCATGCTCGACTCAGACAAAATCAGAGTTGACAAACTCAGCAGCATAACGGATGTCATATTTAGGGTGTAAGGGAATTTGATTTGAGGTTTTTGGGGAGGAGCAGGTCTTTGGCTTTTGTTTTGGCACGGATATTGAGTGACCCTGAAAACAGGCCAAGGGACTTCATGGGACTTCTCTGGCCAGGAATGCAGTCCACAACATGAGTGAAAAAGGGAAGCAGAAAAAGAACACAGAAAAGGCCTTTGTGGAATATTTGAGTCATTACGTGTAACTGCAGAGAAATTACACCTAGAGAAATCTAGAGAAAACCCAAAGGTCCTCGACAAGTCACATTGAGCCATGCCTTCATGAGAGGACAATCTAAGAAAACAGAGTTTAAATTTTCTTCGATATTCCCCCAAAAGCGGTAGACGGAGAGGAGGCTGAGGCAGATGTCAAACCCGTCAAACCCCCTCTTCCTCCCGACAGCGCCGTTCCTGCTGGCAGGGGAAGGGGCACCTGACTAGGGAGAAGGGGGAAAGGGCCTCGGGGGAGTAAGGGGAGGGCAACCGTGGCCACAGACCGTGTCCAGCAGAGCAGACGGCTCCGGCTGCGTCTCCTTCGCCCCGGTGCCGGGCGGCGGCGGGAAGTTGGGGCTGAAAACCATCAGGTCGCTCTTGCCAAGTAGGAGAAAACAGGAGAGCAAAGACCATACTCACCTCCTCCCTGGCCTTGAAACATCCTGCTTTAGGATGAGCAATGAATCATCGTTGCAAATCAAAAGCTTTGGAAGCTACTGCAGATGCCTTTGACTGCACAAGGGCAGCAGAGGGGAAGTGCTACACTCTCACAACATTTTATCCAAAGCAAACAGTCTTTCAGACAGTACTGCCCAGCCTGCATGGCACCCCCTCTCACCACCCCATCACAGATGTTCACGCAGGCAGAAGCACAAGGGACCATTTCTGGTGGGAGATACACATCACCTCAAAAGACAACATGGGTGTTTTAACACCATACAGCATATCAAGATCTGAATGCCACCAACTCTAGACCCTCGAGAGAAGCACATGAAGGGTCATTATTCTCCTCTTATGACATGGGCCATGGTCTTCCTGAGGATTTCAAACAACCACTGGCCCTAATGAACACCACTGCCACATTCACCTCTGCAACATGTCACAGTTTCCCACTTCAAGGCTCAATTCCACTGGTCTGCTGAAACTTCCCATCAGTGAGATGACCATATAAAACATATAAACATATAAAACATGTCCAGTGTCTGGCAAACTCTTTGCATCTGCCCCTTCAGGACTACAATGCTCCAGCAGTTCACAGAATCACAGAATCTTAGGGGTTGGAAGGGACCTCAAGAAATCATCAGGTCCAACACCCCTGCCAAAGCAGGCTCCCTATCTCATATTACATAGATAGGCATCCAGACGAGACTTGAATATCTCCAGAGAAGGAGACTCCACCACTTCCCTGGGCAGCCTATTCCACTGCTCCGTCACCCTCACTGTGAAAAAGTTCTTCCACATGTTGGTGCGGAACTTCCTATGCTCGAGCTTACAGCCATTGCCCCTTGTCCTGTCCCCACTGACCACTGAAAAGGAGCTGGCCAATTCCCCCTGCCACCCATGTCTAAGATATTTGTAAACACTAATTAGGTCCCCCCTAAGTCTTCTTTTTTCCAAGCTGAACAGACCCAGCTCACTCAGCCTATCCTCATAGGGGAGATGTTCCAGACCCCTAATCATCTTTGTCGCCCTTCTCTGGACCCTCTCCAGAAGGTCCCTGTCTTTTCTATACCAGGGAGCCCAGAACTGGACACAGTATTCCAGGTGGGGCCTGACCAACGCAGAGTAGAGGGGGAGGATCACCTCCCTTGACCTGCTGGACACACTCTTCCTGATGCATCCCAGGATCCCATTGGCTCTCTTGGCCACCAGGGCACACTGCTGGCTCATAGCCAGCCTCTCATCAACCAGGACCCCCAGGTCCTTCTCCATAGAGCTCTTCTCCAACAGGTCATCCCCAGCCTGTACTGATACAGTCGGTTGTTCCTCCCCAGGTGCAAGACTTTACACTTGCTTTTGTTGAATTTCATTAGATTTCTCCCTGCCCAGCTCTCCAGCCTGTCCAGGTCTCGCTGAATGGCAGCGCAGTGTTCCTGCGTGTCAGCCACTCCTCCCAGTTTTGTATCATCGGCGTACTTGCCGAGGGTGGATGCTATTCCCTCATCAAGGTCGTCAATGAAGATATTAAACAGGACTGGACCCAACACTGAGCCCTGGGGAACACCGCTAGTCACAGGCCTCCATTCAGATTCTACTCCACTGATCACGACCCTCTGAGCCCGGTCTGACAGCCAGTTCTCAACCCACCTCACTGTCCACTCGTCTATCCCTTGTTTCCTCAGCTTCTCTATCAGGATGTTGTGGGAGACAGTATCGAAAGCTTTGCTAAAGTCGAGGTACATGACATCCACTGCTCTCCCTCCATCCACCCGAGGGAGACCTGAGAGAAAGGTCTCAACTCTCTAGAACTCATGCCAGGATAAATCTAATGGCAATGGATACGGGTTTCAGGCTGAGAGAGACCACACCACATGGTGATGAAAACACCAAAACACCAGATGGTATCAACCGCGTAGCAGAATATCATTGATCAGCAAAAGAGGACTTGCAGGGAACTTGTACAGCTGTTGCTGCTAATGCAAATATTGAAAGAACACCAAATCAGGCCAGTGCCCATCAAGACACTTACACAGCCAGGAATGCAAGTTCATAACTGGAGCAGGGAGGAGAAATACTAATTCCCATTTCTAACACCTTTTTGGGTCACACTCAATCCCTGAACACGTTCCACTGCCACGTACCGTGTTATATCATAGCATGAAAAGACAACAGGATCTGTCCACAAACCTGTCCAAACCTTCAAATGCCTCAGTTGGGCCAAGAGAACATTAGCCCAAGTGCAGAGAAACTAAAAGATGATCAGTACACATCAAGCATTCTTGCCGAGGAAGAGTGAAGAAGAGGAGGACAAACCCACATCTGATACCACCACAGTCAGCAGTCAACAACAGTAAGAAGGCACCAAAGGTGACTGGGGGACTGTCACCACCTGCCTACCCTGTGCTCCTGCACCAAGCTCAAACCCCAAAATGCGACACAAATGCCAGCAAGCAAGAGCCAAGGATGACAATAACGTTCTGTGCTATTGCACCAAACGCAAGAAGCAGAGAGAAGGCGAGAGCAAATGCAAGACGGTTATAAGCATCCTTAAGAACCCGCCTAACAGCCACACACCAACAGCGACCACAGCGCCAGCCCATCGGACAAAGACAACTGCCCGGGGAGACGGGGCCAGTAAGGGGTTGGCAGGGGGCGGGCAAGTTGGTGGCCACTGACCGTGTCCAGCAGAGCAGACGATTCCGGCTGCGTCTCCTTCGCCCCGGCGCCGGGCGGCGGCGGGAAGTTGGGGCTGAAAACCATCAGGTCGCTCTTGCCCGCGCCGTCCGTGGCCACGCACAGGCTCCGGCTCTGGCGCTGCGAGTACGACCAGCTCCCCGCTTCGCTGGCGCACACCAGCGTCGCCGGCCCGGGCCCCGACAGCACGGCCGCCCGCGGCGCCCACCGCGACGCCCCGTACAGCACCACCGCCAGCACCAACAGGCTCGACACCGCGCAGATGCCCACCACCAGCCACACGTTCGTCGACGACGACGACAACGACCCCAGGGCTACGCCCGCCCCATCGGCGCCCGCCGCCGGCCGCAGCCCCGGCCCCGACGACGACGAGGACGAGCCCGCCGCCGCCAGCGCCGCCTCGGCGCCCTCCACCAGCGACACGCTCAGCGTGGCCGTGGCCGAGCGCGCCGGCTCCCCGTGGTCCCGCACCACGATCACCAGCCTCTGACGAGGGCCGTCCGCCTCCTCCAGCGCCCGCGCCGTGCTCACCTCGCCGCTGTACAGCCCCACGCGGAACGCGCCCTTCCCCCGCGGCTCCCACAGCTCGTAGCGCAGCCACGCGTTGTAGCCAGAGTCCGCGTCCACCGCGCGGATCTTCGCCACCACCTGCCCCGCCGGAGACCCCCACGCCGCCCACGCCCACACCACCTCCGAGCCCGGACCCGACGCCGCCTCGCCCCACGACCCGACGACCGACGCCGGCAGCAGCGCCGGCGCGTTGTCGTTCTCGTCCACCACGAACAGCTGCACCGTGGCGTTGCCGCACAGCGCCGGCTCCCCCGCGTCCACCGCACGCACCTCGAACTGCAGCACCTGCACCTCCTCGTAGTCCAAGGGCTGCAGCGCCCACAGACGCCCGCTCTCCGCGTCCACCGACACGTAGCTCGACGCCGGCCGCCACCCCCCGCCCGACGACGCGCCCCCGGCGCCGCCCTCCCACACCGAGTAGCTCACGCGGCCGTTGCCCGCCTCGTCCGGGTCCCGCGCCCACACGCGCGCCAGCTCCGCGCCCGCCGCGTTGTTCTCCCGCGCCAGCACCGTGTACACGGCCTGCGCGAACGACGGCGCGTTGTCGTTCACGTCCGACACCGGCACCCGCACCCCGCGGCTGGCGCGCAGCGACGGCGCCCCGCCGTCCTCCGCACGCACCTCCACCTCGTACTCCGACACCCGCTCGCGGTCCAGCGCCTCCCGCAGCACCAGCGAGTACGAGCCCGCGAACGTCGACACCAGACCGAACGGCGACGGCGGCCACACCGCGCACCGCACGCGACCGTTCGCCCCCGAGTCCCGGTCCGACACGCTCAGCAGCGCCACCACCGTCCCCACCGACGCGTCCTCGGGCACCGGCACCGACAGCGACGTCACCCACACCTCCGGCGCGTTGTCGTTCACGTCCAGCACCTCCAGCAATACGCTACAGTGACCTGACAGCGGGGGAGTGCCTTTGTCTCTCGCTTCGATCTCCAGGTCATACGACTGAACCTCCTCGAAATCCAGTTCCCCGGCAGTCCGTAGCTCCCCCGTTTTTCCGTCAATGACAAACAAGTCTCTAACGTTGGCAGAAATCGTCTCGGCAAACGAATAATCTATCTCTCGATTAAGTCCCTCATCTTTGTCTGTGGCTGATAACTGGAAAAAAAAAGTTCCCGGAGCAGCGTCCTCCGGCAGCTGCACTTTGTACACCGACTGGTTGAACTGGGGCGCGTTGTCGTTGGCATCCAGCACCGAGATCACCAGCTCCATCGTGCCCGTCAGCGGCGGCCGGCCCCCGTCACTCGCCGTCACCACCAGGCGGTGCACGGGAACAGTCTCGCGGTCCAGAGATTTCTTTAAAACGAGCACTAGGGACATTTTCTTTTCGTCTTTGGATTTCACTTCCAAACCGAAATGCTCGCTGGGGCTGAGTGTATAGGAGAGCTGCGCGTTGGCTCCCACATCGGCATCCGACGCGCCCTCCAGCGGGAAGCGGGAGCCGGGCAGAGTGTTGAATTCCACGATGCTGAGGTTCTTGCGGGCGGCGGGGAAAAGCGGGGCGTTGTCGTTGATGTCGGTGACCTCCAGCTCCACGTGGAAGACGCGCAGCGGCCGCTCCACCAGCACCTCCAGGCGCAGGGCGCACGGCGCGCTCTTCCCGCACAGCTCCTCCCGGTCCAGCCGCGAGCTCACCACCAGCGCCCCGCTCGCCCCGCTCACCTCCACGCTCGCCCGCCGGCCCTGCGACACCAGCCGCAGCCCCCGAGCCTCCGACTCGCCCGCCTCCAGGCCCAGGTCCTGCGCCAGCCGGCCCACCACCGTCCCGGCCTTGGCTTCCTCCGGCACCGAGTAGCGCACCTGGCCGCCCACCAGCGCCCAGGCCGCCTGCAGCACCAGCACCCGCAGCACCGGCCCCCAACACGACACCATCGCCCACTCACCGCCGCGGGACCCCCGCACCCTCCGGGACCCGCACGGCTCCCCGCCGCCGCCCGCACTCACGCCCCGGCTCTGCTGACCGCTCCTCGCCGCCCCCCCGCGCTCACAGCCGGGCTCTCCGCCGCACCGGGGCGGAGCCGCCTCGCCGCTCCGCCGCCGTTGCTGAGCCTGCAGCGACACCGTGTGCTGCTCACACGCCTCACACGCTCCCCAGCAACACCGCCACTCCGCACCCGCGCTGCTCGGCTCCTCTCCCGTCCCCTCCTGACCCTCCACTCTGTCTTGCCCTTCCTTTTTGCTTGCTGAGATTTCTTCATTTCCATCTTCCTTCTTCTTCCCCGCTTTCTCTTCCCTTTTCTTTCGTCTTTTTCCCACTTTCTTCTCTTCCTTCTTCTCACTTTGCAATTATTCTTCGCCCTCATTCTTCTCCTTTTCCGTTTCGTCTGGCCCAGCCGTGCCCGATTCTTCACCCCCGAGCCCTTCTCTTTCCACACTTCTCTCTCCTTTCTCCCCGCTCACAGCTCCCCAGCCGACACCTGCCCCGCGGCGAGACCATCAAAGACGGACCCATCAGCGCTGAATACGGGGCAACAGCACCGGAGCGCGGGACTCTAACCACGGCGGGGGGGAGGGGGCGGGTTGCGCAGCGGGGTCCTTAGGGACCAACTCCGCTCAGTGGCCAGTGTATCCTCTGTCCTCTCTTCCTTCTTCCATCGCGTGTTTCTTTTTACTTGTCTTCTCCTTTCCCCTCTGCCATTCCTTTTGAGTCCTAATCTTTACTTCACCACAGGCGAGCCATTGTCTTGATTTTTTTCTCCTTAAGAAAAATTATTTCCAAATGCCTACAGCACATTCGTAGCCCGTCAGGCAAGAGCTCTCACTCCTCTTCCTCGGGACTTTTCAACGAGCTGAGTCCACCATTTCAACAATGCTGAGGTCCCCCACTGCATTTATCATGTCAGAGCATGGTATCTTCCATCCTTCCTTCCCTTCCTTCCTTCTTCTATAAATTATTTCCTTCTCCACTTCCTTCCACTCTGCCATTGCTTTTCCTTCCACCATACTCTTTTGCTTCCTCTCTCTTGCTCTCTTTCCCTCTGCATCCTCCTTATTTTTCTCCATTTTTTTGGTTTCTTCTTCCTCTTTCCACATTCTCTCTTTCTCTCTCGTTTTTCCTCGTTTTTTCCACACTAAACCTTTTTGTTTGTGGAAACACAACTAGCCGTTGCCTATTGTTTTTTTTTTCTAATGAAACAAAATTATTTTGTAACGGCTACAGCACACTCGTAATGAAGCATGTGATGTGCAAGCACCCTCAGGAAAGAGATCTCACTCCTCTTCACCACGACTTTTCCACAAGCCTTGCTCAGTGTCCTCATGTTCGAGGATGCCCAGGTGCTCCACTGCATTTATAATGTGCAGAGAATGTCAGAGCATACTGGCAAACTTCTCTCTGTCTGGTCCTCCCTTCCTTCCCCTCCTTTCTGTCGCTTCTTATTTCTTCCCTCCTTGCTTCCCTCTCCACAACACAGAGTCCTTCCTTTCCTTCTTTCTTTAGCTCCTTCTACATCTTGCCTTCTTTTCTTTCTCTCTTCCTTCATGTCTCCACTTTTCTTTCTCTATTCCTATTTTTCTTCCTTTCCTCCCTTTCCCTCCTCTCCTCTTCTGTTTCCTCCTTGCCTCTTCTTCCCGGATTTTTTTTATTTGTCTACACCACATTCGCCATGAAACATGGAAATACATTCAAAGAAGAGCTCGAACTCCTCTTACTCACAGCATTTCCCCAATTCTTACAGAGTCCTCTTGTACCAAGGATGTCGAGGTCCTCAACTGCATTCAACATGGAGATGACCTCGGGTAATTTTGCTAACTTCCTCTATTTTCTCTCTATATATATTCCTGTTCTTCTTCCTGTATTTCTTTCTACTTGCTTCCTCCTTCTTGCATGGACTCCTTCTTTCTTTCTTTTGCTCTTCTGTACCTTCCTTCTTGTCTTTTTGTTGTTGCTGCTGCTGCTGGTGCTTGTTTTGTCCAGCCCTATTCTTTCCTCCAGTTTTCTTCTACTCCCATGCTTGCATGGCCTGTTCATGTTTCCATTAACAAAAAGATTTCATGCCAAATCATGCATGGCATTGAACAGAGACATGCCCTTTGGCAACACGGCTCCTTCCCTTCAGACAGGGAAAAAAACCCTTCCTACTTTCCCCTGCACATGCTCCTGCAAATTCCATGCCCTTCAGGAAGGAGGCCTCCTTCACTCTTCAGCCTCCCATCCACTCAAAGACGCACCAAACACAAGAGTAAGGCAATCACATGGACAAGAATAGCTCTGCTGCATCAGAACAGAACCCACCACTCTGAGAAACACAAGCCCAAGCCCAGGACGTTGCACAGCTCTGCAAGCAGGCTCCAGTGAATTCCAAGCAGTACAACAGAGTCCTCCAAATAGGTGCTCAAACCCACCACAGACCAGCATGATAATTGTCCACAAAGATTCAAGCAGCACAGGGCAACAACAGCTCCCAAACACTCATCATGTCTCTCAGGGAAGACCTATTATTTTGACCTCATTTTCCACCTGCTTCAGGAATGTCAAGCTCTTGCTCTCCCTTTCAGGAGGATACACTCAGCCAGAGCCACACACCAAGCACCTCTCTCCTTGCAAGCAGTACTCCCCATGGAATACCTCCCACTCATCAGCATCAGCTACCTGAATAACAGCCAAACAAAAGCCAGGAAGGAAACACCACAACATGCTCACTGAGAACATCACCTTGACACCAACACACCCATTGTGTGAAATGCCTTGGCGTCCCTCTAGCCATGTTCACTGACATGATCCAAGAAGAAGATACAACGCATATCGCAGGAATAAAAAGTACACTGGTATCTGAAACACATCTTCTCTGGGTAGCATTGACTTACCTGTCACATCACTGCTTGCTTCTTCAGAACAAGAAACATTTTCATCACAGGAGGACTAGTTTTAAGGCACATTTTCCCTCTAAAAATATGACATGTTTCTAAGGAACATGAGCAGAAAAGGCTTGATATGTGGTCTGCAAAACATCAAAAGCATGAGACAGAACACAGTGCTCCCTTCTGGACTTCTATCACAGCAGAGGCACAAGGGAGACATGAAAGTAAAGGACATTCTCTCAACATCATGCTCATCCAGGAAGAGGTGAAAATACATCCCCAACAACCAAAGTCACACAGCCCAAACCTCTGCAGCCAGACAGCTGTGAAAATTCCACCACGGGCACTCATCCACTGTTCCCAACACATTGCCAATGTCAAAGATGACAATCCAAAAGGGTGGAATGTTTGCTGAGGAAAGGAAACTAAATGAATTCAATTCCCTGTATTGAAATAAAATGTTTGATGACTTCTAGATCTCTCCTCCTCCTTAGAGGGATCAGCAGAGAGCTGACCAGAGACAGCTTTCAAGAAGGCAAAGAAAGCCAGATTTCTAAACCCCTCTGCCTGACCAGTGATATACCACATTCTGGAGAAAATGCCAAAGGGGACAAAAGGGCTTGAGGATATGGGGAACCTCTGGAGGTCCTGAGAGGATCTCACAGGGCAGGCAGCAGTGGCTCAAGGGTTTCTATTGGCATCCTCAGTGACATGCCATGGGAAATCAGATCTCCAGTTAAGCAGGCAAACTCCATTTCCTCACCAGTGACACATATGATTTCCTACCCAGCATCTCCATTTACTCCTGGCAGGGCTCTTTCTGACTCAAAGTCACCCTCCCCGTGACACATGCTGAGGCCCTACTGCATGTCTCAAGGAGCATTGCTGCCACAAGACATCGCTCCACCACAGGAACAGGTTCCAGCTCTAAAACATGCTCGGAGCATGTCCCAGGCCTTTCCACATCCTCACCTTCCCTCATCATTGGCACACAGAAAAGAGAGAGACGGGCAAAGCCACTCACAGCCAGGCAGGTTCTTCTCACATCAATGAGCCTCACAGCAATGCTTTGGGTCTTTTCCAGCAATTCAGGATGGAAACCCCACACAGCTGCACTTCAGAGGCTTAAAAATTCTGTGATCAGAGCTGCGACACCTCTGATCCCACTCTGCACCAGTCTTATTCTTCAGCAGAACCACAGCAAACACCAGATCACAAGCACTGAGTAGTACCAACTGGGTGAGAGAATTTCTACCACACAAAAGCAGAGCTGGGCTGCTGTGCAGGGACTGTCCTGCACACACAGATCACATGGAGCTGCATGCAGTGTCACAGGTTCTCTATTAAGACCATCCCTGCAAGTGCCAAGTAGGAGAAAACAGGAGAGCAAAGACCATGCTCATCTCCTCCCTGGCCTTGAAAAATCCTGCCTTCAGGAGGAGCAATGAATCAGCATGGAAAAGCTTTGGAAGCTACTGCAGATGCTTTTGACTGCACAAGGACAGCACAGTGGAAGTGCTACAATCACACAACACTTTACCCAAAGCAAGCAGTCTTTCAGACAGTACTGCCCAGTCTGCACGGCACCCCCTCCCACCACCCCATCACAGATGTCACGCAGGCAGAAGCACAAGGGACCATTTCTGGTGGGAGATACACATCGCCTCAAAAGACCACATGGGTGTTTCAACAGCACACAGCATATCAAGATCTGAATACCTCCTACTTCAGACCCTCGAGAGAAGCACTTCAAGACTCATTATTGTCTTCTTATGACATGGCCCATGGTTTTACTGAGGATTCCCATGACTACTGATCCTACTGAAGACCACTGCCACATTCACCTCTGCAACATGTCAGAGATTCCTCTCCCTCTTCAAGGTTATGACTGCTGAACCTTCCCGTCAATGAGAGCAAAATATAAAACATAGATGGTATCACATACCCAGTGTCTGGTAAACTCGCTGCATCTGCCCCTGCAGGACTGCAATGCTTCAGCAGTTTGAGTGAGTGATGCTACAGACCTGAGAGCAAGGTCTCAACTCTCTAGAACTCATGTCAGGATAAATCTAATGGCAAATGACACTGGTTTCAGGCTGAGAGAGACACCACCACATGGAGATGAAAACATCAGTGCACCAGATGGTATCGACACATTGCAGCCTTCCAGTACCTGACGGGAGCATACAAACAGGAGGAGAATCAACTTTTTAAAAGGGCAGATAATGGCAGGACAAGGGGGATGGTTTAAAGCTGAAGGAGGGAAGGTTTAGATTGAATATTAGGGGGAAGTTCTTTACGGAGAGAGTGGTGAGGTCCTGGAACAGGCTGCCCAGAGAGGTGGTGGATGCCCCATCCCTGGAAGTGTTCAAGGCCAGGTTGGATGGGGCCCTGGGCAACCTTGTGTAGCTCCACACCTGAGATTGGTGGCCCTGCCTGTGGCAGGGGGGTTGGAGCTTTATGATCCTTGGGGTCCCTTCCAATCCATACCATTCTATGATTCTATCATTCTATGACTGTGTAGGGGAATTTCATTGATCAGCAAAAGAGGACTTGCAGGGAACTTGTACAGCTGTTGCTGCTAATGCAAATATTGAAAGAACATCAAATCAGGCCAGTGCCCATCAAGACACTTACACAGCCAGGAATGCAAGTTCATAACTGGGGCAGGGGGGAGAAACACAAATTCCCATTTCTAACACATCTTTGGGTCACACTCAATCCCTGAACACGTTCCAGTGCCATGTACCGTGTTACAGCGTAGTGGGAAAAGACAACAGGATCTGTCCAGAAAGCATTCCAATCTTTCTAAAGCCTCAGTCGGGCCAAGTAAAAGGGAACATTAGCCCACGTGCAGAGAAACAAAAAGATGATCAGTACACATCAAGCATTCTTGCAGAAGAAGAGTGAAGAAGAGGAGGACAAAGACAAACCCACATCTGATACCACCACAGTCAGCAGTCAACAATGGTAAGAAGGCAGCAAAGGTGACCGGGGGACTGTCACCACCTGCCTATCCTGTGCTCCTGCACCAAGCTCAAACCCCAAATGCGACACAAATGCCAGCAAGCAAGAACCAAGGATGACAATAACGTTCGGTGCTGTTGCACCAAATGCAGGAGCCAGAGAGGAGAACCCCCCTAACAGCCACACACCAACAGCGACCCCAAGTGCCAGCCCATCGAGAGAGGCGGGGCGAGTAAGGGGTTGGCAAGGGGCGGGCAAGTTGGGGCCACTGACCGTGTCCAGGAGCGCGGGCGGCTCCGGCTGCGTCTCCTTCGCCCCGGCGCCGGGCGGCGGCGGGAAGTTGGGGCTGAAAACCATCAGGTCGCTCTTGCCCGCGCCGTCCGTGGCCACGCACAGGCTCCGGCTCTGGCGCTGCGAGTACGACCAGCTCCCCGCTTCGCTGGCGCACACCAGCGTCGCCGGCCCGGGCCCCGACAGCACGGCCGCCCGCGGCGCCCACCGCGACGCCCCGTACAGCACCACCGCCAGCACCAACAGGCTCGACACCGCGCAGATGCCCACCACCAGCCACACGTTCGTCGACGATGACGACAACGAACCCAGGGCTACGCCCGCCCCATCGGCGCCCGCCGCCGGACGCAGCCCCGGCCCCGACGACGACGAGGACGAGCCCGCCGCCGCCAGCGCCGCCTCGGCGCCCTCCACCAGCGACACGCTCAGCGTGGCCGTGGCCGAGCGCGCCGGCTCCCCGTGGTCCCGCACCACGATCACCAGCCTCTGACGAGGGCCGTCCGCCTCCTCCAGCGCCCGCGCCGTGCTCACCTCGCCGCTGTACAGCCCCACGCGGAACGCGCCCTTCCCCCGCGGCTCCCACAGCTCGTAGCGCAGCCACGCGTTGTAGCCAGAGTCCGCGTCCACCGCGCGGATCTTCGCCACCACCTGCCCCGCCGGAGACCCCCACGCCGCCCACGCCCACACCACCTCCGAGCCCGGACCCGACGCCGCTTCGCCCCACGACCCGACGCCCGACGCCGGCAGCAGCGCCGGCGCGTTGTCGTTCTCGTCCACCACGAACAGCTGCACCGTGGCGTTGCCGCACAGCGCCGGCTCCCCCGCGTCCACCGCACGCACCTCGAACTGCAGCACCTGCACCTCCTCGTAGTCCAAGGGCTGCAGCGCCCACAGACGCCCGCTCTCCGCGTCCACCGACACGTAGCTCGACGCCGGCCGCCACCCCCCCGCCCGACGACGCGCCCCCGGCGCCGCCCTCCCACACCGAGTAGCTCACGCGGCCGTTGCCCGCCTCGTCCGGGTCCCGCGCCCACACGCGCGCCAGCTCCGCGCCCGCCGCGTTGTTCTCCCGCGCCAGCACCGTGTACACGGCCTGCGCGAACGACGGCGCGTTGTCGTTCACGTCCGACACCGGCACCCGCACCCCGCGGCTGGCGCGCAGCGACGGCGCCCCGCCGTCCTCCGCACGCACCTCCACCTCGTACTCCGACACCCGCTCGCGGTCCAGCGCCTCCCGCAGCACCAGCGAGTACGAGCCCGCGAACGTCGACACCAGACCGAACGGCGACGGCGGCCACACCGCGCACCGCACGCGACCGTTCGCCCCCGAGTCCCGGTCCGACACGCTCAGCAGCGCCACCACCGTCCCCACCGACGCGTCCTCGGGCACCGGCACCGACAGCGACGTCACCCACACCTCCGGCGCGTTGTCGTTCACGTCCAGCACCTCCACCACCACCTTGCAGTGACCCGACAGCGGGGGAGTTCCCTTATCTGTAGCTTCGATTTGTATCTCGTATGAATGAACATCCTCAAAGTCCAGGGCGCCTGTGAGACGCATCTCCCCCGTCTGCGAATTTAAACTGAAAATATTTAGTCCCTCTACTGGAAAAGTATTGCTCGTGGAGAAAGACATTTCGCTATTGCTTCCCACGTCCGGATCCGTGGCGTTCACCCGAGCCACCAGCGTCCCCTTGGCAGCGTTCTCCGGCAGCTGCACTTTGTACACCGACTGGTTGAACTGGGGCGCGTTGTCGTTGGCATCCAGCACCGAGATCACCAGCTCCATCGTGCCCGTCAGCGGCGGCCGGCCCCCGTCACTCGCCGTCACCACCAGGCGGTGCACGGGAACAGTCTCGCGGTCCAGCGCTTTCGTGAGCACCAGGAACAGAGATTCACGGTATTCTTCACTGTGATGCACATCCAGAGAGAAGTGCTCGCTGGGGCTGAGTGTATAGGAGAGCTGCGCGTTGGCTCCCACATCGGCATCCGACGCGCCCTCCAGCGGGAAACGGGAGCCGAGAGGGGAATTCTCGGACATACTGAGGTTCTTGCGGGCGGCGGGGAAGAGCGGGGCGTTGTCGTTGATGTCGGTGACCTCCAGCTCCACGTGGAAGACGCGCAGCGGCCGCTCCACCAGCACCTCCAGGCGCAGGGCGCACGGCGCGCTCTTCCCGCACAGCTCCTCCCGGTCCAGCCGCGAGCTCACCACCAGCGCCCCGCTCGCCCCGCTCACCTCCACGCTCGCCCGCCGGCCCTGCGACACCAGCCGCAGCCCCCGAGCCTCCGACTCGCCCGCCTCCAGGCCCAGGTCCTGCGCCAGCCGGCCCACCACCGTCCCGGCCTTGGCTTCCTCCGGCACCGAGTAGCGCACCTGGCCGCCCACCAGCGCCCAGGCCGCCTGCAGCACCAGCACCCGCAGCACCGGCCCCCAACACGACACCATCGCCCACTCACCGCCGCGGGACCCCCGCACCCTCCGGGACCCGCACGGCTCCCCGCCGCCGCCCGCACTCACGCCCCGGCTCTGCTGACCGCTCCTCGCCGCCCCCCCGCGCTCACAGCCGGGCTCTCCGCCGCACCGGGGCGGAGCCGCCTCGCCGCTCCGCCGCCGTTGCTGAGCCTGCAGCGACACCGTGTGCTGCTCACACGCCTCACACGCTCCCCAGCAACACCGCCACTCCGCACCCGCGCTGCTCGGCTCCTCTCCCGTCTCCTCCTGACCCTCCACTCTGTCTTGCCCTTCTCGCTCCGCTCTTCCCCGAACTCATTTCCTTTCCTGCCTTGCTTTTTGCTTGCAGAGATTTCTTCCTTTCCATCTTACTCGTTTCAGCCTTCTCTTTCCTTTTCCGTCTTCCTTCTTCTCGTTGGGCTTTACTCTCTTTCCTCCTCCTCTTCCTTCTCCTTCTCCGTTTCGTTCTGGCCCCGCCGTGCCCGATTCCTTCCCCTCCTCGCCCTTCTCTTTCCATCGCTCTCTCTCCTTTCTCCCCGCTCGCGCTACCCGAGGCGCCTCCGGCCCCGCGGCGGAGACCATCAAAGACGGCGGTGTCTCTCCTCTTTCTTCCTTCCTTACTTCCTTCTTTTTACTTTCATACAGTCGTTCCTTGTCTTCTTCCTTCCCCTCTGCCATTCCTTCATCTCTTCTCCTTCTACTCATCGTGCTTTATTCTTTTTTCTTTTTCCATGTATTTGTCTTCCTTTTTAATTACTTTCAGCCTCTCTTTTGTACCAGAAACATTTTGTTGTTAAAACACACTCGAGCTGCTTTTTTCTTTTTTTACTTCCATTAATTCTTCTCTTCCTTCCTTTCTTCATTTTGTGTTTTTATCTGACAAACGCTTGTCCTTTGTCTCTCTCCCTTTCTTCTTCTCATTCAAGTCCCTTCAGTAATCTTCCGCAAGCCTTGCTCAGCAGCCCCCATATCCCAGCATGAGCAGGTTCTCCACTCCATTCATTGTGTCAGGATAATGCAGAGCATACTGGTCATCTCTATTGTCCCATCACTCCTTCCTCTCCATCACAGCAACATGCTCCAGCTCTAAAACACACTCTGAGCATCACCCAGCCCATTCCACATCCCCACCTTCCCTCATCATTGGCACAAAGAACATAGAGAGGTGAACACACAATATCAGCTGGGAGGGAAAGAATTTCTCCCATACAAAACCAGAGCTGGGCTGCTGTGCAGGGACTTGTGTTCATGGACACATCAGAATGAGCCCCACCTAAGAACACAGGTTCTCTATCGAGGCCAACTGTGCATAAGTAGGGGAAGTCAGGAGAACAAAGACCCCCTCCTGGGCCTTGAAACATCCTACCTCAGGGGGAGCAATGAACCACCACACCAAGAATAACATCTGTGGAAGGCACTATAGATGCCACAAGGGCAATGGAGACAGGGAAGTGCTACCCTGTCACAACACCTTTCCAAACCTTGACAAGCACCCTGCTGTAACAGGTGATATTGACTCTACATGAGATCATTAGTCTGGGGATCTGATATCAGGGATTTTTGGTTGGTAGGTGCCTTGGTTGCAGTTCTGTTGTTGTCCTGGTTAAAAATGAAGGATTCTAGTGCTTCTGTAAGCACGTGGCTGCTGATGTATATATGGAAAGAAATCAAAACCAGGTTGGTGTGTATCACACCATTCCTCTGGCCAGGAACCCAACTGCACAACTCTTCCCATCACTGGGAGCACCACAGAAACCATACAGATAGTACCACATACACACTGCTCAGCAGAATCTCTCTGACCCTTCATGTTCTGCACTGCTTCGCATGTCTCACATGGGAACATTACATATCTGAGAGAGCAGTTACACATCTGAAATATTACACATCTCTTTGTACAGATGGGCACAGGACAGCTCTTCTTAAACAGGGGCAGCCGAGCACCCAAAGCTCATACCTTCCTCCTTACCTCCCCTTACATATTCTACTTGAGAAGGAACAAAGAAACATCACAGCTGCATCAAGGGCTGCAGAAGCTTCTGTGGATGCCCATCACAATTTAAGGACAACAAACTGAAGCTCTACTCACACACATAGCCTCAAAAGATATTGTTGGCATTTCAATACCACACACCATCTCAAGGTCCAGAAGGCCTCAAATCCAGACACTTGGGAGGGTCTGGGAACTACAGACAACAATGGCCATGAAAGAAACACCATGGTATATTTCACAGAGAACATCTCCTCAATGTCCAACACATCCACTCAAAGAAATGCATTGGCATCCCTCCCCTGCCTGTCCATGGTCCTGTCTCTTCACACTGTACCTGGAAGCAGCAGAAAAGAAACAGAAGACAGTGGTGCCTTGCTGCTACAAACGTACAAGCACTAAAATCCTGGCAACAGTTCGTTGCTCCAACATAAAGAGGCTATAAATGAACATGAACAAAACTACGTCTTTCTCTCAAGAACATCAGCTTTGTATCTGAAGCAACCTACCTGTTAACTCACTGGCTGCTTCTTCAGAAAAGAGAGATTTTCAAGACAGAAGGACCAGTTTATTAGGATAAAAATTGTTCCTGGGGAAGCTGGACACAAAAGAAATTGCTCCCATTCTGCTAAAAACAGACAACACACAGTGCTCCTGGTGCAGTTCTGTCACACAGGAAGAAGGGAAGAGACCTTACAGCAAAGGACATTCTTTCAACATCCACCTTAGCTCGGGAGAGTGGAAAAGCCATCCAACATGTATGGAAAGTTGCTCGATACAATACATGCTTCTTCCCCTGACTAGAAGAGTAAGAGCAGAGGCTGGCAGCATGATCCACATATGGGAAAGCTTCTGATTGACCAACATGCCATATCAAAACCAAGAGGCTGAAGTCATGTGCAGTAGATGTCTTCACAAACAGTGATACTATAAAAAACAAGAACATTGTAAGATACATCAAACTTATGCAAGTCTGGAGAGGATCACAGGGAAGCAGCATTGTTTGCTGGGCCTCTTCTCAAGGTCCTCTATCAACATGCTCTATGCCTGGGGAAGTGGCATCTCCACAGCTAAGCAGACATTCAGCAATTCCTCCCCAGTTACACAGGCTGTGTTCTACCCACCACCTCTATTTCCATCAGATAAGACTGGCCCCCTCTCAGTCACCCTCCCCAGGACACCTGCCCAGGCCATACTCAGTGCCACTCACAGGATCACTGCCACAGGACCCAGACATTGATCCCACATAGAAATGTGCTCCAGCTCTAAATTCTGCTCCAAGCATGACCCAGGCCTTTGCACACCCTCACCTTCCCACATGACTGCAACAGAGAACATGTAGAGGCCTGAAAAGCCTCACAGTGCCTCGCACCATCTCCCCAGGTGCCTGAACTTCACCCTCAATCATAACATCACACAATCATTAACGTTAGAAATGATCTCTGAGATGATTAAGGTCAAACATCCACCCAACTCCTTTTCCCTGTCCAGGAATCTCAAGTGGAAACACCCCAGAGCTGCACATCAGTGTTTTTATTCTTTCATTAAAGCTGTGTCATCTCTAATAAAAAAATAGCCAAATAACCCCAAAGATCTTGCAGAGGAGAATCAAAGAAGAGGCAAAGAGAGGAGAAGAGAGCTTTCCACTAGAACCCAAAACTGGTACCACTGCAGTCAGCAGTCAGTAACGGTAAGAAGGCAGCAGATAGTCACCAGGGCACTGTCGTCACCTGCCCATCCTGCGCTCCTGACCCAAGCTCAAACCCAAATGCAACACAAACGCCAGCAAGCAAGAGCCAAGGATGACAAACAGTTTCTTGGATGTCCCCTCAAAAGCAAGAGCCAGAGAGGAGGCAGAGGAAGGTACAAAGGTGCCATTGAGCATCCTTAGGAACCTGCCAAGCACTCACCCCTTCCCCGCAGCACCTGCCCGCCAGACCGAATGCACAGCGAAGGCGGGAGAGACAGGGGCGTCGGGAGAGACAGGGGCGTCGGGAGAGACAGGGGCGTCGGGAGAGACAGGGGCAGGCAAGGGAGGGCCACTGACCGTGTCCAACACATCCACTCAAAGAAATGCATTGGCATCCCTCCCCTGCCTGTCCATGCTCTTGACTCTTCATGCTGTACCTGAAAGCAGCAGAAACGGAACAATAGCAGGAGGCAGTGGTGCTGTGCTGGTATAAACATACTGGAATTGAAATCCTGGCAAGAATTTGTTTCTCTAACACAAAGATGCTATAAACGATCAGGAACAAAAGTACATCTTTCTCTCAAGAACATCAGCTTTCTATCTGAAGTGACCTACCTGTCACTGACAACTCTTTCCACTGCCTAAGGCCACCTTTCACATCAAGATATGGCCAACCCCTACTCAGTGCCAATGGCTCTGTCATCTCTGACACATACCAGAGTTTCCTTTTCCACCTCAAGGCTCAACATGACTTCTAAAGACCCTTCCCATCGATGAGAGCACCAGAAAAACACACAGAGGTGTCATATGCACAGTGTCCTGCAGACTCACTGCAGCTGAACCTTCAAAGTTGACAAAGCTTCAGCTACCTCAGGTGGAAATCTGGCAGACCTGGCAGCAATGCTCTTCCTGAAGGGGAACTCAGGACAGCACTAAATGCCAACACAATTCCTCCCAAAGAAAAACTAAAATGTGGACAAGCACCACACTGTAACGGATGACCCATCATCTGTACAGGGGAATGAGATTGGGGTTTTGTTGGGGTACAACAGGTATTTGCCAGTGGACTTCATGACATTTTACTGGCCAGGAATGCAGTCTTCAACCTGAGGGATAACTGAGAGCAGAAAAAGGACATAGTGAAAGAACATAGGAAAGGTCCAGTGTGCATACTGACACAAATAAATGCAGAGAAATTACTCCAAGCATAGAGAAAACCCAGGGTCCTTGATGTCTCTACCTTGAACCATGGCTTTGACAGAAGACAAGCAATGAAGAGGACACAGTAACAACATACATGCAAACAACCAGGAAAATTCTGTATTGTCTTCCCCAATTTCATAACAGCTGTGGTGGACAAACGGATTTGGGAAATGGCCCCAGAGACCTTGCAGAGGAGAATCAAAGAAGAGGAGTGGAGAGCTTTCCACAAGAACCCACAGCTGATGCCACCACAGCCAGCAGCCGGCAATGGTAAGAAGGCAGCAGATAGTGCCCGGGGCACTGTCACCACCTGCCCGTCCTGCGCTCCTGACCCAAGCTCAAACCCAGACCCTGCACCAAATGCCAGCAAGCAAGAGCCAAGGATGACAATAACTTTCTTTGCTGTTCCGGACAAAACCAATACACCGAGAGGAAGCTGTGGAAAATGTCATTAGCATGCTTAAGAACCCGCCAAGCACCCACCCACCTCCGCCTTCTCACGAGGTCTATCCTGCTGACAAGAGAAGGGGCACCGGCAGAAGGAAGAAAGGGGAATGGGCGTCGAGAGAGCAAGGGTGGGGCAAGGAAGAGACACTGACCGTGTCCAGCAGAGCAGACGATTCCGGCTGCGTCTCCTTCGCCCCGGCGCCGGGCGGCGGCGGGAAGTTGGGGCTGAAAACCATCAGGTCGCTCTTGCCCGCGCCGTCCGTGGCCACGCACAGGCTCCGGCTCTGGCGCTGCGAGTACGACCAGCTCCCCGCTTCGCTGGCGCACACCAGCGTCGCCGGCCCGGGCCCCGACAGCACGGCCGCCCGCGGCGCCCACCGCGACGCCCCGTACAGCACCACCGCCAGCACCAACAGGCTCGACACCGCGCAGATGCCCACCACCAGCCACACGTTCGTCGACGACGACGACAACGACCCCAGGGCTACGCCCGCCCCATCGGCGCCCGACGCCGGCCGCAGCCCCGGCCCCGACGACGACGAGGACGAGCCCGCCGCCGCCAGCGCCGCCTCGGCGCCCTCCACCAGCGACACGCTCAGCGTGGCCGTGGCCGAGCGCGCCGGCTCCCCGTGGTCCCGCACCACGATCACCAGCCTCTGACGAGGGCCGTCCGCCTCCTGCAGCGCCCGCGCCGTGCTCACCTCGCCGCTGTACAGCCCCACGCGGAACGCGCCCTTCCCCCGCGGCTCCCACAGCTCGTAGCGCAGCCACGCGTTGTAGCCAGAGTCCGCGTCCACCGCGCGGATCTTCGCCACCACCTGCCCCGCCGGAGACCCCCACGCCGCCCACGCCCACACCACCTCCGAGCCCGGACCCGACGCCGCCTCGCCCCACGACCCGACGCCAGACGCCGGCAGCAGCGCCGGCGCGTTGTCGTTCTCGTCCACCACGAACAGCTGCACCGTGGCGTTGCCGCACAGCGCCGGCTCCCCCGCGTCCACCGCACGCACCTCGAACTGCAGCACCTGCACCTCCTCGTAGTCCAACGGCTGCAGCGCCCACAGACGCCCGCTCTCCGCGTCCACCGACACGTAGCTCGACGCCGGCCGCCACCCCCCGCCCGACGACGCGCCCCCGGCGCCGCCCTCCCACACCGAGTAGCTCACGCGGCCGTTGCCCGCCTCGTCCGGGTCCCGCGCCCACACGCGCGCCAGCTCCGCGCCCGCCGCGTTGTTCTCCCGCGCCAGCACCGTGTACACGGCCTGCGCGAACGACGGCGCGTTGTCGTTCACGTCCGACACCGGCACCCGCACCCCGCGGCTGGCGCGCAGCGACGGCGCCCCGCCGTCCTCCGCACGCACCTCCACCTCGTACTCCGACACCCGCTCGCGGTCCAGCGCCTCCCGCAGCACCAGCGAGTACGAGCCCGCGAACGTCGACACCAGACCGAACGGCGACGGCGGCCACACCGCGCACCGCACGCGACCGTTCGCCCCCGAGTCCCGGTCCGACACGCTCAGCAGCGCCACCACCGTCCCCACCGACGCGTCCTCGGGCACCGGCACCGACAGCGACGTCACCCACACCTCCGGCGCGTTGTCGTTCACGTCCAGCACCTCCAGCTCCACGCTGCAGTGACCCGACAGTGGGGGAGTCCCTTTGTCTCTCGCTTCGATTTGTAACTCATGTACTCGGACGTCTTCAAAGTCCAGAGCCCCTGAGAGCCGGATATCTCCCGTCTCTGGCTGTATACTGAACAGATCTCTGCTAACAGCAGGAACACAACTGATGATGCTGTATGAAAAGTCCTTATTAACACCCTCGTCCGGATCCGTAGCGTTCACCCGCACCACCAGCGTCCCCTTGGCAGCGTTCTCCGGCAGCTGCACTTTGTACACCGACTGGTTGAACTGGGGCGCGTTGTCGTTGGCATCCAGCACCGAGATCACCAGCTCCATCGTGCCCGTCAGCGGCGGCCGGCCCCCGTCACTCGCCGTCACCACCAGGCGGTGCACAGGAACAGTCTCGCGGTCCAGAGCTTTCGTGAGCACCAAAACCAAGGATTTTATGTTTTTGTCAGAGGATTTGACATCCAGCGTGAAGTGCTCGCTGGGGCTGAGTGTATAGGAGAGCTGCGCGTTGCCTCCCACATCGGCATCCGACGCGCCCTCCAGCGGGAAGCGGGACCCCGGCAGAGTGTTGAATTCCGCGATGCTGAGGTTCTTGCGGGCGGCGGGGAAGAGCGGGGCGTTGTCGTTGATGTCGGTGACCTCCAGCTCCACGTGGAAGACGCGCAGCGGCCGCTCCACCAGCACCTCCAGGCGCAGGGCGCACGGCGCGCTCTTCCCGCACAGCTCCTCCCGGTCCAGCCGCGAGCTCACCACCAGCGCCCCGCTCGCCCCGCTCACCTCCACGCTCGCCCGCCGGCCCTGCGACACCAGCCGCAGCCCCCGAGCCTCCGACTCGCCCGCCTCCAGGCCCAGGTCCTGCGCCAGCCGGCCCACCACCGTCCCGGCCTTGGCTTCCTCCGGCACCGAGTAGCGCACCTGGCCGCCCACCAGCGCCCAGGCCGCCTGCAGCACCAGCACCCGCAGCACCGGCCCCCAACACGACACCATCGCCCACTCACCGCCGCGGGACCCCCGCACCCTCCGGGACCCGCACGGCTCCCCGCCGCCGCCCGCACTCACGCCCCGGCTCTGCTGACCGCTCCTCGCCGCCCCCCCGCGCTCACAGCCGGGCTCTCCGCCGCACCGGGGCGGAGCCGCCTCGCCGCTCCGCCGCCGTTGCTGAGCCTGCAGCGACACCGTGTGCTGCTCACACGCCTCACACGCTCCCCAGCAACACCGCCACTCCGCACCCGCGCTGCTCGGCTCCTCTCCCGTCTCCTCCTGACCCTCCACTCTGTCTTGCCCTTCTTGCTCTCCTCTTCGCTGAACTCATTTCCTTTCCTGTTTTCCTTGCTGCTTGTAGAGATTTCTTCCTTTCCAGCTTCCTTCTTCTTTCCTTCTTCTCTTTCTTACCTTCTTTTTCCTGCATTTCTTCTCTTCGTTCTTCTCGCTTCACTTTATTCCCCGTTTTCATTCTCTTTCTGCTCAGTCTTCTCCGTTTGGTTCTGGTACTCCCGGCAGATTCCTTACCCTCCTTCGCCTTCTCTTTTCATCCTCTTCCGCAGCCGCCTCCGTCCCCTTGGCGGAGACCATCCAAGTCAGACCCCGCAGCGCTAATTACGGAGCTGCAGTGCCGGAGCGCCGGACTCTAACGGGGGGGAGGTTTTAGGGACCAACTCCGCTCAGCGGCCAGACACAACTGTGGCGTCCATCTTCTACCTTCCTTTCCTTCTTTCTACTTCGATTTAGTCGTTCCTTGTCTTCTCCCTTCCCCTCTGCCATTCCTTTATCTCTTTCTACTCATGGCGCTTTATTCTTTTTCCCGTAGTACAGATATCTTTCAGCCTCACTTTTTAGTTGTTTAAACACAGCCGAGGCATTGTTCAGTGTTTCTCCTCTGTCCTCTCTTCTTGCCTTTTAAAGAATTCTTACCTTCTCCTATTCTTTCCCTCCTGCAGTTTTATTAACGCTTGTCCTTTGTCTCTCTCTCTTTCTTCTTCTCATTCAAGTCCCTTCAGGCAGCAGCTCTCACACCTCTTCCTCGCGAATCTTCCGCAAGCCTTGCTCGGCAGCCCCCATATCCCAGCATCAACAGGTTCTCCATTCATCGTGTCAGGATAATGCAGAGCACACTGGTCATTTCCCCTATTCTCCCTTCACTCCTTCCTCTCTTTTCTGTCTTTTTCCTCCATCCTTCTTTCCTGATCTGTTGCATAGAGTCCTCCCTTTCCTTCTTTCATAAGCTCCTTCATGCTCTTCCCTTCATTCTTTCTCTTCCTTCATTTCTTCCTTCCTGTCTCCACTTTTTTTCTCCATCTCTTCCTCTTTTTCTTCCCTTGCTCTAGCTTTCCCTCCTCTTCTGTTCGTGCCCTTTTCTTTCCTGTTCTTCATCTCATTTAGAAAATGTTTTTGAAATATCCACACCACACTTGTTATGGAAATGGAAATACCCTCAGGGTACGGCTCTCAGCCCCCTTCCTCACGGCATTTCCTCAATCCTGACACAGTGTCCTTGTGTACCAAGGATGCTGAGGTCCTCCAACTTCATCCAGCATCCAGAGATAACCTCGGGGAATGCTTTATTGTCTCTCCCTCTCTTCCTTGCTTGCTTCCTTCTTATTTGCATGGATTATTCCTTCCCTTCTTTCTTGCTTTTGGTCTTTCTTCCCACCTCTTTTTGTATTGTCATTGCTTATTGTTTTGCCCAGGCATGTTTGTTCCTCCCATTCTCTTCCACTTACATTCCTGTATCTACTGTGAATTTTTCTATTACCAAAGACTTTTAAATGCCTGCAGCATGCACATCACTGAGCACAGACAGCACACTGCTCCCTTATAGACTTTGATCACAGCAGAGGCACAAGGGAGATCTAGAAGCTAAGGGCATTCTCTCAACATCAACATTATCCCAGGAGAAGGGGAAAGCCATCCCCCACACTGAGGGCACACAGCCTAAACCTCTGCAACCCGACGGCAGTGAGAATTCTGCCCTCAGCATCTCAACTACTGATACCAACACGTTGCTGATGTGAAGACAAACCAAAAGGCTGGGAATGGTTACTCATTCCCCTCTGTTGAAATGCACCTTGGTGATCACTCCTTCTACTCCCTAGCAAGGGAGATCAGCAGAGAGGGGGCCAGATTTCTGGAAGGCAAAGTCAGACAAATTTAAAAACCTTCTGACTCACCAATTTCAGGAGAAAATATTAAAAGAATGTTGCAGAGGAAAAAAGGATGTGAACTTCAGGAGGTTCTGATATGATCTCAGAGGACAAGCACCTCTACACCTGGCCTCTGCTCAAGAGTTTTCTACTGGCACACACAATGACATGCCAGAGAAATGACATCTCCAACTAAGCAGGTAGTTTCCATTTCCTCCCCAGTGACACAGACCATCTCCTACCCACCATCTCCATTTCCCTCTAGCAAAGTACTGACCCACTCAAACTCATCCTCCCAGTGACACATGCCCAGGCCCTACTGCATCCCACTCTCAATACCACTGCCACATTCACCTCTGTGACACACCACGGTTTCCTTTCCCACCTCAGGGATCAGTCCAGCTTTTTGGACCCTACCCCTCCATAACAGGCCACAGAAAATCATAGGGATATCATCATATGGATCACCTCCAACAGATACTGTACTCTTTCTAAAAGTGCTCTGAATGGACATGGCATTGATTTCATGCTGTGATAGAACAACCCAAACACTGACAAGCACCCCAGTGTAACTCATGATACTGACTACAAGAGAATTTGGGTCTGGGCATTCGCTTGGTGTTCTGTTGTTGTGGTTTAAAATGAAGGATTCTGGGGCTGCAATTGCAAATATGGAAAGAAATCAAACCAGGTTGGTGTGTATCACACCATTTCTCTGGCCAGGATCCCAACTGCACACCTCTGCCCATCAATGGGAGCACCACAGGCACCATACAGATCGTACCACATACACACTGTTCAGCAGAATCTGAATCTCTCTAACTGACCCTTCATGTTCTGCACTGCTTCACCTGACTCACCTGGAAATGGTAGAGGTCTGGGAGCACAGCTACATATCTGCAATGTCACACATCTCTTTGTGCAGATGGTCTCAGAGGCAGCCGAGCACCCAAACCTCAAACATCCCTTCTCACCTCCAGTTACTAGTCCTGCTAGAAAGTGATCAAGGAATCATCATGGCAGTCTCAAGGGGCGCAGAAGCTCCTGCAGATGCCCATCAAAATTTAAGGACAACAAACTGAAGCTCTACCCACACACATGACCTCATGAGACCTTGTGGGCATTTCAATACCACACACCATCTCAAGGTCCAGAAGGCCTCAAATCCAGACACTTGGGAAGGTCTGGGAACTACAGACAACAATGGCCATGAAAGAAACACAAGGGTATATTTCACAGAGAACATCTCCTCAATGTCCAACACATCCACTCAAAGAAATGCATTGGCATCCCTCCCCTGCCTGTCCATGCTCCTCTCTCTTCATGCTGTACCTGGAAGCAGCAGCAAAGGAACAAGAGCAGGCAGTGGTGCTGTGCTGCTACAAACATACAGGCATTGAAATCCTGGCAATAATTTCTTTCTCTAACCTATAGAGGCTATAAATGATCAAGAACAAAAGTACATCTTTCTCTCAAGAACATCAGCTTTCTATCTGACGTGACCTACCTGTCAACTCACTGGCTGCTTCTTCAGAGAAGAGAGATTTTCAAGACAGAGGCACATCACCCTCAGCTCAGGAGAGTGGGAAACATGTTCTCCACACTGATGGGAAATGGACCAAATATTTCCCACCTGAAAGAAGCCCAAATTCAGCAGTCTGCCCCTCATCCACTGCTACCAATGTGAGGGAAGGACAAACCAGAAGAGCAGGAGGTTTTGGTGTGAGGACAGAACAAAAGCAAAGTGATCCTGGGCCACTGTATTGAAAGAGAAGGTTTGGCAACATCCTGAACACATACTGTTTGCCCTGACTAGCAACAATAAGAGCAGAGGGTTAACCAAAGAGCTGAGTTAGGCCAGGCTCTTTTCCACACCACCTGATATCACTTCCCCATAAGAGGGGACGGCTGGGGAGGGGCACTCCTGGGTGCTTCCAGGGCAGTCTTTGCATGGGGCACCACTCTCTAATCATGGGATGCGTAAGGCACTCTGTGTTATCACCAGGTGTGAGTGTAATTGGCTGTTATTGTTCTACAGCCACTGTGCTTTTGCCAGCAAACTGTCCTTATGCCAACACACAGAGACTCTGTCTCTTTCTCCTCCAGGAGCAAGTGAGCTGTGTGTGGAGTTTAGCCGCTGTTTGGGGCTGAACCAGCACAACCCTGAATCACTTCTTGGCAGAGAACAATAAAGTAGAGGAGGACAGAGTAACAGCAGAAATGAACAGAGGAAAACTCGGTATTGCCTGCCCAAATTACATAATGGCTCTGGGCAAAGAAAACTGGGAAATCACCACAGAGACCTTGCAGAGAAGAATCAAAGAAGAGGCAGGGAGACCTTTCCACAGGAACTCACATCTGATACCCACCACAACACAACGACAGCAAGTTTTAGCTCTACCCACCCACAACAGCCTTCCCAAAACACAAAGGAAACTGTCATATCACAATAACTCTCAGTGTGCAGGTAACCACCTCGAACCAACACATCACCTCTGTCAGGCAGGCAGCAGCACAAGGCACTGTCTCTGCTAGGGGATAGTCCTAACCTCACAAGATGTGGTGGGCATTCCAATATCACTCCCTTTATCAAAACCCAGAAGATCTCAAGCTCAAGAAATGTCAGAGAACCTGGGAAAGGATTCAGGGTGGGAACACAGTGCCATTCCAGCTTCATGCTTCCCTCTAGGCATTGTCCAGTCCTGACTTCAAGATGTCTTCTCAGGACAAACAGATGATTCTTTTTTGGCACAAATATCGAGCAACTGTGAAAACAGGCCAAAGGGATTCATGGTATTTCACATGCCTGGAAGGCAGTCCACAGCGTGGGAAGCAGCAAAAGGACATAGAAAAGATCCACTCTGTGCGATGACTCAACTGCAGAGAAGTTACACCAAGGCTACACAAAAATCAAGACTCCCCAACAAGTCACCTTGAAACATGTCTTCAGGAGACAACAATCTAAGAAGACAAGAGTGACAACACAAATGGAACAGAACATAGAGAAATCCAACATTGAATTCCCTACAACCCCACCGACCCCGCAGAGGAGAGTTCCACTAGAACTCACATCTGATACCACCACAGTCAACAGTCACTAATAGTGCCCAGGGCACTGTCGCCACCTGCCCGTCCTGCGCTCCTGACCCAAGCTCAAACCCAAATGCGACACAAACGCCAGCAAGCAAGAGCCAGGGAAAACAATAAGTTTCTTGGATGTCCCTTCAAAAGCAGCAGCCAGAGAGGAAGCAGAGAGAGATGCAAAGGCACCATTGAGCATCCTTAGGAACCTGCCAAGCACCCACCCCTTCCTGCAGCACCTGCCCGCTGGACCGAACGCACAGTGCAGGCGGGGAAAGGGGGCGCGGGGAGAGAAAGGGGGCGCGGGGAGAGAAAGGGGGCGCGGGGAGAGAAAGGGGGCGCGGGGAGAGAAAGGGGGCGAGCAAGGGAGGGCCACTGACTGTTATTGTTCTACATCCACGGTGCTTTTGCCAGCAAACTGTCCCTATCCCAACACACAGAGGCTCTGTCTCTTTCTCCTCCAGGAGTGAGCGAGCTGTGTGGGGAGCTCAGCCACTGTTTGGGGCTGAACCAGAACAACCCTGAATCACTTCCTTGGCAGAGAACAATAAAGTAGAGGAGGACACAGTAACAACAGAAATGAACAGAGGAAAACTCGGTATTGCCTGCCCCAATCATCCAGTCCTCATTTAAAGACGTGTTCTCAGGACAAACAGACCGTTCTTTTCTAATGACATTGCCCATGGTCTTCTCAAGGATTTCCAGTTCCCACAGACAACTCTGCCCACTGCTTAAGGCCACTCTTCACACAAAGAGATGGCCAACCCCTACTCAGTGCCAATGCCACTGCCACCTCTCTGACATGCCACAAGTTATTCTCCCACCTCAAGGCCCAATCCGACTTTCACAGACCCTTCCCAACAATTAGAGCACCAGAAAACCACACAGAGGTGTCACATGCACGGTCCCCCGCAGACACACCGCAGCTGAACCTTCAAGCTGAAGGCTGACAAAACTTCAGCTACCTCAGTTGGCAATCTGGCAGACCTGGCAGCAATGCTCTTTCTGAAGGTGAGCTCAGGAGAGTGTTAAGCAGCAACAGCACTGATTTCATGATCTACTCAGACAAAATCAGTGCTGACAAACTCAGCACCATAACGGGTGTCATATTTAGTGTGTAAGGGAATTTGATTTGAGGTTTTTGGGGAGGAGCGGCTCTTTGGCTTTTGTTTTGGCACGGATATTGAGTGACCCTGAAAACAGGCCAAGGGACTTCATGGGTCTTCTCTGGCCAGGAATGCAGTCCACAACATGGGTGAAAAAGGGAAGCAGAAAAAGAACACAGAAAAGGCCTTTGTGGAATATTCGAGTCATTACGTGTAACTGCAGAGAAATTACACCTAGAGAAATCTAGAGAAAACCCAAAGGTCCTCGACAAGTCACATTGAGCCATGCCTTCATGAGAGGACAATCTAAGAAAACAGAGTAACACTGCACATGAAAATGAACATAGAGAAATGCAGTACGGCATTCCCTAATGGCTCCGTCAAACCCCCCTCTTCCTCCCAACAGCGCCTTTCCTGCTGGCAGGGGAAGGGGCACCCGCCTAGGGAGAAGGGGGAATGGGCCTCGGGGGAGTAAGGGGCGGGAAAGGGTGGCCACTGACCGTGTCCAGGAGCGCGGGCGGCTCCGGCTGCGTCTCCTTCGCCCCGGCGCCGGGCGGCGGCGGGAAGTTGGGGCTGAAAACCATCAGGTCGCTCTTGCCCGCGCCGTCCGTGGCCACGCACAGGCTCCGGCTCTGGCGCTGCGAGTACGACCAGCTCCCCGCTTCGCTGGCGCACACCAGCGTCGCCGGCCCGGGCCCCGACAGCACGGCCGCCCGCGGCGCCCACCGCGACGCCCCGTACAGCACCACCGCCAGCACCAACAGGCTCGACACCGCGCAGATGCCCACCACCAGCCACACGTTCGTCGACGACGACGACAACGACCCCACGGCCGCGCCCTCCGCCGGCCGCAGCCCCGGCCCCGACGACGACGAGGACGAGCCCGCCGCCGCCAGCGCCCCATCGGCGCCCTCCACCAGCGACACGCTCAGCGTGGCCGTGGCCGAGCGCGCCGGCTCCCCGTGGTCCCGCACCACGATCACCAGCCTCTGACGAGGGCCGTCCGCCTCCTCCAGCGCCCGCGCCGTGCTCACCTCGCCGCTGTACAGCCCCACGCGGAACGCGCCCTTCCCCCGCGGCTCCCACAGCTCGTAGCGCAGCCACGCGTTGTAGCCAGAGTCCGCGTCCACCGCGCGGATCTTCGCCACCACCTGCCCCGCCGGAGACCCCCACGCCGCCCACGCCCACACCACCTCCGAGCCCGGACCCGACGCCGCCTCGCCCCACGACCCGACGCCCGACGCCGGCAGCAGCGCCGGCGCGTTGTCATTCTCGTCCACCACGAACAGCTGCACCGTGGCGTTGCCGCACAGCGCCGGCTCCCCCGCGTCCACCGCACGCACCTCGAACTGCAGCACCTGCACCTCCTCGTAGTCCAACGGCTGCAGCGCCCACAGACGCCCGCTCTCCGCGTCCACCGACACGTAGCTCGACGCCGGCCGCCACCCCCCGCCCGACGACGCGCCCCCGGCGCCGCCCTCCCACACCGAGTAGCTCACGCGGCCGTTGCCCGCCTCGTCCGGGTCCCGCGCCCACACGCGCGCCAGCTCCGCGCCCGCCGCGTTGTTCTCCCGCGCCAGCACCGTGTACACGGCCTGCGCGAACGACGGCGCGTTGTCGTTCACGTCCGACACCGGCACCCGCACCGCGCGGCTGGCGCGCAGCGACGGCGCCCCGCCGTCCTCCGCACGCACCTCCACCTCGTACTCCGACACCCGCTCGCGGTCCAGCGCCTCCCGCAGCACCAGCGAGTACGAGCCCGCGAACGTCGACACCAGACCGAACGGCGACGGCGGCCACACCGCGCACCGCACGCGACCGTTCGCCCCCGAGTCCCGGTCCGACACGCTCAGCAGCGCCACCACCGTCCCCACCGACGCGTCCTCGGGCACCGGCACCGACAGCGACGTCACCCACACCTCCGGCGCGTTGTCGTTCACGTCCAGCACCTCCAGCTCCACGCTGCAGTGACCCGACAGCGGGGGAGTCCCTTTGTCTCTGGCTTCGATCTCCAGGTCATACGACTGAACCTCCTCGAAATCCAGTTCCCCGGCAGTCCGTAGCTCCCCCGTTTTTCCGTCAATGATGAACAAGTCCTGAACGTCTGCAGAAATACCGTCGCTAAAGGAGTAATATATGTCCCGATTACTTCCCTCATCTTTATCCGTCGCTGTTAGCTGAAGGAACACAGTTCCCGGAGCAGCGTTCTCCGGCAGCTGCACTTTGTACACCGACTGGTTGAACTGGGGCGCGTTGTCGTTGGCATCCAGCACCGAGATCACCAGCTCCATCGTGCCCGTCAGCGGCGGCCGGCCCCCGTCACTCGCCGTCACCACCAGGCGGTGCACGGGAACAGTCTCGCGGTCCAGAGATTTCTTTAAAACGAGCACTAGGGACATTTTCTTTTCCTCTTTGGATTTCACTTCCAAACCGAAATGCTCGCTGGGGCTGAGTGTATAGGAGAGCTGCGCGTTGGCTCCCACATCGGCATCCGACGCGCCCTCCAGCGGGAAGCGGGTGCCGGGAGGGGAGTTCTCCGGTAAACTGAGGTTCTTGCGGGCGGCGGGGAAGAGCGGGGCGTTGTCGTTGATGTCGGTGACCTCCAGCTCCACGTGGAAGACGCGCAGCGGCCGCTCCACCAGCACCTCCAGGCGCAGGGCGCACGGCGCGCTCTTCCCGCACAGCTCCTCCCGGTCCAGCCGCGAGCTCACCACCAGCGCCCCGCTCGCCCCGCTCACCTCCACGCTCGCCCGCCGGCCCTGCGACACCAGCCGCAGCCCCCGAGCCTCCGACTCGCCCGCCTCCAGGCCCAGGTCCTGCGCCAGCCGGCCCACCACCGTCCCGGCCTTGGCTTCCTCCGGCACCGAGTAGCGCACCTGGCCGCCCACCAGCGCCCAGGCCGCCTGCAGCACCAGCACCCGCAGCACCGGCCCCCAACACGACACCATCGCCCACTCACCGCCGCGGGACCCCCGCACCCTCCGGGACCCGCACGGCTCCCCGCCGCCGCCCGCACTCACGCCCCGGCTCTGCTGACCGCTCCTCGCCGCCCCCCCGCGCTCACAGCCGGGCTCTCCGCCGCACCGGGGCGGAGCCGCCTCGCCGCTCCGCCGCCGTTGCTGAGCCTGCAGCGACACCGTGTGCTGCTCACACGCCTCACACGCTCCCCAGCAACACCGCCACTCCGCACCCGCGCTGCTCGGCTCCTCTCCCGTCTCCTCCTGACCCTCCACTCTGTCTTGCCCTTCTTGCTCTCCTCTTCGCTGAACTCATTTCCTTTCCTGTTTTCCTTGCTGCTTGTAGAGATTTCTTCCTTTCCAGCTTCCTTCTTCTTTCCTTCTTCTCTTTCTTACCTTCTTTTTCCTGCATTTCTTCTCTTCGTTCTTTTCGCTTCACTTTATTCCCCGTTTTCATTCTCTTTCTGCTCAGTCTTCTCCGTTTGGTTCTGGCCCTCCCGGCAGATTCCTTACCCTCCTTCGCCTTCTCTTTTCATCCTCTTCCGCAGCCGCCTCCGTCCCCTTGGCAGAGACCATCCAAGTCGGACCCCGCAGCGCTAATTATGGAGCTGCAGTGCCGGAGCGCCGGAATCTAACGGGAGGGAGGTTTTAGGGACCAACTCCTCTCAACGGCCAGACACAACGGTTGGGTCCATCTTCTACCTTCCTTTCCTTCTTTCTACTTCGATTTAGTCGTTCCTTGTCTTCTCCCTTCCCCTATGCCATTCCTTTACCTCTTTCTACTCATGGCGCTTTATTCTTTTTCCCGTAGTATGTATTTCTTTCAGCCTCACTTTTGCATCCTATTCTTATTTAGTTGTTTAAACACAGCCGAGGCATTGTTCAGTGTTTCTCCTCTGTCCTCTCTTCTTGCCTTTTAAAGAATTCTTACCTTCTCCTATTCTTTCCCTCCTGCAGTTTTATTAACGCTTGTCCTTTGTCTCTCTCTCTTTCTTCTTCTCATTCAAGTCCCTTCAGGCAGCAGCTCTCACACCTCTTCCTCGCGAATCTTCCGCAAGCCTTGCTCGGCAGCCCCCATATCCCAGCATCAACAGGTTCTCCATTCATCGTGTCAGGATAATGCAGAGCACACTGGTCATTTCCCCTATTCTCCCTTCACTCCTTCCTCTCTTTTCTGTCTTTTTCCTCCATCCTTCTTTCCTGATCTGTTGCATAGAGTCCTCCCTTTCCTTCTTTCATAAGCTCCTTCATGCTCTTCCCTTCATTCTTTCTCTTCCTTCATTTCTTCCTTCCTGTCTCCACTTTTTTTTCTCCATCTCTTCCTCTTTTTCTTCCCTTGCTCTAGCTTTCCCTCCTCTTCTGTTCGTGCCCTTATCTTTCCTGTTCTTCATCTCATTTAGAAAATGTTTTTGAAATATCAACACCACACTTGATATGGAAATGGAAATACCCTCAGGGTACGGCTCTCAGCCCCCTTCCTCACGGCATTTCCTCAATCCTGACACAGTGTCCTTGTGTACCAAGGATGCTGAGGTCCTCCAACTTCATCCAGCATCCAGAGATAACCTCGGGGAATGCTTAATTGTCTCTCCCTCTCTTCCTTGCTTGCTTCCTTCTTATTTGCATGGATTATTCCTTCCCTTCTTTCTTGCTTTTGGTCTTTCTTCCCACCTCTTTTTGTATTGTCATTGCTTATTGTTTTGCCCAGGCATGTTTGTTCCTCCCATTCTCTTCCACTTACATTCCTGTATCTACTGTGAATTTTTCTATTACCAAAGACTTTTAAATGCCTGCAGCATGCACATCACTGAGCACAGACAGCACACTGCTCCCTTATAGACTTTGATCACAGCAGAGGCACAAGGGAGATCTAGAAGCTAAGGGCATTCTCTCAACATCAACATTATCCCAGGAGAAGGGGAAAGCCATCCCCCACACTGAGGGCACACAGCCCAAACCTCTGCAACCCGACGGCAGTGAGAATTCTGCCCTCAGCATCTCAACTACTGATACCAACACGTTGCTGATGTGAAGACAAACCAAAAGGCTGGGAATGGTTACTCATTCCCCTCTGTTGAAATGCACCTTGGTGATCACTCCTTCTACTCCCTAGCAAGGGAGATCAGCAGAGAGGGGGCCAGATTTCTGGAAGGCAAAGTCAGACAAATTTAAAAACCTTCTGACTCACCAATTTCAGGAGAAAATATTAAAAGAATGTTGCAGAGGAAAAAAGGATGTGAACTTCAGGAGGTTCTGATATGATCTCAGAGGACAAGCACCTCCGCAACTGGCCTCTGCTCAAGAGTTTTCTACTGGCACACACAATGACATGCCAGAGAAATGACATCTCCAACTAAGCAGGTAGTTTCCATTTCCTCCCCAGTGACACAGACCATCTCCTACCCACCATCTCCATTTCCCTCTAGAAAAGTACTGACCCACTCAAACTCATCCTCCCAGTGACACATGCCCAGGCCCTACTGCATCCCACTCTCAATACCACTGCCACATTCACCTCTGTGACACACCACGGTTTCCTTTCCCACCTCAGGGATCAGTCCAGCTTTTTGGACCCTACCCCTCCATAACAAGCCACAGAAAATCATAGGGATATCATCATATGGATCACCTCCAACAGATACTGTACTCTTTCTAAAAGTGCTCTGAATGGACATGGCATTGATTTCATGCTGTGATAGAACAACCCAAACACTGACAAGCACCCCAGTGTAACTCATGATACTGACTACAAGAGAATTTGGGTCTGGGCATTTGCTTGGTGTTCTGTTGTTGTGGTTTAAAATGAAGGATTCTGGGGCTGCAATTGCAAATATGGAAAGAAATCAAACCAGGTTGGTGTGTATCACACCATTTCTCTGGCCAGGATCCCAACTGCACACCTCTGCCCATCAATGGGAGCACCACAGGCACCATACAGATCGTACCACATACACACTGTTCAGCAGAATCTGAATCTCTCTAACTGACCCTTCATGTTCTGCACTGCTTCACCTGTCTCACCTGGAAATGGTAGAGGTCTGGGAGCACAGCTACACATCTGCAATGTCACACATCTCTTTGTGCAGATGGTCACAGGACAGCTGTGTAGAAACAGAGGCAGCCGAGCACCCAAACCTCAAACATCCCTTCTCACCTCCAGTTACTAGTCCTGCTAGAAAGTGATCAAGGAATCATCATGGCAGTCTCAAGGGGCGCAGAAGCTCCTGCAGATGCCCATCAAAATTTAAGGACAACAAACTGAAGCTCTACCCACACACATGACGTCATGAGACCTTGTGGGCATTTCAATACCACACACCATCTCAAGGTCCAGAAGGCCTCAAATCCAGACACTTGGGACGGTCTGGGAACTACAGACAACAATGGCCATGAAAGAAACACAAGGGTATATTTCACAGAGAACATCTCCTCAATGTCCAACACATCCACTCAAAGAAATGCATTGGCATCCCTCCCCTGACTGTCCATGCTCCTCTCTCTTCATGCTGTACCTGGAAGCAGCAGCAAAGGAACAAGAGCAGGCAGTGGTGCTGTGCTGCTACAAACATAAAGGCATTGAAATCCTGGCAATAATTTCTTTCTCTAACCTATAGAGGCTATAAATGATCAAGAACAAAAGTACATCTTTCTCTCAAGAACATCAGCTTTCTATCTGACGTGACCTACCTGTCAACTCACTGGCTGCTTCTTCAGAGAAGAGAGATTTTCAAGACAGAGGCACATCACCCTCAGCTCAGGAGAGTGGGAAACATGTTCTCCACACTGATGGGAAATGGACCAAATATTTCCCACCTGAAAGAAGCCCAAATTCAGCAGTCTGCCCCTCATCCACTGCTACCAATGTGAGGGAAGGACAAACCAGAAGAGCAGGAGGTTTTGGTGTGAGGAGAGAACAAAAGCAAAGTGATCCTGGGCCACTGTATTGAAAGAGAAGGTTTGGCAACATCCTGAACACATACTGTTTGCCCTGACTAGCAACAATAAGAGCAGAGGGTTAACCAAAGAGCTGAGTTAGGCCAGGCTCTTTTCCACACCACCTGATATCACTTCCCCATAACAGGGGACGGCTGGGGAGGGGCACTCCTGGGTGCTTCCAGGGCAGTCTTTGCATGGGGCACCACTCTCTAATCATGGGATGCGTAAGGCACTCTGTGTTATCACCAGGTGTGAGTGTAATTGGCTGTTATTGTTCTACAGCCACTGTGCTTTTGCCAGCAAACTGTCCTTATGCCAACACAAAGAGACTCTGTCTCTTTCTCCTCCAGGAGCAAGTGAGCTGTGTGTGGAGTTTAGCCGCTGTTTGGGGCTGAACCAGCACAACCCTGAATCACTTCTTGGCAGAGAACAATAAAGTAGAGGAGGACACAGTAACAGCAGAAATGAACAGAGGAAAACTCGGTATTGCCTGCCCAAATTACATAATGGCTCTGGGCAAAGAAAACTGGGAAATCACCACAGAGACCTTGCAGAGAATAATCAAAGAAGAGGCAGGGAGACCTTTCCACAGGAACTCACATCTGATACCCACCACAACACAAGGACAGCAAGTTGAAGCTCTACCCACCCACAACAGCCTTCCCAAAACACAAAGGAAACTGTCATATCACAATAACTCTCAGTGTGCAGGTAACCACCTCGAACCAACACATCACCTCTGTCAGGCAGGCAGCAGCACAAGGCACTGTCTCTGCTAGGGGATAGTCCTAACCTCACAAGATGTGGTGGGCATTCCAATAACACTCCCTTTATCAAAACCCAGAAGATCTCAAGCTCAAGAAATGTCAGAGAACCTGCGAAAGGATTCAGGGTGGGAACACAGTGCCATTCCAGCTTCATGCTTCCCTCTAGGCATTGTCCAGTCCTGACTTTAAGATGTCTTCTCAGGACAAACAGATGATTCTTTTTTGGCACAAATATCGAGCAACTGTGAAAACAGGCCAAAGGGATTCATGGTATTTCACATGCCTGGAAGGCAGTCCACAACGTGGGAAGCAGCAAAAGGACATAGAAAAGATCCACTCTGTGCGATGACTCAACTGCAGAGAAGTTACACCAAGGCTACACAAAAATCAAGACTTCACAAGTCACCTTGAAACATGTCTTCAGGAGAGGACAATCTAAGAAGATAAGAGTGACAACACAAATGGAACAGAACATAGAGAAATCCAACATTGAATTCCCTACAACCCCACCGACCCCGCAGAGGAGAGTTCCACTAGAACTCACATCTGATACCACCACAGTCAACAGTCACTAATAGTGCCCAGGGCACTGTCGCCACCTGCCCGTCCTGCGCTCCTGACCCAAGCTCAAACCCAAATGCGACACAAACGCCAGCAAGCAAGAGCCAGGGAAAACAATAAGTTTCTTGGATGTACCTTCAAAAGCAGCAGCCAGAGAGGAAGCAGAGAGAGATGCAAAGGCGCCATTGAGCATCCTTAGGAACCTGCCAAGCACCCACCCCTTCCTGCAGCACCTGCCCGCTGGACCGAACGCACAGTGCAGGCGGGGAAAGGGGGTGCGGGGAGAGAAAGGGGGCGCGGGGAGAGAAAGGGGGCGCGGGGAGAGAAAGGGGGCGCGGGGAGAGAAAGGGGGCGCGGGGAGAGAAAGGGGGCGAGCAAGGGAGGACCACTGACTGTTATTGTTCTACATCCACGGTGCTTTTGCCAGCAAACTGTCCCTATCCCAACACACAGAGGCTCTGTCTCTTTCTCCTCCAGGAGTGAGCGAGCTGTGTGGGGAGCTCAGCCACTGTTTGGGGCTGAACCAGAACAACCCTGAATCACTTCCTTGGCAGACAACAATAAAGTAGAGGAGGACACAGTAACAACAGAAATGAACAGAGGAAAACTCGGTATTGCCTGCCCCAATCATCCAGTCCTCATTTCAAGACGTGTTCTCAGGACAAACAGACCGTTCTTTTCTAATGACATTGCCCATGGTCTTCTCAAGGATTTCCAGTTCCCACAGACAACTCTGCCCACTGCTTAAGGTCACTCTTCACACAAAGAGATGGCCAACCCCTACTCAGTGCCAATGCCACTGCCACCTCTGTGACATGCCACAAGTTATTCTCCCACCTCAAGGCCCAATCCGACTTTCACAGACCCTTCCCAACAGATAGAGCACCAGAAAACCACACAGAGGTGCCACATGCACGGTCCCCCGCAGACTCACCGCAGCTGAACCTTCAAGCTGAAGGTTGACAAAGCTTCAGCTACCTCAGTTGGCAATCTGGCAGACCTGGCAGCAATGCTCTTTCTGAAGGTGAGCTCAGGAGAGTGATAAACAGCAACAGCACTGATTTCATGATCTACTCAGACAAAATCAGTGTTGACAAACTCAGCACCATAACGGATGTCATATTTAGTGTGTAAGGGAATTTGATTTGAGGTTTTTTGGGGAGGAGCAGCTCTTTGGCTTTTGTTTTGGCACGGATATTGAGTGACCCTGAAAACAGGCCAAGGGACTTCATGGGACTTCTCTGGCCAGGAATGCAGTCCACAACATGGGTGAAAAAGGGAAGCAGAAAAAGAACACAGAAAAGGCCTTTGTGGAATATTTGAGTCATTAACGTGTAACTGCAGAGAAATTACACCTAGAGAAATCTAAAGAAAACCCAAAGGTCCTCGACAAGTCACATTGAACCATGCCTTCATGAGAGGACAATCTAAGAAAACAGAGCAACACTGCACATGAAAACGAACACAGAGAAATGCAGTACGGCATTCCCTAATGGCTCTGGCAGGAAAACGAAATGGTTACATGACCCCACAGACCACGCAGAGGAGAATAAGAAATAAAGAGAGGAGACAGCCTTCCACGAGAACCCACACCTGATATCACCACAGCAGTCAGCAACGGTAAGAAGGCAGCAGATACTGCGCGGGGGACTGTCACCACCTGCCCGTCCTGCGCTCCTGACCCAAGCTCAAACCCAAATGCGAAAAAAATGCCAGCGAGCAAGAGCCAAGGATGACAAAAAGTTTCTTCGATATTCCCCCAAAAGCGGTAGACGGAGAGGAGGCTGAGGCAGATGTCATTAGCATCTAAAAGCACCCGTCAAACCCCCTCTTCCACCCGACAGCGCCTTTCCTGCTGGCAGGGGAAGGGGCACCTGACTAGGGAGAAGGGGGAAAGGGCCTCGGGGGAGTAAGAGGCGGGAAAGGGTGGCCACTGACCGTGTCCAGGAGCGCGGGCGGCTCCGGCTGCGTCTCCTTCGCCCCGGCGCCGGGCGGCGGCGGGAAGTTGGGGCTGAAAACCATCAGGTCGCTCTTGCCCGCGCCGTCCGTGGCCACGCACAGGCTCCGGCTCTGGCGCTGCGAGTACGACCAGCTCCCCGCTTCGCTGGCGCACACCAGCGTCGCCGGCCCGGGCCCCGACAGCACGGCCGCCCGCGGCGCCCACCGCGACGCCCCGTACAGCACCACCGCCAGCACCAACAGGCTCGACACCGCGCAGATGCCCACCACCAGCCACACGTTCGTCGTCGACGACGACAACGACCCCAGGGCTACGCCCGCCCCATCGGCGCCCGCCGCCGGCCGCAGCCCCGGCCCCGACGACGACGAGGACGAGCCCGCCGCCGCCAGCGCCCCATCGGCGCCCTCCACCAGCGACACGCTCAGCGTGGCCGTGGCCGAGCGCGCCGGCTCCCCGTGGTCCCGCACCACGATCACCAGCCTCTGACGAGGGCCGTCCGCCTCCTCCAGCGCCCGCGCCGTGCTCACCTCGCCGCTGTACAGCCCCACGCGGAACGCGCCCTTCCCCCGCGGCTCCCACAGCTCGTAGCGCAGCCACGCGTTGTAGCCAGAGTCCGCGTCCACCGCGCGGATCTTCGCCACCACCTGCCCCGCCGGAGACCCCCACGCCGCCCACGCCCACACCACCTCCGAGCCCGGACCCGACGCCGCCTCGCCCCACGACCCGGCGCCAGACGCCGGCAGCAGCGCCGGCGCGTTGTCGTTCTCGTCCACCACGAACAGCTGCACCGTGGCGTTGCCGCACAGCGCCGGCTCCCCCGCGTCCACCGCACGCACCTCGAACTGCAGCACCTGCACCTCCTCGTAGTCCAACGGCTGCAGCGCCCACAGACGCCCGCTCTCCGCGTCCACCGACACGTAGCTCGACGCCGGCCGCCACCCCCCGCCCGACGACGCGCCCCCGGCGCCGCCCTCCCACACCGAGTAGCTCACGCGGCCGTTGCCCGCCTCGTCCGGGTCCCGCGCCCACACGCGCGCCAGCTCCGCGCCCGCCGCGTTGTTCTCCCGCGCCAGCACCGTGTACACGGCCTGCGCGAACGACGGCGCGTTGTCGTTCACGTCCGACACCGGCACCCGCACCCCGCGGCTGGCGCGCAGCGACGGCGCCCCGCCGTCCTCCGCACGCACCTCCACCTCGTACTCCGACACCCGCTCGCGGTCCAGCGCCTCCCGCAGCACCAGCGAGTACGAGCCCGCGAACGTCGACACCAGACCGAACGGCGACGGCGGCCACACCGCGCACCGCACGCGACCGTTCGCCCCCGAGTCCCGGTCCGACACGCTCAGCAGCGCCACCACCGTCCCCACCGACGCGTCCTCGGGCACCGGCACCGACAGCGACGTCACCCACACCTCCGGCGCGTTGTCGTTCACGTCCAGCACCTCCAGCAATACGCTGCAGTGACCTGACAGCGGGGGAGTGCCTTTGTCTCTCGCTTCGATTTGTAACTCATGTACTCGGACGTTTTCAAAGTCCAGAGCCCCTGAGAGCCGGATATCTCCCGTCTCCGGCTGTATACTGAACAGATCTCTGCTAACAGCAGGAACACAACTGACGATGCTGTATGAAAACCCCTTATTAACACCCTCGTCCGGATCCGTAGCGTTCACCCGCACCACCAGCGTCCCCTTTGCAGCGTCCTCCGGCAGCTGCACTTTGTACACCGACTGGTTGAACTGGGGAGCGTTGTCGTTGGCATCCAGCACCGAGATCACCAGCTCCATCGTGCCCGTCATCGGCGGCCGGCCCCCGTCACTCGCCGTCACCACCAGGCGGTGCACAGGAAAAGTCTCGCGGTCCAGCGCTTTCGTGAGCACCAGGAACAGAGATTTTATGTTTTCGTCAGAGGATTTGACATCCAGCGTGAAATGCTCGCTGGGGCTGAGTGTATAGGAGAGCTGCGCGTTGGCTCCCACATCGGCATCCGACGCGCCCTCCAGTGGGAAGCGGGAGCCGGGAGGGGAGTTCTCGGAGATACTGAGGTTCTTACGGGCGGCGGGGAAGAGCGGGGCGTTGTCGTTGATGTCGGTGACCTCCAGCTCCACGTGGAAGACGCGCAGCGGCCGCTCCACCAGCACCTCCAGGCGCAGGGCGCACGGCGCGCTCTTCCCGCACAGCTCCTCCCGGTCCAGCCGCGAGCTCACCACCAGCGCCCCGCTCGCCTCCACGCTCGCCCGCCGGCCCTGCGACACCAGCCGCAGCCCCCGAGCCTCCGACTCGCCCGCCTCCAGGCCCAGGTCCTGCGCCAGCCGGCCCACCACCGTCCCGGCCTTGGCTTCCTCCGGCACCGAGTAGCGCACCTGGCCGCCCACCAGCGCCCAGGCCGCCTGCAGCACCAGCACCCGCAGCACCGGCCCCCAACACGACACCATCGCCCACTCACCGCCGCGGGACCCCTGCACCCTCCGGGACCCGCACGGCTCCCCGCCGCCGCCCGCACTCACGCCCCGGCTCTGCTGACCGCTCCTCGCCGCCCCCCCGCGCTCACAGCCGGGCTCTCCGCCGCACCGGGGCGGAGCCGCCTCGCCGCTCCGCCGCCGTTGCTGAGCCTGCAGCGACACCGTGTGCTGCTCCCACGCCTCACACGCTCCCCAGCAACACCGCCACTCCGCACCCGCGCTGCTCGGCTCCTCTCCCGTCTCCTCCTGACCCTCCACTCTGTCTTGCCCTTCCTGCTCTCCTCCGAACTCATTTCTTTTTCCTCTCTTCCTTTCTGCTTTCAGAGATTTCTTCCTTTTCAGCTTCCTTCTTTCCTGCCTCTCTTTCTTACCTTCTTTTACCTGCATTTCTTCTCTTCATTCTTCAATCTTCTCGCTTCACTTTATTCCCCGTTTTCATTCTCTTTCTACTCAGTCTTCTCCGTTTCGTTCTGGCCCTCCCCTCCGATTCCTTACTCTCCGTGCCCTTCTCCTTTCATCCTTTTCTCTCCTTTTCCGCAGCCGCCTCCGTCCCCGTGGCGGAGAACATCCAAGTCGGACCCAGCAGCGCTGATTACGGGGCTGCAGCGCCGGAGCGCGGGACTCTAACCGGGGGGAGGTTTTAGGGACCAACTCCGCTCAGCGGCCAAAGAAAACGGCGGTGTCTCTTTTCTTGTCTTTCTTTTTACTTCCATACAGTCGTTCCTTGTCTTCTTCCTTCCCCTCTGCCATTCCTTTATCTCTTCTCTTTCTACTCATTGAAGTTTCCCCCGATGTTTTATTTTATATATATATATATATATCTTTCAGCCTCACTTTTGCATCCTAATATTTTTTAGTTGTTGAAGCACAGTTGAGCCATTGGTCGGTGTCTCTCCTCTGTCCTCTCTTCTTGCATTTAAAAAAAAATTTCCATAAATTCTTACCTTCTCCTGTTCTTTCCCTCTTGCAGTTTTATTAACGCTTGTCCTTTGTCTCTCTTTCTCCCTTTCTTCTCATTCAAGTCCTTTCAGGCAGGAGCTCTCACTCCTCTTCCTCATGAATCTTCCACAAGCCTTGCTCTGCAGCCCCCATATCCCAGCATCAACAGGTTCTCCATTCATTGTGTCAGGATAATGCAGAGCACACTGGTCATCTCCTCTATTCTCCCTTCACTCCTTCCTCTCTTTTCTGTCTCTTTTTTTCCTCCTTGCTCCCTTCTTTGCTGCATGGAGTCTTCCCTTTCCTTCTTTCTTAAGCTCCTTCATTCTCTTCTCTTTGTTATTTCTCTTCCATGGCCTCTTCCTTCCTGTCTCCACTTTTTCTTCTCCATCTCTTCTTCCCTTGCTCTATCTTTCCCTCCTCTCCTTTCCATTTTTGCCCTTTTCTTTCCTGTTCTTTGTCTCATTTAGCAAATGTTTTTGATATATCCACACCACACTCGCCATGAAAATAGAAATACCCTCAGGGTACGGCTCTCAGCCCCCTTCCTCACGGCATTTCCTCAATCCTGACACAGTGTCCTTGTGTACTAAGGATGCTGAGGTCCCCGAACTCCATCCAACATCTAGAGATAACCTCGGTGAATGCTGGTTATCTCCTTCATTGCCTCTCCCTCTCTTCCTTGCTTGCTTCCTTCTTACTTGCATGGGTTATTCATTCTCTCCTTTCTTTCTTTTGCTCTTCCCATCACTTTTGTTGTTGTTTTGTCCAGCCACATTTTTACCCCCCATTCTCTCCTACTTACATCCTTACATGTAAGGATATACATATCTTCCATTCTTTATTAGCAAAGAAGATATTTAAATACCTGCAGCATGCACATCACTGAACACAGACAGCACACTGCTCCCTTATAGACCTCGATCGCAGCAGAGGCACAAGGGAGACCTGAAAGCTAAGGGCATTCTCTCAACATCAACCTCATCACAAGAGAAGGGAAATGCCATCCCCCACACTGAGGGCAAACAGCCCAAACCTCTGCAACCAGACAGCAGTGAGAGTTCTGCCCTCAGCATCTCAACCACTGATACCAACACGTTGCTGATGTGAAGGAAGACAAACCAAAAGGCTGGGAATGATCACTCCTTCCCCTCTGTTGAAATGCAACTTGGTGATCACTCCTTCTACTCCCTAACAAGGGAGATCAGCAGAGAGGGGGTCAGATTTATGGAAGGCAAAGTCAGACAAATTGTAAAAACCTTCTGACTCACCAATTTCAGGAGAAAATATTAAAAGAATGTTCCAGAGGAAAAATGGATGTGAACTTCTAGAGGTTCTGATGTGATCTCAGAGGACAAGCACCTCTGCATCTGGCCCCTGCTCAGAGTTTTCTACTGGCACACACAATGACATGTCAGGAGAAAAGACATCTCCAGCTAAGGAGGGAGTTTCCATTTCCTCCCCAGTGACACAGACCATCTCCTACCCACCATCTCCATTTCCCTCTAGCAAAGTACTTCCCCACTCAAACTCATCCTCCCAGTGACACATGCCCAAGCCCTCCTGGCCCAGGCCACTTATGGTCAGGCAGGCTCTTCCCACATCACTGAACATCACCATCAATGCTTTGTGGGTTTGCCAGCAATTCAGGATGGAATGCCCATGGAGCTGCACTTCAGAGATCTTCAAGATCCCATGATGGGAACTGAGACAGTCCCACTCCACAACATTTTACTTAATCAGGAGAAGCACAGCAAACACCAAAGCACAAGCACTCACACAGTATCAACTGAGGGAGAGAATTGCTGTCATGCAAACCAGAGCTGGGCTGCAGTGCAGGGACTGGCATGTTCATACACACATTGGGAGGAGCCACACGTGATGACACAGGGTCTCTACCAAGGCCAACCATGCAAGCACACAAGTGAGGGATGTCAGGTGCCCAAACACTATACCCACCTCCTCCTGGGCAGCAAGATCAAAAGCTTTGGAAACTACTGTAGATGCCTTCCACTAAACAAGGAAAGAGGGGGTAGGTAAGTGCTGCCCTCTCACAACACCTTTCCCAAAACAACTGCTCTCTCAGGCAGCATTCCCCATCTCTACATTACCCTTTCTAGCCAACATGTCCCCTATGTCAGGCAGGCAGCAGCACAAGAGACTGTCTCAGGTGTGAGTTATTTATTCCCTTAGAAGACCTTGTGAGCATTTCAACACCACAACTGTATCAAGATCCAGAAGGCCTTGGCAGCCTGGAAAAGGAACTTGGGCACAAAGACTCTCTGCCCATTCTGCCTTGTGCAACCTTCTAGGCATCCTCCATTCCCCAACCTGGCCCATGTGCTCTCCAGAAACGGGCCTCTTGGCCCATTCCTGTGTTCTTTTGACATTATGGACCATGATCTTCCCAAGGATTCCATGTTCCTGCAAACAAATCTGCCCACTGCTCACAATGACCCTTCACAGAAGGACATGGCCAGGCCACGCTTAATACCACTGCCACATTCACCTCTGCGACATGCCACAGTCTCCTTTCCCACATTATGGCTCACTCCAGCTGTGACACACCATGGTTTTCTTTCCCACCTAAGCGATCATTCCAGGGATCAGACCCTTCCCCTTCATAATAGCACCGCAGTAAAACAGGGATGGCATCATATAGATCACCTCCAACAGATTCTGTACTCTTTCTATATGTGCTCTGAATGGACACAGCATTGATTTCATGCTGTGATAGAACCACCCAAACACTGACAAGCACCCCAGTGTAACTCATGATATTGACTGCAAGAGAATTTGGGTCTGGACATTTCCTTGGTGTTCTGTTGTTGTGGTTTAAAATGAAGGATTCTGGGGCTGCAATTGCAAATATGGAAAGAAATCAAACCAGGTTGGTGTGTAACACACCATTTCTCTGGCCAGGAACTCAACTGCACACCTCTGCCCATCAATGGGAGTACCACAGGCACCATACAGATGGTACCACATCTGTTCAGCAGAATCTCAATCTCTCTAACTGACCCTTCATGTTCTGCACAGCTTCACCTGTCTCACATGAGAATGGTACAGGTCTGGGAGCACAGCTACACATCTGCAATGTCACACATCTCTTTGTACAGACAGTCTCAGGACAGCTCTTCTTAAACAGGGGCAGCTGAATGCCCAAAGCTCAAACAACCCATCTTGAATCCCCTTACCAAACCTGCTTGAAGAGCAATCATCATGTCAGATTTAACAGCTGCAGAAAGAAACACCATAGTATATTTCACAGAGAACATCTCCTCAATGTCCAACACATCCACTCAAAGAAATGCACTGGCATCCCTCCCCTGCCTGTCCATGCTCCTGTCTCTTCATGCTGTACCTGGAAGCAGCAGCAAAGGAACAAGAGCAGGCAGTGGTGCTGTGCTGCTACAAACATAAAGGCATTGAAATCCTGGCAATAATTTCTTTCTCTAACCTATAGAGGCTATAAATTATCAGGAACTAAAGTACTTCTTTCTCTCAAGAACATCAGCTTTCTATCTGAAGTGACCTACCTGTCAACTCACTGGCTGCTTCTTCAGAGAAGAGAGATTTTCAAGACAGAGGCACATTACCCTCAGCTCAGGAGAGTGGGAAAAACCTTCTCCACACTGATGGGAAATGGACAAATATTTCGCACCTGAAAGAATCCCAAATTCAGCATCCTGCCCTTCATCCACTGCTACCAATGTGAGGGAAGGACAAACCAGAAGAGCAGCAGGTTTTGGTGTGAGGAGGGAACAAAAGCAAAGTGATCCTGGGCCACTGTATTGAAAAAGAAGGTTTGGCAACATCCCGAATACATGCTCTTTGCCCTGAGCACCAAGAGTAAGAGCAGAGGGAGTGAGCGAGCTGTGTGTGGAACTCAGCCGCTGTTTGGGGCTGAACCAGCACAACCCTGAATCACTTCCTTGGCAGAGAACAATAAAGTAGAGGAGGACACAGTAACAGCAGAAATGAACAGAGGAAAACTCGGTATTGCCTGCCCCAATTTCATAATGGCTGTGGGCAAACAAAACTGGGAAATCACCACATGGACCTTGCAGAGAAGAATCAAAGAAGAGGCGGGAAGACCTTTCCACAGGAACTCACATCTGATACCCACCACAACACAAGGACAGCAAGTTGAAGCTCTACCCACCCACAACAGCCTTCCCAAAACACAAAGGAAATTGTCATATCACAATAACTCTCAGTGTGCAGGTAGCCACCTCGAACCAACACATCACCTCTGTCAGGCAGGCAGCAGCACAAGGCACTGTCTCTGTTGGCGGATAGTCCTAACCTCAGAAGATGTGGTGGGCATTCCAATACCACTCCCTTTATCAAAACCCAGAAGATCTCAAGCTCAAGAAATGTCAGAGAACCTGCGAAAGGATTCAGGGTGGGAACACAGTGCCATTCCAGCTTCATGCTTCCCTCTAGGCATTGTCCAGTCCTGACTTCAAGACGTGTTCTCAGGACAAACAGATGATTCATTTTTGGCACAAATATCGAGCAACTGTGAAAACAGGCCAAAGGAATTCATGGTATTTCACATGCCTGGAAGGCAGTCCACAACAAGAGATTCAGCAAAAGGACATAGAAAAGTTCCACTATGTGCAATGACTCAACTGCAGAGAAGTTACATCAAGGCTACACAAAACTCAAACTCCTCAACAAGTCACCTTGAAACATGTCTTCAGGAGAGAACAATCTAAGAAGATAAGAGTGACAACACAAATGGAACAGAACATAGAGAAACCCAACATTGAATTCCCTACAACCCCACAGACCCACAGAGGGGAGTTCCACTAGAACTCACATCTGATACCACCACAGTCAACAGTCACTAATAGTGCCCAGGGCACTGTCGCCACCTGCCCGTCCTGCGCTCCTGACCCAAGCTCAAACCCAAATGCAACACAGACACCAGCAAGCAAGAGCCAAGGATAACAAAGTTTCTTGGATGTCCCCTGAAAAACAGGAGCCAGAGAGGAGGCGGAGGCAGATGCAAAGGTGCCATTGAGCATCCTTAAGAACCTGCCAAGCACCCACCCCTTCCCCGCAGCACCTGCTCGCCGGACAAAATGCAGAGCGCAGGTGGGGAAGGGGGCGTCGGGACAGAAAGGGGGCGTCGGGACAGAAAGGGGGCGTCGGGACAGAAAGGGGGCGTCGGGACAGAAAGGGGGCGCCGGGACAGAAAGGGGGCGCCGGGACAGAAAGGGGGCGTCGGGACAGAAAGGGGGCGCCGGGACAGAAAGGGGGCGCCGGGACAGAAAGGGGGCGTCGGGACAGAAAGGGGGCGAGCAAGGGAGGGCCTCTGACTGTTATTGTTCTACAGCCATGGTGCTTTTCACAGCAAACTGTCCTTATCCCAACACACAGAGGCTCTGTCTCTTTCTCCTCCAGGAGTGAGCGAGCTGTGTGTGGAGCTCAGCCACTGTTTGGGGCTGAACCAGAACAACCCTGAATCACTTCCTTGGCAGAGGACAATAAAGTAGAGGAGGACACAGTAACAGCAGAAACGAACAGAGGAAAACTTGGTATTGCCTGCCCCAATCGTCCTCCTGATTTCAAGACGCGTTCTAAGGACAAACAGACCGTTCTTTTCAAAAGACATTGCCCATTGTCTACCCAAGGATTTCCAGTTCCCACAGACAACTCTGCCCACTGCTTAAGGCCACTCTTCACACAAAGAGATGGCCAACCTCTACTCAGTGCCAATGCCACTGCCACCTCCGTGACATGCCACAAGTTATTCTCCCACCTCAAGGCCCAATCCGACTTTCACAGACCCTTCTCAATAGATAGAGCACCAGAAAACCACACAGAGGTGCCACATGCACGGTCCCCCGCAGACACACCGCAGCTGAACCTTCAAGCTGAAGGTTGACAAAGCTTCAGCTACCTCAGTTGGCAATCTGGCAGACCTGGCAGCAATGCTCTTTCTGAAGGTGAGCTCAGGAGAGTGATAAACAGCAACAGCATTGATTTCGTGCTCCACTCAGACAAAATCAGTGTTGACAAACTCAGCACCATAACGGGTGTCATATTTAGTGTGTAAGGGAATTTGATTTGAGGTTTTTGGGGAGGAGCAGCTCTTTGGCTTTGGTTTTGGCACGGATATTGAGTGACCCTGAAAACAGGCCAAGGGACTTCATGGGACTTCTCTGGCCAGGAATGCAGTCCACAACATGGGTGAAAAAGGGAAGCAGAAAAAGAACACAGAAAAGGCCTTTGTGGAATACTTGAGTCATTATGTGTAACTGCAGAGAAATCACACCTAGAGAAATCTAGAGAAAAGCCAAAGGTCCTCGACAAGTCACATTGAACCATGCCTTCATGAGAGGACAATCTAAGAAAACAGAGCAACACTGCACATGAAAATGAACACAGAGAAATGCAGTACGGCATTCCCTAATGGCTCTGGCAGGAAAACGAAATGGTTACATGACCCCACAGACCACGCAGAGGAGAATAAGAATCAAAGAGAGGAGAGGACAGCCTTCCACGAGAACCCACACCGGATATCACCACAGTCAGCAGTCAGCAACGGTAAGAAGGCAGCAGATAGTGCCCGCGGGACTGTCACCACCTGCCCGTCCTGCACTCCTGACCCAAGCTCAAACCCAAAAGCGAAAAAAATGCCAGCGAGCAAGAGCCAAGGATGACAAAAAGTTTCCTCGATATTCCCCCAAAAGCGGTAGACGGAGAGGAGGCTGAGGCAGATGTCATTAGCATCTACAAGCACCCGTCAAACTCCCTCTTCCTCCCGACAGCGCCTTTCCTGCTGGCAGGGGAAGGGGCACCTGACTAGGGAGAAGGGGGAAAGGGCCTCGGGGGAGCAAGGGTGGGGCAAGGAAGAGCCACTGACCGTGTCCAGGAGCGAGGGCGGCTCCGGCTGCGTCTCCTTCGCCCCGGCGCCGGGCGGCGGCGGGAAGTTGGGGCTGAAAACCATCAGGTCGCTCTTGCCAGCGCCGTCCGTGGCCACGCACAGGCTCCGGCTCTGGCGCTGCGAGTACGACCAGCTCCCCGCTTCGCTGGCGCACACCAGCGTCGCCGGCCCGGGCCCCGACAGCACGGCCGCCCGCGGCGCCCACCGCGACGCCCCGTACAGCACCACCGCCAGCACCAACAGGCTCGACACCGCGCAGATGCCCACCACCAGCCACACGTTCGTCGTCGACGACGACAACGACCCCAGGGCTACGCCCGCCCCATCGGCGCCCGCCGCCGGACGCAGCCCCGGCCCCGACGACGAGGACGGACCCGACGCCGCCAGAGCCGCCTCGGCGCCCTCCACCAGCGACACGCTCAGCGTGGCCGTGGCCGAGCGCGCCGGCTCCCCGTGGTCCCGCACCACGATCACCAGCCTCTGACGAGGGCCGTCCGCCTCCTCCAGCGCCCGCGCCGTGCTCACCTCGCCGCTGTACAGCCCCACGCGGAACGCGCCCTTCCCCCGCGGCTCCCACAGCTCGTAGCGCAGCCACGCGTTGTAGCCAGAGTCCGCGTCCACCGCGCGGATCTTCGCCACCACCTGCCCCGCCGGAGACCCCCACGCCGCCCACGCCCACACCACCTCCGAGCCCGGACCCGACGCCGCCTCGCCCCACGACCCGACGCCCGACGCCGGCAGCAGCGCCGGCGCGTTGTCGTTCTCGTCCACCACGAACAGCTGCACCGTGGCGTTGCCGCACAGCGCCGGCTCCCCCGCGTCCACCGCACGCACCTCGAACTGCAGCACCTGCACCTCCTCGTAGTCCAAGGGCTGCAGCGCCCACAGACGCCCGCTCTCCGCGTCCACCGACACGTAGCTCGACGCCGGCCGCCACCCCCCGCCCGACGACGCGCCCCCGGCGCCGCCCTCCCACACCGAGTAGCTCACGCGGCCGTTGCCCGCCTCGTCCGGGTCCCGCGCCCACACGCGCGCCAGCTCCGCGCCCGCCGCGTTGTTCTCCCGCGCCAGCACCGTGTACACGGCCTGCGCGAACGACGGCGCGTTGTCGTTCACGTCCGACACCGGCACCCGCACCCCGCGGCTGGCGCGCAGCGACGGCGCCCCGCCGTCCTCCGCACGCACCTCCACCTCGTACTCCGACACCCGCTCGCGGTCCAGCGCCTCCCGCAGCACCAGCGAGTACGAGCCCGCGAACGTCGACACCAGACCGAACGGCGACGGCGGCCACACCGCGCACCGCACGCGACCGTTCGCCCCCGAGTCCCGGTCCGACACGCTCAGCAGCGCCACCACCGTCCCCACCGACGCGTCCTCGGGCACCGGCACCGACAGCGACGTCACCCACACCTCCGGCGCGTTGTCGTTCACGTCCAGCACCTCCACCACCACCTTGCAGTGACCCGACAGCGGGGGAGTCCCTTTGTCCTTTGCCAGAACCTGTAGGTCGTAGAAAGTAACTGTCTCATAGTCCAGGGCCCCCCTCAGTCTGATCTCGCCGCTGTTCGCATCGATGCTGAAGACATCCGAGGCAGACGGAGGTACAAAGGTTTCGATTTCATAAATGATTTCACGGTTTATTCCCTCGTCCGGATCCGTGGCATTAACCCGCACCACCAGCGTGCCCTGCAAGGCGTCTTCAGACAAAGGCACGTTGTACACCGACTGGTTGAACTGGGGCGCGTTGTCGTTGGCATCCAGCACCGAGATCACCAGCTCCATCGTGCCCGTCAGCGGCGGCCGGCCCCCGTCACTCGCCGTCACCACCAGGCGGTGCACGGGAACAGTCTCGCGGTCCAGAGCTTTCGTGAGCACCAGGAACAGAGATTTACTGCGCGAGTTACTGTTTTCCTCCTCCACTCTGAAGTGCTCGCTGGGGCTGAGTGTATAGGAGAGCTGCGCGTTGGCTCCCACATCGGCATCCGACGCGCCCTCCAGCGGGAAGCGGGAGCCGGGAGGGGAATTCTCGGAGATACTGAGGTTCTTGCGGGCGGCGGGGAAGAGCGGGGCGTTGTCGTTGATGTCGGTGACCTCCAGCTCCACGTGGAAGACGCGCAGCGGCCGCTCCACCAGCACCTCCAGGCGCAGGGCGCACGGCGCGCTCTTCCCGCACAGCTCCTCCCGGTCCAGCCGCGAGCTCACCACCAGCGCCCCGCTCGCCCCGCTCACCTCCACGCTCGCCCGCCGGCCCTGCGACACCAGCCGCAGCCCCCGAGCCTCCGACTCGCCCGCCTCCAGGCCCAGGTCCTGCGCCAGCCGGCTCACCACCGTCCCGGCCTTGGCTTCCTCTGGCACCGAGTAGCGCACCTGGCCGCCCACCAGCGCCCAGGCCGCCTGCAGCACCAGCACCCGCAGCACCGGCCCCCAACACGACACCATCGCCCACTCACCGCCGCGGGACCCCCGCACCCTCCGGGACCCGCACGGCTCCCCGCCGCCGCCCGCACTCACGCCCCGGCTCTGCTGACCGCTCCTCGCCGCCCCCCCGCGCTCACAGCCGTGTTCTCCGCCGCACCGGGGCGGAGCCGCCTCGCCGCTCCGCCGCCGTTGCTGAGCCTGCAGCGACACCGTGTGCTGCTCCCACGCCTCACACGCTCCCCAGCAACACCGCCACTCCGCACCCGCGCTGCTCGGCTCCTCTCCCGTCTCCTCCTGACCCTCCACTCTGTCTTGCCCTTCTCGCTCCGCTCTTCCCCGAACTCATTTCTTTTCCTCTCTTCCCTTGTGCTTGCAGAGATTCCTTCCTTTCCATCTTTTTAATCCTTTCCTGATTCTCTTTCGTCCCTTCTTTTTTCTGCATTTCTTATCTTCATTTTTCTCGCTTCATTTGATTCTTTTTTTTCATTCTCTTCCTTCTCAGTCTTCTCCGTTTCGTTCTGGCCCTCCCGCCCGATTCCTTACCCTCCGTGCCCTTCTCTTTTCATCCTTTTCTTTCATCCTTTTCATCCTTTTCTTTCCTCAGCCGCGGAGAACATCCAAGACGGACCCAGCAGCGCTAATTATGGGGCAGCAGCGCCAGAGCGCGCGACGCTCTAACCGGGGGGGGAGGGTTTTGAGGACCAACTCCTCTCAACGGCCAGACACAACGGCGGTGTCTCTCCTCTTTCTTCCTTCCTTACTTCCTACTTTTTACTTCCATATATTCGTTCCTTGTCATCTTCCTTCCCCTCTGCCATTCCTTTTTCTCTTCTCTTTCTACTCACCGTGCTTTATTCTTTTTCCCATATTTTTGTCTTCCTTTTTAATTACTTTCAGCCTCTCTTTTGCATCACAAACTTTTTCAGTTGTTAAAACACACCCGACCTGCTTTTTTTTTTCTTTTTACTTCCCTTAATTCTTCTCTTCTTTCCTTTCTGCAATTTGTGTTTTTATCTGACAAACGCTTGTCCTTTGTCTCTCTCACTTTCTACTCCTCATTCAAGTCCCTTCAGGCAGGAGCTCTCACTCCCATTCCTTACGAATGTTCCACAAGCCTTGCTCTGCAGCCCCCATATCCCAGCATGAACAGGTTCTCCACTCCATTCATTGTGTCAGGATAATGCAGAGCACACTGGTCATCTCCTCTATTGTCCCTTCACTCCTACCTTTCTTTTCTGTCTCTCTTTCCTCCATCCATCTTTCCTGATTTGTTGCATAGAGCAACAAATCTTTCTTAAGCTCCTTCATTCTCTTTGCTTCCTTCCTTCTCTTCCTTGGCATCTTCCTCCCTGTCTCCACTTTTTCTTCTCCATCTCTTCCTCTTTTCTTCCCTTGCTCTAGCTTTCCCTCCTCTCCTCTTCTCTTTTTGCCTTTCTTCCTGTTCTTTCTCTCATTTACCAAATATTTCTGAAATATCCACACCACACTTGATATGAAAATGGAAATACCCTCAGGGTACGGCTCTCAGCCCTCTTCCTAATGGCATTTCCTCAATACTGACACAGTGTCCTCGTGTACCAAGGATGTTGAGGTCCTCCAAGTCCGTTCAGTATGTAGAGATAACCTTGGTTATCCCTCTCTTCTTTACTTGCTTCCTTCTTACTTGCATGGATTAATCCTTCCCTTCTTTCTTGCTTTTGGGCTTCCTTCCTGTCTCTTTTTTGTTGTTCTTGTGGGTCCAGATGCCCTCTTTCCTCCCATTCTCTTCTACTTACATCCTTGTGACTCCCTTTCATTTTTTCATTACTTAAAATGCATCATGGATGACATGGAGCACAGTCATGTTCCTTGGGAAAGAAGAGCACTCATTCCTCTTCCCTTCCAACTTCCATCCCTTCAGACAAGGAAAAACCTGCCTACTTATGCCCATCCATGCACTCTTCAGCCTCCCCTCCAATCCAAGACACACCAAATACCACAGCAAGGCAATCACATGACAAGGAACAGCACTGCCACATCAGTACAGAATCCAACACCCTTGGAAACACAAGCCCAAGGACCAGGGAGTTGGACTCTGCAAGAAGCTCCAGTGAGTTAAAGCAATACAAACCAGTCTGCCTCTTGGGTGCTCAAACCCACCACAGACCAGCATGACCATCCTCTAATGAAGTCTCAAGACTCATACAGCAACCACTGCTCCTAGGCACCAGGTTTGCCAACATCTCCAAGATGAAGAGCACTTCTTCCCCTGTGACAGGGTCACTGACAACATCCCCACCACACCCAACACACCCACTGTGTGAAATGCACCCGGGTCCCTCCTGCATAACGGGCTTGCTGCCACAGCCTCGTGGGTAGGCAGCTCTGCCTGGAAGCAGCAGGGCAAGAAGGAGAGCAGGCAGTGGGGCTGTGCTGCTCAACACCTACAGGTATCACAGTCTGGGCAGCATTCAGTCCATCCAGCAGGAAGACACAAGGCCTGAGCAGCAGCAAAATACATCCAGCCATCAAACACATCTTCAGCTATCATCAACTTACCTGTCACACCACTTCTTGGGTCTTCAGAACAAGAAACATTTTCATCACAGGAGACTTGTTTTAAAGACACATTTTCCCTTAACAATATCCCATATTTCTGGGGAACCTGAACAGAAGAACAATTATCCACATTCTCTAAAAGCCTCAAAATCACAGGACAGAGCACTGTGCTCCCTTACACCTTAGTGCACAGCAGAGGCACAAGGGAGACCTGAAAGCCAAGGACATTCTCTCAACATCAACCTCATCCAAGGACAGGGGAAAAGCCATCCCCCACACTGAGGGCACACAGCCCAAACCTCTGCAACCAGACAGCAGAGAAAATTCAGCCCTCTGCATCCCACTAGGAACATCACTGCCACAAGACATTGCTCCACACCAGGAACATGCTCCAGCTCAAAAACACGCCCTGAGCATGACCTGGGCCATTTTACATGCTCACCTTCCCTCCTGATGGGCACAAAGAACATTGAAAGGCCCACAAAGCCACTTATGGTCAGGCAAGCTCTTCCCACATCACTGAACCTCACCATCAATGCTTTGTGGGTTTGCCAGCAATTCAAGATGGAATGCCCATGGAGCTGCATCCTCACATCCCCACCTTCCCTCCTGATGGGCACTTCAGAGATCTTCAAGATCCCATGATGACAGCTGGTGATACCACTCCACAACATTTTACTTGATCAGGAGAAGCACAGCAAACACCAAAGCACAACCACTCACACAGTATCAACTGAGGGAGAGAATTGCTGTCATGCAAACCAGAGCTGGGCTGCAGTGCAGGGACTGGCATGTTCATACACACATTGGGAGGAGCCACACGTGATGACACAGGGTCTCTACCAAGGCCAACCATGCAAGCACACAAGTGAGGGACGTCAGGAGCCCAAAGACTATATCCACCTCCTCCTGGGCAGCAAGATCAAAAGCTTTGGAAGCTACTGTAGATGCCTTCCACTAAACAAGGACAGCGGGGGTAGGTAAGTGCTGCCCTCTCACAACACCTTTCCCAAAGCAACTGCTCTCTCAGGAAGCATTCCCCATCTCTATGTCACCCCTTCTAACCAACATGTCCCCTATGTCAGGCAGGCAGCAGCACAAGAGACTGTCTCAGGTGAGAGTTCTTTATTACCTTAGAAGACCTTATGAGCATTTCAACACCACAACTGTATCAAGATCCAGAAGGCCTTGGGAGCCTGGAAAAGGAACTTGGGCACAAAGACTCTCTGCCCATTCAGCCTTGTGCAACCTTCTAGGCATCCTCCATTCCCCACCCTGGCACATGTGCTCTCCAGAAACGGGCCTCATGGCCCATTCCTGTCATCTGTTGACATTATGGACCATGGCCTTCCCAAGGATTCCCAGTTCCAGCAGACAACTTTTCCCACTGCTCACAATCGCCCTTCACACAAGGACATGCCCAGGCCACTCTCAATACCACTGCCACATTCAACTCTGTGACACACCACGGTTTCCTTTCCCACCTCAGGGATCAGTCCAGCTTTTCGGACCCTTCCCCTCCATAAGAGCACCACAGTAAGACATAGGGACAGCATCATATAGATCACCTCCAACAGATACTGTACTCTTTCTATATGTGCTCCAAATGGACATGGCATTGATTTCATGCTGTGCTAGAACAACCCAAACACTGACAAGCACCCCAGTGTAACTCCTGATACTGACTGCAAGAGAATTCGGGTCTGGGCATCTGCTTGGTGTTCTGTTGTAGTGGTTTAAAATGAAGGATTATGGAGCTGTAATTGCAAATATGGAAAGAAATCAAAACAGGTTGGTGTGTATCACACCATTTCTCTGGCCAGGATCCCAGCTGCACACCTCTGCACATCAATGGGAGCACCACAGGCACCATACAGATCGTACCACATACTCACTGTTCAGCAGAATCTGAATCTCTCTAACTGACCCTTCATGTTCTGCACTGCTTCACCTGACTCACCTGGAAATGGTACAGGTCTGGGAGCACAGCTACACATCTGCAATGTCACACATCTCTTTGTACATACGGTGTCAGGACAGCTGTGTAGAAACAGGGGCAGCCGAGCACCCAAAGCTCACACATCCCTTCTCACCCCCGCTTACTAATCCTGCTTGAAGACGATCAAGGAATCATCATGGCAGTCTCAAGGGCCACAGAAGCTCCTGCAGATGCCCATCAAAACACATGGACAACAAACTGAAGCTCTGCCCACACACATGACCTCATGAGAACTTGTGGGCATTTCGATACCACACACCATCTCAAGGTCCAGAAGGCCTCAAATCCAGACACTTGGGATGGTCTGGGAACTACAGACAGCAATGGCCATGAAAGAAACACAAGGGTATATTTCACAGAGAACATCTCCTCAATGTCCGACACATCCACTCAAAGAAATGCATTGGCATCCCTCCCCTGCCTGTCCATGCTCCTGTCTCTTCATGCTGTACCTGGAAGCAGCAGCAAAGGAACAAGAGCAGGCAGTGGTGCTGTGCTGCTACAAACATACAGGCATTGAAATCCTGGCAATAATGCATTGCTTCGACCTAAAGAGGCTATAAATGAACATGAACAAAAGTACATCTTTCTCTCAAGAACATCAGCTTTGTATCTGAAGCAACCTACCTGTTAACTCACTGGCTGCTTCTTCAGAAAAGAGAGATTTTCAAGACAGAAGGACCAGTTTATTAGGATAAAAATTGTTCCTGGGGAAGCTGGACACAAAAGAAATTGCTCCCATTCTGCTAAAAACAGACAACACACAGTGCTCATAACATCACACAATCATTAACGTTAGAAACGATCTCTGAGATGATTAAGGTCAAACATCCACCCAACTCCTTTTCCCTGTCCAGGAATCTCAAGTGGAAACACCCCAGAGCTGCACATCAGTGTTTTTATTCTTTCATTAAAGCTGTGTCATCTCTAATAAAAAAATAGCCAAATAACCCCAAAGATCTTGCAGAGGAGAATCAAAGAAGAGGCAAAGAGAGGAGAAGAGAGCTTTCCACTAGAACCCAAAACTGGTACCACTGCAGTCAGCAGTCAGTAACGGTAAGAAGGCAGCAGATAGTCACCAGGGCACTGTCGCCACCTGCCCGTCCTGCGCTCCTGACCCAAGCTCAAACCCAAATGCAACACAAACGCCAGCAAGCAAGAGCCAAGGATGACAAACAGTTTCTTGGATGTCCCCTCAAAAGCAAGAGCCAGAGAGGAGGCAGAGGAAGGTACAAAGGTGCCATTGAGCATCCTTAGGAACCTGCCAAGCACTCACCCCTTCCCCGCAGCACCTGCCCGCCGGACCGAACGCACAGCGAAGGCGGGAGAGACAGGGGCATCGGGAGAGACAGGGGCGTCGGGAGAGACAGGGGCGTCGGGAGAGACAGGGGCAGGCAAGGGAGGGCCACTGACCGTGTCCAACACATCCACTCAAAGAAATGCATTGGCATCCCTCCCCTGCCTGTCCATGCTCTTGACTCTTCAAGCTGTACCTGAAAGCAGCAGAAACGGAACAATAGCAGGAGGCAGTGGTGCTGTGCTGGTATAAACATACTGGAATTGAAATCCTGGCAAGAATTTGTTTCTCTAACACAAAGATGCTATAAACGATCAGGAACAAAAGTACATCTTTCTCTCAAGAACATCAGCTTTCTATCTGAAGTGACCTACCTGTCACTGACAACTCTTTCCACTGCCTAAGGCCACCTTTCACATCAAGATATGGCCAACCCCTAGTCAGTGCCAATGGCTCTGTCATCTCTGACACATACCAGAGTTTCCTTTTCCACCTCAAGGCTCAACATGACTTCTAAAGACCCTTCCCATCGATGAGAGCACCAGAAAAACACACAGAGGTGTCATATGCACAGTGTCCTGCAGACTCACTGCAGCTGAACCTTCAAAGTTGACAAAGCTTCAGCTACCTCAGGTGGAAATCTGGCAGACCTGGCAGCAATGCTCTTCCTGAAGGGGAACTCAGGACAGCACTAAATGCCAACACAATTCCTCCCAAAGAAAAACTAAAATGTGGACAAGCACCACACTGTAACGGATGACCCATCATCTGTACAGGGGAATGAGATTGGGGTTTTGTTGGGGTACAACAGGTATTTGCCAGTGGACTTCATGACATTTTACTGGCCAGGAATGCAGTCTTCAACCTGAGGGATAACTGAGAGCAGAAAAAGGACATAGTGAAAGAACATAGGAAAGGTCCAGTGTGCATACTAACACAAATAAATGCAGAGAAATTACTCCAAGCATAGAGAAAACCCAGGGTCCTTGATGTCTCTACCTTGAACCATGGCTTTGACAGAAGACAAGCAATGAAGAGGACACAGTAACAACATACATGCAAACAACCAGGAAAATTCTGTATTGTCTTCCCGAATTTCATAACAGCTGTGGTGGACAAACGGATTTGGGAAATGGCCCCAGAGACCTTGCAGAGGAGAATCAAAGAAGAGGAGTGGAGAGCTTTCCACAAGAACCCACAGCTGATGCCACCACAGCCAGCAGCCGGCAATGGTAAGAAGGCAGCAGATAGTGCCCGGGGGACTGTCACCACCTGCCCGTCCTGCGCTCCTGACCCAAGCTCAAACCCAGACCCTGCACCAAATGCCAGCAAGCAAGAGCCAAGGATGACAATAACTTTCTTTGCTGTTCCGGACAAAACCAATACACCGAGAGGAAGCTGTGGAAAATGTCATTAGCATGCTTAAGAACCCGCCAAGCACCCACCCACCTCCGCCTTCTCACGAGGTCTATCCTGCTGAACAAGAGAATGGGCACCGGCAGAAGGAAGAAAGGGGAATGGGCGTCGAGAGAGCAAGGGTGGGGCAAGGAAGAGACACTGACCGTGTCCAGCAGAGCAGACGATTCCGGCTGCGTCTCCTTCGCCCCGGCGCCGGGCGGCGGCGGGAAGTTGGGGCTGAAAACCATCAGGTCGCTCTTGCCCGCGCCGTCCGTGGCCACGCACAGGCTCCGGCTCTGGCGCTGCGAGTACGACCAGCTCCCCGCTTCGCTGGCGCACACCAGCGTCGCCGGCCCGGGCCCCGACAGCACGGCCGCCCGCGGCGCCCACCGCGACGCCCCGTACAGCACCACCGCCAGCACCAACAGGCTCGACACCGCGCAGATGCCCACCACCAGCCACACGTTCGTCGACGACGACGACAACGACCCCAGGGCTACGCCCGCCCCCTCGGCGCCCGCCGCCGGACGCAGCCCCGGCCCCGACGACGACGAGGACGAGCCCGCCGCCGCCAGCGCCGCCTCGGCGCCCTCCACCAGCGACACGCTCAGCGTGGCCGTGGCCGAGCGCGCCGGCTCCCCGTGGTCCCGCACCACGATCACCAGCCTCTGACGAGGGCCGTCCGCCTCCTCCAGCGCCCGCGCCGTGCTCACCTCGCCGCTGTACAGCCCCACGCGGAACGCGCCCTTCCCCCGCGGCTCCCACAGCTCGTAGCGCAGCCACGCGTTGTAGCCAGAGTCCGCGTCCACCGCGCGGATCTTCGCCACCACCTGCCCCGCCGGAGACCCCCACGCCGCCCACGCCCACACCACCTCCGAGCCCGGACCCGACGCCGCCTCGCCCCACGACCCGACGCCCGACGCCGGCAGCAGCGCCGGCGCGTTGTCGTTCTCGTCCACCACGAACAGCTGCACCGTGGCGTTGCCGCACAGCGCCGGCTCCCCCGCGTCCACCGCACGCACCTCGAACTGCAGCACCTGCACCTCCTCGTAGTCCAAGGGCTGCAGCGCCCACAGACGCCCGCTCTCCGCGTCCACCGACACGTAGCTCGACGCCGGCCGCCACCCCCCGCCCGACGACGCGCCCCCGGCGCCGCCCTCCCACACCGAGTAGCTCACGCGGCCGTTGCCCGCCTCGTCCGGGTCCCGCGCCCACACGCGCGCCAGCTCCGCGCCCGCCGCGTTGTTCTCCCGCGCCAGCACCGTGTACACGGCCTGCGCGAACGACGGCGCGTTGTCGTTCACGTCCGACACCGGCACCCGCACCCCGCGGCTGGCGCGCAGCGACGGCGCCCCGCCGTCCTCCGCACGCACCTCCACCTCGTACTCCGACACCCGCTCGCGGTCCAGCGCCTCCCGCAGCACCAGCGAGTACGAGCCCGCGAACGTCGACACCAGACCGAACGGCGACGGCGGCCACACCGCGCACCGCACGCGACCGTTCGCCCCCGAGTCCCGGTCCGACACGCTCAGCAGCGCCACCACCGTCCCCACCGACGCGTCCTCGGGCACCGGCACCGACAGCGACGTCACCCACACCTCCGGCGCGTTGTCGTTCACGTCCAGCACCTCCACCACCACCTTGCAGTGACCCGACAGCGGGGGAGTCCCTTTGTCCTTTGCCAGAACCTGTAGGTCGTAGAAAGTAACTGTCTCATAGTCCAGGGCCCCCCTCAGTCTGATCTCGCCGCTGTTCGCATCGATGCTGAAGACATCTGAGGCAGAGGGAGGAACAACAGTTTTGATTTCATAGCTGATTTCACGGTTTATTCCCACATCCGGGTCCGTGGCATTAACCCGCACCACCAGCGTGCCCTGCAAGGCGTCTTCAGACAAAGGCACGTTATAAACCGACTGGTTGAACTGGGGCGCGTTGTCGTTGGCATCCAGCACCGAGATCACCAGCTCCATCGTGCCCGTCAGCGGCGGCCGGCCCCCGTCACTCGCCGTCACCACCAGGCGGTGCACAGGAACAGTCTCGCGGTCCAGAGGTTTTGTGAGCACCAGGAACAGAGATTTACTGCGCGAGTTACTGTTTTCCTCCTCCACTCTGAAGTGCTCGCTGGGGCTGAGTGTATAGGAGAGCTGCGCGTTGGCTCCCACATCGGCATCCGACGCGCCCTCCAGCGGGAAGCGGGACCCCGGCAGTGACGATTCCGCAATTGTAAAGGCTTCTTCTTTCAAGGGGAAGAGCGGGGCGTTGTCGTTGATGTCGGTGACCTCCAGCTCCACGTGGAAGACGCGCAGCGGCCGCTCCACCAGCACCTCCAGGCGCAGGGCGCACGGCGCGCTCTTCCCGCACAGCTCCTCCCGGTCCAGCCGCGAGCTCACCACCAGCGCCCCGCTCGCCCCGCTCACCTCCACGCTCGCCAGCCGGCCCTGCGACACCAGCCGCAGCCCCCGAGCCTCCGACTCGCCCGCCTCCAGGCCCAGGTCCTGCGCCAGCCGGCCCACCACCGTCCCGGCCTTGGCTTCCTCCGGCACCGAGTAGCGCACCTGGCCGCCCACCAGCGCCCAGGCCGCCTGCAGCACCAGCACCCGCAGCACCGGCCCCCAACACGACACCATCGCCCACTCACCGCCGCGGGACCCCCGCACCCTCCGGGACCCGCACGGCTCCCCGCCGCCGCCCGCACTCACGCCCCGGCTCTGCTGACCGCTCCTCGCCGCCCCCCCGCGCTCACAGCCGGGCTCTCCGCCGCACCGGGGCGGAGCCGCCTCGCCGCTCCGCCGCCGTTGCTGAGCCTGCAGCGACACCGTGTGCTGCTCACACGCCTCACACGCTCCCCAGCAACACCGCCACTCCGCACCCGCGCTGCTCGGCTCCTCTCCCGTCTCCTCCTGACCCTCCACTCTGTCTTGCCCTTCTCGCTCCGCTCTTCCCCGAACTCATTTCTTTTCCTCTCTTCCCTTGTGCTTGCAGAGATTCCTTCCTTTCCATCTTTTTAATCCTTTCCTGATTCTCTTTCGTCCCTTCTTTTTCCTGCATTTCTTATCTTAATTTTTCTCGCTTCATTTGATTCTTTTTTTTCATTCTCTTTCTTTTCAGTCTTCTCCGTTTCGTTCTGGCCCTCCCGCCCGATTCCTTACCCTCCGTGCCCTTCTCTTTTCATCCTTTTCTTTCATCCTTTTCATCCTTTTCTTTCCTCAGCCGCGGAGAACATCCAAGACGGACCCAGCAGCGTTAATTATGGGGCAGCAGCGCCAGAGCGCGCGACGCTCTAACCGGGGGGGGAGGGTTTTGAGGACCAACTCCTCTCAACGGCCAGACACAACGGCGGTGTCTCTCCTCTTTCTTCCTTCCTTACTTCCTACTTTTTACTTCCATATATTCGTTCCTTGTCATCTTCCTTCCCCTCTGCCATTCCTTTTTCTCTTCTCTTTCTACTCATCGTGCTTTATTCTTTTTCCCATATTTTTGTCTTCCTTTTTAATTACTTTCAGCCTCTCTTTTGCATCACAAACTTTTTCAGTTGTTAAAACACACCCGACCTGCTTTTTTTTTTCTTTTTACTTCCCTTAATTCTTCTCTTCTTTCCTTTCTGCAATTTGTGTTTTTATCTGACAAACGCTTGTCCTTTGTCTCTCTCACTTTCTACTCCTCATTCAAGTCCCTTCAGGCAGGAGCTCTCACTCCCATTCCTTACGAATGTTCCACAAGCCTTGCTCTGCAGCCCCCATATCCCAGCATGAGCAGGTTCTCCACTCCATTCATTGTGTCAGGATAATGCAGAGCACACTGGTCATCTCCTCTATTGTCCCTTCACTCCTACCTTTCTTTTCTGTCTCTCTTTCCTCCATCCATCTTTCCTGATTTGTTGCATAGAGCAACAAATCTTTCTTAAGCTCCTTCATTCTCTTTGCTTCCTTCCTTCTCTTCCTTGGCATCTTCCTCCCTGTCTCCACTTTTTCTTCTCCATCTCTTCCTCTTTTCTTCCCTTGCTCTAGCTTTCCCTCCTCTCCTCTTCTCTTTTTGCCTTTCTTCCTGTTCTTTCTCTCATTTACCAAATATTTCTGAAATATCCACACCACACTTGATATGAAAATGGAAATACCCTCAGGGTACGGCTCTCAGCCCTCTTCCTAATGGCATTTCCTCAATACTGACACAGTGTCCTCGTGTACCAAGGATGTTGAGGTCCTCCAAGTCCGTTCAGTATGTAGAGATAACCTTGGTTATCCCTCTCTTCTTTACTTGCTTCCTTCTTACTTGCATGGATTAATCCTTCCCTTCTTTCTTGCTTTTGGGCTTCCTTCCTGTCTCTTTTTTGTTGTTCTTGTGGGTCCAGATGCCCTCTTTCCTCCCATTCTCTTCTACTTACATCCTTGTGACTCCCTTTCATTTTTTCATTACTTAAAATGCATCATGGATGACATGGAGCACAGTCATGTTCCTTGGGAAAGAAGAGCACTCATTCCTCTTCCCTTCCAACTTCCATCCCTTCAGACAAGGAAAAACCTGCCTACTTATGCCCATCCATGCACTCTTCAGCCTCCCCTCCAATCCAAGACACACCAAATACCACAGCAAGGCAATCACATGACAAGGAACAGCACTGCCACATCAGTACAGAATCCAACACCCTTGGAAACACAAGCCCAAGGACCAGGGAGTTGGACTCTGCAAGAAGCTCCAGTGAGTTAAAGCAATACAAACCAGTCTGCCTCTTGGGTGCCCAAACCCACCACAGACCAGCATGACCATCCTCTAATGAAGTCTCAAGACTCATACAGCAACCACTGCTCCTAGGCACCAGGTTTGCCAACATCTCCAAGATGAAGAGCACTTCTTCCCCTGTGACAGGGTCACTGACAACATCCCCACCACACCCAACACACCCACTGTGTGAAATGCACCCGGGTCCCTCCTGCATAACGGGCTTGCTGCCACAGCCTCGTGGGTAGGCAGCTCTGCCTGGAAGCAGCAGGGCAAGAAGGAGAGCAGGCAGTGGGGCTGTGCTGCTCAACACCTACAGGTATCACAGTCTGGGCAGCATTCAGTCCATCCAGCAGGAAGACACAAGGCCTGAGCAGCAGCAAAATACATCCAGCCATCAAACACATCTTCAGCTATCATCAACTTACCTGTCACACCACTTCTTGGGTCTTCAGAACAAGAAACATTTTCATCACAGAAGACTTGCTTTAAAGACACATTTTCCCTTAACAATATCCCATATTTCTGGGGAACCTGAACAGAAGAACAATTACCCACATTCTCTAAAAGCCTCAAAATCACAGGACAGAGCACTGTGCTCCCTTACACCTTAGTGCACAGCAGAGGCACAAGGGAGACCTGAAAGCCAAGGACATTCTCTCAACATCAACCTCATCCCAGGACAGGGGAAAAGCCATCCCCCACACTGAGGGCACACAGCCCAAACCTCTGCAACCAGACAGCAGTGAAAATTCAGCCCTCTGCATCTCAAACACTGATAACAACATGTTGCTGATGTGAAGAAACACAAACCAAAGGGTGGGAATGGTTACTCATTGAAATGCATCTGGGTGACCACTCTCTCTACATTCTTGGAATGGAGATTAGCAGAGAGGTGACCAGATTTCAGGAAGGCAAAGAGAGACAATTTGAAAAATCTTCTGATTCACCACCTTCAAGGAGAATGCTGTGGGGGACATAAGGATGTTCAGAACACATGTGTAGGTCCTGAGAGGATCTCAGAGAGAAAGCACCTCTGCTCAGGGTTTTCTACTGGCATACACAATGGCATGTCAGGAGAAAAGACATCTCCAGCTAAGGAGGAGATAATTCCTCTATTTCCTCTCCAGTCACACAGACCATCTCCTACCCACCATCTCCATTTCCCTCTAGCAAAGTACTGACCCACTCAAACTCATCCTCCCAGTGACACATGCCCAGGCCCTACTGCATCCCACTCTCAATACCACTGCCACATTCACCTCTGTGACACACCACGGTTTCCTTTCCCACCTCAGGGATCAGTCCAGCTTTTTCGACCCTACCCCTCCATAAGAGCGCCACAGAAAATCATAGGGATATCATCATATGGATCACCTCCAACAGATACTGTACTCTTTCTAAAAGTGCTCTGAATGGACATGGCATTGATTTCATGCTGTGATAGAACCACCCAAACACTGACAAGCACCCCAGTGTAACTCCTGATACTGACTACAAGAGAATTCGGGTCTGGGCATTTGCTTGGTGTTCTGTTGTTGTGGTTTAAAATGAAGGATTCTGGGGCCGCAATTGCAAATATGGAAAGAAATCAAACCAGGTTGGTATGTATCACACCATTTCTCTGGCCAGGATCCCAACTGCACACCTCTGCCCATCAATGGGAGCACCACAGGCACCATACAGATCGTACCACATACACACTGTTCAACAGAATCTGAATCTCTCTAACTGACCCTTCATGTTCTGCACTGCTTCACCTGTCTCACCTGGAAATGGTAGAGGTCTGGGAGCACAGCTACACATCTGCAGTGTCACACATCTCTTTGTACATACGGTGTCAGGACAGCTGTGTAGAAGCAGGGGCAGCAGAGCACCCAAAGCTCAAACATCCCTTCTCACCTCCAGTTACTAGTCCTGCTGGAAAGTGATCAAGGAATCATCATGGCAGTCTCAAGGGGCGCAGAAGCTCCTGCAGATGCCCATCAAAACACATGGACAACAAACTGAAGCTCTACCCACACACATGACCTCATGAGACCTTGTGGGCATTTCAATACCACACACCATCTCAAGGTCCAGAAGGCCTCAAATCCAGACACTTGGGACGGTCTGGGAACTACAGACAACAATGGCCATGAAAGAAACACAAGGGTATATTTCACAGAGAACATCTCCTCAATGTCCAACACATCCACTCAAAGAAATGCACGGGCATCCCTCCCCTGACTGTCCATGCTCCTATCTCTTCATGCTGTACCTGGAAGCAGCAGCAAAGGAACAAGAGCAGGCAGTGGTGCTGTGCTGCTACAAACACAGGCATTGAAATCCTGGCAATAATTTCTTTCTCTAACCTATAGACGCTATAAATGATCAAGAACAAAAGTACATCTTTGTCTCAAGAACATCAGCTTTCTATCTGACGTGACCTACCTGTCAACTCACTGGCTGCTTCTTCAGAGAAGAGAGATTTTCAAGACAGAGGCACATCACCCTCAGCTCAGGAGAGTGGGAAACATGTTCTCCACACTGATGGGAAATGGACCAAATATTTCCCACCTGAAAGAAGCCCAAATTCAGCAGTCTGCCCCTCATCCACTGCTACCAATGTGAGGGAAGAGAGACAAACCAGAAGAGCAGCAGGTTTTGGTGTGAGGAGAGAACAAAAGCAAAGTGATCCTGGGCCACTGTATTGAAATAGAAGGTTTGGCAACATCCTGAACACATACTGTTTGCCCTGACTAGCAACAGTAAGACCAGAGGGTTAACCAAAGAGCTGAGTTAGGCCAGGCTCTTTTCCACACCACCTGATATCACTTCCCCATAACAGGGGACGGCTGGGGAGGGGCACTCCTGGGTGCTTCCAGGGCAGTCTTTGCATGGGGCACCACTCTCTAATCATGGGATGCGTAAGGCACTCTGTGTTATCACCAGGTGTGAGTGTAATTGGCTGTTATTGTTCTACAGCCACCGTGCTTTTGCCAGCAAACTGTCCTTATGCCAACACACAGAGACTCTGTCTCTTTCTCCTCCAGGAGCAAGTGAGCTGTGTGTGGAGTTTAGCCGCTGTTTGGGGCTGAACCAGCACAACCCTGAATCACTTCTTGGCAGAGAACAATAAAGTAGAGGAGGACAGAGTAACAGCAGAAATGAACAGAGGAAATCTCGGTATTGCCTGCCCAAATTACATAATGGCTGTGGGCAAAGAAAACTGGGAAATCACCACAGAGACCTTGCAGAGAAGAATCAAAGAAGAGGCAGGGAGGCCTTTCCACAGGAACTCACATCTGATGCCCACCACAGCACAAGGACAGCAAGTTGAAGCTCTACCCATCCACAACAGCCTTCCCAAAACACAAAGGAAACTGTCATATCACAATAACTCTCAGTGTGCAGGTAACCACCTCTAACCAACACATCACCTCTGTCAGGCAGGCAGCAGCACAAGGCACTGTCTCTGCTAGGGGATAGTCCTAACCTCAGAAGATGTGGTGGGCATTCCAATACCACTCCCTTTATCAAAACCCAGAAGATATCAAGCTCAAGAAATGTCAGAGAACCTGGGAAAGGATTCAGGGTGGGAACACAGTGCCATTCCAGCTTCATGCTTCCCTCTAGGCATTGTCCAGTCCTGACTTCAAGATGTCTTCTCAGGACAAACAGATGATTCTTTTTTGGCACAAATATCGAGCAACTGTGAAAACAGGCCAAAGGGATTCATGGTATTTCACATGCCTGGAAGGCAGTCCACAACGTGGGAAGCAGCAAAAGGACATAGAAAAGATCCACTCTGTGCGATGACTCAACTGCAGAGAAGTTACACCAAGGCTACACAAAAATCAAGACTCCCCAACAAGTCACCTTGAAACATGTCTTCAGGAGACAACAATCTAAGAAGACAAGAGTGACAACACAAATGGAACAGAACATAGAGAAACCCAACATTGAATTCCCTACAACCCCACAAACCCCACAGAGGGGAGTTCCACTAGAACTCACATCTGATACCACCACAGTCAGCAGTCAGCAATGGTAAGAAGACACTAATAGTGCCCAGGGCACTGTCGCCACCTGCCCATCCTGCGCTCCTGAACCAAGCTCAAACCCAAATGCGAAACAAACACCAGCAAGCAAGAGCCAAGGATGATAACAAGTTTCCTGGATGTCCCCTCAAAAGCAGCAGCCAGAGAGGAGACGGAGGCAGATTCAAAGGTGCCATTGAGCATTTTTAAGAACCTGCCAAGCACCCACCCCTTCCCGCAGCACCTGCCCGCCAGACCAAATGCACAGCGGAGGCGGGGAAAGGGGCATCGGGAGAGAAAGGGGGGAGCAAGGGAGAGAAAGGGGCGAGCAAAGGAGAGCCACTGATTGTTCTACATCCACGGTGCTTTGGCCAGCAAACTCTCCTTATCCCAACACACAGAGGCTCTGTCTCTTTCTCCTCCAGGAGTGAGCGAGCTGTGTGTGGAGGTCAGCTGCTGTTTGGGGCTGAACCAGCACAACCCTGAATCACTTCCTTGGTAGAGGACAATAAAGTAGAGGAGGACACAGTAACAACAGAAATGAACAGAGGAAAACTCGGTATTGCCTGCCCCAATCGTCCAGTCCTGATTTCAAGACATGTTCTCAGGACAAACAGACCGTTCTTTTCTAATGACATTACCCATTGTCTACCCAAGGATTTCCAGTTCCCACAGACAACTCTTCCCACTGCTTAAGGCCACTCTTCACACAAAGAGATGGCCAACCCCTACGCAGTGCCAATGCCACTGCCACTTCTGTGACATGCTACAATTCGACTTTCACAGACCCTTCCCAACAGATAGAGCACCAGAAAACCACACAGAGGTGCCACATGCACGGTCCCCCGCAGACTCACCGCAGCTGAACCTTGAAGCTGAAGGCCGACAAAACTTCAGCTACCTCAGTTGGCAATCTGGCAGACCTGGCAGCAATGCTCTTTCTGAAGGTGAGCTCAGGAGAGTGATAAACAGCAACAGCACTGATTTCATGCTCCACTCAGACAAAATCAGTGTTGACAAACTCAGCACCATAACGGATGTCATATTTAGTGTGTAAGGGAATTTGATTTGAGGTTTTTGGGGAGGAGCAGCTCTTTGGCTTTGGTTTTGGCACGGATATTGAGTGACTCTGAAAACAGGCCAAGGGACTTCATGGGACTTCTCTGGCCAGGAATGCAGTCCACAACATGGGTGAAAAAGGGAAGCAGAAAAAGAACACAGAAAAGGCCTTTGTGGAATATTTGAGTCATTCTGTGTAACTGCAAAGAAATTACACCTAGAGAAATCTAGAGAAAACCCAAAGGTCCTCGACAAGTCACATTGAGCCATGCCTTCATGAGAGGACAATCTAAGAAAACAGCAACACTGCACATGAAAACGAACACAGAGAAATGCAGTACGGCATTCCCTAATGGCTCTGGCAGGAAAACGAAATGGTTACATGACCCCACAGACCACGCAGAGGAGAATAAGAATCAAAGAGAGGAGACAGCCTTCCACGAGAACCCACACCTGATATAACCACAGTCAGCAGTCAGCAACGGTAAGAAGGCAGCAGATACTGCCCGGGGGACTGTCACCACCTGCCCGTCCTGCGCTCCTGACCCAAGCTCAAACCCAAATGCGAAAAAAATGCCAGCGAGCAAGAGCCAAGGATGACAAAAAGTTTCTTCGATATTCCCCCAAAAGCGGTAGACGGAGAGGAGGCTGAGGCAGATGTCATTAGCAACTATAAGCACCCGTCAAACCCCCTCTTCCACACGACAGCGCCTTTCCTGCTGGCAGGGGAAGGGGCACCTGACTAGGGAGAAGGGGGAATGGGCCTCGGGGGAGTAAGGGGCGGGCAAGGGTGGCCACTGACCGTGTCCAGGAGCGCGGGCGGCTCCGGCTGCGGCTCCTTCGCCCCGGCGCCGGGCGGCGGCGGGAAGTTGGGGCTGAAAACCATCAGGTCGCTCTTGCCCGCGCCGTCCGTGGCCACGCACAGGCTCCGGCTCTGGCGCTGCGAGTACGACCAGCTCCCCGCTTCGCTGGCGCACACCAGCGTCGCCGGCCCGGGCCCCGACAGCACGGCCGCCCGCGGCGCCCACCGCGACGCCCCGTACAGCACCACCGCCAGCACCAACAGGCTCGACACCGCGCAGATGCCCACCACCAGCCACACGTTCGTCGACGACGACGACAACGACCCCAGGGCTACGCCCGCCCCATCGGCGCCCGCCGCCGGCCGCAGCCCCGGCCCCGACGACGACGAGGACGAGCCCGCCGCCGCCAGCGCCGCCTCGGCGCCCTCCACCAGCGACACGCTCAGCGTGGCCGTGGCCGAGCGCGCCGGCTCCCCGTGGTCCCGCACCACGATCACCAGCCTCTGACGAGGGCCGTCCGCCTCCTCCAGCGCCCGCGCCGTGCTCACCTCGCCGCTGTACAGCCCCACGCGGAACGCGCCCTTCCCCCGCGGCTCCCACAGCTCGTAGCGCAGCCACGCGTTGTAGCCAGAGTCCGCGTCCACCGCGCGGATCTTCGCCACCACCTGCCCCGCCGGAGACCCCCACGCCGCCCACGCCCACACCACCTCCGAGCCCGGACCCGACGCCGCCTCGCCCCACGACCCGACGCCCGACGCCGGCAGCAGCGCCGGCGCGTTGTCGTTCTCGTCCACCACGAACAGCTGCACCGTGGCGTTGCCGCACAGCGCCGGCTCCCCCGCGTCCACCGCACGCACCTCGAACTGCAGCACCTGCACCTCCTCGTAGTCCAAGGGCTGCAGCGCCCACAGACGCCCGCTCTCCGCGTCCACCGACACGTAGCTCGACGCCGGCCGCCACCCCCCGCCCGACGACGCGCCCCCGGCGCCGCCCTCCCACACCGAGTAGCTCACGCGGCCGTTGCCCGCCTCGTCCGGGTCCCGCGCCCACACGCGCGCCAGCTCCGCGCCCGCCGCGTTGTTCTCCCGCGCCAGCACCGTGTACACGGCCTGCGCGAACGACGGCGCGTTGTCGTTCACGTCCGACACCGGCACCCGCACCCCGCGGCTGGCGCGCAGCGACGGCGCCCCGCCGTCCTCCGCACGCACCTCCACCTCGTACTCCGACACCCGCTCGCGGTCCAGCGCCTCCCGCAGCACCAGCGAGTACGAGCCCGCGAACGTCGACACCAGACCGAACGGCGACGGCGGCCACACCGCGCACCGCACGCGACCGTTCGCCCCCGAGTCCCGGTCCGACACGCTCAGCAGCGCCACCACCGTCCCCACCGACGCGTCCTCGGGCACCGGCACCGACAGCGACGTCACCCACACCTCCGGCGCGTTGTCGTTCACGTCCAGCACCTCCAGCTCCACGCTGCAGTGACCTGACAGCGGGGGAGTCCCTTTGTCTCTCGCTTCAATACGGAAATCAAATATACTGACGTCTTCAAAGTCCAGGGCACCTGAGAGATGGATCTCTCCCGTCTTTGCATTCACAGTAATCACGTCTCTTCCACTCAGCGGAAGGAAGCTGGTTGCGGTATAAGTCACCTCACTATTAATTCCCTCGTCCGGATCCGTAGCGTTCACCCGCGCCACCAGCGTCCCCTTTGTAGCGTTCTCAGGCAGCTGCACTTTGTACACCGACTGGTTGAACTGGGGCGCGTTGTCGTTGGCATCCAGCACCGAGATCACCAGCTCCATCGTGCCCGTCAGCGGCGGCCGGCCCCCGTCACTCGCCGTCACCACCAGGCGGTGCACGGGAACAGTCTCGCGGTCCAGCGGTTTCGTTAAAACAAGCTCGGGTAAAACATTTCGCTCATTAGATTTTTGAAAACCCAGCGTGAAGTGCTCGCTGGGGCTGAGTGTATAGGAGAGCTGCGCGTTGGCTCCCACATCGGCATCCGACGCGCCCTCCAGCGGGAAACGGGACCCCGGCAGCGACAGTTCCGCGATGCTGAGGTTCTTGCGGGCGGCGGGGAAGAGCGGGGCGTTGTCGTTGATGTCGGTGACCTCCAGCTCCACGTGGAAGACGCGCAGCGGCCGCTCCACCAGCACCTCCAGGCGCAGGGCGCACGGCGCGCTCTTCCCGCACAGCTCCTCCCGGTCCAGCCGCGAGCTCACCACCAGCGCCCCGCTCGCCCCGCTCACCTCCACGCTCGCCCGCCGGCCCTGCGACACCAGCCGCAGCCCCCGAGCCTCCGACTCGCCCGCCTCCAGGCCCAGGTCCTGCGCCAGCCGGCCCACCACCGTCCCGGCCTTGGCTTCCTCCGGCACCGAGTAGCGCACCTGGCCGCCCACCAGCGCCCAGGCCGCCTGCAGCACCAGCACCCGCAGCACCGGCCCCCAACACGACACCATCGCCCACTCACCGCCGCGGGACCCCCGCACCCTCCGGGACCCGCACGGCTCCCCGCCGCCGCCCGCACTCACGCCCCGGCTCTGCTGACCGCTCCTCGCCGCCCCCCCGCGCTCACAGCCGGGCTCTCCGCCGCACCGGGGCGGAGCCGCCTCGCCGCTCCGCCGCCGTTGCTGAGCCTGCAGCGACACCGTGTGCTGCTCCCACGCCTCACACGCTCCCCAGCAACACCGCCACTCCGCACCCGCGCTGCTCGGCTCCTCTCCCGTCTCCTCCTGACCCTCCACTCTGTCTTGCCCTTCTTGCTCTCCTCTTCCAAGAACTCATTTCCTTTCCTGTTTTCCTTGCTGCTTACAGAGATTTCTTTCCAGCTTCCTTCTTCTTTCCTGCTTCTCTTTCTTACCTTCTTTTTCCTGCATTTCTTCTCTTCACTCTGCTCTCTTTACTTGATTTCCTTTTTTCATTCTCTTTCTTTTCAGTCTTCTCCGTTTCCTTCTGGCCCTCCCGTCCGATTCATTACCCTCCGTGCCCTTCTCTTTCCATCCTTTCCTCTCCTTTTACGCAGCCGCCTCCGGCCCCGCGGCAGAGACCATCCAAGTCGGACCCAGCAGCGCTACTTACGGAGCTGCAGTGCCGGAGCGCGGGACTCTAACCGGGGGGGAGCTTTTAGGGACCAACTCCGCTCAGCGGCCAGACACAACGGTGGCGTCCATCTTCTAACTTCCTTTCCTTCTTTCTACTTCGATTTAGTCGTTCCTTGTCTTCTCCCTTCCCCTCTGCCATTCCTTTATCTCTTCTCTTTTTCCCGTAGTACAGATATCTTTCAGCCTCACTTTTGCATCCTATTCGTTTTTAGTTGTTTAAACACAGCCGAGGCATTGTTCAGTGTTTCTCCTCTGTCCTCTCTTCTTGCCTTTTAAAGAATTCTTACCTTCTCCTATTCTTTCCCTCCTGCAGTTTTATTAACGCTTGTCCTTTGTCTCTCTCCCTTTCTTCTTCTCATTCAAGTCCCTTCAGGCAGCAGCTCTCACACCTCTTCCTCGCGAATCTTCCACAAGCCTTGCTCGGCAGCCCGCATATCCCAGCATCAACAGGTTCTCCATTCATCGTGTCAGGATAATGCAGAGCACACTGGTCATTTCCCCTATTCTCCCTTCACTCCTTCCTCTCTTTTCTGTCTTTTTCCTCCATCCTTCTTTCCTGATCTGTTGCATAGAGTCCTCCCTTTCCTTCTTTCATAAGCTCCTTCATGCTCTTCCCTTCATTCTTTCTCTTCCTTCATTTCTTCCTTCCTGTCTCCACTTTTTTTCCTCCATCTCTTCCTCTTTTTCTTCCCTTGCTCTAGCTTTCCCTCCTCTCCTCTTCTGTTTTTGCCATTTTCTTTCCTGTTCTTCATCTCATTTAGAAAATGTTTTTGAAATATCAACACCACACTCACCATGAAAATGGAAATACCCTCAGGGTACGGCTCTCAGCCCCCTTCCTCACGGCATTTCCTCAATCCTGACACAGTGTCCTTGTGTAACAAGGATGCTGAGGTCCTCCAACTTCATCCAGTATCTAGAGATAACCCTGGGGGAATGCTGGTTATCTCCTTTATTGTCTCCCTCTCTCTTCCTTGCTTGCTTCCTTCTTATTTGCATGGATTATTCCTTCCCTTCTTTCTTGCTTTTGGTCTTTCTTCCCACCTCTTTTTGTATTGTCATTGCTTATTGTTTTGCCCAGGCATGTTTGTTCCTCCCATTCTCTTCCACTTACATTCCTGTATCTGCTGTAAATTTTTCTATTACCAAAGACTTTTAAATGCCTGCAGCATGCACATCACTGAGCACAGACAGCACACTGCTCCCTTATAGACTTTGATCACAGCAGAGGCACAAGGGAGATCTAAAAGCTAAGGACATTCTCTCAACATCAACATTATCCCAGGAGAAGGGGAAAGCCATCCCCCACACTGAGGGCACACAGCCCAAACCTCTGCAACCAGGCAGCTGTGAGAGTTCTGCCCTCAGCATCTCAACCACTGATACCAACACGTTGCTGATGTGAAGACAAACCAAAAGGCTGGGAATGGTTACTCATTCCCCTCTGTTGAAATGCACCTTGGTGACCACTCCTACTCCCTAGCAAGGGAGATCAGCAGAGAGTGGGCCAGATTTCTGGAAGGCAAAGTCAGACAAATTTAAAAACCTTCTGACTCACCAATTTCAGGAGAAAATATTAAAAGAATGTTGCAGAGGAAAAAAGGATGTGAACTTCAGGAGGTTCTGATGTGATCTCAGAGGACAAGCACCTCTACACCTGGCCTCTGCTCAAGGGTTTTCTACTGGCACACACAATGACATGCCAGAGAAATGACATCTCCAGCTAAGGAGGGAGTTTCCATTTCCTCCCCAGTGACACAGATCATCTCCTACCCACCATCTCCATTTCCCTCTAGCAAAGTACTGACCCACTCAAACTCATCCTCCCAGTGACACATGCCCAGGCCCTACTGCATCCCACTCTCAATACCACTGCCACATTCACCTCTGTGACACACCACGGTTTCCTTTCCCACCTCAGGGATCAGTCCAGCTTTTTGGACCCTACCCCTCCATAAGAGCACCACAGAAAATCATAGGGATGTCATCATATGGATCATGTCCAACAGATACTGTACTCTTTCTAAAAGTGCTCTGAATGGACATGGCATTGATTTCATGCTGTGATAGAACCACCCAAACACTGACAAGCTCCCCAGTGTAACTCCTGAAACTGACTGCAAGAGAATTCGGGTCTGGGCATTTGCTTGGTATTCTGTTGTTGTGGTTTAAAATGAAGGATTCTGGGGCTGTAATTGCAAATATGGAAAGAAATCAAAACAGGTTCGTGTGTATCACACCATTTCTCTGGCCAGGATCCCAACTGCACACCTCTGCCCATCAATGGGAGCACCACAGGCACCATACAGATCGTACCACATACACACTGTTCAGCAGAATCTGAATCTCTCTAACTGACCCTTCATGTTCTGCACTGCTTCACCTGTCTCACCTGGAAATGGTAGAGGTCTGGGAGCACAGCTACACATCTGCAGTGTCACACATCTCTTTGTACATACGGTGTCAGGACAGCTGTGTAGAAACAGGGGCAGCTGAGCACCCAAAGCTCAAACATCCCTTCTCACCTCCAGTTACTAGTCCTGCTAGAAAGTGATCAAGGAATCATCAAGGCAGTCTCAAGGGCTGCAGAAGCTCCTGCAGATGCCCATCAAAACACATGGACAACAAACTGAAGCTCTACCCACACACATGACCTCATGAGACCTTGTGGGCATTTCAATACCACACACCATCTCAAGGTCCAGAAGGCCTCAAATCCAGACACTTGGGACGGTCTGGGAACTACAGACAACAATGGCCATGAAAGAAACACCAGGGTATATTTCACAGAGAACATCTCCTCAATGTCCAACACATCCACTCAAAGAAATGCATTGGCATCCCTCCCCTGCCTGTCCATGCTCCTGTCTCTTCATGCTGTACCTGGAAGCACCACAAAGGAACAAGAGCAGGCAGTGGTGCTGTGCTGCTACAAACATACAGGCATAGAAATCCTGACAATAATGTGTTGTTCTGACCTAAAGAGGCTATAAATGATCAGGAACAAAAGTATATCTTTCTCTCAAGAAAATCAGCTTTCTATCTGAAGCGACCTACCTGTCTGCTTCTTCAGAGAAGAGAGACAAACCAGAAGAGCAGGAGGTTTTGGTGTGAGGACAGAACAAAAGCAAAGTGACCGTGGGCCACTGTATTGAAAGAGAAGGTTTGGCAACATCCTGAATACACACTGTTTCCCTGACTAGCAACAGTAACAGCAGAGGGTTAATCAAAGAGCTGAGTTAGGCCAGGCTCTTTTCCACACCACCTGATATCACTTCCCCATAACAGGGGATGGCTGGGGAGGGGCACTCCTGGGTGCTTCCAGGGCAGTCTTTGCATGGGGCACCACTCTCTAATCATGGGATGGGTAAGGCACTCTGAGTTATCACCAGGTGTGAGTGTAATTGGCTGATATTGCTCTACAGCCACAGTGCTTTTGTCAGCAAACTGTCCTTATCCCAACACACAGAGGCTCTGTCTCTTTCTCCTCCAGGAGCGAGTGAGCTGTGTGTGGAACTCATCCACTGTTTGGAACTGAACCAGCACAACCCTGAATCACTTCCTTGGCAGAGGACAATAAAGTAGAGGAGGACACAGTAACAGCAGAAATGAACAGAGGAAAACTCGGTATTGCCTGCCCCAATTTCATAATGGCTGTGGGCAAACAAAACTGGGAAATCACCACAGAGACCTTGCAGACAAGAATCAAAGAAGAGGCGGGGAGACCTTTCCACAGGAACTCACATCTGATGCCCACCACAGCACAAGGACAGCAAGTTGAAGCTCTACCCACCCACAACAGCCTTCCCAAAACACAAGGGAAATTGTCATATCACAATAACTCTCAGTGTGCAGGTAACCACCTCTAACCAACACATCACCTCTGTCAGGCAGGCAGCAGCACAAGGCACTGTCTCTCTTGGCGGATAGTCCTAACCTCAGAAGATGTGGTGGGCATTCCAATACCACTCCATTCCAGCTTCATGCTTCCCTCTAGGCATTATCCAGTCCTGACTTCAAGACATCTTCTCAGGATAAACAGATGATTATTTTTTGGCACAAATATCGAGCTACTGTGAAAACAGGCCAAAGGAATTCATGGTATTTCACATGCCTGGAAGGCAGTCCACAGCGTGGGAAGCAGCAAAAGGACATAGAAAAGCTCCACTATGTGTGATGACTCAACTGCAGAGAAGTTACATCAAGGCTACACAAAACTCAACACTCCCCTACAAGTCACCTTGAAACATGTCTTCAGGAGAGGACAATCTAAGAAGATAAGAGTGACAACACAAAAAGGAACAGATCATAGAGAAACCCAACACTGAATTCCCTACAACCCCACATACCCACAGAGGAGAGTTCCACTAGAACTCACATCTGATACCACCACAGTCAGCAGTCAGCAATGGTGCCCAGGGCACTGTCGCCACCTGCCCGTCCTGCGCTCCAGAACTAAGCTCAAACCCAAATGCGACACAAACGCCAGCAAGCAAGAGCCAGGGAAAACAGTAAGTTTCTTGGATGTCTCCTCAAAAGCAGGAGCAAGGGAGAAGGCGGGGGCAGATGCAAAGGTGCCATTGAGCATCCTTAAGAACCTGCCAAGCACCAACCCCATCCCCGCAGCACCTGGCCACCAGACAGAACGCACAGCACAAACTGTCCTTATCTCAAAACACAGAGGCTCTGTCTCTTTCTCCTCCAGGAGTGAGCGAGCTGTGTGTGGAGGTCAGCTGCTCTTTGGGGCTGAACCAGCACAACCCTGAATCACTTCCTTGGCAGACGACAATAAAGTAGAGGAAGACACAGTAACAACAGAAATGAACAGAAGAAAACTCGGTATTGCCTGCCCCAATCATCCAGTCCTGATTTCAAGACGCGTTCTAAGGACAAACAGACCGTTCTTTTCTAATGACATTGCCCATGGTCTACCCAAGGATTTCCAGTTCCCACAGACAACTCTTCCCACTGCTTAAGGCCACTCTTCACACAGAGAGATGGCCAACCCCTACTCAGTGCCAATGCCACTGCCACCTCTCTGACATGCCACAAGTTATTCTCCCACCTCAAGGCTCAATCCGACTTTCACAGACCCTTCCCAACAGATAGAGCACCAGAAAACCACACAGAGGTGCCACATGCACGGTCCCCCGCAGACTCACCGCAGGTGAACCTTCAAGCTGAAGGCTGACAAAACTTCAGCTACCTCAGTTGGCAATCTGGCAGACCTGGCAGCAATGCTCTTTCTGAAGGTGAGCTCAGGAGAGTGATAAACAGCAACAGCACTGATTTCATGCTCTACTCAGACAAAATCAGTGTTGACAAACTCAGCACCATAACGAGTGTCATATTTAGTGTGTAAGGGAATTTGATTTGAGGTTTTTGGGGAGGAGCAGCTCTTTGGCTTTGGTTTTGGCACGGATATTGAGTGACTCTGAAAACAGAGCCAAGGGACTTCATGGGACTTCTCTGGCCAGGAATGCAGTCCACAACATGGGTGAAAAAGGGAAGCAGAAAAAGAACACAGAAAAGGCCTTTGTGGAATATTTGAGTCATTATGTGTAAGCGCAGAGAAATCACACCTAGAGAAATCTAGAGAAAACCCAAAGGTCCTCGACAAGTCACATTGAACCACGCCTTCATGAGAGGACAATCTAAGAAAACAGAGCAACACTGCACATGAAAATGACCACAGAGAAATGCAGTATGGCATTCCCTAATGGCTCTGGCAGGAAAACGAAATGGTTACATGACCCCACAGACCACGCAGAGGAGAATAAGAATCAAAGAGAGGAGAGGACAGCCTTCCACGAGAACCCACAACTGATATCACCAGTCAGCAGTCAGCAACGGTAAGAAGGCAGCAGATAGTGCCCAGGGCACTGTCACCACCTGCCCGTCCTGCGCTCCTGACCCAAGCTCAAACCCAAATGCGAAAAAAATGCCAGCGAGCAAGAGCCAAGGATGACAATAACTTTCTGTGCTGTTCCGGACAAAACCAGTACACCAAGAGGAAGCTGAGGCAGATGTCATTAGCATCCTTCAGAACCCGCCAAGCACCCACCCACCTCCGCCTTCTCACGAGGTCTATCCTGCTGACAAGAGAAGGGGCACCTGACTAGGGAGAAGGGGGAATGGGCGTCGGGAGAGCAAGGGTGGGGCAAGGGAGAGCCACTGACCGTGTCCAGCAGAGCAGACGGCTCCGGCTGCGTCTCCTTCGCCCCGGCGCCGGGCGGCGGCGGGAAGTTGGGGCTGAAAACCATCAGGTCGCTCTTGCCCGCGCCGTCCGTGGCCACGCACAGGCTCCGGCTCTGGCGCTGCGAGTACGACCAGCTCCCCGCTTCGCTGGCGCACACCAGCGTCGCCGGCCCGGGCCCCGACAGCACGGCCGCCCGCGGCGCCCACCGCGACGCCCCGTACAGCACCACCGCCAGCACCAACAGGCTCGACACCGCGCAGATGCCCACCACCAGCCACACGTTCGTCGACGACGACGACAACGACCCCAGGGCTACGCCCGCCCCATCGGCGCCCGCCGCCGGACGCAGCCCCGGCCCCGACGACGACGAGGACGAGCCCGCCGCCGCCAGCGCCGCCTCGGCGCCCTCCACCAGCGACACGCTCAGCGTGGCCGTGGCCGAGCGCGCCGGCTCCCCGTGGTCCCGCACCACGATCACCAGCCTCTGACGAGGGCCGTCCGCCTCCTCCAGCGCCCGCGCCGTGCTCACCTCGCCGCTGTACAGCCCCACGCGGAACGCGCCCTTCCCCCGCGGCTCCCACAGCTCGTAGCGCAGCCACGCGTTGTAGCCAGAGTCCGCGTCCACCGCGCGGATCTTCGCCACCACCTGCCCCGCCGGAGACCCCCACGCCGCCCACGCCCACACCACCTCCGAGCCCGGACCCGACGCCGCCTCGCCCCACGACCCGACGCCCGACGCCGGCAGCAGCGCCGGCGCGTTGTCGTTCTCGTCCACCACGAACAGCTGCACCGTGGCGTTGCCGCACAGCGCCGGCTCCCCCGCGTCCACCGCACGCACCTCGAACTGCAGCACCTGCACCTCCTCGTAGTCCAAGGGCTGCAGCGCCCACAGACGCCCGCTCTCCGCGTCCACCGACACGTAGCTCGACGCCGGCCGCCACCCCCCGCCCGACGACGCGCCCCCGGCGCCGCCCTCCCACACCGAGTAGCTCACGCGGCCGTTGCCCGCCTCGTCCGGGTCCCGCGCCCACACGCGCGCCAGCTCCGCGCCCGCCGCGTTGTTCTCCCGCGCCAGCACCGTGTACACGGCCTGCGCGAACGACGGCGCGTTGTCGTTCACGTCCGACACCGGCACCCGCACCCCGCGGCTGGCGCGCAGCGACGGCGCCCCGCCGTCCTCCGCACGCACCTCCACCTCGTACTCCGACACCCGCTCGCGGTCCAGCGCCTCCCGCAGCACCAGCGAGTACGAGCCCGCGAACGTCGACACCAGACCGAACGGCGACGGCGGCCACACCGCGCACCGCACGCGACCGTTCGCCCCCGAGTCCCGGTCCGACACGCTCAGCAGCGCCACCACCGTCCCCACCGACGCGTCCTCGGGCACCGGCACCGACAGCGACGTCACCCACACCTCCGGCGCGTTGTCGTTCACGTCCAGCACCTCCACCACCACCTTGCAGTGACCCGACAGCGGGGGAGTTCCCTTATCTGCCGCATCCACTTGCAGGCGATAGAGACCCACTTCCTCAAAGTCTAAGTCATCCCTAAGGTGGATCTCTCCGCTGGTTTTATCGATCCCGAAAACGGCTCTTCCATCCTGCGGGAACAACTGCTGCAGAGAATACGAGATATTGCTGTTACTCCCCTCATCCGAATCCGAGGCATTTAGTCTGATCACTAAAGTCCCGCGATTCGAATTCTCCGGCAGCTGCACTTTGTACACCGACTGGTTGAACTGGGGCGCGTTGTCGTTGGCATCCAGCACCGAGATCACCAGCTCCATCGTGCCCGTCAGCGGCGGCCGGCCCCCGTCACTCGCCGTCACCACCAGGCGGTGCACAGGAACAGTCTCGCGGTCCAGCGCTTTCGTGAGCACCAGGAATAAGGACTCCCCGTCCTCCTCGGTTTTCTTGAGATCCAGAGAGAAGTGCTCGCTGGGCCTGAGTGTATAGGAGAGCTGCGCGTTGGCTCCCACATCGGCATCCGACGCGCCCTCCAGCGGGAAGCGGGATCCCGGCACGGTGTTTAATTCCGGGATGCTGAGGTTCTTGCGGGCGGCGGGGAAGAGCGGGGCGTTGTCGTTGATGTCGGTGACCTCCAGCTCCACGTGGAAGACGCGCAGCGGCCGCTCCACCAGCACCTCCAGGCGCAGGGCGCACGGCGCGCTCTTCCCGCACAGCTCCTCCCGGTCCAGCCGCGAGTTCACCACCAGCGCCCCGCTCGCCCCGCTCACCTCCACGCTCGCCCGCCGGCCCTGCGACACCAGCCGCAGCCCCCGAGTCTCCGACTCGCCCGCCTCCAGGCCCAGGTCCTGCGCCAGCCGGCCCACCACCGTCCCGGCCTTGGCTTCCTCCGGCACCGAGTAGCGCACCTGGCCGCCCACCAGCGCCCAGGCCGCCTGCAGCACCAGCACCCGCAGCACCGGCCCCCAACACGACACCATCGCCCACTCACCGCCGCGGGACCCCCGCACCCTCCGGGACCCGCACGGCTCCCCGCCGCCGCCCGCACTCACGCCCCGGCTCTGCTGACCGCTCCTCGCCGCCCCCCCGCGCTCACAGCCGGGCTCTCCGCCGCACCGGGGCGGAGCCGCCTCGCCGCTCCGCCGCCGTTGCTGAGCCTGCAGCGACACCGTGTGCTGCTCCCACGCCTCACACGCTCCCCAGCAACACCGCCACTCCGCACCCGCGCTGCTCGGCTCCTCTCCCGTCTCCTCCTGACCCTCCACTCTGTCTTGCCCTTCCTGCTCTCCTCCGAACTCATTTCTTTTTCCTCTCTTCCTTTCTGCTTTCAGAGATTTCTTCCTTTTCAGCTTCCTTCTTTCCTGCCTCTCTTTCTTACCTTCTTTTACCTGCATTTCTTCTCTTCATTCTTCAATCTTCTCGCTTCACTTTATTCCCCGTTTTCATTCTCTTTCTACTCAGTCTTCTCCGTTTCGTTCTGGCCCTCCCCTCCGATTCCTTACTCTCCGTGCCCTTCTCCTTTCATCCTTTTCTCTCCTTTTCCGCAGCCGCCTCCGTCCCCGTGCCGGAGAACATCCAAGTCGGACCCAGCAGCGCTAATTACGGAGCTGCAGCGCCGGAGCGCGGGACTCTAACCGGGGGGAGGTTTTAGGGACCAACTCCGCTCAGCGGCCAAAAACAACAGCGGTGTCTCCTTTCTTCATTCTTGTCTTTCTTTTTACTTCCATACAGTCGTTCCTTGTCTTCTTCCTTCCCCTCTGCCATTCCTTTATCTCTTCTCTTTCTACTCATTGAAGTTTCCCCCGATGTTTTATTTTATATATATATATATATATCTTTCAGCCTCACTTTTGCATCCTAATCTTTTTTAGTTGTTGAAGCACAGTTGAGCCATTGGTCGATGTCTCTCCTCTGTCCTCTCTTCTTGCATTTAAAAAAAAATTTCCATAAATTCTTACCTTCTCCTGTTCTTTCCCTCTTGCAGTTTTATTAACGCTTGTCCTTTGTCTCTCTTTCTCCCTTTCTTCTCATTCAAGTCCTTTCAGGGAGGAGCTCTCACTCCTCTTCCTCATGAATCTTCCACAAGCCTTGCTCTGCAGCCCCCATATCCCAGCATCAACAGGTTCTCCACTCCATTCATTGTGTCAGGATAATGCAGAGTACAGTGGTCATCTCCTCTATTCTCCCTTCACTCCTTCCTCTCTTTTCTGTCTCTTTTTTTCCTCCTTGCTCCCTTCTGTGCTGCATGGAGTCTTCCCTTTCCTTCTTTCTTAAGCTCCTTCATTCTCTTCTCTTTGTTATTTCTCTTCCATGGCCTCTTCCTTCCTGTCTCCACTTTTTCTTCTCCATCTCTTCTTCCCTTGCTCTATCTTTCCCTCCTCTCCTTTCCATTTTTGCCGTTTTCTTTCCTGTTCTTTGTCTCATTTAGCAAATGTTTTTGATATATCCACACCACACTCGCCATGAAAATAGAAATACCCTCAGGGTACGGCTCTCAGCCCTCTTCCTCACGGCATTTCCTCAATCCTGACACAGTGTCCTTGTGTACCAAGGATGCTGAGGTGCCCGAACTCCATCCAACATCTAGAGATAACCTCGGTGAATGCTGGTTATCTCCTTCATTGCCTCTCCCTCTCTTCCTTGCTTGCTTCCTTCTTACTTGCATGGGTTATTCATTCTCTCCTTTCTTTCTTTTGCTCTTCCCATCACTTTTGTTGTTGTTTTGTCCAGCCACATTTTTACCCCCCATTCTCTCCTACTTACATCCTTACATGTAAGGATATACATATCTTCCATTCTTTATTAGCAAAGAAGATATTTAAATACCTGCAGCATGCACATCACTGAACACAGACAGCACACTGCTCCCTTATAGACCTCGATCGCAGCAGAGGCACAAGGGAGACCTGAAAGCTAAGGGCATTCTCTCAACATCAACCTCATCACAAGAGAAGGGAAATGCCATCCCCCACACTGAGGGCACACAGCCCAAACCTCTGCAACCAGGCAGCTGTGAGAGTTCTGCCCTCAGCATCTCAACCACGGATACCAACACGTTGCTGATGTGAAGGAAGACAAACCAAAAGGCTGGGAATGATCACTCCTTCCCCTCTGTTGAAATGCAACTTGGTGATCACTCCTTCTACTCCCTAACAAGGGAGATCAGCAGAGAGGGGGTCAGATTTATGGAAGGCAAAGTCAGACAAATTGTAAAAACCTTCTGACTCACCAATTTCAGGAGAAAATATTAAAAGAATGTTCCAGAGGAAAAATGTATGTGAACTTCTAGAGGTTCTGATGTGATCTCAGAAGACAAGCACCTCTGCATCTGGCCCCTGCTCAGAGTTTTCTACTGGCACACACAATGACATGTCAGGAGAAAAGACATCTCCAGCTAAGGAGGGAGTTTCCATTTCCTCCCCAGTGACACAGACCATCTCCTACCCACCATCTCCATTTCCCTCTAGCAAAGTACTGACCCACTCAAACTCATCCTCCCAGTGACACATGCCCAGGCCCTACTGGCCCAGGCCACTTATGGTCAGGCAGGCTCTTTCCACATCACTGAACATCACCATCAATGCTTTGTGGGTTTGCCAGCAATTCAAGATGGAATGCCCATGGAGCTGCACTTTAGAGATCTTCAAGATCCCATGATGGGAACTGAGACAGTCCCACTCCACAACATTTTAGTTAATCAGGAGAAGCACAGCAAACACCAAAGCACAACCACTCACACAGTATCAACTGAGGGAGAGAATTGCTGTCATGCAAACCAGAGCTGGGCTGCAGTGCAGGGACTGGCATGTTCATACACACATTGGGAGGAGCCACACGTGATGAGGCAGGGTCTCTACCAAGGCCAACCATGCAAGCACACAAGTGAGGGACGTCAGGAGCCCAAAGACTATACCCACCTCCTCCTGGGCAGCAAGATCAAAAGCTTTGGAAACTACTGTAGATGCCTTCCACTAAACAAGGACAGTGGGGGTAGGTAAGTGCTGCCCTCTCACAACACCTTTCCCAAAACAACTGCTCTCTCAGGCAGCATTCCCCATCTCTACATTACCCTTTCTAGCCAACATGTCCCCTATGTCAGGCAGGCAGCAGCACAAGAGACTGTCTCAGGCGTGAGTTATTTATTCCCTTAGAAGACCTTGTGAGCATTTCAACACCACAACTGTATCAAGATCCAGAAGGCCTTGGCAGCCTGGAAAAGGAACTTGGGCACAAAGACTCTCTGCCCATTCTGCCTTGTGCAACCTTCTAGGCATCCTCCATTCCCCAACCTGGCCCATGTGCTCTCCAGAAACGGGCCTCTTGGCTCATTCCTGTGTTCTTTTGACATTATGGACCATGATCTTCCCAAGGATTCCATGTTCCTGCAAACAAATCTTCCCACTGCTCACAATGACCCTTCACAGAAGGACATGCCCAGGCCACGCTTAATACCACTGCCACATTCACCTCTGTGACATGCCACAATCTCCTTTCCCACATTATGGCTCACTCCAGCTGTGACACACCATGGTTTTCTTTCCCACCTAAGCGATCATTCCAGGGATCAGACCCTTCCCCTTCATAATAGCACCGCAGTAAAACAGGGATGGCATCATATAGATCACCTCCAACAGATTCTGTACTCTTTCTATATGCGCTCTGAATGGACACAGCATTGATTTCATGCTGTGATAGAACCACCCAAACACTGACAAGCACCCCAGTGTAACTCGTGATACTGACTGCAAGAGAATTTGGGTCTGGACATTTCCTTGGTGTTCTGTTGTTGTGGTTTAAAATGAAGGATTCTGGGGCTGCAATTGCAAATATGGAAAAAAATCAAACCAGGTTGGTGTGTAACACACCATTTCTCTGGCCAGGATCCCAACTGCACACCTCTGCCCATCAATGGGAGCACCACAGGCACCATACAGATGGTACCACATACACACTGTTCAGCAGAATCTGAATCTCTCTAACTGACCCTTCATGTTCTGCACTGCTTCACCTGTCTCACATGAGAATGGTACAGGTCTGGGAGCACAGCTACACATCTGCAATGTCACACATCTCTTTGTACAGACAGTCTCAGGACAGCTCTTCTTAAACAGGGGCAGCTGAATGCCCAAAGCTCAAACAACCCATCTTGAATCCCCTTACCAAACCTGCTTGAAGAGCAATCATCATGTCAGATTTAACAGCTGCAGAAAGAAACACCATAGTATATTTCACAGAGAACATCTCCTCAGTGTCCAACACATCCACTCAAAGAAATGCATTGGCATCCCTCCCCTGCCTGTCCATGCTCCTGTCTCTTCAAGCTGTACCTGGAAGCAGCAGCAAAGGAACAAGAGCAGGCAGTGGTGCTGTGATGCTACAAACATAAAGGCATTGAAATCCTGGCAATAATTTCTTTCTCTAACCTATAGAGGCTATAAATTATCAGGAACTAAAGTACATCTTTCTCTCAAGAACATCAGCTTTCTATCTGAAGTGACCTACCTGTCAACTCACTGGCTGCTTCTTCAGAGAAGAGAGATTTTCAAGACAGAGGCACATCACCCTCAGCTCAGGAGAGTGGGAAAAACCTTCTCCACACTGATGGGAAATGGACAAATATTTCGCACCTGAAAGAATCCCAAATTCAGCATCCTGCCCTTCATCCACTGCTACCAATGTGAGGGAAGGACAAACCAGAAGAGCAGGAGGTTTTGGTGTGAGGAGAGAACAAAAGCAAAGTGATCCTGGGCCACTGTATTGAAAAAGAAGGTTTGGCAACATCCCGAATACATGCTCTTTGCCCTGAGCAGCAAGAGTAAGAACAGAGGGAGTGAGCGAGCTGTGTGTGGAACTCAGCCACTGTTTGGAACTGAACCAGCACAACCCTGAATCACTTCCTTGGCAGAGAACAATAAAGTAGAGGAGGACACAGTAACAACAGAATCGAACAGAGGAAAACTCGGTATTGCCTGCCCGTATTTCATAATGGCTGTGGGCAAAGAAAACTGGGAAATCACCACATGGACCTTGCAGAGAAGAATCAAAGAAGAGGCGGGAAGACCTTTCCACAGGAACTCACATCTGATACCCACCACAACACAAGGACAGCAAGTTGAAGCTCTACCCACCCACAACAGCCTTCCCAAAACACAAGGGAAATTGTCATATCACAATAACTCTCAGTGTGCAGGTAACCACCTCTAACCAACACATCACCTCTGTCAGGCAGGCAGCAGCACAAGGCACTGTCTCTGTTGGTGGATAGTCCTAACCTCAGAAGATGTGGTGGGCATTCCAATAACACTCCCTTTATCAAAACCCAGAAGATCTCAAGCTCAAGAAATGTCAGAGAACCTGCGAAAGGATTCAGGGTGGGAACACAGTGCCATTCCAGCTTCATGCTTCCCTCTAGGCATTGTCCAGTCCTGACTTCAAGACGTGTTCTCAGGACAAACAGATGATTCTTTTTTGGCACAAATATCGAGCAACTGTGAAAACAGGCCAAAGGAATTCATGGTATTTCACATGCCTGGAAGGCAGTCCACAGTGTGGGAAGCAGCAAAAGGACATAGAAAAGTTCCACTATGTGTAATGACTCAACTGCAGAGAAGTTACATCAAGGCTACACAAAACTCAAGACTCCTCAACAAGTCACCTTGAAACATGTCTTCAGGAGAGGACAATCTAAGAAGATAAGAGTGACAACACAAATGAAACAGAACATAGAGAAACCCAACATTGAATTCCCTACAACCCCACAGACCCACAGAGGAGAGTTCCACTAGAACTCACATCTGATACCACCACAGTCAACAGTCACTAATAGTGCCCAGGGCACTGTCACCACCTGTCCGTCCTGCGCTGCTGACCCAAGCTCAAACCCAAATGCGACACAGACACCAGCAAGCAAGAGCCAAGGATAACAAACAGTTTCTTGGATGTCCCCTGAAAAACAGGAGCCAGAGAGGAGGCGGAGGCAGATGCAAAGGTGCCATTGAGCATCCTTAAGAACCTGCCAAGCACCCACCCCTTCCCCGCAGCACCTGCTCGCCGGACAAAACGCAGAGCGCAGGTGGGGAAGGGGGCGCCGGGACAGAAAGGGGGCGCCGGGACAGAAAGGGGGCGCCGGGACAGAAAGGGGGCGCCGGGACAGAAAGGGGGCGCCGGGACAGAAAGGGGGCGAGTAAGGGAGGGCCTCTGACTGTTATTGTTCTACAGCCATAGAGCTTTTCACAGCAAACTGTCCTTATCCCAACACACAGAGGCTCTGTCTCTTTCTTCTCCAGGAGTGAGCAAGCTGTGTGTGGAGCTCAGCCACTGTTTGGGGCTGAACCAGAACAACCCTGAATCACTTCCTTGGCAGACAACAATAAAGTAGAGGAGGACACAGTAACAGCAGAAACGAACAGAGGAAAACTCGGTATTGCCTGCCCCAATCGTCCAGTCCTGATTTCAAGACGCGTTCTAAGGACAAACAGACCATTCTTTCCTAATGACATTGCCCATGGTCTACCCAAGGATTTCCAGTTCCCACAGACAACTCTGCCCACTGCTTAAGGCCACTCTTCACACAAAGATATGGCCAACCCCTACGCAGTGCCAATGCCACTGCCACTTCTGTGACATGCCACAATCCGACTTTCACAGACCCTTCCCAACAGATAGAGCACCAGAAAACCACACAGAGGTGCCACATGCACGGTCCCCCGCAGACACACCGCAGGTGAACCTTCAAGCTGAAGGTTGACAAAGCTTCAGCTACCTCAGTTGGCAATCTGGCAGACCTGGCAGCAATGCTCTTTCTGAAGGTGAGCTCAGGAGAGTGATAAACAGCAACAGCACTGATTTCATGATCTACTCAGACAAAATCAGTGTTGACAAACTCAGCACCATAACGGATGTCATATTTAGTGTGTAAGGGAATTTGATTTGAGGTTTTTGGGGAGGAGCAGCTCTTTGGCTTTGGTTTTGGCACGGATATTGAGTGACCCCGAAAACAGGCCAAGGGACTTCATGGGACTTCTCTGGCCAGGAATGCAGTCCACAACAAGGGTGAAAAAGGGAAGCAGAAAAAGAACACAGAAAAGGCCTTTGTGGAATATTTGAGTCATTATGTGTAACTGCAAAGAAATTACACCTAGAGAAATCTAGAGAGAACCCAAAGGTCCTCGACAAGTCACATTGAACCATGCCTTCATGAGAGGACAATCTAAGAAAACAGAGCAACACTGCACATGAAAATGAACACAGAGAAATGCAGTACGGCATTCCCTAATGGCTCTGGCAGGAAAACGAAATGGTTACATGACCCCACAGACCACGCAGAGGAGAATAAGAATCAAAGAGAGGAGAGGACAGCCTTCCACGAGAACCCACACCTGATATCACCACAGTCAGCAGTCAGCAACGGTAAGAAGGCAGCAGATAGTGCCCGGGGGACTGTCACCACCTGCCCGTCCTGCGCTCCTGACCCAAGCTCAAACCCAAATGCGAAAAAAATGCCAGCGAGCAAGAGCCAAGGATGACAAAAAGTTTCTTCGATATTCCCCCAAAAGCGGTAGACGGAGAGGAGGCTGAGGCAGATGTCATTAGCATCTATAAGGACCCGTCAAACCCCCTCTTCAACCCGACAGCGCCTTTCCTGCTGGCAGGGGAAGGGGCAACTCACTAGGGAGAAGGGGGAAAGGGCCTCGGGGGAGTAAGGGGAGGGACACCGTGGCCACTGACCGTGTCCAGCAGAGCAGACGATTCCGGCTGCGTCTCCTTCGCCCCGGCGCCGGGCGGCGGCGGGAAGTTGGGGCTGAAAACCATCAGGTCGCTCTTGCCCGCGCCGTCCGTGGCCACGCACAGGCTCCGGCTCTGGCGCTGCGAGTACGACCAGCTCCCCGCTTCGCTGGCGCACACCAGCGTCGCCGGCCCGGGCCCCGACAGCACGGCCGCCCGCGGCGCCCACCGCGACGCCCCGTACAGCACCACCGCCAGCACCAACAGGCTCGACACCGCGCAGATGCCCACCACCAGCCACACGTTCGTCGACGACGACGACAACGACCCCAGGGCTACGCCCGCCCCATCGGCGCCCGCCGCCGGACGCAGCCCCGGCCCCAACGACGACGAGGACGAGCCCGCCGCCGCCGGCGCCGCCTCGGCGCCCTCCACCAGCGACACGCTCAGCGTGGCCGTGGCCGAGCGCGCCGGCTCCCCGTGGTCCCGCACCACGATCACCAGCCTCTGACGAGGGCCGTCCGCCTCCTCCAGCGCCCGCGCCGTGCTCACCTCGCCGCTGTACAGCCCCACGCGGAACGCGCCCTTCCCCCGCGGCTCCCACAGCTCGTAGCGCAGCCACGCGTTGTAGCCAGAGTCCGCGTCCACCGCGCGGATCTTCGCCACCACCTGCCCCGCCGGAGACCCCCACGCCGCCCACGCCCACACCACCTCCGAGCCCGGACCCGACGCCGCCTCGCCCCACGACCCGACGCCCGACGCCGGCAGCAGCGCCGGCGCGTTGTCGTTCTCGTCCACCACGAACAGCTGCACCGTGGCGTTGCCGCACAGCGCCGGCTCCCCCGCGTCCACCGCACGCACCTCGAACTGCAGCACCTGCACCTCCTCGTAGTCCAAGGGCTGCAGCGCCCACAGACGCCCGCTCTCCGCGTCCACCGACACGTAGCTCGACGCCGGCCGCCACCCCCCCGCCCGACGACGCGCCCCCGGCGCCGCCCTCCCACACCGAGTAGCTCACGCGGCCGTTGCCCGCCTCGTCCGGGTCCCGCGCCCACACGCGCGCCAGCTCCGCGCCCGCCGCGTTGTTCTCCCGCGCCAGCACCGTGTACACGGCCTGCGCGAACGACGGCGCGTTGTCGTTCACGTCCGACACCGGCACCCGCACCCCGCGGCTGGCGCGCAGCGACGGCGCCCCGCCGTCCTCCGCACGCACCTCCACCTCGTACTCCGACACCCGCTCGCGGTCCAGCGCCTCCCGCAGCACCAGCGAGTACGAGCCCGCGAACGTCGACACCAGACCGAACGGCGACGGCGGCCACACCGCGCACCGCACGCGACCGTTCGCCCCCGAGTCCCGGTCCGACACGCTCAGCAGCGCCACCACCGTCCCCACCGACGCGTCCTCGGGCACCGGCACCGACAGCGACGTCACCCACACCTCCGGCGCGTTGTCGTTCACGTCCAGCACCTCCAGCTCCACGCTGCAGTGACCCGACAGCGGGGGAGTCCCTTTGTCTCTGGCTTCGATCTCCAGGTCATACGACTGAACCTCCTCGAAATCCAGTTCCCCGGCAGTCCGTAGCTCCCCCGTTTTTCCGTCAATGATGAACAAGTCCTGAACGTCTGCAGAAATACCGTCGCTAAAGGAGTAATATATGTCCCGATTACTTCCCTCATCTTTATCCGTCGCTGTTAGCTGAAGGAACACGGTTCCCGGAGCAGCGTTCTCCGGCAGCTGCACTTTGTACACCGACTGGTTGAACTGGGGCGCGTTGTCGTTGGCATCCAGCACCGAGATCACCAGCTCCATCGTGCCCGTCAGCGGCGGCCGGCCCCCGTCACTCGCCGTCACCACCAGGCGGTGCACAGGAACAGTCTCGCGGTCCAGAGATTTCTTTAAAACGAGCACTAGGGACATTTTCTTTTCCTCTTTGGATTTCACTTCCAAACCGAAATGCTCGCTGGGGCTGAGTGTATAGGAGAGCTGCGCGTTGGCTCCCACATCGGCATCCGACGCGCCCTCCAGCGGGAAGCGGGAGCCGGGCAGAGTGTTGAATTCCACGATGCTGAGGTTCTTGCGGGCGGCGGGGAAGAGCGGAGCGTTGTCGTTGATGTCGGTGACCTCCAGCTCCACGTGGAAGACGCGCAGCGGCCGCTCCACCAGCACCTCCAGGCGCAGGGCGCACGGCGCGCTCTTCCCGCACAGCTCCTCCCGGTCCAGCCGCGAGCTCACCACCAGCGCCCCGCTCGCCCCCGCTCACCTCCACGCTCGCCCGCCGGCCCTGCGACACCAGCCGCAGCCCCCGAGCCTCCGACTCGCCCGCCTCCAGGCCCAGGTCCTGCGCCAGCCGGCCCACCACCGTCCCGGCCTTGGCTTCCTCCGGCACCGAGTAGCGCACCTGGCCGCCCACCAGCGCCCAGGCCGCCTGCAGCACCAGCACCCGCAGCACCGGCCCCCAACACGACACCATCGCCCACTCACCGCCGCGGGACCCCCGCACCCTCCGGGACCCGCACGGCTCCCCGCCGCCGCCCGCACTCACGCCCCGGCTCTGCTGACCGCTCCTCGCCGCCCCCCCGCGCTCACAGCCGGGCTCTCCGCCGCACCGGGGCGGAGCCGCCTCGCCGCTCCGCCGCCGTTGCTGAGCCTGCAGCGACACCGTGTGCTGCTCCCACGCCTCACACGCTCCCCAGCAACACCGCCACTCCGCACCCGCGCTGCTCGGCTCCTCTCCCGTCTCCTCCTGACCCTCCACTCTGTCTTGCCCGTCTTGCTCTCCTCTTCCAAGAACTCATTTCCTTTCCTGTTTTCCTTGCTGCTTGCAGAGATTTCTTCCTTTCCAGCTTCCTTCTTCTTTCCTGCTTCTCTTTCGTACCTTCTTTTACCTGCATTTCTTCTCTTCGTTCTTCTCGCTTCACTTTATTCCACTTTTTCATTCTCTTTCTGCTCAGTCTTCTCCGTTTGGTTCTGGCCCTCCCGGCAGATTCCTTACCCTCCTTCGCCTTCTCTTTTCATCCTTTTCCGCAGCCGCCTCCGGCCCCGCGGCAGAGACCATCCAAGTCGGACCCCGCAGCGCTAATTACGGGGCTGCAGCGCCGGAGCGCGGGACTCTAACGGGGGGGACGTTTTAGGGACCAACTCCGCTCAGCGGCCAGACACAACGGTGGCGTCCACCTTCTAACTTCCTTTCCTTCTTTCTACTTCGATTTACTCGTTCCTTGTCTTCTCCCTTCCTCTCTGCCATTCCTTTATCTCTTCTCTTTCTACTCTTTTTCCCGTAGTATATATTTTTCAGCCTCACTTTTGCATCCTATTCGTTTTTAGTTGTTTAAACACAGCCGAGGCATTGTTCAGTGTTTCTCCTCTGTCCTCTCTTCTTGCCTTTTAAAGAATTCTTACCTTCTCCTATTCTTTCCCTCCTGCAGTTTTATTAACGCTTGTCCTTTCTCTCTCTCCCTTTCTTCTTCTCATTCAAGTCCCTTCAGGCAGCAGCTCTCACACCTCTTCCTCGCGAATATTCCGCAAGCCTTGCTCGGCAGCCCCCATATCCCAGCATCAACAGGTTCTCCATTCATCATGTCAGGATAATGCAGAGCACACTGGTCATTTCCCCTATTCTCCTTTCACTCCTTCCTCTCTTTTCTGTCTTTTTCCTCCATCCTTCTTTCCTGATCTGTTGCATAGAGTCCTCCCTTTCCTTCTTTCTTAAGCTCCTTCATGCTCTTTCCATCCTTCTTTCTCTTACTTGGCCTCTTCCTTCCTGTCTCCAATTTTTTTTCCTCCATCTCTTCCTCTTTTTCTTCCCTTGCTCTAGCTTTCCCTCCTGTCCTCTTCTGTTCGTGCCCTTATCTTTCCTGTTCTTCATCTCATTTAGAAAATGTTTTTGAAATATCCACACCACACTCACCATGAAAATGGAAATACCCTCAGGGTACGGCTCTCAGCCCCCTTCCTCACGGCATTTCCTCAATCCTGACACAGTGTCCTTGTGTACCAAGGATGCTGAGGTCCTCCGACTTCATCCAGTATCTAGAGATAACCCTGGGGGAATGCTGGTAGAAACAGGGGTAGCCGAGCACCCAAACCTCAAACATCCCTTCTCACCTCCAGTTACTAGTCCTGCTGGAAAGTGATCAAGGAATCATCATGGCAGTCTCAAGGGCTGCAGAAGCTCCTGCAGATGCCCATCAAAACACATGGACAACAAACTGAAGCTCTACCCACACACATGACCTCAATGAGACCTTGTGGGCATTTCAATACCACACACCATCTCAAGGTCCAGAAGGCCTCAAATCCAGACACTTAGGAGGGTCTGGGAACTACAGACAACAATGCCCATGAAAGAAACACCAGGGTATATTTCACAGAGAACATCTCCTCAATGTCCAACACATCCACTCAAAGAAATGCATTGGCATCCCTCCCCTGCCTGTCCATGCTCCTCTCTCTTCATGCTGTACCTGGAAGCCAAGAAAATCAGCTTTCTATCTGAAGCGACCTACCTGTCTGCTTCTTCAGAGAAGATAGACAAACCAGAAGAGCAGGAGGTTTTGGTGTGAGGAGAGAACAAAAGCAAAGTGATCCTGGGCCACTGTATTGAAAGAGAAGGTTTGGCAACATCCTGAACACATACTGTTTGCCCTGACTAGCAACAGTAACAGCAGAGGGTTAATCAAAGAGCTGAGTTAGGCCAGGCTCTTTTCCACACCACCTGATATCACTTCCCCATAACGGGGGATGGCTGGGGAGGGGCACTCCTGGGTGCTTCCAGGGCAGTCTTTGCATGGGGCACCACTCTCTAATCATGACTTGGGTAAGGCACTTTTTGTTATCACCAGGTGTGAGTGTAATTGGCTGATATTGCTCTACAGCCACAGTGCTTTTGTCAGCAAACTGTCCTTATCCCAACACACAGAGGCTCTGTCTCTTTCTCCTCCAGGAGCGAGTGAGATGTGTGTGGAACTCAGCCGCTGTTTGGGGCTGAACCAGCACAACCCTGAATCACTTCCTTGGCAGAGGACAATAAAGTAGAGGAGGACACAGTAACAGCAGAAATGAACAGAGGAAAACTCGGTATTGCCTGCCCCAATTTCATAATGGCTGTGGGCAAAGAAAACTGGGAAATCACCACAGAGACCTTGCACTGAAGAATCAAAGAAGAGGCGGGGAGACCTTTCCACAGGAACTCACATCTGATGCCCACCACAGCACAAGGACAGCAAGTTGAAGCTCAACCCACCCACAACAGCCTTCCCAAAACACAAGGGAAATTGTCATATCACAATAACTCTCAGTGTGCAGGTAGCCACCTCTAACCAACACATCACCTCTGTCAGGCAGGCAGCAGCACAAGGCACTGTCTCTGCTGGGGGATAGTCCTAACCTCAGAAGATGTGGTGGGCATTCCAATACCACTCCATTCCAGCTTCATGCTTCCCTCTAGGCATTATCCAGTCCTGACTTCAAGATGTCTTCTCAGGACAAACAGATGATTATTTTTTGGCACAAATATCGAGCGACTGTGAAAACAGGCCAAAGGGATTCATGGTATTTCACATGCCTGGAAGGCAGTCCACAGCGTGGGAAGCAGCAAAAGGACATAGAAAAGTTCCACTATGTGCGATGACTCAACTGCAGAGAAGTTACACCAAGGCTACACAAAACTCAACACTCCCCTACAAGTCACCTTGAAACATGTCTTCAGGAGAGGGAAATCTAAGAAGATAAGAGTGACAACACAAATGGAACAGAACATAGAGAAACCCAACATCGAATTCCCTACAACCCCACCGACCCCACAGAGGAGAGTTCCACTAGAACTCACATCTGATACCACCACAGTCAGCAGTCAGCAATGGGAAGAAAACACTAATAGCGCCCAGGGCACTGTCACCACCTGCCCGTCCTGCGCTCCTGACCCAAGCTCAAACCCAAATGCGACACAGACACCAGCAAGCAAGAGCCAAGGATAACAAACAGTTTCTTGGATGTCCCCTGAAAAACAGGAGCCAGAGAGGAGGCGGAGGCAGATGCAAAGGTGCCATTGAGAATCCTTAAGAACCTGCCAAGCACCAACCCCATCACCGCAGCACCTGCCCGCTGGACGAAACGCACAGCGCAGGTGGGGAAAGGGGGCGTCGGGACAGAAAGGGGGCGTCGGGACAGAAAGGGGGCGTCGGGACAGAAAGGGGGCGTCGGGACAGAAAGGGGGCGTCGGGACAGAAAGGGGGCGTCGGGACAGAAAGGGGGCGTCGGGACAGAAAGGGGGCGTCGGGACAGAAAGGGGGCGTCGGGACAGAAAGGGGGCGTCGGGACAGAAAGGGGGCGAGCAAGGGAAGGCCACTGACTGTTATTGTTCTACAGCCATGGTGCTTTTCACAGCAAACTGTCCTTATCCCAACACACAGAGGCTCTGTCTCTTTCTTCTCCAGGAGTGAGCAAGCTGTGTGTGGAGCTCAGCCACTGTTTGGGGCTGAACCAGAACAACCCTGAATCACTTCCTTGGCAGACAACAATAAAGTAGAGGAGGACACAGTAACAGCAGAAACGAACAGAGGAAAACTCGGTATTGCCTGCCCCAATCGTCCAGTCCTGATTTCAAGACATGTTCTCAGGACAAACAGACCATTCTTTTCTAATGACATTGCCCATGGTCTACCCAAGGATTTCCAGTTCCCACAGACAACTCTGCCCACTGCTTAAGGCCACTCTTCACACAAAGAGATGGCCAACCCCTACTCAGTGCCAATGCCACTGCCACCTCTGTGACATGCCACAAGTTATTCTCCCACCTCAAGGCCCAATCCGACTTTCACAGACCCTTCCCAACAGTTAGAGCACCAGAAAAACACACAGAGGTGCCACATGCACGGTCCCCCGCAGACACACCGCAGCTGAACCTTCAAGCTGAAGGTTGACAAAGCTTCAGCTACCTCAGTTGGCAATCTGGCAGACCTGGCAGCAATGCTCTTTCTGAAGGTGAGCTCAGGAGAGTGATAAACAGCAACAGCACTGATTTCATGCTCCACTCAGACAAAGTCAGTGTTGACAAACTCAGCACCATAACAGATGTCATATTTAGTGTGTAAGGGAATTTGATTTGAGGTTTTTGGGGAGGAGCAGCTCTTTGGCTTTGGTTTTGGCACGGAGATTGAGTGACCCTGAAAACAGGCCAAGGGACTTCATGGGACTTCTCTGGCCAGGAACGCAGTCCACAACAAGGGTGAAAAAGGGAAGCAGAAAAAGAACACAGAAAAGGCCTTTGTGGAATACTTGAGTCATTATGTGTAACTGCAGAGAAATTACACCTAGAGAAATCTAGAGAAAACCCAAAGGTCCTCGACAAGTCACATTGAGCCATGCCTTCATGAGAGGACAATCTAAGAAAACAGAGTAACACTGCACATGAAAATGAACACAGAGAAATGCAGTACGGCATTCCCTAATGGCTCTGGCAGGAAAACGAAATGGTTACATGACCCCACAGACCACGCAGAGGAGAATAAGAATCAAAGAGAGGAGACAGCCTTCCACGAGAACCCACACCTGATATAACCACAGTCAGCAGTCAGCAACGGTAAGAAGGCAGCAGATAGTGCCCAGGGCACTGTCACCACCTGCCCGTCCTGCGCTCCTGACCCAAGCTCAAACCCAAATGCGAAAAAAATGCCAGCGAGCAAGAGCCAAGGATGACAAAAAGTTTCCTCGATATTCCCCCAAAAGCGGTAGACGGAGAGGAGGCTGAGGCAGATGTCATTAGCATCTATAAGCACCCGTCAACCCCCCTCTTCATCCCGACAGCGCCTTTCCTGCTGGCAGGGGAAGGGGCACCTGACTAGAGAAGGGAGAATGGGCCTCGGGGGAGTAAGGGGAGGGCAACCGTGGCCACTGACCGTGTCCAGCAGAGCAGACGATTCCGGCTGCGTCTCCTTCGCCCCGGCGCCGGGCGGCGGCGGGAAGTTGGGGCTGAAAACCATCAGGTCGCTCTTGCCCGCGCCGTCCGTGGCCACGCACAGGCTCCGGCTCTGGCGCTGCGAGTACGACCAGCTCCCCGCTTCGCTGGCGCACACCAGCGTCGCCGGCCCGGGCCCCGACAGCACGGCCGCCCGCGGCGCCCACCGCGACGCCCCGTACAGCACCACCGCCAGCACCAACAGGCTCGACACCGCGCAGATGCCCACCACCAGCCACACGTTCGTCGACGACGACGACAACGACCCCAGGGCTACGCCCGCCCCATCGGCGCCCGCCGCCGGACGCAGCCCCGGCCCCGACGACGACGAGAACGAGCCCGCCGCCGCCAGCGCCGCCTCGGCGCCCTCCACCAGCGACACGCTCAGCGTGGCCGTGGCCGAGCGCGCCGGCTCCCCGTGGTCCCGCACCACGATCACCAGCCTCTGACGAGGGCCGTCCGCCTCCTCCAGCGCCCGCGCCGTGCTCACCTCGCCGCTGTACAGCCCCACGCGGAACGCGCCCTTCCCCCGCGGCTCCCACAGCTCGTAGCGCAGCCACGCGTTGTAGCCAGAGTCCGCGTCCACCGCGCGGATCTTCGCCACCACCTGCCCCGCCGGAGACCCCCACGCCGCCCACGCCCACACCACCTCCGAGCCCGGACCCGACGCCGCCTCGCCCCACGACCCGACGCCCGACGCCGGCAGCAGCGCCGGCGCGTTGTCGTTCTCGTCCACCACGAACAGCTGCACCGTGGCGTTGCCGCACAGCGCCGGCTCCCCCGCGTCCACCGCACGCACCTCGAACTGCAGCACCTGCACCTCCTCGTAGTCCAAGGGCTGCAGCGCCCACAGACGCCCGCTCTCCGCGTCCACCGACACGTAGCTCGACGCCGGCCGCCACCCCCCGCCCGACGACGCGCCCCCGGCGCCGCCCTCCCACACCGAGTAGCTCACGCGGCCGTTGCCCGCCTCGTCCGGGTCCCGCGCCCACACGCGCGCCAGCTCCGCGCCCGCCGCGTTGTTCTCCCGCGCCAGCACCGTGTACACGGCCTGCGCGAACGACGGCGCGTTGTCGTTCACGTCCGACACCGGCACCCGCACCCCGCGGCTGGCGCGCAGCGACGGCGCCCCGCCGTCCTCCGCACGCACCTCCACCTCGTACTCCGACACCCGCTCGCGGTCCAGCGCCTCCCGCAGCACCAGCGAGTACGAGCCCGCGAACGTCGACACCAGACCGAACGGCGACGGCGGCCACACCGCGCACCGCACGCGACCGTTCGCCCCCGAGTCCCGGTCCGACACGCTCAGCAGCGCCACCACCGTCCCCACCGACGCGTCCTCGGGCACCGGCACCGACAGCGACGTCACCCACACCTCCGGCGCGTTGTCGTTCACGTCCAGCACCTCCACCACCACCTTGCAGTGACCCGACAGCGGGGGAGTGCCTTTGTCCCTTGCCAGAACCTGTAGGTCGTAGAAAGTAACTGTCTCATAGTCCAGGGCCCCCCTCAGTCTGATCTCGCCGCTGTTCGCATCAATGCTGAAGACATCCGAGGCAGACGGAGGTACAAAAGTTTCGATTTCATAAATGATTTCACGGTTTATTCCCTCGTCCGTATCCGTGGCATTAACCCGCACCACCAGCGTGCCCTGCAAGGCATCTTCGGACAAAGGCACGTTGTACACCGACTGGTTGAACTGGGGCGCGTTGTCGTTGGCATCCAGCACCGAGATCACCAGCTCCATCGTGCCCGTCAGCGGCGGCCGGCCCCCGTCACTCGCCGTCACCACCAGGCGGTGCACGGGAACAGTCTCGCGGTCCAGAGGTTTTGTGAGCACCAGGAACAGAGATTTACTGCGCGAGTTACTGTTTTCCTCCTCCACTCTGAAGTGCTCGCTGGGGCTGAGTGTATAGGAGAGCTGCGCGTTGGCTCCCACATCGGCATCCGACGCGCCCTCCAGCGGGAATCGGGATCCCGGCACCGTGTTTAATTCCGGGATGCTGAGGTTCTTGCGGGCGGCGGGGAAGAGCGGGGCGTTGTCGTTGATGTCGGTGACCTCCAGCTCCACGTGGAAGACGCGCAGCGGCCGCTCCACCAGCACCTCCAGGCGCAGGGCGCACGGCGCGCTCTTCCCGCACAGCTCCTCCCGGTCCAGCCGCGAGCTCACCACCAGCGCCCCGCTCGCCCCGCTCACCTCCACGCTCGCCCGCCGGCCCTGCGACACCAGCCGCAGCCCCCGAGCCTCCGACTCGCCCGCCTCCAGGCCCAGGTCCTGCGCCAGCCGGCCCACCACCGTCCCGGCCTTGGCTTCCTCCGGCACCGAGTAGCGCACCTGGCCGCCCACCAGCGCCCAGGCCGCCTGCAGCACCAGCACCCGCAGCACCGGCCCCCAACGTTGCTGTCTCAGTCCACAGCTACCCATCGCAGCCACCGATTCCTTTTTCTCCCCACCTTATCGTTACAGATGTTTGTATCGAAAGGGTTTTTTCCTTCACCTGTGGAGCAGTCCTTTCTCAGGGGCTGTACATCCTTTTCTCTGCTGCTCTTTTTCTCATCTGCATCCTTTTTTTTGTGCACCGCAAGGTCCTTCCCCGCCCTCCTCTGCTGTTATCACACATTTCTTAGGTCAGAGCGACATCATGCGGCTCTCCGCACGAACTCCCTCTATCGCGCGTCTCAATCGCGCTTCTTTGAGCGTTCTTTGTCCTTCCCCACTCCACGCACTTCAACTCTTTCTCACTTTGTAGCAAACACTTCTCTCCTCTATTTACTGTTGTGGGAGCGGTTAGGATTGTCCCCTCACCGTTTTCGTACCCTTCTGCAGATTTTTAGGTTTGAATTTTGTTCTTCAGTTAAACAAGGTAGAAAGATACATCAAAGTTTTAATTCTTCCGGGAGACAGCTTACTGTTCGTCGGTTCAGTGTTTATCATCACTTCTTCTCACCGCGATTCATAGCCCCTATCATCAGTTCAAGTGGGGCTAAGACTAATTTTTCACACTTCATTTGCTTGTGAAATCGTCCTGCGTGATACCTTTATCTTCCAATTCGTGGGACAGATCCCTAGGTGAAGTTGATTACTCCTCTATTAGAAACCTTGAGGTTTAACTGAAGTTTTCCCAAAAACAGTATTCATCATTCTCTTCTGCCCCTTCCTTGCACCAAAAATCTATCTACAAGTGTTTTGTAAGCAAGCCACTACAGTCTGGGTGTTTATACGCTGGTGCTGTGAGCAAGGATTAAAAGGGCTGAAGGAAGAGGGGGAAAACTGGGAAAAAGATCCCCTTCTCCCGGGTACTGAGCCCCCCTCACGTTGTCCCTTTCAGAGACTAGAAAGTGGACTGGGGGTAATTCTTTCAGAGGACGTACTCCCTTAGCCACCAGCTCTGCTGGCAGAGCAAGTGGTCACCCTACTATGGAATGCTATGTGGGAAAGGGACACAGAAAGAGAGCAGAATCCAAGAAACACAGGCTACTCTACATTTACATATATTCGGAGCCGAGGGGGACCCAGGAGGGCCAAGCTGGGATTCGGAGCCGAGGGGGACCCAGAAGGGCCAAGCTGGGATACAGACAACACGCATGGTGACTCCAGTCCCTGAGGAGGGAGTATAAAAGAGATTTTTCCCTTTAAACGAGACAAGGAAGAGTTTTGCCTCTAGCCACGCTCTTCACTCACACTGATCTCCTCCCTCCTCTGTATACTGGAATAAGAGTCACCATCTCCCACTTTGACAAAGCCAGGTGCAGAGCTGCAGGAGGATTTTCAATCATCATCTGAAGGTTTGGATGAGATGCCTGCCCTCATCTCATCCACCCCTGGTCGCATTCACCATCACCTGCCCCAGGATCCTGCAGACAGACAGGCCGACCATGTCCTACAGCCACCACACCTTCCCCAGCCAGACTGAAGATAAGAGCAATTTCTGCAGCTCAGGTACGCAGACCACAGCTCAAAACATTACTGAACACGATTGTTCCTACCTACCTTTTTCTATTCCTGCCTGACTCATCTCCACAGTGCCACCTGTTCATATGGAAATCCACTGCTGAAGGTAGTCAGGGGACAGCAGTTGTCTCTTAAATCCAGATCCATCCCTAATGCCATTTTTATATGGCCTCTGCCATGAAAACTTCTTCCCACTGCGTTGGTGTAACTTACCTGCATTTCCTTATGCTGGGTGGTGATAGGGCTTTCTCCCCAGGAAAGACAGACAGATGACATCTCATATCCCAAATCCTTGTGCAACTTTAGCCTTTGAGGATGAAGAATGTTTTTCCCCCTCTTGGCGTTACTCTTGAGCAGAGCAGCCCACAGTAAAAGGCAAAAGAGACCTCTGACAAGGAACTGTTGCAGCCAGGGACGGGCTATGCATTAAATGGGATTTAACTCCATCACATTCGTAACACCACGGAGGTTTTGTGCTTCTCTTCCATTGTTTAGGTCTATACACAGATTTTCTGCAGTCTCACACCATCGTTATCACAGGTAAAGAGATAAAGGCGTCCTACCAAGCAGAACAGCACTTGACAACTTTTTTTCCAGTGGCAGGTGACAGAATTGATCTTATTTTGTAACAGAGGACTGGCCAATAAGATTCTACAAGACATGATTTTGGCCAAGTTAATCTGGAGACATGTTGCCAATGTTGGAGTTTCCTGGAGTTTCCTAGCAGGTTCTTTTAATTCTCATAGCAAGAAGAAATAAAGGTTTGGGTAGAGATCATCATCTTGACTTGTGGCTAGGAGATGATGGCACAGATCCTTATGAATGTTGACTCCATGCGAGTTCAGGACAAGATGTGTTTCAGCTGGGTAGGTTTGCTGGATTCCTTTCCTACTTGCTACATGAATCCACTTACCTGAAATAAGTAGATCTTCTCTGGAAGAATATTTCACGCCATATTCATAGGGATGAAAACGTAAGGCCAATGTCAGAACGAGCAGCACCATTTTCATTTCAGGTATCTTAGAAGCGTGCTAGGGTCTAAGTAAAGCTTGCTGGAAAATGTAGTGGGGTGTTTTAAACTGGTAAAAGAGTCGTTAAGGAGATGAGAAGCGCTCATGAATACAGGACACACATGTCCCTTTTCTTGTGGTCCGAATAGTTGCCAGAATCATTTATATAGCCACCGACCAACAGCCCAAATAAATGTCCCCACCATACAGGGGATCTGAGCTTCCCTTAGGAACAAAGTTGTTCCTGTATGCCAAAAAAAAATAACCAAACAAAAAAACCCAAACAAAAAAAAGCAGTTAAAGAATCTGGGATAACCTACACGTTGGAAGGGTTGTTTATTGCTTCCTCAAATCCACTCCATGTGAGATTCTGATGAAATCCAGCTACTACCTGAGTAGTAGCAGTAGAGTAGCAGGAAGCATTAGCAAATCTCTAAGCACTGTAGCATTGAGCTGCTACCACAGATGTATAATTAAATTGCCTTTTACACCACCGGCATCTAGAATGAGAAGCCATGAAAGCTGTAAGGAAAAGCTGAGCTGATCCCACAAAAAACCATCCAAGTTGGTGGAAGGCTTCGTTTATCTACTCCAACTTTGGTCAGTGAAGAAGCCCTGTGTCTCTGACAAGGGCAAGACGTGAGGAAGAGATATCTACATCAAGTAGGAACCTGTAGAAAGATCAGTGAAAGTTACTCACCTTTCCACCCCAACAGCTCAAGTGTCTGGGCGTTACTCCGAGTCTCCTCCCTTAAAAAGGAAGGGATGAAAGCCTACTGAAACAGTTGCAAAAAGAACAAAACCAAAAACCCAAAACCAAACAAGGAAAAAACCCACCAAGGAAAAAAAAAAAAAACAACCCACGAGTTTCGACATCTCGACTTGATCTCGTCCATCAGAGCCCACGGAGTGAAGGCTGGGCTCTTAGAAAAGCAAGTACAGCCCAAAGGCGAACACAGCCGAAAGGTTCAACTCCTGGCTCTTTGCACAGCGGAGAGACAAACTTTCCCAAGGATATTTGGAAAGCATGGCTTCAGCTAAAGGGACAGGCAGCAGCTCCGCCAGGATCGCTGGGGTAACAGGGGACGCTTCCAGCTTTACCATCCCTGAGATGGAAAATGCCGCCCAGCAGCTCCAGCTCAGCCTGCTCAGGTCAACTGATCCCCCCGTCGTCGGGGATGCGGAGAGAAGAGCCCCAAGCTCACACCGCCGGGTTTTTCTTCCTGGGAAGCGGGTCCTTCACGCCTCTCTAACGCGGAATAGCGGTTAGAGCACTGCACAGAGAAGCCGAGGTCTGGTTTCAAAGCTTTCCTGAGACCGAGAGCTTTAAAAACAGCCTGTCCCACCTTTCAAGACTGCCCTAATTACCGAGAGAGAGACCGCGTACAGCGGTCATTAAGCGGGACGTTCCGCCCCGGGCAATGCCCCTGAGAGGCCGGGGAAGGGGGTGACCTGGTGGCTCTACGGCTGGAGCACTCACCGCTGCGGGCTTTAGTCCTCGCCTCTGCACATCACCTTCAGCAGCCACCGAATGTAACGGCGGCAGGCTCAGAGAGCAGGGAACGCACAGCAAACCCGCCCCTTCCCACCTCGAATCTCTTCAGGACGCTGGCAGAGCTGGAGCATCCCTCCCCCGGCGGGTCCCGGGAAGCTGCCGGCGATGCCCGTTGCTTTGTACCCAATGGCTGCCGGCAGCCGGACGGTCACCCAGCCGCTGAGCCGACCGGGGCTCGGAAGAGCCTTCCCGCAGCGGGCTGCTGCTGGCCCCAGACCGCCCAGCTCCCCACGATAAGCGAGCCCGGTCCGCTCGCCCGGGGAGCAGCCCAGCTCTCGGCCTGACCAGGCTTTCCCGCCGCCACCCGCGGGAAAGCGGTACCGATCCCGCTCGGAAAGGGCATTAAAAAACAAAATTATAAATAAATTTAAAAAACCAGCCATTTCCCGACTGCCCCCGACCAAATGGCCCTGTCTGCGGGAGGGTGCGAAGCCGCTTCTCATCCCCGGCGGGGCAGCGTGCTGCTCGCAGGGCCCTGCGCGGAGCCCGGCTCCGCCCCGCTGCTCCCGTCCGCCGGAAGGAACCGGGAGCCTTTGCTTCCGCCGCGGAGCGCTGGGATGGGCGTCCGGCGGGCGACAGCGGTACAGCGGGCACGCCGAGAGGCCGTGCTCGCCTCAGCCCGCGGCTCCGGGATCTCCTGCGGGGCCTGACAGGAGGTGCTGCCGCCCCAAGCGAGCCCGATCCCCCCGTGGCCCCCCTCCAGGGGGATTTTGCCCCCTCTCGGGGCAGGGAATGTATGAACCGCCCCCCACCCCCGGAGTAACAGCTGCATCTGCCCCAGTTCTTTCTCACCCATCACCCTGCCCCGGGTTTTATTTAGGCTGGAGTTCCTCCAAGGAGGGGGGTGTGGGAGCTCGGGTTTTACACGTGTTAGGAGTTTTAGGGGCTGCCCGGCGCTGGGTTCCGCCTCTGAGGGAAGGCACGCCCGGTAACAGAGACCCCGGGCGCGGTCAGGCGGAGATAGCACCCGGGGATACATCGCACCTCTTCATCGCGCTACGAGTCCCTGTGATAGCCCCTACACGCCCCCAGCCTTTCTACAGGAACACGACTAACATCGAGGCATTCGCAGCACACCCCCAAGGCCCCATTTTCCCGGGGTGGGGAGGGGGAGGGGATGGGGAGGGGTGTAGCAGGCACCGAGCCCCTGCCCGCAGACACAGCCGCGCTGAGTTCCAGCCAGCCCGGCCCAGCCCTGGGAGGAGCTGAGCTAGAAATCCTCACCATCTGCTGCGAGAAAACACATCAGGCACCCTTAGAAGTGGGGGAAATAATATTTATGGGTGGCAGTTAGCACAGACAGAGAAGAAGGGTGGGTGGTATGGGTTTTGCTGGCTGTCGGGAAACAATGCAGCCCCTGCGAGCGGGGCTCTCCCTGATCCAGGACCCCCTGAGTTCTAGACAGCATCTCCAAAGAGAGGAGACAGAGGTTATGTCCACTCTCGGCCCCAATCTCAGATTTCTGCGCATCTTTGCGGGGATCCTTTTCCGGGGATAGGGGGAGCCCCCGTGTAATACATCCCCCCTCCCCCCCTCTCCCTGGACAGAGACCAGAGGCCCCGGGAGCCCGGCTGGCAGGTCCTGGTGCTTTTCATTTGCTAAATCCATTCCCCAGGCATCATTAGAGCCAGCGCCCGGGAGCAGATGGTTCCCCTCCGTCCCGAGATCCATCCCGGACAGATTGCATACAATTTATTAATAACCCAACAGATGCTCGGGCACTTTCCAACTCGGATTATATTTCCTGATTGCTCAAATCCCGGCGTGGGGGAGTTGTTCATTTATCTTCTGCCGCTCCTCTTTGTGCCTCACCAACCTGATGTCGTGTGTTCCTCCCGTGTCGTGTCCCCCCCCCACACACCCCTTCCCCGTTCCTCGATCATCGTATGTGTCCGGGAACTAAACGGGGTGTGATGCCAGCCTGGGTTTGGCTCTCCCTGTCCCGGTGTCCCGGGGAGAGCCACCGCTGAGTGCTGCCGGGGCTGCCCCGCTCCCCGCGGGCACGTCCCGGACGAGCCGCCGGGACCCTCCGGTGCTGCTCTCCGCGGTGGGGCTGGAAGCCGAAGCGCCCCTTTAGCAGCCGGTGTCTGCCAGGAAGAGACATGTCGTGACTCCTAGCAGACAGCAGGAGTCGGGGCTTAATGCCCGTTGTTGCTTGGGTTGCGGAGAGCCGGCTTCTCCCCTCCCGAACAAGGGGGACCCCGGTCTCCTCCCTGCTTTCCGAACATTGGGGATCTATGGGTCGAGGTGAAATTAAAACAACCCCAGGAAGCAAACCGATACAGCCCTCGATACGAACTCCCCAACCTTGGGTACTACGGGTAGCAAGGCAGGCGTGACCCTATCTTCCTCCCGGACTTTAGAGAGGAGGGGGATATACGGGAAGAAACTGCTTGTGCCCTGTGAGACCCCCTCCCGGAACTAGATAAGATGCTGTGAGCTCCAGAAAAATCCATCACGGACCTTTCAGCAACACTACGTTCAATTTTAATGTATAAAATGGGCTTTTCCTTGCTCTGTAGGGAGAAGCACAAAGCCAGCAGGTTGTTTATCCTACTGAATAAACTAAATGCAGGTCTCTGAGGGATCTTATGCAAACCACTTACCTTGAAACACAACCCCACGGGGAAGTGAGCGGTGGAGGGATGCGTGGTTAATGTTTTACATCTTCAGAGCAGCATCTGAGTGGCTCTCAGCACCAGTTAGCATTAGGTATCAGGGAAAGTAGGGGATGTGGTTATAATTTGGGATGTAGAAGTCACTTACAAGGTCCAGATGTTAGGATATTTGGGGTTGAAGTTGAGCAGTGCATGATGCAGGAGTTACCTCTAAAGGATGTGGGCTTAAATTAAATCTTGATGCTGAAGGTTAATTGTTAAAGAGAAAGTTTGGAGGGAGACTGCATCTATTATCAGGATGCAAGCTATAGTGTGGTTTCAAAATAAATACAGAAAGCATGGAAATCTTTTCTGCTCAGTGGTAAAAGGCACTTCACTTTCTGAGAATGCAGGTGAGAGAGACTCTCAGCAATAATAGCAGAAGAATATTAAAATCTCTTACATTTTTCATAACTCCTGACATTTGCAATATAATTCCACTTCCTTGGCTTCACCATGCTCCCCATGCCCAACAGATCTAATGCAGGGGTGAGATTTCTTCGTTTCAGCCTCTGTAAATAAAGCAAGAGAATTAAGAGGTTGAAAGAAACAGAATTCCTTCATAGAATCAGAGAATCCCAGACTGGCAAGGGTTGGAAGGGACTCCAAGGGTCACAGAGCTCCAACCCCCCTGCCACAGGCAGGGACACCAACCTCAGGCCTGGAGCTACACAAGGTTGCCCAGGGCCCCATCCAACCTGACCTTGAACACCCCCAGACACAGGGCACCCACCCCCTCTCTGGGCAGCCTGTTCCAGCCCCTCATCACTCTCTCTGCAAAGAACTTCCCCCTAATATCTCCTCTCCCCCTTCCCTCCTCCAGCTTCACTCCATCCCCCTTGTCCTGCCAGTCTCTGCCCTTTAACAAGCTGATTCCCCTCCTGTGTCTCTGCTCCCTTCAGGGACTGGCAGGCTGCAATGAGGTCCCCCCACAGCCTTCTCTTCTCCAGGCTGACCCAGCCCAGCTCCCTCAGCCTCTCTTTGTAGGGCAGCTGCTCCAGCCCTCTGAGCATCTTCATGGCTCCTCTGACCCCTCTCCAACAGTTCTACATCTTTTCCTTCCTCCTTGCTCCACAGCAATAGGGAAGAACTGCAGGAAAGTATGCCAGCCAGGCTTGCCAGGGAAAGGAGGATCAGGATGGAAAAGCTGGGGCTGTTGTGTTCAGATGGCCAGTGAACGTGATGTGAAGAGAGGCTGTGGGCAATCAGATGGAGCTCTGTGATTTCATGTGGGAAACATATAATACCTCACACCACACTTGCACAGCAATTCTCTTTCCTATTTCCCCTGAGACCACACATTCCCACCAGAAAGGGAACAGAGGGAAATTCCAATGCTGGTACAGTGTTACTAGTCAGACAGTGGCTACTTTATCCAGTTTTCAGTCCCATCTTTCTTCCATCTTTCTGTAACAACTACAAATATTCTCCCATGGCAGAAATTCTCAGAGTCTGTTAAATTAGACAATCTCCCATCTCTCTCTTTCCTTTGCTGCACATCAGCTGTGCAGGGCCTGAATGCCATCTCCTTTCACCTTTCACAGACCTCCTGAAAATTTACATCCTCACTGAGTTTCCTGGGCCAGGTCACAGAATAAAGCAGAGACTGAGCCAAACCAGCAACAAAAATATTCTCTGGTTGATGAATGTTCTTCACTCACTCACTGCTTTGTGCCTTTGAAAAAACTGGCATCACAACGAGTAAGATTATAAAGTAACATACACATTTTAAAGGCATGTATAATTATTTCATCTGTTGATGTTTTGCTATTTTTTTTCAGTCCCAAATTCCTCATTACTGAACTGAAAATGGGGAAATATGTGGCATATCCAAAATAATCAAGTTTCAAAGTAGGACCTTGTAACAAAAAAACCCCCAAGCAAACATCAGAAGGATTCACTTCCTGCATTTTTCCCTTTTTTTTCTCTGTCACAGTTGCCTTGAGAATGGAAGGATCACAGAATCCCAGAATCCCAGACTCACAGGGGTTGGAAGGGACCTTCAGAGCCCATGGGGTCCAAACCCCTGTCAGAGCAGGGTCCCCAGGACAGGGCACACAGGTCGGTGTCCAGATGGGGCTGGAATCTCTCCAGAGAAGGAGACTCCACACCCCCTGGGCAGCCTGTCCCAGGGCTCCCTCACCCTCACTGGGAAGTTCTTCCCCATGTTGGTGTGGAACTTCCTGTGCTCCAACTTGCAGCCATTGCCCCTTGTCCTGTCCCCACAGACACTGAAAAGGGGCTGCCCATGTCCCCCTGTGTCCCACCCTTCAGATATTGATAACCATTGATCAGATCCCCCCTCAGTCTTCTCTTCTCCAGGCTGAACAGCCCCAGCTCTCTCAGCCTTTCCTCCCAGGGGAGATGCTCCAGGCCCTTCATCATCTCCTCAGCCTCCTCTGGACTCTCTCCAGGAGATCCCTGTCCTTTTGATCCCAGGGAGCCCAGCACTGGACACAACACTCCAGGTGGGGCCTGAGCAGGGCAGAGCAGAGGGGGAGGATCCCCTCCTGTGACCTGCTGCCCACACTCCTCCTGATGCCCCCAGGATCCCATTGTCTCTCTCAGCCCCCAGCGCACACTGCTGGCTCATGGCCACCCTGTCATCAACAGCCATACTCTTCATCACTTGGAAGACAGACATCCCCATAAAGCAACAATGGAAGTGTGCTCTGATGCTCACCAAGCAGACACATGCAAGAGAGAACTTACTTGGAAAGGAGCAAAGGCGTGTGGACATGTTTGGGGAAAAGATGGGGAACCAGGGCTCATGGGGTACCCACCTGAACTGGGAAAAAGTTCTTTATTACATTTGTTTCTGCCTGTACACATTTCTAAACATGTACTGGTAGTGATGAGGGTGCAGGGTCAGGCCCTGGGGCTTGTTCTGGGATGGTTTGACAGGTAGGGGCAATCCTGCCATCATACAACTTTTCCCTAAGGTAGAAACCTGGTACAAACCTCTGCCCACATTGCAGGCAGAATGGGCTGAGTAATCAACAGTGGTTCCAAGGGCCTTGGGCATGGCAAGGCACATACCAAAATCACAACATTGGGGGATGTTTGCGGGGGGGGGGATGCCAAAGAACCCCCAACAGGGCAGGCAGCAGAGCCTGGCTGGTGTGCAACTGGTACATCTGGGCTCCTGGAGAGAGACTGGCTACAACTGGAGAAACACAAACTGGTTTGCTGATAGCTATGCAGAATATTACATCAGGCTGTACCTTGTAATCAACAATGGAAATGTCTGCATTGTCTCTGTTCTTGCTGAGGCAACAGCAACATGTCTGTGTCTTTTGGGTTAAGGAGAGGGAAAAGCTGTGCTCACAGAATAGCTGTGTTTGGAAGAGACCTCCAGACAATGGCCAATCCAGTCCCCTCTGCTGAAAGCAGGTTGCCCAGGACTGAGTGAAATCAGTGGTTTTATTCTGAATGTTGGATTCCTGGGGATCAACTTTCAGCATTTGGAAGCTTGAAAAAGTGGATTTTTAGGAAGAGTTTTGCTCAGTTTGTGTTGTTAGAGATATATTCTCATCATTGTGGGTTTGGAGATCTTTCTGTGTACATGAGCTTAAAAATGTTCTCTGTCATCAAGCCTGCTGTTCTCTGCTCATTTTTAAAGCAACAACCAGCTGTATGTGTGCTGGGCTGAAAAAAAACCCACTATAAACCAGCAAGCAATCCAGTTAAGCCAATGAATTACATGCCCACAACCCTAACCTAGAAAGCACTGAAAGCTGCATGTAGATTGATACTTAATTTCCCTCCAAAATATATAAATAAATCAAGCCTTAAGCACCATGATGTTCATCAGGGAGCAAAATCCAATGCAGATTAGCAGACAGAATCACAGAATCACAGAGTTGTAGGATCTGGAAGGGACCTCCAGAGCTCCTGGGGTCCAACCCCCCTGCCAAAGCAGCTCCCCAGCTCATACTGCACAGGTCGGTGTCCAGACGGGGCTGGAATCTCTCCAGAGAAGGAGACTCCACACCCCCTGGGCAGCCTGTCCCAGGGCTCCCTCACCCTCACTGGGGAAAAGTTCCTCCCCATGTTGGTGTGGAACTCCCTGTGCTCCAATTTGCAGCCATTGCCCCCTGTCCTGTCCCCACAGACACTGAAAAGGGGCTGGCCAATTCCCCCTGCACCCCATACTTAAGATATTTATAAACATTGATTAGGTCCCCCCTCAGTCTTCTCTCCAAGCTGAACAGCCCCAGCTCTCTCAGCCTTTCCTCACAGGGGAGATGCTCCAGGCCCTTCAGCATCTCCTCAGCCTCCTCTGGACTCTCTCCAGGAGATCCCTGTCCTTTTGATCCCAGGGAGCCCAGCACTGGACACAACACTCCAGGTGGAGCCTGAGCAGGGCAGAGCAGAGGGGGAGGATCCCCTCCTGTGACCTGCTGCCCACACTCCTCCTGATGCCCCCAGGATCCCATTGTCTCTCTCAGCCCCAGGGCACACTGCTGGCTCATGGCCACCCTGTCACCCACCAGCACCCCCAGGTCCTTCTCCACAGAGCTCTTCTCCAGCAGGTCACCCCCAGCCTGTCCTGATCCATGTGGTTGTTCCTCCCCAGGTGCCAGACTCTCCACTTGCTGTTGTTGAATCCCATCTGGTCTCTCCATGCCCAGCTGTCCAGCCTGGCCAGGGCTCTGGATGGCAGCGCAGTGTCCTGCCTGGCAGCCACCCCTCCCAGCTCTGGATCATCAGCACTTGCTGAGGGTGGGTGCTGTTCCCTCATCAAGGTGTCAGTGAAGATATTGAACAGGACCGGACCCAACACCCAGCCCTGGGGACACTGCTGGTCAGAGGCTCCAGTCAGACTCTGCCCCACTGATCACACCCTCTGAGCTCGGTCCCACAGCCAGTTCTTGACCCACCTCCCTGCCCACTCATCTATCCCATCTCTCTCAGCTTTGCTATCAGGGTGTCATGGCAGACAGGATCAAAGCCTTGCTGAAGTCAAGACTCCTCACTTGGAACTGGGGGGGAGGAGGGGAAAGCGGGTGTGGGATCACTGAAGCCTGACTCAGCCCTTGTAACAAACCCGGATAACAAGGTTCACTATTTTACAAACTGCAGGATCCCAGAGACTGCACATTTCCATCAGCCACCCTGGTTAGACTTGCACTGTGGATACCTGTCTCTGGTCTTTCTTAGGGTATGGTGGATTTTCGCTTGGGCAGGAATAACCAGCATAGGTTTGGTGCTGACCTGCTGGGAATCAGCTCTGTGGAAACAGATCTAGGAGTTCTGAGGGACAACAGGTTGAGCATGAGCCAGCAATGTGCTCTTGTGCTGAAGAAAGCCAACAGCATCCTGGGGTGTATCAAGAAGAGTGTGGCCAGCAGGTCATGGGAGGTTCTCCTCCCCCTCTGCCCTGGTGAGGCCCTGTCTGGAATATTCTGTGTGGTGCTGGGCTCCCTGGGCCAAGAAGGACAGGGAGCTGCTGGAAAGGGGACAAAGGAGGGGATGGGGGGATTAGAACATCTCTCTTATAAAGAGAGGCTGAGGGACTTGGGACATTTTAGCCTAGAGGAGATGAAGAGGGATCTCATCAATGCTGATCAATCCTTGAGGAGTGGGGTCAGGAGGATGGGTCAGTCTGTGTCCAGTGGTGCCCAGGGACAGGACAAGGGGTGATGGGCACAAACTGGAGCAGAGGAAGTTCCACCTAAACATGAGGAGGAACTTCTTTACTATGAGAGTGGCAGAGCCCTGGGTCAGGCTGCCCAGAGAGGTTGGGGAGTCTCCATCTCTGGAGACATTCAAGCCCTGTGATCCTGGACACTGCCCTGTGCAGCCTGCTCTGTGTGACCCTGCTCTGGATCACAGGGGGTTGGATGGATGATCTCCAGAGGTCCCTGCCATTCTGTGAATTCCTCAACCTTTTGGTCTCTTTAGAGGCACACTGAGGACCACCCCACCTGCTGATGAGATCTGCAGTCTGAGGTTCCCACACAAGGCATTCATTTAGCCAAAGGGCTCACTACAAAGTTGGGGCTTGAGGGATTCTACAGCTGCTTTATCTATTCAAGCAGTCTGTTCTGCTCTAGCAGGCAATGCTGTTCCCCAGTTCTTTGCTAATACAAACTCATCAAGCTTAGCCCACTGCCTTGTTTACCACCTCTTGGCTTTTCCACAGGCAGAAACCAGGCACACAACCTTACTGAAAAGCTTGGCATGTGTGGGGAGAATTTATATTTCACTTCTTGCCTTTGCTATTGGTTTTACAAGTGATTGCTCATCAGAAACCAATTACCCCAGCAAGGCTTGGGTTTGGGTCCCTCCTGATGTTAGCAGGATGAATAGCCTCATTTACAGTCTCTCAACTGGAAAACAAAACACACACACAAAAAAAAAGGAATGATAATAAAAAAAATTAAAAAAAAAAAAGTCTTTTTTAATTCTCTGTGCCCCTGTTGTAATTCACAAGAAAATTAAACTAATAACTCTCTGTGTGTGTGTGTTATGCAGATGCCAGGAGTCAGGGATAAATGGATGAAACTATCTCAGGCAAAGTCCCTGGGGAAGGAACCTCTGAGCAGACAACTGTTATGCCTTACAAGATTCAGAGCTTCTCCAGCCACACAATCTATGCAGAGAGGAGGTTGTTTCATTTTTCTTTCTTCCTTCCCCCCCCCTTCTTTTTTCACTTCAATTCCACCTGCAGGCAGCAAAATCTTCTGTGATTCTTCTTTTTTTTTTTTTTTCTCTGCTGGGCTCATTTCCTGCTCCATCTCCATTTGCCTTTTGCAAATAGAGGTCTTTTGCAAAGAAAATTCTCCATGCCAACAGAATCAAGGTTTTCATGAGCAGCTCCCAAAGCAATCTCCCCATCTCATTCTTTCAGGAGTCAGACAGTGCTTTATGAGACAGAAAGCCTTGGGGGAAGACACGAGGGTCCCTGTTGTGTTCCCAAGCTCTGTGCTGTGATTTCTCCCCACAGCTCAGATCCAAGTTTTGAATTTATATTTCTCTTTTTGAAGAAGATAAAACACTAAAAGAAAAGCCTGTAACTTGTCCCTCTTGATCTCCAAGAGAGGTGGAGCAGAAATGATCTTCTAACTCTTCCCTTGTAAATTTGGAAGTGTCATAGAATCATAGAATGGCCTGGGTTGGGAGGGACCCCAAGGGTCACAGAGCTCCAACCCCCTGACACAGGCAGGGACACCAACCTCAGGCCTGGAGCTACACAAGGTTGCCCAGGGCCCCATCCAACCTGGCCTTGAACACCCCACTTCTGGTAAGTGATATTTAAGGAAGAACAATGAGGAGACTGGCGACAAGAGGGATCCTAGGGGTGGGAGTCAGCCCCACATCAAACTCCTTTACATTAAGATCACAGAATCACAGAATTGTAGGGGTTGGAAGGGACCTCGAGTGTGCCCTGGGGGCTGAGAGATACAATGGGATCCTGGGGGCATCAGGAGGAGTGTGGGCAGCAGGTCACAGGAGGGGATCCTCCCCCTCTGCTCTGCCCTGGTCAGGTCCCACCTGGAGTGTTGTGTCCAGTTCTGGGCTCCCTGGAATAAAAAGGACAGGGATCTCCTGGAGAGAGTCCAGAGAAGGGCTATGAAGATGATGAAGTGCCTGGAGCATCTCCCCTGTGAGGAAAGGCTGAGAGAGCTGGGGCTGTTCAGCCTGGAGAGAAGAAGACTGAGGGGGGACCTAATCAATGTTTATAAATATCTTAAGCATGGGGTGCAGGGGGAATTGGCCAGCCCCTTTTCAGTGTCTGTGGGGACAGGACAGGGGGCAATGGCTGCAAATTGGAGCACAGGAAGTTCCACACCAACATGGGGAGGAACTTTCCCCAGAGAGGGTGAGGGAGCCCTGGGACAGGCTGCCCAGGGGGTGTGGAGTCTCCTTCTCTGTGTGGAGATGGTCCACCTGTACTCAGGGGAGCTGTGGAGGTTTAGTCAGCACAGACTGAAGAACTCCAGAGCAAGAGCTGTGATATACTGAGTGCAAAGGAACAGCTGCTCTGACAGAGGAATTACACCTAGAGCCCTCAGCCTTCACCCTTGGCAGTGTGAAAAAACACCTTTCTGTTAGTTAAAACACCAAAGGTATGGTCATGGAATTAAGAGGAGACCCATCAACCCAGCCAGCCTTCCTTGGGATGCTAGAGTCTAAAATAACCTCTGGATTTCAGACAGACTTGGGCTGAAAGAAGCCCTCCCCACACAGAGCTCTGAGTTATTGTTTGCACTACGATGAACTCTGGTGCTTTTTAGGGGAAGATTTGGATACAGAAATTCAGTGACTCATTGCAATAGATAGAACAGAACAAAATGAGGCAGCTCATCTTTTCACTGGGTTCACATAGCAATTTAACCTCAGTTTTTCTATTTCTCACAGAGCCTGCTACCACAGACCCCTGCATCTTGCCCTACCAGAAATCCTACTACTGCTCAGAATGATTTTCTTGATTGCTGCTTGCTTTTCCTGCTTGTCTTTTCTTTCTATAAGTACAATTTGTTTTCTGTGCAAGCAAAATGCATGATAGGACATTTCTGGAGCTATTTAATGATAATTTCCATTTCAGGCATTATTGAAATGAATGGATTTGATGTGAAGACCTTAGTGACCCTTCTGGGAATCTTCTCTCTCTCTTATTTTTTTTTCCCCTGATGCATTTTTTCACCTCTTGTTGCAGATCTTCCTTGAGGTAAAATAAATATCTCATCACAAATTTGTGCAGATCCTCTGGATGTGTTTCTGATGGTTGACTGCATAAATGTTTGATTTTTCAATCTGTTTAACATGAACTTGTTTTCCCTGTTTCCTGCCATTGGAGAAACACCTCAAATTCCAAACAGTGAAATAAAAAATAATCATAGAATCATAGACTGGTATGAGTTGGAAGAGACCCCAAGGATCACAGAGCTCCAACCCCCTGCCACAGGCAGGGACACCAACCTCCAGGCCTGGAGCTAAACAAGGTTGCCCAGGGCCCCATCCAACCTGACCACCCCCAGACACAGGGCACCCACCACCTCTCTGAGCAGCCTGTTCCAGCCCCTCACCACTCTCTCTGCAAAGAACTTCCCCCTAATATCCAATCTAACCCTTCCCTCCTCCAGCTTCACTCCATCCTCCTTGTCCTGCCAGTCTCTGCCCTTGAACAAGCTGATTCCCCTCCTGTGTCTCTGCTCCCTTCAGGGACTGGCAGGCTGCAATGAGGTCCCCCCACAGCCTTCTCTTCTCCAGGCTGACCCAGCCCAGCTCCCTCAGCCTCTCTTAGTAGGGCAGCTGCTCCAGCCCTCTGAGCATCCTTGTGGCTCCTCTGACCCCTCTCCAACAGCCCCACATCTTTCTTGTGTTGGGGCCCCAGCAATCACTGCTATTGTTTAAAACTTGCAAGAATGTACCATTTATTCAACTGTAAGAGTTGTAAATCATTGAATTTCATGGGAGGTGAATCATTAGTCAAAATGCAGACTGCACTAGAGGTCATATTTAATTCATTTCCAGAGCCTTCACTCGTGCTTTTAGGTCCTGTATGTCATAAGTTATTCAATGCACAAAGGTGTCTACTTACATCTTGCAATAATTAAGCTGATTAAGTCATATTATCTCTAACAAGAAGCATTCATTCTGCTTGAGTGAATGCTGCAAAGAGAGCCAGGGACATTCCCACCACTTCGATTGAAACCACGTTATAGGCCTTAGCCCAGGCCTGTGGCATCCAGCAGGGAGCAACATGCAATTCAGTATATGAATTTTAGGTGAAGCCATGAATGAAGCCAGCCAGCCATTTTATGAGGTGAAATCACCCAGATTATATATCTTTCTTACTGCAAACGTGGCAAGCTAAAAAACTGCTCATTGGTTACACACACTGTTCACACTATATTGATTAGTTAGTAATTATAACGAGTTCTGATAAACCTATCTTATAGCTAAACATCTTTAGTTTACCTTTAATACCTAAAAGCATCCCCACACCTGCTGTTTTGACCCTCTTGTTATGGTTGGTTCCTGACATGTTGTTACTCACAAATACCTTCCCATAACTGCTTCTTGGTTTAGGGCAGCCTGTACCCCTATCAACAAGGCCTCTGTGTTTTGAGAATGGGATTATTAGGATCCTCTCAGCATGAGGAACTTTTCCTGTCTCATGGGAACAGAAGAATTTTGCCAGGGCTTATGTCTTGGGAGAAGAGAGCTAGGCCACTCACAGGCCTGCCATCTTCCCCGACACAGGCCTAGCTTCTTCATCTGATGGCTGTGGAGGAGTTGGCAACTGGTGTCTTTTTTTAACTGCAGTTAAAAAAAAAAAGAAAGAAGGAAAGAGAAACAAACAACAAAAACAACAACCAAAAAAAGGTGCAAAGGAGCAGGGAAAATCAGCAGGTGACAATGGTGCAGAGCATCATGCAGAGCATCTCTGTCTGGTGAAGGATGAATTCTCAGGGTGAAAGATGAAGGTTTGTTTCTACAGAACAACTCTGGAGATCAAAAAGGAAGCAGGAGGAGGGGATCTGACCAAAAGAAGTGGGCTGTTGTGTAGGACAAGTCCTGGGAAATGTTGAAGACACTGAGGCAATTTGAACAGAAATCAGCATGGACCTGGGTAAATTTATAGTGTGGTCATTCCAGTGTCATGAGGAGGGGAGAGGAGAGGAGAGGAGAGGAGAGGAGAGGAGAGGAGAGGAGAGGAGAGGAGAGGAGAGGAGAGGAGAGGAGAGGAGAGGAGAGGAGAGGAGAGGAGAGGAGAGGAGAGGAGAGGAGAGGAGAGGAGAGGAGAGGAGAGGAGAGGAGAGGAGAGGAGAGGAGAGGAGAGGAGAGGAGAGGAGAGGAGAGGAGAGGAGAGGAGAGGAGAGGAGAGGAGAGGAGAGGAGAGGCAATCCTGCCATAGAATCATAGAATCATAGAAAGGCATGGGTTGGAAGGGGTCCCAAGGATCACAGAGCTTCAAGGGACCCCAAGGATCATAGATCCCCAACCCCCCTGCCACAGGCAGGGCCACAAACCTCAGGCCTGGAGCTACACAAGGTTGCCCAGGGCCCCATCCAACCTGACCTTGAATGCTTCATTGAATTTGTCATGCTGAGGTGCCAGAGAAGCCAAAGTTTTGGTGTAATTTGAAAAAAATCAGCCTGTACTGCAAACTCTTGATGAGCTAGATCACATCTTTGGAGCCTGTAATTAACCACTGAGTGCCACAGAATTCAGGCTGTATCCAAAACCCATGGAGTTCAATGTGCAGGCTCCAGCTGGTCCCCATGGATTTTAGCTCAGTCCTGCTGGTACCAGTCCCTCTGGGGAGCTGGGATGCCTGTACTCATGTCTCTATCCAGCCTAACTGTCTGGACACCGACCTGTGCAGTATGAGCTGGGGAGCTGCTTTGGCAGGGGGGTTGGACCCCAGGAGCTCTCCGGGGCCCTTCCAACCCCTACAGCTCTGTGACTCTGTGATTCTGTAACCTGACTGCATGCAGAGTGCTATGCCTCAGCTCTGGTTGGGTTTTTTTCTGGGGGAGGGGGGGTTGTTCACTATCTGCTCCTGGACTCCACACAATGCAAACCAGAGTAGAGCTGAGCACCATCCCCTCTGGGTCTTTCCTCTCTGGCCTCTTTTCTCTCTACCTCTGGATCCATTTTTTCTCGTTGGTACATGCTACAGTGTCATTACAGAGAGAGAAATAATGTTTCCATCCAAAGAGTCTTTTCAGAAATAGCAGGAGCATGAACCCCCCCCACCCCCATTTGTGCTGGTGCCCAGGAGCACTGTGCACCCGCCTAGCATGGCCTGCAGCGTTTTGCAGCCAACTGCACCACATGGCAGCTTTCCCACTGTTAGAGAAGCAAATCTCAAGCTGGCTGGCAGGTCCCTGAAAGCCAGATTTGCCTCTGGATCTCTGAGAGAGCTGGAATGCAGGAGAGGGGCATATAGAGAGCATGCTGTTGAGTATGTCTCCAAAGTGGCTCTCCTGCCCAGTGCATTACTGGAATACAGAAACCAGCTAATGCTCATGAACTGTGCAGGAGAGTGAGTACAGGGAGAGTTGTAAAAATAACTGGTTGTAGGGCAAAGCCCTTGCATTTTTAATGACACCCTGTCCCTGTGGGGAATCTTCAAAGGAAATCTCATCTGTGAGCTGGACGGTTCTGGCCAGGCAAGGCCTTTGTGGAAGGGATTGTGGTCTGGTTTATTGTCCTTCATAGGGATATGTTGATTGAGATAAGAGATTGATGCTGAGCTCTTGTCAGTGCAGGGCTTCCTTCAGCCAAGCAAAAAGAGATGCTCAGGGGATGTGATGTGGCGTGTCTGGACCTGTGCTGGGTGCTGTGCTGACACCCAAATCCTTTTTGGAAGAGGTCAGACTTGAACTGGCATGAGCACAAGGTGCAGGGGTGTGTGTGTGTGTGTGTGTGTGTATTTATCTCATCTCCTGGGCTGAGGATGGCCAGGAGTAAAGGAGAGTGAGGTAATGCACTGTGGGTCAGTAGAACCTTAGTTGTGGGGGTTAAAAAACACCAACAGAGTACACTGGAGAGTGACACCCTTGGTGGCAAAAGCTGGGTGCTTGGGTGCTCAGCAACATGAATTTCCAGTGACAGGGGTGCAAATAGAGTTTTGAGGGAATCCCTTTTGAGACCTCCCTTTGGGAATCTGAAACAGAACATCAGCTCCATGCATTTGTCTAGATCCTGGATACTAGGAGGCATGTGTACTGGGTACCCCAGCTAACAGCTTGGCCCTTCTGTGGAGGGTCTGGGGCTGAGCCCTGTGACTCACTGCAGAGGGGCTGCAGTCCTCTCCTGGTGCCCAACCAGCACTGCTTGAAGATGACAGGGAAGATATTGCCAGAGCTGATCCAGGAGAGGGAGATGTTCACTGCCCCTGCAGGGAGTCAAGTCTATTTGATGCTTTTATTATTTCTTCAGGCTGTTATTAATTTTATTGTATCATTTTATGTAATTCACTTGTTCTTTTGAAGCAATGAAACAAGCTAATGCTGAGCAGGGGGCTCAGGCAGTGGCTGTTTGGGGGTATTTTTGTACCCTTACCACTCTGCATAGACTGATGAAGGATGCACTCAGCAGCATAAAATCCTTCAACCTGACATCTAATTGGGACAGGGAATGTTTCATCTCCTGACAGCCAGGCAGATGCAAGCTGGGACTGAAGTCACTGGAAGCAGCCAGGTCCTTTTCATGTCCAAAACCCTCCTGGGTCCCTGACTCCTGGGGGGCTCTTTTGAGTGTTCCCTGCCCCTCGTGTCCACTGAAGAGTGTGTTATCCACTTGTAGACAAGGACGTTTCTGGGTTAATCCCCAAAGCCACATTGCAGCCTTGCTGAGCCAGTCACTGAGCAAGCAGGGGGAATCACAGACTCACAGAGTTGTAGGGGCTGGAAGGGACCTCCAGAGCTCCTGGGGTCCAACCCCCCTGCCAAAGCAGCTCCCCAGCTTATACTGCACAGGTCGGTGTCCAGATGGGGCTGGAATCTCTCCAGAGAAGGAGACTCCACACCCCCTGGGCAGCCTGTCCCAGGGCTCCCTCACCCTCACTGGGGAAAAGTTCCTCCCCAGGTTGGTGTGGAACTCCCTGTGCTCCAACTTGCAGCCATTGCCCCTTGTCCTGTCCCCACAGACACTGAAAAGGGGCTGGCCAATTCCCCCTGCACCCCATCCTTCAGATATTGATAAACATTGATTAGGTCCCCCCTGAGTCTTCTTCTCTCCAGGCTGAACAGCCCCAGCTCTCTCAGCCTTTCCTCCCAGGGGAGATGCTCCAGGCCCTTCAGCATCTCCTCAGCCTCCTCTGGACTCTCTCCAGGAGATCCCTGTCCTTTTGACACCAGGGAGCCCAGCACTGGACACAACACTCCAGGTGGGGCCTGAGCAGGGCAGAGCAGAGGGGGAGGATCACCTCCTGAAGAGTCACAGTGTGGCCACCTCAGGACTTCATCCACAGATGAACCACTTCCCACATCAAGAGTCAGCCCACCAGCAGATACATACTTGCTGTTGTTATTCCCTGGCAGCCGGTCCCCTCTTGACTCCTGAGCCCAGTATCTAGGGGAAAACTTAAATGGGCCAAAGAAAGCTCAATTACCACAGCAAGTCACTGCTGCCAGACCCAGCCCCTCTCTCCAGCAGATCAAGGAACTCCATGCCTACCCATTGGTGCAAATCCCTGCAGAGTCTCTCTGCCCAAGGTGGAGCAAGGAGCTGTGTGACATCTCCAGCACGTGGCTCCTCCTGGCTGTAACCCCAAACTCCTCCCTGAGTCCTTGATCCCACAGCATCCAGGTGAAGTGAGTAAAATGAGTTCTCTTGAGCTCCTCCAGCAATCAAGGAGGCCAGAGAGCCATGTCTGCTGGAGCTGAGAGTCCTCCTCCAGGAGCTGAGCCTTGATTCCTGCTGTCATGGGCGGCTCAGGGACAGCCAGGAGCCAGAGTGAGCTATTAAAATACAATTTATTGGTACAAATCAGACATGGTGAAACGAACTTGCTTGAGAAAGAGCTGTCATGTTCTGCACAGATGGGTTGGAAATGAACTGTCCCGTGACAGGAGTAATGCTGGCAGACACACCAGGTGGACAGGTGTAGGGGGAGCTGTGCTGGGGGGGGGGAGGGGAGAAGACTGTTCTGGGTCTGGATTCCAGCCCTTGAGGGCTCCTGACTGCCAGATAAAAGTCCTCAAGGAGAAGCAGGGTACAGTGGGAGATGTCTGTCCTGTGCAGACAGTACAGGGCCTCCCCTAGGTGTTCAGGACTTGAGGAATACAGTGATCTGGGTGAGGGTGTGGTGGGGAGGGAAGAGGACCGTCATCTTGGCTGGGGATCCTCTGAGGGCTGGAAACTGTCTTTTTTTCAGCACATGTTGCCTTGGGCTGGAGAGTTACCCAGCACCTTGTGTGTCTGTGTGTTCACAGACTCACAGAGTTGTAGGGGTTGGAAGGGACCTCCAGAGCTCCTGGGGTCCAACCCCCCTGCCAAAGCAGCTCCCCAGCTCATACTGCACAGGTCGGTGTCCAGATGGGGCTGGAATCTCTCCAGAGAAGGAGACTCCACACCCCCTGGGCAGCCTGTCCCAGGGCTCCCTCACCCTCACTGGGGAAAAGTTCCTCCCCATGTTGGTGTGGAACTCCCTGTGCTCCAATTTGCAGCCATTGCCCCTTGTCCTGTCCCCACAGACACTGAGAAGGGGCTGGCCAATTCCCCCTGCACCCCATGCTTAAGATATTGATAAACATTGATTAGGTCCCCCCTCAGTCTTCTTTTCTCCAGCCCATGTTGCTCCCAGAGCAGGACCTTGTCCATGTCCCAGACTTGGAGTCTCCAGCCCTGCAAGTGTGAGGTCAGGGTTTGAAGGGAAGCACCCACGATGGCTGGACTTTCACTTTCCAGAGGAGCTGGACACGATTGGCTGCCCTGGATATGTAACACATCCTGCTGGATCTCAGGGACAGAATGATGGTCACTGCACCAGTATGTCAGGTCAGGCTTGACTGGAGCAGGCCTGGTCTGTGTCCATTTTCCATGCCAGCTGGGACAGAAATAGGGACATGCAGCTCAGTACATTCACACAGCCAGACAAAGACAAGGAAGTGACAGCTTTCACAGAGATGGCTGGTCCCCAGGGGGACATGAGAATGGGTAAACTGAAGGCAGATTTGCTTCAATCTGGTCATAAGGACCCCAAACAGCACCTGCTGCAAGCGCCACAGCTCTGCAGGGTGACATGGGAGAAACACCCCTGTAACCCCTTGTACCCCCCCTCCCCACCCATCCTTATCACTTCTCAGTCTCTTGGTCCTTAAATTCTTCCCCCATGCTCAGACAGGCCAGTGTCACAGCAGCCTCACAGAGTCCTGAGCGGTCCATACATGGAGCTGTGTGCTGCGGGTGGACCCAGCAGCTGAAACAATGTGAGTGATGCCCAGGGCAGAACCATCCAGGGCCAGTGCTGGTCACTATTTCAGGTCATTGTTGATGACCACACTGTCATGCATGTCACAGTAAGTTGTCATCTTCTTCCTCTTGCCAAAGGTGGAGAAGCTGTTCTTGTTCTCCCCGCCCAGGAAGAGGGGCCCATCTTTGCTGGAAAGCAGAGTGGGGGTGCCAGGGATGTAGACATTGTGCTGATAATCCAGGGCTGGGATGTGGCCTGGGTACAGGGGGCTGTACTGGGGTGTCCAGATGCTGTTGGTGCCTGCTGAAGCCTTCTGAAACTCTGAAGGAAAGATGAGGGTGAGACTGGCTCAGGGGAGGTCAGAGGGACAGTCCCATCCATGTCCCAGGGTGCAAGCCCACAGCCATGTGTCACCAACCCCCCTTCTGAAGCCTGGACAACCCTTCCACCCCACAAAACTCTACCATTGCTAGGACCAGGGATGTGTTCACACACCCCCCCCCTACATCTCCAAGAAACAAGAGGGTCTGGTCTTCCCAGCCTCAGTGCCCCCCAGTACTAACCAGTCACAGGGGTCACCAGTGTGCACAGCCTCTCATGCTCCTTCTGGAGGGCTCTGTGGATGTCCCCCACATCCTCCAGACTCTGAGAGCTAAAGAGATGAGACAGATTTAAAGCCATGCTGGACATAACCTCCCCATCCCCACATCCCCCACCACTGGGTTCATTACCTCTTCAGGGCAGGGCGCTGCATGCTTGGAGGCACACAGTCCGTGTTGGGCTGCTTGGCCTGGAAAACACAGGGAAGGGCAACACTGGTGATTGTGAGTCTCTGTTAACCAGGGATGTGGAACCCCATCTCCTCTTTCCCTTTGTGGAGAAGCAAGCAGCACATTCCCATTTTAGGGAAAGTGAGGCAGTGCTGAATCAGCCTGTTCTCTTCTGGACCTTCCCCACTTTCCTGAGACACTGGAGTTGTCTGGGGCTCTCCATCTCTAGGAGTTCAGTTGCCAAGCTCCCTTCCAGGGACATCAAGGGGTTTTCCTATTTCAATTAATTTTTAAAAAAACCCAAACCCACCTTTTTTTTGCAGGTGGGATGGTAACTTAGCCCAGGTCTTGGGCATCAAAGGGTGAGAGGTGCACCCCCACACCCAATATCCCAGGGGGACTGCAAACAACTAGGGGGAAATCTAGTGGTATTAGACAGTGAGTCCAGCAGTGCAGGAGATGTGCAGGGGGAGACAGTTGGCAGTGAGTCTTGGGCTCTCCTCAGAAGGGCTGTTTTATTAAAAGTCAGATGTAAGTGGATTAGACGCCTCATCACTCTCCATCCTTGTAATCGCGTTTTGGGAAGAGCCTTTCATGGGGAAAATGAGATGTTCCTCATTTCAATACCTAACAAATGGTGACATCCAAATCCTGCCCTGAAGACCCCACTCCCTCCCCGCCGGAAAAGCCTGGTGCAGCACAGACCTTGGTGCCTGAACTGGGGACACAATGATGGTGGCAGAGCCAGGCCCAGCCCTGGGTGCAGCAGTGGGACACTGGGGACCCCGTTAGCACGGGGGAAGCAGCATGGCAGCGATGCTCGGGCTGTCCCAGTGTGAATTGCTCACCCACGCGAAGGAGATGCCACCCCCACCTATCCTACTTCCCCCTGGGGCACTGGAGCAGCTCTGCTGCCTCTGATGGGTGCAAAAGGCAGTGGGAAGGGATTTCCTCTTGCCTCAGCTAAGCCTGCTGTCCCCCGGTAATTAGACCCGTTGGGAAGCTCGGCAGAGAGTTTCCCTCTGCCTGATGGCTCCCAACTCCCACACTGATCAAAGGCGACAGTTATTCTCTGGGAAAAGCTGTGCCTGGTTTCTCTTGTGGCAGAAGCTGAGGGAGGGGGCTGGGGGGGACCTGTGGCGCACCAGTAAGCACCACCATTACCTGCTTGGAGACCTGGAGATGCTGGCTTGCCCGGGACTGCTTCCCAGTGTCCTTCTCGTTGTTCCGGGGTGGGCTGCAGGGTTTGAGGAACATGAAGTCACTCTGAGCAGACTCAGGACCAAGACAGACCTTGTAGCAGTAGCCTGGGGGGCCACCCCCAGGCACATCGAGGCAGGTGGCAGCTGTGGTCCCCGCAGGGGGCTGTGCCATCAGGTTGGATGTCTTCAGGCCATCAGGAGAGGGTCTGGACCCAGGACAGCAGTGACAGCGGAGCAGTGAGCAGCCATCACCTTGGCGGGAGTGCTGCTCTCCGCGACACCGAATAGCTGTGAGGATGAGGATCGCAAGGAGGAAGGTGAAGGAGATGGAGCCCAAGGAAACAAGGAGGTAGAGAGTGAGTGGAGAGGATGAGGAGGCCTCTGGAGGGAGGCTGAACTCGCTGAAGTCGGAGAGAGTCTGTGGCATGGTGTCCACCACCGATAGCAGGAGCGACATGGTGGCAGAGAGGGCTGGCTGCCCACCGTCACGCACCTGCACCACCAACTGCTGCCGGGTTGCATCCTGCTCCAGAAAGGAGCGGAGAGTGCGCAGCTCACCCGTGTCTGGTGCTATGCTGAAGAGGGTGAAGTCAGTGGCCTGGAGGAGCCGGTAGTAGAGGCGAGCGTTCAGCCCCGCGTCCGCATCCACAGCTGACACTGTGCCCACCAGGTAGCCAGGCCCAGCCGATCGCGGCACCAACTCAGTGGCCACGGAGCCGTTGCGTGGCATGGGGGAAACGATGACAGGAGCATTGTCATTCTGGTCCAGCACAAAGATGTGGACAGTGACATTGGTGCTGAGTGGGGGGAAACCCGCGTCCTGTGCTTGCACTTGGATCTGGAAGCTGCGGATCTGCTCGTAATCGAGGGAGCGCAGGGCATACATGTGCCCGCTGTCTGAGTTGATGGACACGTAGGTGCCCACAGGCATGCCATGGATGTGCCCATCAGCAATGGAGTAGGACAGGTAGGCGTTCTGTTGGCAGTCAGGGTCCAGCGCACTGACAGAGCAGATGGAGGCACCTGGTGCGTTGTTCTCCATCACGTAGACGCTGTAGGAGGGCTGTAGGAAGCGTGGGGCATTGTCGTTCACGTCAGACACTGGGACAGTTAGGGTGCTGCGGGTCAGCAGGGCAGGTGAGCCCATGTCCCGTGCTGTGATGCTTACGTTGTACTCGGGTACAGCCTCCCGGTCCAGTGCCTGGGTGGTGACCAGCGTGTAGTAGTTGCGGAAGGAGGAGCGGAGCTCAAAGGGCACATCAGGGCCAACCTCACAGCTCACACGCCCATTGTCCCCAGAGTCCCGGTCCAGAACACTGATGACAGCGATGACGGTGCCTGGTGGGGCATCCTCCAGCACAGGCGTGGACACAGAGGTGAGAGTCACCTCTGGAGCGTTGTCATTCACATCAAGGAGGTGCACAAGCACCCGGCAGTGCACAGCCACAGCTGAGGGTCCACGGTCCTTGGCTTGCACATAGAGCTCGTGGAGGCTTGCCCGCTCGTAGTCCAGGGGCCCCTTCAGCAGCACCTGCCCACTGCGGGGCTCCACATGGAAAAGCTCCCGGACACGCGGTGGTGCGTGCCCACTGAAGGAGTACTCGATCTCCCCGTTGGGGCCCTCATCCAGGTCCGTGGCATTGAGCTGGATGACCAGGGTGCCAGCTGGGGCATCCTCAGGAAGGCTGACGCCATACAAAGGCTGGTCGAAGGCAGGCACGTTGTCATTGGCATCCAGCACCGTGACCAGGATGTGAGCCGTGCCCGAGCGCTCGGGGACGCCGCCGTCCAGCGCGGTGAGCAGCACCTGGTGCGCGCGTTGCTGCTCGCGGTCCAGGGCACGCTCCAGCACCAGCTCCGCGAACTTGCTGGCGTCGCTGCGTGTCTGCACCTCGAGGGAAAAGAACCCGTTGGGGCTGAGCCGGTAGGTGTGCACCGAGTTGGTACCCACATCGGGGTCCTGGGCGCTCTCCAGGGGGAAGCGGGCCCCGAGCACAGCGGACTCAGCCACTTCCAGCACATACTCTTGCCAGGGGAAGGTGGGTGCGTGGTCGTTGATGTCCAGCACCTCCACCTCGACGCGGTAGAGCTCCAGCGGGCTCTCTACGAGGAGCTGCAGGTGGAGCAGGCAGGTGCCCCCGGCCTCACACACCTCTTCCCGGTCGATGCGCTCATTGACGAAGAGGATCCCGTTCTCCAGGTTCACCTCCAGGTACGGCCTGGCCCCGGCTCGCGACACGATGCGGAACCGCCGCGCGGACAGGGTGGACACATCCAGCCCCAGGTCCTCACCCAGGTTGGCCACGAAAGCTCCGTGCTCCAGCTCCTCCGGCACGGCGTAGCGCAGCTGCCCGCCGGCCGGGCGCGGTGCCGGGGACCCGGACAGCAGGAGGAAGAGGAGGGAGCGGAGGAAAAGCTGCCCCCATCCAGAGCCTGGCCTGGCCCCCATGGTGCCGCAGCCCTCCCAGGGACGCGGGTCCCACCCGCGCCGCCGCCTCACCCCTCGCCTCTGCTCGCCCCTTGCACTTCCAAAGAGTTTCAGGCTCCCCGGGGCGGCGGGGGAGGACCCTGCCCGGAGCTGGGGGCGGGCGAGGAGGGGGGGGGGTCGAGCCGCGGCCCCCGGCGGCCGCTTAACCCTGTCCCTGCCGGTCCCAGGGAGGGGATGCGATCCGGGCTCCCGCACCACACCAGAATCGTTCTACCGGAGCCGGACGCACCTGGGGAGGGGGCTAGCCCCGGGGAGGTCCCGTTATCGGCGGTGGGAGCTCCAGAGAGGCCGATCGTTTGCCCTGGGTACCGGTATTACCCCGCAGATGCTGCGTTCGTCCCCGCGGTAGATTAAGAGGAGCCCGGATCGCGGCTGCTGCCAAATCCCCTGGCCGCGTCCCCCGCCGTGCCGGCCCTAACCTTTACCAGATGGTTAAGCCCCTCCAGACTTGATTACATTTCCCTGCACACCGTTTTCCTTGTAATGCGGAGTTTTTAATTACCGGAGCAGGGGGGATTACAGCCCTGGATAAAGCTGAGCCCATCCGCGCAAAAGCACAGAGAGACCCCCACCTCCCCCCCTCCCGCCCTCCCCTCACCACCCCCCCGGCTCCTTCCCTGCCTGCTCCCACCTCCGACCCCCCGCCTGCCCGCAGCCCTAACCCCGGTCCCCACCGGTCCCCCCCGGTGCCAGCCCCCTCGGGCTGTCGGGGCACGATCCCGCCGCACACCCGGGGGTCTGCCGCCCCCCAACGCCCCCCACCCCGCGGTTCCCCCCGCGGGCACAAACTTTGCGCCCCCCGCGGAAGGCCGGGGGGAGGTGGGCGCGGGTCCAGCCTCGGGTCCCCTCCGGCTCCCCGGAGGGCGACAGACGGAGCCCCCTGCGACCCTCCCCTCCCCGCCCCGGTACCGATCACGGTCCCTCCGCTGGCCGCTCCGTTCTCCCCGCAGACCGCTCTCCAGTCGCCGCCGGCTCCCGGGCAGCTCCGCGCGTCGCCTCCCACCGGCGCCGACCCCTCGGTAACGGGACGGGGCGGCCGCCGCCCCCCGCCACCCCCCCCCGCCCCGCGGGTGCTTAGGGCGCGGATAATCCCCTAACGATCTAGTTAAGGGCTCGGCGGGGCTCGGAGCGGCTTTAGCCGTGCAGTGATATTTCACCGCCTTTGTCTCTGCCTCCCGGTCCCCGGTGGGATGGGAACCGCCGGTCCCAACCTCCCCCCCAACCTCCCCCCACCCCCTCCGCTCCCCAACGGGGACACGCGTGGGAGGCTGGATCCAGGGACGACTGGGAGACCGGAGGAAGCGAGAGACGGCGGAGCCGGAGGGGTCTGTCAGGCTGGAGAAAGGGGATCTGGTCCCTGGGAGCGCAGCGCGACCCCCACGGGACGTGGGGCCGCCGGTCAGGGAGCGGGGCGGCGCGGCTGGGCCACGCGTGGGCTCGGGCCGCTCACGGGTGGGCTCGGGACGGCTCCCGGTAAGTGAAGCCCAGGCTCCCTTGGAAGCGCTGGTCACGGCCGGCCCGTCCCCCGCACCATCTCCCACGCCACGTCGTCATTGTCACCCCCACACCCTCGATCTGTTTCTCAGCTCATCATCCCCTCCCTCCCTTTCCCCTCCCCCCCCCCCCCCGCCTCCTTTCCCCCCACCCCCCCTTCCCCCGCATCACCCCCCAGCCCTGCCCGCGGCTGGGACCCCGCGGGTGGGATGGTTGGGGTACGGCTGCTCCGGGAGCGCTCCGAGGGCTGCTCAGGGCAGGGGGGATTTGGGGAGGGGACACAACTGGACACGGAGATTTTCGGGGGTCTCTCTTCCCCTCCCGCCCCCCCTCCCTTCCCCGCCGCTGCCCCAGTGCGTTCCGGGAAGATCCTCGGAGCAGCTCTCGCCCTTTTGTTTGATTCAGACCCAAACATTCATTCCCCCCCCCTTCCCGGGTGGAACCTGCTCCAGGCAGAACCCGGGCTCCCCCCGGCTCCCCTGCCCGGTCCCGCCTGGCCTTTTTCCGGCTCTGCTCGGCGATGGGCTGCCCGAGACACACACTCCCCCTCCCCTTCCCCCCGCAGCTCTCCATCGCTGCTTCCTTCTAGGGGGAGAGGGGGGGGGTCCGTCCCGTTCCTCCTCTATTGCTTCCCTCCTCTAAGGGAGATCACAGACACTCCTATCGTTCCTTTTCCCCACTTTCCCAAACCTTAGGGTCTCTTCCTCCCCCCCTTTCCCCCCTCCCATCTCCCATGATTTCAGAGAACCAAGGTCAAAAGGAGGGGGGGGGGGGGGGGCTTGAGAGGGGGCACAGCCTTGTCCTGAGGATCCCTTTCCTGAAGGAAGTGGCACAGGCTGGGGGGGCTGTAGAGGGATGGGGGACACAAAAAAGAACCTGGGGGGGATAGCAGAGGAGGGTGGACGCTAGGGAAATGGCACGGGGACAGTCCAGTGCCCTGGCTAAGCCCCCAATTCACATCCTGTACATTTTAAGTCCCCCCTTGTGACCCAGGGGAGCATTTGGCTGCCAGCCCTGTTCTCTCTGGGCAAGGAATCAAGACACGGCTCAAAGCTTGGTTTTGGAAGACGCTGGAAGGTAGAAGAGTGTGTGTGTGTGTGTGTGTGTGTGTGTGTGTGTGTGTGTGTGTGTGTGTGTGAGGGGGGTGTCTCTCTCTGAGATGTCTTGGCACAGGCAGGCAGGTGGCCCGTTGCCGCAGGTCAGCGCTGATGTGCCTTGGCAAGGCCAGCCAGGGAGCTCAGGGTGGGATGCAGCAGGAGATGCCGCAGGTTGAGCTGCCTTGGAAACGCTGAGCAGGGAGCAGAGGATTGGGGAGGGGGGGGAGGGCTGTCACCCAGCTGCCTGCAAGCACCAAACCTTGCCCAGCCACCACCATCACGTCCCTTGGGGGGCAGTAGAAGGCTCTGCAAGAAGAGCTGTCCCTGCCAGACCCCCCGTCCCTTCCCACAGGTCCCCCAGGCGCCCGTCTGCCCAGCCGTGCGTGTGGGCTCCCGGCTCCCTCCCTGCTCCAAGCCAGAGCAGTTGGAGTTTGCAGTGCCCGGGAGGGGCGAGGCGGGGGGTGGGGGGCAGAGGCGGGGTTCTCCTGCCTGAAGATGGGAGCAGCCCCGGCGCCGCGGCTGGTAAGTGACTCGGGTGGCTGGTGCAGGGTCAGGAGCCAGGGGCTCAGTCTTTAAAGCCCCAAAGCTCTGTGCAGCAGGATGCCCTGATCTGTGTGCTCCTTCCCCTCCCTGCTTTCCCTCCGGAGGGAAAACCAGTGCCCTGAAGAGGATGGTGGGCATCCCAGTGTGTTTGTCAGGGCTGGTGGGGCCCTCTGCCCGCCCTGGGGTGCTGCAAGACGTGAAACATAGAAATATAGAATGGCCTGGGTTGGGAGGGACCCCAAGGGTCACAGAGCTCCAACCCCCCTGCCACAGGCAGGGACACCAACCTCAGGCCTGGAGCTACACAAGGTTGCCCAGGGCCCCAGCCAACCTGGCCTTGAACACCCCCAGACACGGGGCACCCACCCCCTCTCTGGGCAGCCTGTTCCAGCCCCTCACCACTCTCTCTGTAAAGAACTTCCCCCTAATCTCTCCTCTCCCCCTTCCCTCCTCCAGCTTCACTCCATCCCCCTTGTCCTGCCAGTCTCTGCCCTTGAACAAGCTGATTCCCCTCCTGTGTCTCTGCTCCCTTCAGGGACTGGCAGGCTGCAATGAGGTCCCCCCACAGCCTTCTCTTCTCCAGGCTGACCCAGCCCAGCTCCCTCAGCCTCTCTTTGTAGGGCAGCTGCTCCAGCCCTCTGAGCATCCTCGTGGCTCCTCTGACCCCTCTCCAACAGTTAAACATGCCCTGTCTCCTTTCAGAGCTGCACAGAGATGCAATGAGAAGCTACAGACAGGAGCTGGAGAAGGGAAATTCAGGTAAGGTACTAAGGGGAAATCTTCATCACAAGCATGGTAACAGAGGCACAGTGTTATCCCAACCCCTCCTGCTGGGATCACTGGAGGCTGAGACACTGACCCAGCTCTGCATAGACCCTCTGTTGGAGCATCACCAAGGTTGGAGCATTTTCAGGACATGGGGTCCAGTCCCAGCCAGCTGCTGGGTGAGCCAGTTCTGCCTCCAGAAGACAAATCTTATGAGGAGGAGCTGAGGGAGCTGGGATTGTTTAGTCTGGAGAAGAAGAGAGTGAGGAGAGACCTCACTGCTCTCTACAGCTACCTGAAAGGTGGTTGCAGTGGGGTGGGATTGGTCAGTCTCTTCTCCCTGGAAGACAGGACAAGGGGGAACAGTCTGAAGTTGCATCAGGGGAAGTTTAGGTTGGATATCAGGAACTATTTCCTTACTGCAAGGTTTGATAGACATTGGCACAGGCTGCCCAGGGAGGTGGGTGAGTCACCATCCCTGGAGGGGTTTAGAAGAAGAGGAGATGTTGTGTTTGGTGATGTGGTCTCCTGTTGGACCTGCAAGGCTGGATAGAGGGTTGGACTCATCGATCTTGAAGGTCTTTTCCAACTGAAACCATCCCATGATTCTATGACACAGCTCAGGGTGCCACCACCTCTGCTCCTGCTTCAGGGTGGGTGGGTGGGAGGGTTGGGGTGGGGGGCAGGTGGTCCTTGCAAGCCTGAGCCTTCCATGGGAGCTGCTTTTGTGGGCAGCTTGTTCCTCTTGAGGTAAGAGACCTCAGTCCCAAATCAGAAGGCTGAGCTGGGACTTGTACTGCTCTGGGCACCTTCTAAGCCACCCCCCTCCCCCAGTGTCCTATAGGAATGTCTCCTCTCCCCTGGGAAGGACTGAGAAGGAAGGGCTGGAGGGGGTCAGTCAGGGAGCAGGAATGTAAGGCTGGGATGTGGTGTGGTGCCTGCCTGGGGGGAGAGCTGGGGGCTGGGGAGGGGGGAGGAGGGAGCAGCTCTCCCCTCTCAGGCCCCCGTGTGACTGATCTCAGAACACCAGACACAGAGCCTGGAGTTTGGAAAGAAGATTCAAAACCTGTTTGAAGGTTTAGGGAAAATCATCTTCCAGGGAAAAGAGTGGGTGAAGCTGCTTGGACTGGAAGAAGCTGGAGGAGGTTTGACAGCAGGACCAGGGAGGTGGCCCAAGGGAGAAAAGCTGGGGACAACCTGGCTGGAGCCCAACAGCTTCACATGCTGGACAGGGAGAGGGGATGGAGCTGTCAGGACTAGTGATGGGGTCTGTGTGTCTGGAGTCTGCAGGTCTCTGTGGAACAGAAGATGGGGGTTCATCAAGCCCAATTTCCCCAGCATACCTTGGGGAGAGGGTTTCCAGTTTGATCTCACCTCCTCTGGCAGAGAATCCTCCGTGGCTCTCCTGCCCTTGGGTGATCCCATAAGAGATTTGACCTGCTATCTCTTTGGGAAAAGGGTCTGGAAGCCATAAGGAAGCATCTTGTCAGCTCCCAAAGGGCTCCAGGGAAGGGACCACAACATAGCCCTAGCAGCTTCTCCTGTGCATGATCCTGTGCTTAGATCCTGAAATCTCTCCTTCTCTTTCTCCTCTCCTCTCCTCTCCTCTCCTCTCCTCTCCTCTCCTCTCCTCTCCTCTCCTCTCCTCTCCTCTCCTCTCCTCTCCTCTCCTCTCCTCTCCTCTCCTCTCCTCTCCTCTCCTCTCCTCTCCTCTCCTCTCCTCTCCTCTCCTCTCCTCTCCTCTCCTCTCCCCTCTCTTTTGCAAGGAGCTAAACAGCAGCTGGAAACGTTGGAGCTGGCACCCCACCAAGGAGCCCAAGGGGCAGGACTTGGGGTGAAAGTTCCCTTGCCATCTCCCCCAGCCCATCTCCTTGCACCAGTGCCCAAACAAGCAGGTGCTTGCAGTTCCCTTTGCAGCCCAACCCCACTGGGCTGGCTTGGTGTTTCCAGGAGGGAAAGGCACAAAAAGGCTCCTTCTCTTGTCCCTTTGCCTAGGTTTTAGCTGTCTGCTCCTCTGGAGCCCTCCTGGAGAAGAAATTCCAATTCTTCCAGTGCTGGACAGACACAGGGAGATTTCCTGCTGCCTTATCCCTCCCCCCCTTTCCCTTCCTTTCTCTGTCCCAATTCCCAGGACAGGGACCACATCTCCCACCCTCCCTTAGCTCCTGCCAGGGGCTGTGCAGTCCCCTGAGCCCCCCCTCAACATCCCCCTCCGTGCTCCTGGGAGCTTTGCAGATCCTCCAGGTCTCCCTTTTTCTCCCTCCCTCCCTTCCAGCCCTACTTCTTTCCTCTGTGTCTGGGAGATGAGTGATGGAGGGTGGCGACAGGCACGCACCCGACTCCCCGGGGAGGGTGGGGAGCGGGGGAGCTGGGGGTGGGTGTTCTGCTGCGAGGAGGCAAAGCTGCCATCAGCAGCCGCTTTGATCTCCAGACAATTGCAGACGAGTGTAGGACCTCGCTCCGCTCAGCCGATAAATAATGGAATCTGGGCGTTGACACAGACAGATTCCCCCCAAACTGTCAGAGAACAGGGAGACAGGGAGGGAGGGAGGGAGCCTGGGTGGCTGGAGGGGAGGGGAAGGGGTGAAGAAGGTCTGAAAACCAGGAGAAAGGGTGAAGGGGGGAAAGGGAGGGTAAGTTTAGGCAAGGGGATGCTGGTAGGGAAAGCTGGGCAGGGAGAGGAGAGAGCCTGAGGAAGGTGTTTGGAGAGGGGAAGGAATCATAGAAAGGCATGGGTTGGGAGGGACCCCAAGGGTCACAGAGCTCCAACCCCCCTGCCACAGGCAGGGACACCAACCTCAGGCCTGGAGCTACACAAGGTTGCCCAGGGCCCCAGCCAACCTGGCCTTGAACACCCCCAGACACAGGGCACCCACCCCCTCTCTGGGCAGCCTGTTCCAGCCCCTCACCACTCTCTCTGCACAGAACTTCCCCCCAATCTCTCCTCTCCCCCTTCCCTCCTCCAGCTTCACTCCATCCCCCTTGTCCTGCCAGTCTCTGCCCTTGAACAAGCTGATTCCCCTCCTGTGTCTCTGCTCCCTTCAGGGACTGGCAGGCTGCAATGAGGTCCCCCCACAGCCTTCTCTTCTCCAGGCTGACCCAGCCCAGCTCCCTCAGCCTCTCTTTGTAGGCTGTGGAAGGAAGGAGCTGTGGGTGGGGGGAGCGCTGTGTGCACAGCAGGCTGCAAGGAGGGAGTGGGGAGGGGGGAGGGAGGAGGGGGGGGGATCTAAATCTGAAGGTGGAAAAGAAAGAGAAGGAGGAACAAAGGCATGGCAGTGCCCCCGGGGCTCCCTGGCACATCACACGCTCTCCGAGCAGGGACCATACTCCTCAGCCCTCCGCAGAGCGGCCCTGACCCCCCCCCCCCCCCTTCTATCCACCCCCCACCCGCCCGGGGTGCTCAGGAGTGGGGGAAATGGTGCCACTGGTGCGCAGCCACCAGCGGGAATCTGCTCGGAGATCACAAGTCCCTGAAAAACCTCCTGTCCCCGCGCTCCCCCTGCTCCTCCCCAGCACCCTCCTCCCCCCCTGCCCCCCCTCCCTGCTCCTCCAGCCCGGAGCTGTTTGTTCTCTGGCTGATGATGGGTTTTTTTCACTTTATGAGGAAGAACCACCTCCCCTTGGCTCAGGAGCCCCACCACCGAGCCCAGCAGAAACCATCCACCCCCCCAGCAACCCTCCAGCCCAACTGGCTGTGGCAGCAGACCCCACAGGTTTGGGGGTACCCATGGGGGCCATCTCCATCCTCCCAGGCTGTTCCCTCTCTGTCTGTGGGACTGTCTGAGGAGTAAGAGTGGCCCAGCTTAGCCAGGTGCCCAGGCTGCTTTGCTGCAGCTTCCCCTGCTCCCCACTTGGACCTTCTTGGGAATGGGTGTCCAACTGTTCCCATCCAATTTCCAGATGGGATGCAAACACCTCTCAGTCTAGGGACATGCCCCTTTTTGGGAATGGGTGTCCAAAGGTTCCCATCCATGTTCCAGATGGGATGCAAACACCTCTCAGTCTAGGGATATCCCCCTTTTTGGGAATGGGTGCCAAACAGCTCCCATCCAAGTTCCAGATGGGATTCAAACACCTCTCAGTCTAAGGACACCTTCCCCCACCCAAGTCTCTGCCCTCCCATACCTCCCCTGCTCCCTTCTGCAGAAACACCAGCTCCAGCCAGGGGTGGGACCTTCACCCTGGCACAGAGCACAGGGCTCTCCCTGGGGACACCTTGCCCCCCCCAAAAAGCAGGACAGGATACAGGCAGGGCCATGGGTTGACTGATGGGGGTGGCACTCAGCCCACGGGGTGTCCATAGAGCTGGAGGGGGTGAGGGGGGCAGCAGTGCTGGCTCCAGGGTTGTTTGGGATGGATGATGTCCCCCATGGGCTGAGGGACACCCAGGAGCCCACAGCCTGTCCCCACAGAGCCCCCCCAGTGGGGGTCCATCCCCCTGGCACTGCTGGAGCAGGTCAGAGGGAAGCAGGAGGAGGGTTCCTGGGGCCATGGGTGGTGTTAACCATGGGAAGTGGCAAGAGCAGCTGCTGAACTGGGGCACCAGCAGCTCACAGCCTGAGCGGTGGGAGGACTGGAGCTCTTGCCAAGCTCTGAATCCTCTTTCAGGAGGGTGGGTGTAATGTGGGTGTGAACCCCTCAAAAGCTGGCTCTTTTTGCTCATGAAGCCACTGAGGCTGGTACTGCTTCAGCTGGCCAGGGCAGAGCAACACGTGGGGCTGGGCTGGGCTGGGTTGGGACCTTCTTCTCCAGCATCACTCCAGCTCCCTGATCCCCATCATTTTACTGGGATGGTGGGAATGCTGCTCTGGGTCTGGCTGCTGCTGCTCCAGAACAGAGCAGGACCCAAAGGGAAGGGTGGCACAGCAGGAAAGGGCAGGTTGGGAGAGGGGGGGAAGCAGCTGGGGGGTGGGTGCTCAGACCCTCTCCCAGGCTCCAGCCCAGCTGAGGCATGGGGAGAAGAGGGCTGGGAGAAAAGCAGCAGTGGGGGTGAGGGAGATGGGTGTTCTCCCTGGGGTCTGCAGGGACACCCAAGTGCTTCTCCAAACACCACCATCACTACTGAATGGGGTGGAGCCGGAGCAGTCCAGCTCAGGCTGAGCCTGGCCGGGCTGGGGGCTGCAGGGGGGGCTGCTGAGCCAGGAGCACCCCCTGCACCCTGAGGAATAGCTCTGTGGCTGGGGCAGAGCCTTGTGCTCTCTGCCCAGGCACAGAGAACAAGCACTGAGCTGGCTCCAGGCACTTGGGAACCCTGTTAGGATGAGGCCAGGCAGCATACCCCAGCCTCAACATGAGGCCCATGAGAAACACCCCTCCTTCCACCACTGATCCCAGTTTTAACCAGTGGAAGAGCCATGTCCCCTTTTGGCAAGAGCAAAGTGGGAACCAGCCTGCACAGAGAGCCCAGCCCTGTTTGCTGGGAAGGAGAGCTGCAGGGCTGGGGTCTCCTTCCCGTTAAAATGGAACTTCCCCAACCCACACAGGCACATCCAGCCTCACAATTCAGCATGGAGGTGCTGAGTGCTAACAGAGTGTCACAGAGAACCACTGCTCCAGCACTGGGGGCAGCAAGCAGAGGGTTAACACCCCCCAGCAGCACCAAGAGCAAAGAGTTAACACAGCAGGTGCAGGGAATGGTCTCTGTCTCTTCTCTAAATATTATTTCCTCCTTTGAAACCAGCTTTTCATCCTTGGCTGGAGGCAGCTCCTGCTGCTGGGGATCCAGCAAGAGCTGGTATCTGGTGCTGCACACAGTGCTGCTCCCAGCAAGCAGCTGAGACAAAGAGCCCAGCTCCCCTGGTGAGAGCAGCCCCAGCGCAGGGATGCTGGGGCTCTGGCCCTGAGGATGCAGATGGCCTTGGGATGCAGTTTGGGTACCAAAGAGGGATCTTCCTAATGAAAGCCTTCTCCCACAGAGGAGTTTCCTCCCCCAGTCTCAGGGACTGAAGCAGCAGAGCCAGGCAGGGCACTGGGGAAGGTTGGGTCAGGCCTGGGTGCTCCAGCCCAGCAGCAGGAGCCTTCCTCAGCTCCCCCAGAAGGATTTTTGGGGCTGCCCCTTTCACAGCTCACCCCTTGAGTGTGACAGGATGGGTACAAAGGCAGGATGCTCTGTAGAGAAACTGAGGCAGCAGCCACTGGCTCTAAGTTGCCAACCTGGGAAAGAGGGAGGGTGTAGAGCAGTGTCTGCCCCTTCCCCTGAAGCACAACCCAAATTCAGGCTGCAGGGAGCATCTGTTTGTCTGCAGAGCTGGTGGCTGGGCTAAAATGGCTGCTGCTAAACCTCCTCTGAAATGTCCTAAACTTTGAATGCATAGGAAAGCACAGCAGCATCCCTCTCACACCCCGGAGGGCACAGAGGCACAAGCATCTCCTCTCCCCCATTCAGCCAGAGCCACGTGCTGCAGTCTGAACAAGCACTGGGGACGTGGCTGGAATGAAAGTCGCCCTCCCAGCAGCTCGTGTGCTCAGAGTGAGAGCTGAAGTCAAAGGATTGCCAAGTTAAAAGGGTCAAAGCTCCAAGGACAGTTGGATCTGACTGGCTCTATATCATTTCAATAGCATCTTCAAGGGGGATTATAATCTGAATTGAAGCGGAAAGACCTGAGGCAATGAAGCTGTCAGCAGTCTAAGATTAAGGAATTAAACCAGCAGCAGAGCATTACAGGATTTGTTGTAGATGTATTAGGAAGAGGAGGCTAAACACAGCACAGCCCTCCCTGGGTTGGAAATTTCAGACAAGTACAGAGAAGGGCAAGAGCAAGGAGCTCATTAATATCCAGACAAAGAGGGAGATGGAGCTTTGAAAAGCCAGCCATGCAAAATAGAAACCCTGAGCGGAGAGGGAAATGAGTCACACAAGGTTTGAGTGAGGTAAATAAAAGCAGCAATGAAGTGGGTTTAGGGGAGGGCAGAGGTGAGAATCATAGAATTGTAGGGGTTGGAAGGGACCTCCAGAGCTCCTGGGGTCCAACCCCCCTGCCAAAGCAGCTCCCCAGCTCATACTGCACAGGTCGGTGTCCAGACGGGGCTGGAATCTCTCCAGGGAAGGAGACTCCACACCCCCTGGGCAGCCTGTCCCAGGGCTCTGGCACCCTCACTGGGGAAAAGTTCCTCCCCATGTTGCTGTGGAACTTCCTGTGCTCCAACTTGCAGCCATTGCCCCTTGTCCTGTCCCCACAGACACTGAAAAGGGGCTGGACAATTCCCCCTGCATCCCATGCTTCAGAAAATTATAGACTTTAATTAGGTCCCCCCTCAGTCCTAGAGTCCCAACTTACTCAGCCTTTCCTCACAGGGGAGATGTTCCAGGACCTTCATCATCTCCTCAGCTCCTCTGGACTCTCTCCAGGAGATCCCTGTCCTTTTGATCCCAGGGAGCCCAGCACTGGACACAACACTCCAGGTGGGGCCTGACCAGGGCAGAGCAGAGGGGGAGGATCCCCTCCTGTGACCTGCTGCCCACACTCCTCCTGATGCCCCCAGGATCCCATTGTCTCTCTCAGCCCCAGGGCACACTGCTGGCTCATGGCCACCCTGTCACCCACCAGCACCCCCAGGTCCTTCTCCACAGAGCTCTTCTCCAGCAGGTCACCCCCAGCCTGTCCTGATCCATGGGGTTGTTCCTCCCCAGGTGCCAGACTCTCCACTTGCTGTTGTTGAATCCCATCTGGTCTCTCCCTGCCCAGCTCTCCAGCCTGGCCAGGGCTCTGGGTGGCAGCGCAGTGTCCTGCCTGGCAGCCACCCCTCCCAGCTCTGGATCATCAGCACTTGCTGAGGGTGGGTGCTGTTCCCTCCTCAAGGTGTCAGTGAAGATATTGAACAGGACTGGACCCAACACCCAGCCCTGGGGACATCACTGGTCACTGATAGCCAGCAGACAGGGAAAAAAAATGGCCCTTAATAGACTAAAGCTGGTAAATTCTGGAATGCTGCCCAGCCTTGGATTGCCTCCTGGAAATGCAGGTCCCCAGCCCTGTCCCTCTCCCCTCCTGTGCTCTTACACCCATCTCCTGAATGAATTAAAAAGGCCAAGAATGATGGGAACTACCTGCTCAGGGCAGCTGGGCTGAGGGGAGGTGGGTTACAAGCTTTGCCTTTGCTTCTGTTGATGTCCCCAGAAAGCCACCACTGCTTGGGAGAGATGAGCAGCTCCTCTCAGTGTGAGGCAGCAGCTCTCCAAACAAAGAAGAAATCAAACTCCCACCAAAGGGCCCATTAAAACAATCCATTTATTTCTGGCAAATTGCACACACCTTCCTTTGATTGGCTCTATCCTAGCTCAGGCCTGGGGAGGAATTTCTCCCCTGCCTTAAAGATACCAAAGTTATGGGAGAAATCACAGAGAGAAGCAGGGGAAGTGTCCCTTGAGGAGAAAACACACAGGGCAGCTCCAGCAAGCCAGCCTCCCCACAGCCACCAGCACTGCTCAGCACAAGCCATGAAGGTGCAGGTTGTACCTTCACTTGGTGTGGCACCTTCCCTGCAGCTACACAATCCAAAAAGAAACTGAATCCCTCCCTGTGTCTCAAACACACAGCCTGGTGGACAACACCACCACCACCACCACCTAGGGCTCCACACAACCACAGCTGGCTGAGTCAGACTACTCCTGAGCCAGGCCATCGGTATGGAGCTGCTGTGCATTCCTGCCACAAGAAGGTACCCAGCAGAACAGGTCTCTGCACACACAAGGCCACAGAGCAGTGAGGAGCAGCCAGACTGAGGACACAGAAGGAGATGGGAAGCTAATGACAGGGTGGAGCTTGTTCTGCAGCACAGGCAGAGCATGGGAACGCTTTTTCAACTCCTCCAGCCAACTTCTACTGGGAGATTTACATACAAGTCCTCAATCAAGTCTTTTTTTTAAGAGTTATCCAGAGTCCCCTGGGTAAAAACAATCTGGTTGAAGAAAGAGGAGAGTCCAGAGCTGCTCAGTGATTCTTTTTGGTTGAGCCAAAGCCAGAGAAGCCCATCACAGCTGCCATTTCATCATCCTCTTCAAATGTCAGATCTTCCTCCGCCCGCCTCTTCTTCTCTCTCTGTTTCTCCTTCTTGTAGGCTTTGGCCTTCTCCTCCTGCAGCAAGGGACAGAACCACAAAGGAACATAAACCTCCTGAGCCAAGGAAGCTTTTCAGACACCAGGTGCCACACAGCTGACCCAAGGGCCACCAGCACCATCCAAATTGTGCCTGAGGAAATAAACCAGCCAGCTGAAACCCAGGGTGAGAGTCACCAAGGATGAGGCTTCCTCACTGCCTACAGACCACCTGCTTTATGGCCCAAGAGCAGAGTCACCCACAGAGGATCACAGACTGGGCTGGGTTGGGAGGGACCCCAAGGGTCACAGAGCTCCAACCCTCTGCCACAGGCAGGGTCACCAACCTCAGGCCTGGAGCTACACAAGGTTGCCCAGGGCCCCATCCAACCTGGCCTTGAACACCCCCAGACACGGGGCACCCACCCCCTCTCTGGGCAGCCTGTTCCAGCCCCTCACCACTCTCTCTGGAAAGAACTTCCCCCTAATATCCAGTCTAACCCTTCCCTCCTCCAGCTTCACTCCATCCCCCTTGTCCTGCCAGTCTCTGCCCTTGAACAAGCTGATTCCCCTCCTGTGTCTCTGCTCCCTTCAGGGACTGGCAGGCTGCAATGAGGTCCCCCCACAGCCTTCTCTTCTCCAGGCTGACCCAGCCCAGCTCCCTCAGCCTCCAGCCTCCAGCTGCTCCAGCCCTCTGAGCATCTTTGTGGCCTTCGTGCTGGTCAGCTGTGATACCCCATGTAGATCCACCCTGGTTTTCAACCACTGTGGTGCTGCACACAAGATGGTTCAGGAGTCACAAGCTCAGCAGGGAGGATGGTTTTGTCTTGGTTGGTGTTACAAAACTCTTCTGGACAGATGTCAGAAGTTCTGACTGGAATCAAGGCTGAGGCACCATGGAGCTGGTTAAAAGCAGGAGGCCTTTCCCTTGTGTGACACCCTGTTCCAGAGCCTGCAACGCTGAGCCTTGCTGCCTGTTGGCTTTCAGCCTGGCAGAGAGACAGCTGCTCACTGGAGCAGAAGCTGAAGCTCTGAGTGGCTTTGGGGGGTTCTGGCATCAAAGAGTTTGTGCTGCTCTAATCAAAGTGTTTTGCTCTGCAAGGATCACAAGGCCTGGAACAGAGCCAGGCATGTAGCAGGCTCCGTGGAAGCATGGCTGCAGCTCCTGAGTTAGCAACTGCTCCTGCTGCTCCTGTCACCAGCCCGGTGCCACAGCCACTGAGCAGAGCTGTGCCCCACAGACAGCTGCACCACAGGTCCCTGCTGATTTCTTTGCTGCTACATGCTGACTGAGAGCAGGTTTTCAAGCCCCAGCACTCCCTGTGCTGCTGGGGTACCTGTCTCCTGCCTCCCCCAAACACACCAGGCTCAGCAGCCCCAAAGTCTGCCTGGAAGCAGAGTGCAGGGCTGCTCTGTGTGCACCCCAACAGAGCATCCCTGTGGCAAAGCAGAGCTGGGGGTGTGGGCAGTGAGGCTCAAACAGACAGTGAGACCCAAACAGACAGTGATTGCTCACTTCTGGTTGTGCTGTGACTGTGGGTGGAGGAGAAGCAGCCCCAGAAGCTCCTTGACTGTCAGAACTTGGTCAGGCTTCCAAATGAAGTTCCTGTTCACATCAGGGTGCTGACACCTAAGGCTGGGCTTGAGAGGAATCTGCTTTTCCTGCCTCCACACACATCTCCCATCACAGCCCAGCACTCACAAAAGCTGCCTGTGCTTGGAGAGGTCACACAGAAGCAACATGTCACAGGGAGAAGGATCCCAGAAATCCCAAGAACCATGGAAGTTAAGGGACAAAGACACAGATGGGCTTATGAGAGCACACAAATTCAAACACAGCTGATGGGAGACTAAAGTTAGGGGCATTTTCAGTGCTTCCCAGCAGAAAGCTTTTTAGAAAGCAAACAGCCAAGCAACAAACCCCACTCCCAGCTGCAGACAAGCAGCCCACGCTCCCAAGAACAAGGCTTCTACAGATTAGGAACCAGGGTGGATTTTCTGAGGAAACATTTTTTCTGGGGAGGGCTTTGCTTCATCAGCAGTTGCCCAGACTCACCTCCTCCCGAAGCTCCTTCATCCTCTCCTCAAAGTCATAGTCCTTCTGCTTCTCCTCCATCTTCTTCTTGTTCACCTCAAAGCGTTTCTTCACCTGGTCCAGCGTGGAGCGCTCCACCCTCATGGACATGCCCAGGTTTCTCTGGTCTAGAAAACAGGAGTGGGATCAGCCTTTGAAGATCTGTCCCCAACCCCAATTTAGAGTACCTCAGCCTCTTCCCATCTCTCATCTGTCCCCTCAAATCAGCTGCCAGGGCCAGACTACACTCGTGCACAAGGCCGTGTGGCTGTGCAGGTTGGGAGGTCACATACCAGAGGGGATGGGCTTTAAGGGGACACAACCTAACTGAAGCAGTGACTACAACAATTGGTACACTGCTTGTAACAAGGAGGAGGATGCAGCCTGTTCTTTTAAGGCTCCCAGTTAGAATGCTCCCTGAAACAAAGGCTGGAGCATTCTAAAAAGGAATCGTGGCAAGCTGGCACGCCTCGGCCATGGGAGAAGCTAAACAAGGCCAGGGTGGCTCCCAGGGAGAGCTCCTGCTTGCATGGGATGTTTCTAGATGAAGCAGAGCCATGAAATATTAAGCCAGGCCTCGGATTCAGTGGCTGCCTAGAGCAGATTCCCAAGTTCCTGCTCATGAGGAAGCCTAGGTTGAAGGGGCCAGCCTGGGTAACGTCTCCAACCCGCATCGCCTGGCACAGCCAGGCAGCTCGCTGACTCCAGCAGCTGCACACAGGTTTGTCCCAGGGGTGCAGCAGCACTGGGGAAGCTCAAACTATAGACCAGGAACTAGAGAGTGCTGCCAGGACAGCAGGCTTCAGCCAGACTGATGGCCTGGATCCAAAGCTCCTGGGCTCTGTCAGTCACACTGTGGAGAAGAGCCATGTGTCAGCCACCTTCCAACCCCTCAGCTCAGGCCCACACAGTCCTGCCAGGACATCTGACCCCAGGTTCTCTCATACAGACTTGAACGTGTCAAACAAAGCACCTCAGCACCCTCTCCCCATTCACAGGGCCCTAACATATTGGGGGGTTGGGTTCCTAGCCACAGAAAACGTGCCCTCAGGTCTTCTTCCAGTCCCCTGGTTCCCTCAGGGGCTCAAACAGCCAAGCAAGCCAGGCTGGGCCACACACCTCAGTGCCTTTTTGGCTTCCAGATGGAGCCAAAATCACCTTAGGAGCAGAACAACGTGCCAAGGGCCCAGCAGCACATGCTGTTGCTCCTTTACTTTCCCCACTTTCTGAACACCCCAAGGAGAACCAATGTGCAGTGGTGCAAGGAGTGAGTTCAGGGAGGGCACAGTCCTGCCTGACTTAAACACAGTGACAGGGCACAGACTGATAAACTGGGAGCTCTGCTCTCCAGTGCTGGGCTTCAGCTGAGTTAACAGCATTGTTACAGCAACAGAGAGAAGAACCTGAGGCAGGCACAGGGCAGTAACACCACCACACTGCTGAACTCAAGCCCAGGGCCAAACTGCCCCACTCCTGTCTCTGCTTGTCCCCAGCAACCCACAGTCCCATCCTTGACACTCTGATCTGTACTCTGGAGCTCAGGGACCACCTGGCTTTGAGCTTCATACTCAACTTCTACAAGGATAAGCTTCCAAGCCAAACAAATGGGCTAGTCTCCTGCCTTTAACTTAACTAAGAGTTTCTTAGTTCTGCAAAAATCCCTATATCTCCAGGTTTTCACATCAGGATTTGCTGAGCCTGGGCTCCCACACTCCAAGTGAGGAAAATAGGTCTCCCAAAACCAGGTCTCCCAAAACCAGAGTGACCTGATCATTATTTCTTCTGGGCTCATTCCATGGAAATGGTCCAACACCCAGGAGAAGGTGCCAGGAGATAAAGGCAGCACCTCCACAGTTCTTGTGAGCAAAGGCTGCTTCCATCCTGATCTCCAAAGCAGCCTGTGCTCCATGTTTACAGAGCTTGGACACTGGTGGTGTGTGAAGGGAAGAGCCCAGAGCTGTTCCCAGCAGCTCTCCAACCCAACCAGCCCCTCAGCAAGGCAGAGAAAGGGTCCTTACGCTTCTTGCCGTTGATGTGATCCAGGAAGTTGATGGAGTCTTTCACCACACAGTCACACACGTTGCAGTAATACCTGCAGGACACAGGGAACAGTCACTCCAAAGCAAAGCATCCCCTCAGCTGATGGAACAGCCCTGGGGCAACCTAAAAGGGGGGATTGGCACAGCATTTGGGGTACAGCTCCTTTCTTCAGGGTAAGAGGGAAGCTACTCTGAGCCCAGCAGTGTGCTCTTACAGCTTGGGAGGGCGATGGGATCCTGGGCTCCATCAGCAGAGGGGTGGCAGCAGGGACAGGGAGGGGATTGTTCCTCTCTGCTCTGCCCTCAGGAGGCCCCAGCTGGATCCTGTGTCCAGAGCTGGGGGTCCCAATACAAGAAAGATGTGGGGCTGTTGGAGAGGGGTCAGAGGAGCCACAAAGATGCTCAGAGGGCTGGAGCAGCTGCCCAACAGAGAGAGGCTGAGGGAGCTGGGCTGGGTCAGCCTGGAGAAGAGAAGGCTGTGGGGGGACCTCATTGCAGCCTGCCAGTGCCTGAAGGGAGCAGAGACACAGGAGGGGAATCAGCTTGTTCAAGGGCAGAGACTGGCAGGACAAGGGGGATGGAGTGAAGCTGGAGGAGGGAAGGGGGAGATTGGATATTAGGGGGAAGTTCTTTGCAGAGAGAGTGGTGAGGGGCTGGAACAGGCTGCCCAGAGAGGGGGTGGGTGCCCCGTGTCTGGGGGTGTTCCAGGCCAGGTTGGATGGGGCCCTGGGCAACCCTGTGTAGCTCCAGGCCTGAGGTTGGTGTCCCTGCCTGTGGCAGGGGGTTGGAGCTCTGTGACCCTTGGGGTCCCTCCCAACCCAGACCAGTCTGGGATTCTGTGATTCTAAGGCGCAGCCCAGTGCCACCAGACACCAAACACAGCTGATGCATCAGCCACAGCATCTGCCCCTTCCAGGCACAACCAAGGCTGGGACACAATCAGAAACTCAAACCAACAGCCATGGGGGTCTCAGGGCAAAGAGGCCTCCTGGCTGCACCACCCCAGCGGGCAGCAGAGATCTGCCTCAGTCACAGAGTCCTGAACAACCTGAGCTGGGAGGGACCCCTAAGGGTCATTCAGTCCAGCTCCCAGCTCCACACAGGCCCAGCCCAGTCAGAGGTGACACCAAGTGCATGGTCCAGATAGTTCCTGCCCTCAGCCCAGCTGGGGCTGTGACCCCTTCCCTGGGGAGCCAGCGCTTAAACACCCTCCCAGTAAAGAACCTCCTCCTAATATCCAACCTAAACCTCTCCTGTCACAGCTTCAAGCTGCTCCCTCAGGTTCTATCCCTGGTCCCCAAAGAGAGGAGATCTGTGCTGCCCCTTCACTCCCCTCATCAGGAAGCCACAGACCCCCATGAGGTCTCCCCTCAGCCTCCTCTTCTCCAGGCTGAACAAACCCAGGGACTCCAGCCTCTCCTCATAAGACTTCCCCTCCCCTCAGCTATTTCTACAGGTGAGCAAAGCAGCCCTGATGTAATGTGATAATGCTGGAAGGGGCTCAGCCTGCTGCCTCTCTTCCACACATTACCCCCCAGACCCTGTTCAGGTGTAACACAGCACAGCACTGCTGCAGCAGGCTGGAAACAGGGGAGAAGATCCCCACATGGTGCCCCATGAGGGCTCACTGCTGTATCCCAGCCCACTGGTCCCACCAGCACAACAGACTCCAAGAGAAAGGCCAGGACCTACCCTCCCATCTCTGACTGAGGGGTGGTTTTGGTGATGACAATGGTTTTTCCCAGCTTTGACTCCAGGTCCACTTTGTAGTCCCGGTGCCGCAGCAGCTCCCTTTTGACAGGCTGAGCTGGTTTGCCTGGAACAGAAAAACCAGTTTATTAGAAAAGGTCAAGCTCAACATGCTGGATTTCACCTTGCCCTCAACAAGGGGGCCTGCTGGGAACCTGGGAACTACTCAATTCATGCTGAAATCAACAATTTTATTTTGATATCCCTTCCTCCTCAGTGTTTCCTGATTCCCATTAGAACTGAGAGGTATTTGCAGCTCTGACTCAGGTCACATTCTGAGATCTCCTTGTTTCCAGGGGTTGACTGTTCCTCTCCCTCCCCAGGGAGCAGGAAGACAGCAGAATCACCAGGTTGGAAAAGACCTTTAAGATCATCAAGTCCAACCATTCCTGTCCTGAGCTAAACCAGATCCCTGAGCACCTCATCTCCCCTCTGTTAAACACACCCAGGGGGGTGACTCAGCCCCTCCCTGGGCAGCCTGTGCCACAGCCCCACAGCTCTGCCAGGGAAGAACTTTTCCCTCCCATCTGCTCTGCCCCTGCCCTGGGGCAGCTTGAGCCCATTGCCCCTTGTCCCATCTCCTGTCCCCTGGCTGTAGAGACCATCCCCCACCTCTCTGCACCCTCCTGGCAGGGCAGGGGAGGTGGGGAGAAGGTCTCCCCTCAGCCTCCTCTTCTCCAGGCTCAACACCCCCAGCTCCCTCAGCTGCTCCTCAGAGGATTCACCCTCCAGCCCCTTCCCCAGCCTGGTTGCCCTTCTCTGGACTCACTCCAGCACCCCAATGTCCTTCTGATGCTGAGGAGCCCAGAACTGGACCCAGCACTCAAGGTGCAGCCTCCCCAGTGCCCAGTCCAGGGGCACAATCTCCTCCCCAGTCCTACTGGCCACACTATGTCTGACACAAGCCAGGATGCCATTGGCCTCCCTGGCCACCTGGGCACACTGCTGGCTCGTGTTCAGCCTGCAGTCACCCAGCACCCCCAGGTCCCTCTCTGCCTGACAGCTCTCCAGCCAGTCTCTCCCAGCCTGTAGCACTATGTGGGGTTGTTCTGTCCCATGTGCAGCACTCTGCCCTTGGCCTTGTTAAACCTCATCCCACAGGTCTCAGTGATCAGTCCAGTCTGTTCAGATCCCTCTGAAGAGCCTCCCTCCCCTCAGGAAGGTCAACACTTCCTCCCAGGCCCTCAAAGACTTCTGACTTTTGGGAATAAACCCACCCATCCACGCACAGAAAGAGGGACTGGAGCAAGCCAGCCTGGAGAAGCTGCTACTTCCCTCCAGGATTTCACTTCCAGCTGCTCTCTCCTACTCAAACTCAAAGAGCTTGGGCACCTCAAGCTGCAAATGAGCAGAGCCAGCCCTGAGTCAGTACCATACTCACCATCTTTCTTCTCCCTCTCCTCCGTGAGCCGCTTCTCTGCCAGCTTCTCGTACTCATCCTTGTCCCACTTGCGGCGGAAGTCCAGGCTCTTGGTCTGAGGGGGACAAAAGGCCTGTTAGCATCTCCTGTACAGGCTGCTGACATCTCCTGTACAGGCTGCTGACATCTGTACAGGCTGCTGACATCTCCTGTACAGGCTGCTGACATCTCCTGTACAGGCTGACTGTTGACATCTCTTGTACAGGCTGGTTAGCTCTGAGGGGAGGCTAGGAGAAACGTAGAATCACTTGGTGTGCGTGGCCACAGCAGTGAATTAGGGAGAAGATCATAGAATTATAGAATCCCAGAATCCCAGCCTGGTCTGGGTTGGAAGGGACCCCAAGGGTCACAGAGCTCCAACCCCCTGCCACAGGCAGGGACACCAACCTCAGGCCTGGAGCTACACAAGGTTGCCCAGGGCCCCATCCAACCTGGCCTTGAACACCCCCAGGGATGGGGCACCCACCCCCTCTCTGGGCAGCCTGTTCCAGCCCCTCACCACTCTCTCTGCAAAGAACTTCCCCCCTAATATCCCATCTCACCCTTCCCTCCTCCAGCTTCACTCCATCCCCCTTGTCCTGCCAGTCTCTGCCCTTGAACAAGCTGATTCCCCTCCTGTGTCTCTGCTCCCTTCAGGCACTGGCAGGCTGCAATGAGGTCCCCCCACAGCCTTCTCTTCTCCAGGCTGACCCACCCAGCTCCCTCAGCCTCTCTCCAGCCCTCTGAGCATCTTTGTGGCTCCTCTGACCCCTCTCCAACAGCCCCACATCTCTCTTGGGTTGGGCCCCAGCTCTGGACACAGGATCCAGCTGGGGCCTCCCAGGGCAGAGCAGAGAGGGACAATCCCCTCCCTGTCCCTGCTGCCATCCCTATGTCCTTGTCAGGGAACTAAGGGTGCAGGCTCAGAGAATGACTCCAGGCAAGCCCAGAGCTGCTCCTCCCAGAAGGGTTGCAAAGCCCTGAGGAAAGTGTCTCCATGGCTCCTGAGAGGAGCCCAGGCTTCAGCTGGAAAAGCAGAGTCTAACGGGGCTGAGCCCGGTGGACCCAGGGCCTCAGCAGGGCCACAGTGCTCAGCAGGTCACCCCCCTCCTGAGACCACCCAAACCCACCCAAACCCACACTGCAAATATCACATGAGGACATCATGAAACTCAACACAGAATCATGGAATCACACTGTGTTAGGTGAGAAGGGACCTTCAAAGCCCATCTAGTCCCCCCCTGCAGTGAGCAGGGGCACCTTGAACTAGATCAGGTCACTCAGAGCCCCATCAGGCCTGACCTTGAATGTCTCCAGGGATGAGGCCTCCAACACCTCTCTGGGCACCCTGTGCCAGGGTCTCACCACCCTCAGAGGGAAGAGCTTCTTCCTAAGGTGTCACCTAACCCTGCCCTGCTCTAGTTTAACCCATCACTCCTCATCCCATTGCTCCATGCCCTTACAAACAGTCCTGCCCAGCTTCCCTGTAGGTCCTTCAGGGACTGGAAGGGGCTCTGAGGTCCCCCCACAGCCTTCTCTTCTCCAGGCTGAACCAGCCCAACTCTCTCAGCCTGGCTTTGTAGGAGAGGTGCTCCAGCCCTCTGAGCATCCTCATGCTCTCCTCTGGACCCACTCCAAGAGGCCCATGTCCCTGTTGTGCTGAGGGCTCCAGGGCTGGACACAGCACAGGGCATGGAAAGCTGCCTGTACCTGCTCCATATGCCACCTCAGGGACCAGCAGGAGTTTTCCAAGTGAGACACATGTACAAGCAAACCAGAAGCAGCTGAGAGATGCCCATCTGCTGAGGCAGGGCACGGGGACACCAGGGAAGCACCTGCATGGAATGCACAGGAACCCCTGCAGCTTCACACTGCAGGCACCTGGGGAAGGGAGGAACCCCCTCGGAGGCAGCCTGGCCCTTGGGCTGCACTGGCAGCAGGAGAAGCTGCAGGTGAAGCAGCTGAATTTGGGTAAAGCTGGCCCTGAGGGATACAAAAACTGCTTTTCAGGGTGGTTTTTTTTTACCCAGTCACCATCACTGAGAGCAGAAGTGACCAGATGAGAATCCCAGTTCCATTCAAGCCTCTTCTCCCCAAACCAGTCTCCTCCCAGTGCCCCCCTCAAACATGCAGTGAGGGCCCCCTGCACCAGGTGACAGTCACAGCTTAACTCTCAGCCCCTTCTTTATTTTCTTGAGCAGATAACTCTCCTTGGGTTAGAGAGCTGCATTCTACTCAGCACAGCAGGGAGAGGCTCTCAGTTTCTTATTAAAAAAAGGGATGGATGTATTTTAAAACACCTCTGGGAAGGAAGGACCCCCCCACACACACACCCCTCCTCCTCCCTTTCCTCCACCTTCTGCATTCAGCCAAATCAAGAATCCAATCACAATGCAAAGGCAAGAAATCCCATTTGAAGGCAGAGCAGCAGCACAGCCATTTAAGGTTTGCTCCTCAAGCAATCCTTCAGCTGGAACCAACAACTACTGAGAGGAATGAAAATGCCTTAAGGGAGGTTGTAGGAAAATTCTCATTTCTTCCCAGAGCTTCTTAAGCACTTTAAGCATGTCCTAACAGGTTTTATTAACCACCTTGAGCAAGAGAAAAGAAAATATCACAGAGTGGAAATGAATGTTTGGGGAGGGGGGGGGGGTATTATTTCCAGAGCTCTCCTGCACACCAGTGTATCATCACACACTGTAGCTGGTGGGAGCTCAGGGAGGAGGAGATTTACTTGCTGCTTCTCCCTCCTGTTGTAATAAAAGGGGGAAAAGTCTTTCCCCAGCTCTTTTGCCAATCCCCCTTGGCAAAGCACAGGGCAAGAAGAAATTAAACCCAAATGTGTAATGAGGTTTGGGCTAGGTGTTATCTGAAGGGGCTTTTCTTAACTGGTCTGGTGGAGGCAGGGGTGGCTGCAAGCACACAACCTTTATCTAAGAGCTGCTGGGGGTGACTGAGTGGTTTCCAAACTGGTAACAGCAATTACAACCCAGGAGTGCCCCATAGCCTCCTGTTACCTGTGGGATGGACACAGAATGACCTGCACCAAAGCATCTGAAAGAACACAAGATTATCAAGCAGCTGAGCCCCAGCTCACTGCCAGGCAGCCAGCCTGCTCCCTGACCTCTCTCAGCACTGCTCACTCCTCAGCAAGTGCCTTTAGATGAAGGGAAGCTCAGCCAAGAAAGCAGAAAAGCACCATCCCTGCCCTGCCCAGAGCTGGCTGGGGTATCACTGGAGGCTTTTAAACCAGTTTAGCTCTCCAGTCAGCAGACACCAATGGAATCCACCTCACTCACCCAACCTCAGCATCCTGCAGATCCAGAAAGGCAGAAAGATGCTGCTGCCACGTTCCACAGACTGAGCAATGCCAGTAAGATAATCGAGGCACACAGGAGCCATCAGAGACTCCAGAGTCACAGGCAGCTGCTCCACACAGGGCAGATAGCAGCTGGACAGTGTGAGAGCCAGCCGGGAAACAAGCGACCCCTTCCCAGGGGAGCAGGGAAGCAAGGGGCCAGGCCAAGGGCTGGAGAGGGGGAAGGGAAGGAGCTACCTCCGCCCGCCATGCCTCAGCCCCCGCCAGCCGCTGGTTCCCCGCGGGGGGCTGAAGGCAGACGGGCTCCCCCGCCCCAGGAGCTGGGGCAGTTTCGGATCCCCTCACGCCGCCCGGCTGACAGAACAGCCCTGCGGGGGCGGCCCGGCGCTAGGGAGGGAACATGGGTGCGGGGGGCAGCCGCCTTCCGGGCCCTTCCAAGGCCTCTCAGGGAGCCCCACATCTCCCACCGCCCGTACGCGGAGGGCGCGGCGGGTGGAAGGCCGGGCCGGGGCCTCCACACCAGCCTCTGCCCACCCGGGTGCCCCCAGCCCCGGCCCGAGGGGGGGCCTCTTCCCGAGGGGAGGGGTGTTCCTCCCAAGGGGGGCCTCTTCACGGGGGGGGGGGGGGGGCTCCTCCCAAGGGGTGCCTCTTCCCGAGGGGGGGGGGCTCCTCCCGAGGGGTGCCTCTTCCCGGGGGGGGGGGGGGGGGCTCCTCCCAAGGGGTGCCTCTTCACGAGGGGGGGGGTGTTCCTCCCAAGGGGTGCCTCTTCACGAGGGGGGGGGGGGCTCCTCCCGAGGGGTGCCTCTTCACGAGGGGGGGGGTGTTCCTCCCAAGGGGTGCCTCTTCACGAGGGGGGGGGGGGCTCCTCCCGAGGGGTGCCTCTTCACGAGGGGGGGGGGGCTCCTCCCGAGGGGTGCCTCTTCACGAGGGGGGCCTCCTCCTAAGGTGGGGGGGGGCTCCTCCCGAGGGGAGGCCTCTCTTCCCGAGGGGGGCTTCTCCCGAGGGGAGGCTCTCTTCACGAGGGGGGGCTCCTCCCAAGGCGGGGGGCCTCTCTTCCCGAGAGGGGCCTCTTCCCGAGGGGAGGCCTCTCTTCCCGAGGGAGGGGGGCCTCTCCCGAGGGGGCCTCACCCCGCAGCCCAGCGCCAGGCCCCGAGCGCGGCGGGGCGGCCCTTCCCCCCCCGCTGCCCCCTCCAGCGCGGCCCCAGCCACCGCGGCCTCGCCTCCTGCCCGTCCCGAGGCCTCCCGAGCGAAAGAGAGCGCGGCAGCCGCGGCCCCGCCGCCGCCAACACCTACCCCGCTGCCCGACGCCATGTTGAGGGTGCGGGCGACAAGGCACCGGGAACCGTCGCACGGTGGCGCCCGGGCCGTAAAGCGAGGCGGTTACCACCGAGTCGCTGCCGCTCTAGTCTAGAGCGCCGCGGGGTAGCGGCGCCGGGAGGTCACGTGTTCCAGCCGCTTCCGCCTTCCCCCGGGACCGGCCGTGGGACCGGCCGTGGGACCGGCCATGCTGCCGCCGCTCGCCGCCCGCCTGCTGCCCGCGGGCGCCGCCGCCGGCCGGCTGAGCCTCTCCCGGCCCTGGCCGCCCCGTCTGCCGGGGCCGGCGGGTGGCTGCGGCCGCTTGTCCCGGCAGGCGCGGGCGGCGGGGGGCTCCGGTGCCGCCGCGGGTGGCGGTGGCCGGGCCCTGGCTCTGAAGACGCCCAAGGTAACGGCGGGGAGCGGGGGCCGCGCCGCTGGGCACCGGGCGCCGTTCCTCCGCTCCCGCCGCTGACAGCCGCTCTCCGTCCCGGGCCAGGGCACCCGCGACCACCCCCCAGCTCACGTTGCGCTCCGCGACCGGCTCCTCGCCACCGTGGTGGCCTGCTTCAAGCGGCACGGGGCGGCCGCCATCGACACCCCCGTGCTGGAGCTGCGGGTGAGGGGGCGCCGGGGGGGACTCGGGAGAGCGGCGGGGCCTCCTCTCCCCGCCCTCCCTCCTTACGGCGTGGGGGTGACTCTCACTGGGGCTGTGGGACCCCCCCTTTGTTTTCCCAGGGGGGTTGGGGGGCTGTGGGGTCCCTTCACTGGGGGGACTGGGGAGCTGGAGGACCCCTGGGATGGGCAGGGTACAGTCGGGATGGTCCCTTGTGGGGGGTGGGGCTGTGGGTGCCCTTTCTGCCTCAGGTCAAAGGGGGCTGGGGGGAGGATGTTCATCATGTTCCCCCTCCCTGTTCTGCTTGGGGCTCGAGGGGGGCTGTGGGTGCCCCCCATCCTTCACCAGGCCCCCCCCATCTCTCCCCAGGAGACGCTGACTGGGAAGTACGGGGAGGAGGCGAAGCTCATCTACGAGCTGCAGGACCAGGGAGGGGAGCTGCTGGCCCTGCGCTACGACCTGACCGTATCCTGCGCCCTCCCTGAGGGGACAGTGGCACACCAAAGTCACTGGCACCTCCAGCTGCTCCGGAGGCGTTGGGTGGGTCACCCTCACCCCGTGGGGAGACTGAAGTTCCCTTCTCCATGAGCACTGTGTGTCCCAGCTGGCCTGGCTGTGAGCACCCTCAAACCTCCCCTATAGCCAGCCCAGGATCTGCAACAAAGCTGCTCTTCCATCACCTGTGAACATGCACCAGTATGCTCCACCATACTGGTTTTACCTCCTCCCAGTTAGTCCCCACCTCTCTTCACTCTTGTCCTGCCCATCCCACCACGGTGTCGGCTCTGAGAGCAGCAGGATATGCTGCAGGTGGTCATCCCAAGCCTTCTCCACCTCTGTGTCTCCCCAGAAGCTCTCCACTTCCATGTCTGTACTCTATGGAATCCTCTGGTCACGCTGTGAAAGGGCACAACAGCCCAGCTGAGGGCTGTGGTTGCAGGGTGTTGCTGTGGCTCAGGAGGAGGACGTGGGGTTGTCCCAGTGTTGGAGCAGCTCAGCGTGGTTCATCGTGCTCACCATTAGCACAGATGGATGATCTCCCTGCAGGCTGGGGAGCAGCTTGCAGAGCAAAAGGGGGGTTCAGGGGGGGTGCCAAGCTTTGAGATCCAACTTCCTGCAGCTCAAGGGATGTCCGTGTTTCTGTCCTTAACTCCACGGCCCCCCAGGTGCCCTTCGCTCGCTACCTGGCCATGAACAAGATCAGCACCATGAAGCGCTACCACATCGCCAAGGTCTACAGGAGGGACAACCCAGCCACGACCAGGGGCCGCTACCGGGAGTTCTACCAGTGCGTGAGTGTTGGGGCTGGTGCTGCACGGGGGGCTGGCACGGCCCTGCCTGGCTGGGTTGCCCTCGGGTGCACGGGGCCTTGTGGTGTGCCTTGTGGCCCGAGCACTCCAGCTGTGGCAGGAGCCTCTGCTGCTTCTTCTGCTCCAGGACTTTGACATCGCCGGGCAGTTTGACCCAATGATTCCTGATGCTGAGTGCCTGAAGGTCGTGGATGAGATCCTGAGGGACCTGCAGCTTGGGGACTTCCTCATCAAGGTGAGCCCAAGAGCTTGGGTGGTTTTCATACCTCCGTGGTGTCCCTTCCCCTGGGATCCAGGCCTGAGGAAGCACCAACAGCAGCAGCTTCCTAACAGCAGCAGCTTCCCACACCTCTGGCACAAAGAGGAGTGGTTCTCCCCAGATACCGCTTGCTTTGGATACCCTTGCTGCCTGGTTGGGGGAGAAAACAACCCCTAAAACTTTTAGCACTTGATAGTTTTACTGTGGTGTGGGGGTTCTCCCCAGACCTAAATGTCCCTCTTCCACCTCAGGTCAACGACCGACGGATTTTGAACGGTGTGTTTGCTGTCTGCAGCATCCCAGAGAGCAAGTTCATCCCAACGTGCTCCACCGTGGACAAGCTGGACAAGGTGAGCGTTGTGCTCGTGGGGAGATGGCTTCTGGCCTGGATGTCTCTGGCTGGGCAGTGTCATGGCTGTTATCATCAAGATGGTCACAGCAGCTAAGCTGAAAAGGATTTGGGAAGCTCTTGGGAATGGTTAAGGATAAATCCTGGCATTTCCAGTGGTTTCTGGTACTAATTCCTGTGAGAGATGAGGACCAGGAGTGAGATGGCTGGCTGCTGTCTTTCCTGCACATGTGGGCTGGGGGAGATGGGGTGATGAGAGTGTCCTGCAGCAGCTGATGTTGTTCTCTGCCCTTGCAGATGCCGTGGGAGGAGGTGAGGAGCGAGATGGTGGGAGAGAAGGGGCTCTCTGCCGAGGCTGCCGATCGCATCGGGGAGTATGTGCGGCTGCAGGGTGAGCGCTGCGGGTCGAGCCGTCGGCCCGGCTCTTCCAGCGACAGGGGGGTGAGGCAGCTCCAGGCCGGGCCCGGGGCTGCTGCGCTGCCAGGCCTGAGGCAGGGCTCGTTCCCACAGGTGGGCTGGAGCTGATCGAGCGGCTCCTGCAGGACCCAAAGCTGTCCCAGAACAAGCTGGCCAGGGAGGGGCTGGGGGACATGAAGCTGCTGTTTGAGTACCTGACGCTGTTGGGCATCACAGGGAAGGTGAGGAGGCGCAGAGGCGGGTGGGGGGTGCCGCCCCCGTGGCCGGGCAGCCTGGGCCCCCCCAGCACACCCAGCGAGTGTCCGTGTGTCCTGCAGGTCTCCTTTGACCTGAGCCTGGCGCGGGGTCTGGACTATTACACGGGGGTGATCTTTGAGGCCGTCCTGCTGCAGCAGGAGAACCAGCACGTGGAGTCGGTCAGCGTTGGGAGCGTGGCTGGAGGCGGCCGCTACGACGGGCTGGTGGGGATGTTTGATCCCAAGGGCCGGAAGGTGCCCTGCGTGGGGGTCAGCATCGGCATCGAGCGCATCTTCTCCATCCTGGAGCAGAGGCTGAAGGTAGGTGCTGCAGGCTGTGCGTGGGGTGGGGAGGGCTCTACTGTTTATCACAGAGCTCTGCAGCTCCACAGTGTTTGAGGGGAAAGAATTTTGGTGAATAGGGTGGCTCCTCTCATGTCTGCATGTCCGCACAGGGCCCTTTTCTACAGCCCATCAGGTGTCAGCCTGGGCAGCTGAGGCCAGCGTTTTGTACAGATGCCAAGGAAGCTCTGGAGATGGGCCCTGAGCTCTGGTCTTGGCTCTGAACTTTGTGCCCCAGGCACTTCACAATCCCCAGGACAGGAAACCTCACAGGCGAGAGATGAGGGTGATGCAGTTGGTACCAGCTCTGGCTCTCGCTCTCTGATGAGCAGACTCACAAAACCTGTCAGGAAATTCACCACTCTGCATTTAGTTCTGAGCTTGTGATTCCTAGCAAGAGAGGCTCAGGCAGTGTGTTTATGCCTGAAGAATCCAAGGAGACATTGGGAACCTGTCCAGGTCCCACTGGGAAGGAGAGAGGCCAAGTTCCCCTGGGAATGGCAGCACAGGATTTGAGAGCACGTCACAGTGCAGGTTCTCTGTGGGACTCAGTGAATGTTTCTGGTTGACTTATCTGTGTGCTTTCCTTTTTTTCCTCTTCTGGAAGGTTAGCCTTTCATAGTGACATTCCCTGAGTGGTGATGGTTAGCTTTGAAGTATACTTGGTTTTGGGAGCTCAGTTCAGGTCTGAAGATGAAGTGAGATGAGCTTCACCTGCAGATCCCCTCAGAGCCAGCCACTCCCACAGTGTGTGTGTCCTTGCAGGCCTCTGGGGAGAGAGTCCGAACGACAGAGACACAGGTGCTGGTGGCCACACCTCAGAAACACTTCCTTGCTGCGAAACTGAAGCTCATCTCTGAGCTGTGGGATGCAGGGATCAAGGTAAAGTAGAACTTGAGCTTGACACTGGTATGGGTGAGGAAAGGAGAGCCTGGGGACAGAGCTGTAGAACAGCAAAATCGATGCCCTTAGTTGTGTGTCTCCAAGACCTGGGCCTGTCAGATCTAGCAGGCAGAGAAGAACAGCTGAGAGCACTAAAGGCAAGCCCTTGCTGCAGGAATACCAAGGCAGGGCTTTATGTGTGGGTTTGGCTCTGTCTGCTTTGCTCTGAGATCCATCAGAGCGAATTCTGCACTAATGACTCACTTTTCCTTTCCCTCCCAGGCAGAGATGCTGTACAAAAAGGACCCTAAAATGCTGAAGCAGCTGCAGTACTGCGAGGACACAGGGATCCCCCTTGCTGCCATCCTGGGAGAGCAGGAGCTGGCAGATGGAGTTGTCAAGCTGAGAGATGTTGCAACAAGAGAGGAGGTGAGAATACCTTTGTACACCTGGTTTCAGAGGTGCTCCCAAACCCCAGAGACTGCTGAAAGGCTCCAGGTTTTCCTTGGGTGACGCTGGGCACCTGGGGAGCTCTAATATGGATCTGCCAGGTGACTGCTCCAGAAAACAGAATCACAGAATCACCAGGTTGGAAAAGACCTTTAAGATCATCAAGTCCAACCACTCCTGTCCTGTGCTAAACCAGATCCCTGAGCACCTCATCTACCCTTTTTTAAACACACCCGAGGAAGGTGACTCAGCCCCTCCCTGGGCAGCCTGTTCCAGGCCCCAAAAACTCTTTCAGTGACTTTTTTTTTTCTAATATCTAATCTAAACCTGCCCTGGGGCAGCTTGAACCCATTGCCCCTTGTCCCCTGGCTGAAGAGACAATCCCCCACCTCTCTGCACCCTCCTGACAGGGCAGGGGAGGTGGGGAGAAGGTCTCCCCTCAGCCTCCTCTTCTCCAGGCTGAACACCCCCAGCTCCCTCAGCTGCTCCTCAGAGGATTCACCCTCCAGCCCCTTCCCCAGCCTGGTTGCCCTTCTCTGGACTCACTCCAGGACCTCAATGTCCTTCTGATGGTGAGGAGCACAGAACTGGACCCAGCACTGGAGGTGCAGCCTCCCCAGTGCCCAGCACAGGGGCACAATCCCCTCCCCACACCTACTGGCCACATTATGTCTGATACAAGCCAGGATGCCATTGGCCTCCCAGGCCACCTGGGCACACTGCTGGCTCATGTTCAGCCTGCAGTCACCCAGCACCCCCAGGTCCCTCTCTGCCTGACAGCTCTCCAGCCAGTCTGCCCCAGCCTGTAGCACTGTGTGGGGTTGTTCTGTCCCATGTGCAGCACTCTGCCCTTGGCCTTGTTAAACCTCATCCCACAGGTCTCAGTGATCAGTCCAGTCTGTTCAGATCCCTCTGAAGAGCCTCCCTCCCCTCAGGAAGGTCAACACTTCCTCCCAGGCCCTCAAAGGCTTCTGATTTTTGGGAATAAACCCACCCATCCAAGCACAGAAAGAGGGACTGGAGCAAGCCTGGAAAAGCTGCTACTTCCCTCCAGGACTTCACTCCCAGCACTGGAGTAGAGGGGCACAAAACGTGATAGACCTTGGTGTCAGCAGCAGGTCCCTGAGGCCCGACTGCCCGTGCTCAGGGCTCCTCTCTGTCTGCTCTGTAGGTGGACATCCCCAGAGGAGAGCTGGTGCCTGAGATCCGGAGGCGGCTGGGGCCGTAGGACTGCTGGGGCCGTAGGACTGCTCTGGCCCAACCGCCTGTCGAGCTGCGGCACAGCCGGGACCTCTGAAGGGCGGCGGGATGGGCTCCCGCCGTGCGTGCGGCTCCGGCCCCCCGCTGCCCGCAGGGGGATGCGGCGGAGCTCAGCGGGGCCGGGCGCTGCACTCGGGGTGTGGGGGGCAACCTGCGGCCGGGCCCAGGCGGAGGGCGGCAGGGGCCCGGCCCGGGCTCTGCCCTCAGGCGGGGGGCAGCGGGGGCCTCCCGAGGGCCGAGCGCGGGGCTGTGTGTGTGATTCTGATTAAACCCCGAGCGAAGCGCGAAACCGGCCGGGAGGCTCCGGGGCTGGGGGCGGGCGGGCGGGGAGCGGGCTGAGGCACCGCGCGGGAGCGGCCGGCAGGAGCGGGCTCGCCGCTGAGGCAACGCGCGGGAGCGGCAGTGCGCATGCGCAGCCTTCACTCTTTTCGCCCCCCCCCCCCCCCCACCTGCGGCGCCGGCCGCAGCGCGCAGGCGCGGGCCGGCCATGGCGGACGAGGCGGCGGTGCGGGCGCAGGCGGAGGCGGTCCGGCGGCTCAAGCAGGACAAGGCTGATCCGGATGAGGTGCGGCGCCTGCCGCTGTCCGCCCGCGGGGCTAGGGGCGGGGAAGGGGCCGACGGGCGGGCTTCGGGCGAGGTGTTAGGGAAGGCTGGGGGGGTTGCTGGGTGTGGGGAGCCGCGGCGAGGAGCAGCGTGGCCGGGATGGGGAGGGGGCCGGGGAGGGGCTGGGGTGTTGGGGGCTGGGGAGGGCCTGGGGGCGGGAAGGGGGCTGGGGAGGGGCTGGGGGCGGGAAGGGCGCTGGGGAGGGCCTGGGGGCGGGAAGGGGGCTGGGGAGGGGCTGGGGGCGGGAAGGGGGCTGGGGAGGGCCTGGGGGTGCTGGTAACGGGCTGGAGAGAGGGCTGCGGGGGCGCTGGGCCTGGCGGGAGGGTGGCGGGGGGAGGTGGTGCGGGCGTTGCGGGGTGATGGCACCGGGAAGGGGGGTGCTGGGAAGGGGGGGGGCGCTGGGGGCACCGGGAGCCGGGCCTGGCGGTGCTGTTAGAGCGGGGAGAAGGGCGCTGGGCGGCCTGTGGCAGCAGCTGGTAGCGCTGCGGAGGCTGGCGGGGCTGGAGGTGTGGGGCCTGGGGAGGGGGGTGCTGAGGGGGTACGTCCTGTGGGAGTAGGGAGTGGTGGGGGTGTTGGGGTGCTGAGATTGGGGGGCTGGTAGCAGGAGTGGGGAGTGCTGGAGGGAGTCATGGAGCGTCGTCCCCCCCGGTTGCTGGGTGGGGGGGGGGGGGTGTTGAGGCTTAGGCTGTTGGATGGTGGGATGCTGGTGCTGGAGGCATTGAGGAACACCTGTGGGCTGGGCCTTGATGGGTCGGTTTACCCCCAGCTCCTTCCTTCTTCCCTCCCCAGATTGCAAAGGAGGTGGCAAAGCTTCTGGAGATGAAGGCACAGCTGGGGGGAGATGAAGGGAAACACAAGTTTGTGCTCAAGACCCCAAAGGTAACGTCCCCCTGCACACACACTTGCACCCCTCTCCTGCCTCTGTGTGCAGGATCCCAGCACACACTTGCCTGCCTTGTTTTCATTTCCATTTCCCTTTTTGCTTGTCGCGGGAGGGGAGAGAGGGGTGAAAACATCCCTGACAGAATCCAGCCTGGATGCTCTATTAATTTTTAAGGTGCTTCTGGGACAAGCTGGCCACAGGCTGGTGTGGTCAGGAATCAGAATCACAGGGGTGGGAAGGGGCCTCCAGAGCCCATGGGGTCCAACCCCCTGCCAGAGCAGGGTCCCTAGGACAGGGCACACAGGTCGGTGTCCAGATGGGGCTGGAATCTCTCCAGAGAAGAAGACTCCACACCCCCTGGGCAGCCTGTCCCAGGGCTTCCTCACCGGGAAGAAGTTCTTCCCCACATTGGAGTGGAGCGCCCTGTGTTCCAGCTTGAAGCCATCACCCCTTGTCCTGTCCCCACAGCCACTGAGACGAGGCTGCCCATGTCATCTATGTCCCACCCTTCAGATATTGATAAGCATAGATCAGACCCCCTCTTAGTCTTTTTTTCTCCAGGCTGAACAGCCCCAGCTCCCTCAGCCTTTCCTCACAGGGGAGATGCTCCAGGCCCTTCAGCATCTCCTCAGCCTCCTCTGGACTCTCTCCAGGAGATCCCTGTCCTTTTTATCCCAGGGAGCCCAGCACTGGACACAACACCCCAGGTGGGGCCTGACCAGGGCAGAGCAGAGGGGGAGGATCCCCTCCTGGGACCTGCTGCCCACACTCCTCCTGATGTACAGAAGTTATGTTCCCTTTTGGTCAGGCTTTGCTGTAGCTGCCTGGTGTGGGAGGCCTCACACCTGCCTAGGTTGTGCTCTTTGGAGTAAGGTTGTGACTGGTATTGTCCCGATGAGTTTAGGGCTGGGACTCCAGCTCCTGTAACACTGACCCCACTAACACTTGCAGACATTGGCTCTCACAGATCAGCCATCCTCAGGCAGCCTGTTCCCTTTGCCATGGATGGAGCAGATGAAGGTGCTGGTAGGTTGGGTGACAAGAGAGTGCTGCACAGTGCTGCTCTGCTGGGGTGAGGTTTGTTGGGGGGAACTGCCAAGCACGAGCCAGAGCAACCCAGGTGCCCAAGGAATGTTCAGCACGTGTTGAAGTGTGAGGAACAAGGAAGATCTCATGGCTTTTGGTCTTCCCTTGGTCTGTGGGGCTGATAACCTCATTTACTGAGCAGGTCTGTCCAGCTGCCAACACTTCTGTGTCCTTTTGACCCTTCCAGCAAGGGTATCTCTCCAGTATCCAGGCCTGAGTGGAGCACCTGTAAAATGTGATTTAGCCTGAAGTTTTTTGTAGCTTGTTAGCTCCTGGTGACACAACATCCCAGAGACTAGCTGTGCTCCCATGCTGTGGTGTGGAGATGGTTCTGAATGTTGCTTGCAAGCAAAACAGGTTCTGTTGATGCTCCTGGCTTAGGTGACACCTCAGAACCACCTCCTTTGTCTGCTTCCCTTTCTGTGTCCTTCAGTAGATACAACTGTGAAGTGAGAGCTGGGAAGTGGAAGGCTTTGTCACCCTTTAAAGATAGAGAGAGGGGGTATTGCAGCAATGTGGGTGCCAGGGAACCCCAGCTTGGTTTTCCAGCCTGTCTCAGCCACGTCAGTGTAGTGCTGGGAGCTGCTCTTCGCTGTGCGACCTGCAGGTGGGGTGTGAGGGAGTCCCTGCTCCCTGCGGCCTGGCTGCCAGTCCCTAGAAAGTGAAAGTGAGGGGGTCTAGGTCTATTTAATTAGCAGTGTGTTAATTTGTGTGTTGCTGGGAGCCTAAAGGTGGTCAATCAAATACTCAGTGGCTCTTTAGAGGGAAGAATTGAAAAGGCAGCCTGTACCAGTGAATGGCAGACAGGTGCTTCACAGGGGTTGTGCTGTGCAAATAGAATTCCTCCCCCTGTGTATGGGAAGTTGTAGGGCTGCTGCTTGTTCCACAGGTTCCAAGCAAACCCCAGCTGCACATTCCACCTCTCAGGGTGGCTAGTTGTGCTGCAGTGGAGCTCCAGACAGATCATAGAATGGCCTGGGTTGGAAGGGACCCCAAGGGTCACAGAGCTCCAACCCCCTGCCACAGGCAGGGACACCAACCTCAGGCCTGGAGCTACACAAGGTTGCCCAGGGCCCCATCCAACCTGGCCTTGAACACCCCCAGGGATGGGGCACCCACCCCCTCACTGGGCAGCCTGTTCCAGCCCCTCACCACTCTCTCTGCAAAGAACTTCCCCCCAATCTCTCCTCTCCCCCTTCCCTCCTCCAGCTTCACTCCATCCCCCTTGTCCTGCCAGTCTCTGCCCTTGAACAAGCTGATTCCCCTCCTGTGTCTCTGCTCCCTTCAGGGACTGGCAGGCTGCAATGAGGTCCCCCCACAGCCTTCTCTTCTCCAGGCTGACCCAGCCCAGCTCCCTCAGCCTCTCTCCAGAGGGGAGCTGCTCCAGCCCTCTGAGCATCTCCGTGGCTCCTCTGACCCCTCTCCAACAGCCCCACATCTTCCTTGTGTTGGGCCCCAGCTCTGGACACAGGATCCAGCTGGGGCTCAGGAGGGCAGAGCAGAGAGGGACAGATCCTAGCTGTGCTGTTGTCCTGAGAAGTTCTGAACTCTCTGGGTGTTGGAGCTGTGTTGGCTCCTTTGTTTCCTGAACAGTGACACTCCTGAATCAGGTTTCACTCTGCAGACCACAGCTGCCTGTGTCCTGATGTTCAGTGCTGCTTTGTACCCCCTCCCCCAATAGCTGGTGCCTGGACCTGATCTCTCTGGCTCTGTTAGCAGCCCAGTAGCTTCTCTGCATGCCCTCTCACCCTGGTCTCCCCTGCACTGACCCAGGGTGTCCTTCCCTCCCCCAGGGCACACGGGACTACAGCCCCAAGCAGATGGCCATCCGTGAGCGGGTCTTCAGCACCATCATCGCCTGCTTCAAGCGCCACGGGGCAGAAGTCATTGATACCCCAGTGTTTGAGCTGAAGGTGAGTGAGGACACACAGCAAGCTGGCTGAGCTGATGAGGATCCTGTAAGTTTGTTGAGGGCTGAGCTTTCTTTTTCCACTTCCCAGGTGTCCTCCCCTTCTCTCCTTGGTTTCTGTGTGCTCTAGGGCTGATCCCCTGTCCCTCAACATGCTGTTTGGTGTGTCTCCTTTTCGTTGTAGGAGACACTGACAGGGAAATATGGTGAAGACTCAAAGCTCATCTATGATCTGAAAGACCAAGGAGGAGAGCTGCTGTCCCTGCGCTACGACCTGACAGTATCCTGCCATGGCCAGTGGTCTCATCATCTTTGTAGCCCTCCCTTTGGGGCAGTGCCAGGAGGCAAAGGGAAGAGGAGGAAGGGTGGTCTCTTGGCCCTGACCCTGTACTGACAGGGAGAGCGTGAGCAGGCAGGGTTGCTGAGTGGGCACAGAAGCCCTGCTCAGTTGGTTATGGTAGGTTTCCTCTGTTCAGGGAAGCAGGGCTTGTGTGGGGGGGTGAGGAGGAGCTGTGCTGAGCTGTGGCGTCCAGCAGGGAGCAACACACAATTCAATATATGAATTTCAGGTGAAGCCATGAAGCCAGGAAGCCATTTTATGAGGTGAAATCACCCAGATTCTAGACCTTTCTGACTGCAAACGTGGCAAGCTAAAACTGCTCATTGGTTGCACACACTGTTCACACCATATTGATTGGTTAGTGATTATAACGAGTTCTGATAACCCTATCTTATAGCTAAACATCCTTAGTTTACCTTTAATACCTAAAAGCATCCCCACACCTGCTGTTTGACCCTCTTGTTATGGTTGGTTCCTGACATGTTCCCTTCCCATAACTGCTTCTTGGCTTAGGGCAGCCTGTACCCCTATCAGCAAGGCCTCTGTGTTTTGAGAATGGGATTATTAGGATCCTCTCAGCATGAGGAACTCTTCTCATGGGAATAGGAGAATATTGTCAGGGCCTGTGTCTTGGGAGCAGAGAGCTAGGCCGCCAGCAGGCCTGCTGTCTGCCCCGACATTCTAATACACTTTATTTACCCAGTATAAGACTCACTGGCAGCCCTGCTCCTCCTTGGGATCCTCATGGCCCTGACAGATCATAGAATCACAGAATCCCAGACTGGTCTGGGTTGGAAGGGACCCCAAGGGTCACAGAGCTCCAACCCCCTGCCACAGGCAGGGACACCAACCTCCAGGCCTGTGCCCCTGCCATGAGAGGACAAAAGCCCTGATGTCCCTTTTCCTGTCTCACAGGAACAGAAGAATATTGTCAGGGCCTAAGTCTTGGGAGAAGAGAGCTAGGCTGCCAGCAGGCCTGCTGGCTGCCCTGACACTGAGTGGTGTTCCTGCTATGGTGGCACTAGGCTTCTGTGTGACACTGCCTGTGTGAGACAGGGATCCAGCTGGAGGTGGCCTTGGAAGGTGCCTGTAGGGACACTTAGTGGCAGCACGTGTGGGATGTGTCTTGGGCAGCTGTGGAGACCTTGGGGTGTCTTGGGCAGCTGTGGAGACCTTGGGGAGCTGCAGCAAGTCCCCTGGCAGTTCCTTTGCCCCGTGGGTGTGCACCATGCTGGGTGTGAGGCAGATAGTGAGGACCCAGCACTGCCTGTCACCGATAACTGGGTGGGGTGACCCCTCCCCATTCCCATCCTTAACCCAAGTGCCCCAGGTGCCCTTCGCTCGCTACCTGGCCATGAACAAGATCACCAACATCAAGCGCTACCACATCGCCAAGGTCTACAGGAGGGACAACCCAGCCATGACCAGGGGCCGCTACCGGGAGTTCTACCAGTGTGTGAGTGTTGGGGCTGGCAGGGCAGGGGCACTGCTGGGGCTCTGCACCACGTCCTGGCTTGTGGCACCATAAAACCACAGGACTGAAGGCTGTGTTGCCCTGCAGTGGCCTTGCCTGTGCCTGTGGAGAAGATCCACTGATCTTCTGAGCGTGCCTTTATGGGTGTGAGCAAGCAGCCTGAGGGTGGGAGGGGAGGAGGGGAGGACAGTGGCTGTGATGCAGGGTGCTGGTGGGTAGGGGAATGTTGTAATACAGCCCCCCAGGTGCCCCACAGGTATCTGGCCTGCTCTGTGCTGTGGAGGAGGGCGACTCCTTGCTCTATCCCATAGTACTTACAGCCTGGTATGGAGGAAGAATTTCCTTCTCTTCCCAAATCTGGCACCAGCTGAACTCCCAGCTGTGTTAGTAGGATGCATGAACTTGTTGAGTGGCTGGGCTGTAGCTGTGCTGCCTCTGCTCCCTGCTCAGCCAGCCTTTGTTATTCCAAAGGAAGGGAGAAGCCCGGAGGCTGCACTGTGGAGCAGGTAAGAAGGCCATTCCCATAGTGGCTTTCTCCAGGGACTGTAGCCCTGGGGAATGACTTTGTTGGGCTGCATTAACACAGGCCTCTGCTGCAGACAAGTTCCTCTGTGAGACTATTTCTGTTCCATCCTACAACCTTCCAGCTCCAACTTAGTACATTCCCAGTTCCAGACAACTCGTGGCCTTTGCTGTCTCATCTGAGAGGCTGTTCCAAGGTCTCACTCCCAGGGTAGCTGGAAGTAGTCTCCTAGTATCCAGGCTAAACTTAACTTGTGTCAGATATTTTACTGTGCTGTGTGGCTCTTCAAAGGCAGCTATCATTTGGTATGGATTCTTCCCCTTTTCCAAACAAACATTTGGGAATTTTTTAGAGAACTCTTCCCCTCTTTAGGCCATGTAAATCAAGCTCAGTTACCTTCTCTCCCTGGAGATGCTTTGGTCCTTTACTCAGCCTAGTTCCTTGTCCTTCACCTTTCAGCAGCCCTTGGTTGGGCTTTTCCACTGAGATTTCACCAGTGCCATGTACAGTGGTAGCAGCACTTCCCTGCCCAACTTCCTTGGGGATTGCATCAGCCTTTTGCACTCAGCTGATCAGGAATTAACTGATGTGAGCTCATCTCTTTCCTCCTTCACTGCCCAGTTTGTTTAGGAAGCTGGGTGAAGTTATGCTGAAATCTACCCTCAAAATTATTCTTGTGCTGAGAGTCTCATGGAAGACTTTGTATAGGGATGAATGGATGTCAGTCCAATTAAGGGCTCTCATTGCTGGAACAGGCTGCCCACAGAGGGGGTGGGTGTCCCATCCCTGGGGGTGTTCAAGGCCAGGTTGGATGGGGCCCTGGGCAACTGGGCTGCTAACAGAGCCAGAGAGATCAGGTCCAGGCACCACCTATTGGGGAGGGGGTACAAAGCAGCGCTGAACATCAGGACACAGGCACGCTGTGGTCTGCAGAGTGAAACCTGATTCAGGAGTGTCACTGTTCAGGAAACAAAGGAGCCAACACAGCTCCAACACCCAGAGAGTTCAGAACTTCTCAGGACAACAGCACAGCTAGGATCTGTCCCTCTCTGCTCTGCCCTCCTGAGCCCCAGCTGGATCCTGTGTCCAGAGCTGGGGCCCAACACAAGAAAGATGTGGGGCTGTTGGAGAGGAGTCAGAGGAGCCATGGAGATGCTCAGAGGGCTGGAGCAGCTCCCCTCTGGAGAGAGGCTGAGGGAGCTGGGCTGGGTCAGCCTGGAGAAGAGAAGGCTGTGGGGGGACCTCATTGCAGCCTGCCAGTCCCTGAAGGGAGCAGAGACACAGGAGGGGAATCAGCTTGTTCAAGGGCAGAGACTGGCAGGACAAGGGGGATGGAGTGAAGCTGGAGGAGGGAAGGGGGAGAGGAGAGATTAGGGGGAAGTTCTTTGCAGAGAGAGTGGTGAGGGGCTGGAACAGGCTGCCCAGAGAGGGGGTGGGTGCCCCGTGTCTGGGGGTGTTCAAGGCCAGGTTGGATGGGGCCCTGGGCAACCTTGTGTAGCTCCAGGCCTGAGGTTGGTGTCCCTGCCTGTGGCAGGAGGTTGGAGCTCTGTGACCCTTGGGGTCCCTTCCAACCCAGGCCATTCCACGATTGCTTCTGTGCTTTGGTTTCCCTCTGGACATTGATATTGTCTTTGCTGTTTTCCAATTATTGGTACCAGGCCTGTAAAACACCTTGCTGCTGGGCTGTAGTTCTGTGTGCTAGTACCTCTGGGGCTCTCTGGTGGAAGCCACTCAGACTTTCTGATTTCTTTTTCTGCCTTGGCAGTTGAAGCTGTAGCTCTGGCTCAGCTGAGGTTGCTTCTCTGTATCTTTCCCTGGTTATTAACTTGATTGGCATGTGTATTAAAAAAAGAACACCCTAAGAATCAAGGCAAGACAGCTGGCATTTAGGTCATAGCAAATAAGTAGTTTTCTCCTCCCCTTCCTGCTTCCTTTGTTCTGTTTCTTCCCTGCTGAGGATCACTCTGCTGTCTCCTTCCTGGTGTTTTTCAAGGATCTCTGTTCCAAAGCCTGTGAGAGGCAGGGGACATGGCACACATCTGGGAGCAGGGGGTGGGGAGGAGCAGGGGGTGGGGAGAAGCAGAATGGGTTCTCACAAAGAGCCTGTGCTGGCCCTGACTGCAGTGCAGTGGACACGAGCACTGCTGCCTTCAATGGATGGGGGGTCACATCCCACATCCTGTCCCTTCCAGATCCCACTGGTTGAGGCCTGGTGCTCCCTTCCATCCCACTTCTGTTGTGTTTTGTAAGCAAACAGCTGGTTTGGCAGCAGGGCTGAAGCCCTGTTGCTGCTGTGCTGAGAGTGCTGGATCCCTCACAGCCTTTCCCTGTGCCCCAGGACTTTGACATCGCCGGGCAGTTTGACCCGATGATTCCTGATGCTGAGTGCCTGAAGATTGTGCATGAGATCCTGAGGGACCTGCAGCTTGGGGACTTCCTCATCAAGGTGAGCCCAGCTCCTTCCTCTGTGCCACAGTGGGCAGAGCAGTCAGGTGTCCCTGTGGTTTTATCCAGCAGCACCTGTTCCCACTCCCAACACCTGATCCAGGAGCTCATCCCACCTCTCTGTCTCCTTGTGGTGGATGTGCTGGAAGGCTGGAGCCCTGCTCAGGTTTGCCTTTAGCTGGGAGTACAAGGAGTGTTCCTGGTGCCGCAGGTAGCAGAGTTTTCTCTGGCACTGACCAGAGTCCCCTGCAACACTTCCAGCAGTGACAGTGGGCTGCCCACCGTGCTCCCTGCCCAGCAGCAGCTCTGGCCCAGGATCCCAGCCTGTGGCCCAGCTCCTGCCACCCCCCTCGTGGGGCTGTGTGCTCAGTGTGTGTGTGCTGTGTTGTCTGCACACTCCTGCCCTTCCACCAAGTCCTTTCTGGGGCTGAGGCCTCTTCCAGAAGAGGAGTTGTGCCCTCCTGAAGGCTGGGCTTGCTGTTTCACAGAATCACAAGGTTGGAAAAGACCTCTAAGATCATCAAGTCCAACCATTCCTGTCCTGTGCTAAACCAGATCCCTGAGCACCTCATCTGCCCTGTTTTTGAATACACCCAGGGGTGAGGACTCAGCCCCTCCCTGGGCAGCCTGTGCCACAGCCCCACAGCTCTGCCAGGGAAGAACTTTTCCCTCCCATCTGCTCTGCCCCTGCCCTGGGGCAGCTTGAGCCCATTGCCCCTTGTCCCATCTCCTGTCCCCTGGCTGCAGAGACCATCCCCCACCTCTCTGCACCCTCCTGGCAGGGCAGGGGAGGTGGGGAGAAGGTCTCCCCTCAGCCTCCTCTTCTCCAGGCTGAACACCCCCAGCTCCCTCAGCTGCTTCTCAGAGGATTCACCCTCCAGCCCCTTCCTCAGCCTGGTTGCCCTGCTCTGGACTCACTCCAGGACCCCAATGTCCTTCTGATGATGAGGAGCCCAGAACTGGACCCAGCACTGGAGGTGCAGCCTCCCCAGTGTCCAGCACAAGGGCACAATCCCCTCCCCAGACCTACTGGCCACTGGTGCTTCCCAATACCTCTGTTACCTCAGTATGGCAGCAAATGATGCTGGGTGCATGGGTTGGGCAGGGTGGGGAAGGATGTACACCAGCAGGAGAAAGATAAGTAGGGATGCCTGATGTTCTGGAGGGTGGTGGGATCCCTGAGGGGGTCCTGGAGTTGGGTCTTGGCTGGGCTGAGCAGGGAAGGTGCGCGGTGCAGGCTGGGTGTTGCACTCCTGTGTGCATCCCACACTGGGGGGCGCTGCAGGTACCTGGAACCTGTCTGGGATGGGCTGCAGAGCTGTGCCCAGGAACTGCCCGTCCAGCTACCGTGTGTTGGGGCAGTGATGAAAGCAGAGCCTCTGAGGAGAAGGCAGCACCCCTACAGTTCTTCTCACCTTCCATGGGCTGCTGGCTGGTTCCTCTTGATGCTGGAGGACTGCAAACTCCTGAGCAGTCTTTGTTTCTGTGGGATTTGGTTGTATGTGTTCTCTCACTGCCCACAGAAGTGTTGAATCCAGCTGAGCCTTTGGCTCAATTACCTGCTATTGCAGACCATAATTAAAATTGTAATTCACTGTACTAAACCCAAGTCCTTAGTGAGGCTTTCACCTAATGAGATGTCCCTTTGCCCTTACTTGCAAGAGCAGAGTAACACACTGAATTCATCTCCTCAGTCCAGGGGCTGTTTCTGAGCTGGTTTTCCATCTCTACATCAGAGGGGCTCACCAGCCCCAGGAGTTTCTCTTCTCTGTCACAAGAAATCTCAGCAGACATCTGCTCATTTCTCTTCCATCTTTAAAAGTAGAGAGAAACTGGGCACAGCTGAGGCATCTGTTGGGAGCCTGTGGCTCATGACTTGCTCCTTCTCCCCCCAGGTCAACGACCGGCGCATCCTGGACGGGATGTTTGCAGGCTGTGGTGTCCCTGACAGCAAGTTCAGAACCATCTGCTCCAGTGTTGACAAGCTGGATAAGGTATGGGCTGGAGCCCTGGGCTGCAACTGCTGCTGCTGGAGTTTCAGTGAGTCTCTGTCCCTCTGGGCTGCTCCTACCGTGGTCCCTGAGAGCTGGTTGGGATATGTTAATAAACATGGAGTTGTTCCTGGTTCTCCCTTTCTCTGGAGGGGAAGCATGCAGGGCACAGTGGTCATGGAGGAAAACTGGATCCTGTGCTACCTCTGGCATCCCAGGAGCTCCTGGCAAATGGAAAAGGGGGGAGGGAGAAATGCTTCCCACATCAGAAAGGCTGCCCAGGGGGTGTGGAGTCTCCTTCTCTGGAGAGATTCCAGCCCCATCTGGACACCGACCTGAGTGCCCTGTCCTAGGGACCCTGCTTGGGCAGGGGGTTGGACCCCATGGGCTCTGGAAGCCCCTTCCAACCACTATGATTCTGGGATTCCAAACCTCAGCCTTAAGGTGTTGCTGCTCATGAACCAGGATCCTGAAAGCCAGGCCTGGGACTGACCCAGGGCACTGAGAAGCCTTTTCACATGCATCAGGTTCAGTTGGGTGGTGTGAGGAGTCACAGTGGTGTCCTGGAGTCACCAAACAGCCCAGATGGGAAGAGATCTCAAAAGACCACCCAGCCCAACCTTCACTAAACGTTCAGACCTTGGTTGCAAGGTGAGGGTGATGTAGTGGTAAATCTCTGTGGTGATGCAGGGGTAGAGGAGCACAGTCTGTGGTGTGTAACTGGTCTGTCAGCAGTGAGCTTGCTGGTGACAGGGACCAGTTAAATGGAAATCCACAGGCTGCCAGAAGTGCCTGGTTGTCCAGGACCCTTTTCAGAGTGCTGTGTTCTTCCTGATCACTGATGTGATGCCTCACATCCCTGCTGAGGGTGCAGAGTCTGCAGTGTGTGTGTGGCTGGCCAGGCTGTTCCAGCCTGATCAGGGCACTGCTGGGCAGAGTGGGCTTCTGGGTGTTGGTGGGACCCACAGGAGGTGGTGAGGAGGAGCGGGGTCACAGCCAAGACAAGCAAGGTGGATATGGGTGCATGAGGTGTCTGCATTTTACCTGGAAGGAGAGAAGCCTATCCAGAGTGAGGAAGAGTAAGAGAGGAGAAACAGACCTGGAAAGTAGCCCCAGCAGCATGTTCCTGCCTCTGGGCAGGGCAGGGCTGCTTTGTCTGGTGCTGTGCTGTGTGTCTCATCTGTGCCTGCTGTCAGTGCAAGCCTGTTTCATGGGAGCAGGGCTCCTTGGGGCTGGCCTGAGCAACCTTCTAGCAGGGCAGACATGGTCACAGAGACAGTGTGCTGCTCAGTGCCACAATCTCTCTCCTCCTTGTCACTGCATTCACACCTCTGCTGATTTGGGCAGAGGTGATAAAACATGATGTGTGCTGACATCACTGTTTGTATGGCTTACTCAGGCTTGGTGTGACACTTCATGGGGGGGCATTCCTCTCCATACCCCAGACACAAGGCAGGAGATACCCACAGGTTTGTGTGGAGTGAGCTGCCTCAAGACCCCCAGCTGTTGTGAAGGTCTCTGAGGGGTTCTCTGGGGCCCTTTGGGAGGAGGGAAGGGTGGTGGTGTAGGTACAACTTCTTATTTGCAGCTCATTGTTGTACCCACAGGCCCTGGCCAGATGTAAACATGCTGGAGATCCATCTATAAATGTGAATAGGGTGCTCCACTGACAGCTAAGGAAGGAGGGCTGTAAAATGAGGTGCAGTCTAAAACTTTGGGGCCCTTGGCTCAGGGTCTGAAGTAGAACTTGGAGGTGAATTTCTGTGTGTGGTGAGTCCTGTGGGGAATGCCATGGGCTGACTGCTGCTCCTCTGTCTGGTGTGTTCAGGGGGGTTTCCATCCCTCAGCTGGTGGTGGAATGAAGTCAGCTGGAGGAAGGCTGGCTGAAAGTCCTGCTAACAGTGAGACCTCTTGCAAGGGGTGACCAAAGTGTAGGGTCTGGAGCTGTTTGTGTGGGAAAGGGATAGGAAGGGAGGATTGGGCTTGCCTGGAATGGGGTTGTTTCACTGTCATCCTACAGAAACGCTGTGATTTAGCTCTGCAGCTGGATGTGATTAAGACTTTGGTTCCTTTTGCCCCCTTGGTCAGTGGAAAGACCCCAGTGTGTTCTGCTTCCCTTGGGTCTCTGAACCACCCAGCCACCTCCCTGCACCCTGCCAGGTGGTAGGCACAGCCAGTGATGCTTTCTTCACTGCTGGCATAAACACCTAAGCACCTAACCAGGGAAACCCCAGCACCAAGACACCTCTCAGACCTGGTGCTTTTACAGCACTGGTGTTTGCTTCAGGCCTGAAATCAAAGTGTTTCATAGAATCATAGAATGGCATGGGTTGGGAGGGACCCCAAGGATCACAGAGCTCCAACCCCCTGCCACAGGCAGGGACACCAACCTCAGGCCTGGAGCTACACAAGGTTGCCCAGGGCCCCATCCAACCTGGCCTTGAACACCCCCAGACACAGGGCACCCACCCCCTCTCTGGGCAGCCTGTTCCAGCCCCTCACCACTCTCTCTGCAAAGAACTTCCCCCTAATATCTCCCTTCCCTCCTCCAGCTTCACTCCATCCCCCTTGTCCTGCCAGTCTCTGCCCTTGAACAAGCTGATTCCTCTCCTGTGTCTCTGCTCCCTTCAGGGACTGGCAGGCTGCAATGAGGTCCCCCCACAGCCTTCTCTTCTCCAGGCTGACCCAGCCCAGCTCCCTCAGCCTCTCTTTGTAGGGCAGCTGCTCCAGCCCTCTGAGCATCTCTGTGGCTCCTCTGACCCCTCTCCAGCAGCTGGAGAGAGTTTGTCCTGAGGCTTCCAGTTTTTTGGGGGCTTTGCTGACAGCCTGGGCAGAGGTACAAGAAATGGAGCTATGTCCATGCTCTGAGAGCTCTTGATCTGCTGCTGACACTGCTGGCCTGTCTGTTCATCTGTCCTGGGCAGGACCCCCTTCCTCAGGAGACCCCCTCCCCCCCAGGGCAGCAGCTGATGTTGTTCTCTGCCCTTGCAGATGCCGTGGGAGGAGGTGAGGAGCGAGATGGTGGGAGAGAAGGGGCTCTCTGCCGAGGCTGCCGATCGCATCGGGGAGTATGTGCGGCTGCAGGGTGAGCGCTGCGGGTCGAGCCGTCGGCCCGGCTCTTCCAGCGACAGGGGGGTGAGGCAGCTCCAGGCCGGGCCCGGGGCTGCTGCGCTGCCAGGCCTGAGGCAGGGCTCGTTCCCACAGGTGGGCTGGAGCTGATCGAGCGGCTCCTGCAGGACCCAAAGCTGTCCCAGAACAAGCTGGCCAGGGAGGGGCTGGGCGACATGAAGCTGCTGTTTGAGTACCTGACGCTGTTGGGCATCACAGGGAAGGTGAGGAGGCGCAGAGGCGGGTGGGGGGTGCCGCCCCCGTGGCCGGGCAGCCTGGGCCCCCCCAGCACACCCAGCGAGTGTCCGTGTGTCCTGCAGGTCTCCTTTGACCTGAGCCTGGCGCGGGGTCTGGACTATTACACGGGGGTGATCTTTGAGGCCGTCCTGCTGCAGCAGGAGAACCAGCACGTGGAGGAGTCGGTCAGCGTTGGGAGCGTGGCTGGAGGCGGCCGCTACGACGGGCTGGTGGGGATGTTTGATCCCAAGGGCCGGAAGGTGCCCTGCGTGGGGGTCAGCATCGGCATCGAGCGCATCTTCTCCATCCTGGAGCAGAGAGTGGAGGTAGGTGCTTCTGATGCCCAACTATGTATGGAGGAAGAGGAAGGATTGACATCTTCCCCACACGCCCGTAGTCCAGCAGATGCTGAAGCCAGTCTTCCTTGCTGCAGTCTTTGATAGAGAAGCCAGACAGGCCTCTGCTGTTCCCTGCAGCAGGGGAAAGAACCAGGACCTAATCTCCAGTTGTCTCTGGCTTGGGAGCTGATCTCTGGGGCTCCCACTGGATACAAGACCCCTCTTCCAGCAGCCCTCAGACATGGTGTTTTCAGCTGGAGAGGTCCCTGGCAGTACCAGGCTCCCAGGTCAGGAGCCTCAATGTTCTGTACTACACTGGGCATCTTTGTGACCCCTCATTCTCCCTGGTAAGACTGGCAGGGAAAGCACAGCCTCACACCCTGCCTGAGGCATTACAGAGACCAGACAGGGGTGGGATGTCCCAGGACAGGGAGCACAGTGCCTCTGGGGGTTTCCCAGATACCTTTTTCCTGTTTCCCCCAATTCAAAGTTGCTGTACCACTGTGTTTTCCTCTGTCCCAATCAATGGGTGTTAAATAGGTCTTTGTAGGCTCCCAAAACGCTGCTGTACATTCCCTTCCCCCAAAGCCTTGTTGTGGGGAGCTGTGTCTCAGCAGCCAGACACAACCAGGATTTCTAAGTGGGAACTGAATTCTTCCCCCACCACCCTGGTCAGGTTTATTTTCTGCAGGTCACCTTTTTAAAGGCTTCTGCCTTCAGCAAGAGCAGTAGCAGGAAAATGTCACCTGGAGCATCCAGCACCTGCCACAGGAATGGGTGTTTTTCCTGACAGCACTGCTACATGGCAGCTTGCTGCAGTTAATGTACCCCCTGGTTACCAGCTCAGCTGTAGAGCAGGCAGCTGCCTCTGTCGAGCCCCTGATGGGCTGTTGCTCCTGAGCTGCTTGGAGCAGATCTCTGGGAGGCCATAGAGGAACGGTCTCTAGGCAGAACCTGGCCAGGACATTGCTTGTTGTCAGCACATCCCCCAGTCTGTGTGTGCCTGCAGTGCAGGAGGGAGGTTGTGTTAAGCCTCTGTCATGGAATGATGGCAGGAGATGAGATTCTGCTCCAGGATGGAGTCTGTGGGACCTCCTTGACTCTCCTGAGGTTATGCTGTTTGCCCCCCTGGGCCTGATTCTCTTCACTAAATTGATGAGCCTGGGGTGATGACCTGCCCTGTTCTTGGGGTTCTCAGATACCTCTGTATGTCCCTGGCGAGTCTTGTTCCCTCTCTAGGCCTCTCAAGAAAAGATCAGGACAACGGAAACACAGGTGCTGGTGGCCTCTGCCCAGAAGAAGCTCCTTGAAGAACGGCTGAAGCTCATCTCTGAGCTGTGGGATGCTGGAATTAAGGTATGGCAAAGTCAGGAGCTGCCTGGTCCACTCTGTGCCAGGAATGAACCAGATCTGGCTTTGCTTTGGGAGGAAGGAGTCACAGGGGGGAGATGGGCAGATGTCTGCCCCTTCTTGGTGTGCAGGAGAGAGCCTGGGACATGTGCTGGGCTCCTGGCGTTACCACCCTGGTCTGACCAGGGCTGGATGGAGCGAATGACCTGGTGCTTTCCCAGGATAGATGGTGCCTTGTGAGTGCCTCTGTGCTGTTCTGCTCATTAGCTGTATTGCCCAGCCTCCTCCATTAGCCCATAGTCTCCCCTCCCACAGCACCACGCTCACCAGACACCAGTTACCAGGCTGGTCCCGCGGTGCCTGGCTCAGGGTGTAGAGGGACAGGCTGGTGCTGATGACGGTGTGCTCTGGTTCTCTTCCAGGCAGAAGTGCTCTACAAGAAGAACCCCAAACTGCTGAACCAGCTGCAGTACTGTGAGGACACAGGCATCCCCCTCGTTGCCATTGTGGGGGAGCAGGAGCTCAAGGATGGAGTCGTCAAGCTGCGGGTCGTGGCAACCAGGGAGGAGGTGAGGCCCCGGCGGGGGCTCAGCATCAGGGGGGTGGCTGCATGACCCTTCATCCCAGCCCAGGCCAGTCCTCTGGATCCACCAGTACCCTGCTCTGCAGCAGTGTCCTTGTGCTGCACACAGCAAGGTGGCTTTGCTGGCCCATGCTGTAGCGTGGAGCCCAAAGGGGAGGTAAAGGAGCGAGGCTGTTCTACCTGATGGAAGAGCCTCCAAGGTGTAGCAGAGCAGCAGAAGGTGCAGTGAGGGGAGGGCTCTCCACACACAGTAGGCAGAGGGGCATGAGCCAGGGCTGCCAGACTTGATGTGAGGCCTCAGGGATGACGGTGGTGTCCTTGTGGGTGCATTTCTGTGGACACTGAGTGAGGTGAGCTTCCTCAGCCCCTCTTGACTTGCTGTGGAGCATGTGCCCCTGTGTCAGTTTGTCCCCTATAACAGATCCTTAGGGTTTTAGATGATGGCTACCTCATTGCCTCTCTGCAAGCAGTGCTCTCTTCAGTAACACCATGTTCCAGTTCCTTACCCTATGCAGTTTCCTGGAGGTGTGGACCACTGCTGTCTCCAGCTCTGGAGACTTTCCCACCGTGTGGCTTGAACTTCCAGCTGCTCTCAATTCAGGAGCACAGGGAGGCAATTCAGTGGGCTGTATGGCTGCTTATGCTTTCTGGCCAGGACCTGGGACCATTGCTGAAGGTCCAGGAGGTGTGGGACCAGGTCTATGCACTAGTCTTAGCTATGAAACCAGTAGGAAAGAGTGGGAAGAGCAGTAAGAGGCTGGGCAGGATTGAGGGCAGGTCCTTGCTCTCCCAGGTTCAGCTCCATGGGTGCTGCAGCCCGTGCAAATCCCTGCAGAGGGACTGGTGACTGCACCACCCTGTGCTGTCCTGAGAGCCAGAGCCCTGGATGGGCTAGGGAGGGTCAGGATTTATCCCCTCCAGCTGCTTACACTGTCCTGAAGCCATTCTGTGCTCCTCCTGTGCAGGTCAATGTTCGCAGGGAGAGCCTGGTTGAGGAGATCAGGACACGAACCAGCCAACCTTGAACCCCCTCCAGACACGTCTGCTCCTCGGTGGGGTCCTGGCTGTGAGCTCTCCTCTGGTAACTGCCTGGGCCAGGCCCGTGGCAGCGGGTGCAGGGTTGGGGGACCCTCTGAAAGCTGTATTTATTCCTGCCTCCTGCCCTCCCCTTCCCTGGCAGGAGCAGAGGAGCTGCACCCGCTCTGCTGCCCTGCCCTGGCCCTTGAGGATGTCTCTGGGAAGATGCTTTGCGAGTGGCTCTGGCAGACACTGGCCTCCATCTTCCATGGCTGTGGTGGCAGGAGCCCCCTGCTGTCAGCAGGCCCCGGGCTCTTGGCTGCAGCTTCTTGTTCCTGTCGCTTTGAATAAACCTCCCCCTCCGTGCTGTGGGTGAGGGGAGGTGACCTTCTCCCAAACACCCTGTCAAGGCGCTGCTCCTAGGGCATAATAAACCCGTGTCCCCTCCTCCCTGAGTGCTGTCCCTGCTTTCTGCCCGGGGCAGGGACCTTCCCACCCCCATCACCATGCCGCAGTCGGGCTATAAGTACCTCGCTGGACCTCCCTTCCCTGCCTCTGCCGCCCAGGGGGTCCCCTGCCCCAGCTGTAGGCGATGGGTCCCGGTGGGGTGCCTTGGGGCGCCCCCCCCCGCATCTCCTCCCCAGCTTCGTGCCCCTCGGGGGGTGGCGGGGAGGATGTCGCTGCCCCCCGGGCGCTGGGCGGGGGGGGTTCGCTGCCCCCTGGGCGCTGGGAGGGGGTGGGGGAGGGGGTTTCGCTGCCCCCTGGGCGCTTGGAGGGGGTGGGGAAGGGGGCTTCGCTGCCCCCTGGGCGCTTGGAGGGGGTGGGGATGGTTTCGCTGTCTCCCGGGCGCTGGGGGGGGGGGGGGGAGGTCGCTGCCCCCCGGGCGCTGGGATGGGGTGGGTAGGGGGTCGCTGCCCCCTGGCAGCAGGGCGGGCGGTACCGCCGTCCCTCCCGGGGCGGAGCAGCCGCGGTGCGATGGGCGGAGCGGCCGCGCTGGAACCTTCCAGAGCCCGGCCCGGCAGCGAGGAGCAGCAGCGCGATGGAGAACGAGGTGTGCGGCCTGGGGGGAGCATGGCGCTGCGGGGGAGGGGTCCCGGGGCTGGGGGCACCCGGGCCGGGCTCTCGGGGCGCTCTCGGGGTCGGAGCCCGCAGCCCGTCGGTGGGTTGCGGTGCGCGGCGCCGGGCCCCAGCGCGGCCCCGCGGGGGGGATGACGAGCCCTTTCAGCGCCTCATCGGCGGCGGGAAGGGAAGGGAAGGGTTGGCTCCTGCTTCCAGCCGGGAGCCCCGGCACCTCCGTGCCCCCGTCCCGTCCCTTCCCCGCCGGGGACACGGGCGCGCCCGGGCTCTGCGGGGCCCTGGGTCCTGCGGAGCTGTGCGGGGTGCGTGGCTGGGCTTCTGCGCCCTGGCAGCAGAGGTTTCCCCTGGGTGGGTCCCCACCTTCATCCTAAGGGCTTATGGAAACCCTGGTGATGGACCTGGAGGTGAGTGAGGGGAAGGTGCAGCCAAACTGCCTTCGAGCCTGAGCTGGGCTTAATGCGGGGGGGTCGGGCTCAGAGGCCCCAGTGAGACTTGGCAGTACTGAGGGAGCTAAAACCTGGTGATGTCCCTGCATGGATGGTGTCTCCAGGCCCTCCTTCCTGTCCTCAGAAGCCTCAGGAGATGCTGGTAGAAGAGAATGGGCTGTCCTAGAGTCCCAGCCTGCCTGGGGTCTCCTGATGTGAGCAGGCACCGTGGCTCTGCTCCAGTCCCCTTACACAGTGCCAGCCAGCCACTGCCTGTACCTTGGCTTTCAAAGCCCTTGTAGGGGAGCTCTTGGTGGCCTTGTGCCCTACCACAGCTGCTGCACTTGATCATGAGGAGCAAACCTGGACAGTGGGCAGGGTAGTCCTTCAGATCGAGAGGCTGTTGAGGTTTCCTGAGGGCAGAAGGGTTTGGTCTTTGCTCCTCCATGTGCTAGCTGGTGCCAGGCCTTGCCGTTGCTTCATGAGGCTGGGATGCTCTCAGCTGGGAGCTTGGAAACTCTGCCTAGAAAGAACCAACATCATCTTCCTCCTCAGACATGGACTAACAGAGTCAACCAGGCCAACAAGGTGGCCCTGCTGACCTGGGCAAAAGAAGCTGGCATCAGCCTGGTGCAGATCAATGGGCAGAGGCGATACGGTGCCCCCCCCCCAGGTACGTGAGGAGAGTATCTCAGCGCTGAGGCACACGTAGGGTGCCTGGCAGGCAGGGAGGCAAGGCCCTTCTCACCCAGCGTCTGCTGTGTGCCAGCAGGATGGGTGGGCGACCCGCCGCCGGCGGGCACGGAGGTGTACATCGGGAAGCTGCCCCAGGACCTGTACGAGAACACGCTGATCCCGCTCTTCCAGAGCGTGGGGAAGCTCTACGAGTTCCGCCTCATGATGACCTTCAGCGGGCTCAACCGCGGCTTCGCCTACGCCAAGTACAGCAGCCAGCAGGGCGCCAGGGCCGCCATCGCCACCTTCAACAACTTCCAGGTGCGCAAGGGCTGCGCCATCGTGGTGGCCAAGAGCACGGAGAAGTGTGAGCTGAGCATGGACGGGCTGGCCCCCTCGGTGAGCCGGCGGCACCTGGAGGCCGTGCTGCGGCGCGTCACCGAGGGGCTTCTCAGTGTCTCCCTGCACGCCAGCCCCGTCCAGAAACGGGCCCAGCTCGCGCTGCTCAGATACGGCTCGCACCGGGCCGCTGCCATGGCCAAGAAAACCCTGCTGGAAGGTAAGTGGGAGGCTCAGGGCGCTGTGTCTGGAAGGAAGGGGCTGATCCCACCACCTCCAAACTCAGCTGCGAGGTGACTTCAGCCTTGAGAACATCCCCTGTTCTTTCCCCAAGTCCCATGGGAGCCCGGTGTCCTCAGTGGGGCTGATCCCCCGCAGTCCTTGTGCAGACCTAGTTGTGGTGGGGTAAAGGGGCTGCTGGAGGTCTTTGGGCAGCTGCTGGCTGCAGGAGCATCACCAGTACCAGTCCAGGGAGGCTAAAGCATTACTAGACCGATGGTGATTGCGGTGCACTCTGATGGGACGCATTTCACAGACATCCACCAGAGCCCCTGGGCTCCTGATTTGTCCCCAGTTCTGCCCCAGCTGAGAAATACTTGGCTTTGATGTCTCCATGCCTGTCCCTAAAGGCAAGCTGCCCCCAAAATCCCCTGAGCTTGGCAGCCCTGAGCCCACTTTGGTGGCAAAAGGAGATGGAGAAACAACTGCCCCATCGCTGCATGCGTGGGGGTGGGAGAAGGGGAAAGGATCCCACACAGTCTGTACTGAGTCTGTACACAAGGTTGGTGCCAGACCATCTGTGGGTGGGGGGGTCACTGAGGGACAGGGTGGGATGTGGGGGTGATACCAGGCCACGGGCATCTCCTGCTGGTCTCTTGCAGGGAACATGAGGCTTGGTGGGGCAGAGATGAGCGTGGACTGGCTGAACTACGACCTGAAGCAGAAGCTGCAGTTGCCTGCAGAGAAGCCATCATCCAGAAAGGTCCAGGGGGGCAAGTGCCAGGGGGTCCCCAAGCCAGCACCCCCCTCCCTGGCGCCGCACAACGTGCTGGACCGCCTGAATGCCCTGTGCCAGCGGCAGTGCCTGGGGACACCCCTCTTCATCACCAAGTGTGTCCAGGCCACCGGCAGCGGGTGGCTGCAGTTCTGGTGCCGGGTGGTGATCCCGGGGTGCCCCTGGCCCTTCAGCGGCTTCACCTGGGTGCAGCAGGACGGGCCCAGCAGGAGCGGGCACGAGGCGGCCAAGGTCATGGTGGCGCTGGAGGTTCTCAGGACGCTGGGTGAGTCCTCCTGGGGCATCGGTGCCAACCCGGAGTGTCAGAGCATCTCCTGGGAGTGGGGGATGGCTGGGGAGCCCCAGCCTGGCAGGGAGGGCTGGGCCAGTCACCCCCTGCCAGCCAGGACCCCAGTGGCTCAGAGCTCGGGGTGGGATTCACAGGGGACGTGAGGGGAAGGGGTTTTGGGGTGCTGCTCCCCACAGCACAGAGCCTGACGCTTTCCTCTCTGCCACAGGGTCCCAGCTGAGCTAGGCAGCTGCTGCCTGAGCCATGAGTTGAGCCTGGGTGCTGCTCGGTGTTCCAGCCCCACTGGAGACCTGGTCCTGCTCCAGCTGTGCTTTGAGTTTGTTTGGGTTTGTTTTGGGAGCTGGGTCTGGAGGATGGAGCTGCTGGCCTGATGGGAGACAGCTGCCCTGTCCCCTGGCTCGCCCTGGGGTACAGTTCTGGTTTTGGGGGATGAGTTTATAGGGATGTGGCTCCTTTTAAGTTGGTTTGTGTTGTTCTGCTGTGGTGCCTGGGCCCGGTGCTGGGCGTGGGAGAAGAGGCGGCTGCTTGGAGAGATCACCAGCCTCAGCTGATGTAGAGGGGACCGTGGGCCCTGGCCTGGGCTCTGCAGGGACCTCGTGTGGCCTCATCTGGGGTGCCAGCTTCCCAAGGAACAGCCCCTGCTGAGGAGGAGGCTGTGTCCTGCTGAACAGAGCATGTCCTGCACGTCACAGGAGCTGCTTGGAAAAGGGGGGCAGGGTCTGCGGGCTGGGGGTGTGCAGGGCTGTGTGTCCTGAGGGGAAGCAGACGTGGGGCTGCCAACTGCCTGGGGACACAGGCTGGTCACTTGGTATTAAAGTAGCCTGGAGAGATGGGGTGTTGTGTCAGCTTGTGGTTCTGCAGCCTCAGCTCCCTCCTTGTCCAGCATGAAGCCCCCCCAGCTACACCCTCGTTCCAGGCAGTTGTAGGGAGCGATGGGGTCTCTCCTCAGCCTCCTCCAGACCAAAGCCCCCCAGTTCCCTCAGCCACTGCCCATCAGACCTGTGCTCCAGCCCCTTCCCTGCCCTGTTTCCCTTCTCTGGACCCACTCCAGCACCTCAGTGTCTTTCCTGCAGTGAGGGGCCCAAACCTGAACCCAGCACTTGAGGGGCGGCCCCACCAGTGCCCAGGACAGGGGACAGTCACTGCCCTGTTCCTCCTGGCCACACCAAGATGCTGTTGGCCTTCTGGGCCACCCAGGCACACTGCTGGCTTATGTTCAGCTGTCTGTCAGTCAGCACCCTTGGGTCCTTCTCCGCCACCAGCTCTCCAGCCACTCTGCCCCAGCCTGCAGCATTAGAAGGGGCTGTTGTGGCCCAGGTGCAGGGTGGGTCTCCGGGGCTGTACAGCACCCAGTATGGTGCCAGGGCTGCCATTGCCACCTTCAGCAACTTCAAGGTGCAGGAAGGCTGCACCATCGTGGTGTGGCACAAGTGTGAGCTGAGCATGGATGGCCTGGCCCCCTCAGTGAGCCCCTGGGAGCTGGAAGCCAGGCTGGACTTGAGCTGACTTGGCTCAGTCCTCCAGCCTGCCCAGGTCCCTCTGCAGAGCCTTCCTGCCATCAAGCAGGTCAACACTCCCACCTAGCTTGGTGTCACCTGCAAACTGACTGAGGGTGCCCTCGATCTCCTCCTCCAGATCCCTGATACACAGACTAAGAACTGTCCTTCCTGGTGCTGAGGACCCCTGAGGTGGGTGCAGTGTCCTAGGCAGGGTCTCACCAAGGGGAGCAGTGGCAGAGTCCCCTCCCTTGAGGTGCTGGCCATGCTGCTGGGGATGCAGCCCAGGACACAGTCGGCTTTCTGGGCTGCCAGCACTGTTCTGTGCTGCCCATCAGCTGCCAGTGAGAGAGGTCAGCCACCTGCTGCTGCTCCCTCCCTGTGGTCTCCCAAGATCCCACCTCCTGATGGCACCAGAATAAACCAGCCTCAGTGCTGAGGAGCTGCTGGATGCTCAGCTGCTCCCACCAGCACTGCCCTGCTCCAGGTCAGCCAGTCCCTGTGCCCAGCACGGACCCCCAGCTCTGCCCATGGCCCAGCCCCTGGCAGCAGAGGGCAACTCGGGCTCTGTTGTAACACCGACCACAACCTGTGGTGCTCAGAGAGGGGGCATGTTCCCCAGGGCCACTGTCACCCCTTGTGTGTGTCCCCCAACACGGTCTCGACAGGGGCAGGGTGCCAGGGAAGCTGGGGTGAACCACAGGCACAAGGCACTGGAAGGCACTGGGTTTATTTGCAGGGGGCTGATGGCCCAAGTGATGAGCGAGGCCACAGCTGCCCACACAGATGTGCAGGTTGGGGGGGCAGGGGGAGGGCAGGGGCACAGGAAGCCCATCCAGGGACAGGATGGGATGCCCCAGCCCATCCCTGCCCGGGCCAGGGACCCCACATCACCCCCCCTTCCCAGAACCCCCAAAATCCCCAACAAACCCCAGCCTCAGCCACACCCTCACTGCCCCCCCCCACCCCCCCCCCCCAATGGGATCCCAGGCCACGTGCCCCCACCTCTGCACCTCCCCCCACCCAGGGACCTCCCTGTTCCAGAGCCACCTCCTTCCCCTCCCCAGGAGTCATCACAGCCCCTCCCCCCCCCAGCCCCTCCCCCCCCTCCCTGGACCCCATGCCCCTCCCTGCGGGACCCTCAACCACGACACCCCAACCCCCCCCAGCCCAGGGACCCCCAAGCCCCGTCCTCCCCCCGCCCCCCCTCAAACACTGGGCCCCACCCGGGGTCACCCCCTCGGGCCCCCGGCGCCCCCCGCCCCGCACGAGGGACCCATCCAGGGACACCCCCCCACACACACCTCTTTACGCCTCGCCTGAGTGGCAGCTGCGGGAGCCAATCAGAATGCCGCTTCCCGTCCTGCCGGCAGCGGCGCCAACCTCAGCCACCCAATAGGCGCTCGAAGGGGGGGGGGGGAGCGCAGCCCCGCCCCCGCGGCTCAGTCGCTGCTGTCGCTGTCGCTGCCCGCCGCCTCCCCGTCCCCATCCCCGTCCCCATCCCCATCCCTATCCCCATCCCCGTCCCCGTCCCGCAGACCGGCGAAGAAATCCTCGCCGCTGGCCGTCGCCTTGCCGCTGAGCGCCCGCAGCGGCCCGCCCCGCTTCTTCTTGCGGCGGTAGTCATCCACCAGCAGCCCCGCCAGCCCCCCAACGTCCCAGAACTTCACCTTCTGGTCATGGGCGCAGCTGGCCAGGAGCTGCCGGGCCGGGGCCAGCGCCAGCTGCTCGATGGGCTCCCCCGGGTGCTGCCCCACGCAGCCCAGCACCCTGTTGGGCAGGATGTTCACCGCCCTGGGGAAGGGATGCAGTGAGGGGGGGGGTGTGTGGGGGGGGAGCGCCCCAGCACACCCCCCCCCTGCCCCCCGCCCTGCCTCCCCTCCTTTCCCCAGCCCCGCTGACCTGATGACCCCGTCCAGGGACCCCACGCACACGATGCTGTTGGTGATGGGCACCACGCAGTCAACCGACTCGGCCCTCAGGGCGAAGCGGTCGCTGGCGGCCCCGAAGCCGTCCCAGTTGAAGAGGTAGATGGTGCCCTCGCTGGAGCCGCACGCCACCTTCCTCCCCCTCTGGGGAAGGCGGGGAGCAGTAAGGCACAGGCCAAAACAAGACACCCCCCCTGCCCAGGGCGTGGGGAGGGACCCACAGAACCCCACTCCATGGCAGGGCCCCACACCGACCTTCAGCAGCACGACAGACGTCAGGTCCCCGTTCTGTGGCTCTGAGAGCAGCTCGAAGCGCCGTCTCTTCACGTTGAAGACACCCAAGGTGCCATCACCGCTGTGGAAGATGGCAGGGGCACATCGTGAGCATGGGACGTGGCGCTGGGCACGACCCCAAGCCCTAAATGGCAGAGGGGAGCCCAACCCTGGTGCCATAGAGCCCCCAGTACCTGGCAGTCAGCAGGATCTTCCCATTACCATCCACGGCCATGGCACTGATGTACTCCTCCTGCTCATGGGCCTCCAGGATGGCATCTCCCTTGCGCAGGTCCCACACCTTCAGCGCCCCGCCGTCATCGCCCGTGGCAAAGAGGTTGTTATCGATGGGCAGCACGCAGTTGAGGGCCGAGCTGCAGAGACCCCAGCCCCACACCGGCACGGTCACAGCTCATGCCATGGGCAAACAGAGCCCAGAGCACTGGGGATGATGCTCAGCCCCTGGCTGCCCGGCCCAGGGCTGCACGGCCCTGGCAGGAGGGGAAGGGGGTGCTGCCCAGTGGTTGCTGCCTGGGGTGAGCCCCCCGTGCTGACCTACCCATGGGCCTTGGGGAAGCGCGTTTCCAGCCGTCCCTCCTCCACTGTCAGGATGTGGATGGACTTGTCCTTGGACACAGTGAAGAGCTCTGGAGAGCCACATCAGCACCCCTCAACCCCAGCATCCCCCAGAGCATCCCGATGCCACCCCACATCCCTCACACTCACTCTGCCCGTCCTGGGATAAGGCCACATCCCGGCACGACTTGAGGTGATGCCCTGAAGACCAGAGCTGCCGGTTCTCCCCCTCGGTGCAGGAGTACGAGTACCTGCGGCACCGCGTCGGGCTCACCGGGGAGCCCCAACGGCCAGGGCCCTGCGGCTCCCACCGCCGGGCCCCTCACCCTAGTGGATCCCCCCCCCCAAAACCTTCTCCTCACCGGGCCCCACACCCCGGCAGATCCCCCCCACCCTCCTCGGCCCCACACCCCGGCGGATACCCCCCGCTCCTCCTCCCCGGCCCCCCCACCCCGGCGGATGCCTCCCCAACCCTCCCCGGCCCCCCACACCCCGGCGAATCCCCCCCTGCTCCTCCCCAGCCCCCGGGACCCTCACACCCCGGCGGATTCCCCCCTGCTCCCCGGCCGCCAGGCCCCCCCACCCCGGCGGATCCCCTCCTTCCTCCTCCCCGTCCCCCCCCCCCACCCCGGTTGTTCCCCCCCCGCTCCTTCCCGGCCCCCGGGCCCCACACCCCGGCGGATCTCCCCCTCCTCCTCCCCGGCCCCCCCCCCACCCCGGCTGTTCCCCCCCGCTCCTCCCCGGCCCCCGGGCCCCCCATACCTCGGCAGACCCCCCCCTACCCTCCCCGGCTCCCCACCCCGGCGGATCCCCTCCTTCCTCCTCCCCGTCCCCCCCCCCACCCCGGTTGTTCCCCCCCTGCTCCTTCCCGGCCCCCGGGCCCCACACCCCGGCGGATCCCCCCCTCCTCCTCCCCGGGCCCCCCATACCCCGGCTGTTCCCCCCCCACCCTCCCCGGCCCCACACCCCGCCGGATCCCCTCCTTCCTCCTCCCCGTCCCCCCCCCCCCCCCCCGGCTGTTCCCCCCCGCTCCTCCCCGGGCCCCCCCGCCCGGCGGATCCCCCCGTCCCCACTCACAGATAGACATCACCGTCCACGTCCCCCGCCGCCAGCAGCGGCCGGTCCGGGTGCAGGGCGATGGCGTTGACCGTCGCCTCGAAGCAGATGTCCTCGGGGGTGTCCCGCAGCCGCGGCTCCCTCCCCGCTGGCTCCGAGCAGCCCTGGGGGAGAGCGGGGCGGTGGGGCCGGGGCTGGCGGGGCCGGGGCCGCGCTGCCCCCACGCCTGCTCACCTCCCCCGGCGCCGCCATGCCGGGTGTCCCGCTCCCGTCCCGCCCCCCGCGCAGGCGCCCCGCTCCTCGCCGCCCACCGCCCCGCCCATGGCCGTGTCGGGAGGCTGTCGCCGCAGCCTGTCGTGACAGGGCGCTGGAGCCACCGGGACTCGCCCGGCCTTTTCCCTGCCGCTTCCCGCTGCGGCCGTGAGGCGGTGGGACAGCCCAGCTCGGCCCTGGCAGGGCACCCCCCAGCCCAGCCCCTGCCCCGAGGGGCGACCCCAGCTCCGCGCCGGCCCCATCCCACCCCCTGCCCCCGGGCTGAAGCTCGCAGCCCTGCCATGCCCAGCCCCCCCATGGCAGCAGCTTGCTGGGTCAGGTCCCTCTGTGTACCCTAACCCCACGGGAGGGGCCCATCATTCCCCCCCACGGGAGGGGCCCATCATTCCCCCCCACGGGGGGGGCCCATCATTCCCCCCCGCCCTGAAACACAAACTGTCCCCACCATCCCCCCAACCAGGGGCATTTGCTCATTGTGCCAGGGCCACCCACCCCCCACCCCAACTGGCTCCCCCCCAAAACAGCCCTAAGCTTGGGTTCACCCTGGGTGACCCCCCCCCCAGAGCCCTGTCAGCCCGGCAGACCGAGCCCAGCCCCCCCTGCACACAAGGGTCAGGCAAAGGAAATCCTGCTTTATTCTGGCTAAAACATTCACACAGCACCAGCTACATAGGGAATGGGGTGGGGGGTGAAGGGGGGGGCATACACACGGCCCAGCTCAGGGCAGAACATGGATGGGGGGGGTGGGGGGAAGGACAGCACCCCAGCAAGCTCCAGCGAGGCAGCATTCAGCAAACTGGGGGTCCAAGAGCTGGAGGAGATACTTGGAGTCATCAGTATTTGGGGCGTTTCACCTCAACCCTGGAAGAGACAGAGAGGCAGGATGGAGGTGAGAAGGGCAGGCAAGCTCCACCACCCTCCCCTCCAGACCAAGGTCCCTAATTTCAGCCTGGTAGGGACACAACTCCTCGGGGAACCTGGCTGACAGGCTCAAGGAGGAACCCCAATGCAGCCCCAGGGTCTGCTCAGCACCAGCACAGAGCAGAGGGGCCTTGTGGGCTCTGCTGAGCTGAGCGGGGCAGGACCCTTGTCCCTGCCTCATTCCAGCCCCACCACCAAGAGCTGGCTGGGATGGCTCTGGTCCCTGCAGCCCCTGGCAGGAGTGGCAAGGGACAGCCAGGCCCCAGAACTGCCCTGTGGCTGAGCGAAGAGAAGAGACAACTTTACTAACCCATCAGCCTCCAGCTTCTTCCTCTTCTCAATGATCTGCAGAGAAAGCACAAAGTCCCATTATGCTCAGGGCAGCTGAAGGGTCAGAGGGTGCAAGGTACACCCAGGGAGAGTTGGAGCCAGGTCAGAGGAAGCCAAGGTGAGCTAAAGCTCTCCACAAGGCCACCTGAGATCTGGAGCAGCTTGGCCTGTTCCCCCTTTGCTCCATTTTGGCCACCACCAACTTACCACCTCCCCCTAGCCCATCCCATACCACTGGGGTGCTCACAGCCAGCTCACCCTACCAGGACAATGCCCAGGACAATAGGGAGCTGCTAACCATGCATGTCCCTTCCAATGCAGCCCCCTCTGGATGGCTGAGCTGCCTGTTGGGACACATTCATCTGCTGCAGAGCACAAGGCAAAAAGCCCACGGGGCCTGGAGCTGAGCCAGCTTCTTGAGCACCAACACAGCTAAGAATCCAGCTGCCAGGCCACAGGCTGGACTGTGGGGAGGACACCACAGGCAGGGCAGGGTGGAGCTCTCCTGGGTTGCTCATGACCTGAAGGGATCCCCCAGCTCTGAGCACTCACCGCGCTGATCTTCTTCCACTGCCGGTCCAGCTCGGCCTTGTCGTTGGTCTCCTTGAAGCGCCGGGTTTTGCGTCCCTCAGACATCTTGATCCCGTACTGGAAGGCTGCCCTGGGGAAGGAGCTCAGCTGGGGATCTACTGCTCAGGGGAATGGACACATCCAGCCACCAGCCTGTACTCCAGAGCTGCCTTGGGGCCCCCCCAAAAGCAGTGGCTGGGCAGGAGTCCTCCTGGGCAGGGGGCAAAGCCAAGCTGCAAAGCCCAGGACCCAGAGCTTGGGTCCTCACACCCCCTTCTCACTTTAAGCTCCCCCAGGACCCAAGTTTGGCCAGCACGGCCACCCCCACCCAGAAGCCTTGCCCAGCCCTGCCCCAGGGCTGCACTCACTTGGGCAGAGCCTCCTTGTTGTTCATGTACTCGCTGTACTCCTCCTGGGTGTCGAAGTCCCAGCGGCCCAGAGGTCCCTTCTTGTTACCCTGCGGTGAAAGAACGACTCAGAGCAGCTCCCTAGGTGACACAGCCCCACACACCCAGGCCCTCAACCTCCCTCTGGCCCTGTTTGAAGGGGTTTGTGCACCTAGAGTGGCTCTGGCTCCCAGATCCCCTCTCTGAGAAGCCTCAGGCAGGAGATTCTGGGGAAGAGGGAGGTGAAATGGAGCAGCACACCTCCCCACCACTGGCAGTCAAGTGACAGTCTCACACAGGGACAACAGATCCCACCCAGACCCAGGCACACTGCAGATCAGTAAACCCCAAAACACACTCAACAGCCAGCTCCAGGGCTCTCAATCCCTCTGCACAACACTGCTTCTCTCCAGTGGGATCCTCTCAGCCTGCACCAATGCCTAGTTTGGGTCCTAGAAGCTGGTGACACCATACCTGATCCATTTTGCTGTAGTCCACCTCTTCATCACTGTCCACAGCCATATCATCCATTCTGTAATGACAAGGAAAGGGTTTGGAGTGAGTCAGGAAGGGGTTCAGACCTTGGAGCCAGGCTGGTGGGACATCTCTTGTGTCCTCAGACTGCATGCATGCAGTTCCTGGACCAGGAAGATGTTCCTCCCACTGCAGGCCCCACAGGTGGGCATCCAGGACAGCAGATGCTCCCAGTACGACTCTACAGGCTGAAAGCTGCTCCTGTTCTACTAAGGGACTGCTCTGCAGCCAGAGCTCAGCAGGCTCATGCATTATCAGGGAACCCAGAAGATTCCAGACACCTCAGCCTTTCCCCAGCACTGACCCCAGGTACTCATAGCAGAGGCCAGCCAAAAAGAAGGCCAGGTCTGCCAGAGCCAGATCCAGGAGTGCTGCAACAGCTGCCACAGCCAAGCCCACCCCTCCCCACACACAGTGGGGTGACGTTCAGGTTCTCTCTGCCAGCCAGGAGCAGCCCCCCAGAACTCCCCACTCCTGCCCCCAGCTCCCCGCTGCTCCCTTACGTGGCAGGGTAGCACTCGGCGTAGCTGTTGGACATGCCAAAGAAATCCCCCAGCTGCTTCTTGTCTTCTGGCTTCTTCAATGTGACAATGGTCAAGGAAAGCACCACTGAACAGCCAAGGGCTGAGCACAGCTGCCCAAAGAGCCACCTCCTGCCCCAGCACTGCTGGACTGGGGGCTGCAGAGCCTACACCTGGCATAAGGGCAGCCAGGCTTGGGAGGCATTTCTCTGCTGCAGGAGGCAGAGCTCTCACAAGTGAGGAAGGGCAGGGAGACAGCCAGGCTTGGGCAAGGCCCATGGTCAGCCAGGCTGGCACACAGTAAAGGATATGGCTCTGCTCCTTCCCAGCCAGCAGCTCCAGCAAACTTCTCGTTGATGGACTTGATAAGCTCCTTGGCCGAGCCGGGTCCTGGGGCAGAGAGAGCAGCAGGCTGAGGTTTGGGGGAGAAAACACTCACCACAATACACAGGGGGCTGGGGGGAGACCCCTCTGCACCACCAGCTCCTTGGGACAGGGCAAGAGGCAGAAGGATGGGCTGTATGAGAGGTAAGAGAGGAGGAGCCAGGAGAACATCGAGGAGCAGCACAGATGGGAGTGGGCTCATCCTAGGAGATCCTGCATTTTCCCCTTGGCTGTTTGAGCTGGTGTGCTGCCAGGGAAGGGTCTGCACACACCCCCACCCCAGGAGGGCAGACCCTTCACATCAAAGCCCTCCCAGCAGGCAGCTCCCTCCATCTCAGCAGCCTCAGAGAACAGGGAGCTGAGGTGACCAAGCAGCTCTGCACAGCCTCACTCCAACATCCTCACCCCCTGACTCACCTTTGTCGATGTCTGTGGGCTGCAAAGAAGAGAGAGAGAGATACCATGTCACTTGGATGGCTGCAGGCAAGGAGCAGCACTGCAGGCCTCCCTGCTCCACTTTAAGACTCTCTGTGGCAACTCCACAGAGCCAAACCATAAAATCTACTGGCTTAGGTTAGTCCCACCCTACTTGCTGAAGGAAAGGACAAACACCCAGCCACCCACCAGCCAGTGGCTGGAGGGACAGAACTCTGGAAGAGCCAAGTACTGGCATGAGTGGGAGCATCACCACACAGACACAGCAGGGTATCCCCCAAGCCCACCCCTGTGCTCCCCAAAGGGCAGGGATCAGGTGGCAGAGTTCAGGTTCCATGAGCAGAGGCTCACCTCATCATCAGCCTTGGGCTTCTCAAAGTAGCTGTGCCTCTTCTTCTCCTCCTCCCGCTCCCGGTCCCGCTCCCGGTCGCGCTCGCGGTCTCGGTCCCGGTCCCGCTCCCTCTCACGGTACCTCTCCCGCTCCTTCTCACGAGGCACCTTGGCCGTGGAGGGCACGTAATCTCCAATGTCTTCAAAGATGCTACAAGTGGAAAAGAGCCCACAGTCATGGGTGCTGCAAGAGAAGAGGCTACAGCCACCTCCCTTTGAACCAGAACCTGGTAACAAAGCACACAGCCCCAACACTGAGAGCTGAGGGTGCCCATCAGAACCATGTCAGAGGTATCACTGCGTTTCTGCTCCCTGCTGCTGCCCAGACCTGATTTTTGTGGGCCAGGACAAGAAAGAGCCCTTGCCTGCCTCAAGCAGGAAACCAGGCCCAGAGCTTGCCTGCCACCTCCTACAAGTCCAAGGAGACAGCTCACTCCAGAAGCACTAAACTCAGCCCTCTCCAAATGTGGCGAGCCAGAAAGACATCCCTTAAGGCAGAGAGCCCACAGCCTGTGGGCACAAGGAGGCACTTACTTCATATCAGCTTCAGGGGGCTTCTTCTCATCCAGCTTCCCTGTGAGGACACAGTGGCAGTGAGAAGCAGATCACCCACCCCACCACCCACACTGTTTCCCAGTGCCCAGACCAGCTTCCAAGCCCCAAAAGTGTCAAGCCCCGAGATGCCCTTCCTTTCCTCTTCTGTTACCCCACTGTACCTACACCCTGTGCCCTGAGGAAGCTATTTTATCCCTCCCCAAGAGGGAACACCTCCCCAGGGAGCCAGGAAGAGAAGAGCAGCACAAGGCACCCTCAGCAGCTGGACCCTGCAGTCCTGCCACAGAACAGCCACCCTTGAGGACACAGTGCTCGGGACACTGCAGGGAGGGATCCTGGCTTGTGTCAGACACAGTGCGGCCAGCAGGTCTGGGGAGGGGATTGTGCCCCTGTGCTGGGCACTGGGGAGGCTGCACCTCCAGTGCTGGGTCCAGTTCTGGGCTCCTCACCATCAGAAGGACATTGAGGTCCTGGAGTGAGTCCAGAGAAGGGCAACCAGGCTGGGGAAGGGGCTGGAGGGTGAATCCTCTGAGGAGCAGCTGAGGGAGCTGGGGGTGTTCAGCCTGGAGAAGAGGAGGCTGAGGGGAGACCTTCTCCCCACCTCCCCTGCCCTGCCAGGAGGCTGCAGAGAGGTGGGGGATGGTCTCTGCAGCCAGGGGACAGGAGATGGGACAAGGGGCAATGGGCTCAAGCTGCCCCAGGGCAGGGGCAGAGCAGATGGGAGGGAAAAGTTCTTCCCTGGCAGAGCTGTGGGGCTGTGGCACAGGCTGCCCAGGGAGGAGCTGAGTCACCCCCCTGGGTGTGTTTAACAGAGGGGAGATGAGGTGCTCAGGGATCTGGTTTAGTACAGGACAGGGATGGTTGGACTCAATCTTAAAGGTCTTTTCCAACCCTATGATTCTGTGAATCACCACCCTCTAGAGCCTCACAGGGGATGCAGCAATCCAAAGCACATCTCCTCTTCCTGGGATGTGCCACCACCATTTACTCCTACCACTTGGTTCCCTTCAGTTCCCACCTTTGTCCTTCTTCTTGAGCTTCTTGTTGCGAGTCCCTTGCCTGAGGTAAGAGAGGATCTGTGTCAGCTTGCTGATGACAATGTCATTGGTGGTCAGCGTGGTCTGTGCCTGGAAAAGAAATCCTAGAGGAAGCATCCAGCCTCCCTGACAGGAACCCTGCACTCCAAGAGCAACACAGCCCAAGCAGCTGGGTGCCAGCTGGGTACCTCCATGGTGGGGCAGTCGGCCTTGCTGCGGATCAGCGTGGTGGGGATGTCGGTGTCGGCGTACTCGTCGTCCAGGTCTACCACATAGGCCATCCTGCCCGGCAGGAACAGCTCGTTCCGCTCGTACGCCTTGTTCTTGAACAGGATGCGGTAGATGTTGCGACCTGGAGGGGAAGGGAGTGAAAGAGCCTGGGATCTCCTGGAGAGAGTCCAGAGGAGGCTGAGGAGATGCTGAAGGGCCTGGAGCATCTCCCCTGGGAGGAAAGGCTGAGAGAGCTGGGGCTGTTCAGCCTGGAGAAGAGAAGACTGAGGGGGGATCTGATCAATGTTTATCAATATCTGAAGGATGGGGTGCAGGGGGAATTGGCCAGCCCCTTTTCAGTGTTTGTGGGGACAGGACAAGGGGCAATGGCTGCAAGTTGGAGCACAGGAAGTTCCACACCAACATGGGGAGGAACTTTTCCCCAGTGAGGGTGAGGGAGCCCTGGGACAGGCTGCCCAGGGGGTGTGGAGTCTCCTTCTCTGGAGAGATTCCAGCCCCGTCTGGACACCGCCCTGTGCAGTATGAGCTGGGGAGCTGCTTTGGCAGGGGGTTGGACCCCAGGAGCTCTGGAGGGCCCTTCCAACCCCTACAGCTCTGTGATTCTGTGATTTGAAGTGCCATAGTGGTGATATCAGAAGATGACCTGGCACAACTCTGACCTGCCTCAACAACTCCTAGCTAGTTTTGAGTGAATAATGTTCTTGAGAGAATTTAAAGCAGACCCAGGACTGATAAGAAAACAGCCCAATTACAATAGTGCCATCTGGAGCTGTTCAGCCTGGAGAAAAAAAGACTAAGGGGGGGTCTGATCTATGCTTATCAATATCCGAAGGGTGGGACATAGGGGACATGGGCAGCCTCGTCTCAGTGTCTGTGGGGACAGGACAAGGGGTGATGGCTTCAAGCTGGAACACAGGGCGCTCCACTCCAATGTGGGGAAGAACTTCTTCCCAGTGAGCGTGAGGGAGCCCTGGGACAGGCTGCCCAGGGGCTGTGGAGTCTCCTTCTCTGGAGAGATTCCAGCCCCATCTGGACACCGACCTGTGTGCCCTGTCCTGGTGACCCTGCTTGGGCAGGGGGTTGGACCCCATGGGCTCTGGAAGCCCCTTCCAACCCCTGTGATGCTGTGAAACACGTGGGAGAGCTGCTCCCAGAGAGCTCCAGCCAAGCCCATCACGAAGCATCTTTAGTTTATGGGGAACATTAGGATAGCCTTCTAAGAGCCACATTTCCTACAGCTCAGACTCTCCCCCTGCAAGGACTGAAGGTTCTCATTCTTCCATTCCCCCCCCAAAGGATTCCTCCCACATTCACAGCACCACACAAGGTGGGAACAGCCACAGCCACACAGTCTTACCAAGCCGGGTCTTGAATTCAATTTTGTTCTCAGGATCTTCATCTTTCCTGAACAGAAAGAGAAAGGAAACAGAAGCATTGTGCTAAGTGCAGGCCTCCTCTGCATCCTCCTCTCCAGGAGGCAGCTGCACTCAGGAGGACAAAACCTTCAGCCACTCACTTAGTTTCTTTTTGGGGCTTCTCCATCATTTCCTCCTCTTCCTTCTCCTTGCTGGCAATCTCAGCCCGTACCTGGCCACAGAGGAAATCGGTGCATTACAGCCCAAGCCACACCATTGCTGCCCACCAGAACCAGTAAAACCACTTCCACCAGCTCTCCAACCCTCCATAAACCTTTCCCAAAAAGAGAAATCCCCACTGAGGGGATTGATGCACCCATTAAGTGGCACCTGGTGCCCTCTACCCACCAGAGCAGCAGCACAGAGGTAACCGTGCTCACCTTCTGCAGCAGCGCAAAGTCCAGACCCTTCACCAAGTGAGTGTGCTCCATGTCACCACCCAAGAACTTGGATTCCTGGATCAACTGTCTCCTTTTCTCTGCAGCAGATTTATCCCTGTGTGACAAAACCAGAGCCAGTTAGGAGACAGCCCCTCTGGAGCAGATGGGCAAGACAACGGCCGTGCCGCAGGCTCACGTACGCCTCTGCTGTGGGCCCCACAGCCCTGTAGTTGGCAGTTGTGCTGATGAGCTCTGTTTCTTCATAGTCCTTGTTCACACCATCTCTCCTCTCCTTGGCTCGGTCCCTGTACTTCTCAGCCAGCTCCCTCTCACGCTCGATCTCCTGCTGGCGCAGCTTGGCGTAGTAGCTGGGTTGAGAAAACAGCTTCATGTTAGAGTGACACACTGCTGAGGTAACAGCCCCAAGGCCCCACCTGTGCTCCTTCTGCTCTCAACTCCTTCCCCAAAAAATGTACCAAAGCATCAGGGGACACAGCATGCCTGCAGGACAGTCCCGCTGCCTGGATGCACCCCAAAAGGCAGCCACCAGTGCAGATATCCCACCACTGCCCTGCCTGACACCCACAGAGCCTCTCCTGCTTCTTCCAGAGGTGAAGCTTCATCCCCATCCTGCTGCTGCCCTCCCACACCCGTTCCCACAAGCAGGGACAGTCACTCAGCCCAAGCTAAGCTCTTCTCTCTCTGCTTGGCTCCAAAGCCCCCAGATAATCCAGGGCACTTGGGGTCCTCTTTGGTAGCCCAAGTGCTCAGAAGTTCCTTCCATGGGAGGGACATGATGTACAAAACCAAGCCCTGATGTTCACAGACTCACAGAGCTGTAGGGGTTGGAAGGGCCCTCCAGAGCTCCTGGGGTCCAACCCCCCTGCCAAAGCAGCTCCCCAGCTCATACTGCACAGGTCGGTGTCCAGACGGGGCTGGAATCTCTCCAGAGAAGGAGACTCCACACCCCCTGGGCAGCCTGTCCCAGGGCTCCCTCACCCTCACTGGGGAAAAGTTCCTCCCCATGTTGGTGTGGAACTTCCTGGGCTCCAACTTGCAGCCATTGCCCCTTGTCCTGTCCCCACAGACACTGAAAAGGGGCTGGCCAATTCCCCCTGCACCCCATGCTTCAGATATTGATAAACATTGATTAGGTCCCCCCTCAGTCTTCTCTTCTCCAGGCTGAACAGCCCCAGCTCTCTCAGCCTTTCCTCACAGGGGAGATGCTCCAGGCCCTTCAGCATCTCCTCAGCCTTCTCTGGACTCTCTCCAGGAGATCCCTGTCCTTTTGATCCCAGGGAGCCCAGCACTGGACACAACACTCCAGCTGGGGCCTGACCAGGGCAGAGCACAGGGGGAGGATCCCCTCCTGTGACCTGCTGCCCACACTCCTCCTGATGCCCCCAGGATCCCATTGTCTCTCTCAGCCCCAGGGCACACTGCTGGCTCATGGCCACCCTGTCACCCACCAGCACCCCCAGGTCCTTCTCCACAGAGCTCTTCTCCAGCAGGTCACCCCCAGCCTGTCCTGATCCATGTGGCTGTTCCTCCCCAGGTGCCAGACTCTCCACTTGCTGTTGTTGAATCCCACCTGGTCTCTCCCTGCCCAGTTCTCCAGCCTGGCCAGGGCTCTGGATGGCAGTGCAGTGTCCTGCACTGCATGTTCTGCTTTCCCCATTTACCTTTTCTTCTTCCTCCTGCGTGCTGCTGGATCTTCATCCTCGTTGTACTCCCGGGGCATCCTGGGAAAAGGTGAGAAACCACACACACAGTCAGCAGAGCCACAGAAACAGGCAGTGAGACTGTGTTCCTCAGACACAGCAGGGGCACTGAGGCACATACTCCAAGATGGGAATGGTACAGTCCCACTTCTCCCTATGTCCAGTCTTTTGGCAGGGAGGAGGAGTGAAAGAGCTGATTTTCATGGCACAAAACCCAAATCTGCCTCCTGCACAAACCATCCTAACAGCTGTATGAGATTGTTACTTGAAACAGTCCTGGCCAACCCAGGTAACACACAGAGGAACAGCTTGCATGGACCTGAGCACAAGGCAAGGCTGAGGTCGTAAGGGGAGACAGACAGGGAGGCAAGACTGCCATGCTTGGTCCCACAGCCCCATGAAACAGGCGTCCTACTCACTCATGGTGGCGAGATTTGGATGGTGGCGCGGATGTTGGCGCAGCCCTCGGGGTCATAAGAAGCTTCCTGAAGTCTTCATTGGTCAGCTTGGACCTGCAAGGGAGAGGGGAAACAGAAACAGAGAGGGGAATCAACTTTTTAAAAGGGCAGAGACTGGCAGGACAAGGGGGAATGGTTTAAAGCTGAAGGAGGGAAGGTTTAGATTGGATTTTAGGGGGAAGTTTTTTACAGAGAGAGTGGTGAGGGGCTGGAACAGGCTGCCCAGAGAGGGGGTGGGTGCCCCGTGTCTGGGGGTGTTGAAGGCCAGGCTGGATGGGGCCCTGGGCAACCTTGTGTAGCTCCAGGCCTGAGGTTGGTGTCCCTGCCTGTGGCAGGGGGGTTGGAGCTCTGTGACCCTTGGGGTCCCTTCCAACCCAGGCCATTCTATGATTCTGTGGTTCTATGATTCTATGAAATCCTCAGCTCCCAGTAAGCTCCAGCAGCCTGACGGCTTCAGAGGAGGCAGAGGGCTTGCCAGCACGCCCCGTGTGATGAAGGGGCACACGGGGTCCCTGTGCAAGCTGCCCAAAGGCCCCGCTGTGCCAGCCGCTCCCACCTTCGGGGTGGGGAACCAGCCGTGGGTCCCAGCCCAGTCCCACCCCGTGCCCCAGCCCAGTACTCACTGGTGGAAGGAGTGCGAGTCGTCCACATCGTGGCCATCAGGGGCCAGGGGGTTGGAGAACGGCTCATCTGGGGGGCAGGAGGAAAGAGAGCGCTGTGTGTGTGTCCCTGGCCCACGGCTTCCACCCCCGCGGGCCCAACCCAGCAGGACCCGGGCACCTCTGGGGCCCTGCCACCCCCAAAACCCGAGCAGCTCCGTGCCCCAGTGCCCAGGGGGGCTCCGCTACCTCCCGGCGCTGCCCCGAACCCCTCCCCCAGGGCCGGGCCCCCCCGCCCAGGTTCACCCCCAGACACACCCCGGCTCGGCCCCGCACACCCCGGGCGCCTCCTTCCCGCTGGGCGGCGCTGCCCCGGGCTCCCAAGGCCGCCCTCGGCCCCTCTCGACAGGCTGACGCGGTGCCCCGAGCCCAGGGCGGGCCGAGACCCCCCTCACCGGGCCGCCCCGAGCGCCCCGGCCCGGCCCCAGGGCAGCCCCGCCCCCGGGCAGCCCCCGGCCCAGGCCGGCCCCAGGCCCCAGGCCGGCCCCAGGCCCCCAGGCAGCCCCCGCCCCAGGCCGGCCCCGGCCCCAGGGCAGCCCCGGCCCCAGGGCAGCCCCAGGCTCCCAGGCCGGCCCCAGGCCCCAGGCAGCCCCCGCCCCAGGGCAGCCCCGGCCCCTGGGCAGCCCCCGCCCCAGGCCGGCCCCGGGCAGCCCCCGCCCCAGGCCGGCCCCGGGGCAGCCCCCGCCCCAGGCCGGCCCCGGGCAGCCCCCGCCCCACTCACTGTCCCGCTCCAGCATCGTGCCCGGCTCCGCAGCCCCGCTCAGCTGCCCCTCCGCGTACCGCTCCCGTTCCCAGCGACCCCGGCGGCCGCCCAACCCCGCCCACGCCCCTCTCGGATTGGCCTGCCTCTAGCAGGCGGGCTCCGCGATTGGCGGGAGCTGCGATTGACGGGCGCCGCGATTGGCTGGCGCCGAAGCCAGGCCCCCCCCCCATGTTGTTGTCGGAGCCGGAGAGAAGATGGCGGCGGCCGCGGTGAGGGGCATCGGGGGCGGGCTGGGCCGCAGCCTGCGGGAGCTCCGCATCCACCTGTGCCAGCGCTCCGCGGGCAGCCGCGGCGTCAGGTGAGCGGGGCCCGGAGCCGCGGGGCGGGGCGGGGCCCGGGGAGCTGCCCGCGGGCCTCGGCGGCGGGCGGGCGGAGCGGGCAGGGGTGACGGGCTGGGCCGGCGGGCTGGGCCGGCGTTCCCCTCCCTCCCTGCCCAGGGACTTCATCGAGCAGCACTACGTGAGCCTGAAGAAGGCCAACCCGGACTGCCCCATCCTCATCCGCGAGTGCTCCGGCGTCCAGCCCGCTCTCTGGGCGCGGTACGGTGAGTGGGGGGCGCCCGGCGGTCAAGGCCCGCGGCGGGAGAGCGGCTGGCCGGGGGGCGAGGCCGGGGGGGGTGAGGCCGGGGGGTGAGGCTGGGCTGCGAGGCCGTGGGGTGGGAGAGCGGCTGGCTGGGGGGTGAGGCTGGGGGGTGAGGCTGAGCTGCGAGGCTGGGCGGGTGAGGCAGGGCGGCGGGAGAGGGGCTGGCCGGGGGGCGAGGCCGGGGGGTGGGAGAGCGGCTGGTCGGGGGGTGAGGCCAGGGGGCGAGGCTGGGGGGTGAGGCAGGGCGGTGGGAGAGCAGCTGGCCGGGGTGTGAGGCCAGGGGGCGAGGCTGGGGGGTGAGGCCGGGGGGGTGGGAGAGCAGCAGGCCGGGGGGTGAGGCCGGGCCCGGCCGCAGGTCAGTGTGATGCAGGGAAACTGGCTTCACAGCTCCCAAGGAGTTTTGGAGAAGGTGTGTTTCCTCAGCGCTGGGTGCACAGGGGATCACTCCACCACAGACAGGCACCCCAACGCGGCAGCTCTTCTTGCCCAGGGCACGCTGCTGGCTCATGGCCACCCTGTCACCCACCAGCACCCCCAGGTCCTTCTCCACAGAGAATCGTCCTGTTAGTAAGCCCCCCTTAACAAGCATAAGCCCCCCCACTGGCATTTTGATAGCAAGCAGCCTTTAACCCTTTGTAAGCATCTTGTTAGAGAGCCCCATCTCAAGTGTGTCTCTGCTGCCTGAGTTGGGGGGATGCAGCAATGGGGGATGCAGTGATGGGACTTGGGGCTCGTAGGGGCTTTGCCAGCTTGTGCCTAGCACCCCCCTACACCCCCTCAGCCCCCTCTGTGCAAAGATACCTGTGTATTTACCCAGCTTTGCTGCATTCTCAGTGAAAAGCCAAGGAAGGAGCAGAAAAACTCCTGTGTAGAGGCTCTGCTTTCTTCCTAAGGCCCAGCTGGGCCTGAGAAGGATAGTTAGAAGCTCTCCCTCACAGGTAATGGCTCTTTAAGCATAAGTTGTGTTTTCTAGGTGCAAACCCACAGGCATGGAACCTGCTGGCACAGCATCTGGCTGGTCAGTGTGTGGCTATGCTGTTTTGCCCCCAGCCAGGAGCTGAGCACCACCCAACTGCCCTCTCTAGAGGGGGGAAATTAAAAAAACCCAGGGGCAAACCTTGTAGGTTGGGATAAGGAGAGTTTCCTGGGATGGCACAGAGAGAAATAACAACAGGACTTTCTAGCAGAACACACAAAACTAGTGACACACAATGCAGCTTCTCACCAAACTGCACAGCTCAGAGCTGTCCTGGAACAGGACCATTCCCCAAAAATAACTGGACATCATGGAGCTCTGTGCTCCTCCCCCATCAGCCCCCCTTCATCCTGAGCATGATGCCATGGCATGGAATACCCCCCTCTGGCCAGTTTGGGTCCCCTGTCCTGGCTGTGTCCCCTCCCAGCTCCCTGATTGTCCCCCAGCTTCTCATTAGCAGGGAAATAGGAACAATTGGGAAGCCCCTGACTGCTTGGCCACAACTCAACCATGCCTGTGTTATCAGCACTGCTCCCATCCCAGCTCCCAAACACAGCATTCTAGAAAGAACATGAACTATCCCCCTGGAAGGCAGGGCAGCAGCTTGCAGGGAAACACAGCCCAGGCTTTGGCACAGCTAAAGTCAATGAAGAGAGGCAAGGAAACATGGGGGGCTGGGCTGGCTTCTCACCAAGGGCAAGGCTGAGAACAGTGGGTGGGAATGGTGACCTTGGGGACAGAGGGGCATGAGGGTGGCTGTGATGCCTGGGGAACCTAAAGCAGGGGGTTGGGCTGTCCTCATGCTGGAAAAGGAGCAAGGAACTTGCCTCCCCCTCTCCCCCCAGTCTCACCCTCTGTCTTCCCTGCAGAGTTTGGCAAGGAGAAGAGCGTGCCACTGAACAACCTGAGCGTGGATGAAGTGGCCAAGGCCTTGGAGAGCCTGGTGAAAGGCAAGGCGTGATGATGGGCAGTGAACACACACCTGCTAAGGACTCAGCTGATGATCTTTAATGTCAAACGTGTACCTTTACCTGACACTTGCATAAATGCAGCGTGCTGAACTTCCCGTGTTGGGTTTACAGCCAAGAGGAGGCGCTGCAGGAAGGGGTCCGTCCGAGATGTTGGCTCGGCACCGAGAGCCCGGGTTGCAGCTCAGCCCTGCCTGCCCCAAGCTCTGGGAGACAGGGGGCAGCACCTCATGGATCTTCCCGTGCAGCCAGCACTGGTGCTTAAAGCTGGTGGTGAGACCCTTCCCCAGCCCTTGGGGAGCAGGGCCCAGCCTGAACAACTGGATTCCTCCTCCTTGGAGTGTGGGGGGAGGGAAGGGGAGGTGGCACGGCCTAGGAGAAGGCAGGCAACGTGGTGTGGCAGGGACTGAAGGTGGAGGCTGCCAGGGGCTGCCTGAGCATGTCCAGCAGCGCTCTTGCTCTCTCCTGCAGCTGGGGGGTGTGCTGGTGCTGCTCCAGGGCCTGCTGCCCCCCCTGCCTGACGAAGTCAGCAGCGGCCTGTGTGAGAGGAGAGTGGGGAGAGCTGCCTGGCTGCTGATCCAGGTCTGCCCAGAGCCAGGGAACAGGGTGTAGCAATGCCCCTGCCCCTAAAGCCCCAAACCAGGTACATCAGCCATGCTGAGTGCTGGCTCAAGGGACACAGAGCTTGGAAGTAACCACAACAGAATCCCCCCTGAACAACCTCCCAGGATGCAAACAACCTGCCCCCCACTGAATGAAAAGGAACTCCCCAGGCACAAGAAGGGCTCCCCCCCCTCTGCATTGTGCTGCAAGCTGAGGGGTGAGGCACCAGTGTGGCAGTAACTGAAGGTGGTATTATTTAAATAGTACTAATTTAGGAGCTTAGCTTCTTGAGAGCAGCCCTGTGAGAAGGACTTGGGTGTCACAGTGGATGAGAAACTCCCCATGAGCAGCAGTGGCTCTTGCAGCTCACAAGGCCAATGGGATCCTGGGCTCCATCAGCAGAGGGGTGGCAGCAGGGACAGGGAGGGGATTGTCCCTCTCTGCTCTGTCCTGTGAGGCCCCAGCTGGATCCTGTGTCCAGAGCTGGGGCCCAACACAAGAGAGATGTGGGGCTGTTGGAGAGGGGTCAGAGGAGCCACGGAGATGCTCAGAGGGCTGGAGAGAGGCTGAGGGAGCTGGGCTGGGTCAGCCTGGAGAAGAGAAGGCTGTGGGGGGACCTCATTGCAGCCTGCCAGTCCCTGAAGGGAGCAGAGACACAGGAGGGGAATCAGCTTGTTCAAGGGCAGAGTGGCAGGACAAGGGGGATGGAGTGAAGCTGGAGGAGGGAAGGGTTAGATTGGATATTAGGGGGAAGTTCTGTGCAGAGAGAGTGGTGAGGGGCTGGAACAGGCTGCCCAGAGAGGGGGTGGGTGCCCCGTGTCTGGGGGTGTTCAAGGCCAGGTTGGCTGGGGCCCTGGGCAACCTTGTGTAGCTCCAGGCCTGAGGTTGGTGTCCCTGCCTGTGGCAGGGGGGTTGGAGCTCTGTGACCCTTGGGGTCCCTCCCAACCCAGGCCATTCTATGATTCTATGAGCTTGTGCTTGGTTCTGGGGCAGCCAGCCCCTGCTCTTACCTCTGGGCAGTGCAGGAAGAGGAGGTGCAGCAGCTCGAGGCACTGCCCCACAGCTTCGGGGTCGGGCAGTGCCAGGGCAGGCAGGAGCAGGGGCAGGGCAGCGTGCTGGTGCAGCTGCTGGCAGTAGGCTGGTCCCTTCACTGCTATGTTGCACAGAACTGTCAGGACCTGGACAGAGAAGCCATGAGAGGGACTGAGCAACTTGTTAGTGAGCAGATTCCTGATGGTCTTCGGAGGATTCCTTGTATCCTCCCTGGAGGTCCTGCCAGGTGTTTCCCAAAGCCCACACCCAACTGGATGGAATTTGGATGCTCTTAAAAGTTACCTCCATCCCCATTGTTCATCCCCCTCCCATCAAGCAGATGTAGCTGGACCATTCACCCCTTGGTAGAGCATCGCCCCAGGGTCCCCTAAAGCTTTAGGGTCTTCCAGTGATGGTGGCAGCAGCCTTCCCAGGACCACTCCAGGTGCTGGCAGGCCTGGCCTAAGTTAACACCCACCCTGGGACCCTTCTGCTGGGACAAGACTCTGTCAGGAGTAAAGGCAGATGTAGAGACTTGGGGGGAAGCAGGGGGTGACTCCACCACAGAATCACCAGGTTGGAAAAGACCTTTAAGATCATCAAGTCCAACCATTCCTGTCCTGAGCTAAACCAGATCCCTGAGCACCTCATCTCCCCTCTGTTAAACACACCCAGGGGGGTGACTCAGCCCCTCCCTGGGCAGCCTGTGCCACAGCCCCACAGCTCTGCCAGGGAAGAACTTTTCCCTCCCATCTGCTCTGCCCCTGCCCTGGGGCAGCTTGAGCCCATTGCCCCTTGTCCCACCTCCTGTCCCCTGGCTGCAGAGACCATCCCCCACCTCTCTGCACCCTCCTGGCAGGGCAGGGGAGGTGGGGAGAAGGTCTTCCCTCAGCCTCCTCTTCTCCAGGCTGAACACCCCCAGCTCCCTCAGCTGCTCCTCAGAGGATTCACCCTCCAGCCCCTTCCCCAGCCTGGTTGCCCTTCTCTGGACTTGCTCCAGGACCTCAATGTCCTTCTGATGGTGAGGAGCCCAGAACTGGACCCAGCACTTGAGGTGCAGCCTCCCCAGTGCCCAGTCCAGGGGCACAATCCCCTCCCCAGACCTGCTGGCCACATTATGTCTGATACAAGCCAGGATGCCTTTGGCCTCCCTGGGCACACACCGTGGTCAGCCTGCAGTACAACACCTTCCACCAAGCTGCTGTTACTCCCCCAAACCAAACGCCAACTTGAGTGTGGGACTCGGGGTCCTGTGCTTCCCTCCAGATGTGAGGTGAGGCCTTACCAAAACACTGGCCATCTGGGAACAGGGCAGGAGCTGCAGCAGGGCTGGGAGCAAGTCCAGGGCCAGCAGAGCAGAGCAGAAGAAGGGCTCATCCGCTGGCAGAGAGGGGCTGTGTCAGCACAAGGGAGGTTTCTGAGGGGGATCTCTGCAGACAGGCCACTGGGAGTCTGCCAGTGGCTCTGCTGCCAGCCCTGTGCCCTGCTCACCTGTGAGGTTGTTGAGCAGCCAGAGACACTCCTGCACGATGAAGGGGTGGTGCTGGAAGAAGCACTGCAGGATGAGGAAGAGGGTGACGAGCAGACGCTCGTCCTGGATCTGCCCCTGGCAGCCCGTCTCCTCCGCCAGCAGGTTGCTGAGACACCGCAGCACCGGGCAGACCAGCTGTGCCCGAGGGGAACACAAAGCCCTTCAGCTGGATCGCATCCCCACCGCCCTGCCCACAACAGCCAGCGCCCTGCCCTCATCTTACCAGCTCCAGGCCCTCGGGAGCATCCTGGGGGATGTCAGAAGCCAGGTCGAGCAGGAGCGAGGCGAGGGCAGGCAGAGCCCCCAGCGACAGCAAGGCGGCGCTGGCTGTGTGGCTGCGGAGGGAAGGGGCAGCGTGGTGATGCTCGGCGCTCAGAGAGGGGGCACTGCTGCAGCCCTCACCGGGCCTGCAAACTCGGAGCACTCTCCTGAACCACCCCAGGTCTTGTTTCACATTTGAACGAGAGGTTGTGCCTGAGCTTATGAGAAAGTTTAAAAGCCCCCCAGGAAACTGATCCACTGGAATTACCTGGGTGGGTCTGGAATCAACAGCCCTGACCCCTGAGTACCTGCACACTTCCTCCTGCTGAGAGCTGGCATTGGAACAGCCATGCCAGGGCAGGCAGAGATTGTTGGGAGCAACACTGCAGCAACCCCAGAAGCTCCTGAATTCAGGGAGCTTCCCTTGGGGAGCACTGAGGAAAACTCCAGATACAGGGAGGTGACTGGGGGGGGGGGGGAGTGTGAGGTGATTGGGAGGGGGTTCAGAGGACCAGGACCAGCCCCCTCTGGTTTATCACCCTGTAAAGGAACTCAGTGATCTTGAAACCAGCAGGTGTGTGCTTGGATACAAGAGCAGGAATGGCCAGGATCACAGGGAAGTAAGTGACTTTCCCAAGGGAGAGGGGCAAGGAGTGGCAAACCATGTCCTCTGGCAGGACCCTGAGGCTTCATGCCTCTCTGGCTTCCCCCAGGGAACTCAAAATGAGGAGGAAAAAGTGTGTTTACCTACAAACAATGTAATGCAGACACCATGCAAACTCCA